>JAWNLN010000067.1:0-2400000 GCA_035042305.1 Drosophila glabriapex
AGATGATGTTTAAGATTCTGATAATTAAGTGAGATAGCCTATTAAAAAAATATATTTAATCAATCAAATTAAATGCACTGTTACAAAATAATCAAAATGTTCAACATACCATTTTACCTGAAGCCAATAAGAATGCATAAAAGAGTTTATCAGGTCAGCGCATGAAGACTTTCTCGCTGATAACCAATGTGCACATTGCGAATGAAACAACTGCTCTTTGGAGGTGTTATATCAGATGTGACATCGCGATCCTGGTATTGGTCGTCTTCTTGATAATCTTATTACAGTTCATTCAGAAATTCATCGTAACGAGCAAAAGAGAATGTTGAACAACTGGATTAGGTCATTTTGCATTTCAATTTCTTTTCGTACGGTTAATACTGATATTATAATTGCTGAAGAGTTTGTAGGGCTCCAATAATAATTGTTTAAAGAATGTTCATTTAATAAAATCATTCGAATCAATCTTTTCCTTAAAACTTTTGTATTTTACAAATGCTCCCAATTTTAAACAGGATTTGTAATGTTATAATTTTTCTCTTTTAAATGACATCTTCAAAACAACAAAATAATTATGCGCAAATAGTTTCTATATTTGACTTGAAAAGGCTTTTAAGGCAATTTGGAGATGGCTTTGTTGGACTTGTTTGCAAAAACTTGCGGAACCTGAGCCTGGCTGTGGGCCAATAGCGAAATGACTTATGACTAGCGAACCATTTCGGACTTACTTGAAAGAGCATTCAGCTCGCACAATTGTTATGGGTTGGCAAATAAAAATTTAATACCTCATGCTTTTAGGCTGCTGCTGTAGAAAACTATTTGAGTTGCCCAGTTTCCAGCTTGCAGTTCCGAGTACCCAGTTCTGTGTAATCGGAGGCAGCCGTTTGTGTTAGACCCACACTAAAAACTTTACACACATTTTGATCAACAGCAAATGTAGCTAAACTAAACAATTACGAACGGCGCTAAACTTTTGCCAGTTAAGTTACACACCCTCCCTGCAGACAGACAGTCTGCTACTTTTTTGGTGCACACTTACACATACATGTGCATACGTATGTACCTAATATGTGCACATATGTGTGTACCAGTTGGGGAATTGAGTAAACTTTTATAATTATTAGCAACAAATGAGCAGTGACAGAGTGCTTTTGCAATAACTGTAACTTTTTCCAGACAGATCCTTTCTGGCCAGCAAAAGAAAAAAAAGGATACATCTCAAATGATTGCTGACTGTTACGGCTCAATTTAAAAGTTTTATCCTGACTACTAGCACGTATTTACCTAGGACCAGACACATAAGAAATAGTGTAACAATCAAAAGCCCTGTCAACTTTAAAATGCCCTGAGTGAAGGCGGAGAAAAAAGTTCTTAATTTTAGATAGAGCTTACCCGGTTTTAATGGAATTTGTTTATGCCAAAATTGGCCATTTCCCTTACATTTAGTGAAAACAAACAAACCGCATCGAGAGCATCTTTAGAAGTATTTTAAAAATGTATGGTGCAATTACAAATAAGTAATAATGCTGTAGTAGATTGAGCTCGATTGCAATATGCCCTGAACACAGTTGTTAAAGAATTCTAGACTTATTGCCAAATTTCTCTTTAAAATGTTGCACACTAATAGGTGCGTAAGTGCACTCATATCTTATGACCTGCACTATTTATATTCTATATCTGCAATACGGGGGCAGATCCAAATTTGAAGTCTCTGGCTTTACAGTTTCTAAGATCCGAGAGCTCGTACATGACTACATAGACTGGGCTGATTATGATATACCCTTTTTACACATTTGCAATGGGTAGATTTTAAATTTTCGTAAATATTATGCGATGTATTTGTGAAAGCTAATTCCTGCAAGTAAACTTGAAACTAAAAATCTTAAAGCTCCTTCAGTAGAAAGTGCGACTTGGGAGATCGTTTGCATAACTACACACTGTGATCGGTTGTATTAAATATGTGATTGCCCAAAATTGATTATTTTGCTTATAACATAATATAATAATAATTTATTGTATGCAGCTTTAATGCATTTTTGTATTGAGTTTTCACAATGATATTGAAGATAATAAACATAAAATATATTTCTGTTTATCTTCACACCTTTAATGTAGAAAATGTTTATTAATTTCAAATTTAAAGAAAAATAAATAACTGGAATGTAATTTAATTGAAATTCTAAAGCGCCAATGTGCATTGTACTACCACTACACTGGATAACTGTGGACCTCCTTGGTGATACCACACGAAGTACTCTCGTCTAAGCAATTGTTAGAGACCGTAGATTAACAATCATTATGCCGATTAAAGATTACAATCTGGACCAATTGGACAATTGGGGAGCAGAGGGCATTTGGAATAACTGCAAGGCTTGTTGACCTGAGTTGGCCACATTGCTTTGCAGGAAATGAGCATTGTCGCTGTCAAGAGACCATCCCAAGCACAGGCAACTGATTGAAATCAGACTCATACGGAAGCAGCCTGCGAAACTTGGAACGATACAAAAGAAAGTGCAGCTGAATCATTCCAATTAGGAATTGGTAGATATCATCAAGCTGCTGGATATTTTGCATAACTCTCTAATTAACAAATATATTTAATATGTAAGAGCTTGTACAAATATACGAGTGACTTGTTTCTTGAATACAATGTAGCAGGCCTTAGAATTGGATAATGAGTGGATGAGTAATCAATGAAGTCCAAGAGAAATTTTGTGGCTCAGCAAAATTCCTAACATTCGCATACAATTTACGAGGCAAGTTTGCATAGAGGAGTTTACAGTTTAATTTGATAGCCATGTTAATATGAGGATTATCGGTGTCGCTGGCTAGTCAGATTAATAAGTTTGGAGCCCAGTACCAGTACTAGTATTACACTCAGAAACGAATCACTTGAAGAGTCGCGAGTTCAAATCGCCTTAAAATAGTAAGTTTTTTTTTGTAAATTAATTGTAACTATCTTAATTGTTTGTACATATATGTGATTAATAATTAACACACATGTAAGAATGATGTAGTCGAGTCAGTTCGACTACGATATACCGTGAATCCAGCTGTATATTATATTTATTTAATATTATAGTTCTATTGAAAAATGTAACTTTAGAAAGTTTTACACACTCAAATGTAAGCGTTAACACAGCTGCACATAATATAATTAATAATATAGTTTTATTGAAAGTTTCACTTTAAAAAGTTTTACACACTCACTGCAAGCAGGACTTTTTGCAGGCACAGGCACTGAAGAGTAAAAAAAGCTAATGCATAGATTTACTCACAAGCCCGTACTAAAATCACCGGCTTGCGACAAACGTTTGAATATACACAAATACTTGCATCTGTACACGATATCGTAGGTAACTGGGGTAAAAGGGATTATTATCCGATCTTGATAACATTTTTCGTTTGATCAGTAATATGCATATGCTTGTCATATGTTAATTACACGTCTCGGCCTTTAAAAAGTTGCTTTTATTGCTACCGGAAATCTAAATGTATCGATAGTCGAGAAACAGAATTTCCGGTAGATTATATATATTACATCCGTTGTAAAAATAAATAAACATTTTTCTGCCTATGGTATAAGAGAACAAATATTTAAAATTTAAATCTTTAGCTGTTATTCATGTTCTGTTCATACAGACGAACGGACAGGCGGACATTGCTATATCGACTCGGCTGTTGATCCTGATCAAGGATCAAGGTATACCTTATGGTACCGGACATGCTTCCTTCTGACACAAAACCATTATAGCCTTTTTACCCATTTTACATGGGTTCACGTTATAAAAAGGTAAACAAATTTTAAAGTTCAGGGCGATGTTTTAATAATATGATATAATACTCTACTTTAGTAGTAATCTGAGATCATAAAATTAATAAGCAGTTCCACTCTCTTCGTATATTAGATCTGAGTTAGCTGTTCCCTATGATAACCCAACAAACATTTCGCACAAAACTTGTATTCTCTTTGAATTCAAAATTAAAGAGAGTCGCCTCAAGAGCTTTGGCTGCAAAGAGCGCGCTGAATGGAAACTCGCACAGAAAGCTCGTCTCTCGCATGCTCTGAGAGCGCAAACTTTGGCAGCTGGCAGGCAGCGAGCCCGCAACGCTTTTTGGGTTAGAGTTGCGAGTGCTGGTCATAAAATATATGTCGTACTTTGGCTTCAGCATTTGCCGAGCGCAGGAATTTAATTCATAAGTTAAGTGGCGTGTCCTCGCCCGTATACAGACAAGGTTAAGTGTGGCTCGTTGCTACTGCAGCCGTAGTAGAAGCAGTAGCAAACACGTCAGAGTTGGGTCCTGAATTTTTGAATCCTGCCGCCCACTCGCTCGTGTCTTAGCTATAGCGTGTGGGAGTTGTTTCGAGAGTGGCTCCCATTTCTATTATATTTTTTATAAGGTTTTGCTGCTTGAGCACGAAACCGCATCCCTTAAAAGCACAGCCCCCGACTCCAAACTTTTAAATGGCGGAGCCTTTTTGTTGGCAAGTTTTGGTGCGCTTTAACAATTGCCTGGAAATATAATACATGGCTCATCGTTTGGGGGGTTGCTTGAACTTTGTTGTTTTTGTGTTTTCTTGGGTTTTTTTTTGGCCTTTGTATTCAGTCTTAAAATACTTTTGATTGAATCTTTTTGGCTGTGTACGCGCGACAAACAAATTAAGCAAATGACACCGTGGACAACATAAATCACAAGCGAAACCGGCAAATTCAGCCCTGACCAACAACAACATAATCAGACCTTGTCACGCCCACCGCAAATGCAAATGTGGACAACGGCTAAGCCGCCCCCATGATTTGCATAAAGAAATAACCCAAAACAGTGGCTTGGAAATTTTTTAAGGCCTGACTGACCTTTCGCCCCGTGTGGCAACCTTTTTATTTGCATGACACGTTTCAACAAACTACCCTACCCAAAAAACAAAAAAATAAGAAATACTCAACACCTACAAATAAACCAAAACGTAATGCAGTAAATATTGAAGTAATCAAAAATGCAAATGTCACTACGTGAATTGTAAAATGTAGTCGGTCTTGTAAAGTATCTCGTTGCCTGGCATTGCCAGAGCTCCCAGCCGATAGGTCGCAATAATTCGGCTTGCAATTCCAGAGCACATTAATTCCACTCGCAGCTGTTTATCGCAAAAAGTTAATTGCTTTCCCGTACCCTCTATTAATCATATTCCATAATTTGTTTAGCCTAATTAGCAACCAGCTGATAAGCAGACAACGATAGCAAGGACGATAAGCCAACCAAAGTTCGAAGAACGCGGAGAACTTGACTGGGTCATTTGAAAAGCCTGAAACGATATCCACTTTCCAACTGAATCATTGTCAGTCTTATGAAATCTTCAACTAGTTCAGTAAAATTAATTGATTTGGATACGCAATTGGAGCTTTGAGAGACAAGTTTAATTTTTTTTTAACTTTTATTTAAAATGAATTTGTTTTTAAATTTTATGTCAAAAGCTAACAAGTGAAATAAAATAAAGAGTAATGAAAAAGCTGCCACCATTAGCCTTTATTTCTCTCCCGGAGCTTCAAGTATATTATATGCAGGTATCTATGTACATCAGCTGTTGAAATAATTAACTCATGGTTTGCTCTCTTTGCACGAGTTTGGATGTACTTATGTCATATATTATATTCACGTTGTCGCGTGCCAAGATGAATATTAAAACAAATGTCGGTGGCATCATTCAACAATTTTCTCTATTGTACAAGCGAAATGAACATTACGATTACAAATAGCTCGTGTACATACACACATTTACTTTTTGGCTAGGCTTTCGTCCTGTCTGTTTGTCTTCTATGCTCTTCTTGTTGGGATGGACGAGTGCAGCAGTTATTCGGAGTTTCCGAGTTGGGCGTCAGGTATTTTAATGCAAAATTCGTATAGCATTTCGAGCTGCAGAGTAACGGACTTTCCTGTAGTTGTTTTTCCCGTTTAGCATTCGCTTTGCACTGCTGCCTCATGTTGGTTTTTGCCATTAATAGCAATATTAAATGACAGACAAAATAGTAAAAATGCGAGGACAGATGGGTGAAGGAAAACTTTTAATTATTTGGTCGAGGTCGTAAAAGTCGCACTGTTTTTCAACCATCGCTGGTCGCAGTTTTCCCGATTTTGTGGTAGGATGCATGTGTATGATGTGTTGTGGTTGCCCTCGTAAGGTAAATTAAATTACGCAGCTGGTGTCATGTTATTTGGTTTTTGTAATTAGAAGCAACTCCACTAGTTGCAACTAATCAAATTACCGGCACCTTGGAAACGACGAGAAAGGCCTATACAAAAAATTGTGCCCATCAGGCGATGAGCTCATGTGCGACAACATATGCTAAGGATTTTCCAGGACCTTCCAGCGCGTGAGTCTGCAAAAGGCTTTTATCGTCTATAAGCAAGCGCGAAAGCAAAAATGGCTTTTTAAAGTGTGCATCAATGCATGAAATACGCTATGAAAGCGTTTTAGATAAATACGCGAAACTAACAAACAACCATCTGCAAAAGCCATTCGAAAGGATAAGACAGCAGCTCTGTGCGTGTATATTAAAATGTCTATGTGTGTGTCTGTACAAGCGATACAGATCAAATAAATTGTACGCAGCTTAATGAATACCAAGTCTTTCAGTTTTAATTCAATATGAATTCAAGTGCAGCATGATCTGAAATAATATTAAAGCACAAGCGGTGAAGTGTACGTCAGAGGAGAAGCATGATAAGCCAGAGGACTAGCCAAAGGAGCAGCAGCATACTGGGAAACCAGAGGAGCGGCCACTGGAGTAGCTGCATACTTGGCAATCACGGGAGCAGCAACTGGAGCGATCACCGGAGCATGGGCGATGCCATTGTAGTTACGGGCAATCACTTGGCTACTGGTGGCAGTCACAAATGGAGCAGGAGCAGCAACGACTGCAGCGGGTGCAGCAGCTACAATCGGAGCAGTATAGGCCAACTGTTGGCCAAGGAGAAGACCTGGCTTGGCAGAAGCGCAGGCGACGATGGCAAAGATAACAGCAGCCTGAAGACAAATAAGCCACTTTCAAGTTGTGCTCAAATATCAATAAAACAATATATCAACTTACGAATTTGAACATTTTGGTTATTTGGGATATGCTTGTAGCTCGATGAGTTGAACTTGTTCGATGGCATTTAATAGTTTTTGCTGCGCTATTTATACAAAAAGGCGACTACGATGTTGACCTTAAGTCTGCATTTCTGAAATTTGTGGCTACCACGACGCGTTATACATAAAACAATGGGAAACAAAATGCGGAGTGGGCCATGCGAAGTGATAACGGCTACAAAATGTTTAATGTTAACTGTATTTCCAAACTGGCAACGCATTTCAATGAACCAAATGACTCACAGTTGGATGAAGACTATTTTGGTGTTTTGTGGTATAAATACTCGCTGGCAACTGTAGTTGGACATCACATACATAGTTTGCAGCTAACCCTACAAGCAACACAAGCCACAAATCCTCAACATGTTCAAATACGTAAGAGCCAGAGAGGGAAAGTCCTTGTCGTGTGGCCTGCTTCTCTAACTTAACTGCCTCTGTTTTCATTTACCATCAGACCATCGTTATCCTCGCTATCATCGCCTGCGCTGCTGCCAAGCCAGGGCTTCTCCTTGGCCAACAGTTGGCCTATACTGCGCCCGCTGCAGTCGTTGCTGCTCCTGCTCCGTTTGTGACTGCCACCAGTAGCCAGGTGATTGCCCGTAACTACAATGGCATCGCCCATGCTCCAGTGATCGCTCCAGTTGCTGCTCCCGTGATTGCCAAGTATGCGGCGGCTCCTTTGGCTGCTCCAGTGGCTGCTCCTGTCATTGCGAATTATGCAGCTTCTCCATTGGCCTATAGCTCTCCTTTAGCCTACAGCTTGCCATCGCCTTACTCCGTCGGAGCTGCTCCAGTTCTGTTGTAAGATTATTGTGAAAGGATTAATAATGCAAATAAAAATCGATTTGAAATATATTACTTTTGGGCACACCAAAATGAATTAATGAACGTGCTCTGTGTGCAGATAATGTACATAAGCATCCATTAGCTATTTACATTTAAATCACGTAGCATGGGGAATATTACCATCAGTGGCGGTTAGCGGTTAGCGGTTAGCGGTCCAATGGCTTAATAGTTTGTTTTGAATATGTTTGGAATAATGCAAGTGGGTCAAGGTCTATCGGGCCACCCTGCGAAGGTCTTGGCAGTTGAATGAACTCTTAAGCTACGAGCGAATTATTACAAAGGACATTCCTGTTTTTTAATTTACTTACATTTAATTTTCTTGTTAATTATATCTCACCTTATATGTTCGGCTTTTAGAATCAATATTGAAAATGATTAGTCACACCAAAAATAACATACGCTTACAGATATAGAGTAAATATACTGGCAATTCTTGTTCGGAGTTTAACTTAATTTAATTTGATTTTTTTAGGATTTTTTTTCGCTTAAGGAAATTATTGACCTATTTCAGATCTGGCTATTAATGGAACATTTCACATTTGCGTAGTTATATTGTATCTACATCTATCTCGATCCCACAACTGAAAACTAATCTTTCTACAGATAGTTCCCATGGTAGCGATATAGCGGTCCGATAATGATGATATAATATATTTGATTTGTTACAATTGCATCGATACTTTTGAGAGTAAGTAATCGAGTCAGGTGCGATATCAGTAGTGTATCGATATCTGAAGGGCATAGAAAGTCAGTTGGTTGCAGTCGGAGTTGGAAGACGGACGCATTATTGAGCATAACTCAAATTGAAACATATTTAAGCACAAAGAGCAGAAGCAAACTGTTATAAAAACGGCGAGCATATTAATTTATAAGAAAGACGGTTCCGAGGCAGGAGCAGCTACCGAGTGGTAGAACAAGAAGCTTAGAGGCCTGCAGTACAGATATCGGTAGAAACCGCAATTGCTATGAACATCGGTTGACATAGTTTCAGAAGTGCGTGCAATACTGTCATAAATATTTTAATACTGTTTACCTACAGCTGGCAGAAAGTTCGGTATTCGGCATGGTGATGTTGACTCGGGTAATCAATCTCATCAGTAGTTTCACCAAATAGTTCTTGGTTTAAATTGAAAGATGTCGAGAGCAGGGTGTGAAATTTGTTGGGAACAAGCAACCCTAATGTTGAACAGTGTGTGCAAGATCTAGAATAGTATGCACTTACAGTACAGTGGACTAAGTTACAACTTATGTCTGCTCAAAAACAATTGCTTAGTTAGGCCAAAAAGATCTGTGTCCGTAGCCAATGATCTATAAATATTATATTTCAAAATTCAAAAAAGGAAGAAACATACGCATATTCGCATGCTTTGATGGATATAGCAAAAGTAGTTGAACTAGTTGAAAGAATTTGGTAAACTATTTTATTAACCGTATTCCAGATTCCAAGGCAAGCAATTCATTTAGAGACTCAGATTGATGACTGAGACTGCAATCAAACATGATCCACATGCTGACGATTTTGTTAGTCAACCCAGCGTAGATGCAAAAGCCGAAAGAAAATGTTTTAAATGTGGTGATTCTTCGCATGTAAACTAAATTGCAACTGTTCTAGATGTGGCCAAGTAGGTCACCGTGCAGCACATGCAAGATCAAAATGTAAGGCTATGAGGGAAGTTCCTCGAGGTGTATAAGATTGTAGATATATCTAATGAGCATCAAAAGTCAGTCGCTTGTAGCGCTGTATCCTTAAGCACAAATATATTAATGTATATCAGAGGGTCATTACTTATTATAAAATTAAACAAGTAAGTGGGTTGCTTTGTGGCTTCTAAGGCCAATCTCAACTACATCGACCAAAGTAAACAACAACGACGATCCTTAGAAAAAAAAGAACCACGAGAGCGACCAGTTCAGCCTTTGACGGAATAGGTTGGGAGAGCTGTTTATCAAAAGAAGTATATACGGGAGAGTTGCAGTTGTGCTTTTGATGGAATATGTTGTGAGAGATGTTTGTCAAGAGAAGAAGACAAAAACTATGATGAAGAGGCCAAAGACGCTGACGTAAATATATATTTATATTTGTAATATTATTAACTGTTATAATAAAACGCATACTTCATTTCTACATATTATGCTACAGTATGTTGTTATAATACAGATGTGATAATAATCTTGTTTCTCCGTCATTAGTCGCCTGCCACAATGTTTTTAGTGCTGGAAGAGTGTTATCCGAACGGATCTACCAAACTTAATTTAGCTTTTGCAACTGTGGGATATAAAAATTTGCGAGGGAGGGATAGATTGTAATGTGGATTATTAAAAGAGAAAGCTGCAGTCCATTTTGAGCTTCAAAAATGTCGGGAATTAATGGTTTTGTCGACTTTGAGGTAAATTTTATTAGATCATAAAAAATAAAAAATCTACGCGCAAAATTCTTAAAACATAAATTTTTCACAGTCTTCAAGCTAAATTGATTAAAATTAAAAATTTAAGCATTTATTATTTTTCAATGTTTAAAAATATGCTAATAAAATGTATGGTTACTCTTAGTCCGGTAGACCCCAGCCCACAGTTTTCAGCTAGTCAGCACCCTTAAATTAGCGGATATCAATTCACCAGCCCGTCCACTTTGCACAGCTCTAGGGTTACCTCATTTGGCAGGTCTATTTTTCAGATCAGTAATACGATTGGTAAAAAAAGTTTAAATAAACCCCTCATCAAGTTAGTATGACTTTTATCGTATAAAGTTAAGAGAGAATAAAATATATTTGACGTGTGTTCGAAATGCTTCATTTCCTCTGACACATACAGTTGCACAACCCCAGAATTTTCCATTTGCTTATTATTTTCACAGATTTTAAAAAGTCAAAGTTTGCTATATTAACATTGTTCGTCACATAATAGTTAAATAACAATCAAATCAAATCGATTAAATCAAAAGTGGTGCTGGCGCAGCAGCATATCTCAGGGAGGTGCTGTACGTCAAAGGAGAATTATAGGCCAAGGGAGAAGCAGCATAATTCGCAATGACAGGAGCAGCAACTGGAGCAGCCAAAGGAGCCGCCACATACTTGGAAATCACGGGTGCAGCAACTGGAGCGATCACTGGAGCATGGGCGATGCCATTGTAATTACGGGCAATCACCTGGCTACTGGTGGCAGTCACAAACGGAGCAGGAGCAGCAACGACTGCAGCGGGTGCAGCAGCTACAATCGGAGCAGTATAGGCCAACTGTGGGCCAAGGAGAAGACCTGGCTTGGCAGAAGCGCAGGCGATGATGGTAAAGATAACAGCAGCCTGAAGACAAATAAGCCACTTTCAAGTTGTGCCCAAATATCAATAAAACAATATGTCAACTTACGAATTTGAACATTTTGGTTATTTGGGATATGCTTGCAGCTCGATGAGTTGAACTTGTTCGATGGCATTTAATAGTTTTTGCTGCGCTATTTATACAAACAGCCGACTACGATGTTGACCTTAAGTCTGCATTTCTGAAGTTTGTGGCTACCACGACGCGTTATACATAAAACAATGGGAAACAACATGCGGAGTGGGCCATGCGAAGTGATAACGGCTACAAAATGTTTAATGTTAACTGTATTTCCAAACTGGCAACGCATTTCAATGAACCAAATGACTCACAGTTGGATGAAGACTATTTTGGTGTTTTTTGGTATAAATACTCGCTGGCAACTGTAGTTGGACATCACATACATAGTTTGCAGCTAACCCTACAAGCAACACAAGCCACAAATCCTCAACATGTTCAAATACGTAAGAGCCAGAGAGGGAAAGTCCTTGTCGTGTGGCCTGCTTCTCTAACTTAACTGCCTCTGTTTTCATTTACCATCAGATCATCGTTATCGTCGCTATCATCGCCTGCGCTGCTGCCAAGCCAGGTCTTCTCCTTGGCCAACAGTTGGCCTATACTGCTCCGATTGTAGCTGCTGCACCCGCTGCAGTCGTTGCTGCTCCTGCTCCGTTTGTGACTGCCACCAGTAGCCAGGTGATTGCCCGTAACTACAATGGCATCGCCCATGCTCCGGTGATCGCTCCAGTTGCTGCTCCAGTTGCTGCACCCGTGATTGCCAAGTATGCGGCGGCTCCTTTGGCTGCTCCATTGGCTGCTCCTGTCATTGCGAATTATGCAGCTTCTCCCTTGGCCTATAGCTCTCCTTTGGCGTACAGCACTCCACTGTTGATTTGATTGCAAGTAAAATATTAAATAAAGATATTTGTGTTGTAATTCAGTGCGTTTTCCTTGCAAACGCTGTTCCCATTGAAAATGGAACTTAGGGTCAAGCTTATTTTATTTTGACGGTGGGTCGCTTGGTCAAATTAAATTTAAAAAAGGAAAGAATGTTGTAATCGGGCGTGACCGACTGCGAAATGCAGATGTAAATTACGGGAGATATAGGCTTCTATGGTTTTTGTGGTCCGGAGTGGGCGTGGTCCAAAATTTCATATCCGGATATTTTATGAGTGTTACTTGCATTATACATTTCTATTTTAGTGGCTCTAGCTTTCGAATTATGTGAGATATATGGTTTTATCGATTTCCACCATAGGTATATCGGTTATGGGAACCGGAGTGGACGTGGTCAGTCACTATTATTATCGATATTTCAAGGAAGCTACCGGTAACGTACTTTCGGAACTTGAAGACTCTAGCTTACAAATTGTGAAATATATGCGCATTTCAGATTTCTAGGCCCCAAGTTCCTGTGGCGGCGGTTGAGAGCGTGGTCTGAAAATGTATATGCTGATATTTGACGCTAGTTACCTTCCAAGTTTGGTGACTCCAACTTCAAAATTGTGATATGTGGCTTTATCGATTTACGGTTATCGATTATATCGATATCCTACCCTCCTGGTGGACGTTGCACTCAAAATAATACACTTTGCCTGACTTGGGCACAGACCAGTAAATGTTCAATTTTGCAAGTGTCTGTCTCTAAGAGTGTCGATAAAAGTTGCGTTCATACAGACTGAGAGACGAACAGACTCACAGAGAGCAGACGGATATTGCACAAGACCAATAAAGTTTGATACGGGCACCTGATATTAGAAATGATCCGTACGTGGTTGGTGAAGTGAATTAAAATTTTAGCGGAGAATCAAATGTGGGCGAGTGGTCATGCTCATTACTAAAGAATACTCAGACCGAATCCGATAAAAAAGCGCTTGTCCACAAAGCAGCATTTCAGCTTCTTCCCAAAGGAGAGAAGTCTGCATTGAATTGGCTTCAATAAACGTGACAATTTTAAGGTCTGTTCTAAGATTTTACCATGGCTATGGCTTAAAATTAATATTGAGCATAATGTGTAAGAAATAAGATAACAATTCCATATTTAGTTTCTCTATGTATTAAGAGTCTCACAATGACCTTACCAAATTCGGTTCGGGCCACTACATCATATAGTACAACTGTATTTAACACATATTTATTATTTAAATTAAACGTGATATTTATCATAATTTTCAACAAACACTTTGCTGGCTACCTAGTGTTTATTTCCTAAATCATTTTATTCTGCAACTTGGCATAAATTTTCAACATAATTTATAATCCTTAGTTTGCTTCGATATTTAATGAATTTGAATCTTCATTTAAATCTATTAATAGTTTTTGATAAATGGCTTCTTTGTGCATCTTCTATGCGATTGTTGCTGCTCCAAATTTTAGCATTGTCCCAGCAAGAACATTGCAGGGTAATCGCTTTTGGGGCAAGAATATTTAGTGATTCATCAATTTGCGGATTATTGTAAATATGTTGGCATTTTAAACTTTTTGCAACACTTTGTCAAGTAAAAGTTCTATTTCAAGAAACATAACCACACATTACTGAAATTACTTATTAGAAATCACAACAGCGCACAACAATGACCAAAGTTTTATTAAATTATAATTTGTAATACCTGGGACATCCTCTTTTCGGGCACAAAGCGAGCTCCTCATTATTCTAGAATTGGGGTCTGACCTCTACCGAGAGTGGAAATAAAGGGTATCTGGTAAATCGGATTTGCGAACAGTGTTAAAAATACACAAACATTTTTTATTTCTTAAAAATGAAACAAATAAATTGAATTTCAATTAAAAAATAATTGTATGTAAATTAAAAATGAGGGAGCTGCTCGTTAAAAAAATTAGAATCGCCTTTTCACTAATCTGAAAATGTGTGTTTATGATCGCTCGTTGCTTAAGAGTTCATTCAACTGCCAAGACCTTCGCAGGGTGGCCCGAGAGACCTTGACCCACTTGCATTATTCCAAACATATTCAAAACAAACTATTAAGCCATTGGACCGCTAACCGTTAACCGCCACTGATGGTAATATTCCCCATGCTACGTGATTTAAATGTAAATAGCTAATGGATGCTTATGTACATTATCTGCACACAGAGCACGTTCATTAATTCATTTTGGTGTGCCCAAAAGTAATATATTTCAAATCGATTTTTATTTGCATTATTAATCCTTTCACAATAATCTTACAACAGAACTGGAGCAGCTCCGACGGAGTAAGGCGATGGCAAGCTGTAGGCTAAAGGAGAGCTATAGGCCAAGGGAGAAGCTGCATAATTCGCAATGACAGGAGCAGCCAATGGAGCAGCCAAAGGAGCCGCCGCATACTTGGCAATCACGGGTGCAGCAACTGGAGCAGCAACTGGAGCGATCACCGGAGCATGGGCGATACCATTGTAGTTACGGGCAATCACCTGGCTACTGGTGGCAGTCACAAACGGAGCAGGAGCAGCAACGACTGCAGCGGGCGCAGTATAGGCCAACTGTTGGCCAAGGAGAAGACCTGGCTTGGCAGCAGCGCAGGCGATGATAGCGAGGATAACGATGGTCTGATGGTAAATGAAAACAGAGGCAGTTAAGTTAGAGAAGCAGGCCACACGACAAGGACTTTCCCTCTCAGGCTCTTACGTATTTGAACATGTTGAGGATTTGTGGCTTGTGTTGCTTGTAGGGTTAGCTGCAAACTATGTATGTGATGTCCAACTACAGTTGCCAGCGAGTATTTATACCACAAAACACCAAAATAGTCTTCATCCAACTGTGAGTCATTTGGTTAATTGAAATGCGTTGGCAGTTTGCAAACACAGTTACCATTAAACATTTTGTAGCCGTTATCACTTCGCATGGCCCACTCCGCATGTTGTTTCCCATTGTTTTATGTATAACGCGTCGTGGTAGCCACAAATTTCAGAAATGCAGACTTAAGGTCAACATCGTAGTCGGCTGTTTGTATAAATAGCGCAGCAAAAACTATTAAATGCCATCGAACAAGTTCAACTCATCGAGCTGCAAGCATATCCCAAATAACCAAAATGTTCAAATTCGTAAGTTGATATATTGTTTTATTGATATTTGAGCACAACTTGAAAGTGGCTTATTTGTCTTCAGGCTGCTGTTATCTTTGCCATCATCGCCTGCGCTGCTGCCAAGCCAGGTCTTCTCCTTGGCCAACAGTTGGCCTATACTGCTCCGATTGTAGCTGCTGCACCCGCTGCAGTCGTTGCTGCTCCCGCTCCATTTGTGACTGCCACCAGTAGCCAAGTGATTGCCCGTAACTACAATGGCATCGCCCATGCTCCGGTGATCGCTCCAGTTGCTGCTCCAGTGGCTGCTCCAGTGGCTGCCCCCGTGATTGCCAGGTATGCAGCTGCTCCAGTGGCAGCTCCTCTGATCGCTTCGTATGCTGCTGCTCCTCTGGCTTACAGCTCACACTTGGCGGCTCCTCTCTCCTACGCTACAGCCCTGCTATAAGAACTTGTAGACTGACTGATAATAAAAACACCAAATTGTAGCTTAACCAATCTTAACTTATCTCTGGGTGCACTTGGTCTCGCCTAATTGGACTAACAGCTAGCACATATACAGCTCAACAACTGTGGCGACCGCTGGCCAATTGTAGTGCAAGTCACACAGGCCGTAAACATTTTTGTCAGCACCGGCAGCTGCTGTTTTAATTGTTGACGAATGCGTGACGCGTGACATTAAATTGTCCACAGGAAAGTTTGAGTTTGTTTTGAACACAAATTGTAGTTATGTGAAGGTCAAAACTGCGTTTTAAATTAGCTAATGAACATCTTAAAATATTGCATTTCCCATATTACAGGTGATAAGTATTACAATTACTTGTAATGTGCTGGGTTGGCTTTTGTAAAATTTCCCACGAAATTTGTCTTAACTCCGGCCAAAGTTATTGACCCCTAGCAACAGCTGTCATCTGAGCGCCCTACAGAGGGATGTCATTAATGTTAGATAATGGTGTGAGATGTATTGTAAGTTGTTTATAAATATAAACGCACTAGTTTATTTTATTAACAAATTTATTTAAATGTTACTCTTGACAGAGCACACAATTAGATTGCAGCATCGATTCAGCATAAGGCAGAACCTATTGCAAATTAGCGCGCTGCTTGACGGGGGAAACCAGGCCACCGGATTGGTGGGGCGAGTTGCGAGAATGGTGTAACAAGGTTCCCGCACTGAATTAGCGGTGTTTACCAGCTGATAGCAGTTGATAATAATCTCCGGGTGGGAGAGAGGTGTTGCGGATGCTTAAAATAGATTTAATTTCAAATTAAAATTTGATTTAAAAATAGTTTTTAATATTTAGTGCAGTATTTATGTACATTGGATCACAGTGTAAATGCTTAAATCAAAAGTGGTGCAGGTGCCGCAGCGGTGCATTATAGGCAAGCGGGGCAGTGAGAGGAGCAGCTATTGGCGCTGCCAGCGGATAAGCAGCATACTTGGCGACGAGAGGCGCAGCCAGGGGAACAGCAACTGGGGCCACGGCTCTGATGAGTGGAGCAGCAGCAATTACGGGCGCGACGGCGATGCCGTTATAGTTTCTGGCCACCACCTGGCTACTGCTGGCTGTCAGCAGTGGAGGAGCGGGAGCAGCAACGATGGCAGCTGGAGCAGCCAGTGGTGCCTGCAGAAGAAGTCCAGGCTTGGCGACAGTACAGGCAACCAGGGCGAAGATGACAGCTACCTGTACGGAGAGTTGTGGAGCTGTGAGCAATGGGAGAAGCAGAAGCAATAATAATAGAATGACGACAACTTACGCATTTGAACATGTTGAGAGATGTCTGATTGCTTTCTGGAGTGGCCACTTGAAAAGCGAAACTGTGTTTGATGACATGTCTTCAATTTCGATTTATTTTTATAGCGACTCGAAGCGAACGTGACGGACGCCCCACAGAAAATGAAAACAAAACCCGAAAACCGGCACAACGCAAAGAAGAAATTAGCATGCAGAGCGCGCGAGCAAAGTGAGCCAAGTCAGACAAAACAAAGCGTTGAGTGAATTGTAACTGTAATAAGTGCATTGATTCATAAATGCTTTGATTCGCTTTAAGTTTCTCACTGGTATTTAACAATATAACAACACACACACACATTACAATCGATTAATCGATTATTTTTATTTGTTTAAACTTTTCAAATTTACCTTATAGCCATATATTTCAGGAAACGAACGGCTTGTACAGGCAATTAATTAGAGTAAATATCTGATCGTTGCTTGAGTTTTTCTCATAATACAAAAAGTTAACTTTTAATATTTAACGATTTTAATATTTATTTTTTAAAGATTTGAGCTGATGGCTTTGCAAATTATCTGCACAATATGCTGTAAGAAGTTCGTTCTATTGAAAATAATAATATAATAATAATATATAATTGTATTATATTTCCGATTACTTTTAATATTCAATGTTAAATCAGTTCAAAATAATACGCTACCAACTTCATGTAAATATTACATTTGCTACCAAAAAGTCACTTGCCTTAAAGCAATGCTCAGCCTTGACCCAAAAAGAAGGAATACCAATAAAATAAATAATTTTTGTGTCAACAAACAAAAGTGTCCATTGTGTGTGTGTTAGTTTCTTTGGTTGCATGTGGGTGTGTGCGTGTGTGTGTGTGTGTTTGTTTTTGCTGACCGGGTTCGAGCAATAATTTTTAGTTCGCTTTGGCCTGCGTACGTGCTCAAAATGTTTAATTGGTCGACTGCTGTGAACTGAATAGAACTCGGTGAAGTCAGGTCACTGCCTGGAGAGTTTAAGAGCAGTGCTGAAAAATATATGTGATATACATTGTTACATACATAAATATATAAATCGACATTTATATTTAGGCTTAACAGCAAATGGATTCAAATTTAATTGGTGATATACGAAATCGAGTTTATTTGCAGTATACATGTACATTTATAAGTACAGTTACACATGTATATGTATAATGTGGGCTGTCATTTAGTCATTTACATTCAATTAATAGTTAGTTAACTCAGTCAGTTAACATATTCACTTACTAGTGTGGATATAATCGACCACAAGTAATATAAATTCTTCCTAATCAGGCAAAAGCGTTCAATTTAATTTCATGCACTTTGATTTCCATACAAATTTTGTGTAATTAGCTCTGGCAATCGGAATTGGCTGCCCTTCGGGTTTTGGCAGCAGCACTGAGACCCTCAAAAGACATGGCTAACTACCAACTGTAACCAATTGCCGCCACTTATAATGGACAACGAGTGCCACGCAGGGCGCATTTTAAGTAGCCCCAGCAATGGGCTGTCTTCTTGGGTATAAATATGCGTGGCAAGGCTTCAATTTGACATCAGTTCGCAGTCTGCTCTAAAGCCGCAACTAACAACCAACTCAGCAAATCAAGCAACCAACAAATCAATCCACCATGTTTAAATACGTTAGTAATATTTCGCTTAAACATCATTGCTGGTGATATACTTAATCATTGTATTCCTTGTAATCCTTCACAGGCTGTTGTCCTCTGCGCTCTGGTTGCCTGCGTTGCCGGCAAGCCAGGATTGCTGCATGCACCGCTGGCTGCTCCAGCTGCCGTCCTTGCAGCACCTGCACCTGTGGTTACCGCTGCCAGCAGCCAAGTGGTGGCCAGAACGTTCAATGGCATCGCAGCTGCACCCGTTATTGCCGCTGCTCCAGTGCCAGTTGCTGCTCCATTCATCAGAACTGTGGCACCAGTTGCAGCTCCACTCATTAGACCTGTGGCACCAATTGCTGCTCCTCTGGCTGCTCCAGTTTTCCGACCTGTGGCACCATTTGCGGCTCCTCTGGCTACTCCATTCGCCGCTCGACTAGCAGCTCCTCTTGCTGCTCCTCTGGCTACTCCAGTCGCCGCTCGACTAGCAGCTCCTCTTGGTGCTCCAATTGCTGCTCCTCTAGCTGCTCCCTTCGCTGCGCCATTCGCTGCTCCGTTGGCGGCTCCACTTGCTCATCCGTATGCGGCACCTGTGTTTGCCAAATACACAGCCCCCTTGGCTTATGGACCAGCTCCGCTGAGCTATGCAGCAGCACCCGCATTGTGGTAGGAGCTGTGTCCAGCAAGGATTAACAGCGTGGCTGTTCAATGACTGATAGCCTTTAATAAAACCCGTTCAACTTGGTATGAAAAGTACAAAATGGTCTAATTGTTTGTCTAGACCGCTATAATGCTAATTTAAAGAGTATGCCAGGTTTTTTTTTACTGAGTTTGCAGCATTTGAAACTCAGTCTTACAAACTTGGCTACTCCTAAGCGTATTACAAAATCATTGAATCCTTTTATTTCAAATTTGGATTAATTAGTTTACTTGCTGGTTTCTTTCTATATAAATGCTTTCTTTAAATCTAAATGCAATTGAAATTTTGCTTTTTTATGACTAAATAGAAAAAATATATATTTTATTTATATATATTTTAAAGCCGATACCGGAGGTATCATAGTATATTGGTTTTGTGCGTATGTCTGTCGATCTGTCCGTCCGTATGAATGCAACTTTTTTCGACACTCTTAAAGATAGACACTTGAAACTTGGAACACCTACTGGTCTGTGCCCGCGTCAGATAAAAAATTATAGTGCTACGTCCACTAGGGTGCTAGGAAATCGATAAAAATCGATATTCGCAATCGACACATCTCATAATTATAAGGCTACAGTCACCTAAATTTGGTTGGTCGGTTGTTGGCGATGTCCTTCAATGATCGGCGTATGCCTCGACCACCTCCGCCGCCCCCACGCCCCTCGTCTTAAGAGTTATATCTGATTATATCTTATCTTATATCGCAGTTTTTGAGTTAGAGCCGTCAATTATCTCCCATATCTCCCACAATTTCAAAGATAGAGTGACCAAACTTAGAAGGTAACATGCTGGTGACCTCCTCCAAGGATCAGGATATACATTTTTAGACCACGCCCGTACCCGTTGCCCCCAGCAGCCTTGGCCCTAGTAATCTGAAATGCACATATCTTCCACAATTTTTAAGCTAGGGTCACCAAGTCTTAAAAGTATGTTACTGGTAACTCCCCTAAGAGATCGATAAAAATTGGATGGCCACGCCCACTCCGCCTTTCTAAACCGATACACCTGTTTGTGTAAATCGATAAGACAGTATATCTTACACAATTTGAAAAGTCACCAAATTTTAAAGGTATATTGCTTCGCCCACCCCCGCCCAAAAGATAAATGCCTATATTTCCCGTAATTTAAGGGTTACAGGTACCAAACTTGGAAGGTAGATTACTAGGAACCTTCTCAAATAATTTTTCCAGCCATTTTAACCCCAGCCTCCAAAATTTTAAAAATCCCATATCTTTCGTAATTTAAGAGCTACAGTTACCGAACTTCGAAGAAACGTTACTATTTGATATCTACCGCAATTTGGAAAGCAAACTTGGACAGTACTTCTTGGCAAATCCCACCCTGATCCTTGTTACTGGTTATCTGCTGGAATAACTCTGCTGATTTTTCTTTTGTTACTGTGCCCGGCAAGAGAGGATGAGAGACGATGAAAGAGCCAATCGCTTGTGGCACATCGGTTTTATTCAGGTCATTTGTGTTTCATTGTCCTTCGCTTTGCACTTGCATCCATCTAAATGAATTATGGTACATCTGCCTTTGTGTGGGTCAGATCGAGCATTGAGCATCGAGCATGGAGCAATGACTGCACTGCAACCCGGAGTCCAGGTTCAGGTCGTTTCTCATCCACCTTTCATCTATATTTGCCAGTAATTTAACTTTGGCCAACAATGCGAGGGAAGCGCGTCCCCATGGCCAATAAATGTCCAAATAATTTTATTTGAATTATAGTCACTAGAATGTGTGCACAAAAATTTAATGTTAAAGTTATTCCTTTTATTAGGATTGCGGAACAGTAAAACTTGTTAGTGGAGGAAAGCGAAAACTTAAACGGCAATGATAAGCGATATACACATGCATTACAATCTTCAACCCCTCTTCCTCCTACATATATATATATATATATATATATATCCAATTCACTGTCGACGTTGGCTGATTTTGAACAGCAGCGCAAACGCAGCAAAGTTTATCCTCAATTAAACTTTTTGTAGTTGCGTAAAATTGCGCCGGAGTTCAGTTTGTCCGTTTGAGTGTATGTGTGTGTGTGTGTGCTGTAGGCCATACATCACGCACACACACACACACACACACACACACACACACACACACACATATGTTTTACATACAGAACTCCATATGCCATAGTATCACATCCTTTCCTATCCTATTCTATCCTATTCCAGCCTCATCTTCATTTGTTGGCTTAACTTTTAACTCCACTTGCCTTAATTTTCGCTCACTTTATTGTTGTTCGTGTTGCGCTCGGCACATTTTTGGTAATTTCCTCCCCTGGCAAATACAGACACAAAAATTCTATGTGCTTCAATTACCATTCTGGCAATCAACCTGCCCCTGCCACTTGCCACTTGCTCCATGGGCCTGCTCACCATCGTCTCAGCAGCTGTCGATGTATGTGTGGGTCGGTTTCTGCCTTCAAACATTTCATTAGCCTTCTTTACATGCGTTTTAATTTGTTGCATCATTGCGTCGTCGAGTTTTTCCTTTTGGTAATTGATTTCACAGCAAGTTCTTGTGAAAACTTTTAATGCGCATTTACGTGTAATTAGAAAGACTTTGAATATTCAACTTTGTATTTCATAGCATATATTTACTATTTAAAGTTGGTTACAATCATTTTCAAAAATGAGATTTAAAAATCACTATTAATAATAAGCCGTTGCAATAAAAAACTGCATTTTTTCAAACCGAATAGTTTACATATAAAACTTCTTTTCAAACCAAAACTTGACTTATAAAAAATGTTCTCGAATGTCAGAATTTTCCAGACAAGCGGAGGGCAATGTTGATGGCTTCGTTGTGGTGGCTTTAGCAGCTTCCTCAGTCGATTTGGGGAATTGATGGGTTGGGATGGGATGGGTAAGTGGAGCTCTGTGCCCCTAGCCTTTCAGATACAACACCGCGAAAATCCACCAGCCTTCTGCCTTTCGATATGACGACAACAAGTCTTGCACGGCGCTTGGGATACCGACTACGTGATTTGTTTGCTAGAGCAATTTAGATGCCCGGGCGATGTAAATGCCAGCAACGTTCACATATCTGTGCGTTGGTATTGGTGCTGATATTTGTATTGGTATTGGCCGTAAATGTGTGTAGGTGTGGTGGTCTTGCTACCACTTTGACATTTCGCACCAGCATCTAAGGCTTCCATCAAAAAAAGGAAAGAAAAGGAAAGTTATTTTTGGCAAGTCGAAGCTAAACATACCCTTGCAGGGCAGACTGAAGGATTGTTCATAAGGTGATTTCCTTTTTTGAAAAGCCGTATGGAGCAAAGTAAAACTCTGTCGCGATATAAATGAAAGTAAAATAGTATTTCGAATAAGAAAAGCCTTACTATAAAACAGTTTTCTCAACTCAAGTATGGATATACCGCATATTTTATATAGAGCACATTTTGTGATCAAATTAAAATACCTTCAGCAACGGTATAACAGTCGAAATTGGAGTGCGTGAAAAGCGCAGCTCCAACAATTGGGTGCGATAACAAAAACGTCCATCAAGGGCAGCGAGGGCAACGCACAAAGCGAATTTCAATTCCGACCGCCAGGTGGCGTTGCAAAACTTAATCACCTAATGCAAGGGGACGTGCGTTAAGCGTCTAAATAATGAGCAGCCGTCGAACAGAAAATGGCGAACGCTCCGCCAATTTGCATTGCTAGCTAAATGCAATTGACACGGAACAGATGCCATCGAGTGGCAGGTGGGGCAGAGGCAGAGGCAGAGGCAGCATCAGAGCCAGGGGTAGGCGGATGGTGCACGGGGCAGGGGCCAGGGCAGGTTAGCAATTGTGGCGTGGAGAGCACTGACTGCACGTACATATACACGAATATTAGAAAAAAGCAGAAGCTTTTGTTTAAATAAAACAAAAGGGATGGTTGGCATGTCTGCATCGTTCCCTGTCAATTGCCATAAGCTGGGAATTTGCACGGTAAGCCTTTTCATTCGGAGATTGATTTTGACATCGCATATTACGCATATGCCGCATGTGTCAAAGGTGCTAAGAAATGCCAAATGCATTTGCGAATCTCTCAGAAATTGGGCAAAACCAATTCCAAATGTCTGCTTCGACACAGCATTTTACCAGAATAAGCGCCTCTTACATATGCCGGAAAAAAGAGAAAGTTTTTGTCGAAGTTTGTTTTGCTGCCAGGCTCTGGCGTTGAAGGGTTGCCAGGCACACGTGTGCGAGTGTGGGTATGGGTGTGTCGCTTATTTGCTGACACAGCTCTGATCCGCATTTAGTTACGAAAGCGAAAAATAATTAATTAAGAAGTGCAAATCATAGCAAAATTATGCGGGTTGTCAAATTAAAACTAAAAGTAAACGCCACCAGCAGACGCCCGGAAATAACCAGACATCGTTTAAAGATACACAAAAGAATCGAGGCGAACACACATGCTCACTGCTAAAGTGAGACAGGAATTTCGAAAGTCCTGCCAGGCAACTGCCAGAATCTCAATTTATCTCCTGACACAGCAATTAGTAATTCTCTTCGGCACAGGCTAATTTTACTTACTTTAGTTACGAACTTACTGCTTAGTAACGAATCGCATTTTAGTATTTTCTATAATATATATGTAATGCATTTAGGAGGCAATTAACTATTAATTGGTTTACTCAATAAAAATTCATGTGCATTAATAATACTTACAATATGTATACAAGCAGTAACTTGTACGGCTGCTTTTATTTTCGAAATTTAGTTCGATAGCCACAATAAAAGTTGACTAATCACAGGCAATTAGTTGACTCCTCAATAACAGAATGGTTGCCAAGTATGAATTTTCCTTGGGAGCCCCCTTAAACTGGCATGTTGTCTACTTTCTGGCATTTCTAAACTTTTAACCAAACAATTTACGATCTGACGACGTATGTAAGCCAGGCCAAAAACTCTTGAAGAACTCCGCCATGTGCAATTGCAACTGCCAAGGCTATTTAAGGCTTCAACTCGAAGTCAGCTCAACTCCTCGAGTGTTTCGGCCAGGTTCTTGCTCTGGCCGTCGACAAGCAAAATTCAAAACACCCGAGGGCTCTCTATAAGCACAACGTGCCATCGCCCTATCTGTCTGTGTATTTTAACTTTTGTAATAATCTACAGCAAATGCGCAACGTCATCGTCTTTGCCTCGAATACCTCCACGGCAAGTCCACAACAACCAAAGTTCCGGGGCGCCATTTTGCTTTTACTATTTGTTTTTGCGACTTCTGTTGACGTTGTCTCCTGTCTTTCAGTTCAGTCTCCATTTCCATCTCTTTATCCACTCCTCTCTCGGTCTTTCCTCCTTCATTCCCTTTCATCGTCGAATGTCGCTAGCGGCGCACAAACTTTACCTTTGCCCAAATTTCATTTATAAACATTCCAAGAGAGGGGCTGCAAATTGAGTGTTTAATTGCAACGAAGTTGCATTCGGATGTCAGTGGCAACATATGCTCCCAAGCACTGCCACCAACACCTGAAGCCAGTGGAGAGTAACCATCGGAGCAGATGCTAACTACTTGAACTTGGAATTGCTGCAAACTGAAGCGCCCTGAAGTGAATTTCTTATAGTTTCTTTCAGAGCTAGCGTAGTGTGTGACATCATTTGCAATACCCTCTCAAAGCGAATGAATGGAATCAAAATTGAAATTTCCACATCGTCACCCTCCCTCTGTAAATTTGTAATAATAATTAATTAGTGGTTGAACTCATTCAGTCAACTGTGACGAACAATTAACTATGCATGCTAAGGGCCACTTTCAATATTAACATCGATAAGAAGGAGAAGCGAGAAAAGTTTTGAAATCATTTATATTTTTAAGCTTTAATTTTTTTTTTTAATTTCGTTAACGGTTAGTGTCATAAGTTACGTAATTAAAAATATTGGCATCCCAGTTAAATTTTCTCTGGCGTATGTTGGGGCATCTTTGAGACATTTAGAAATGCACGACGAATTAATTTTCTAATTTGGGTTCGGTTTATATAGCAAATGGAATACCCTTCGTCACAAAGTTTGACATCAGAAAGATTGTTGCTTATTCTTTAATTGATACTGAGTATCTTCAAGTATAGTGCTTAAGCATATACCTCAAATGTTATATTGTTATGGAAGCAAATGTCAAAAGAATGCCATGATGTCTTCATTTTAATGGTTAAATTACAGCCAAACCCAACTGTCAAATAACCTGCCACCTAGCAGAGCTCTCCTGTGATCTCTCAGGCTGCTTATTTTGCCAGTGCCGCGCCGTTGATTGTCAGCCACTCATAGACTCGATCCGAGTCAATCATTTCACTTATGTTTTCAGGCCGCAGAGCGTCAAAAGTAATTTGCATTTAGCAAATATTTGCTAGCAACCAATTCAGCCGACATCCTGGGCTCCATCTTCCACTCAAGTCTCACAGGCCTGCCTCCATAGAGAGAAGGACAACATCAAAGCTTCGTGCTGCGATGCGTGTCAAAGGCGTGGGCATAGCTTTAAGTGTAACTCGCTTTCTGTTGCGTCTGTCAGCCTTTTGCAATTCTCAGCATTTCTTAAAATACCCGGCCAACAAGTTTCATTTTAATTTTTTTTTTGTTCTGGCTGGCGTTCTGTGGCGCCCTCTGGCGGTGGCTGTGCTGGTCGGGGATACGCCATTTGACGTCGCGACGTGGCTAAACTGAGTTTCAGCTTGGGTGTCGCGTTGCCCGAGGCATCGACGGCGGTCTGGGCTAATTTTTTGATGGATTTGCTTGCTATTTTTTCGTTTAATTTTTTCGATGTATTTTTGTTTATCCCTGCGCTTTTCACTGCTAAGACTGTCAGTCTGTGGTTTGAAACTGTCTGTGCCAATGTGAATATCTGGCGCTAAAAACAAGCCCATTATTTACAGGTCTAAATAACTTTTGTTGCAACTTTGTCAGCTTCCATTCGAGTTATTGTTTCGTGTGTTGCTTCTATGCAAGGGTAAAGTTTGTGTAATTTTTAAATCATCAATGCGACAGCTGCAGTTACAACTCTACCTAAACAAAGTGCAAAGCTTTGTTGGCTTGTTAATGCCGCTTGTTTGTGTTGAATTTTTCAAATCGTCCACTGAGCAACCATTTGCCGAAGCTGATACTGTTGTTGTTTCTATTGCTTTTTCGCTATACTTCCGTGCATTTTGTTGCACTTCAGGAGAGAGCTGACTGAGCGAGGGCTGCTCCTTATTTTGTGCCTAGATATTCCACTCGTACTAGGCGACTTCAAATAAGTGCAGCTCTACTCGACAGAGCCCCACTAGTAATTGAAAATTGAATTAAGTTAATAAAATTGTCATTAATACTTCAGCATTATATTCTGAGTCACAAACTTGAATCATTACTAATTAAATAATAATAACATAAAATATACTATATGTTACAATGGAGCCTAAGCGATTTTTATCAATTTTTATGAAATTCGGTACCGATAAATTAACTTGATCTGCGTTTATCCTTTTCAAAACCATCGCGTTAATATTGATATATTTTCTTGATTAGTTTTTTCTTATATTTTTGCTTCATTTCTTTTCATTTTTATTGAACATGTTTGATTTTGACATTAAGTATTTATTGAGAATTTCACTTTAAAATCATCTAACGTCCCCTGTTTTACTCAGTCGACGATTTTTCTGTTTTTTGTATTTTTTTTTATTGCATTTTCAAGCAACACAAAAGTTGGAAGGAGAAAAGCTCTTTGTTTTGCTTTTGACGATGGTTGCCGCTGCGGCTCGATGCAAGTTGCAACCTGCTTGCATTTGCTGGCTGCTACGTGTTCAATAACCATTGTGTTGCATACTTTAGTGTGAAGGGGCTAGCTGGCATTAAAAGGGGATTTTAAAGGAGTCGCAACTGTGGCAGCTGCATCGAAGGCGGCCGCGTCAAACGGTTTGCAGCAAATCAATTACTGCTAAGAAGTTTTCCAGCGCTAATTGCAACGGGTCTTTGTTTTTGCCGGCCTTTGCCAGACTTTGCCAGGGACTTTGTTGACTTTGTGCAGGCAGCCAAAAACGGAGAACGAAAATAAAATAAGTTGCAGATGAACAGCAAATCGTTTGGCTGCTTTGTGACTTGGCCAAAATTCTGTGGATTTATCATGAGCGCTTTGTAAGAATTTTTGGTGACTACAACTTAGTTACTGCTTCTGATCCTGGTATTGGTGCTGGGCCACGTCTGCAATGCGCACTTCTTGCTGCAGTCAAAATTAATGTGCTAGCCTTTTAATTACACGACAAATAAGCAAACAGCCCAAAAGTTTTGCGCTAGTTACACGAAAATGATGTGTAAGCACTTGAAAGACGTTTAAGGGCTCAGGCTCAGGGCTGCTTCATTGCTGATTCGTCAATGATATCTTTATTAGTTCAAAAATACATATTTTTTATCTTGATAAACATTTTAAATACGAATTGTGTACTGCTTTAATTAATATCATTATATTATATACTATTGAATAAATAATTAATTAGTCAATTAAAACTATTTTCTCTACAAAATGCATTAAACTGCATTGGTTTCTCAAATTATTGGCTAACTGCAATCCATTTTGCTGCTTCGCTATGCTTTTAAATAGTTTGGTAACCCTGATGTGTGTGGTAATTAATATGGCTTTGAGTAAGTAGAGTTGATAAAATATCGTTCCATGCTTTTAGGCACAAAATGGATGACAATTTGGCCAAAACTGGACTAAAAACGGTCATGTGGCTTTATACTCCTGAAAATTGGCGAATGGTCAGCTAGTAATGATTTATATATATATATATGTATATATATATACGTATATATAGCATAGTATGGCAACTGCTTAATCAGCTTTATTTGTATTGATAGCGTTGCATTTTTTCCAGCTGCTGCAAAGTTAAACAAAGCGCAGCGAGCAAAGAGGAAACCAGCGCAGCGTAAAATGCATTAAAAGCGTAGTAAACAAGCAGACAGGCAGACAGACAACTGGACAAATGGACAACAGAATATCCCAAAGTGGCAGCCCTTAGGTTGTCCGCCATAGAGAATTTAACTCCCGGACCCTTTGCGGCCATTCAAAAGTTATGCATTTTCAAGTGTCTGGCTGGGATCTGGTCTTGTCTGAAGTAGAAGTCCTGCCAGCCAGTCGCCTGCTGTTTACAGAGCTATTTAATCGAAGTACTGCTGATGCCGATGCCGTCGACAGCATCGCTGTGCATCCTGCAGCTTGTTCTCCAGCTCGTAATGCCCACAGTGAGTGCAAAAATGTTTTTGGCCCATTTTTTTTCTTTTTCCGTTTTTCATTAATGGACTTAACATAAAAATACAATTTGCTGATATTTAAGTCATTTGGCCGTTAATAAATTGTTAAGCGTTGTTTGATTTAATTTGTTGCCTGCCCAATTTTCTCAATTTCAGGGTGATTTTTTTCTGAGTTTGCTTGAATTCGATATAATGACCGATTTGATAAATTATAAAGAAATAAAAACAATAATTTATTTGGCTTTTTGTTTGCTCTTTCATAGCTTTGTATCTGTCAGCTATAGTCCCTGTCACTATTTTCTCTCCATCTCTCTCCTAGTTTTTCTTAATTACTGGCGTTAAGTGTCTGTTTTGTAACCATAAACATCACTCAAGGATGTTTAATTGGTAGAATAAACTGATAAACTGGTATTGATTCGATTAACTGCAGTTTTAATGTCAAGTGTTGACTTGTCTCTTTGATGTTTGGCTACATGTTGTGTTGACAACTACAGCTCGAGGACTCATTACCCATCCGTACCATCTCCGCCATCTCAGCAACTGCTGCAGTAATAAAACAAAACAGCAGCTCAAATTGCCCGACAGCACAACCCCAAACACTCCGCACAATTCAACGCCCTTGCAGCCGCTGCTTTTCATTTAATTGCGGTTGACTTTTGGGGCTCTGACAAACAGACAGATGGACAGACAGAAAGAAAATCACATTGGGGCAACTGGCAAACAGATTCTGCCCCCAAATCACTTGCCAACAAAATGCCAATCATCAATCAAGGTGATTTGTTTCAATGCCCCAGCCACGGGTATCACGCTGTTGTGGCTACAGATGGACATGGAGTCCTGGTAGCAATCGATGGAGTTTGAGGCCAGCGACCAGTTTCCTGTTGCTCGACTTTGCTTGCCGCATGTGGCCAATCACTTGCATGCACTTCAATTTCTGTGGTTGCAAGCCCCTCTTCCCCTGCCCCTCAGTGGCTCTAGTCCCCTACTTTTGCTGCTTACCACCAATGCCAGCCATGAGATGCTGTTGTTGTTCATCAATGAATTCAATCACGAAAATGTTGTTGGTCTCCCTTCAAAGCTCCGATGTTGGATGCTTCGCTCCCCAATCTCCTCATTCGTTGCATATTCATGAGAGCTGACGCCTGTTTGAGTTACTGACGTGGCTTTGATTTAATTGCCTTGATTTTGTCTATAATTTATTTTGAGCCATTTCACCAACATTTCACTATGTCCAGCTACAAAAGTTGCCGCCACAATAGTTAAGCGTTTTCTTTTCATACCTTTGCAGAGAGTATTATAATTTTGTCATGAAATTTGTAACGTATTAGGTAAGACAACTCCAAATCAATATAGCATATATATACTCTTAATCAACATCACAGCTGAGTCAATATGAAAGTCTGTCTCTTAGTAGAATAACACCTGCTGCTACTAAATTACTACACAAATACACTGTATTGAGTTTATAGCACGATTTAAAACCATAATCATCAAAGCTACATCCCGAATGAAACATAATCAATATAATATTATCTTCAAATGTGTATTAATATTTTAATAAATAAGGAAATTTGAATTTCTGCAGGTTGAGTCCGGTCTATAAAGGTATGTAATATTCGGCGTGCCTTAAAAAATGTTCTTAACTGTTCTTGTTGTCGTTGTCTGGCATTTTGAGCATTCTACTTTGGACCCAGCAAATATTTCGTATAATTTACCCATGACTGCCACACGTTGAAGTTGTCGCTGCGATTTGTGTTTTATGTTGCCCTGTTTCTACTGATAAAGTGGGAGTTTTTATATTGAGCTAGTTCATCGAGAAAATTAAGTTTTTTTTTTTAAAGAAGGAGTAGTATATGATTAAATATTAAACATTACTTTCACTTTCTTTTCTTTTCAAAATTGTAGAAAATTTCGTGTTCTCTACTCTTGTTACTTTTATAACATTATATATTATCAATATATATATATGTTGTTTATTTATATTGTCAGAAAATTACGCCAGTGTCAGTATAATACATTTTAAAGAATAAGTCAATTACTTTCCAATTCACTCATGTCCCCAAATAGGGTATTGATTAATCGACCATTCTTAATAAATAATTTCGATTTTCTCGCTGCGTATACAAAAATTGCTGGAATATTTCATTTTTGCCGCAGCGCTGTTCAACGTTTCCTACGCTCTTACTTTGTCTGTCTGTTAGCTGCAGCTACACATTTTTAACGCTTTAAAAAGTTTTGCTCGCACTTTTGTCGCCATTTTCTGCACAGCAGCCGCGAGTCCCAGGGCTCCGCCTCTCTTCTTCTTTTCTGTTTCTTTTTTCTCATTTTTTTTTCATAAATTCCAGAGAGGTGTGTGCATAAATTGTTGTCGCCTGTGCCCTGCAGCGAGCACTTATGCAAGGGGTTCTGCTAGAAGATGTTTCGGCTTCATGAAGTTGCTTAAGATATTTGCACAAACCGAACGATTGAGGGACACCAAATGACCTAGGACTAAACTCGTTTTAAAGCCAGACTGATTGTAATTTCATTTGACCCCCGTCTGCATCTCTACCCACCGTCACGCTCCGTGGCGCCACTCGTTGGTGCCCATTACCGATTTTGGTTATTTCATTTTCCAGGCGACTTCAAATGTCATTTCCTTTAGCTGCCTGCCGTCTTGTGATTTGTGACCTGAGTAATCGTAATCGCGCTTTATCTATTAGTTACATTGCCGCCTTCATTTTGCTACTTCTTCGTTTTCATCCTCGTCGTGTTCTGTTCGGCGTCTTTAATGAAATTTACTCGGGTTGCCTTTCTATTTACTTTGTGGCACAAAATTAATAAAAGCGAGGTGCACAGTAGCGGCAAAGGCAAAGCGAAGTGGAAACTTAATCCCAAAGGAAATTATGTGAAAAATGTGCGTGGGTTGATGGCTCCCCCGCCCCGCCCACACCCTCCATAACCTTCCATTTCCCATCTCATAATGTTGCCGGGCAATTGTGGGCGATTGGGCGACTTGGTAGTTTCGGCCCTTTCATGTTTAAGTAGTTAAACGGCGCAGAGCTGTAAATATTTTTACTCGAACGTGCAGCTTAAGGCCCAAAACCCAAAAGAACCGAAAAAAAATCAATCAAAATTACCCCTTTTTATACCCTGAACCCATTATAAAATGTGATAAAGGGGGCATAATGAATTTGAGCAAAAGTATGTAACAGTCAAAAGGAACTATGCCCCACAACGTAAAGTATATATATATGAGTCCATTTAGAATTGTCTGTCTATCCATCCGCCTGCGAATAATCTTTGAGACTATATGAACAAGAGACTTTCAATTTTGAATATAAGAGAGCTTATAGCATACTATTTTATCGATATTCCCTCTAATATATTATTGATCAGCTAATAAAATATAGAGTTTGTAAACGTAATTTCATAATAATCACATAATAATCAATAATAATAATAATCATAATAATCACATATACTATTTGTATGTGTGAAATTTGTGCTTAAAAGAATTAATATACTTGATAGCTGGGTTCAGGATATCTCCTAGTTACTCTCTCTCTCGACAGAGTATCCATATATATATATATATTTTTTTTTTGCTGTTTTGGTATTTTGAGGTAGTCCTGTCTTATTTATATTAATTTTATTCTACTTTAGGAGGCTGATGTGCATCTAATTTTAAGCTACGCACTTATTAATAAATGTATTTTTATCAGCATAAATACGGTGTGAAAGAAAATAGTAAATTTTACATTATTATATATTAGACATACAAATACAGCTTACCAAGAAGTTATTTTTAAACAATCTTTACTGTTTTAAATCGCTTTGGTGAAGTGGTCAAGCAAGCCAAATGTTTATTTAAAAGCTAAGGTGTCGCGGCTAAAGCATTTAAATTATTTGCTTTTATTTTTTACGGAATTGTTTAGAAGAACATAATCAGTGTGGTCTCGTTTCCACATTTGCTTTGCTGCACCTAAAATATATGAAAATTAAATTAATTAAAAAATTTTAAATTTTAGTACTACAAGATTGAAATATCCCAGGTTGTTAATAACTAGATCAAATCACTGTGAGAGACAGTTACAACAAATACGAGAGTGCATTCCAGCAAACATTTCATGATATGTAACTGACGGCGGATTTTCAAGACGGTTTTACACAACAATAGAAAGATTCTTCACCCAATTCATCAATTAAATTTCAAAAGGTCGCACATATATTTTAATTCCAATAATGAATCACAATATAAAATAAGTAGGTTAAAGGATATATGGCATATGCCGATTGTTGGCAGCAGCAGCAAAGAATTTTAAGTGATAATTAATTTTTAACGTGCTTGAATTTGGAGCCCTGCGTGGCTTAATATAAATAACTTTTTTGTCCACATCATATTGACTGCAGTGTGAGCTGCAGCAGTCATAGTTAGAAGTGCTTCCAATCTACAGCGCTTTCTTTGTGCAGCCCTCCCTCTTTCTCTTTAAAGGGAGTTGACTGATCCGCTGGCTGTTGCTAATCAGTTGTTTCACATAACTTAAGCTGATCAACCGATTTTATTATTTACTCTGAATGTCGAGAAGGATTAGCGGTGGCTTCAACCCTTCAATTCGCTCATCGATCGTTAGTTACTCTTGCTGTGAGAATGTTTAGCAACTGGCTTCAAACATTTAATAAACAAATCAAAGTGTTGCGAAAAAGATTATGCTTTGGCTTCTAGTCTAACCATATTCATTCAAATAAAGTTTACAACGTATTGGAAATAACTTTGTGTTATTAATTGGACAATAAAGCAATGAAAAAGCTAATAGCACAAACACCGATCTTTTAAGGACCAACCAAATTTGGCGACTGTATCCTTAAAAATGTGGGAGAATTGCGGCTTTACCGATTTATGATTATCGCTTTTTTCGATTTTCCTATTTTTTATAGCCTCCTCTAGTGGTGTTAGCACTCCAGATTTGACACTTTGTTGGACGCAGGCACAGACCAGTATGTGCTCCTAGTTTCAAGTATCTATCTGGGTGTCGAAAAAGTTGCGTTCATACAGGCGGACAGACGGACAGACAGCATGGCGGACAGTGTACAAAAAGATATACTAGAATAACTCGGTATCAGAATATAAGAAAAATAATTATTCGGCCCATTCACAATAAATGAAACGGGTATAATAAAGTAAGAAAAATTCGGCTTCTTGATAAGTATACTTTTTCGAATGGCCACTGCCATAACTTTTTAAAAACTGTATCGATTGTCTTGTTACCATATATTCTAAATTTAAAGTCAATTTATTAAAGTACTTGTAACTCAAACCCATTACAAAATGCGTAAAAGGATATAATAGGGAATATATATTCTTCATTGGCATCAATAACCAAGACGACTTAGCCGTCTGTGTTTACCCTTTAATAAGCCGATCTCAGAGGCTATAAGGGCTTGAAATATTTTGAATATGAAGGAACCTATGCCACAAGCAGTTCAAGTTTATTTACTTTTTATAAATAATTTCTCCCGATTCTGGAATATCGATTCAAGGACACAGTTGAAATGATTTAACCTCTTAATTCCTACATATATCATGATATATTATTGATCAGATATAAAAATGTTAAGATCGGAAAGGAATACATAATGTGCTCAACTAATTTAACTTCTGGCCTCCTACCAAGTTGTACTTTCATATTGAATAAACCCTTACCAGTCCGCCTATAAACATTTTAAGAGGTGATTTCACAATATCTCCTTGGCGAGCTACTTCGACTAGAACAATCTAACTTTTTATATATTCACATTATGGGGTCGTAGACATCTTTTTCAATATTCAAATGAGATAAATTCTTGAGACACTTACAAAATTGACTTCCAAAGGGTTTTGAAATACTTTTTCCAGAATATTGGTCATAATAATTCCGAATATTTAAAAAAGGTTGCCGACAATCTCATTAAATTTGCCCGACTTCTTTTCATTATTGTGAGTTGGGTGAAAGGGACGGGTAATTTTCGACTCTCATCCATCCCCCCTGCTGCGGTTGAGTTATGTGCGGGCAACTCAATGTTTGCGAGTTGCATAATATGGAGAAATTGGAGTTAATCTGCACATGCCCACAGCGTTACGTTAGAGACATGACGGACAGATGGACAGACGGACGGACGGACGGACGGACGGTCCGAGGCGCCTTTGAGTTGGGCGCGTAATAAGGACAATTGTCTTTTGCCTTTGTGTGGCGTTCTGGCCAAAGTGTCAATTACAGGCAAATAGGTAAACAACAAGCAAGCCAGCAGAAAACGTATTCACAGGATGAGGGGCGCAGCAGGAGTTTTGAGTTGAAAATTCCTGGGTGGCTGTTCCATAGTGCTAATGTAATTGTTGTTTGTCACAAGGATAACATCGTAATTAACCAGAGCATGGGCTGTTAATTACTTGCATAAGACTCGAAGAGACAGCAAGGCAAGCTGCAATGACACTAACTGAATATTACCAATCTGTACTGCTGTATTTCTCAGAATAATATTTTTTAATTTGACAAGACTTGAAATAAAATTAACTGGCTTATCAGTTTAAGTTTCTAATCATTGTTTCATTTTAATAGCTTTATTTGAATTAATAACAGAATGTTAATTCCGAAACGTTATAAAGCGAAAACGTCTGTTTTTCTAGTCATTTTTTTACAACAAATATTTGTTTATATGAAGGTTTGAAGGCAATTGCTAAACATTCTCACAACAAGAGTAACTAACGATCGATGAGGGATTGAAGGTTTGAAGCCACCGCTAAGCCTTCTCGACAATCAGAGTAAATAATAAAATCGGTTGATCAGCTTAAGTTATGCGAAACAACTGATTAGCGGCAGCAGCCAGCGGATCAGCCAACTCCCTTTATAGAGAGAGAGAGAGGGCTGCACAAAGAAAGCGCTGTAGATTGGAAGCACTTCTAACTATGACTGCTGCAGCTCAAACTGCACTAACATGATGTGCATATTTAAATACGACTATTAATTAATATTAATAAATATCTTCAAATTAAATCGCCAATTGTTATAGATTGTTTTAAGCTTTCAGCTAAAATAGTTTAAGACTTCAGGGAAAGTCAAGCTATTAGGCTTGTTAAATTGATTGAGTTTTATCTGAGTATTAATAAAAGGGTGCAAAGTAAAACAACGACAAATAACGAAGAGTGAGTAAATGAAGAATTCATGAAAAATAAATCAAAAAATAATCTTTGCATCAAGGCAGTTGCCAGCTTGAGATTTTCCTGAGCTTGGTCGTATAAATGCGATGTTTTATTAATTTTATTTACATGCATTTAAAATCTGACCAACCAGACTGTGCCAAACTCAAATCAGGCAAATTATAAATTTATTTTAAATGTACACATAAGCCACAGACGAACCGACATACTTCACTGGAAATATGTATGTGTGGCAGATGTATTTGCTTATAAGTATTTATATACTTATATATTTAAGCCGGCAGCTAACACGTGTCTTGATTTTATATATTTGATATATTGCTGTTCTTAAATAGCATTTTATTCAATTATTTGTCTGCCTCAAAGATTTTATCTTTATTTTGGCACTTCAAAATATTAACTCCAATTATGCCCAATACTATTTGATTTATTAAGGAATAAGTCAATTTTAACTAATTGCTATTAATTTCATAGCGTAATACCAATACCTCTTTGATACTGATTATATAAGTTAACATCCCTTATTACAAATAACTAAAACCAACGAATTCGAATAAATAAGGTAACACTACGAATAACCCAAGTCAATGCATTCGAATAAATACCATTACACACGCGCGCCTCGTCAGCACGTTTCCAGCAAGGCGGGACTCAAACAGAAATATGCTGAGCCCACGATCAATGCTAAGGCGCATGGACAAGCGCCCCGTCAGCAGATCCCACGGGAAGACCATCGTGGGACCCAGAACGGATAACTGACACCATCAGCGACAAAGTTGCAGCAATCAAAGCGTCAGCGACAAAGTCGCAACGATCAGCAGAAGCAGCAGTCCGAGGTTTAGTTATGATAAGTTAGAGTTAATGAATTCAGTCTAAATAAAATATCCGAACAGAACAAACTGGTTTTTTTTTTATTAAAAACCGTGAAGACTCAATTAATTTATACACTCTGCAAAACTAGGGTCTCTTCCTTTTTTCCTTATAAAAAATTTTTTTTGTTCTACAATATTTAGTTTGTTTAAATGCATATTAAATAAAAAGGAAATGATTAAGTAATAACTAGTAATAGGATGCGAAAATCGATTAAATGCAGTGCTATTAAAATTAATATAATACTTTAATATAATAATACGAGAGGGGAAGGAATTAATAAATGAATAATGTGTTCAAATTCTTAAAATCGTGCCAGCTACATTTCAAACCATCTGCACCATCGAGATTAAACTTTTTTCATCAGAAAATACCACATTTTGCCACTCCTGAGTCCAGGACAAGTGTTCTTTTGCACAATTTAATCTGGCTATTTAGTTAAAACTGACTTTGATTTCATTTTCATCCAAACCAATCGAACACTACTTGTTAAAATTTGTTGAACACGATGTTTCGATACTTGAAATATATATATGTGAAATATATTTAAATATGTATCAATTTCAATACTGCGAGATTGAAACATAACAGTGTGTTAATAATTGAATAAAACCCCTGTGAGACACAATTCCCAACACGGTTATACACAACTATAAAAGATCCATTAGCCAATTCAGCATTACAATTCAGATTTTAAATCTGATAATGAATCATATAATATAGTCCTTCAATTCTCAAAGTGAATACGCTTGGCAGTTATGAAGACTAGGATTGCATTTCATGCCACTACCAATTTAAGTGGTCCAAAACAGTTTAGCCCTGACAAATCATAAGTTAAAATAAGAAAGTAGACAAGCCAAAGATTAATAAGGGTGTCAAAATGTGATCCAAAAATATATATCTTACATTTCCAGTGTACATTACATTCCAGGCATCCGTAGTATATATAACCGATTTTTCATCTATAGTCTCCGAGTGAGCGCCGTCCGATTAGCAGACATGGCTGCATCGACTGAATCGATTTCTTCTGCTTATGACAACTTCAATATAGCCTTTTTACCTATTCTCAATAAATGGCTTATTAAATAGTGCTCAGTAAAAAATATATAAATTTGTAACAAAATACAAAAAGAGAGAACGTTACAGGCGTAACCGAATGTAAAAATATTACATAGAATGTTACAATTTTGGTAACTGTAGCTCTTAATAACGGGAAATAATGGGTGTGTTTCAAACAAAAATTTGGGGAGATTCGAAGATAATATTTTTATCGGTTCTTAAAGGCGGCTACCATAAATTGCCTGCCAAATTTGACTGTTCCAACTCAAAAATTGCAGGAGATATAAAAATTTAAAATGCGTCGGGTCTGACGGCTGCGGAGGTGGGCGCATGGCATTTGCCAATCTTTGAAGGACCAACCAAATTTGGTGACTGTATCCTTAAAATTGTCCGAGATGAGTGCCTTTATCGATTTCCGATTATCGCTTTTATCGATTTTGCTATTTTCTTCTAGTCTCCTCTAGTGGTCGTAGCATTCGAGTTTTGACACTTTGTCGGATGCAGCAACAGTATGTGTTCCAAGTTTCAAGTCTCTATTTCTAAGGGAGTCGAAAAAGTTGCGTTCATACGGACGACAGACGGATACGCAGCACGGCGGACCTCGCCTAACCTAGTAACTTCAGGCCTAGAAATCTGAAATGCGCAAACTTTCCACAATTTGTATGTTGGAGTAGCTAAATGTTTAAAGTATGTTGCTGGTAACTCCCCCAATAGATCAATAAAACATTGGATAGCCAAGCCAACTCCGCCTCTCTAAACCGATAAAGCAATCAATAAGACCACATATCTCACTCAATTTGAAAGCTAGAGTCAACAAATTTGAAAGGTATATTGCTAGTAATACTCTTAAAAAATCCAGAATCCACGCACACTCCCGCCCTCGAAAACGATAAAAGCCTATATCAGTCGCAATTTTAGAGCTACAGTTACAAAACTTGGAAGGAAGATTACTAGGAAACTCTTCCAACATTTTTTTTTGACACATCCTCTCCAGCCCCCAAAATTTACAGGAGCCTATATCTATGGCAATTTGAAAGGCAAACTTGGACAATATTTCTTGGCCAAGCCCACCCTGTTATCTGCTACCGGTTATAAGCTGGTATTACATATGGTATCAAAGTATTTTGCAGTCGGTTGTGCCCGACTGCAACGTTCTCTTTTGTTATATATCCACATTATGGTGGCGTAGGAATCTTTTTCAATATTCAAATGGGTATAAAGACTTCATTTTGTATATATATATATATATATTTATAATAACTTTGTTAAGCGCCTTTGAGTTGGGCGCGTAATAAGGACAATTGTATTTTGCCTTTGTGTGGCGTTCTGGCCAAAGTGTCAATTACAGGCATCCAAATAGGTGAACAACAAACAGGCAAGCAGGAAAACATATTAACAGCAGGAGTTGCAAGTTGAAAATTCCTGGGTGGAGCATTATGGAATGCTAATGTAATTGTCATCTCATTATTTGTCACAAGGATATTATCGTAATTAACCAGAGCATGGGCTGTTAATTACTTGCATAAGACTCGAAGAGACAGCAAGGCAAGCTGCAATCTGTACTGCTGTATTTCTCAGAATAATATTTTTTAATTTGACAAGACTTGAAATAAAATTAACTGGCTTATCAGTTTAAGTTTCTAATCATTGTTTCATTTGGGAAAAACATTCAAATCCGTATGTAAAGTTTGCTCTATCAACTTTTTAATAGCTTTATTTGAATTAATAACAGAATGTTAATTCCGAAACGTCTTTTTTTCTCTTCTTTTTTTACAACAAATATTTGTTTATAAGAAGGTTTGAAGGCAATTGCTAAACATTCTCACAACAAGAGTAACTAACGATCGATGAGGGATTGAAGGTTTGAAGCCACCGCTAAGCCTTCTCGACAATCAGAGTAAATAATAAAATCGGTTGATCAGCTTAAGTTATGCGAAACAACTGATTAGCTGCAGCAGCCAGCGGATCAGCCAACTCCCTTTATAGAGAGAGAGAGAGGGCTGCACAAAGAAAGCGCTGTAGATTGGAAGCACTTCTAACTATGACTGCTGCAGCTCAAACTGCACTAACATGATGTGCATATTTAAATACGACTATTAATTAATATTAATAAATATCTTCAAATTAAATCGCCAATTGTTATAGATTGTTTTAAGCTTTCAGCTAAAATAGTTTAAGACTTCAGGGAAAGTCAAGCTATTAGGCTTGTTAAATTGATTGAGTTTTATCTGAGTATTAATAAAAGGGTGCAAAGTAAAACAACGACAAATAACGAAGAGTGAGTAAATGAAGAATTCATGAAAAATAAATCAAAAAATAATCTTTGCATCAAGGCAGTTGCCAGCTTGAGATTTTCCTGAGCTTGGTCGTATAAATGCGATGTTTTATTAATTTTATTTACATGCATTTAAAATCTGACCAACCAGACTGTGGGCCAAACTCAAGTCAGACAAATTATAAATTTATTTTAAATGTACACATAAGCCACAGACGAACCGACATACTTCACTGGAAATGTGTATGTGTGGGCGATGTATTTACTTATAAATATTTATATACTTATATATTCAAGCAGTTGTTTGATATATTCTTGGTCTTAAATAGCATTTTATTAAATTAATTGTCTACTTTAAAGATATTATCTGTATTTTAGCACTTCAAAATATCAGTACCAATTATGCGCAATACTATTGTCAGAAATTGGTAAAGTTTAAATAATTGCCGTTCATTTCATACCGTATTAGCAATGTACTCTTTAATATGGTATCTGTATTGTATCGATCTGTATGAACACAACCTGAAGCTTGAGACTTGATACTTAGAATAAATACTCGCCCATTTATGCTTTGGACAAAGCTTTGGGGCTGGTATGCTATGCTTACTGCAAATCGATAGAAATCCACATCCTTAAAGGATCGAAAAATGCATTTCTTTGTCACGCTCTAGGTAAAGTACATATCATCCAAGGTAGATTTGGGACAACCTCTTTCAACCTCTGCTTAAGCTTAGCTCGCTGAATAAAACTTCTACTGACGCCTTCGCTGTCAGAATATTTAAAAATTAAAATAAATAGTATGAATTAAAAAACAAGTTTGAAGTATTATTAATAATCAATCCTTATTGTGCAGCTTACTTAAAATTTTCCTATAAAATAGAAATCAAAACTATTTAATTTATTTATGATTTGAAAAGTCGTAAGTTAAATTTGAGTTACATTTTATTGGTATTATTTGAAAATACATAAGAATGCTATAGCCGAGTGAGATTGACTAAGAGTTACCCTGAACCCAGGCAACTAAAAAACATTGCACATTTAAAGTTGGAAAGTGCTCTCTCGTTTATCATATACTTTTATATAGTTTCAAACTGTGGCTTTTATTTGCTATAGGAATTCAGTTTGCATAGATATTCACAAAGCGAATGAAGTTATCGATCAAATAAAATAAAATTGATATTATCGTTGTATACGGGATTACATTCAAAATTCTGTATAGCTCCGCTGTTTAGATCCACTATTTATTACCCTTCCATGCCTACGCTCGTAGCATTCGTAGCATTTTGATTGTTTATCACGAGTCAGGCGTAATATTACATCTGCCAGCGAACATGAAGGGCCTTTAGAGGGACATGCTTTTGAGGTGTGTTCATAATCTATTAAGCTCCTATGAATCGACTTATGCTGCCCAGTATACGATGAATATTCATCGCTCATTCGATTTTGACTTGCTCAGCACTCAATCTGCGCCCACAGCGCCCGGCATCTGATTCCAAAAATCAAGTCCAGCCACAGAACAACGACCGCTGAAACAATTCAAAGACAAACCAGCAGCAACAATAACAACAATGAGGACGGATTAACTCTCAAACCTGTAACTGAATGACCGCACACACAGAAACGTCGATGCGGGGAGAGGTGAGGCAGCGGCAAAATTGAGGCAGCCACATGTCAGAGACATTATAGAATCATGAACTTACTGGCGTTGTTTTTGTTGTTGTCGTGTGAGTGTGATTGTGAGCGTGAGTGTGGGAGTGAGTCTGTTCTGGTTTGTATACCTGTATGGGCTGAACTCCAGTTTGGCTCCAGCTGCTGTTCTGACAACGATTTGTGGTCGAGTACACCACACAAAGAAATGCGCACACACACATTCAACTACACACATTCAACTACTACAGTTTCCAATACTGTTGCCTATTTCAGTCAATCATCAATCAAAGTGTTTTGTTACGACTTTCATACGTCATGTTTTTGCCAAAATCCACCCACACCTTCTGTTGTCTGTTCAGCTGTCTATGTATGTGTGTGTGTGGGTGTGTGTGTGTATGTATGTAGGTGTGACTGTGACACAAGTCGACATTTATGGTGTCGACGACGACAGCATCGGGAACGCGAAGGACACCATCATCAGAATCTGCTGCAATGGCAGCTGCCAGACAATCAATCACAAGCCTCAATTCAATTCTCAATGTCGTCATTTTCAGTTTCATTTAATGCTACTCTCGTTGTCCTAAATATTTATGAGAGCGTAAACAGAAGCCCAAGTCCTTCCTCCTCTCTCAGTCGTTCTGCTGTTTGCATCGCTAATGAGGCGTAATTAAAAAACATTAAATTTGTTCGCAAATATATGTTGGAGTTTGTGTGCAAAGCATTTATTGATTTCAATCAATCAAGCGTACATTTATGGACTCTATTGTATGGCATTCAATGAACTTAAATAACAAACTTAAGTTTCAATTTGAAGGCTTATGGGACGCCTCAGTTTGTTCCCAGTTTGTAGTCACTGATTGTTGCTTAAACTTTTTCCCAGCTCACTTGTTTATTGGATCAGAACACATTGCAAAAAAGCTTTTGTGCGCTTTTTGATTTATAGATAGTGGATCACACAGAACCCAAGCCAGCAGCAAGTCCGCCCACCCTTTGTTAAATCCATCCCATTGTGGTAGATAAATTGTGTAGAGCAGCAAGCTGCGGATTAAAATGTATATCATCTTTAAAAATTGTTTGTGTATCCAGCAATAGCTTTCAGCGAATATAAGAAAAATCGGTATCCCTTTAGATAAATGCTATTGTACAAGTACCTGAGGTCGGCAGTCACTATTGAATAGTAAAATAATTCCTTAATTAAAATGAGCTATCTACCAGCATAGCATTAATATATATAAATATATCATATTAAAAAACTACGGAGATATCTAGCAATAGTTTCAAGATGATGTACAAATCAGTTGAATCTCTGACATTATAAGTAACATTAATGTTATTGTTCAAGACTCTGACGGGTCAGCAGTCTCTATCAAGTCGCCAGTAAATTAAATAACTGAAATTAGCGATACACTGGCAAAATAACATTAACATAACACAGAGCAGAGCTCGTACAAAAAAGAAGCTACCTTGAAAGGCTATCAGATACGCAGAGCATTTCTTTTCAAAGGCGCATTTGCTGCATACTTTTAGGCGCGCGTTTTACCTTGCTTGCAGTCAAACGCGCTGACCAACAGCATCAGCAACAGCAACAGCATCAGCAGCAGCAATAGCCGCAGAAGCCGCCCAGGGGGGAGAAGCGGCCGCACAATTTGCTCGGCGCTTTGTATCTTTAGCAGTGTCTGGTTTGCAGTATTTGAATGTTTGCTGTGTTGCTGTTGCTGTTGCTGCAGTGTTTTGTGTTGGACAAAAACTTTATGCACTGATTGCAAACTTGTTTCAATTGTTTCGTAACCGACGGAGAAGCGCAACAAAGGGCGGTGCTGGGATAGCTTGGGTTGTCTAAAAACCATGCCATGAAAGTCAAGGCAAAGCGTGTGCACAAATGGCCAAAGCCGAGGCTAAGGCTGAGCGGCAGAAGCCATTCACTTGCATATTTCTGTGGCTTAGTTTCCGTTTTCAAACCAAACGAACAGCATAAAAACCTATTGAAAATTTGCATACGAAAATGAAATTCAAATGGGTTTCGTTTCCGTACATTCCACTCTCGCAAACTCTATTTCTCTTTGCCTCACTCTCGGTTCTCTGTGTCTGTTCTCTAGTCTCTGTCCTTAGTCCTTAGTCCATAGTCTGTACGAGCTGCACAGGCAATCAGCGTGGCTGGCAAACTTTCGATTTTTTTCCGAGTAACTGCAATCCAACTTTAATACACTATTAACCATAGATATTTATAGCAGACATAACAACAAATATCAGCGAGTTTCCTTTCAAGTGAGCGAGCGCTTTTAATCTCAAACATTTTGATTTAACCGCAACGCCGCACCTGAAAGCCTGCCAAAGTGATTTTTTATTGGGCGGCTCGTAACTTTGTAATGCAAATCTGTTGGCCCCTTTTCCTGAATCTGAATCTGGAACTGAGGCAGAATCTCTTTGCTTGTCTTTCGGTCTGTCTTGTTGTCCATGTTTCTGTCTTTCATTGATTTTACTTTTACTTTTTGCCTTTGACTTCTTACTCTTCTACCGCGTATTACTCTGTCTTTAGTGAGCCCAATAAAATGCAAATTGTTTTTCGCGTAAACAAAGCGATTTTAATGAAGCTCAAATCTGGAGATGTTTACGTGACTGAATAATACGTTTGGGTGATATCAAATGCTTAGGAATTAATATTACAAACATATCCATATATGCTTTATTCATATGTATTGTTTTTATGCTGATTGCATTAAGTACAAGGATAAAGTGGAATGCACTTGAAAAAACTATTTTTAATTAATTTATTTATTTAAAAGCATCTTGCATAAGCTGCTTAAAAAATTCATTGACTGAACTATAATTATATTGTTGAATTAATTCTTAGTGTGTAAGTACCATAGCATAGTATGTTACCCAATTAGGATTCCTATTACGACCCCTCATGTCCATTACGATTATGTTATATCGCTTTCATCTCTAATTCGCAATCATCGCCCCTTTTATGACTTTCATTTGTTGGTAAGCTGTTGAGTTTTGATAGCTTTTAATTGTCTTAAAAAACCCAATCAGAAGGCACTTCTATGCTGCCATCTCTCGTGCTGCTCTTCTCACCGAATTCGAAAAGTCAGGATAATAGTTTTGCATTCCACTTTGTGCTCACTGCTGACCCACTTATCGGTCACTTCGGGCACTATTTCCGCTAGCCTTGTAGCCACTTGACTAAACAGCACTCAAATTTTATTTTGATTTATGCTGCCCACAAATACGGGAAATATCTCGAATCGGAATCCAAGTCAAAGCCCAAGCCCGAGCACAAACCCCAATCTCAACCCTGACCCCAACCCCACCTCCAAATGTATCTTATAACTTTGGCATCTATCTACCGCTTTCATATTTACATGCTGCTTACACGCGCATTGGCGTGTAACGGAAATTGAGTTGAATTGAGCTCTCATGAAAGGGTTGGCCAAATGGACGTTGGCCGGGACAATACATTGCTCTTGGCTTGGCCTATTCTGCTTGGTCCTGGTCTAACAATCGATTGGGAGCAACTTTTTTTTTGTTTTGTAAAGCCAGCTTTAGATTCCCTCACTCCTCTCAATAGAAAAACATAACTTTCGAAATCCTTGCTTATCTTTTCAACTCTCTTCTCTCATTGTATGCATGTAGCTGTTGTTTTTGTACTCGATGTAAAATGTTAAACTAGCTATTAAAAATAAGAGCTTCATTTTCCTTCGACAACCAGGATTTGCATAGCTGCATTACCGCTAACATTAAGTTCAACTATGAACTAAGGGTGATTAAGTAGTTTGATATATTCCAAATTGATAACAGTTTTTCCCTGTAATGCTGCAAACTGAACTGATCATAAGATAATAAGACTCTCGATTTGAATCTGTTATTTTTTTAACTGTTTCTTAAAAAAGACTCGTATACCTATAAAGAAATGTGTGTACATCTTTTAGAATTAGTTAACGGAAAAGTTTTGCGTAAATTGGAGCACCCTTTTAATTAAAGTTATAGCAATGAAACATGAAGAATAAAATAAAATAAATAAGAAATACTATGATTAGTGTAGTCAGTTACGCAGTAAGCTAGCTTCGACTCAACAGTATCACATTTTGCATTGGTCATCCTAAATTATTAGTTATTTTTTTAGCATACTGTGCTTATCGGTCTACTTTTTAATGACTGTAAACTTTTAAGGGACACCTCTTTATCACTCTTTACCACTTTACCACTTATGCATATATTTTATACGTTGCTATTCTACGTTTCAGTGTTTCCATAATATGGTGATTTGTTGTTGTCCACACCCCAGCTTACTCACCTCATTTTTCCCAACAAAATCCATATATATATATATATATATGCTAGTTACTCCTGTTGTGGGACGCGTCTGCATTTTTATTGCTAAATGTCTAGGCACAGGTACATTTTCCAGCATTTTCCAGCCAATGGGTAAGTCTCAGCCACTCGTCGACTTTCAGGCTTTTATGTGCCCTTTTCGGCCTTTCCTTTCGCATTCGCATTGCTTTTATTTCATGCAACACAAAGAAGTATTTTATTTACATGCTTGCATACCATGTTATTGTTGCTTCGCTTGCTGGTTTCTATAAGGATATTAAATGTTAGCTCGATATTCGTTTCGCCTCCCTTTCATGCGATATGTTAATGCGATGCTTGTGAAACTTATTGGAAATCAAAGTAATCATACGGCACATTGGTTCACCAGTTAAGGCTATCGGTTACGTGAACCATTTGACTAAACTGTAAAAAATATTGTTTCCGAAGTTATGAAATTTGAATTTTTTAAGGAGTAATTTTTAATAAATCGATTTTACACGATTGGCAAGCTCATTTATAAAAGTTATTAAGAAAATAAAGATTATATATAATAATATAATAATAATATATCTACTAACTGCAAAGCGTTAAATTTATTCTGAGTGTGACCGGTGCATCGACCGGCCATGAATACGCACTCAGGCGTCTTCAAATCCAGACTGATTGCAATGCATTTCACATTTCACATTTCACATTTTTGGCACTCGATCTTTCCGCCCCCTGCACCGTTCCCCCGTCCCCGCCTAGTTGCTTATCATCAGACAAATCGCTTTGATTGATGCCCTCGGTCCAGTGCATTTGAGCTGCATCTGCAGTTAGTCACTGGCACTGCAATGCCGGCGGTTCGGTAATTGCTTTTGGGACACACACCTTAAAGCTAGCCCGGATTTTTCGTCTCGAGTCCGAGTCCGTTTCCGTTCCGTTTTATGTTCAACAATACGCATGCAATTACCGCAATTGGGAGCTTGGAAAAAGTTCAACACCCCCGGGGCCTGACAAAAGTTGTCATAGCTTCTGGGCCCAGGCGCAAACTTTCAGCTCTAATTGCCCAAGTGGTTTTCGAGTGGCATCACCGTCGCCAAGACGCTGCGTAATAGAGCTTCCTCTTCTCAAATTTCAATTCTCAATGCTTTTTCTGCACAGCAGTCAAAGTTTTGTGGCATGTTCTCCCCCAAAAACTTGCTGGCCCAAAATGTACAATCAAAGCTGACCGTTGGCGTTATTAACACAAATGAAAATTGTGGTCATGCACAAGCATGGAGTTACTTATATATCAATTTATTAGACGGTAAACTTTTTGCCTGCCTTCTCATCCAGTCACTGCCCGACAGTCGCTTGGCCTAATGAAGTTTTGGATTGCAGCTGTAAAATGCACATATGTTAACACATGTCTCCCAAAATACTCGTTTGCATGCACATTTCTTCAAAATCTCTCTCTGGCACATATGCTAAAGTGCACGTTCCCTACCGCAGGCACACACACACAGCGACAGAGAGTTCAGCATATTTACACATTGTGGTCCCCAATTACCATCCCATGACACAGGTTTTGGCTTTTCACGCTCAACATTTAACTTTAGTCGTTTTGGGTAATAAATTTACTTACGGAATGCGTGAGATTTAAGGACTTTTGAACTGTCCCATAATGCACAGTGTTTTCATAAATGAACAATACATAAATATACAAGCATATATTATAAAAATGTGATATAATTTTTAAACGTTTGATTATCAAAAATGGCAAACATGTGGCTAAAAAAACTAACTGACAAACATACAAAACAAACATTTAGTTTTATTAGCAGTGAATTGAGAAGAATTAAATACATAGCTTTGGACTTAAGAATAGCGCAGAGAAAGTAAACTCCACGACTATCAAATATGTTACTAATTTACTAATGTGAAACTTTGTATGCTTTATTTGAAATATATGTGCATATATTTTAAGCCATGGTGTTAAATTCAAGATAAAAGAATATACGAAATATTGTGAATTGCTTAAAGCAAAATACATCTCAACGCCTGCGGTTGTTATTAAAAAAAAAATATTATACAGTTCTGGCATTTCTAAATGCACATCCACGTTCCACGGCACTTTGTAACAACCATGGAATCACACAAACGCTGTCGAGTCTGTTTAATTGAATTTTCTCAGACTCCAAGGAACAAATATAAAATTTGTGTGGGAGCGCAGCTTAAGTAAGTGCGATAGTGTGCAAACAATTCAGAGTTGAGTAGACGGCGTATCTTAGTCGAAAAAGGGCGCAACACTTCTGCAACAGCTTGCATATCTAATTTGGTTTCAATTAAATTTTATAGATACATAAAGTGTGTAACTATTTGCAGATATTGTCTAGCGGTATTTACTTACATCACCTTTGCAACTTATAACTCAGTTTGTTGCTTTGCTGCGCTGCTTTATCAATTTGCCAATGAAATTAATTATTATCAATGTTGGCAAATGATAACACCATGTGATTGTTCCAGTTTCGTGGCAAATCAAAATTCCATTAAACTTTTCGGTGCGCCCGCATAATTTTGCAACATTTTGTGGCTGAACTTTACTTTTGCCACTTTTTACAGTGCTGTTCTGTGGCTTTTAATTAAAATTTGTTTGTTAGCACAAAGCCAGTAACGTTTCGCTGCCATTTGCCATTGTTGATTGTTGTTGTCTTGCGGAGGCAAGCGCAAATATGTCTGGCCGTATAATTAGGAGCGCACATCCCAGACGAAATTACATCGCGTATACGCAGCGTGTGCCTTTTAATAATGCCGAAAACATTTTTACAGACGGCAGCACAGAAATCACAAAATGCGGTGAAAAGGAGCACTACAGAGAAAAGTGTGTGTGGCTCATTGAAAAAATACATTTTAATAGCATAATTTTTGTCGCTGCGGTTGCGACAGCTCTTAAATCAGAAGACTGTTGCTTTTCCCATGATGTGTTTCCTGCGGTTGTCATGGTTGTCTTGGATTGTATCCTCAACTCAACTCGAGTCGTGGCCTCATTATTGGCTAGCTATCACCTGGCGTCAATCTGGGCTAAGATGGCACGTTTTTGTTCCTACTTCGATGACATCAAACACTATTCAAACGAAATTTGTTTTTGATAAGACAATTTGAATGCCAAAATCAACGACTTATGTTTAATAAACAAAATTGATTTTCGTTTTGTTGTGCGTTCCAGACGTTGCTTACAGCTAAATTAAATTAAAAATTCAATGACAGCACATTAACAGCGTCTCGTCAGATTGGATTTCATCGCCGGCGTCTGACAGGCGATTGAGCAAATTTGGTATACGAAATAATTGTGCTGTGTCTGTTGCTTGGCTTAGATTTTCTTTTATTGATTTTCCTCCTCAAAGAAGGTGTCAAGAGGAAAGCAAGCTGTTAAAATTTCGTAAGGTCTGCAGTCTACTAAATGAATGTTTGGTCGAAGCACACAGACATGCCCAACATCTATTGATATTTTATTTGTTTCAATCCTTGAATTACAAGATTTTTTAAGCAAATTAATTTTGCGGTTACCTTCCCAATATGTTGACCAATTTTCTTATAATAGAAAATCTTTAACTTTTTTATGAATAGAGCTTTGAAAATAAGATTGCAGACAATCGCTTGATATTTAAAAAAGTACATACTTTTTCTTTTATTTTCTTATATACATATTTCCTAGCAGCAAGTAAGGTTTTTCACAATAAACTGAAGTGTTCTTATGAAATTTCCATTTTTTCGTTTAAATCTGCTAAAACTGAAAATTAAAAAGTTACTTTTTGCCAAACTTTTCCGGCAGTTTTCTGAGTTTACAACATTTGAAAATTGCTCACTCTTTACTTTTTTATGTGGAGCTTTAAAAATACGCTTAAAGCTGATCTGACAAGGACCAACAACATTTTCATACTACGGTTTTCCGGCCATTCTTATACATGTATAATTTTAAAAAAAATGCCTTTGTATCCAATTGCATTTAAATTGAATTTTCGTTCAGACAACTTTAGCAAACATTTCTTTACCCATTGTGAAAAATTTTCCAACAAAAAATATACGAACTTTGACGTTGATCTGAAAATTAGTTTGAAGCTGACGGAAGAAGAACTACAAAAATTGCATATATAAGTTTTCCACCAATTTGTCGATCCTTTTATTTTTTTGAAATGAGCTGAAAGACAAACTACTTTCACATAGAACAACCTTGACCCACTATTTTGCAGCCATCCATCAAAGCCAAAGGGAAGCTCAGTCCAAATTTGAGATTCATAGTTTGCGATGCCTTGGCCACCAGTAAATATCTAAGCACTTTTTGGCCATGGCTTTAATTATATGCTTAATAGACTTCCAGTTATTTTTTCTTGTGCGAAGTAGACTCAGTGGTTTAAGTGTTTACAGATTAATTGCGCAGGCTACATTGAATTGCATTAAATTTAATTTTCTGCGACTTGCCGCAGGTGATAACATCCAGTTGCCCTAATTGTTGGGGCTTTTAATGAAGTGTACATTTTAATCAGCATTTTTCGAGTTGCTGATGAATTGCGGATTTGAAGATAAATTTTATTAATGGAGGCAGGCAAGTACAGAATATGTTTAGAATAAAATTGAAAAGGTGTGTAATTTTTATAAAATAATGTTTGTTGCAAATCCAGCAAGACATCCAGCGAACTATCGAAAATATATGAATGTAGATCGGGAATGCAAAGGAAAATCATGGACAGCAGACAAACGCAGGGCAGACAAACACACAAATGGCTTCCAGATCGATAAACTTAGCACGGAGTAGACAATTTGTGTGTTGAAACTGCCACGCCCCCTTTCGGATGCTTAGCATAGACAATAAATTCGAACAAAAGGCAACACATTCGTCGTGTGGCAACAAAAGAAGCAAATGCGGAGACGGAGACGGAGAGCGAAAGAGAAGAGAGATAGAGTGAGAGCGAGAGGAATAGAGGGAAACAAACTGAAAACTGAAACCAAATACCCAAACACAAAATGGCAGCTCTTTGGCTGCGATTTATATTTGAAATGCCTTTGAGTGGCCACTGAAGCGGCAAATGCTTTTGCGGTGCGGTCTCCAATGGGGCGGTAGCCTTAAAAAATATATTGCAGCAAAATTTATTCATCGACGGCAGTTGCAACTTATTTTTATGCTTGTTAATTGCCACCCCAACCATATTTTCCCTTACCAGCTATCCCCCTGTCATTTTGCATACGCAACTGTCAACTTTTGCCATTTTGCCAAACTTCACACCCAGCTGGTAGCCAGATCCCAGGATCCCCAGCTGCCTGTGCCCCATACTCCTCTCTGCCTCTTGCGCATAGCATGTGGGCACCATAAATATTTTCCAGTCCATTGATTTTTGGTCGCTGCCGTCGATGTTGATGATGTCCGACGGACAGAATAGTAGCAGAAGCCGCTTCGGATGTTTTTTTTTGGCTCGTACCTGTTCCACAATACAGATTCTTAAATATTTCACTTTAGTATACATTAAAAAAATAAATATTTTAAATTGCAAGTGTAGCACTTAAATTTTAAATTAACCATTGAAAGAGTTTCGGAAAATATGAGCAACTTTTGGATAGATATTTAAGCAACTAACGATTACAGTTTTTAAAAGCCATTCTGCGGAAACTAACTTGAAACAATATAAAAACAAACTTAAAGCAAGAAGCAAGTTTATTTTATTTTATTTCCTTATTTTATTTGTATTTGTTTATGCATCCATTCTAATCTATTCGAGATGCACTCAGATTTTACCAAATTAAGTACTGTCGAAATTTTGGTGAAATCGATATTAAAATCATTTGCGGCGGTAACTAAATTTACAGTTTGTTGTTGTTTTTGTTGGCTGTTACGCATAAGCTAACTTTACCCCCCAAAACCAACTCAGCCCCCTTCCCCGCCACACCCACCTCAAACAACCCACCACACTTAACGGTTTGCTCTTTGGCAATGTTTTGTTTTGTTTTCAGCGACACTTGATTGCTTTTATGTGTGTATGTGTTGTTTTTGTTGTTGTTGTGACTGTTGTTGTTGTTGCTGTTGTGCGTCAGTCAGGCAGACGCTGAAAAGTATGCTACGCGCCAAATAGACTCAAATTATGTTGTCGTCGGGAGAACAAGAGGGAAACCTGCCAAAGAGTACGAGCAGACGGGAAAGAGTGTTCATATGTCTCTGTGTCTGTGTGTGTGTGTGTATGTGTATGTCCATACGCATGTGTATGTATATCAGTATGTGTATGTGAGGTGTTTGCACAACGCTTTTTATGCCTGCCAACAATTTTATGTGCGCCGCCCATAAATATTTTTGCTCAAGTTAATTGAAACATTACCAAAAAATGCTTGTTGGCAAATATTGAAATATTTTTGGGTTGGGTCCGCACACACTAATGGGGCTATATACATGATGTGTTTTTTGCATAAAACGATTTCTTGTAACGATTTATTGGCACTGGTTGTTTGTTTTGAATATATATGGATAGATTAAATTACGAGTACATTGTCGATTTTGTACATTATGATTAGAGCTGGTCATATTGAATTGAAAACATTGCAAATATTGTTCTTAGGCTGTGGACTTTCAATTTGTGCAGTAACGCAGTTAATGCATTATAAAATAACAGTAAGAATGAATCCGCTTAAAAAGTAATATAAAATCAATAAAGGCACTTTTCATTCCCATTTCGAGCATCCGTTGACTCCTTCACAACTTCGCATATCGATTTGGCAATGTAATCGATATTCTTCATATTTAATCCACACTTATTGGTGCAACCCGATTTTAGCAAATAAGTGCACTTTTCTTAACTGTTTTGCTATTTATGGTAGCAAAAGTTAGGATTAAAAGGATCCTCTTCTCAATTGAGCAATAATATTTCGCCATTTCGCAAATCGAGTGTTGCCTGTGTCTGGCATTTATATATTTTTTTCTGATTTCCAAATTTCATATTTGACAACCCTTTATTAATGTGGTACCCTTTTAACCATTTTTAATTGGAATTCTTACTATATAGGTATATTTGGTAGGATCACTGCCATTGGGATTGTCTGCTGAGTATTGGAGTAGGACAACACCGCCTTCGGGCTCACAAAGTGTGCTTAGTAGATTGTAAATGTAAAGTTTGCGTGTTGTGGCATTCCAGTAGAGGTATTCCCTTAAATGCTTGAAGCCAGATTGCCTGAATATATTAAAGTGATTCTCCCAAGCTGGATTCGATATGAAACAAGTGATTCGTGCCATGTGTTGGTGCATGAAGCATGTTGTCATGAAATCAGCAGCCAATCGAATGGCGCCTGTGTTTGTTCACATATTATCTGCAGGGAACATATATTGTACACAAACTTAAGTCAAAAAAGAGATAGTCCAAGGTTAATCATTTGTAGTAACCTGATATTTAAAGTGTGGACAATAAATTATCTAAGTGAAATGCGCCCACGAACGCTCTTTAATTTCCTTGCACTTATTGTGCAACACGAGTTCTGTAGCTGCCCTTGTAAACTCTGGATTTTCCAGTTAAATTCTTGACTGGAATAACGTAAGGATTGACTTCATCGATCCAATATGCTGGCAATTCAAGGAATTACTTTTCTAAATGCATTTGAATTAGTTACAAAGTAAATCGAACACACCACCAACTAGTAAATTTACTCTCATCTCAAACTTGTCCTCCTAATAAAGTTTTGTCAACTGAAAAAACTCAACTGGCTGTGCCAATTTAATATCTGAAAAGGCAGATTTCTTGCTTGGATAACACTCTCAATTATGTAATGATTTTAAAAGTTGACTTCTTTAAGTATTACGTTTCGTGGGATGTAATACGATGCAGCTATAATTTCAGCATTGTGATTGCAATCACAAAATCAGACAAAAGTTTAATTATAAAATATTGAGGTTTTAAAAAATCTTGTACGAAAACTGTTTTGCATGTTTTTAGTAATCTGCAATCTGTGCGAAGGGCTTTAATCGATAATCGATCCCATTAACTTCTTTAATAAAAATGCAATAAATTTGCATTAGTTAAATTTACTGTCAATTTGATATGTATTTTACAGTCTGCCGGCCTCGGAATCTTTTGCATTCGATTCTAGTTTGAATCTGGGCGACTACAGTAAAATGCTGGCTTGCTTAGTTTATACTGCGGAACAAGTCACAATAACAGCTACACACCAGCAAAATAGCAAAAACCCAGCGAAATAACAATAGCATTGCAATTTGCATGTTTTCATTGCATCTGCGCTGTGGATGTCGATGTGGATGCGTTGTCTTCATTGTTTGCATTTTGGAGCTTCAAATGCCAGGCATAGCAGGCAAGCCAACTATTTGATGTGAGCGGTGGACTCACTGAGGTGGAATCTAGCTGGTGCCGGGCAACAATTTTGCCCTGAGTCTAGGCTACAATTAAAATGCTGAGTCAGTCAATCTGGGTCATAAAGTTTGTTAATTGCTGAACCATCTCATATGTGATTGCATTGCTCTGATTAACTGTTAATATTTTCTATGGTATGTGCACAAAAGCGCTGAAAATTGGACAGAGATAAATTTGAAATGGTAATAAATCCAGCAGGAGAAGACCACATGAAATTCGAACCATATAAATTAATACAAAGAAAAAAAGCAGCTCGGCTTCTGCAACAGGAAGTAGTTGCCAATCTTAATTGGGGCCATCAATTATTGGCTTATTACGTTTTCAGTACGCCAACCGATCTTCCACTTAATTCTAGCGAAGGGGTTCAGGTTATGTCCCTTACACATAATCTACTATATTCTAATCCACTGGTTACACATTTTAATTTTTCCATTAAAAAAAGAGTCGGTTATAAACGTCCACTATTCTGTCATTAAAGTCTCATACGTGACCTCAATCAAAATTGACAACTACTTCCCATTTTTATCTGATGCGATGGCCATCCAATTTATGTATAATTGACCCAAGTAAATAATTATAATAAATAAATATGTGCACGTAAGAAAAAGTCAGCACGATTATGTCAGCGAACGTAAATATATCTGTGTCTGTAGCACTGCGATTTCTGCGATTGTGTGTGTACATATGGACATATATGTACACATATGTATGTATACACATACATATATACATATATATATATTTTCTTTTATATATATATATATATATGAAAATGTACTAATGTATTATTTCTTGTTTTACTGAGCATTTGGCTGCTTGTCTGTTTCTATGCGAAGTAGTCTGTCTGTTAGTTGTAATGCTATACTTATAAAACATGTAATATATACTAATTTGTTCTGTAGTACATAGATCACAGTTACACGTATCGAATCACTATATAATATAGCTTTCACAGGCACTGTTAATTAATTTATAATAAGAAAATTGTTTACCAGGACACCCGGACAAAACTCGTTATTGCGACTGATATTATGCTCCCAAAATTACGACGCTTATTTTTAATTTATAACGTAATACAGAAATGGGTAGATGGACTTCGGTCTGAAAGAGTGTCTAGTCTTCCGAGAGAGAGAATAGTTTCTTGCAATTGCGACGTTTGAATTGACTTTAAGTTAAAACAATTTTAAGATTTAAAGCAAAACTGATATATGCGCAAGGCTTCTTTAACTTCACTCAGTATTTGGTAGTTTTGTCTCCCCGCTATTCTTGCTACGAATAAATGATTTCGGTTGCTCGAGCGACAGATGGATAAAAATTACATTTACATTTCAGAAAGCTAATCTTAAAAAATCTTAAAATAATAATTATTTCTGTAAATATTACTTTCAATCTTGTGTGCCTCAAAGCTATTGCGCTAAAAGTCTACGGAAGGATAATATGCTTAGTGCCAGTGTTTATGAAATGAGGACTAGCTGAGTACGGAGTGCAAGGTAATATTGTATTTAATTATGTTTTGAGCAAATGTAAGTTAATTTTTTCTCTACATCGTCTTGCTTTGAACTCAATAACCTAAAATGGGTGATATATATTCCTCTCCGTCTCCCTCTCGGCTTAATCTATGCTCTACGGTACAACGCACGTCTGTCCTTGCCCCACTGCCTCTTGCACCTTGCCCTTGTCAATAAAATACTCGTATCTCGATTCCGCTGCACATTTGCACAAACAATCGCGGTGACCGCAGCGGTGTTCACTGCTTAATGGACTGGCATTGTGAGAGAGTAGGGTCGGTATGTGTCATTGGAGGGAGAGGGGTTGTGGGAAGTAGCAATTTTTGTAAATATTGTGCATTCGGGTAATGGAGGCATGGTGAACGTGAACGTAGATATCAGCTTTTTGTCGTCGTCGTCCTTGCCCATCATTTGGTCGCTGACGCAGCGCTGCATTTTATTCTTATATTTTTTATGCATGAGCAGTGTAAATTAAAATTAAATTGACTGTGTGCAATTCGCGTTAGAAGCGTTTTTCTGTTGCCTGCCACGCTGCGTATGAATTATAAAACTGACCTCGGCGGCAACTTAAAGTTGCCGGTGACCTCAACGCTCTGCTTTTCATTTATACACTATTTTTATATATTTATACGACACTTTTATTTGGTGTTTTAATTAAGTAATAAAATATTAATTTGCTCTGCTGTTGTTATGGTTCTCGCTCTCGTTTGCGGCTGCGGTTGAAATGCATTTTGTGGATGCTGCAGCTGTGTGGCAATTTGCTGCCTGCCATCCTACCCTTACCTCCTCCCTGGATCATCACTTCCCGCTGTGCTCTGCGCCAGCCAGTGACAATGTCAGAAGCAGACGAGGCGGCGACTCAGGTTTATTGTGTTCTCCAGAGTTTATTGTGTGCTCCCAGCTTAGCAAGCCGCAGGAGCCAACGCATTGAATATCGCTATCTCTGTATCTCTGTATCTGGACTCCTTACACACATACATATACATTTATATATCTAGCTACATTACCCCTACTGTATCTGCTCTCTCCCATCCAGCTGCTGGCATTTTACGCATCATTTAACCCCTTCGATTTGGGTTTCAATGCAAAAAAAAAAAAAAAAATACTGGCCTTTCTCTGCGCCACCTGCCTCGGAGCAGCTGTTGTCCTCGTACCCAGTAAACTATGGGATATATTGAACTTGGCAACTTGGCTCTCGACGAGTCGAGCCGGTGGCAGTGTGTACAAATAATTTGTGATCCTATCCGATCCAATTTTAAATTGAATTAAAGTGTAAATTGCTTTTCTTCGGTTTGCAATACGCTTGTGGCAAGTTGATTTTCATAAGCTCCTTTTACAGTAAATAGTTACAAATTATACATTTAATTTTGTATACATTCAGACCATTTTAAATCCCTAATGCTGCATTTACCATTCTAATAAGATATGCTAAAGTATGCAAGGCACAGAATGAAGGATCTGCGAACATTTTAAGTTTCGCCAATCTCGTCAGTATTTTTGTACTTCTGTCGGTATAGACTCGACGATCTCACAAACTACAAAATATAGAGCGTCTCATCATCTTTATTTTATTTTCTGCTAACTCCGACCTTTTCTCGTTATTTGCGTTAGATGTTCTCGTATAGCGTACACAGCTCAAGACTTTATTCAGTTGGGTTACTTGCCTAGGTATTTTGGAGTCACAGTCATTGCCTGAAGGAAACAGCATGAAGCGAGTGTCATTTTTGTTGTGTATACATCTCAAACAAGACTAGAAGACAACCTGTATCCAAGTCTTTAGATATCATATCGAGCATATCATATATATGCCAAATATTTTTATAGAGGACACGTTCGCGATTGCTGCTGTCATTCAGTAAATAAAATGCGTGTTTCTTTTCCGATTTTAATGGAATTTTTACAAATTATCGATGTCGAAATTCTATAAAATTACAATGCTGTATTTTACTATCCATAATCGATATTCATCGATATTAAGCGTTATTCTTTTCCCACATCTAAAGCCGCAGGCCCTTATAATTTTTGATATTAGCTATAGAGATACGAATTTTGATCAGGAAAATATGTAATTTATAGGATTGAAGATGCTTCGTTTTGTAAATATTGCAAATGTTACCGAAATACACAAATTTTGTGAGTTTGTAAAATAAAAATAAAATAAAGTACCCATGAAAGTGTGTTATGGGATGGTAAAGAGTATTTCGTAGTCGGTCGACGCCGACTCTAGCATTCTTACTTGTTATAATTAAACGTTTTTCATTGTATAATGTTTCTTCTTTTCTTTTCATAGATTTTCAGAATTTTGTTCTTTTCAGCTTGTCATATTAGTTGCCGTTCAATAATTGGAGTTTCTTGTCATCTTTGTCTCATCACTGTTGCATCGACTCGTCTACAGTAGGAGTTTATAAAGCCATAGCATAAAACACTTCTCAGTTGGCTTATCTATCTGTCTTCATTCGGTTATTCATTGACAACTTTATGGTGCTTTGTATCTGTTAATCCCACATCAGTTCGTCCGCCACATCATCCGGCCAGTTCCGTTCTTTTCTTTCCGTAATCTTACAATTCCGCAACCTAACCCAACTTTCATTGTGCTGGCTGTGCTAGCTGCTACGGACTCTAACATGACAGCTGTCATATGTTGCTATTCCATATCACATTTTATAGCATAGTTCTTATTCGCATTCCGTTCCTTCTAAGCTGTGTTTTGTGCCGTTGCGATTTATATGCAGCTTCTTCTTCTATTCGTAACACAACATTTTTACACACAACACGTGCTCAGATTTGGACTATCTCTCCCTCTTTCTCTCTCTCTCTCTCTCTCTCTCTCTCTCAGCCAGTCGAGCTTTTCTCTCACTCTTGCGCAGTTTAACCCGCTCTCTCTCTCATTCTAGTATTCTCGGTCTGGTTTATTCTCTTTGGCTGATTGGAAGTTTGAACTTTTACTGTACACAATTCTGCACATTCTCTCCACATTTTTTTTCGTTTTGGATATTTCATTGTTTTTGTGCTGCTCTGTTTCACATTATTTCAGCTGTGCCACATTTGGCTCATGACTCTGGCAGCGTGTGGAACGCTTGCCGCACTCAGAGGACTTGAGCCAAAGCAAGCATTTAAAAATAATTTATTGTGTCAGCACAAACAACACACACACACATACACAAATAATTTATGTCTCTTTATTCGAGTCATAGTTGCAAGTTCCACTTGAGCGTGCGTTGATCCGCTGCCCCAAACACCTGTCTAGATGACTGGATGCGATTGTGTTTTTGGGTTGTTGGGGGTCGAGAGTTGACTATTTTCGTCACTATTCAAAAAATTGTATGTGCTTCACATTGGGGCGACTTTGTTATGAAAGTTGTGCTTAATTTGATTACCCCAGTTGGAAATGTGGGGATGTGATTTAGTGCGGAAAATTAAAAGGATAAGGCCTCATATGGGAAATGGGCAAATCCGTTTTGTAGGGGGCTGTGTGATGGTCTTTTTTTAGTAGATTTAAAGTAAGTCTTTTTATCATGGTACTTTTTAGTAACTTTAGTCAGCTTTGTGTTCTGTACTGATGAATAAAAGGAGCACGAAATTCATTTCATTTGAGATATGCATCTAGAAAACATCTGAAAATTGAATCAAACTCTGTAACTTTCAAACCGTACACATTTTAATTGACAACACAAACACAATGCTACTGAGCGAAAGATACGCATCTGAATATTTTAATTGGGAGCAGTGAGTCTTTCGATTTTCGTAAGAGAAATTAATGGGAGGTAGTTGTTGTGTAAAAATAAAAGCAAATTTCTGAATGAGTCATAACTAAACTTTAATTGAAGAGAAATGTATACAAGTCATGTCTTCTGACAAATTTTCAGTCCACATCTCTAAAATATCAACTTTTCAGTACTTAAGAACATATGGCATATAGTAATTATACCCTGAACCAGTTAAAAATGGGTAAAAAGGGTATAAGGAATCATCTCCGACCGATAATGAATATATATATTCTTGATCAGATTCAACAGCCGAGTCGATATAGCCATGTCCGTCTGTCCGTCTATAAGACTATAAGAGCTAGAGACTTCAAATTTTGCATATTTGTTCTCGTATATCAGGCGCAGATCAAGTTTGCTTTATTTTATTGATAACTGCCTTCGTTTTTCGATTATTGACACATTTAAATTTTCGATAGTAATAAATGCTACAATTTCAGAGGCAGAATCTTCTAATTAATACAGAATATACATATGTATATTATTGATCAACTTCCCAAATTTCACCTAGATCAGTTAAGGAAAACATAAGTTATTGTCGAAAATATATTATCATATTGATCTCATTTCTATCAGCAGCCGCAAGCATTTTCTGTTTGCATAAATATGGGCGCGCATGTGTTAGAAAGAGATGACATGATAATCGACACGAGCGTCAATATGTCTTCGCGTGTATTCTGCAGACCCCCGTTACCCGTTACGATTGCCTTTACGTACATGTATATATGTATGTATTTATGTATATGCACGTGTTTGTTGCCAGTCAGCTAGGATCCGTTCGGGTTTATGAATAAAAACATGCGGTGCTCGAAATGAGTGCACTTGCAGACCTGCTCACATTTGGGCGCAAAACTTATTATAGGGAAATTTGCCAATTGTTTTAGAATATGTTTAACAGCTGGGTTCAGGGTAAATCGTAGTCGAGCTCACTCGACTACAGCACTCTTACTTCTCTTTATTGGTCAATGTTTTTCTGGTTGACAAATCACTTCCGACTTTCCTAGTCGCTCATCATATCCTCATTGTGAGCACTTGTGTATTCACAAGACACAATTACAAATTTATCAACATGGGGCAGTTGACATGAGATGCAGCCGAGTGCTAGGGATATCAGAAGCTCTTATAAAAATATTTACACTTCGTTAACTGTCAAAGATAGCACTTATGCGGGAGGCGGAGAACCATTTAAAAACCGCCGAATTTCATATCTTCTCCTTACTTGTTATGTTCTTTCCACATTGCTTTGAAAAGCACTTTATGCAAATACCCACAACAAAAACAAGCATTTTCTGGGCCAACGCGCAGAACAGCAAGAACAAAGAAAGCGAATAAAACCATTTATGAGCCTATACTTTGCAGCACCCCAAAGTTCATTTGGGTTCATTTTGGGATATTCAATATGACTCAATTTTAAAAAGTAGCCAAGAATTATGCCATTAAAATGCATATTCAATTAGCAAACGGTCAAAAATTGAGCGCTGGACCAGAATTACGTGAAACAGTTTCACCTTTTGGGGGCGGAGCACACAATGGAGCTGCGCGCGATATCTAAAATGGTTGGAAACAACCACAAACACCTGCTGAAAAATTCTTTTAATTAGCGCCGAACAAAAGGCACGGCCACGCGGATGGCTGACCAAACAATGAGCGTTAAATTCCATTCAATGGCTGAACTGAAAGCACAGCAAATAATTAAAGTAGTTGACGTAACGAAAGCGCAGAAAGGTGCGCCAAGAAATAGGACAGCGAGCGAGAAAAACGCAGACTTAATGCCAGACAAAAACATTAATGAGCTGCTCAGCTCTTCAACGAGGTTCCAGAAACGTGAGCCGTGGGGAATATGTCATCATTCGATGATGGCGACCATGATGATGATGATGCTGATGATGCTGATGATCATGATTCACGTTTTAAGCTCGCATTGATGCCATTGTCGTAATGTGAAACTTTTGCCGTTTCTATTGCAGTTGTTCGTGCTGCTGATTGAACGCAATTGACAGCTTCTTATATTGATTATGTTAAAATTAATGCGATATTTTTTGTATCTACATAGGACCAAAGCAGCAGAACACAATGCTATAAAGCTATAAATATCTGAATGATATTTAATAATAAAAATATACACAATTATGTTTTTTGCTGGCTCCATGACAAGTATTGTGTTGATACCCTGGACCCATTAGAAATGGGTAAATGGTTTTGTGCAAATCTATTTAACCGGCAGAAGGCAGCATCTCCGACTCCATAAAGTATATATATTCTTGATCAGGATATAAAGCTGGGTCGACAATTCAATGTCCGTCTGTCTGTCAGTCCGTCTGTCCATCTGTATGAACATATGGATCTCAGAGACTATCAGAGCTAGAACTTTAAATTTTGAATATAGGTTGTAGTATACCCGGCGCAGATCAAGTTTGCTGTATTTTTCCAATAATTGCCTACGTTTCTCTAATATCGAAACATTTCGATTTTCGATTGCAATAAATGTCATCATTTTATAGGCAGAGACTTCTAATTAATACATAATATGCATATGCATATTATTGATCAACGGCCCAAATTTGATCAAGATCGGATAAGAAACAACCAAGAAACAGTCGAAAGTATATTCTCATATCGATCTCATTTCTATCAGTAGCATATTTTCTGCATGCGAGCACATGTGTGAGAAAGAGATGGCATGATAATCGACGCGGACGTCAATACATTTGTGTGTGCTCACATTTGGGTGCAAAACTTATTAATGGGAAATTTGCTAAAAATCCTAGAATATACTTAACAGGGTATATCGCAGCGAGCTCACTCGACTACAGCATTGTTACCTGTTAAATTTAATTTATTTATTATCAAATATATTTTGAATCCCGTCGGGTGTCGTCTTCAGTTTTGTACACATATTACACAGCAATTAATATATTATTGAATATATAAAAACTATTAATAAAATGAAAACAATATAATCAGTTGATCACAAGCCAGGATAAAAACATATTTAAATGATTACAAGAGAGATTGTTTGCAGTCGGGTGTGACCGACTGCGAAATACTTTGTTACCATAGGTAATACTGAGCAAATAACAGAGTGTGTGTGGCCAAGATATACCTTCCAAGGCGTATACAAAAATTTGTTACGAAATAAAATTGGTTTATCGATTCTTAAAGACGGCTATCAGTAATATACCTACAGACATTGAAGCCTCTTACTCAAAAACTGCGGAAGATATAGCCTTCTAAAATTTTTATTGGCGGGGTCTGAAGGTGGCGGGGTGGGCGTGGCATATGCCAATCTTTGAAGGACATCGGCAAAACCTACCAACCAAATTTGGTGACTTTAGCCTTAAAATTGTGGGATACATGTGGCTTTATCGATTTTATCGATTTCCTCGTCCCTAGTGGACGTAGCACTCCAATTTTTACACTTCGTTGGACGCGGGCACAGACCAGTATACTGTTCAAGTTTCAAGTCTGTATCTGTTTGGGGGTCGAAAAAAATTGCGCTCATACAGACTGCGACATGGACAGACAGCGAGGCGGACATTGCACAAAACTTATATACTATAATACAACTATAATAAAAATAAGTCAGCAAATAAAAAACAAGGTACACATATATATTTAAATATTCTCAGTATAATTAACTGGAGTAATTAAATATTTAAGCACAGATCTGACGTAAAATTGTATTATGTATCGTATACATTTTGCGTCATAGGTTTAATATTTTAACAACTGACTATATTGGATTTATAGTGATATTTTAGAAAGGTGTCGGTTTTATTATGATATCCAACTAATCTGTTCGACTTCAACGACTTATTTTGCTGGGCTGCTGTTAGAGAATTAACCCTAAATTGCGAAAACGTCCCTCTTGCTGTCGATCTTAATCAGCGAAACAACCTTGCCAATGAGTAATTTAGTTTATTTTAGAGGTAGTAATGGTCCGTCGACCAGACGCATAAGGAGGGGCATGCCTCTCCGCATTGCAGTCACTTGCTGACATGCATTTTGTAATTTCAATATAATATTGTTGCCACACTCAGTAAGTATACGACGCATTGCGCTTGTGGTACATTTGTGTTTGCTTATAGTGTGTGTGCGAGTGTACACCAATGATGTGTATTTGCTGCAACTGCTTTTGTTTGCTAATATAATATTTTGTTGAATACTTTAGTAGTAGCAACAGCAACAACAGCAGCAACAACAACAACAACAGCAACAGCAGCAGCAGCAGCAAAGGGCAGCAAGTGTCTGGTATTTTTCTACTTAAGAGTATTTTATGCTTAGCTCCGCAGTTCAGTCAACTTTTGTTTGGCTACCTGTGCAAAGAACTGTGTCTAGACGAAACACACGAGCCACACACACACATACACACAGACACACACACACTCTTTCTCTCTCTGTTAGCAACACGCGCATACATAAAGAAAAGCCACAAGAAAAATGTTTAATAAGATAGACGCTTAAAACCCTTTGGAATCTTTTGTAGCCGCTTCGCTTGGAAAGGGCTTTTGCATTGGTGCGCTGCTGTGGCAATTTAACAGCAAACATAAAAAGCGATAACCACTTTTCCCTGCCACCGTTGTGTGATTACAAATTACGACACATAACCCGTGGCCATGGCGGCGGCCAGAGCGGGAAATACGAGAAGCATCCACCAGTTCCAACACTCACAGAAGCTGCAACACCAGAAAACTTCAAACAGCTACAATTATATAATGAGCACAGAGTTTGCCAGCCAACATGTACATGTGTGTTTATAATCTGTTTGTATGTTTTATTTATCAATTGGGTTGATTAAACATTATTACTCATCTACGCATGATGAGTGTATTTAGATTCATCTCAAGATTGAATTTGAACCGTCTAATATTCGCTTATAATCGAATTAATAGAATCATGTTAAGTGTAAATTATACTCATATAAATATAAAATTTATTTTCAATTGCCAACTTCTTCAAATACTTACACAAGTTATTTATTATTATTGTCGCTACAATTTCTTGTAAAATTTGTGGGTTAGTTTTGCTGCACCCCTCGCTTGCGATTTGTGTGTTTGTTTGTTTTTGAGTTTATCAGACTTATCCTGCGGCGCTCTTTGAAATCTATGGTTAGGGTTTGGATGGTGGGTGGTGGATGGTTGGGATGGTTGGGATGGTTGGTGGCTTGGGGCGCAAGAACTTTTGCAACTATCGGAAGTCGTTAACGCTTTCACACACAAGCTGCAGCATCCCAGTCTCAGATCTGCCACTCCCACATGAATTCAGTGTGTCTCATTCGGTCTGTCTCTGGTTGTCTCTCTCTGCTCACATACGCACAGATAAATCCGTTTGGTGCTGGGACGGCACAGAGAGCTGCCATGTTTGATTTCTCGCTTTATATGTAGGCTAACTTGTGTGTTTGCTGCTGTCACACAGTTGTGGCACACACCCCTCCCAGACTCCGCTCTCCCACCGCTCCCTTGATGCCTGAGCACGCCCACAAATGTTGGCACATTAATTAATTGAAATGCTGTCGGCCATGGTGAGCCATGGTGAGCGAACAGTGTGGTCTGGGAAGCCGTGTGTTATGCACGCTTGTTAGTTCAACTAGCGCCTGGCAATTAAACGAAAATTAATTATGCTACCTAACAGGAGAGCAGCCCCGAGGCAAAAGCGCGCTGGCCTTGAACTTAAATGTGCCCTTTAAGCTCTAAGTACCATGAGATGTGGATATATTCATTCAAGTCCGTACACCTCCCCCCAACCCCCCACCAATTAAGCGGGAAGCCAATCAGCTGTCATTTTTCGTAGTCTAGGCCGTCGGAAATGTGCGTCCAGAGCACTGTTTTGTCCCTCTTCAAGCAGTTCCACTTGGCTGCCTACTGCTAATGCCTACTTAACTTTGACTTTGGTGACAGCGCGGCTTTAATCAATGCCAAGTCCGTGAGAGAACAAGGTTAAAAGTACTCTTGCGTCTGCCGGCCAGCCAGAATAGTTTCCTAGTTTCAAGTGGTGCCACAACTCATAATCCACCGCTGGCGAAACGCGAGAATCATTTTTCATATTTCACGTTGAATGCCATCAATCAATTTCAAGCTGCTTGAAGATGTAAAACTGCTTAAGTTACGTTGTACTTACATTTCATTTTACATTTTACAGACTTCTTTGCAACGAAAGTTAACCAATTTGAACACCCTACAGCTATTCAAAAAGGAAAACGTGGCTTAATGAAGATGTCCAAATACAAGTAACATACTTCTCAGGGCCAAAAAGGAATATAAACGCCCATATTCTTGGTCAACAATATGTAGGACTGCTGTCCCAAAGAATGAGACTACGATGACATGGGTATGATTAGTGTTCTTTGAAGTTGGCATGCAAATCAGTCACTTTTGCTTATCGGGTTTGAATAACTCGAATGCTTGTTCTTCCACCTTTCATTCACAAATATAGATAGTCTCTCAATGCCATAAACTATACAGTTGCCAAAAAAATTATAGCACCACTATGACATTATTTCCATACGAATGAGAAAACACACTATTAGTTTTGAAATTTCTTCACATGTTTATTTTTAACATAAATAAGTATATATATTTTTTTAAACATATATATATATTGAGTGATTAAAAGTAACAAATGAAAGTAACTAATTTTAAATAGGAATAAAATAATAGATTTTTTCTACTATACTTATGAGTCTATTTCCACTTCTAAAAACGTATTAATAAGTTCCTAAACTTATAAATTTAAAAAGGCACCGTTTTTGTGATAAATTGTAATTTTAATGTTGTTTCAACTGTATATGTGATTATACTTTAATATATAAAAATTTTGATATTACTAGCAACGCGGATTGAGTTGGAAGCTCAAACTGAGTTGATTACCTAAAATATAGCAGGTGCTAATCTCCACAAAGCGGAATTTTACCGTATTTTCTGTTTCCCCTTATTTATTCATATCGGGTATATTCTTTCAGGTGGTTCCACTAAAATGTTTTAATTTATGGACAATGAATGATTTCTTTCTTCAAATACTGTTCATTCTTCAAAATATTTAATATAATAATTCCGGATTGTAAGCTCACTCTTATTTCTTCTCCCCTGCAAAAAGATGATTTTAGCCTAAATTCGTTTGGATGCCTTGTTATTGATAATATGAGTGAGCATTTGGAGTAACCAAATACCCTAAAATATTTCCGTATATCGATTATCATCTGGAATTGTGTCCTTTTTGTCCCCGAAGCAATAACTTTTAATTATTTTTTTTAATTTTTGAAATTATTTCGGATTAGGTTTAACTTATATTTATATACTTTATTTATGCTTGGCTCGCAGACAAGCTTTGATACTTGCAGAATTTTGTAGCTAGCGTATTTCCATCTTAGAGCATACCCCAATTACGTCCTTTATTATACATATATATAATGCTCTCACTTATCAAGTCTTTGCATTTTCGTCGTTACGTTTCGTTAGTGACACTAAGACAAAAAATTATTTTTTTTGTTCACTCGCTGTGAACTTTGTCGCTTGGTCTGCCCAATGCTTTCCTTGTACAATATTATTTTTATCATTTTTGTTTTTTAGTTGGCTGGCTTGTCCGTTGCATTGACTCCACATTTTGATGATTTATGTGCCGTCGAGCAGTGTCACGAGCCCAATTAACATTTAGGCTAAAAAATTTTCTGCTTGAAATGATTTTCTTTTTGATGTTCTGGGCTTGAGTAGCAACTAATTTGTATTTAAATTTAAAGCCCAAAGCCATTTTAATGTAATTTACATCATTTTAAAACTGTAAGAATTATGGTTATCAAAAATATTACGACTATATGAATACGAATAAATAATGTTTGTCTGTATGCATATGTACATAAAGAGTGTATAAAAGGTTGAAAAAAAAAATGTTTTGTATCTTACGGGAAGACAATTTTTCGAAGCATTATACTTAATTGCCCACTGGTTAGTCGGAACTCACGTCAATAGAAACAAGGTCCCGGTAAGGACTACTGTATAAACTGTAAAGAGGAGGGGCAAGAATAATCTTCAGAACACTTCATCTGCTCTTGCCCAGCCTACCAGCATGACAGTAAGATATTAAGCACCGTGGAAAGCCAGCCTATCTTAGTTAGCAAATCTAGGACCAACCGAAATTTATTAAATTCTGATCTCGTTGTTTCCACCCAATGTGGTGACCAATAACCATCTAACCTCACCAAGTTATTTATTTAACCTTGAAGTTTCTGAATTTATAAGTAAACTTGATCATGGCTATATTCTGACACCCTAAAAGCTGTAAATAATGTAATACATTATTTTTCTTTGATGATGAAATAACCTTTATGCCGGGTCTTTTATCAGTTATTACAATTTTAATGAGCGATTTGCCAACGATTTCAGGTACGCAGAGGATACGCTTGTCTTTCCATTGTTGCAAATCAGAAACAATTTATATGGGTTTAGAATAGCTCAAACGTCAGTTCTGCCGGAGATAAGGACATTTCCAAAAATATATTGTAGCATACTCTATATACTTTGAAAGTTCATAAGGATATTAGTAAACTTAATCCGATATGCAGACTGATTTATTCACTGAATAATATAGACAAATGTGTAATATACTCTTATTCTTACTTCAGTCTTTGATGATTATTTATCCAATAATAACCTGTGTCTCTTTTCAATTGTTATTTTTTTAATGAGCGTCTAACATAAAATCGTCAGTTGGATACGTCAGTGTATACGCTTGCCTTTCAAGTGATGCACTTGCCCAAGCAGGCAGAGAGCAACAGCAAGCTTAATGTGCATACTTAATAATCGCTAACGGGACTGCTTACATAACAATGTGTGGGCGTGGTTTGACGCCCACCATGCGTTTATGTTTAATCTGCTGTTAAGCCAATGTCGAAGCTTTTGTAACTCGGTGGCTTTCTGTGTGTGGGCCCCGACTCGGCTCGACTCGACTCGACTTTGGCGATTTAGTTTATTTATAGCTACCAAAATATGAGCGTCAAAGTTACACACATACATGTTGTTAAAGTTGTTCTGGATGTTGTTGTTATGCTGACACATCATAATTTGGCTCTTCTTGTGTGTGTGTGTGCGGGTGTAAGGATGTGTGGGTGGAGGTGTATGTGTGCTTATGTATGTGTCCAAGTCTCAGCTTTGCGCTCATGTTTCCAGTTCATGTTGTAATATTTTAATGTGTGAAGCGACAACTGCTGCTGTTGTCGTTTTGCCAACAATACTTCCCACACCACTCAAACCACCCGCACTGAACAACACCCACACCAACACCAACACACTTCTCTTTCCACAACGAACCCATATAAATCATTCATTTTGATAACATTAATTTACGTTACGGGTTTTATATCATTCCAATATGCTTTGAACTTGATCACATTATGTTGCTGATAGATGTAAACATTAATAAAATTATTTATATATAGATATTTCTTTTAAAAGAAATGTGAGTGTATATTTTAAACTAGAAAGATGTCTTTCAAATAATGTATAATGCTGCCAGAAACTGATTTGTTACTTGCAAATATTTTATTTATTCAGTAAGTGCCTTTAAAATTAATACCTTACACAATGAGTTGTACTGTTTATTTTAAATACTTTGAGCTTTTTGTCCAATTTAGAATACCAATTTTGTGTTTTTTTATACATAACATTTAATAATCATTTGTCTTTTGTTCAGTTATCCCAGCCAGACAGCCTTAGCTACTTTGTGTTACTGTGTTACTCACCGCCAGATAGTTGCTGAGTAAACTTAAGTATCAAGCAAGCTAATCTTAAATGTTAGTTTTTCTCAATACTTTATCATTAGTTGGCATTTGGTAAATTTGCAGAGGCCAAGAGCCCAGAGCTGATATACAATTAAAACCCAATTTAAACTGCAGCTGTAAATCAGAAAACTTATCAGATACCTATTGACAAGCGAAGGCAAACTGGAGACGGCATCAGAGATAGGACAGGTCTCGGTCGGGTAACTTTGCCATGGTGTAGATATTGTTGAAATTTTGGTCAAAAGATACGCCAGCAACGGAAGCGGAGTGAAGGGAAAGGGGAGTGGGTCTACGCACCTCTGGTAAATACACAATTGGGTATGTGGCTTGATAAACTTCTCCAGGCACTTTGAAAATGATGAGAATGGTTTACCCAAGTGTCTGCTTTGGAGCCTAGGCGTTTGCATTTGGCTTTTGCTGTGTTGGCAATGCATTTGCAATTCCAAACTAGTTTGAATTGATTAAGTTTCTGGTTAATGGATTGTTTACATATCTAAGCAGGCCAACTGCAGCCTGCGGCCGCATAACTTTCGGCTGTGTAAATAAATAGTAAATACTACTTTGCCAATTGGCCGGTCTTCAAATCTATTCCCAACACGTAGGCATCTGCAAAGCTATTTGGTAAATTTGCACGTGTTCCTCAAAACAATTTTAAATGTTAGTTGGACGAAATTATAAATTGTTATGTGTATAGTTGTAATATGCATATTTCAATGTCTCTCAGAGCATTAGCTTCCACAATACTATTCCGTAAACAATTTTCGATTTAATTAAACATTTATTCTATTTCTTGAAATCATTCGAAATCAAGGCATTTCTACCCCGCAGCAATAAACTCAAAAAATATGAGAAGAAGTTATGACATTTTGGCGTGCTTTTTTGTTCAAGTTAATTGTGAATAATTATTTGCTTATGCCATAAAGCAGATTAAAAAACTTTTGTTTTTAATTAGAAGCAGCCGGAAAACAAAAGATGCGGCCCCAGAACCAGCAGCAGTAGCAGCAACTTTAGCAACTTTACAAACATTTTTCGCGCATATAAATTACACAAAGCGCCAGAGACATAAAAAGAGAGAACAGAACAGAGTAGAAAATTAAAGTTTTAGCTTGAAATTAATGCAAATCTTCCGTTCATAGAGACAATGCGGCATATGCGGGATATGCACCATGAACGTCGTCTGCACACATCTCGCTGCTCGTTCACTTGGACTTACTCGTATGTTGCCTCAATGGAAGGTAGCTTTAAGTGAGTTCCTAAAATTGCATCATAGCCGTCAAAAAGTTAATTAATTTCATTTTAATTAAGTCGTATGAGTTTATTAAATTTAACAAGCAACCGACGACAACAAACTGCCACCAAATACAACTTGAATTTTCGCTATCGTCCTTGTCGCATTCCCGAAATTTGTGCATATATTTGTGCCTAAAACATTTCAAAATTAATTAACAACTTACTTATGTGGGCCTTCCAGTTTCTGTGGCCCCGTGTATATATTGTACTAATCACATTGCTGCCATTAACAGAGCTGAACCTACGCAGCCTTTCGCAGGCACGTGCACCAAGAGCTCAGAGACTGCTTGTCGCGATTCGCGCATATCTGGCAGGTTAATAGAGCTGAGCTTTTCAAATTTGCTCGCAAAATTGAATATTCTACACATTTCAGATAAATCTTTACGCTTTAAAAGTAAATCGAATAAAAAGTCGACCTGAATTTTAGAAAAAAAGACATACTTTAGAAAGTATATTTCGAAAATAGAGGACTGACTTTATTCACAGCGATTCATTTCTTCCTCTTCAAACTGTTACAGTCTTATTACTACGTCACTAGTAGCCTGTTCCCTACATTACTAGTAGTCTGCTACAATATTATTATATATAGCTAAAATATAGCTAAAATATAGCCGAATGTGCAAACATTTTCTGTAGTTAAGATTAACAACATTTAATTTGACAAGCCAAACGATATTACGGCGATTATTGCAGTTGAAAGAGCAAATTTGAATATTATTTTCTGAAGTTCAGAAATGGTTTTTTCTAAAAATAAGGATTTGTATTTCTATCTTTTATTATTAATAAAAACAATTTCTGAAAAATAAATAATTACTTATTTTTAAAGGCGATTTTAATTTCAGCCAAATTTTCTAGGCTCTTTTTTTTCAGTGCAAGATTTAACTATTAATTAGCCTTAGTTGTATGATTTTTGAAAAAATCATAGCCATTCCTGTGTTTAACTGTTTGCATATATACAATTATTACAAATGTACTCAAACGCTGAATATAGGGTCTCTTCAGCTCGGATACTACTGACCAAGCAATGTTTCCTTTTATTATATTCTGTTATCAAAGATAAACAGGTTTTGACCAATAGCTGTCTGTTCTTGAAGCTAGGGACTTCAAACTAATCTTGAAATTTCGTTAATGTTTGCATCAGAAAAAGTGCTAAGATAGAGGTGTAATTTAATAAAAGTCCGATATACTTCTTACATAATTCCCACAATCTTAAAGATGAAGTCACTAAACATCGAAAGATTAGATTATTGTTAAACTTTGCCCAATATCGGTAAAAATAAAAATATTTCTAAGTGCCTAGTCTGGTCAGATCGATTAAACCTTTATCAATACCTTAGTTCCTAATCTTTTTTGCCGACGGCCTCTTTTGAAAGTTATAACCAAGTCTTCTGTTAAATCAGACTTTTTCCCACTTGTTCAGAAATATGTTGAGGCTTCATGCTCTTTTGTGTTATTCCTAAACTTTCAATATTTTTGGCGATTAGCCGCATGTTTTTATGGACCAATAAATTTAATCGTTTATGACAATAAATATTGAATAATGCATGCAATTTGTTGTTTTTTAATTTTATTTTAGTTTGTTGTGCTTTCGTTGCACATTTCATTTTTGAAATATTTTTAGCTGCCTAGTCGCTAAGCGACTTATGAATTTTTAACTGTCCAACCAAATTAGTTGTTCAATGTGACACATTTGCAAAGTTATCGCTTATCGCTTTATTGTTTATGCAAATTTAGCTCATTTCATTTTAGTAGTTGGCGCACAACGAAATGCGTTGTTGTTTTGTTGTTTTTGTCCTATCTATGCACAGAGCACATTAAATGCGGTATGCAAATGTTGACGCTTTGCAAATGCGCCGAATAAGTCTCTAATTAAGTTTTCATGAATTCTAACATTATATTTTTGGGGCATGGGGTGTTATCGAGTTAATTGCGGGTGTGTCAAATTGGAGGTTTGTGGTTGAAATTTACCTCTTATTTACGTATAATTTATATAGAAGAGCTATAGGGTGTGGCAAATAGAAATAAAAATCAAGTCAAAACAAGTGAAAACGTGGCAGTTGGGCTTAACCATCTGTGGAATACTCTGAAACCACTCAATATTCTTTAATGTGCTCTTTGAATTTAGTATCTCTTCCTTTAAAATTGCGGGATATGTAGTCGATTTGTATACCCTGAACTCATTCAAAATGGCTAATGGATAAAAAGCTGTTCATTAGCAAAGCTAGTTCTGTATTAAACATTAATGAGACCTTAAATTTTTTGAATTAATTAATATTAATAGAGTTAGTTGTATTTCAAATATATAATAATATGATAAATAATAATAGTGAGTCGGAATAAACTTACTAGTCGAATGCCTAAAGCAAAAAGAAAACTTGCCCACATTATTTTTGTAGCTCTTATAAATAGCTAAGATTATTTTTTTTCTCTATTTTTCATTATTATCAATACCTTATTTGATTTTGTTTGTTTGTCGAAATAGTATCAGCAAAGTCGAAACTGTTTACCAAAGTGTGCCTTGATCCCAATAAAGATGCTTGTCAAAGAAATGATCAAAGTGGAGTCCTGTTGCTTTTTTGCTTTTATAATTTAAATATTTGAAAGTTTTTTGCTTATGACAGAGGTCGAAGTTGCTGTCATTAGTTCTCATAAATCTGCTTCAGTTGAAATGGTGCTCTGAATGCAATAAATAAAAATGTTCAAAATAAGCGCATTTAACTCCACAACCTGCACAATCCAACCCCCCTGGTGCAAAGATCTCTGCGTGGCCATGCCACCTTCGGCTCTATGCCACTTTGGCAAGTCATTGAGGCAGCTCTGATTTTGTGCCTCCTCCTCGTTTGAAAGCTGCATTTCCGGTCACTAATATAAGTCAAAGTACAAAGTTGGTTGGTTGCCTGGCTGGTTGGCTGACTTCACTTCTCTTCCTTCCGCTTCTCTCGCTTATAATGCAACGGCACTTAGCCAACGCCATTTCGAAAGGATGAGGGGAGGGGGAAAGGGCATTGGGATAGGGTTGGGCTACATTGGGAGAGCTTCTCTATCTGGCTGTGTGTCGCCGTGCCTCGCTGATGATTTAAGTGCACTTTGATGCACATTTTTCGTTGATGCTGATATAGATGTAGAAGCTGCTGCTGTTGCTTCTGCTGTCGCTGCAGCTGCCCTAGATAATTTAATTAAATTATACGCTTCCTTACGTACCCGGGGATAAGAGGCATGAAGGTATGAGGGGAAGGAGGTGGCGGTTGAGTATTTGAGGCAGGTTAGGTTGAGTTCAGTTTAGGGTGTGTAGCCCGCATTTTAATAAGGCTTGTTGGTTAGCTAGTTTTGAGGTTGAGTTGAGTGTAGTTTTGGTTTGGTTTTATGCGCTGTCGAAAGGCTTTGTGCGAGAGTCTTTGGGGTTAAAGTCATTTGGGTTAGCAGAAAGGAGGTCGAATTGTTGTCACTCTTGGGGCAGAATGGCTGTGTTGTGGCAGACTAGGCGTATGCTTGATGAGCGTATTTAACAGCTGGCAGACAAGCTTCCAAGCGTCTCTTTTATCAGCAGGAAGTATTTTAACATAGTGCATTATTTGTATTCCCAAGCTTTGATTTAACAGGAACAACGCACTGAACGGAAATTATTTTATAATAATGAAAATGCAATCGGTTCATTTTTGAAAATCTTTAGAAAATAATAAAGAAGTTATATTTTCCTTAAAACTGTGAAACATAAAATAGGAAAAAAATATTTTATGAAATAAAGCTATTTGTTTGTTCGGTCGCAGATGCATAATATTTAGTATAAAAATATTGAATTTAGCAGTCGATTTCAGTGGATTTATGAAGCATTTCGATATGCTTTTAAATTAAAAACAAAATTCAATATTTTTGGCGAAATATAAATTGGGAACTGTGCGAATGAAAAGCCCAAAAAAGAAAAATGAAGAACCCATTTGCCACAATCCTTTTGACAGGCTGTGCCTTTGCAAAAAGTGTTGATGTTATTCATCAATGTCAAAGTGATTACGTTGTTGCTATTGCAGTTGCAGTTGTTCTTATTTTGTAGGCGACGTGTTATACGGCTGTCAGCGCGGCAACATCAACTTTCAGCTAGTAACTGGTAACTGGCAAGGGGCAAGGCAAGAAAAGGACCGGCTGGGAGAGGAGAGGACCCATCACGGGCGCCATAGCAGGCAGTCATCAACAACATCAAGAGTCAGGCAACATAATTTTTAGTGTCGCAGTGAGCTAAAGAAAATAAAACAAAATAAAAAATATATAAAAAGTGCAAAGAACACTGACGAAAAACATTTTTAATGCACCAGAAGTCATAATATTTTCATATTTCATGCTTGCTGCAGCGTGTTACTGCACGTGCATGTCACATTGTGGTTCCTTAAAGTGCAAAATATTGCACTCAATAGTTGCCCGCAACATTTTAAGCGAGTTGAACCCAGCTGAACAAACTGAAACTTCTACGTGGACAAAGTTCAACTTCAAAAATGTCTTGATTTTCGTGGGCTCAAAATATGCCCAACACAGTCACCAACACAAGCAACACAACCAACGCACAAAAGGCAGCGACAACGAGTTGGTCCACAACATATTTACATAAGCTGAAGCATTTCTATAGAACTAACTCACAGAAGAGTTGCACTCCTATTTCATCTTGATTGCTTAATATATTTATTCGTATAGCTTAAGATGATAATAACACATGACGAAAATTGAATTTATTGCAATTTATAATTTATAAATAGAAGTGTACTGAATGTAAAAAAATGATTTTCTAATATTACTTTAAAAATAATAACTTATAGTTTAATGACCTCTTCTTATAGTTTAAGAAGGTTTTTTGCTGGCTCCAGTTCAAGGATTTCGTATTATTATTTATTTAACTCTAAAATATTTAAAATCGAATCGGGTTTTGTCTTTAAGAAGAGCGTCTATTCAGTCAGCTGTGGATTTGTAGTATAGTCAAATAGAAAGTTATATTTTCTTTTCAATATATATTTATACAAAAAAAAGTTCCTGATTTTCTAATGCTGACTGATATTGTTTACATAAGTTATTACTATATTCAAACTAAAGATGAAATTCTGCTAAATACATTCTAAAATTCATTTGTTTACTAGCGCTGTCTTTCTAATGTAAAAGGCTTGGTAAATATTAACTTGTGTTTTCATATTACTCGCTCTTTTTCCATATTTTCCATTTCCTAAGTTCAGGTTAGGGTATTAACAATTCGCTTCAACAATATGTACATTTTGTGTTTTTGTTTTGCTCCGGTGTTTGCCGCCATCAGGTTAGTGTTTAACCTCTGCAGTGTGCTGCAGTCCTCTCGAAAAGTCTTTGACTTGGCCCTCGTTTTTCCCATTCCACACCTTTGTCAATCTCCCCTTCCCCCACCCACTAACCAAAGGAGGCACAGCCAGTGAACCGGTTGCCATACTGGACCCACAATGCTTGTTCTGCATGCTGCCGTAGCTTTTTACCACTCGTTTGCTCTTTAACGCGTTAACGGGTTAAGTTGCCTATGTGGCATGTTGTTGTTCTTGATGATGTTGCTGTTGTTGCTGTTGTTGCTGTTGTTGCTGTTGTTGTGGGGGACGCTGCTTGCGGTTGTTTTTTATGTGGCCATCAAAGCAACGCTAGCGACTGTTTCAGGACTGAAACAACATGAAATTGGCTCGGGGTGCCTGGGTTGGTTGGCCCATCCTCATGTGTAATTAGTTGGCGCTGACTTTGTCATAACTGGTCCACACACATACCAGCGAGAAGTTATGGGCGGAGGGTGGTGTTAATAAGGAGAGTGGGGTGGAATGTGTCGCCTTTAAATGACTTGTGGCCACATTTTAAAGTCATTGCGAGGTGGGAGAAAGCTGCCGCAAAGCCGACTCAACTTGAAATTTTTTGCGCTAATCGACGGACATTATGAAGTGCTCACCTCGTCCCCCCTTCGAGTAGCCCCATAAGAGAAAACAAAAACTGTTCTCAGGACTGGTTTTTTGACTCCAACTCTGCAGGCAGCATCATTTCCGGCCAACAACTGCGGCTACTTCAATTTTTTTTTTTTCAAACTGCTGCTGCCGCATTCATTTTAGATTTCAGTTGCAGGCAACTAACGCGGCCTCAAAACTGACAGCCGTTTGGGGGGTGGGGGGAGTCGTCATTCCGTTCCGATGAGGGCATTTTGTAATGTCTGCTCCCATGGAGGATACGGCTTTAGCCCCCGTCCTCCGTCCCCCATTCCACCTTCCCCCACACCCTTGACCAACCCACTACTGCCACCAACTAACTGTCTGCTGTCGCATGGCCTGCGGTTACCGAGGTGCTTGTTCTTGGTTTTGTTTTTTTATTGGCCAAAGCGTTTTAATTTTTAGCTAGATGAAAATCGCAAAGCTTTTCTGGCTTTTAAGGAGGGGCAGCTGTTCCTTGTAAATAGTTTCAAGGGGTACAAAGAGCTTGTTGAAAAGTTTCGAGCAGTGAATAGCTGAAATGCAAAATATTTAACTATCAGGTAAAACCATACCTTATTTTCTTTAAGTCAAACTTTTGTGCAACTATCTTTCAGGGCAATAAAATAAATTAATTTGCCCTAAGTAACTTTTCAGAAAAGTGGAGAAAAACAATATCATTGACTGTAACTCCAGCGGGAAGCGAACCATCGACTTATCGAATGATTTTGTGCATTTATTGCAATCGAAATACAGTTAGGAATGTGATTTAGTTTAAATGTTCTGACTACGTCCCATTCTATGGCCGTCTTAATATCTTCCTTTGTAGACCGAGATTAAGCTGATGTCTAAATTTTAGTTTGGAGCTCAAATTAGTTGCCTTTGAATTTTATTTCTCATTTTCCAGAAAAACTTTATAGAATTTTGCGAATTTATCGGTTCGTCTATTGATGCAGATCCAAATGTACAGTGTGATAGTTACGAAGAAGTAATTAGCATTTATATTGAATTTTATCCTTTGAATAGTAGTACTCTTGCAGGGCAGAGAGCGCAATGCTATCAAATACACGTAACTCAATTTTAATATTTTATTTTTTGGTTAAGCTATTAAACCTACAAAACAATCTACATTCCTTTGGGCATTGAGATCTTTAGCACCTGAGCTGGTTTGCTTGTGCCTTGGCGAACTCCACATGGGATATGGCAGTATGATAAATAATAGGTAATGACAGTCTTTGCATTATTATTATTAAAAAATGAATGCAATGTTTGCAATATTAACTCATTCGGTCTGTATAAGAGTAGAGTAAATTTGTTACCACATCTAAGTATAATTTGTAATAATCGAGTGCAAAGATTTTTCGGTAACTTTGCATATATTCCTGATTTCGTTCGTCAGAGGTTTGTCATAATTTCTCGTTTGCATTCTGGCCTCGTCCTGTCAGGGTGATAACTCCTTTTCGAGTTGAACACTTTTTAGTTGGCTCTGGCCTGAGCCGAGTGTATGTTCTGCATTATGCGGCAGCTGTCGACGACGGACAAAAACTCGCACTCAAACTCTGAGTTGCACTTGCATTCAAATGTAGCTTTGGTCACACTCTCGAGCGTCCGTTGCACGCCTCGTCGTTGTGGTGGTATCCTGGTGCTTGTGTCCTGGCTGCGACTCGACTAGAGTCAGCTGCATGTCAGTCCTCGGCTCGCCTGCTGGTTCCTCTGATTGTTGCTCGAGGGCTGCAGCTGCCTGCGTTTGACTACAATGCGCCTCATCCTGGGTGGACTCGCTGTGCGTGTGTGTGTGTGTTTGTTTCCCGACATCGTTTGCTTTGATAACACGTTTAGTGCGCTGGCTTATCGTGCAAGATAATTTGGGCAAGTGTCACCTCTCGGATTTTCACGCGGTGCCCAAAACGACGATTCTGACAACTTTGTCGCAACTTTTCTGAAATATGCACAAAATTTATTGGTAACCAGGCTTAGCTCTTGCTAACTGGGCAGAGGGAGACTCAGCCACAGCTGCAGCTGCGGCTCTGGCTACAATTTTGGCTACCTATACCTGTGTTTTGCCAGCTCCTGGTTTCTAGTTTGCCATATAGTGCTTTTATTGATTTTTTTCGCTCGTTTTCGTTGGGGTGGACCACGCGTCATTGGCGCTTGTACGCTTTTTATATTAGTTTAGACGGGACGGTGTGTAATTTCTGGGTGTGCTAGCAGCTGGCACCTCTCTGCCTATATTTGCAGTTGCAGGTGTAGCAATTGCGGTTACCCAGTCACTAAAATAAACATTGCACTGAGCTGACTTATCCAAGAGCTTAAATTTATGCATTTTAACATTTTAATAGCTATATGCAAAATAAAGTTCTTAAGCTGCAAAATAGCGTTGCTTCGAAATTTCGAAATTCTTGACGTAAGCAATGATTATAAAATGTTCTATATAATTTTAATATTTTAATTATTATAGCTATATGAAAAATAAGTTTCTCAAACTGCAATAAAGATTAGTTCCCGAATATCTTTTAAAATTGTTTTCGAAGTAAGCAATGAATAAAAAAATTTGAATACATGTTTTCACAATTTTTCAGAAGTGTAAGCTTTCACTTTTAACTTAAGCAAAAAAAAAAAACAGTAAATAATAAATAGTAAATAATTGCTCAATATTAACAGAAGGTATTGATCAGGATCGCCCAAAGATTCTTATGGGGGAACAAAACACCAATATAAATAAGTTTTGTTCTATGTCTTAAAATGCTGAGAGAAAAAAAATTCTTCAATCCACACTTGAAATCTATTTTGCACAAAATGGCAAGCTAAATGACAACATCAAGAAAACGTGCCTTGAAGATCAGCGTCACCATGTGAAGCGACAAAGCATACAAAAGATTTCTTGCTTTGCACTTCTGAATGGGAAAATCAAACAAAGATGATAAATAGAAAAGACAAAAATGGCTTGTGTATTTGCTATTGCTTATGCTGAAAGTCGTGTCTGAGTAGAAAAACAAATGTGTATCCAATGCATTTCTATATATATATATATATATATATCTTTAAATTGTGGATTTTCTGCAACAATTATTTTTACCGATGTTGGGGAAATGAAGCAAGCAATTTAATTAAACTTGATCGGTGAGTGGCATACGACAATTCATATTTTAAATTAAAAATCTCCAGACAAAGTCTCTTAGATCGGCTTATTCATATACACGGACAGATACTCATGGCTATATTGACTCGATATCGAGGATGCTTTGATCTGCATGTCATATCATATGCATATCAGGCCCAATAACTACGAAATTTAAAATCGAGTGTCATCTTCCATAGTAAAATACAAGGATAGAGGCTTCCTGCTATCTTCGCACACTTTTTTGCACACTTTCATAACCCATTAGGGTCTACTAGTTGATTGACACGCGAGGGCTGCAAATTTTTCGACGCGTTGCCTTCTTGTCAGAATTGGACCCACGCGCACATACAAAGTCTCTATATATTGTCTGGTTAGTGGTAATACTTAATTTTGCGTAACTTCATGCTGTATCTACTCAAACACTTCAAGGTATAAATATATGTTTTTATGTATTTTTTCTCCATACATAAATAATATAAATTAATTTGAAGATAAATTGCATGTTTACTTTATTTTAATTTTTTATAATTAAGGAAAAAAAATTTAATTACAAATGAAATAAATATAAATAGAAAAATATTTTCTAAAATGCTCGACTTTTCTAGATTATTGGGAACCACGGATCGCGGGTGCTTTCAAATTAATTTATATGAATTTTATAAGCAATGTTAAATCTTTGTATATATGAATGTGAAGTCTAAAAGTACTAATATGAAGTAATCTTAAAAGTGTCATAATAAAAGTATAAGAATTCTTCAATTATCAACCTTAAGTGTGTGAAGAAACATCATGTAAATTAAATAATTTATTTTTCAAATCTTAGAAAAATGTCTCCTGAAATTTTAAAAGCAAGACTTAGTTTTACTAAGCCAAAACCATCAGTTTTAGAAAATTACGTTCTGTATAATATAGTAAGCAACCATTGACGCAAAAAGTATGCCGATTTACTAAAACGTTGCCCGATTTCTTTTACGAGTGTTCCAATTTACAAATTGTAGTCTAATACGCAAATTACACATAGCATTGAGGAAATTTTATAATAGTGCAGTAGATACATTGTTGCATTTCGAGCTTAATATAATCGAGCTGGATGCAACTACGTATCGATAAATCGATAACGCCTTTCTAACTGAGCAGACCGAACTAATCGAACCTGTGTTTAAAAATTTTGGCGAAAGGAGCAAATAAACAGAAAGAAGCATAAGTTAAACATAGCTGAGATCCCATTAAATTTGACCATTGACCAGCAAACACACATTGAGCTGTCAAAAACGAATTGCGCATGTCTCGTAATTTTGACAGGAATCAGATGTTTTGGACTATTGGCGCCATGCAGCTGCGTTTGTTGTTAACCTTGCCAACGAATCTGGCAAACAAAACAAAAACGAGAAGGGCACAGAAGCATAGAAGAGAGCAACATCAGCAGCAGCAGCAGCAGAGAGAGATGAAGTCAAACAGACCGAAAAGCACGTGCTGTGAGAGCCTGGGCCAACAACAGTAAGAACAGTAAGAGCGCAAAGCTTTTTAACTTGCGCTGAATGGAATTTAAGCAGACGGAGAGACCGACAGCGAGAGCGAGAGCGAGAGAGAGTACGAGTGCGAGTGCGAGTGTAAAAGCTTTGCGAGTGCTGGCTCTGCTGCTGCTGCTGCTGCTGCTGCTGCTGCTACTGCAGCTTTCGGGGGCGTCCAGGACCCGTCAGCGAATCGAGTTGTGGCCGTTGCGTTGCGTTGAACGTCAGTAGTTGGAACAAGGACGCGTAACGTGCAAAAGCAAACGCGCAACAAAAAAGCGTTTTCGCATAACGGTGATAAAAAGTAAAGCCCAATTCATAAATTTGGGTCCCACTGTCCAGCTCGTGTCTCTGTGTGTCTCTCTCTCTGTGTGTTTGTGTGTGCGTAAACGCCAAAGTTATATGCCAAAATCAGCTGCACAAGAAGCGAGTCAAATATTTGTTCGATATACAGATGTGTGCGTCACGTATACGTAGCGTGTGACCATTCGTGTCAGTCTGTGTGTGTGTGTGTGCGTGTTTTTATTGATTGCACGTTATCTACGCTGCTCTCAAGGATACGAAATTTGTGAGCAGCTGCTTTAAAATGTTACCAAACCGAATTCGGGCATCAACAGCGGCGCCATAAAAACTGTTGCCCACAAAAATTGTGCCAGCCTCAATTTGTGGATATTTGTCAAAAGCGTGCGCGCCGATTCAAGGTCGCATTTTTTGTGCGGTCACACTGACAAAATGTCACAAACAGACACCTAAAAACAAACAACAATATCAAAAGCGACAACAACAAACAACGATTGGCAAATATTTAAAACGGGCAGCAAACCAAACTGTCATCGTCATCAGCAGGCTCAACTCATCAGCTGCCAAAGCCAAATTAAAGTAAGCAAACCAAGCGAAATGAAACGAAATGCAAAAGAAATGCCAACTCAGGCTAGTGGCGAAAAATCGAATTATTTGTGTATTTTACGTGAGAGGACGAAGAAATGGCAGCAGACTGTCTATAAGTACATATATCATTCAGTTTACTCCAAGTAAAGTAAATGGCAGACAGCCCTAAGCCGGCTACAATCCCAACAACAACAACAACAGCAGCCAGGGCCTTATTGAGTGTGGTTGCACAGGTCATGTGACTGGTCCTGTTTGTAGGACAACGAACTGAGAATCTGAGAATCTTCTGCAATATTTTCTGTGTCTCTCTTGTATCGAAAACTCAGGCTTTTATTTTTTTGTTGTTTTTTTTTCGGTTTGTCCTTACGTTGACTAAGCTGCCATAAAAAACAGCAAAATCGCTTACAGATTTGTTTTTCTTTTCGTACCCGATGTTCTCGGAGCGAGTGTAAGAAGATTGCTTTAAAGAAATTCTGCGTTCTAATTCAAGTTAATAATATAGTGTATAATGTAAAAAGATAATTGTCGGTATTTCTACATAAAAGTTGTATTTAAATGTGAGCTAGTATAATTTTTGAATACTATTTTCAACTACTCTATAATAATTCATTTATAATATTCCATTATTATATGTGGAAAATTTGACAGTTCTTGAAATTTAAATTTGCCATTTTTTATGCCTTGTATAAATTGATTTTTTTAATAAGATTATGTTAATTTGTTAATAACTCAGTTTGCTAGAAAAATAATGAAATAAATAATGAGCTTGGGTCAAATTTAATGATGTTAAAAACTTAATATTAAATCAATATATACTAAAATTCAGATTATTAGTATCAATAACACTAATTATTTAATTCAATAATGCTTGCGTTTTTAAAATAACACATGAGCTGTGCATTGTTAAAATATTAGAAAGTGATCCCAGCATTCAATATAATTTAGATTTTTGTCACAAATAGCAAATGGCAAACATGAAAAATAAGAGCGGCCCAATAAATTATTCACAATGAGTTACTTTTAGCCTTGGCCCTCGGGGAACTCGGTCTGTGCTGTGGAATCCAAATAACTTTATGATTCATTCACACATGGCAACAAATATAACTCAAAGCGTGAGCGGCAGAGACTGCCTCCTCTGATGCTGGGAATCCTTCACACATATCTTGCAGCCGAGGCAGGCAACAACAAATTTGTTTGGCTTACCAGTTTAGTATGCATAAAATGTAAGAATGTCTTAAATTCTTGCTGCTGCTTACTTCTGGTCTATCTAAATAAACACTTCATTTATGCCCTGAGTGAACTCTGTGTAAGCAACTTTCTGTGCGCCTCCGGGTTGCATTGCAGATAAATCATAGACAAAAGTGTTTGCCACGCCCGTGTCCCCCATTTGAGCACTTATAGGTCTGCTTGCCCTGCAGCGCCAACCAACTGATTTATCAAAGTGAGAACAAAAAACACGTTACGTTCCAAAGCACACACTCAGAGACACGCACACCTCTTTTATGTTGTGCTGACATCAGCTGTTTGGATAGCTAAGGGCTTAGATTTTGGACTGACCTCGTTTTCCCAAAAACACAGCCAAAGCAACAACAACGACAAGAATATGTTGATGTCCAATGCGCAAATATTTGTCGTAATGCGTTGCACAAACAAGCACAAAGCCCAGCAGAATCGAGCAGGTTTGAGCGAGAAAGAAAAGAACATAATGCATAACTCATACGCAACGTGGGCGAGACTTGTTTGATATCTTTTAGGGCATACGACAAGATTACTTATCTGCCATCAAATATGCACACAGGCCAAAATATATATGTACGAATCAAATATTAATTAAGATAAAAGTGGCCTCTGCAGCTTCATAAAACTTATGCTAACAATTGTTAGATGTAAACCTACTTATTGCAATACAAAGTATTTCATTTGTTTTCTTAAAGAGGCCTAATTAAAAAGCCACCAAAATGTGCTTTCATTAATAGCAAATAGTAGTAAAGTCTCAAAATTGACTAACTGCACATGTTACATTAATGAAAACCGTTCATTATATTGAATGAGCACTTTGCCATTCTAGTTGTCGACTTGACGTGTTTTTAAACGCATATTTCTCAGTGTTCACTTAGCAGATGTGTACTTAAAGTATTTATACATATTCGACTTACATATATACGAATACTATATTTGAAGCTAATGCCATATGCACATTTCAGTCGTAGAATATACACTCGTTGATTTATGTTCCAGTTTCTTTTATTTATTTTTTTTTTTCTCAAACATAAACTAGTTTTCGAGAGTTGTGCGGCAGCATTTTAGTCCAATTAAATTTTCATGCCAGATGAGCATTTTGTGAGTAACAACAACGGAACGCTGCTAAAATGGAGAGTGGCACACGAACATGGCGCTATTTTCAATTTCCGTTGCACAAAAACCGGGCAAGGAATGCGATTTTTAACACAATTTCACATTGAAATATGCCAACAGGGAGCAGGCCAGGGCTATGAGAAAGGCAATGGCAAACAAGCCGTTCGAATAGTCAGCCAGTCATTCAGTCAGTCAGCCAGTCTGACATTGAGTCGCTGGGTCAGTTGGAATGCTTGTGAGGCTGACGGGCAGACTTGGTACAGCAAATTGTTGACGACTAAAAGCAACAAAGCAGACAATTCCAAATAGAATCAACCAGCTCGACTAACGGAATGACTGACTGACTAACATGCGGACTGGTTGACGGTTCAAAGCAAATTCCCTTTTATTGAGATTTAAACATTTGGGTCAATTCCGAATTGTGTTTGTGTAACTGGGGTTGCTTTAAATATTAAAATCCTTCTACCAAAACAATTGTCTACTGCGGAATCAAAAAAAAAACGACAAGATTGCTCCAGCCATGACTAAGAGATACCCTGTAGCTAGTACGTATAACAAATAATACATACAGAATAAATTAATAGCCGAACTCTAATATTGTCAACATTCTTTCTTTCTTTTGCAACTAAATTTTTTGTGGCAAAGTTACAGCTTGATTTCAATAAAAAGGTGATTAGCCAATTTGAATTGCTGAAGTAGAAATGAATCAGAAAACAGTTAAGTACAATATAAAAAAGACTATAGGTACCTTTCTGCAAACTATCCAACAAATAAGAAACACATTTCAAAATATAAAATTAATTCATTTCTCTTATGCCGTCAGCATTAAATTATACAAAATAAATCACATTAAATAAATTATTATTATATTTTAATTGTTAACGAATGTGGAGTGTAAAGAATGTTGTCCCTTATAGACAAAAGATATACATACTGTGGCCACTCGAGATTGTAAGAAATTTTGATAGTGGAATCAGGCTATAAGATTTGATCGTAAATCCATAAAAGTGAATATTTTAAAACAAGAATAAATCGATATCAGTAAAATTCTTTTAATTATTTACTGAGCTGCTGGAAAATCGTTATTATTATATATTACATGTGCTATGCCCCATTGTATAAAAGTAATGGGCACAGGGTATATAAATAAACTAAAAAATCAATGAGAGCAGAGCAACGGCCAGACTTGAAGGCTAAGAATGTGTAGCAAGCAACAACAACAGCAACAAGGGCACCAACAACAGCAACAATATAAATAGGTAAAACAATCAGCTTAGCTCAAACCAGAAGTCCCAAAATGTGCAGTCACTAAATATATATATATATATATATATATATATGTACATACAACTTTTTTGCCCTCAACGCTTCTATGTTGTTTTTTAATATTTGTTTTGGTAAAACTCTGGTTTTTGATTGGCTTTTAGTTGTTCAGAAGTGTGCACAACACAAATACTACATATTGTAATGGAAATTGTAGCGCTGACTGGGTTGCATTTGTCATTTGAAAAGTGTTCCGTATCTGGGTCATTATGACAGCATTCTCGTGTATTTTTATATATAGCCCAGTTATTTGCAGCCAACTCGTTGTAGATGGGGTAACTCTTATATATACATGTGTTTCTTTTATGCTGTTCCAAATTGTTGTTCTTTGGGCTTAAGTAGTATGTTAAGAAATTGCTTTTGGACAGCGATATAAGTGGGCTTTTATGAAAGAAAAAGATAATGTTGCTGTATTAGTTTATTATTTACTTGATGTATCTTCTTGTGGCTCTAAATACAGTTTAAGAAAGTCTTTTATAATATTTGAAATGCGTCTTCACAGATTCTTACAAATGTAATTTTGCTTAGCAAAAGTGGTCATTTTCATATTAGAAATACCTTAACATGAGTATACAACACATTCATATATATTCACAGTATTAAATGCATAAAATGCCATTCTTTGTGGTTTATGAATGATATCGTATTCTTAAAGAGAGGCTCATTTTTGTTGTTGCCTCATGTTAAACGGTCTTTTGGCGTGGGGGCAGCAATCAAAATTTACTGCCGTCCACATTCATTGTGTGTAAGTATATTTATTACCGACATATTCTGGCCTTCAATTCGAATACTTTCACTCTGCCTTGTCGCTCATAAGGACTGACTCTGTCAGTCAGCCTATTCAGTTTCGACCAACTTTTGTGAGCAACGTTTTATTGGCTTTCGTTGTTTTAAATGGTTTCATATATTTCTGAGTTGTTTCGTTTTTTGTATGCTTTCCTGCTCTTTTTGGCTCTTGCGTGCATGAGTTTAATACATGGTGGATCCAGCGATATACATATATACGTATATATCTACACGCTTGTGCTTGTGTGAGTGTTGCTCTTTGCCTTGCATGTTGAAAACTGTTTGACAGGGGGCGGGGTTGGGAAAGAGCACAAACTCGGCTAAAACAAATTACGTACGGGCTCAAGGCCGCAGTGGCGGTCAGGCCAGAGAATTTTGTTGGGGCTGCTCGTTTGCAATTATATTGTAAAACATCGGGGCTTTTGGCCACTCGACGAGCGCACTAATGAAAAATGCTGGCTCGACTCGTTCGTTGGCCATTTGGCTATTTGGCCATTGCATATGTTCATAAATAATTAAATTCTTCTTCTGCTGCTGCGTTACAAGTGAGAAATGGAACAGGGTCGCCCACTAATTAGGTGCATATTTCATTTTAAGCTTTCTACTCAAACTCTGTCAAAAGTCTCTTTCTATTGTCAGAAGTGTATGAATGAAATTTGCACGCATTCCCAACTGTCAAATGTTACTTCAATTCAGAGCTCGAGTCAGAATTTTAGATGGACTCGAAATATTTCCCTTGTCGTACAGCAGACAGTCCAATGTAGCTGCAAGAGGACAATAAAATGACATGGCAAGCATGCCCAGTGTTTGTGTGATTAAATATGTGATTATGTAAACTATTTTAAATGTACTATTTGTAACCAGCATTAGCTTTAAATTTCTTAATTACTATTTGGTGTTGTAAAAACCAAAGGGATCAAATTTTCATTGAAGAGGAGACTAGTTAACTTGCTGTCTGCAGTCAATTTAATTACTTTTAAATTAAATTTATTATTTATTTATTGCTTTGCTTTTTTAATGGTAATCTTCTATGAAACACAAAATACAACTTTTACAAATATAATAATATATAATTATAGCTAAATATTACCTGTATATATATTTTATTTATTTTTTTTATTTACTTATATTATTATTAAATATTTGTATTTTAATACATATACAAAGACATTTTGCATAGTTTATGAAATTCATAGAACTTAATTTGAAGATGCTTACAATCTTATTATTTTCTAAGAACTAGATATTGAAATTGTACATTTTAGAAATGCACTTCCCAATTATGGAAAATATTTTTTAAAAAATTGAAAAAAAAACACCAGGCGTTGTTTTCTGAGTGAGCAAATGTAAATATTTGTAATTATTTGTATGTATTCAAATTTATATAATATTATTAGTCTTATTGACTAATTAAATTGTAAGGAGCAATCAACTTGGCTACCAGGAGTACCAGGAGGAAAAGATAGAAAAATTGAGCCGCTCATTTGTTTTGTGGAACTTAGACAGCTTTTATGGCACTGCAAGAAGATTAAGTGCAAGAACAGGTAGGATACCTTTGATATCAAAGTGGTAAATCCTGCGCAGTTTAAAGCCTACATAGCTCCTCAGCCCTTAATTCACATAGCAAAGTTGCAGAATATTCATTACCGCATCCATTAACTTTTCCTTTTAATTTAATTTTTTTTCTTGGCCTTTTCAAGCAGTAAAAATGCAACCGCAAGTTTAATTTGCTTATAATTTATTCTTAGGCGACTCATTTTACGCGAAAATGTTTTACCGAATTTGACGTTATCAGATAGTGTAAACGCCCATTAAATTGTGTGTAAAAACTTTTTGCCAGAATCGTCTGTGGCTGCAACGTTGCCAGTAGAAATTATATATGAATATTTTTGTTGCGCGTTAAAATAATAAAATATTTGACAGCAATTCCAGCGTGTGGAAACAGACCTTTCGCCTGAAATACAATTAATCTGGCACAGAACTGAACGTTGCCTAGCTATCATTCACTTTGCCAAATATATCTATAACTTCAAAATTTCGATTATGCCAAAAAGCGAAACTTCCTGCTTAGATATGGAAGTTAATCTGGGACGTTTCGCACCAGGGCCAAACAGCAGTTCGATATTGCTACCAATTTATGACCGATCCCATTTCGAACCGAAATTGAACTGTGTCATGACAGGCCCACAGGAGTGCAACTCTTGTTATGGTTGTCATACAACAAGCGAAACAATTGTGGCAACCATCCATGTTACGTGTCCGTTGCGCTCTGCTTATGTTTCTTGGCCGCATTCAGCTTACCCCCTTTGCAGTCCAATTTCTGGGCACAAAAGCAGTTTTTGACTCTGACTCTGACTCTGACTATGACTCACTTGCAATTCTATTTTATGCACTTTGTTTTTTCTTTGATGGGAAACTTTATAAGTTATATTCGTAGAGTCGTGCCGCAACAGCTTGGCTGCTGGCACAAAAGCCAAGCATCAATTTGATCAACTTGGCGCCAGTCTTTAATATGCATTCGTTTCTTTTTATCACGCTCAAGAAAACAGTTTTCTGTTTCCACATCTCAATGTGTATTTTTCGGTCTTTTTTTCCTTTTGAGTGTGTGCTTTTGTTACACGCCATTTAGTTTCACTTTGCATATTCATAGAATTTTTGCTATGACCACAAAAATATTATACATATCCTGGTCAACGGCTTCGACTGATGCACACTTCCCTTCCTCACAAACTTACTTCATTTCTGGAAACTTTCCTTCACACACACACACACACACACACACACACACACACACACACAAGTTGTGTGGCCAAAGTTAAAATGTAACTGCAATTTTTCATTTATAGAAATTGCTATTCACATATATTTTTTCAGATTGGGTGTGAATGTGTGTGCTGACAAATTGGTGTAGTTTTTGCTTGTTGTCTTGAGTTTGAAGCTAATTTGAAGTTTGTCGTTTCATGTTTGGAAAATGAAAAATCATAAAATTGCAACATCTCGGAGTTTGGTAAAAAATTATTGAATTTATTGATATCTTGCGATATAAGAAGAGACAACAATAATAAAAGGAAAATGAATAAAATTGAGGTATTAAATATCCTCAGGCTTAAGTGCTTAGTTATTTAAAACAATATAAATGCATATCCTTAATTTAAAAAACGTGAAATTTCATAAGACTGGCTGGGCCTTTGGATGCATACCTATTTTAATATGAATAAAGCAATTTAAATTTAAATCAAATCAAATTTGAACTCTTCCAATTTCGTGTGTCATTTCACTAAATTCAGCAGACCTATCTTGTTATATATCCGAGTTTTTGTGGTCTGTCACTGAAATGCAATCAATTAATTAAAAACCTCTAACAAACTGCTGCCATTTCAAGCGAAACGTACTTTTAGTTAACAAATTCGTGTGCCAAACGGAATTTAAATGAAAAACGCTTAAAAGCCCAACAGCAACAATAAGAGAAGACAGCAATAAAAACATTTGTTTGTCTGTAATTTGATTTGCATAAAAACTAAATAAATTGCTAGTCTAGTTTTTTTTTCCAAAGGCGACAAACGTGCAGGAAAAAGATAAAACTCAGAAAACATATGACACATAAAATGCAAGAATAGCGCGTTTTATGAATAAACAAAATGCCAGCGCATTGAAAAATTGTGCCCATAAAGAGAGTGCTGTGATATCACTGGCAGTCACACAGTTGGACAGCCTGAAGGACGGAAGGACGGAATAGTGCCAGTAGAGCGACAGTAAAAAGTGTGGAGTCATATAGTACCAATAAATTTGAAAAATTTTACAATAAACACGTTTCAGCAGAGCCCATCAGAAAATATGGAAACCAATTCAAGTGGGCATTGCGTAGAATGCCAAACATGTAATAATATAATATATGAAACATCAAAAAATGCATGACCCTATAAATAACTTAAAAACTGCACGATGGGGGACCATTTGGTGTAATTAGTAGTAAAAAAATAAAAGGTACAACAAGTCAGAACGGCTTTTCAGAATGGAGTCAAATTTTTTAAGTCTAACTTGCACTATAAATTAAAAAAAAAACCCACTGAAATAGTAGTAGTCTGTTAATGATGATTTTCTCGTGTATTAGCACGCATAGTTAGGGAGTTTGGCTTAGATATCTTGGCAATCGAAACATCTTTTCAAATATATATTTACTTTCCGACAAATCGTTGCTGCGCATTCTGCAAAAAAAAAGACACGGATATATGCCAAGTATAATTATCATAACTCAATACAGAGGGATTAGTTTGCATTAAAGCAGACAGATAGACGGACATGGCAATGTCGACTTGGCTAGTGATGCTGATCAAGAATGCATATTTTGTTGCGGGATCAGAGTCGTTGCCTTCAATGCGGCCCAAACTGCTGTACAAAATGATAACACCTTCTGCAATGGTCTAAAAAAGAAATTAAATAGTCGTGAGTGCCCGACTTGGAAGTACAACAACACAAAACAACACTTTAAAAAATTAATTCTTAAAGAATTTCAGTGTTTATTTTTCTATGGTCAAACAATTTATATGCCAATAAAAAGTATGAATATTTAAATTGCTCGACATTAATCAAAAGATATGGGCTTTCCAATTGGGCGGAATGGAAGGATGTATTCAAAAAGTTTAAAATTTTTGGTCAGTTATGGTGTATGAGAATATGTTAGATATTTTGCCGTTAGCTTTTAAAACGTCTAAGACATTAGGCGGAAAATCGATTTAAATATCTCTTGTCCTGGAGCCAGCTAAATAAATATGTAAATTATAAAACGAGAAATGGGGAGAGTTATCATAAAAAATACATACATTTCGGAGAGAAATGTCCAGATAAATGGAAGTCGTTGAGGCTTATTCTGCCTGTAACAAATATCTGCTTCAGTTTGTGACAATTTTTATTTTTAAGTCCGAAGGTGGAACGCAGTTTAGTTTGACATAATTTATACCAGAAACTTGAAACTTTGCATATTTGTTGGTTAAATTCTGACTCTCACTTTTGAGCCACTTAAATAAAGATCTAGAGCAAACAACAATTTTTGTTAAGCAAAACAATGTTCTCGCAATTATTGCACGATGCTTTAAAAAATTCCTTTTGGTTTGCGGCTTAAGATTCAGCCGATACTTGAGCCATTTTCAAAATGTACATACAAACATACATTCGTTGATTATGCACGTAGAATTGGGCCACAGAGACGGAGCTTTTGAGCTAGCTCGCTGCAGACTCTCAATTCGAGGGTACTCGAAATATGGGCTAAGTTTTCTGTTTGTTGGTTGCCTATTGATTATATTATGTGTCGATAGCAGTGCCAAAGTAATTGGCCAGTTGCTCGAGTGCTACGTATTGTATCACATTACGTATATGTATCCGTAGACGTAGACTTATATTGATTATTACGTATATGCAGCACACATTAAAATTCAATTTACGTGCGCACTGACAGTTTGAACTTTAATTAAAGCCACGAACAGTGACAGACTACGGTGATAAGGGTCATTGATTAGGCAACATGCCAGGATATTTGGCAGGCACGTGAGTCCTGCCTGGACGAAAAACGACACACAATAATCAGAAATCAACACACAAAAAGCTAATGTCTAATGTAATTTATGTGGCACCCACTCACCTTCTGGCAGAAGCTTATACAGAATTAGGTCTTGCAGACTTTGAATGACATTTTGACAGTTGCTTGCCTGCCAGAGGCAGAAAACGACAGGCAGGTGGGAAATATATATTGTTGAAATTTTTGACTAATTAAGCTATTGACTAAGAAATGGCTGGTGGCAATAGCTGCTCCTAATATACAGGTGACACGCAAACAGGTCGACAATTATCATCGTCTCACCGGCAACTTTGGCATATTTGAAAGTTTTGGCGCCTGAAATTAATACAGGAATTTGTCAACTGTGGACTCACCTAAGGAGAGAGTGCCGCATACGCAAGCAAATTAACACATTTTCATGGAGTTAAGGTGGTATCTCAATTTCTAATAATAAGCGTGAGTAAATAGACAAGTAAGAGATTATGACATGAATATTGATATACTATGCTCACTCGGCCTGAGTTTGTACATAATTCAGTTTTTATGAGTTTCATAGCGAAAAACCTTGTCTGGTTTTATATTTTATGCTAGATACAAATCTGAATATCAGTTGCTTTAACAATACTGTTAAGATTTCTTAGGGAATTCCATAAAGTCGTTTCATTTTTATAGTCACATATAGTACTTGGCTTTCCTTATTTATGCCTATGCTTAAACGGCTTAGAAAATGATTCCGAATTTCTTAAAAATTCAGATTTTGTCAGTTTCGTAGCAATCAGCTTTGCCTGGTTTTATGTGTTAATACTGGTCACAATTATATTGTTAAAAGTTTTAATTAATTCCCTTAACGTGTTTTCTTTTCCATAGTTACAAATTGTATATTGTCTTTCAGGCATAAAGTTGACACGCTTTTACATGCAATTTACATTGACTTGTGGCACATTAAAACTTTTACATTATATTATTGTTCCCCTAATTCGTGCGTCTGCATCTCGCTCATTTTATGCACATATGCAGCATGGAGAAGCCGTGATAGAGAGAAAGAGATAAAGAGACAGACGGAGAGATATTGAGTGAGAGAACCAATTAAGCCATAACGCATACATTATAATATTATTTTTATTTTAATATTTATGTGTTTCGCTATGCGCCCCTTGGGACGATATCAAACACACACTCAGCCACACACACATGCGTGCCCTTCCCCTCCTCTAGTTTCTGTCTCAACATGTGCATAAAAATGGAGCCCAATTACTTAAAACTAACGAAAAATTCCCCAAGCGTTAGCCGTACAATTTGCGTTCATAAATATAAATATCACACCTCAGCCGGGTTTCGTTAGTTACATACGTAGGCTTTTGGCCCAGTGCAGTGTGTGTGTGTGTGTGTGTGTGTGTGTGTGTGTGCGGGGGGGTGAGTGTGTGTGTGAGTGCTATCCAGGCCAAGACAATGCTACAGCTAAAACTAGCTCTGGCTCTATCTGCTGTCTTGTCATCTCTCTCTTCCTCTTCCTCTTCGCATGTAGTGTATTCAAGTAATCAAAAATGCAAATCGAGCCCATGAATTTCGAATTAGTTTTTAGCTTGTCTCGCAACAACAACGACAACAACAACAACAACAACAATGGCTGGCTTATAACCAGCGCGGATTTTAGGCTAACGAACACACGTACACACAACCAAACATACACACGTGCACATAGATACAGAAAGCCATTGAGTTCTGTACGTGTAGCAAATTTGTATCAGTTAGTTTGGGTCTCCCTTGCAGCGTTTACCCAGCACCCAAAAAAAGTAAATAAGAGTGCTCTAGTTGAAATTGCCCAACTTAGATATACCCTGTCACGCTTATACACACACACACACACACACACATGCAAAACCTCAGGATACCAATTTTACCCATTTTTAATGGGTCCAGGGTATAAAAAGGAGAGGATGAGAATTGTTAGTGGAGCTTTGCGATTTGGAAAGTGACTGCACTGAAAGAAAAATCCAATAAACTATGACACGGTACCATGGTATCCAACTTAAATAGATAAAGAAATAATATTAGAATTTCACTTATCCCATAATTATTGATATTATTACTTTTGCGTTTCTTTAAAGACTATCAATTGATTTGAAATAATTATTAGTAATGAATATTCCGAAATATAGAAAAACAAACTTGCGCTTATTTCACTTCTGTTTTTTATATATAACTCATTTATTTTATATATGTTTTTTTTTGGCTCTAGGTCAAGTGTTTTCTATTTTTTATAAACATGTATGTATTTCGAATGCAATCGGTATATGTCTTTAGGGAGAGATACACAGCATCCGTTCAGTCAGATGTGGAGCAAAAAGGACATATTTAAATAATAAATAGAAGTTTTCAAAAAATAAGCAACTATAGCTACAATAATAATAATAAATAAACAACCTTTTAACTACGACTACGACAACTATTTTATTACTTTTGGTATTTACCCACAACATTTAATAGAAAATAGATAAACTATTTCCTTTACTTTTTTTTCACTGCAAGTCAGTACATTTTTTGGCTGTTGGGTGGTTTTATTTATTTATTTTTTTCCTGTTGAGGTGTGCTGCGGGGTCCGTTTTGATTTGCGGCCTGTTGGTTTTTGAGTCTGTGGACCTGAACGTGACGCGCATTTTCGCTCAATGCCCATCAAATACAAAGTGGCTGCACTTTATACTTGAATTGCGACTGTGAAAGCAACAGTAGTAGCAGAAAATCAATGTAAATATTTTGGGAACGCCTTTTAGCGCGGCTTAAAAGGCGTTTGAATAGTTTACAGTGCCTGTGTGCCCAGATGAAGTAGTTTTAGGTGCCATTGCATTTGTTGTTGCTACTGCAGTCTCTGGTTTTGACTGCCTTTGGGCTTGTTTTAGAGTTTTGGAATTTTCAGGGCTCTTCTCAATTCCCGCTGGCATTTTCAATTTTACTTTATATGCAAATTTGGCATTTTGTAGCAACGCCAAAGCTGCGGCAGCGGCAGCGGCAGCGACTGTCATTGATAGTTTTGTATCCTGACCCTTCCGCTTCCTACTTTGGCTCTTCTTCATCTGCCCCTGGCTCCGCCCCTTGCTCTTCCTGTTTGAACGCTTTAAGCCAGCTTTACGTGAAGGTTGCTTGCATTGCATTTGAATTTCTATAAATTTTATATTTTCTATTTAGTTGCAATGCCACAGCTAAAATAAAATTCCAAAACAAATCCGAGACTTATGCGTATTTTTAGACGTTTCATTTTAATTTTGATACACACACATCCATTTAAAAATGTACATGTATAAATATTATATTTTTGCTTTATATATATAGGTAATTTACAATCGATGGTGTCGGTTTCTCTCACACAATACATCAGTATTTGTGGCAGCTTCACTGTTCGAGATAAAAGCTTCTACAATACGAATTGCATTTGCTTATCTAAAAACAATTGTCAGTTAATCTCGGCGTTGAGTTATAAACAAGATATATGTACAGAAAAAACATGGCATACATCAAGAGGCACGCAGCAAGCACGTAGTCCAGACGCAATGGCATCGTCTACGCAGCCGCCTGCTATTAATCTAAGACGCGCGTTGAGGCAGCCAGCTACAAGACACGTAGATTCCACCCATTTGCCTCCGTATTTAATGGCACCAAGTCAAAATTGCGCCCCAAAAAACGTTGTCGTTGCCATTTGCCATTGCCGTTGACGTTGACGTTGGCGTTCTTGTTGCCATTTGCCGTCGGCAAAGTGTCAAAGTGCTAAAGTATGTTCAAAGATTCATAAGATTTTCGTCCGGCCTCTTTGTCTGTCTGTTTCTGTTTTTGTGGTTTTTGTGCTAAAATCACCGACAAAAGGTACTGACTGGTCCAAAGGCACAAAGTACGACTCCTCCCCAATGGGAAGAGTTTGACAGCCGCATGTCAGTTGTGCTCAAGTGGTTTGTTCATGGCTTCCACTGCTTTCAATGCCTGTCACCAGACCAAATGTGTGATGTGTTGCATATCAGCTCATTAAACCACAACTAGAAATACTTTCGCTAAAAGTTTAGTTCACTGTTCTACTCTTAAATGAACTATTTCATCTGCGCCTTCGCTTCCATTTCAGTTTGAGTATTTGAAACTTCTGCAATATACATCTGTGCATGAGAATCATTACATAAATAACAGTTTTCTAGCAAAGGTGTCTTTAACTGCTTTCCCTTTGAAGCGGAGAAAGCATCTCTACAGCATTTTGTGGTTGTTTCCTTTTTTTTTCTTGGATCAATGCTAAGCTGCGATTATTTAACTTGAGTTTCCAAGAGTGTTGAATAATATTTAGTCCTCTGATACCTGGGGTATCATGTTGTCTGTCCGTCTGTAAGAACGCCACTTTTTTCGACACCCAAAGAGATAGAGACATGAAACTTGGAAAATATACTGGTCTGTGCTCGCGTCAGACAAAGTGTTAAAATTGAAGTGCTACGTCCCCTCGGAGGCTAGGAAATCGATAAAAATCGGTAATCGGAAATCGGTAAAGCCACATATCTCACACATTTTTAATGCGACAGGCATCAAATTTGGTTGATAAGTTGCTGGCGATGTACTTCAAAGATCGGTAGAAACACAAAAGCCTATATCAACGGAAATTTTAAAGATAAACCTGGTGGATAGATTTCTTGGAATCTCCTTCAAAGATCGATATACCTTGGTTAAACCCACCCTGTTCTGCGGCACCTATTACCAGATGGCATAACTTAAGGTACCAGAGTATTTCGCAGTCGGTTACTCCCGACTGCTACGATTCACTTGTATTTTCTTTAATTTGTATGTATTTTTATGTTCGATGTATTCCAATATCCAATAGCAAGGAGTTTGTATGCATGTTTGTCAATTTTTATCAATCGTATTAGTTTAATAAAGGGTTTTGAGCTTGCTGATAAATGCAAGCACTCATGTGCATTGTTCTAATGATTTGTTGTTGTTAATGCTGTTTTGTTATTGTGCAAAATGAATAACTAGAAGTTTCCCCACAAGGAAAAATAATGAAATAACAAATTTATGAAATAAAACAAGAGAGTGCACTTTGTGTGCTTCAACCTTGGGTATCAGAGTATAAAAATGCTCATTTTGTTGGGATCAGATTAAAACTTCATAGTAGCTGAAACAAAATTTATTTGTGTACATATATGCACTTTTAAATTATTTAAGGAACACTCTACAATTATCAACTTGCTTGTGCTTAGTTTATGACATGGCCATTGCAGTCTTTAAAATATACGGAAGATGAGGACCAGGTCCCCTGCCGAGATTTTTTATTTGTTTCTTTGGCAACGAGTTTGTTGCGCTGCAATACCTTATGCTATTATGAATCATTTTACATTTGAATTTTTTTCTGCACTTTGCGAGAAATTCCAATTTACACTCTGCGCATACCAACGCCCGCAGCGCTGAAAAAATTTAAATTGAAAAATGCTCATATGCAATTCGTTTGGCTTGCAGCGCGGCTAAAATTGCTGAACGAATTTGCGTTTGCGGGGCGTGCCATAAAGTGCTGGACATACATTGTTGCCAGTGGCGTTTGGCAACAATCGTTTGCTTTACGATCTCACAACAGCATTTGGCATTTTATGCAAATTGTTTGCCGAGGCACACTCAAGACTACTGGTATCGGGCATTATTGTTGCATGCAACTCAAAACTTCCCCCTCATACACACACACAAAGAGCGAAGAACTTCTTTAAAAGAAAAGTTACATTCTTAATGTGCTATTCTGGAATCCACCGTCCACTGACTCAGCAGCTTTATGATTGTAACTTTAATGGCCATGACTTTCGAGGGAAAGGCTGGAGAGGGGGAAAGAATAGTGTCACCAGTTGAGTCAGCTCGGGTTGCCCTGGAATGCAGTTAAAGTCACTGCATGTGGAAATAAGTCCAATAATGTTGCTGCATTTCAAGGCAATGGCAAGGACAACAATCCCATTAATAATGAATAAGTCATCTCGTTGATGGCAGCGACAACAAAATACTAGATCACATTAAAAGGTTCAGTTTATGGTCCATAAAGACCTGCTAGTTATTTCAAAGAAATATGTGTGTCAGTTTTTTCGGCTTATTTTGTTCTGCTTTGCGGCAGTGAACTCTAAAAGCAACAATAAATGCGCCAGATTTGGGAATATGAGTCTGAATTATATTAAATTCTGCAAATACCATCTACTCATTTCTCTAAGCCAATGAAAAGTTTTTTATGCGAAGAGTTCCATCATAATCTCAAAAGTTAGTGAAAACTTCTTACTCACTATTTATTTTTAATTCAGCTTCAACAAATTGAAAACAATTTTTAATGCGTTGCTGTTCCCACAATGAAACCGAAACGCTTTTTGCATTTGTTCTTTGTTTGGTGACATGTTCAGGTCAATTATTAACAGTTTTAACATTTTGTTTATGCTTTAATTCTGACGCATATTAATGGGCTTAGTAACTTGTATCGAATAATTTTTACCATATTACAATTTTTTTGTTTCTATTTAGAATATAAAAAAAGCTTAAAGCATTGACAGGAATATATTGAATTTATTTCATTGTTATCTCTTATTGCTGACTAATTACCTCGTTAGCACACACGCACACATAAGACATGACAGTTTAACTAATTCATTTAACATCCAATGCTCGTTGCGTCACATACAATTAAATATTGCTCATACGCCACATGGCCGCCGCAATGCATCACGGAGTCGACTCCAGTTGCCGCTACAACAGCTGCCATTTGTCCGCAATGCAGCCGAGAATGCAAGCGTGATTGAGCTGCGGCATTCGCTGGCGCCAAATCAGCAATTGCCACGAGACGATGGCAACGACGAGGACGAGGTCGAGGATGAGGCTGAGGATGAGGATGGAGACATCGACGACACTCATTAGAGCAAAGCGTGATGCGTGACACCAACTTTAAATTGTCGAAAGAAACGCCCTTATGCCCCACGCCCCACGTTCCAGCTACTCTATCTCTATATGTATCTCCTGGCTGCACATTGCAGCGTAATCTTGGCCATTACTCAAATAGTAGCCGAGCACGTAGCGGGCCACAAAAAATGAGCAAAATTGAAGCAATGTAAACGAGCAACGATGTCGGCTATAATGGCAGGGCCATGGCCAGTGGCTGGAGTTGGAGTTGGAGTAGGGGTTGTAGTCGTAGTTGTAGTTGTAGTTGTTGTTGGGGCTGTTGGCCACCTACTCAACCACAAATGAAACTGCTGTTGCCGCTGTTATTGCCGCTGTTGCCGTTGCTGTTGGTGACATTTGTAGTCTGCTTGTGTTGCTGCTGCAGCGTCCTTGGTCCACTGTCAGTGCCACGTCCACCGCCACAGCAAGAGTCGCCACTGCGTTGGCCTTTGAAATCACAAACGTTTTTGTGTTGCTTCGTTTTTGTTTTTGTTTTTTCTCTGTTTTTTTATTTTTTTGTTTTTGTTTCTTTTTTGTAGTTGTTTGCCTTTGGTGCTCGGGGTTGGATCCTCCTCCTCCTCCTCCGCCTCCCTCTAATGGCTTTGTTATGCTAATTTCTTGACGCCTCCTGGTCATTGAAGTTGCCTCGCCTGCTCCTATCTCTCCTTGACTTGTGTTTATTACGGTTGTTGCCTGCTTTGATGCCGTTTTTTTGGTTTTTTTAATGCAACAATTTTCGTGGCCCCCGACGCTAATTTAATTATATTTCTTATGTATACCCTATAAAGTTTTCACATTGGGTGTAGAGAAAAGCCAACTTTTACTCACACTTTCCCCCTGCATGGCTACTAGAATTTTGTTATTAAACTTAATAATATAATTATTTTAATTACTTAAGTATTTAAGACTAACGAATAGAATGACTAAATAGATCCCGTGACATTAGACAGTCGAGCAAACAGACAAATGTTTATTTTTTCAATTCGGTCCTGGCAGCAGTAATGCCAAATATATACAAAATACAAATGTGCGCATTTACAACATAATTTTCCAACATTTTCCCTGCGAGCAATTGCGCAAGTTTTCAGATTTTCTCATCTTTTTTTTTTTTACTTTATTTACTGTTGTCACTTTGGCTGCCCCAACATCGTCGTTTCTCCTGAATGAAAAAAGTGAAAATCTCTCTCGTCCCATGTCGCTTTTTACTCGCATTTCCCGTGCATGTGTCTATGCGTGTGTGTGTGTGTGTGTGTGCCTGTCTGGGTGAAAGGACTTACCCCATAAGCCTTTTATAAGCATCGCATAAATTCTTTGTCAATTGTGGCAAATGTTGCCAGCCTGCCTGCCTGGTTGCCTGCATGCCAGTCAACTAGTTTGCCAGTTTGCCTGTTTACTCTGCAGCTCGTCATTGTCATTGTCCCGGTTCTGGTCTCAGCTCCTCGCAAGTGTGTGTGGAGTGTGTATGTGTGTGTGTGTGGAGTGTGTGTGTGTGTGTGTGTGTGTGTGTGTGTGTGTTTGTGTGTGTGTGTCCGCACAGTTTCCTTTAGCCAAGTATTTTTTAGCATTCCCTTTTTGTCGACGTGCTCTCTAATTGTGCCAAGCGTGTGTCGCAAAGACTCCAGTTTTGGGTAACTAGAATTTGATTGTGTCGAAGCACGAGAGTGCATTGATTGGATTACCCATGGAGGCACGACTGACTAACAACAGTGCTTACTTCTCTCAGCCCCTTCCCCTAGCCCATTATTGGAATAGGGGCTGTGCGACATAAGCTGGAGCAGTTAAACGAAGCCAAGGTATATGAAATGCCTGGAAATAGCCAACGCATTCAATTTGCAGATGGTTGACAGATAAACTGATATCAAAAGCCCACAAATTAATCGTGATTCTGCCAATTACATTCATCATTTAAGCCATAGTGCAGGTGGTATTACGGGAGATTACTTTAGTTTTATTCCGCCACAATTTCTTATTGCTTTTCTATTCTGATTAATATACAATTTCACATTTGCATATAAAAAAGTAATCTAGCTGTTTAGAATTGTGACAGGTTGCATTTTTATTTTGGACAAGCCTACATTTGTAGACAGAAATTCTGCTTACGACTAAGCTTAATTTTAGTTTAATTAAGTCATAGCCCGATTCATATTCACATTCTTAACATTTGCCATTTCATTATTCGTCTCCGTTGTCGTTAACGTATGAGTGGCCAAATTACCACTTTATTTAAATAAGCAAGTAAGAGTTCTGTAGTTGAGTGAGCTCGACTACGATATACCCTCAACCCAGCTGTTAAATACAGTCTAAGATTATTGGCAAATTTCCCTATAAAAAGTTTTGCACCCAAATGTGAGCAGGTCTTCAAGTGCACTCTTTTCTTATAGCAATCACAGGTACTGAAGCAATCAAGTAAGAGTGCTGTAGTCGAGTGAGGTCGACTACGATATACCCTGAGTATATGAGAACCTACTTATATTCCAAATTTGAAGTCTCTAGCTTTTATAGTCTCTGAGATTCGTGTGTTCATGCACAATGACGGACATGGCTATATCGACTCGGCTGTTGACTCTGATCAAGAATATATATACTTTATGAGGTCGGAGATGAAAATTGAAAATGGATGAAAAGGGTATATGGTTTCTTACAAATCAATGTAACTGAGAGAAGAACGCATATCCGACCCCATTTGGTATACATATTCTTGATCTGGATTAACAGTCGAGCCATTGTGTGTCCGTCCGTTGTCCATCCGTCCGTCTGTATAAACACGAGGATCTCAGAAAATATATCTCTGCGCTACCCCACGCTGATCAAGATTAGAATCGATACAGTTCGATTTCCGATAGCAATAATAGCCACAATTAATTTAGGGCAAAGGATTTGAAGTAATATGTAATATGTATATGCATATTATTAACAAACTCGACAAATATATACATATATGTATATATGCAAACGATTGTCGCAAGTTTGTGATTGTAGTTCGGGCTTACGAAGAAATATGTGTGCTGCCTTAGTTTTTTATACTCTTTAGTGGCTGTGCCAGTCATAAGAATGGAAAGCACTTGCGCACCTGCTTACATTTGAGTGTGCCAAACTTTGAAAGGGAAATTTGGCAATAAAACTAGGGTATATTCGACAGCTGGGTTGAGGGGAAGTCGTAGTCGAGGTCTGTCGACTACAATATTCTTATTTGATTTTATTATACGTTTTACAAATAATTTAAAATGTTACTGTTTGCGTCGAAGGACATGGATATATCGGCTGCTGACTTAATGGGACGAAGACATATCCTGCAATGTACTCTACAAAGTTTGAAAACCTATATTTTAGAGTAATCCGGTGCTTAATTACCCCCAAATATTTGACGTAATGGCTAGTAGATAGTTTTCTAAATTTTGTACTTGCTATTTTATTTTAGTATTTAGATTTAAATTACGAATGTCTGTACCTTATGTTGTTGCAGATGAGTGCTTCTTCAGTTTCAACATATTCTCTGTGTAGTATAAAAGCAGGCAACTTGTTCCCCTTTTCGCTCAAGTGAAAAGCGTTGAAGACTTAAGCTTATTCCAGTTGATTCTCTTTTGTCTTTCATACTTGTGCTCGTCAAATTCCCTTAGCTCGTGCTGCTCGTGCAAGGTCTTTATGTTTTTATTGTTAAATGAATTTTTCTTGTAAATTCTCTTGTGGCACAAACTAATCATCTGAACTCCCTGCCTTTGACATACCGTGTTGGCCACTTTCAGGTTCCTGTCAACGTCAAATCCCTCGCAGAGTTGCATTCCCTGGTTGGCACTCCGGGCATTGGCTAAGTAACTTAAAGTGCTCCTCCACGTCCCAACTCAGCACATACACTTATGCAAAACATTCTCAAACGCACATACACACATATAACATAACTCATGCGAGTAGCATATTGAGAGGCCAAGGGAATGCCGACATAGGAACAACCAAGCGTTATGAGTGCTTTCCCATTCGACACGCACCTCAGCCTCTGCTCACCCCTTTTGCTGAGTTGTGATTGTCATCACACATTATTATGCTTTATTTCCGTGCCTTCTTTATTTTTATTAAAACTGTCGTCTCGAATTTGCATATAGCCAAGTCGGAGGGCGACGGCTTCCCGCAGTGCCGACTGTCTCCGCATGTTGTCCTCAGCGGCCAGTCAGAGAATAGACTGGGGCTGGGGTTCAACTTCTCTGCTAGTCTGCAAAAGTTGTTATTGTTTCCAGACCGTAGTTTATTTAATCTCCTACCTCTTTTTTTTGTGAATTTTTTGTTTTTTCTTTAAGTGTTTACAACACTTCCGGCGCATAATGGAAAACAAAAGGCTTAAAAGGATACACAAAGGATTTGAGCAATCAAGTACGCTTTAAGAACTTTTGCCTCATCCACGGTAACCGGCTACCGATAACAATTTTTACACCTGCCATTTACCTGGACTTGCAACGGTTCATGCCGTTGTATTCCTTTCCTGTTCAACTCCTCCTCCCTGCTACCCCCCAGTTTCAAAGTCATAACAATGCTGAGTTTTCAATATGACCAAGCCCACGTATGCCCCATAAAATATATGTATGTGTGGCACAGGGAAAAAGGTTGACGGCATCATAAAACCTGAAGCAGTTACCTCCAAATGTCTGCACGGTCTCAGCCAGACAAGATTCAACAATAACAAAAACAAAAACAACAACTGAAAGCTAAAAGCTGAAAGCTGAAAGCCGTGAAAAGCCTGGGATGGATATTTTTGAGTGTCTTGAGAATGTGGATTTTTCGCAGATCTGCTCTCTTTCATGTCGAACGCTTTCATTTTTGAGTTGCAGGCACATTAGATTCACAGGTGAAGTGCAATTATGAAAATAGACAATCGAGAAATGTTTCAAAATCATATATTACTTTTTCATATAGTTCTTATTAATAGTTTCAATTTTTCATTTTGAACTTAAAAATTAAAAATTATTTTTAAGTTAATTTAAATTACTCCTTTCGTATTTTTCAGTATCGACTGATGTTAGTCAAGATTAAGTAAAAAATAATCCCAAAAATCGTTTTTGCAGCTGAGCTGTAATTATTCTAGTTATTGAAGCAAACGCTTCAGAAATTTCTGTAAAATGGACATGGCGGAAAGTACTTATCGCCTTATAATCTTAGCAGTTGTTGTTGCTGCTGAGCTGTAAATATTGGGGATTTTGTGTAAGGCCGGCTCAATGTCTTGACAATAAGTTTATTATTGTATTCATTTAATAAGGCATGTAACATTTCCTTTGGATTGTATTCCCACGAATGGTCTTAGCTTGTCCGCTTTGTCATTGATTTGGATATAGAACCTAAGCCAAAGTTCTGAGAACTAAAAATGACTTCCATTAAACAATGTTTATTAGCAAATAAATTTTATTTAATGGTTATTGTTCACGGCCAACAATTTTTTGAATTTGTTTATCGTGAAATAAAAACCGTATATCTGATATCAAACAATCTAACAATCTTTGCAGTTATTTAAGTTCAACTGGATGTTTGAATATCCTAGCTAACCATTTATTATTTTCACTCCTTGCAGATGCTGACTACAGATCGGAGAAATATTCTAAGTCAGCCATGGCTGCTGTTGTCGCTGCTCCTGGTGGCCGCACTGAGCATGTGCCTCGCCTGCCGCGTATCAGAGTTTTCGTGCAAGGGCAGTGGCAACAGTGGCAACATCTGCGTGCCACTGGACAAATACTGCGATGGACGCAGCGACTGTGCCGATGGCAGTGATGAGCCCAAGCACTGCTCCGGTGAGTGCAGCTGAAGCAGCCATAACTTTATGCCTACCTTAACCCATAATGTGTCTGTCTATATATGTATAAATTTATCTTTGCTGACAGTATGCAATCGGACATATTACGGTGATATTGGACGCACCTATGCTATAAAAGTGCCAACGCCACAGTGGAATAAATTGCCCTTCCTCTGCCACTTGACATTCACCGCGTCCGGCCATGACCAAGGCGACATTGTCCAGGTGAGTCCACAGCCTTTCAACCAGAGGACCCCCTTTGAAAAGGGGTGTGTGTGAGTGTTGGTGGGGGGAGGGGATGAAGAGCTACTACCAGCTCTGGAGTGCTTGCCCGGCTGTTGTCGTTGTTGGCTTTGGCACGCCGTAGGCCAAGATTAGCAGGCTGTGCCGGCGACATAAAACTGCAATGCATACACACACACACTCACACACACACACACACACACACACACACACACACACTGACATATAGATGTGTATTCTGTTAATGTGTGGATGAAAATACACAAGCTGAACCTGGCACCCCTCCCCTTCTCAACCAACAAACACACACAGACACAACAACAACAGCAACATACACACAGACACACACACAGACACACTGGCACGCACTAACGCACCATGAAATATTTGGGTACAGTGCAGAACGCAAAGCATACAAGAATATGCCAGATGACGTTGTGCCTGGGGTTAAATACGCTAACTTGCAGAAGGTCTGCTTACTGTGACAACATTCCTTATACATTTGGAGAAATTATGCAATGAATATTCTTGGATATGTTTAAGTAGGTACAAGTACAAATGTTTATTGATGTATATAAATATTGTGTAGTTCCCCAAGCAATCCAATCGGTATCAGTGTATACAACTCTAGTTAGAATTTCCTATTTTGTACAAAAAAAAACTCTCGGCCTTTATGTGGGATATTATAAAATAAAGGAAGAGTCAATTTAATATGTGCAGAGAATTAAAACTTATATTTAAATCTGCAGTTTATTTGAATCAATTAGTTTCTAAATAGGTACAGTATCAAAGTGAATTATAACAATTCCTAAAGTATATCGACTAAACCATAACTAAAAGGTCTAAATTTGTTTTCTGGGGAGTAAGTTTGGAGAATCGGGGCACCCATAATTCATTCATAAGCACGACATCAACTTTTACTTATTTTTCGATCAACTTTTTAAAATTTCTTATGCGGCTAGTCAGATCTCAGAGCATTCCAGCTTCGATTATTTCAGGCCTCATTCCGGCTGAGTGTGTTCTCATTTCTTTTGCCTCGTGATGAATGCCTGGCACTTTCAGTGCTCGGAGCTTATGTGCGTGCTCAATTAGGGGTATAACTGTACATAGAGTCTGAGCTTAGGCCGAAAGCCTCTAGTTAGTTGCTTGCCTCATCCGGGCAATATCTACTTAAAGTAAAGTCTTTAAAGTGCCTTTCGGGCACAGACAAGCGTCGGCAATGGCAAAAGCGTTGACAATAAAATTAGACACGCTTCAGCACATTTTTGGCGAACTGTCACAAAAACGTCAATTTCAATTTCCAAAATAATTGATTTCCATGCAATTTGCGTAACAGCGCAATGAGCAGTTAACAGAGCAGAGTTTGGGATTGGAATGGAACTTCCCTGCCCCCAATCGACGGGGGATTGGCATGCTGGAAGCAGAAACAGGGCAGAGAGACGACAACGAGTCGTTTTCCTAGCTAGAGTTGTCAATCCCCTGCGTAATCCTCTACTGAGCATTACCAGTGTCTCTCTCTCTCTCTATATAAAATGATATATGCTAAATTTGCTGGTTGCTTCGCTGGCAGCTTTGCACCTTGCACCAAATCTGTCATGCATAAGTTATAACTTTTATTTTGTGTTTCCGCATTTGTAGACCATGTTGATAAAAGTGGGTGATTTTATTGGCAATGCGTATAAATCATGTCCCTGGCTTTCGCCTTATCCAGCCACCTATCTCTCCCCTCCCGCTCCCTCTTCCTTTCCCATCGATTCCCCTTTTGCCTTGCCACACCATGTGTCTACGTGGGAAATGGCTTGAAATAATAATGTTACGCGCCGGTTCAGGGGACATCGTCCTGAGCGCCGCAATCGTCTTGTCTGTCAGCAGACCTGCTGTACATATTGATTGATGATTGTCGGCGTGTGCTTTCCAGCGAGAGCAAAAGTTTAAATTACCCTACGCACCCCATACCACACTTCGCACACCGCTTACCTCAAATCCCAAGTCCAGGGTACTGCAAGTTTACCCGGGGCTAATTTTTAATGGGAATAACTTGCCCCCCAATCTTCTGGAATGATGTCTTTTTCAATTTTTTATGCTTTAATCAAATATCCCCTGAAGTTGCACTCTGAAATTTACGCCACGAGCTGCGCGCATTTTTTACGCCGGCGGTGTAAGGCTGATAAGAGGGTGTAGGTTGGTTTAAAGCTTATATATACTATAAACACACATAGACGAAAAACAAGTGAGGACGTTGCAGTCGGGTGCAACAGGCTGCGAAATACTCTGACACCACAAGTAATACCATCTGATGACAGGTGCCGCAGAACAGGGTGAAATTCCAATCTTTGAAGGAGATTCCTTGTGATCTATCCTCCAACTTCGAATTTCAAATTGTGGTAGATATGGGCATTTGTGAATTTTGAGGTCAGGAGTGGGCTTGATCCATAATTTGGAATTATCGATCTTATCGTTTTCCTAGCCCCCTAGTGGACGTAGCACTTTTTACACTTTGTCCGACGTAGCACAGACCAGTAGATGTTCCAAGGGTGTGGAAAAAAGTTGCGATCATACAGATGGACGAAAGGAAAGACAGCATGACGGACATCGCACGAGACCAATATACTATGATATCCTCAGTAACAGAGTATGAATAAGAGAAGCGGTGAATGGTGCCAGCAAAATTCTCTTATTTCTCAGTATTTCACATTTTTAGCATACAGCAATATTAAATTGTAGCAATAAAAGCCAAGCGTATTTTGCCACCCACATAAATCAACGGATATTTTTATATACAATTCACATAGCTGCATAATTTTTCTTTTTTATATTTTCCTTGTAAATTTTATTTAGCATGTTTGTCTCTTTTGCGCGTATTTTAAATGTGTTCTTTATATTTGTTTATGCATTGGAATCGAGATTTTTTATATCATGTATTTTGTGATGCTTTTACATGTTTTTGAAACGGTATATTCCTTTTTTATGCGGTAACTAATTGAGTATTTGGATGGAATTGTTGATTACACACAGAATGGTGGAAAAATGTTGTTGCAAATCGTATATTATTAAATATTAATCGAATATTTTAAAGCGACATTTAGACGGCCTATAGTAGCTTCACAAGGGGAAATTTTTACTGACAAATCCCAAGCATAAGGAGCTATTTCGACATTGACACTACAAATAATAATAATAATGACAAAAGCTCACTTTGCTAGTGAGTGTTATTTCAACTTTTGACATATTGTAAAACTCGATTTGTACAATGTACTGAACTGAAACCATTGCCCACTCTTAATCGATACATGTGGCAACAACATTCCACAACTTTCATTTAACAAGCAAAACTTCATTAAAAAAGAACAACAAGAAAACGAAAAGCGAACCGAATCGCCGAAGATGACATGCCCTTGCAGACTGATCTAAGAGTATTAATATGTATAATAAAAATAATGATAAAATGATAAATAAGCATTTTAATAAGTGAGTTTAGTTTGTTCAAGATAAATGTTTTTCATACCACAGTTTCTATTTCTGACATACGTTATTGTCTCATGATCCGCCCGATACCATAATATCTAATACATACAGCAAAAATCGAATGTTCCAAGTTTCTGAAGGATGCGATTTCTGTTGCCGATCAAGAATAATTATTTGTTATGTTCATGTACTCCACTACAACATTGTAATAGCCTCTGCAAGGGTGTGGAATCATAGTTTGCCTGTACACTTGGCTGACAACTTGAAAACTTGTACGCTATGTATCTAGTGAAGCATCCAGGTGACCATCAAGTTTGCTCGTCTGTTTAACGTTTAAAATTAAAAGGGAGCTCCGTTCCATTTCCTGTTTCTGGCTGGTTATTGGGTAGGTGTTACAAAATGTATAAAGCCTCAGAAAGTTCAACCCTTTTTAGAAGTTTTGTTTGCAATTTGGAAAATTTCAAACACACTCAAGTTTCTTTGCATATTTTATTGAAATATATGTGTGTATCTGCGTAGCACCATATTACACACACACACACACACACTTGACTTTGCCTTAGCCCTCATCTTTGAATTTATATTTTTTCCGATGATGTTTCCCAAGTCCCTGTCCTGACCTTGCATGACTCTCAACGTGCTCTCTCCGGCGCCTGCTGTGTGTTGTCTTTTTTACGGCCAATCTAATATGCAAACAGAGACCAGTGAATTGTGTGTGGCGTGGGCGTGGTTAAAGTTCCTTTTCTGCAATTGAATTTCATTTGCATAACTTTAACTGCGTGAAACTAAACTCACATCAAATTTGGAATACCCAGCAGTGGAATTGTAAAGGGCAAATACGCAATATCCTGAAATATATTAAAATTCATTTTAAACTTATTAAAAAGGATTTTTAACAATATGTATTTTCTGTTTAAAATATAAGAATATAATTTCTTGACGACATTCGTATGTCCTCACAACTTGCTACTATTTTTGTATATGTTTTGTAAGTTTGCACTCCTCGTTATTGATTTTCTTAAACATCATACATAGAGACAAGGGAAAATGCATCTATTTTAAAAGGGGGCCGATTGCAAATTTATCATAAATCTAAAACCAAACCACGGTTCGTCTGTTTTAAGTGCTTCTGTCAAAAACATGAAAAATTCTTTTATATTTTATTTTAATATATATATAATATTTGTATAATTGCTAACTATATTTCTCCTTGAAGTGCGTTTTATCCACAGGGAATTTCTAAGTCGATGTATTGACTCATCCACCGTAAACATAAAATACACTAAAACTCAGATGTGCACATATTTCTATCTTCTTGTGCAGATCATATTTGACGGGTTTACGGTGGGCCGCTTTGACGAGGGCATGGTTGATACGGATGTGGATGGTTATGAGACGAATCTGAGTCCGACCGGCGAGCTACCTGGCTGTCCCGAGGGCTTTATGCAGGTGAGTGCAAATTTAATTTATTAAAACTCCAATTTAATATTACGTAAGGCCAGCAATCTTCTCCCCCATTCTCCCCTCCACTACGAAATTGTAACTTGCACTCCATTTGCTGTCGTTGTTGTTGTTGTTGTTGTTGCTATTGAACTTGCGTTCAACTATAATTTTATGCCAGCCAACACACACACACACACACAGAGAGAGAGAGAGAGAGAGAGAGAGAGAGAGAGAAATGCAAAAGGGAGAATATGATTTTCTTGGGTCTGTTGCTCGTTCGTGCTCCGGACTTGACCATTCCCCCGTTCCTCGGTCGCTTCATCGCCCCGTTCGATTCAATCAATGTCCGAGTAATTCTGTAATTTTCTGTTGGTTCTGTTGACAAATGCCACATTAGCCCAGCAAATTGAATTGAATTGTGCGCCTCTCTCTCTCTCTCCCTCTCCCTCTCTCTTCCTCTCTCTCGCTCTCTCTCGCTGTGTGTGTGTTTGCTTTATCCATTTCTGTGTTCATGCCACTAGTACCCTGTGTCCGCAGATTGAAGTTTGAGTGCTGTTTACTGTTGGTTGGCGAGCAAAAGAAAAGAAAAAAAAAACCAAGGAAAAGAAATAGCAAACTATTTAACATACATATATTTTTATCACAATTTTTGCGGCTCCACGCTGTTGACATTGCTACTTTGTCCAGACATTTTGGTCTCTGCGCCCTCCCATTTGACAAACGGGTGATGTGACTGGGCTGCAGGGGAGGAGTGGAGAGGAGGCATACCGTAAAACTAAAGCCCTGTCCAAATAAAATGTACCAAATCCCTGTAATTGACTTGTGCAATATGTTCAAATGTACATTTGTACATTTGTATATGTGCCATAAACTCGTAACTGCTCATGTACACATATATATATATATACATAAGTTTGAGTGAGTATGTGTGTGTGTGTGTGCGTGTGTGTGTGTACTTTGATAATCTGATGCTGCTGCATTACATTAAATGGAGTTTTGCTGCTATTTACGGAGCATTGCCATTGAATTGACATAGTTTGGGTTCGGGGTTTGCAGCACTCTGATTCAATACACTATACATATTTACCGTTACGTAGCTTGTAGCGTGCACTTTGCATGCGCTTTTAGCCACCTTGCCACCCCGCCACATAGCTACCCTTCGAATTAATTTCAAAGTTTAAGTTGTACGGACTGTGAACTGCTTGTGTAATGGAGCAATGGAGCAATGGAGCAATTTGAAAAGGGCAAAGTGTTGAATTGCAGGGCAAAGTGATTTTACCAGTTTGGGGGGAGAAATCACACAAAGGATTTCTGCTTTGAAGTATTACCCTAGGTGTGATTACTGTCTTGCAAAATGAGCAATTTTAAAGCTGCTAACGATTTGAAGCTTACGTTTTCCATTCAAAATCTCAAATTTTCTTTCAATCTTCGATTACAATATTAAGATATATTTTTATACTCTGAGATCGAAGCAACAAGAGTAAATTAGTGTTATGCAATGTCCGTCATTCTGGCTTACAGCTAAGTAAAATTGGAGTGCCACGTTGACTGGGACACTAGGAGATCGATCAAATTAAATCTCAAATCATAAAGCCTACACTCAATAAATTTAGTTGGTCAATTTTTGACGATGTCCTTGAAAGATCGACAGCGGCTGTCAGCACCCCGACCCTACAAATTGGGAAATGACTACAGCTTTCACAATTGTTAATCTATAGTCACCAAAATTGGAAGGTAATTCTCATCATCTTCGATCATCATCGATAAAATCTCAAATCTCTCACAATTTTAAAATAACCAAACACGAATCGTAGATTCGCCATTAAAAATGGAAATGGTAATGGCTTACATAATTTTTGACAAATTCCAGGGCATGACAAACCCGCCGCCACCTGGCATTCAGCGCCTAAAACTTTAAAATGCTTTTATCTTCCACCGTTTTTAGGCTTGAGTCACCAAATTTTGAAAGTATATTACCAGTAACTCTCCTTAAATGTCTATAAACCAACACCGATATACCTGATATAACGGTGTACGTCGATAAAATCATATATCTCACTCAATTTGCTAATAACTCCATTCTAAAAGCAAACAAAAATTTCGGGCCACGCCCACTCATACAGACAATATGTCTCCCACAATCTAACAGCTGTAATTAACAAAGCTTGGAATTAATAGTGGTTTGGGTTGTGTATGCTGCAAACAAATAGCAGGACTTCTACAAAAATCCACTGATCAAAGGTGATCGTTCTCTTTCGACCGCATCATTTCAATCAATCAATCATAATAATTAGACTCGTCCCTCATCCTCGACTTGTTCAATAGTATACGTAGCTAGAAGAAGATTTCCTCTTATACTTTATTTTCCTTTTATATTTCTATTATTCTCCATTGTTCCTCTTGAATACGTTTCTCATTTTAGCCCTAAAAGGCTCATATAAAAATTTGTTTGTATGATTCCCATCGGTTTCATTTCAATGTCCAGCTAAAAGTGACGTCTGCCAGCGTATGCTCCCCGTTCTTCCTCAATCCTGACGCGCACAGTCCTTTATTAGTTTAGCGACGGCGAGTGTTGCAGCAATTTTTTTAGTTGCCCTGCTGCCTGCCACGCCCTTCGTTTGCCTTTCTGACAATAAATTTTGAACAGGCGTAGGGCGTGCGCTGACATTTTGTGGTCCCGTCCGGCTCATCCAGATCTGGCATCCCAGGCGCTGTTGGGGATGTCCGTCCGTCCGTCCGTCCGTCCGTCCGTCCGTCTGTTGAGGTTTCATTTGGCACTTGACATATGTTCGTAGGGGAAACGGCGGCCGAAATAGATCTGGTCGGGGTTTAGCGCTGGCTGTGTCCAACTGATGGAAACTGGGCATTCTTGCATGTGAGTTCGGGCTTTTAAATGCAGTTAAATATTTGCCATTTTTTCTCATATGCGCCGGGCCTGTTGCAGTTTTATAAACTCGTAACTAACCGCAGGTTTGTGTTGTCATTCTCCTGGTTTCGTTCCAGGCTTTATCGTCGCCGGCTCGCCTGTTTTTATTTATTTAAGGCAAACATTTTTAACTGCTGACGCGGTTTCAGTTTTTTCCGCGGTTATTTTGCAACTTTTTTTCCGTTTGGTTTCCTTTATAAATTATTCGTGTCATGGCCTAGCCACATAAATTCTTAACCGCCTCGTATTTATAGCAATCTACCTATGTGATTTTTGTAATATATATATGAGTAGCAAAGTGCCACATAAAGTTGCCGGGATTGTGCTTGAGCAGTTGCCAAGTAACAGTTTAATCAGTTATTCAATTTTGTTAGACAGTTTGTCTCATGCATATTGCAAGAGGCAGTGTCCTTTGTGCGACCTTCTGCCTGGATTATATTGAATAATTCATCAACACTTTTTGCAATAGTGCCAGCTTTAAACTTGACCAACTGGTAGGGCTAAAGTTAGGGACCAATCTGCTGCTGCTGGCGCTACTGCTGCTGCATTGTTTATTTACTAATATTGTTAATCATAAATAACAAAATTTATGCATAAGCGTATTAACCTAAATCAACAACAACAACACCAACAAGATGGCGACGACTTCTATCCTTCCGTCCTGCTATTCTGCTTGCCTGCCACGTTGTCCTTCGGCCAGGACAGGGCAACTTGAGTAAATGACTCAATATTTGACAATCATAACATCCGCTTAGTCTCGATGCTCTGCTCCTCCTGCCTACTTCTGCTCCGCAAAGACAACAGATACGACTACAACAGCAACAGCAACAGCAACAACGAGAGGACATTCGAGTTTGTCAATGGCAGTTTAAGCTCTCCCGTCTATAAATATCTATACTTGTACATAACCGTCTATGCAAGAAGTTGTGAGTGTGTGTGTGTATAGCTGTATAGCTGTGTGTGTGAGTACGTGTGTGTGCCATGGACAAGCTCATAATTCAACTTGGCAAACTTCTTGGACATGCGTTCTACTTCCGCCTCTTCACTACACTGTCCAGCGACATTTGTTTTTGTCGTAAATTTACGAGTCATCAAAAAAAAAAAAAATGCTCGAGTGATTTACAAGTTTCCAATTTGTTATACCCTGTAACCTTTGCATGATATTCACTAATAAATGTTCATTCCATGCCTCTGTATAAAAACGACAAGGAAACAGCGAAAATTAATATTTAAATCACGTATTTTATATTTTTGATTACATCAAAGTAAAATAAAAAGAAAATTAATGATGACTAGATAAAATTTAAAATTCTCTTTTCATTTTGTGTATTTAATAATATCAGTTTTTTCGTATAATAAAATATGCATCCAGTTTGCAGGGTATATTCTAGTCCACATTCAAAAGTGCCCCTTTCATATATTATGATATTATTTATTTATTCAAGAACGCATTGAATTGCAAATTAAAGCTTCGACTCGGACCAAAATTTATATTTAATGATTTTTTAATAGCACTGACGTAAAAAAAAACTGTGGCAAATGTTTTAAATTACAGTAAATCAAACCGAAATTCAGACAGTTGTAAAGTTGACAGTGTGTGTGTGTGTGTCTGTGTGTGTGTCTCTGTGTGTGTTAGCTGTGAACCGTGGAGCGAATGTATCATTATGCGCTTAAATTGTTTCACAATTAAACCTGGAATACATGCATGCATTTAACGGCCATGGAGATAAACAGAGAAAAGGGAACAGATAACTAGGGAGAGGAAAGAGGGACGAGGTAACAGGATGGAGGATGCAGTCATTGAAGGCTTCTCTGTTTGGGGCTTTTGTTTATTGTTGGCAGATTATGAAGCGACGACGTCGACACCCAACAACTGTGCTGATAAAACTTTTATCGCCTATTGTTTAAATGATGCGGCTCTGCTGGCGCTGTTGCTGTTGCTGTTGCCGGCGAACAATGGCAGGTATTGCTCCGTGGCTTCAACCGAATTGAGCCAAGTTTAATCAGCTAAAGGTTGATTGTACACAACATTTTCAAAACTAGCAGCTTTGTGCTACAGATTTAGCTTAATTGGTTTTTTTAACTGCGTAAAATAATATAATCTTAACAAACACGCAATATGCTTTTATCAATCGAGCATAACCCCGAAATATATTTAACGTAAATTTAACTCATGCCTCGATTAACAGACGTAAATAGTACATTCGGGTTACTTTTGTCTGGGATTAAAAGTTAGAATAGTAAATTTTAAATATCTATTCCCAGTAATTAATCGTTTTATTGAATAAATATGTATTATAGCCGGGAAAAGGGAAAGGGAGCTAATAGTTATGTGACAGATTATACTTCAATGCCTCATGTCTGCCAGTAATGCCAACTTTATCAGACCACATAATAATTCAATCAATTTAAAACCAACACTTAATCAAACAAAACACCACATGACTAAAAACCAAAAGAAATAAATGAAATGCTGGGCAAACCAAGTAACTGCAACTGGGGGACAAAAACAAAATTCCAATAATTCGTTATGAAGTCGAAGCTAATAACGCTCCACTGCACACAATGGACTCAACGACAACAAAGTTGTTAATAATGATGATGACGATGACGACGATGGGAAGGTTGTATAGTACAGGCAGTGCTTAGGGGCAGGAAACAAAAAAAAGAAGAAAAAAAAAAGAAACAGAGACAGAGATAGAGATAGAGATAGAGAGTCCGCACAGTTTGCAATGAATTTACACAAAATCGAAATCAGAAAATTACCATTATGCTGGGCTGTCAGGCCTTGTGCCCGATGCCGGCTCTTCCTCCAGCTTCAGCTCCAGCGGTTGGTTGAGGCCATTTCATATGACAGCAGTGAATTTGCTACTCTAACCAGTAACAAATATTGGCCAGAGCTCTGGAATGAACGACATAGATGGCGACTTGCAATTACAGCAAAAATTGTTGTTTGGATTGGGGCCGAGCCGCAGCACCAGCAGCCGCAGGACATGGCCAACTGGCCAGTTGCAGGACTGGGCATAGACTGGGCACATGAACATGGACCTGGCTGGTCATATAACCCATTAACTAAAAACTTAATCAATTGGAACCCCAGACCCATTCGTATGCCCTGCCAATGTAAATGAGCTGCCTGCTGCCTCCGCTGCATGTTGCATGCCGCCTGATGTTGCAGTAACGGACTAACGGAGTATCGGAGTAACGGGCACACTGACCTATGCAGTGCAGGAAATGCAAAAAAGTCATCATACCCCAAGTCACCGAGCCTATTCCGTTGACGATGTGGTTGCCCGTTCTCGGTTGCTATTATCGACATTAGCTGCCTATACTCGGCTCAATGAATGCCAATTGTCAGCTCTTGTAATTTCTCTTTTGTATACTCTGTTCACTCAGCTCGCTCTCAATGGGGCGTATAAGTGCATAAGCATATTAATTAAACAAACGATTCCGATTCCGATTCCGTTCAAAAATTATGAAACCACATTGAATGCTGTTCTGAATTCCTAACAAACTCAAATTGTTTGCGGTTTAAAAAAAATGTTCTCTTTAAACCATAAGCAGGAAACAGATTAATCTCAATTAGAACGACAGTTAAATTAATTTATTTTTATTAAATTTAATAATGTATTTTGATTCTCCAAACAAAAGTTATTTAGAATTGCAGCTTGTCGCGAATGTAGAAGCATTTTAATTTATGATAAAATGATCGTGAAATGTTTAACGTGTTGATGCAAAAGTCTCCGATCCCAGTCACGTCGATATAGCCATATCAAACTGTCGAACTCAAAGATTATTAAAGCTTAAAACTTCAAACATAAGTTCTTGTTTGTCAGAACAATTTTCAATGTGTCGATTGCTCTCCACGGTACTCCGCTATCGATAAAAACCGATAAAAACCCCGTTTTGTGCACTGAAGTCGATACATAACCCTATATCTTTGAAGACTATAATTATTAGTCACCAAATTTGATCAGAAATATATTTCCTTTTTAATCTGATACCATGCGTCGTTGGTCCAAAATAATGAAAACAAGTATTTATAGAGCTGAAACCTTTCAATTACGCATATTCACACAGTCGCATGTGTATTTGCTCCTTTTCTTATTCGAATTTAAAAAACACAAATATTAGAAGTTGATACTTATACCCATATAAGCCATTGTTGTGGTTGTGTGTGTTTGTTTGCTTTCTGTATTTTATTTTTTGTTATATTAATTTTTTAAGGCGCAAGATACAATTCATTGGCCTGTGCTTAGGTTGCAAGCCTATGCATTTCAATAGTTCTCGGTATAAGTTGGCTTTTGCACATTTTATTTTAGGCATAGTGCACTTGAGTTGAATTTTTTCAGGTGGTGCACATTCGACAATTGCCAAGAGTTTTTTTTTTTAGCATAGTTTAAAATGGGCGCCTGTCTCTTGCCACTTGGCGCATAAATGTACGCTTCACTCTTTGCTGCAGCTGCAGTTGGCGTTGCGAAAGGAAAACAATCAAATATTGAGCAGACGAGCTGTCGAACGGCGCCAATCAATAAAATGTGTACAACAGTCATAATCCATTACCCATGCCAGATGCCAGACCATGTCAGGTTGTGGTGGAAATTGGATGTGTATGGTCTTGGGTTTGGGTTTGCGATGGATTGCTACTTCCTCCAGCCGTTTCCAGCTTTAGTGCGTTTATTAATTTTTTAATTGCATGACAAACTTTTTAAAATATTTCGCTTTACGGAATCAACGATTTAAAAAATGGAGTTGAATTAAAGCTATAATTGCATTCACGAGCTTTTAAATGTGACAAAATAATAAAGGCATTGGCCGTTGGCGAATTGCTTTAACAACAGTGTGTGCGAAGCAAACTTGATTTTTAATTAATTAAATATCATTTATTTACTTGGCAGCTCAGCGAACTGGGGAGACCTTTCACGGGCGGCTCTTGGTGCGGCAAGGCCACCGGACCGCAATTATACTTCAGCGAAACATCCACGGTGACAGCATCCGTGAAGGTGAGTGAAGGACAGTCCCAGGACATACTCCAAACTTACCGCAAGTTGGAGTGTATGATTGCTCATGGCCAACATGCATTTGGAATGATCTTCCGTTTCTTTTTTAACTCATACGTAATGTGTGAGAAATGTGATACAGAATAACATACATATATTAAATGGCACCAATTAAGTTTTTATTTTAATAGGGGTAACACCAGTCTACAGTATATTATTTCTCTCGACAAACGGTTAATACTGGCTTAATGTTGGTTTCAAACTCCCGGTCTAAAAGAAGTGCTCTCTTCATTGGAAAAATTAAAAAAAAAATTAAAAGTTCTATATAAAATGAAAATTAAATAGAATACGAGTCTCTCCCGATATTTAATGTTTATCTTAAAATGGTATTAATGAAAGTGTATTTGATAACGGCAGTGAACTATCTGTTCACTTTTTAATTTAAAATTGAACAACTTTTGCGGATACGTGTCGTATGCGTAATGTTTACTTGAGCAGCCATCGCCACTTTTTGATTAATATTTAAACAAACGAGCTGCCATAAAAGCAACTGGACAACGACTCTGGACAGGTTACAGAATTCACCAGCGCATAAATTATGAAAATTAATAAAAATGCATGCCTGATTCACATCCCAGGTCCGGCGCAGCTCTCGCACTCGACTGCGGCTGCAGTTACTGCTGTTGCAAGTACAACAAATTGCTCGAGTGATGATGAGTTGACATGGTTGGAAGGCACAGATTGCAGATTGCATAATTAAAAGGAAATTGCGTGTGCAAACGCCAATTTTTCAGTTCAAGACGAAATAAGTCGCAGCTTAAGTCCTTATGTGCCCCAATTGAAAGGGTTCGCCAGCTTCTTAAACTTAAACCAAACTGTAATTGGACCCTTTCTTGGCAGCTGACTCGCAATTTTTGACAAATAACACTTCAATGGGGTCCCTAGCACGTGCGACCGTGCATCGATGTCCTTTGTACTGCCGCACACAATTGAGCAGCAGACTTTTGACTGACGGGACAATTTTCCTGGCAATGATTTCGTGTTATATATATGATAAATATATATATATATATAAATATATTTATTTATATATACATTTATTTCAACACTCAATTTTCAGCTGAGGGAAGCCTCGCGATGTAAAAGTCTGTTTTGCTGAATCTTTTTTCACGATGCTCTCTTGCCCATTTTGCAGGTATTTCATCCGCCACGTAATCTACGAGACGAGAAGCCCTTTGAGTTCAGCATACGATACAAATTTATTAGCCAGTCCGACGCAGTTGTAAGGTAAGTTAACTCCAAAATCGGAAAGCGTTATCAAATTGTTACTTGCGTTAAAAGACAAAGCGCAAAATATATTGAAAAATTATGTAGATTGAAAAGGACAAATTGAATACTATTAAAATTGAACTGAAGAAGCGTGGATTACACATAAAATTACAAGCGACAAATGCGACAATTAAAATAGTTACATTATAATTATAATTGGATAGCAATTGTATGTCAGCTTAACTTAGTCCCTTCAATTTATTATACTCTGATACCGAAGGTATTTGTGCAATGTGCGTCATGTTATATATCCGGTTGGAATATGTTTGCAATAACAAATAAAACCGAATTTGTTCCACAATTTTGAAGGTGGAGTCACCCAACTTGGAAGCTACCTGCTGGTAACTTCCTTCAAAGATGAGCATAGAGCCTCAGCCACGCCCAATCTGCAATGCGCAGATCTTCTGCAATTTGTGAGCTAGGGTCACCAAATTCTGAAACAATGTTACGGGTAACTCCGCTAAGAGATCGATAAGAATTGGAGGGCCACACGTACTCCACAGTCGATAAGACCATGCATCTCAGACTACTGTCACCAAATTTTAAAGGTGTATTGCTAGTATTGCATTAACACGACCAGTCTCACCCACAAAACCGATAAAAAACCTACACCTCCCGTAATTTAAAAGCTACAGGAACCTCCTTAAAAGATCCGTATTTCATGGCTTTACTCACCCTTTTCAGTGGACCTGTTAGCAGATGGTATGACTTATTGGTATCAGAGTATTGCGCAGTCGGTTACGCCCTTCGCAACGATCTCTCTTGTTTTTATTTTGAGAATTATGCCAATGTATGCTGTCGGTGTCGTAATACGTGGCCCAAGGCTATAATTTATCATTCAACCACCATATGGAAACGGAGGCGACCTTTGAAAGTGCGGACAGCTCGGCACGTTAATGGCATCTCACGGCTGTGGTGAATGACACTCTCTGTGGCAGTTGAGGGAATGCTGGCGAGCAAAATCTTTGTGGCATGCAGTTTTGTTTGGGATGCTGCATAAAACATGAGCAGCAGCTCTTGGGCTCGACACGTGGCATGCCGCACAAGGTTCCAGCTGCAATCCATTTGTGCTCAAACGTGTGTCAAATTTTGAGTCTGCGTCGCGCCCTTTTGTTTGTTGCAGTTGTCTGTTTGTGCCGGATATGGCAACAGTGATAGAAATTGAAAACTATTTTTACGCCTCAACAAATTTTAGGCAATTTACACGGAAATTTATAGTTGCAGACAAAAATGCATCGAGAGCTAGGAGAGTGTGTTTGTGTGTGTGTGTGTGTGTGAGTCCGTCATACGGACCATTAGCAAACCAAACAATAGCCAAACATTGCACCAGATGAGGATTTTAACCCAAAATGCCCAACTGCATTATATGCAAATTGCAGCTGCTCTTTGCAAGCCCCAAATACCAAACAAATATACTGCTGAGCGGAGGCAGCTAAACTGAATTAAATGCTAAACAAACACACTCAACAAAACAGCAACACCTAAATAACTACACACACCCACAACTACACACATTTTACTGACGGAATTTGTCCTTACATTACATTTCAGGTATGGACTGCCCGAAAAGCCATTGGAATTGGGACGTGTCACACCCGGCACCTATTGTACAAGGCAATTCGATGAATGCTATCGTAACAAGTGTCGCCTGCAAAGCCCAAATTATCCTGGTATGTATCCAAGGAATGTTACCTGCTATTGGACCATACGACAGAAAGAAGTGCCAACCAGCAAGCACGCCATGATTGCCGTTAGCCAGGAGAACCAGCACAAGGCGCTAGTAAAGCGGTAAGTAAAAGACTGCCAGGGGGGAGTGAGGAGGACTAGGGGGAGTTCTTTCCATTGAAATGGCAAATTCTATGCAACGTGCATGGAGCACATTAAATAAGCATTAGTTTTTTGTGGATGCAGAAGACCGTGTCGCATTTGTATGACAAATTTCAATTTGGCAAATTGCAATGCGCCTTGCTATTCCATTGTCCACCTGCATTTCACACCTTTGTGCCCGACTCGACCAGACGGAATCGGACTCGGACTCACATGTATTTTGTATATTCCAATTAAATGGTTGCAAGCAATTCATGCATTCTAAATTAGATTGAAACAGACAGGTAGGCCCAGACTAACTGCCTATATCTCAAACCCAATTTATATGCAAACATGTTTTAAATTCCCGATTATTATACACTCTCCCAGCTCAACAATCTACGATTAATAAACCGACATGTGAAATACATGCTACCAACATAAATGTACTTTCATGTCGAAGTATCTAAGAGAGATGAGTCCTTTTTACAAGGATCCTTACCAAACACCTTTCTAAAGTTAGTAAATTCCAAGAAACACCTTAATAAAAAATTACACTGTCACACTCCCCACACAGAGTACCCAAGCCACCTAAAAATGACTAAAATTCCTCACTCTAACCACTCCCCCAATTAGCCAGCATCTCCCCTAATACAGTTACACAACTATTTAATCTCTTAATTAATAGCAAATTAATTAATACATAATATACATTTTAAGGGATTGGATAAAATGCGTATTTAGTTGTTTATTTTTATACAAATTTAACTAAATATATTCAACTAATGAATATACATGAGGAGAGAGAGAATTGTGTGGGTCTGCATATAAGTCATTTAGGTATCCAAAAAGGGAATTTTACATCCAGTTCTTTGATTTAATTAATTTGAATATACTGGTATTTCGGTGTATCCCTTTAGTCTCTCTCTCTCTCTCTCTCTCTCTATGTCTTTCATTCTATCTATACTTACCCGTTTATTTGCATCAGGCTGGGAACCCCTTGCTAACATTATAATTTCTTTTTAAAAGAGTATTCCGTTGTCGGGTAATGGCAATCAAATTTCTTTTCGCGGGTTATTAGTATTGGGAGTTGCTGCAACGGCCAATGCATTGGCAGCAGCTGGCAGCTGCCTTTTGGGATATTCAAAATTAATATGCTAATTTTACATGTTGATTGCCATTTTCTCTTGCAACCAACAATGTATTTGCATATTTTATCTTCTATAAACTAAACTATTTCTTTTCGTTTGCAGCTCGATTGCCAGCTTCAATAAAACCTCGCGCTCTATTCGGGCCTGGTCGGACTGTACAGGTGAACGCGATCATTTGATCTTCTATGATGGCAGCTCGACCAACGATCCTGTTCTGGCCAAATACTGTGGCGGCGATTGGTTGCCGCGTGTCGTGTCACGGTGAGTGGAATGAATGGATGCAACCATAGCATACTTTGTGTTGCGACTGCAAGCTCTTGTCAGGCATTCATTTAACGCCATTTCTCCTTTATGAAAAAGTTAAACATAAGCAGAGCACGACTCATAATACATTTTCATTCCCAGTCAGACATACAAACTGACAGACAGAACGTCGTTTTAATGAGCGTGTGTTGTGTTTGTGTTTGTTGCACTATGCACTATGCACCATATGTGTATGTGTATATGTGTGTGTATGTGTGTGTGTGCGAGTGTGTGTGTAGTGCACTGCACTGCAGTTGGCCTGGGGCGCATGTGTTCCAATTCAGTTACACATAGATACACTCACACACACAAATAGTGCTTATGTGGCTTCGCAATTGTGTGCAATGCTTAAGAAAAACCGGAAATTGGGTTGCTCCGCACACAGACAAAGCGCCCAACAGTCAGACTTAAAAGAGACTCACACAGACACACACACTTACCAACACAACAACATATAAATAGATTTATGTGTGTAACGTTTGCAACTTTTTGTTTGACTATACAAAATGGCCGCCTATTGAAACCATTTTCATGCTTGTGATTTATGCAATGGAAATATCTTTGCTCATTAGGTGTCATGCTCTCTGCGAAAATGCCACTATAAATATTTTCTAAAAGTCATGTTTCATTTTCAACGATAATTTTTGGCGGCTGGTATCTTAACAGGAAAACATCTGAATCAAATAATAAAATAAACAGAAACATGAGTAAAATTTCGTTCGTTTTCCTCAAACTAGTTTAGTTTTATAAATCCACCAGATATTATTCATACATTTATTGCAGCTCAGCATTTTCGGAACTATTTTCTTTTATTCAATCAAAATCTTTATTTGCTACTGCTTAGTTTTGCTGGTTAGTTTTACTGACACTCACTTTAGACTTACAGTATAAATTTTTAAGGAAGCAACGCCTCAGGAAAATCGGACCAAAAATGGCTCAAGTGTAAACTACTGCGAGTACAGGCCACACCTCCACATGGTAGTTAAGTGGACGTTGGCTCCCCCTCCGTGCGCCACTCTTGTCCATTTATCTAGCACTTCACATTTAGCTTTTGCTGTTGTTGTTGTTTGGCTGGGCAAAGTTTGCGCTTTTCGCTGACTCTTGAGACATGCACATCAACTTTGATTGTTGTTGGGGTCTTTTTCGAATCTTTTCCCTTTTTCTGTTTTTTTTTTCTCTCTTCTTTTTGAGGTCTTGAAGCTGCAAAAATGTTTGAAAGTTTAAGCCAGGGCACAAATTAAAAGTTGCTCAGGCAGTAAGATGATTACGCATGATGAAGATGATGATGAGGATCGTTTTACCTTGTTGCTTAATCTCTTAATGAGTTACACTCGGGCATTTATTGACATTTTCTTGAGGACGCTGGCAAAATTGCGAGCACTGAAATCTTATAAGCAAACATGCACACCACAGAGCAGCGCATTAAGAATGCATATACCGGAAAATGCACACGAAAGATGACGACACGGCCTGGCCTCGTCATGGTAAGAAATGGGCTCTCATGCCACCACCCCACCCCACCAAGCCCACTCAAAACAGCCAGTGTGCACAACGCCCCGCACTTTTTGAAGAAAAACGGCATTAAGTGCGCTTCAAAAGTTGAGCTCCCTCCAACCCACTGTACGATGCTGGAGCCAACGTCTTGCGCGATATGAGGAGACGAATTATAAATGCATATACACACACACACACACACACACACACACACACACACACATACACACACACACACAAAGCACAGCTGCATCAGCTGGCTGGGTGCGAGTGTTGGCTTACAGACACCTCAGACATGACAGTCATACAATTTGCCTGGCACCTTTTTTGCTCCTTTCCTCAGTAAACGTCGCTGAAATTCTGTGCCAAAGGCGGGTGGAGCGGCATGAGAGGGAGTTGCGGTGATATTGCCACATGAAAATTATTAATTTCCCTGTGCAACTTAAAATTGCAACAAGCTACAAGCAACGTATCCTTGACGTGCTTTTTTTATTGAACTCTTTTTCTTTGGGGGTCTCCCCAGTTGTATGCCACCCTCCGCCGAACCTCTCGGCTAGCAGCTGCTGCTTTTGCAAGTGTACGTGATTGTAATTTTTTGTGTGCACTTCCAAAAATCTGGGAAAGCGTTGGCTTTTTAAATGGCACTTTAATTTTTACTCAGTTGTTGGCTAATATATACATATGTATATATGTAAGTAAATATCCTTGCAGGAGAGTGGGTAAGGAGTATTAAGAGAAAAATGCTGCATTCTTATAGATAACGAACTAGATTATCACGAATTTCTACCATAAACTCGACGAATATAACACAGACTATATCATTTGCACAATGTAGCCTCTATTATTTAAATATTTTATAAAAATACTTTAATGGATAAGGCTAAGCACAATTAAATCGCATCGGCTTAGCTCAGCCCACTGTTGCCTAGCAAGATTTTAATGGGACAAAAGATTTATATATATATATATATATATTTCAATACGTGCAAGAGCATTACGTCTTCGGCAATCCAATAACACTAATCTTTCTGGCATTTAATTATTTTGCGACTCGTGGTTTCCAGTTGCAAGCAAAGCTTGAGTACCTGGTGATAAAGTTTGGGTGAATGTGTGGGTGTGTGTGTGTGTAAGTGGGTTAGCATCTGAACATGTGTGTGAATATGTAGGTAAATATGTTACCATAAGTCCTCTCATAAGCATTGAGTCTGAGCGTTGGCTTTCAAATAGTTGCTATGCTCACACATGCTAACTATGCGCTGAGTTTTCCTGTATGTCAAAGTTCACTTCATCCTGCACATATTCTGTTTGTAATGCATTTTAATAAATTTTTAAAAGTAACTTCTGTGGGTTGCAGACTACTTTAAGTAAGCAGTTCCTTTGATCAAATCTTAATAGCTATTTTAAAATATTCTCTATAATGGGAAATAAATTATCTGCTTTACATTGTTATTGAATTTGTAATTTTCTGAAACTTTGTGGTTCAGATTTTTGGTGAAGCCTCTCATTCGCTTTATCTGGCACAAATTAAATGGTCTCTTGAACCAGTCATTAGCTGAATTCAAAGTTAATCAACTGTCGACATAAGGCCTGTCCATCAGTGGGACTAGTTCAATTAGCGGCCTGGCTCAGGTCTGTTTGCTTCTCAAAGCGAGTATCAAAACTGCTGGTAATTCCGTTGGACCCACTTGCCCCACCACCCACACAAACCCACACATCTCCCGATACTCTCCTGTGCCTACCACACCACAAGACGACACTGCCATTTGCGGTCAGACATTTTGGTATCGAGGGCATGTGCAAATTCGTGACCAGAACAAGCTGCGGGATGAGGTGAGAGAGGGACCGAAAGCAGCGGAGGGAACGGAGAATTTCATGTGAAGCTTTGATAACCACCGGCAAAGGGACAGCACTCTGGAAACGTGTGCTGGTTTTGTGTTGATTTTACGACGCCCGCAAGTGCCGCAGGCCATTAAGTACCCAAGTGATACGCATACGTTGTGCGTCACAGGACCCCAAGATATTCCATTGGGGAAGAGGTAGACAGGGACAGAGAGAGAGAAAGAGAGAAAGAGGGAAAGGGAGAGAGGGGCGAGCTAACATTTGTGAGCTTTATTAAAAATTAATTTACTTTTCATTTGCAGTTTATTGCACTTGGCAGTGACAAAAAGCATTGCAGCAGCAGCTGCCACACAAGTCCTTGAGATGGGCTCTGACTTTGTATACATATATGGGTGTGCGTGTGTGTGTGTGACTTGTGTAGGTGTTTGAATAATAAGAGCGCCTGTCTTTTAGCCACACTTACACGTATTAAAAAGCCATTTCTGTTGCCCATATTTGATGGCTTTTAACATCCGGCCATCTTGTGCGTGAGAGCCCTGACAAGGACCAGGTGTGGGCTAAACTTGCTCAAGCCGCTCGAGCTGCCGTTGGCCTCATTTTTTTTTTTATATACTTTATATTACTCATACGCGCGGAGGCTCCGGCATAAAAATTCAATTCGAATTTTAAATTGGTCGGCTTTAGGAATTTAATGAAAATTTTCAGAAAAGCTTCTGCGAGTATTATATATATGCAGTCGATTGAATAAAATGTTGCAATATTTCAAACTAAGTAAGCTTTATGATTTGCTTTGGAAAATATAATTTTTCTCTGCTTTATGTTATTATTTTTAGTTGTGCATTTTTCAAGTATTTTATTACTTGCTTAACTTTTAAGGCAAATGCAATTATTGCGGTTTTTCTCAGCGTTTCACAATGCAAACTTAACACTTAAGCCTTTTAATGTTACTTTGGGACCAGTGAGACAAACGTTTACTCAAGCAGGCGCCCAAAAATGGCCAAGTTTATGGGCACTTGATGTCATTGCCATCCCTGGCCAGCACTTCGGCTCGGACTCAGAGCTCCTGTGTATCTGTGTCCTGCCCCTGGCTGCCTGACCCCTGGCTGGTGTGCCTCTTTTGCTGGCGTCGCGTCGTCTACAGTAAATGGTGCAACACCCACGGCTGTCATTTCATAATTTTTAGACAAAAATCAAAAGACAAACGGCCCCAAAATGTTGGCCCGCATTCGCAGTTTCGCTACTTGCTTTTCGCTTGTTATGCCAAAAATTTGCCTAAAACTTTGCAGCAGTGGCAGCACACAATGGCGAAAAAAGTTAATTTGGCAGCAAAAATGCAAACAAGCAGACGACAAAACGACTGACGGACACTTTAAATAGCCGGCAGGGAGGCAAGGGTGGTCGTTGAACAAAATTTGCTGGCAAAACTGTGAACCAAAACAGCACACAACACAACCAAATACTGCGTCATCTTTTAGGCGCTGCCGCCATTTCTGGCACGCTCGTCGTTTGTATGTTTGTCTGCTTGTCTGTTTGTCTGTTTGTTTGCTTGTCGGGTTTCATATATAAATATACAACTTTACGACTTGACTTGCTTGTCGAGTTGTGCAAATTCAATTTATGAGAAACTAGTTTTCTCACGCCTCTAATTTGAGTGGCCAAGCTGGGTAAATGATGATCGGGTCGATGGGCAATATGCCTGACTTATGCTGATTATTTTAGTCTCAAATAATATTTGTATTGACAAAAATAAAATAGTAAATCCTCTTATATATAAGCAACAAAAAAAAACTCCATCTGGCCGAGACATAATTATGATTTTTTACATAAAAACAAAAAAACCTAAGCAATTGGACCTTTTCGGGACAACAGAAAGCAGTATATTTATTTTGAACGTATTTTGCATTAGAATATCTGCTTTTTCAAGTCGCTCAAATAATTATATTAGAGTTTTCCGTTTAAGTAAAAACTTTTTGATATACGTCACTATTTGATTTGCCTCTTTAACAGGCTTTAGTACACATTTATTCATTGTCTAATAGGAATCTGTTTATATCTTAAGAACTTAATTTGAATGCTGTGAAAATGTGTTTAGTATTTACTAACTTTATTTAACAATTTCACTTTTGCAGTGGTCCAGAAATGTTGGTCGCATTTCACTCCAGCCCCTTCTCAGCGCCATTGCAGCAGGGAATACCCAATCGGGGCTTCGAGCTGGATGTGGACATACTCTTCACCGATTCGGATTCATATGATTTTGCGCAGGGCATGAAAAATCTTTGTGAATTTCATATAAATGCATCGAATCCAGGTAAGCAAAATGTGAACTAAAAGTCAGAATGACCTTTTTCAAACTGTGCTTTAAGAATTTCGCATATTGTTGGGCGTGGCACAAGTAAGCAAAAGTGAAATTAGGTCAGCTGCAGTCTTCAGTGCTCTTCTCCTTGTCAACATTTTTATCTTTTACTTTTACTGGCTGCTTTTGGTCACTGCTGCCTCTTATGAAATGCAGCAACGATTCTGCTGCATTGCTTTATTTATAATTTATTGTTATTTATATTGCTTACTCAGTAATGCTACTTGAGCGAACGCAACTCCCAGAACACTCAACTACGCCCCCACCTCCACGCCTCCACTTTTCACCCAACTAGCTAATTAGCACACGCTGTCTTGCAACATTCAAGATTTGCATATACATAAGAGTTTACTTAATCTGGGTAGCACAATGCACACGAGAAGATCTCCATCTTCATTAGCTCGGGGCGAATTTAAGCTGACTTAATGGCTTTTTGATTTGATTGGAGGCCAGACGACATCAAATTTAGATTATCTAGCGGCGTAGGAGTCAGAAGAAAAATGTTTAATTTTCAGTTTCATATCGAAGCAATCGACTAACATTCAGCATCGACTAACTGCAAGCATGTGCCTCGAATTTGTTTATCAATATCTATTAGGATAAGCTATGACAGATTATCCGTTTCTTTCTGAGATTTCAAAGAATGTTTATCTTTTTTCGGAGAATTACATGCCGGAATTCACTTTCAACATTTCTTATACTATCGCATTTGTACAGCAGTTAAAGTTGTTGGCTGTACATTTTCCCTTATCATTAGTAAAGTGTGTTGCGAATTATAGAAACTCGCCCCGATTATTTCATTTCACTGTTTTTTTGATGATTAATTGAATTTCGTATCGATTTTATGAGAAGTATGGCAGTATCAATTTCAGAATCAGTTGATATGTCTAGAAAACTTAGCGCTTCTTTTAAAATACACTTATAACTTTTTATAATAATTTGATTTCAAAATTAACAAAGTCCCAAAGCAATCAATAAAATAGAGCTGGAGCCCTTTTTAAAAATAAGTTCAGAGTTTTCTGAACAAATAAAGAATGTTGTAGTAGAGGGGCTCGATTACGACATACCCTGAACCTAGTTGTTAAATATATTAAAGTTTTATTGGCGAATTTCCCTTTAAAATGTTATGCACACCAAAATGTAAGCAGGTGTGCAAGTGCAGGTACAGCCAAAACAAAACTATGACAGCGCATATATAGCTATATCAGGTCGGCTGTTGAGAAGAAGAAGAATATATACACCTTACGGGGTCGGAGATGCTTTTTTCTGCCGGTTACATACATTTGCACTAAATCATTAAATCCTTTTTACCAATTTTAATGGTTTCACAGTATGATAAGCCGATCAGCTCTTGTATTAAAATTAACCCGTAATTTCTCCACATAATCGAGTAACGAACTATAAAGAATGAAAAATTACGCAATGTTGGGCTGTAAGTTTACAGCCATTTTTTATTTTGAAGCCCACCAATTCCGACAATTTCCACAATTTAAAAATGCGATCGACGCAAAATATGTTATTGGAAAGTGTGGTGTGTTCAAGATACGCTTTTAATATACTCACTTAATTGCAGTAAATTATAAGTCTCCGTCCATAAGCTGTATTCTTAATGCTCAATATTTTTTTTTATCTTATTTCGCTGTTGGCCGGTGGCTAGCTGCATTTAATTGAAAAATGATTAAATGAATTTTCGGCTCGCCAAGCAAACCAAGCTGCTCCAACCGCAGCCTGGCAAGTTGTGCAGCCGAGGAGCGTGCAACGTTCTTGAAGACCTGCCCCAGTGGCTGGTGGAGTGTGGTAGCCGCTAATGTTCATTAATGTGCACTTAATAATTTTTGAGTGGGTTTTATTTTTCTGGCCAACACTTGGTTGAGTATTTTTAACGTTTTTGTTCTTTGAGCACTGCCCAATCTTGCTCTATTTGCAAATTCCTCTTTATTTGAAATTAGTTTTTAGTTCGAGGAGGCAAATTTGGCAGCCATAGCTAAAATAAATGAGAAACCCAAGCCTCGCTTCTCAACCCATCCCACTTGACATGTCCCTTTTTTGCCTGCAAGTTTTCTTGCCTTTTGCTTTATGAGAAGCTCGAGTTGTTTCTATGCTCATTAACTTGCCAGCTTATTTGTTTGTTGTTCTTCCTCCAGCTTTGGCCGTGTTGTTGTTTCTGCTTAATTTTTGACCGTTTAACTTTTGAAATGCCTCAGCTTCGGTCTCGGCTACATCTTAATTTTCGCATTGGCTTTCGGCTTAATGCGCTGGGAAATTGAGCAGATGTGTCTATCTAGAGGATAATCATTAAGCGGGGCGTGAAAATGCCATATCTATCATAGTTTTAATCACTCTGCGCCTATGGCCTCATTAAGAGGCGGAGCATAAATCTTTCAAAGCATTAAAACGTCAAATATCAACATTAATCACAGCAACTGTTGTCGAAGTTAGTAAATGTAAGAAAGAAAATTCCAATACAAAATATACGATAATTAAGCTTTTCTAATCAAGGCGGCAAATTTAATGTGTAAATGTGTTTTGTATCAGATAATAAAAATTAATACAAATTTTGATAAAATTGCGGAAACAGTTCTGATGCAAAATGATAGGAAAACTACCCAAATCTCCATAAATAAAATAATGGAACGGAGAAGCTGGAGTCATCTTATAGACGAATACCACTATGCCCAACATTGTGTAAATTACTCACTTTTAATGTGTGAGTGGCAAGTCTATAACTTTAAATAAAACAGCTGATCGGATTATAGTTATTTATTTTTGCAAAATGAAACCACTTTTCGGAAAACAAAAAACAAAAACTCATTCCATATTTAAAGGATTTCATTTCTAAGTTGCTATCAAAATTAAATTTTAGTAAATTATGAACAAATTAAATTACAGTAGTTAAATTATATTGATATCTTATAATAATCTCACATTTTGCATAACTTCAATATAGCCGCGTTTAATGGGATCCGGTTAAAAAATGTGATGCACATAAAACATTAGGTAAACACATTTAATTTAATTTGTTAAATAGACATTCGACTTGATGAATAAAGCAAAAGCGAACAATACATAATATTCACTCAATAGAAGTGACATTTTTGCTTTAATGAGCTTTCAACATTTGTTACACTATTACGAATAATGAGTATTAAAATTAACTCGAAACACTTTTTAAATTTATACGCAGAATGAGCTTCAATAGCAATTTAAAATTATCGTCTCGCAACGGACAATTCAATCAAACTAGGCGTACTTTAAGCCGGGCTGCCTGTAACGTCGTAGGACATGCATGCAAAATTTAATTAAAAGGCTTCGGAGCTGAAACAAACACGCACACGGAGGGGGGACTTTAGTTTGCCTGCTTTCATGAATCTAGGTTCGGTTCAGTGCTGCTGGAGTTCTACATTTAATTAAACTTAATTGAAAAAGTTATGGCGAATCAAACCGAATTAAATATGCAACAGATTTGGTTGCGTAATCAACGAAACCGAGCCCAATGCAGTTGCAAACTAACCCAACGAAATGAAACTGCAGTTTGGTTAATCATACGCCATGGTGTGCACACACTCCATGTTTATATATTCGGCTTTTATCACACATTATTTGCATGTCACATACTCACACACACACACACACACACACACACATTGAGCATATTATTATAACTTTCAAATGACCTTTGCTGTTCATAATAAATTGTTTTGGTCCCTTTCAGCATTTTACATATTTATATGCAATGCATATTGAATTTGTTGGCTCCTTAATGATGTTGTTTGTTGTTGTTGCTGTTTTTGCTGGTATTACTTTTGCTGTTGCTGTTGCTGTTGTGGGGGCAATTTTGAACAAACAAAACCGCGTTGCGCACAATGGAAAGCAAAATTAAACGATAAATATTTGGTTTTCGTTAAAACTTTAATTAAAATCATGTTACAGCCCTCAATAATTTATATGTAACAAACGAATTGGTATTTGTGATTGTATATATATATATAGTATATATAGTATGTGATTGTGTGTGTGTGTTTGTGAGTGCTTTCGAACGGTGTGCGTATTTTGCATGGCTCTGTCTCGATAACGAAACAATTATGCTGCTCTGCTTCTTGTTTGTGTTAGTCGCCCCAGCATCGTTGCGCCCTTCGGTGATTATAAATGTTTCATGCGCGAGCACCACATTTTCCTAATTGAACTCGCCGCGAAATGTTGGCCAGAGTGCTGCCACTTTTTTGTGTTGCCTGTTACACTTTGTTGTTTGCTACACTTTGCTACAAAAATATGCGCAATATTGCACCTGCTGTACACACATTCACCCATGCACATGGCATTCAAATTGTTTCAATTAGGTCATTAGCCACTTATTAAGTGAATTATAAATTCGAAATACATACATAAAGGTGATTGATTGGAAGCAGCGCTAAATCTTATTTTGAATTTTATTTGACCATCTTTTCACTGAATAGTCAACCTTAAATTACATCTCAATACTTCAATTAAATAAAAAAATTCATTAATAGTTGGTATTATTATTTTAGGACACATGCGCTACAAACTGTTATATATATTCTGCCCCTTCTGAGTCTATATCTTCCGTCAACTGTGTCTAATCGAATGCAAAAATCGTTGAGGGTTTCTATGTCCTTCCCTTGGAAACAACTGCATTCATGTGCTTTGTAGAGTCCTACTGGCTATCACAAAATCGGCAGAGCTTGTTACTGTTTAGTTGTGAAACCTCTTAGCCTATAATGACCTGTCAAGAGACCGCTGAGAATTCTAAGTATGTTGTTCCCCATGTCCATTACTTGCTTAGTATGAATTGTTAGTTCTTACCTAGTACTCCAAAATATGTCCTATTCAATTAGTTGCCGCTTGTGAGCAGATTTACTTCACACTTAAGCCGACAGGCAACGCCCTCAATCAATTTTGCTGTCAATACCCACTCTCAAATTCCGTTTTAATAGCCACACCCCCAACCAAGCCAAGCGAAACTGGTCCATCTAATTAACGCTAATCAACTTGCTGACACTCGAATCGCTGCCACTCAAGACATAAACACAATGGCTAAGCCGCCAAACCAAAGCTACCCCTCCCAAGCGAACTCCGCCCCAACGATTTGGAATTATTTTATGCGAAGCGAGTATAATAAATTATTATATGAAATCGCTGTGAGATTTGCTGCAAATTATTTATGCCAAGCCAAACTCAGACACAGACACAGAAACAGACACGGATGCGGACACAGAAGCGCGCACAAACATAAATGGGCCAAAGGAGGGGGATCACAGATGCTATAAATTTATTGTAGTACAAGATGAGGAACATTTCCGTTGAAGCCAAGAAGCGTTTACCCTGTGATTTGTGTGAATAGATATATATGTATATGCACTACTCGGTTCCAGAGCCCTAAAAATATGCTCAAATGTGAGGCAAATACACTAGATTTTATTACAAATAAACCCAAAAAAGATGCCAGCATGCGAAATTGTATACTCATATCTACAGGCATACACCAGTTCGTGTGTGTTTGGAAGGGAAGGCAACGGACTAAGTACAATAGATACATTTCCACATTGGAGGAAGTTGCTTTGGCATTTTTATTGATTTACGGATTATTGTCAAGCAAGTGGAGCGAAGAAACTGAACATTGTGCAACTGGGCAACTGGCAAAGTACAATGCTGCAAACCTTGAAAGTTTTCTAAGATTCTTACCGTCTCCTTACTCGGTTCGTCTTGGTTCAGTTCAGTCTTCTACTTTGATCAGCTGTTGTTACAGCAGAGCCAAAACTCAGTGGTAAACTTTAAACAAATCTTTTGATTTTTTCATCTCACACACAAAGGCTGCGTGGGAACTTGGTTGGACAACTTTTTACTTTATAATTTCATAAAATCAACAGGCAAGATATATATATATATATATATATATATATACAAAATATATACATATGTTGCGAACACAAAACTATGAGTTGTGTTGAGTTGAGATGAGGAAACACATTCATTGTTGAATTTGTGCGAACGAAGATAAAATCCTAATGTGGCTTACTCTTATGCACATTGGACATAAAATACTGAAGCTGTAAATGCAGCTTCTTGGGAAGCATGCCAGGATTTCACCTTAATGGGGTTTAATTGAAATAGAATTAAAATGCAAGAATATTCAAGTCTGAAATTCGGTAAAAAAATTAAAAATTCATAAACCAAATAAATAAGTGCTAAAATCAAGAATATCAATGGTTTGTACATCCTTGCATACATTTTGTTGATGGACCTTCAGCAGTAATTAAAGACAGCATAAATTAGCATTTATGTGAACATTGTCATTTATATTAATTTATGGCACCCAATATAGCATTTTTATAAATATACTAATATATATATATATATATGTGTGTAAATCTATTGTCTCAAAACAGCGATGGTGAATAAGGAAGAACTATTAAAACTTTGTTTTTAGCCTCGTATTACTCAAAATGTATAAAGTTCATTAAAAAAAAAAAACAACAAAGGAATTAACAATTTTAAAATAAAAAATCTATAATCTTATAAATACAATTAATTTAAATTAATATTTAAATTAATAAATGTAAAGTACACATTTATATATTCAAACTTAAAAATGGAAGTTAATTAACTTAATTATCTTAAATTACACTCACATTCCCAATATAAAAATGTAGTTCCCTAACTATACCACGAACAATCAAAATCCGGATGAACTGGGGAGAAGTCTCTTCATTAGAATTTTGTCATAAAATCGAACCACAATGGCAGCGGATGCATTCAAATGAGGTCATTGGCTGGCTGATTTGACAGACAATGGTGGGGCACAAGGGGGCCGTGTGCGGTGGTCGGGCTGAATGGGCCAGACAGTGAATATGTGCATGTATTTGTTGTTTAGTTTGTTTATTGAGTTGCAATTTTGTTTGCAATCAGCGGCGAAATGCATAGAACGAGTATCCGGCGGAGCGGCAATCGAAAATAACCAGGACCAACCGATGGGCGTGGGCGTGGGCGTGGGCGGTGGCTGATGGGTGATGGGTTGGTTGGCTGGTGGGTGACTGGTAAAGACAATGTCAATGTTTGGGATGTGATGTGCAAACAGCAAATTAGCATATTTGCACACAACGACATCATTTTATTTGTGTGTGCATGAACGTGTGCGCATTTGTGTAACATAAATATTTAAACATAAATTTGTCTGTTGGATACGTTTTGTTTTTGTGTCCATTGATGGTTATTAACTTTGTGCAATATTATTTGCAAATGTACAAAAGTATATTTTTTGGGGTAAATATTCAAACTATTTGCTGCATTAATGTTCGAAGCTAGTTTGTTAAATGTGCCTTCTAAAAGTCAATCTAACCACGCATTATTAGCCAGTCAGCGGTTCAATTATGTGCCCAGATCCAAGAAAGTCACAGCAGCAACCACAACGACAACCTTCTGCGACAACCTTCGAATATAGTCAAGATACAGCTAATAAAAAGGCAGACATAGGCAATCTAGTTGCTGCGAAAACAACACGTTTGCTGAAGACTATTTCTGGCCCAATTATTGCCCGACTCAGCAATAAATCAACGGATTGGTTATCGCCGTAACCGAATGCAGCAGGATATTAATTGAAGTTTGGTTGCCCAACAATAATAAAATACATAATCACTCACAGGCACCCACAATATATATATAAGTATACATATCTATGTGTATATCTAACATATATGTTTATAAACATCGTCTATATACAATTGACTCCGTTTGTGTTTGAGCCCAAAAATTATATATTTGTTTTGATTCATTTCTTATATGGCATATTATCGATCCATTTGGTATCTTAAGTTGATAAATTGTGGCAGATATATACTTTGGGAGTGGGCGTGGTCCGAAAATTGTTTTACGCTTTTTGAAGAGTAAAATTGAATTTGGTGACTAGCTTTCAAATTGTGTGAGACATGTGGTTTACATCATCAAGTATATCGATTTCGGAAACTGTCAACGTCAACTGGACACATCCATCGAAAAGTGTTGTGATCCAAAAGCATTCACAGTGTACCCTACTTCCACCCTACTTTCTTGCGTGGCACATGCGAAATGTAATCATTGTGAATTAGTTAACGTTTGGGCACAACTGAATTTACACTACGCACACACAGGGACAACTACACCGACACCTACACCTACACCTACACCTACACCTACACCTACCCACACATGCGTGGGTTTGGGTGTTGGTAAAGTTTCGATCGCAGCTGCAGGGGCTGTAATAAATTTAGATGTCATACGATATTGCGGCTGCGCCTTTGCCGACCAACACAACAATGGAGGGCTCGGAAATAATTCAACAATTCCACAATCAGAATCGGGGGCGGCGCCGAAGCAGGAGCAGTTAGAACATTAGTCTCGGAGTAGAGTCGGAGTAGCACCTGTGCCGTAATAGTAACAGTAGCAATAATAATAATATGTTTATCAGCATGCTTTAATGTGCGATTCAACTATCGAGCCACGCACTTGATGGCGAGCCGGAGAATAGTTGGGTTGTGCCATGTTACGGGTCTAGCAACGAGGTAGTTCTCGCTGGCGAACCGCATGCGTGGCAATAAAACTGTTATTTTTGCGATTTATTATTAGAGTGCATTTGGGTTTTGCGGCCTCGACCACAAAATGTAGTCGCAATTGTGTACGCAACGCATTTGGGCATTAAATTATGGGGCGTTAGTTTTATTGATTGTGTGGTAGCCCGAGTGGTGGGGCGTGTATTTTTGGGGTTTACACGGACCCTTAGATGGTGTGCCAATACGAGGTTGAGTCTCCCCCATGGCTTGATTGACTGACGTTCCGTTTGGTTTGGGCCATGCTCCTTGATTGCTTGTTATGTTTTTGTTATTTTTCGATTTGCTTTTGACCACTGTGCAAATTAAACACAATTGTCCTCCGGCAACAATCCACACATGTCGACTTATCTAATAATTTGTATATATTACATATATTGATGTCTATATGAAGTCAAACTTTTGTTGTTGTTTACATTAGTTTTAATGTATTCAAACAATTAGTCATCGCAAAACGGCAGCCCGAGTGAATCAGTGGCTCCATACTTAAAATGCATATCGAGCCTATCTCTTAATAGGCACAGCGCATATTTAATCTGTCAAGCGTATTTAAAAATAAAAATTACCATAATCCTCGGCAATGCAAGCCGAAAAATATGCATGGCACAGAAATATCGACGGATTAAAATCGCTTCCTAAACTGTACAAATTTATCTTTTCCATTCATTATTTATTCATCATTCAAAGTTATGTTTTATGTTAGATAAAGTAATAAGTAAATTTGACATCTTAACTAATGCATACTCTCGTTTGTCTTTAGTCTGATTGGGTTATTTTGGGTGTTAACCATTAAACAAATTTTAAATACATTTTTCAGTTAAATACTGTCAGAAACTTTAATTTAATTTTATTTTTTAACTCAATTAATTTGCATTTTATTTTGTATTTGTGCTCTGTCAACTGATACCAGTCGATATTAAATAATGAAATAATTACTATTATTTGAAAATATTTAAATTATAAACGTTATCTAATTTTTTATTCATTTTAATTGATTTGTTCATATAAAAATTCTCTTAATGCATAAAAGTCCATTTCGTATGGTTGCTGACAATGTGCCACAATTTGGCTTTTAAATTGTAGGACACAAGGCTTTCAGTAGTCTTAAGAGGCCTTTCGCAATGGCTTTATGAGCAAGAATGGTGCGCAACCAGCGGAATGGGGCAATAAAAAGCTCATAAAAATGTATTAGCTCTGTGGCTTGAGGCGGAAACACTCGTCAACGTCGACGCACACAAGTCTGAAGTCTACGATGAACTCAATTCGAACATTTCGTTCACTTTACTCAGTCTCAGTCCAGCTGGCAACTTTTGCCCGTGCGGCAGCTGCAACGTTTGCCGTCTCAGTGCTGCCACTCGATGCGGCACATCAAAACTCTTTGGCGCTACATCAACTTGAAGTTGAAAAGCTGTCGTCAGAGTTAGAATGACGGTCTCGGCACAGGTGTTATCATCGATACTGTTGACATTTGCTTCCTTTATAGAGAGCAGCACTCAACCACCCACTTTGACACATCCACTCGAAGTCTCTCTCTCTCTCTCTCTCTCTGTCTCTGTGTCTCTCTTCTCTGCGTACCGCATTGCAATAAATCGTGCGACTTTTAGCAATTGAATCGCGGTCTGCTTCAGCTTTTTGGCTTGTTTCGATTTTCCCTCTTTGCCGTTTTTAATTTGTCACTTGAAGCAAAAGTTGCCAAAGTTGTCCTCCGGCTGTTGTTTACTTGCTTGCGTATTTTCGTGTTGCCTCTCGGTCACCTTTAAGTACAGTCGAGTGGTGCAACTGCAATACTGAGCAGATGACAGCCGTAACTTGTCCAGCGCTGCTTCTTTGTAGTAAAGTAGGCACATTCATGAAAGTCTTGCATGTTGCATGCAGCACTATTGACACTATTGTAATGGCACCTTAAAAACTCAATAGCGTGAGCAGAAAATGTCACTTGACTGCAAAATTAGTAAAAATATTATTCGAGTTTGTATACATTCTTATTAAGTGCACAGTTCAACTTCTGTTAGCCATAAGAATGTTTTAATATTCAAGATGAAATTTTTTTATGCATACATATTTTCTTCTTGGCCAAAAAACATAAATTGTATATGCATTTTAATATAAAATGGTATCAAATATATATATATATATATATATATATATATATATATATATGTATATAATAAATTAAGTTCAGTACACACCATGATATAATTTCAAATTGAAATTCTAATCATCCTTCGAATTTTCACTAAATGTCTGACGAAATTTGCATATGAATAACTTTAAGAATATGCCACAGATAATATTTAACAAAATGTGAATTCACTTAAGTATTTTGCTGATGATATTATCTTGATAAGATATCAATCCTATCACGTGTATTGCCTTTTTATAACCATTATATGCACAACATATGGATACTTGCAAAGTGTATTTTTTATAACGAGCATATGAGGGGAAAACTTAATACAAAAATCATCTGAGAGCACAGTGTAAATTAACCTAAATCACATGTAAGCCGCTTGTCATACAACGTACTTGGAGCATATTAAAAAAACGACGAGCAACGGCCGTGAGTTGACAGTATAAACCGCACCACACACACACACACACACACACACACATATATATATTTAGGTATATGGATATGCACATACATGTGCATATACACTTATATGGTATACACACTCATGCAGAGCACATATACACACATGTGCATATCATAATCTCTGTTTATCACGCTCCCACTCTCTACATCTGTCTATCTTTCTGTCTCTCCTTTGCAGATGACGTGCTATTCTCACGTCGCGGCCGCATGGGACGCATTGTGAGTCCGCGTCACACGCTTCCGCCGAACACAACGTGCACGTACCACTTTCACGGATATCCTGGTGACCTGATTTGGTTATCGTTCACCAGCTACAATCTGCAGATACTGCAGCAGGCGATACATGATAACAATACGCTTGGACGGGTGAGTGAAAACGTTTCAGGCAGCCCCCAATCGAGATTGGGGTTGCTGCTGGTTCTGGCTCTGGTTCTGGGTCTGGTTCTGGGTCTGGTTCTGGTTGTGGCTCTCATTCTGGTACTAGGCAAGTCACAGTTTGCAAAACTGCATAAAATATAAGTCGAGGTAGTGTGTGTGGGAGGGGGGTTTATAAGAGCTGCAGGAGCTGAAGTATCCGAGTTGTTTGCATTGTACGTTTAAACACATCGCGCTCTACCCCAGCGGCAAATTCACTTGACTATTGTCTTGATTTCTATATATGCTATTAGTGCCAGTCGAGCGACACTTTGTCTTCGCACCCAATTAAAATGTTGCCGTGTTTGTGACTGAGCTGACAATAGCAAGAGCAAACACACACCAAGAAACAACGCCGAAGATGTCATACCCTTGCAGAAGATACACGGATGCAAATTTAATTAGTTATAAATAATGGAACCATCTGACTCGTGCATACAAATAGATTACAAGTTATTAGATAAGTTCAAAACGAAGAGAAGAGCCGACGGCCAAGGCTCTTATTAAAGTTGTCGGAGATGTCTCCTTCAATTACGCACTTTACGGCACAACTTTAATACTCTCCGCAAGAGTACACAAGCAGTTTATAATTAAGTAAAGGCTCTGAGCTGCGAGGATGAGGAATGTGGCCAAAGGATTTCGACATTCGCTTTATGTTGAAAGTCTTAAGTTTACCCAAAGGCGAAATGAAACTGCGTCAAAATGCGACGCAAGCAGCAACAATATGAACTAAACTAAAACAACTAAGGAGCGTGGGGACAGCAAAATTTACAAAGGCAACACCATCTGTCATTCTGCCGTCGTGAGCATTTTTAATATGCACTGTTCGCTGTCTAACGGCCTGTAAATTGTGTCAAGGTGGCTCTGACTGCAAGTGAAAACGGTTAGCATGCATGCATTATACGACTGGCTGGAGCAGAGGGCGGTGCGTGGGGGGTGGGGAGGGGCAGCCGACTGGGGACTGGGGAAACAAAGCACACGACTGGAGTAGTTATGCGCAATAAGTAGTAAAAATACTTTCTAGACCAAATAATTTTCAGTTTTTAATGGTGCTCTGTTTTCCGACAGCTGTTGAATATGAATATGAATCATGACTCAACTAGAAAGGATTATGCACTGCGAAGAACTTATCGATTCAGGTGATTGCTTCTGATATTCTTAGCACTTTCACTTGTCCTCTTAAAGTTCGCAGCTTTGCAAAAAATTGATTACTAATTTCAGACTTATTAGAATCTGTTAATTTGAATTATTATCACACTTATTAAATTAGTTTTTATCCAGTCTGTCCATAATAATAAACTTCATTTTAGCCATACAATCTATATCACATGTTTCCACATAGAGGACAGATTCTCTTTTGGCTTAGGATGCACTTTAGTCACCAGTCGCCAGTCACCAATCAGTTAGTCAGTCAGTCAGTCAGTCACTCAGTCCATTTGGGACAACTGTTTCATCTAAAAATATCAACTTTTACATTTTTACCAGTGTTTGCTTTCAACAGCAACGTACCATTACTTGACAAATTTTCTGAGCAGTGCTAAACCTGTCGACTTTCAAGCGTGACAAGCCACAAGACATTTAAGTGATCAAGCAAAGTTCGTGTTTGAAATTGAGTTGCTGCTTTTATCGTTAGCACCTCCATTCCCCTTGTCATATGTGCTCACATCTGTTAAGCTTACTTATAAATTGCCGCAAGTCGCCCAACTTTTTCAAGGTCTTTTTCTTGTCTAGACACAAATGGATGTGGCACTAATTTATTTAAGACGCACACTTTACGGCCACTTGAAATATTATCAGCACACGTATTTAGTGCCAATTAATTTGGAAAATCACAATGAAGAGCACTGCCACCCGAACGGAATAAGAGCTGATCAGCCGGACTTACTTGTACGGCAAGAGAAGCTCAGGAAGTCGCCTACTTCCTCTTCCAGAGTTGGCGACAATAAGCGCTTCCATCTGTTTGTCTGTTTGTCTGTCTGCCTGTCAGTCGCTGCTGGATGCAGTGTCCGTGTCAATTGCAGTTACCTCACCTTCACTTTAAATTGTAAAAAATGAAAAGCTGGCAGCAGTGTTGCAACAACTGCACAGTAACTGCCCCTTCCCCTTCCGCTTGGGTGTCGCTCGCTTAGCCGCCCGCACCCAACTTCTCCCACCACGTGACCAGTGCCACAATAAAAAGTGACAGAACAAAAATATGTGTAAAATAAAACAGGGGCATCAGCAGAAGCAAAAACAGTTCATGAATTTTGTAACAGCAGCAAAGCGACAAAAACAAACATCAGGTACATATAACAACAGCAACAACAGTAACAACAGCAACAATAGCAACAACAACAAAGCGAAAACAACGACAATCAACACTTGGTAAGCAACAGAGGGAAAAGGGGCCGCAGTTTGTACGTGGGTGCTTTCATTTGATGTACGGCAACAGGAGCAAAATTGTAGAAAATTTGCGCAAAAAAATGCTAGAAAACTTTTTAAATTAAGCAGCAAAGTTAAAATTCCCAACAAAAAACATGGCAAAGAGAAAGAAGCAGCAATATAAAAACAGCATGAGACACATCAATAAGAGATTTCAGCACAAGAAATTTTAGCTCGGACAAAGTCGACTGCATAATACCCTAGCTGTGTAATGAAAGTGAAAACATTTGTGTTAACCTTCAAAGAAGTTTATTTTTTATTTATCTGCCAAAATTTGATTACTTTAGTCTTGGCAGAAATGCTGTATCGATTTTTGTCGGCGGTAAAAGTATAGCTCTTATCGATTTACAGCTCAAGCCAGAATACCCAGCATCCTTGGCAAATCAATCCGTCAGACAGACATTCAGACGGACATTGAACAAACACAATACACTCTCATATATTTGGTAAAAATAGAGCTTTGGAAAGAACACCATGACATTTATGAGAGCCGCAAACAGTGGGGACAATTCGCGGGAAACTCAGTTGATGAACTGCGTGAAGGCAACGCCAGATCTGCGTGGGCATAGAAAAAGAACTTCCACCCCAACGAGATGGGGGGTCGACAATAAGACAGGCTTACAAAAACTCAAATTTAAAGTCACTTAACAGCTTAACAAGTTTGCTTGAAGCTGACATGTGGTTGATACTGCTGGTGTGTGAGGAATTTTAAATTGTTCTTAGAGGGTCAGCGAGTACTGTGATTTCAGGAATTTTGTACAAAAGGAATAAAGAAACACAGCAGCACAAGAAAAGACATTATGCAACCAAATTACACGATGAAATAAAATGAATAAGAAAACACAATAATCTGGCTTATACATATTCTGGAACTGGTTGGTTGCTGGTTGGCTTATAAGCGCCTGTAGTTGCTTCGAGGCGATCTGTATCTGTGAATCTAAGACTGGAAAGCCTATTTGATGAGTGCGCCTAATTGCTGACTTTCCATAGGAGTTGATGATAGGCAGCAAAGGTGATTCTATTAGCAGCTGGCTTAGTGTGCGTTATACCAACAAAGACATTAAAACTGTATTCATTAAGCAGGACGCTGCGCACTGTAAAAGTTGGCAATGTAACGCCATATGGCTTGGAGCCAACTGGGTGATGTAGACAGGAGTAGACGGAGGGAAGAAGGGCTGAATAACCTTCAATTTGCTAATGTTCTTGAATGAATATATTTAATATTATTGCTGATGCTCCAAGGGATTTGCTTTTGGAGGTCTATCAAGAAGTTAGTTAGAAGCTAGTGTGGCATCCCAATACCGTTCTTGCAATGTGTAACTATCTACTATCAGTAATGATGCTTGTAATTATGGTGTTGCAGTCGGAGAAAAGAAGATGACAATCATGAAGCCAAACAGTCCAAAGAGTTTTATCTAAAGCGGCTTCTGTGTGGCTCTCTCCCTTGCTAAGGTTTCTTCTGCCTTACAGAAGCCACAGCTGTTTAGAACTGTCTTTTCATTATTAACACAGTCAACAATAATCACTGACTAGACACGAGAAGAAAAACATTTCCAACAGGGTCTTGTAAAAATATTTAATGTCTGCAAACAGCATGTTAAGGATGATGAAGCCGCTAGTGAGAAAGATAGGGAGAGAACTACAGAAAGAGAGAGGAAACAGACAAAAACAACATGAAACATAACAGCAGCAGTGACAAAACGTGAAAAGACAAATATCTCACACTTGCAAGTGACTCTCATTGCCGCTGTTTGAATATGTGACATATGACACAGATGTTGGCAAGGGGCAGGAGACATAGGAGTGGGAAATGTTGGCACAACAAGACAGGCAAACAAAAAATAACGAGAGAGAGAGAGAGAGAGAGAGAGAGAGAGAGATAGATGGGGAGAGTGACAAGGCAGACCATGAAAACATATATTAAGACAAAGAAGGAAAAAGTTAGAAGAGACTGCGTTACTTTTAATGGGCAGGGCTTGGTTGGTTAATGCTGGGTGTTGTTTATCTGCAACAAACACGAAAATAATGTCAACTACTATGGAATTAAACAATAACCTGTGTACGCCTTAACTACATACATTCTGTTTGCATTGCAGAGCGATCTGCCGCCTTGGATTACACGTCTGCGCATGTGGGACAGCTACGGCACCTATCTGCCCATCAAGTCGACTAGCGTGACTACGGGACAGCCGCCGCCTCCTCCACCGGTTGCCTCGTCGGCTGATGGGGGTAAGCCCACGCTGCTGAACCAGAGCAACTATGGCAGCTACTACTACAGTGCCAGCAATCCGAAACTGAATCGAAACTTGCGCGTCAACATTGACAACGCCTGGAATCCGGTGGACACCTACATCTACGGACCCACCCAGTCGAGCATCTTCAATCAGGAGAACAAGTACAGCGGCTATCAGGGCAGTGCGGCTGCAGCTGCTGCCGGCGGAGCTGCTGGCAAACAGCTGGGCGGCATTAAGGATAGCCTCAATTATATTTCGGGCAGCAAATCTGCACGCGAAGGAGGAGGAGGAGCCTCGGCTGCTGCCGTCTTGAGCTCCGACAAGAACAGCCAAAGCGCCGTTTCCCTGATGAGCACCAAGGGCAAGCGGCGTCTAATGCTGGAGATCTACGACTACGAGACGCCCAAGTTGTGCGATCACACGGCCATCGGCAGTGGAGTCAGCGGCAGCAGCGCCCTTATGGGTGGCAACAAGCAGCGACCCTGTAGCCCACTGGAGAGCTATGTGAGCACCGGCAGGGATTTGGTAAGTTAGCAAGGACCAAGAAATTGCAAAGGTTAGCTTAGTCACTAACAAAGAAATAATTTGTTTAAAAGAAAAAAATACTTTTCTGAACGTCTTTTAACTGAATAATAAGAAACTAAATGGAATAGTTGTCCAAATCACAGTTTTTTGATTATATATAAGTCTATAGCTATGTGCCTAGCCATTTTAGAAGTCACCCACTATATGTATTACCTGAGTAATAAATATATCTCAAACACAATGATAAGAAACCTAAAGAACAACATCTGGCAACAACCCACCTGCTCTCGATTAATTACCAGTCTTAAGGTGGGCTCACACGTGCTGACAATATATTAGTTGAATATTCGACATTTGGGCTGCCGGACACGTGTAAGCACAACGTGACAAAGGTCTGGTCGGAGAATACAGATTTTTCTTTATTATGTTCATATGTATAAATATGTAACGAGTAGTTACACTACAGTGCTGTCGGGTGGCAACGCTGGTTAACAGATCTAACAGCTGCATTAGCATTAGTCGTAGAAGAAGAGTCCTGGAAGAACAGCGGAATGATGGAGTCGAGTTAAGATCACCAATAAGAAGTCGTCAAATATCTAAACTATTTGTTATATATATATATATATTTGGTATAATTAAAGCCAATCCAATTCCGAATGCAAAGTTGCATACAATCCATTGTAATCCCCGCATTTTCCCACCAAATTACTTGTATTTCTCATTTGTTTGTGTTTCTTGGCTTTCACATTCATAACAAAATACAGTCGCAGCTGTGAGTTGACGACACATTTCAAGCGAAAATAATAGTTTAACGAATCTAGACTGAATGAAAACCTCTGCCCGTGTGTACAAACACGTCTTGCCAGTTTGTTGACCGGCTACATCGTTGCCACTAGAAATTACATACACAACACGTCGCTTGGCATTAAATAAGTAAATATATGGCAACATTACCAGCGAGTGCAAGACAGTCTTTAGAAATTGAATTGTTTGCCAAAACTATGCAATAATTTTTGGTACACGAGCACAACATGACGATATAATGCTGCCTGCTTTCAGGCGTTAACTTGAAAATTTAATTGTTTACGAGGTGGAAAAAAGTACAATTTCTTGAAAATATAACAAAATCACCGATTCGTTTATTTTTGTGCAAACAGTCTCCTGTACCAGCTCTCAGTGCTGCAAGTTGTCCTCAATTTGGCTGCCTTAACAATTACCTGGCAGCAAACCGAGCCAACAAATTTGGCACTGTGCAAACTTGTATTTGCTTTAAGCTTGACAAAATTAATCAAATTAAACACTCGAGTGCATCGCCAGACGTGCACAAATAACGACAAACGCCAAACGGCAAGCGGCATGCGGCATGCGGCAAACGAAGCCAACGAATCCAGTGAAGCTGCGGAGTCACCCGCGGCAACTTCTTTGCCTCTCGGCAAATTCAAATTCACCAAAGCATACACAAAACCGACTCTTCTAGGAGGCAGAAAGGGAGAGCGGAGTGAGCGCTGAATAGTGGGTACTGAGACTGGGTACTGACAGCGGGCCTAGTAAATAGAGGGGACCGCAATATAAGCTTGCTTAGCCTTTTTAAATGGCGCAAATATGAACTGCAAATATTTTGACGCCAAATTGAAGCTGCGTCTCCTACACTGACAAGAAAAAGCTGGTTAGAATTAAGAAATCAAGATTTTGAGTCTCAGATAGAACACATACAAATATTTGGATCAGATGTTTTCGGGGCACCATGTCAGTCAAAAACGAACAGAGTTTCTAAATTTTATAACGCATTTATTCACAGACTACTTTGCTGATCGATAATATGTATAAACTGTTTCTAGACACACTTAAAAACAAAATTTTAACACTCTCGACAAGAGCAAGCCTCATCGAAAGAAAGTTTATAAAAGTACTGATGAATATTCTTCTTAGCGAATTTCAAATGTATACGATTCAATGTCCACCAAACCCAATCAAATACAAAAATATGTTCATTGCTTTTCTTATCTTTTTCAAGTTTAGGATCGGATATAATATGCACTTATGTCGTCAATCCCCACTCACTTTCTGTATGAACACAACTTATATCGGCTCCTTTGATGCTGGACTCTTGAAATTTAAAAAAAAATACTCGTTGGCGTCTGTGCCAGACGAAGAGCCAAGTTGGGGATGTTTTTTTATTTATTTATCAAGTGTAGATAAAAAATTTCACATTTTAAAACAAAAGGTTTTAATAATTATGATGTAAAATTAAAGATACAAATTAAATAATATAAAACTAAAAGTGAATAATTAAATTAAAATTTCAAAATAAATATAATAAAATAACGGAAATAATTAATCTGCGGATATTAAAATTATTGCATTATTGCAAATCCCAATCGGAACACAAACTGTTGAATGTTAGCAGACGAGAGTAAAACGTTAAGCAGGAAGAAAGAGAGATGAAGATAAAGAGTGAGGAAGAATAGACAAATTTCTTAAATCACTATTGTCAAAAATTACAGACAATATTTTTTGACGATAGGGTCATTCCTCACCCACCACTGTTCTAAGTCCTAACTAACCCCACTAAAACCCCTGTTCGGATCCGCCTGAGACGTTATTTATATATAATATATAATGCTTATAGGAATAGATAATTCCATCAGAAATAAACGATTGTTCACTTGATTGTTGACATTAACTCTGTAACTTTAATTACAGACACTCTCCTATAAAGGATCTTAAAAATACCAAAATCCATTTAAAATGATTTATAGATAATAATAATAGTAGATTTAAATTTCAATAGAATTTCTCGAAGATGCTGACAGTGGCCAACATGTCGACTTTCATATATATCCTGCTTTTATGATAAAATTATATTATACATTAAAGTAAGATAGAAAAAGAACAAGTTAACGAATTTGACTATGTTTTTCGAATTGAAATTTAAATATAAAATGAAAAAGTTGTATACTTTTTCCTCTCAGTGCACATTTCGCACACTAATTTTTAATTTTAATTTTTACTTTTCGTATTTGCAGAAACTAGAATTCCACACGCACACAGGCACCGCCCTATTTCCGGCCCAATTTGCACTGAACTATGAGTTTGTTGACACGGAACAGGGCGGCGAAACTTGGACAGGTAGGCGAGGCGAGGATCCAGTGCCTCCGCTCTGTTCACGGGTCTTTCGCAAACGCAAGGGCAACATTCAGGTGCCGAGGAATGTGTTCCTCTACGGCCGAGGCGGAGCCAAGAACATCACCTGCCTCTATCGCTTCGAAGCGGGCACCTCGGAGCGTGTGAAGCTGGTGTTGCACAATGTGTCGTTTGGCGAAGGAACCGCCTGCACCACGGACTCGGATCTGCACACGGGCCGACCACGCTGCAATCAACTGGATCCCGAAGGTCGCATCACCGAGCTGCGCCTCTACGATGTGCCCTTCCGAGATGTCAAAATACAGCTGGGCTGCTTCTGTGACAACTCCAGCGCCTTGTACAGCAATGCGCCGCTCACATTTGTATCGCATTCCCGAATCATGGAGCTGAGCTTTACGGTGACCAGACTCAACATTTCGGAGGACTTTGCCGACGTGTTCTTCTCGGCCTCGTATGAGTTCAAGCGGCAGGCGGACTGCCGGAAGCAGCTGAAGCTGAAGGGCGCCGGCGGCGAGGATGAACTCAAGTATCCGCTCAAGCCACAGGACGCCAGCTGCGAGGGCCTCGCCTGGTACATTGAAGCGCAATCTCCGGAGCGTTCGCTGTTTATGCAAACCTGGGGTGCCTATCTGCCAGTCGATCCCACCTCCGAGGACGCCATGCGGTGCCACACCAAGAACCGCCTAATGGTCTACTCGGGCAGGCCATTGAAGCCAATGCGTGTGGTTTGCCCCGCCCAGAGCGGTCCCAGGCCAACATCACTGCACATATTCTCCGAGGACTGGACGAATGGACAGCCTTTATTTATGAACAAGTATGTAGAATGGACTAAAAATACCAATGACATCAGCTGAAAGTGCCATTTATTATATCCACACTCAGAGAAAATCTCTGTTCCGAAGTCAAGTAGTACAACCCAAAGTGAAATCCAGCTAATTTGTGTTCCAGTTTTGAAGCACTTTTTTGCGTAAAATTCTTTAATAACGACAAATCATGTTTGAACTTAATTTAATATTAGATTTCAGTTGATACATTTTTTTTAAATTAACATAAAGAACGCATACAATTTGAGTTTTGATGACATTAATTTAATTCAACAACTAACATTATTATCATATAGTATCCAAGTTTGGTGGGCTTTAAGACTTATGTCCAATTTATTTACACGATTTTTCTGCGGAGCTCAATCTCTTTTGTGTTTAGATCACTTAACGATTTTACAATACAATTTGTGAAAATAATGTTAAGCAGTTGATTGTAATTTAATAGGTACTGGTTGGATTATAAAAGTTAAGTTTTTAGTGCTCAGGTCTTGGTGCAATTTTCAGTGGGTATCATTCTGGCTGTAGCCGAGTGAACTGAAAGGCACTCGATTAATTATCTAAAAGGCTCGACACGCTCATTAGTTGACACTGTCTGGCCCGACATCCTGGACACTGTCAATTACCCTTTGGGGTGCCATAAAAATATGTTTCCTCATAGCCATGTGTGTGTTTTATATGCTTTTCCCTTTTTGCTTGTGCTTTTTATTTGACGACAGAATTGCGCTGCACTTGCACATAAAATTTAATGCCAACACGTTCCGTCAGAGCAGCAGCACAGAACTGACCGAAACGGAGTCCATACACGTGGCACGCACCTTGAACATAAATTGCTGGAGCAAGCAGAAGTCCTCACATGGAGCTAGTCTCTCTCTAAATCTTTCTCTGTCCACCTCCTGGCAATTTTTGCATGCTTTCGACATAGTATCTTTTTGTGTATGTTTGTTATGTAGGGGCTTGTACGACTGACGGCCATGTTTGCTTTCTTCAATGGTTTTTTTTTTGTTGCCATCCGTGCGCTCAATTTCCTGTGTTTTGTTGCCATTTCCTGTTATTGCATTTTTGAGCAGCTTGCTTTTTTTTTTAATAGATCTCATAAGAACCTTTAATGCCTCGAATGTGAGAGAGTTATACAAATTGAGAGCTGGCATTACAGTTAAAAGTACGTCAAGTTGTTAAGTTGCAATTAATTTGAGAGCTAAAAACAAGTAAGAACGGTTATCTCAGGCCAGCCGAAGATTGCATATCCGAGAAAATCGGACTCAATCTTATGATATTTAAATTTTAGTTCGCTCTTCAGCATATTATAATGTTTTCATAGGTTTTTGACAAATATTACTTTGGTATTTGCTGTTTCACGTGTGCCTTTGAACTTTTTTGAATGCTCCACTTTTGTGTAGCAATACTGAATCGCAAAGAGTGACATTTATGTCTACGGCTATTTCGATCCCACAACTTTCAGTCGATTGATTCGTTGGCAACTATTTAATAGTGGTCCGAAGAAGAATATTTACCAAAATCCATTAGCATATAAAATGTGAGAGCTCAGCGCATATAACCAAAAATATGGATTCACAGACGCACATAGCTATGTCGACTCGGCTAGTGATACTGATTAGGAATATATATATTTTATTGGCTTGCAGAAGTCTCATTCAATACATGCCACATCTCATAACAGGATTATAATACCCTCTACAAGGATATAAAAAGAAAACACATCCAAAACCGACTTGGAGAGCTATTTTAAATTGAAGCCATTTAAGTTGTACAAGTATTGCGAATGCAACTTATGTCCGAAAGAGCAATCTCACATGTTCATCTCGTTGAAGCCATTAAATTTAAGTGCCACAGTATATTATCGAAAATGTCAAAAAGCTACAAATTGTTGATGTAGCAGAATTCTAAGATAATTCAATTTTAATCGTTGCTACGTTCTTGTCTGGCTATCAATAATAAAATATGGGAAATATGAAATGGCTTTTAATATTGAGCAGAAATGTTGGATCAGAAATTATTATTCTTGCGAAATTAATTATTGTGTTTATATTACGTTTGACACACATTTATTTTGTTGATTTTGAGAAAGACGCTTCATTCCCGAATACTTCCTTTTGCCGATTACATTTACACAACTTAATGTTATTTATTTAACCTATTGTTAGTGGGTACTCGGAGTATGAAAAATATAAATATATTAAAAAGTCATTGTGAGTATTTGGTTGGCGTCTATGATTAAGTGCTATGGGTATATATATCAGATGCGATACAACTCCAACTTATTTGCCACTTAGAGCACTCAATTTTAATATTATTTCAGCTTTGGCAACGCTTTATTTTGCACTCGAAGTCATTAAGACTACTTAAATGCTATAATGTTAATGGCAAAATCATCATCTGCGCCATCTTCTTCGTTTTGCTGCCGCTTATTTGAAATGCATTGCGAAGCGAAGTGAATAATAAACGAGTATTCTATCTATGGCTACTTGAAAGTTGCACGTAATTAGTTGCACTTGAGCAATTGAAGGCAAAAGAGATATTCGAGTGGAGTTATCCTTGCCTTACTCCCCTTCCTTTCTTACCCGAAACTTGCCACAAAGTTATGTGGAGCATGGCAACCAGCTGCTTGACTTAAATCAGAGGCGGGCACACCCGAAAATGTTTACAACTTAACTTTGCTTTCCATTTTGCTTATACGTCTCACTCCGCTTTGCTTGCAGGCCCATCAGCTTGGTGCTGGAGCCCATACTCAAGGAGCCCGGTGACATAGCCTTCACGTGGCTGGAAATACATCGTACCAAGAACGCACTGCTGCAGCAATTGGACCTGCATGTGAATGCAAGCGTAACCACGGGCATGGGCACACCATCCAGTGGTGCTGCTGGTGCTGGTTCTGGTACTGGTGGTGGTGGTGGTGGTGGTGGAGTTGTGGGCACTGGCAGTGCTGGCGTCGCTGGCACTGGAGGCATTGCGCCCAGCGCAGCAGCCAACGAAACGCTGAACGAATTTGGATTTTATCCCAAGGAGTCGGATTGCGAGTACAAATGCCCTGAAATTGATGCATGCATAGCAGCCAGTCTATGGTGTGATGGTAAGTTGAGAATTCAAGTAGACATTCCAAGCACGGGTAGCCCCACAAGTAACGGACTCATCCATCTCATCCAGAATCAAAGTGGTGAACAGCACGCAGGAATGCGAAAATGAGTCCATAAACAGCATATAAATTTTAAATCCGAAAAAAATCGCCATGAATTTTTGAAAATCTTCAATGGGTTTTTTCTTCATTTTTATGCAATTGTGTTTTTACGTCAGTCGACAAAGCAAATTTCATTAATTATTTCTTAAATTTAAACCGATTTTTTTTTCAATTTATCAAAAATATGAACAATTTTTTTCATATTTTTAGAAATGTTTTCTACAAACAAAAAAAGCGCTTTAATTTTGAGAGCGATTTTACAAATTTCACGGCGATTGTTTTCTGAGTGCACCAAATTCTAAAATTTTAAGCTTTCGTATTATTTTAAGAACCAACTTGCCAACTATTTGGGCAACACTCGCCAGGCGCTAAGCTCGCATTACGTATTGTTGTTGTTGGGTCGTCTGTCCAACTGTCCGTCCATCGCCTGCTTGTAGGCAACAGAAATTTCACTTGTGGTAGCTTGGCTGTTAATTTCATTGCAAGCTGCTGGCCACGTTTTTGTAATCAGGCAAAGTTTCTTCTGACAACTGCACAAAGCTGCTGCAAGTTACTGCGGGTTTTGTGCACCAAAGTCGCCCAAAAACTATATGTATATCTACCACAAAAGTTTTATTCATCCGTCCCTCCGTCCGTCCGTCCGTCCGTCCGTCCGTTCGCAGCAGCTGCCGCCAAGTGGTTTAGTGTGCTGCACTTGAGAGAAGGGACTGGACTGGATGTCTGGCTGGACTCGCCTTTTAGCTTCAATTATTTATGGGCAGCCAGGCGCGACTGCAACTGAGCTGCTTAACCAAAAAGAGAGCGCATTAAACAAGCTAACCAAACTAACCAGGCAGCCCAGCAAGCCGAACAGCTCAACAGCAACCAGGGAGTACTCAAATGACACTCGCTGGCGGGTCTTTCAACTTGGCCATCGTCGAGGCGAACCTGTAACCTGACCGCAGATTTCTTTTCAATCAATGCTCTGCGCTATCTGCATTTTCAGGTCATCACAACTGTCCCAGCGGTTTCGATGAGTCCGAGGAGGAGTGCGGAACCGCTCGCAAGCTGCTTGAGCTGCCCGGCGGCGTCTTTGCGGCATTGGGTTGCATTGCAGCCGCTTTGACCGCCTGCCTGATATTCTGCATGTTCGGCCTGATGCGCAAACGGAAAAAATCGGTGGTCCAGAAAAGTGGTGGCTTCATGAATAGCGCAAATGGCAATGGCACGGTGCCAGCTGCCTGTAATATTGGCACACTGAAGAAGGACTTCAAGAAGGAGGCGCTCTACATCGACCCGGCGTCCTGACATCCACTACAGCCGGTCGAGTACATACATGTGGATCGGGAAACCACCGTGTGATATGTTGCCGCCGGCTGTGGCTTCTACGAGCAAATGGAGCAGGGCCTGAGCATTGCCTGACCGGAGCAGGAACAGGAACAGGAGCAGGAACAGGAAGACGATCTGGAGCGAGAGCAGAAACTGCAGATAGAGCAACTGGAGATTGTTGGACCAGTTCGGGATCTGTCATGGAGGTTTTAAAGCTGCTGAGGAGTGTAGTGAGTGTGCGTAGTAAGTATGTGAGTGCGAATTCAGGATTCAGGATTGAGCCAAACAGGGAAAACGAGAACTAAAACTAAGTTGTAAGTTCGTAACTTTTCTAAGCGCTTCAAGAGTAAAAGTATAACGAGAATGCGTGTGTGCGTAGACTTAAGAGCAAGATTTATTGAATAGGAATAGCTGCGATGGGTTTTTAACTAACACATATTTCCTTCAGCCGATCATCACTGCCTAGAATGTTCTTTATAAAGGTACACAAATAAATCGCAATCAAACTTCCAGGCTTAAGATATTAATTGAAAAATTTGATTTATTATAAGCCGGTTGATCTATAGCCAGTACTCAGAATAATTAAATAAAATATTTTCTTCGTTTCACTGATTCACTGAGATTTGAATCAGAAATTGTTTATAAGATTTCAGTATACACGAATATTTGATCAAAAACTGTGTTTTGCTGTTTTAATAAATACGACGATTTGCCTTCCCAATGGATTGTCAATTGTGTTTATAATGTGTATTTTATTTGGCAATCTAATATTGGCTTCGCTGAGCTGGTTGTTTATTTCCAAACTCTTCAATGTATTCTTAATTGCATTTTAGGCGAAAACTATTGTAAGTTAGGTACCTTTAAATGATAGACAGTACTTCAAAGCGAAACCGTATTCCGTGGCGTATTCGGCACACATAGCACGCAGAGAAACAAAAATTAGTTAAAATTAGAAACCAAATGCAAAAAGATCATAATTTACAATTAAATTGTATAAATGAAAGAAAACTGAAATGATATGAGTCTAGATAAAATACTCTCTCTGACATAAGATAAGAGCTTAGGCATAGATACGATTATATAACTGTTAGCAACATTTCAATGGGGCAAGTGAAGAATCTCGACAGTGTTGTGATCCATGGCATGCACATACTGAACTATATTTAACTATAGTGTTAACTAAGCAACTAAGGCATTCAAAGAGTTATTTAGCAGCTGAGGCGAACTTCTCACGATATTATGAGTATGTATAGTGCACGTGTGGTTTTTTTATACAACACACACATACACACACATAGGAACACCAAAACAAAAAAACAAAAAACACATCACTTAGTGGTTTACTTGTTATAACTTAATTAAATTAAAAATATATAAGGTGTCATTAAGCAGCGTTCAATAAATCAATATGTTCACTGATTGTCAAAAAAAAAAAAAAAAAAACGAAAACGAAAGAAAAGAAAACTGCCGTAAAATGTCTTTAAATCTTAAATTTGTTAATATATTTATTTTTCAATATATTATTTTAATAAATTTTTTACGTTTTTTATACTCGATATATGTAAGATTTCAAGTAATTTCATTTAAATGAATTGCTGTACTTAGTTTTCCATTTGTAGCTACAACCAGTTTAATTAGAAAACAAATTCCTAATGATATTATAAAAGAATAGCATTTACAATACAGAATTGTAAAAACCAAATACAGATATAAATTATGTCGTACAAAAGTACGATGCGAATATAGAGTAATTTATGTCACCAATTAAGTATAAACAATCAAATCTTTGGCAGAGTTCCCAATAGAAGCCCTAAGCTAAATGAGACGCCCATTTAAATGTATGCCTAAGACAAATATACTTTATTTTAAATGCACTATATATATATATATATATATATATATATATATACATAATAGGTATGTTCTTCTAGGGTCAAATTTGTGTCGCAGCTCGAAATTAATTCGCATAGCAAGAGCCATGAAATCAATTAAAGTTTTACCTTTGAGCAATAGTGAATGCACATGAAAGATAATACTGTAAAAAGGCAAAGCGAATAGAAATAAAATCGATGTTTTAGTTGCATTTTTGATAGTATATAAACAATACATGTATTTATAGCCAGAATGCGCACTTTGTACAATTTTATGAACGAAATATTATTTTGTCACACATAAATAATACAAAACAAAACAGCAACAAAAAAAATATATATATACGGATATTATACATATTTTACATATGTATAGAAAGAAAACGAAAAACTTAAGACAAAAAATATTACAAAAGAAATCAATTAAAAACAATTGGTGCATAGGCCAAACTCTAATTTCTGTCGACAGCCGGCAATTGGAATAATACATACAAACTTTTATGCAAAATGTGACGGTGCATTGCATACATACATACATACATAAATATATACATACATACATATGTATATGTAGCTAAAAAAAGATTACCACGTTTTGCTACTGTCACAATCACAATCTAAAAGTCAAAGTCACACTTAAAGTCACGATCACGTCACGTTCACGTCACGTTCACATCAGTTCGGTTCAGTTCCTTCTCATACATGACAAACAAACTATGGAAAAATTGATGTGCCAACTGTGTTTAAAGTAGATTCCATTCAGTAAACAAAAAACGTACATGAAATTGAATTATGAAGCCACATAAAACATAGCATGTAATTTATTTGTAGACCCGAAAGAAAAAAAAAGAACTAAATTGAAGAAAGCAATTGCGCCGGAATAATAAATAAATACGGCAGCTGTGTAAATAGTCAAATTGAGTACAGTTAACGCATGTTGTAGAATGGAAAGCCCAAGAAATATACAATATACAAGAAAAAACTGTCAAGCTCTTAAATAGTATTTGTTTGTTCTTATTTTCTTTTATTTTTCAAATTTGGAGTGTTCATAAATTGTGCGTTGTTTTGAGTCTTATGACGTAAGTTTCACTTGTATGATAAACAAAAGGAAATATTTATAAATAAAATATATATAAACATAGTATTATATATGAAAATAATGAAATAATGACGCACTGAATCAAATAGATGAAACGAGTATTTAAAACAAGACAATTAAGAAAAAATAAACATTAAAACGAGAATTTTAAAAATACCACACTCGTGTTTTATTCAAATTGTGGCAAGTTCATGGTGCAACCAAATGTGACACGCGTTAATAGCCAACAGCCCAGCCGGTGTTAGAAGTGAGGCACCTGCCCAGCTGTAAAGTACTGCAACTGCACCCAACACGTAAACCAAACCGACCAGCTTATCCCCCACACAATACAAACACACACCAACAACTGTCAGGGGTGCTCTTGTTGTTATAGTTGTTATTGTTGTTTTTGTTGTAATTGTCCTGGTTGTGTGCTCAACTGTGGTGCTGTTTATCGCCAGCAGCTGACTATATTCCACTCTGTTTGGTCACCAGAAAACTAGGCCTATGGTGTTGATAAGCCCATCTGCGAGACCAGGTAATCAAATAAAATAAAAATGAAAATATTACAGCGAGAGTCGGAAAAGGAATGAGCAGCAATAATTCGATTAACATTGAAGATGGAAATTTCTTCAGAGATGCAGTTCTTTGGATTGGTTATAAACGCCTAAGCTCAAGTTGAGCTAAATTATTTTAACTTCAATTGAATTAGTTTTCTAATTTAAACAGAATAAATAAATTTAATGGATGGTTTCTAAATCATTTACATAATCTATTTGAAGGAGTAGACATAACATAAACATCTATTTTATTTATATTGATATTTGTTATAGATTATTTTTATTACATTATTTTTGGGTTTTTATGTGAAATAAAATAAAGGTACAAATTATACAGCGATAGTCGGAAAAGGAAATGCTATAAATTTAATAAAATTTGCATCGATATTTCTTTGGTGCGCAACTTCAACTAATTGAATTAACTAAGTTTACCTGTATTATTTTATCTTCATTCATTTATAAAGTTTTTTTTTTAATAAATTACGTATTTAGTGTGTACTAATGTCAAACGACATAAAAATAAAAAAACAAAATTAATTTAATTTATGTATGCTTATTATAAGTAAATAAAATAAATTGTATAAAATTCCTAAGGGCATTTAATTGCCAAATTCAATTTATTTATTCAACTTACTTTCTTTATATTTTATTATATTAACTTATGTAAAATTGATTAAAAAAAAAATTAAAATTACATAAACTATATGCAAGCGAAACATTTATTTGATGACTTTTTTATTGGGGAGGGGGAGCAGCAATGTGTCAGTCAGCCTGTCAGTCAGGTGCTGGCATGCTAAAGTCTAGTGGCACACCTCGCACCAGACACGCGACTGTGGCCGAACCGACAAACAGGCCCAAATGTGTATTTGTACTGCGCCTAGGGCCAATTGAAGTTGTTTACAATTGAGTTGCGAGTTCAGCACAATTGCTGCGACAGGAACAACTATGAATAAAAAACAACAGCAGCGCAATAAAACAACGAAGCAGCGAGTTAAAACTTGTTGCTGGTGATAAAGTGACAAAATGGTGGCAGTTTTGAACAAGTGTTCGGACTATCCAGATGTTCAAGAAATGTCATCGACACCGACACGAATTATCGGCACCACATGGGTATTGTGGTTTTTTCAAGCGACCAAGTGAAAAATTTGAGGAATCAAATTCATTTTCCACTTGGGTGCCAAGTGTGCAATCGTATGACAATTTCATTATTGACTTTTTCTGCATATCAACTTCAATTGAGGCCGCTAGTTTATGTAATGCACTCATCTCCCTCTCGCACACTCTTTCCCCCTCTCTCTCTCTCTCTTTCTCTCACTCTCTCTCTGTGCTGCTTAATTTGACGCTTGCCGAGGCACAAGCCACAAATTTATTGCTTCTTTTATCTGCTTATTTATTTTTAAGCACTTTTTGTTGACTGGCGTTTTTTCAATTTTTTATCGAGAAATTTACATGAATTTTCAGCTTGTTGCAAAAACATAAACAATCATTTTTTTGTAGCTTGACGTAATAAAAAAAATGACAATAATTAATTAAAAAATCACAGCTCAGGCAAATGTGAAAACGCATTACTTTCGGCCAACAGCCGTCAGACGCCAGTCCAAAAGCAGAGCACCTTAAGCGAAACAGTACTTCAAAAAAGTTTACGAAAATAAATCGAACATGGAAATAAAATCAAAGTAATCAGCCAGGTCTGGCTAAGGCAAAGGTTGCATTTTCTATTTTTTTATGTTATGTTGGTATGACTTAGACAATGTTTTTTTACTTTACATATCTAGCCTTTTTATAAAATACCCAAAAAGCCTCAAGTATTCTTACCAACAGATTCCATGCCAAATGCCAAACATTTCGTACATTTGTATTTTCGTTAACTGGCGAGTGGCAAAATTACAGCTTGATTTAAATAAAACTGCTGATGGGCATATTTTCATTTGTTTTCCCGAAATGAATTATAAAACAATTATTTTAAACATAAGACAGTAACAGATCAAAAACTAAGAGGCATTTTATTTTTATTTAGCTTTCAGCATACATTTATAATAAAGTAATTGAATTATAAAAGTCTTTTAAAATATTCGTCAATCTTTGGCATACTTAGAACATCGATCCGTAATACGATAAATCATTTAAAAAATTCACAACATATTTTACGAATGTTGAATGTAGAGGCAACAACTTAAGATGCAGGCTATTGGTTACCTATTGTCTTATAAAATATTGTTATAAGCACATTTCTCGTTTACACTGTTCTATATATATATATATATAAATGAGTTCTATAAGCGTTGGTAGGTCAATGAACTCTCCACTCTACAAGCGCGGGACTGTACGAATAATTTCTACTCAAATTTTTTGGACGTTCTGAGGAAATTTTGCGCAGTTTGAATATATCTTGAGATAATAAATGGCTTGTAAAAATCGATAACAATACCAAGACGCAAAGGTCAAGTTTGTTCAATTGGTGGGTTCAAGGCGAAACCAGTTTTCGAATAGTCCCAAAAGAAAGATAGACGATGGGTGCTTCGGACCGGCATCAAATGCTAATGCTAATGGGGGATTCGAATTACTTAATTAAGTCGAATACAGTTAAAAAGAACAACTGTTCAAAGATCAATTGTTTCTCACATGTATTTGTGCAGTTGTCTCTTTGCTGCGTTGACAATTTTTTTAAATATTAGCGACACAAATAGACAAAAAAAAGTGGAATTTGAAGCCAGACCACAGTTGGTAAAAAAAAGACCAGGGAACAACAACAAAGTACACACATCAACTGCTGCACAGTGGCGTCCAAAATATTGAGTAGCAAAGAAAAAGAAAATGAAAAAGAAAAAAAAGAAAAAGAGAGCGAAATGCTGAAGAGATGCCAGGTTGACTCCAATCGAATGAGTGCGCAAAAGAAAAAGGTAAAAGCAGCTGGTGGTAAAACAGCAACAACAACAGCAACAGCAACAACAACAAACGGTAAACGTAAACGTAACTAGCGCTTAACGCAGACGCCGACGTCGCGACGCGTTGATCAACGTTTGGACTTGGCCAAAAAGGCGGCCAAGCACTCGCAGGAACATTCAGTTGTGCCGCGAACGTTGTGCGCTTCACACGCAAAACTCTCTCAGTACTCAGCATACTCAGTACGACGGTGCCGGGCCAAATAATACAGCACTTAACTGTATCTGCAATTTGTGGCAGTGCCCCCAGAATAGAAGCATTAGAAAAGCCGATCTGTTTTCTGATCTTTGCTCTCAGTGTTGTTGTATCTTGTTGTGCGTGTGTGTGTGAGTGTGTGTGGGTTTGTGGGTTTGTCTCGATGACACCAAACTCGGACCGTTCCTACAAAATGAAGCTGCGCGATGTGGAAAATGCCTTCAAGTACAGACGGATACCGTATCCGAAGCGGTAAGTCGTAATAAAAAACAAATTTCATATTACAAAATATAATATATTAAACATATCGATGTAGATTGGCAGTTGATTAGTTATGTGTAAAATGTCATTTAAGCAGAGCTTTCGACCTAATATCAGCGTGTAATTGAAAACCGGTCATTAAATAAATAATTAAATTAATAAACAATAATAATAAATAATTAATTAAATGAATAACACTAAACCCGAAAATATCGATAGACATTTGTGGTTGATTATTTATTACAGCCAAGACAATTGGCCCTGTACAATGGAACTTGGCCATAAGCAAAGATTTCGAACTAAATTCAACGTGTAATTGAAAACCGGTCATAAAATAAATAATTAAATTATTTAATAATAAAAATAATAAGAAATAATTAATTAAATTAATAATACTAAACTCGAAAATATCGATATAGATTTGTAGTTAACTATTTATTACAGCAAAGACAATTGGCCCTGTAAAATGGCACTTGGCCATAAGCACAGATTTCGAACTAAATTCAACGTGTAATTGAAAACCGGTCATAATTACTAGTTGGAATCTGCGCACTCAACTCTGATTCGACTCGGATTCGACTCGGATTCGACTTGAAGTGCACTCAATTCTCCATTCTCAATTCTCGATTCTGCTGCGCTAGTTGCTTTGTTAACTTTCGGTTTTCTCAGCAGAGCCAGCTGCCAACTTTGGCATCGAGCAAAAGTGAAACGTATTTTTCCGATTCAAAGTGATAAAAAAAAAATTTAAAAAAAAATCAAACGCATTTTTCATGGTCAGCTGCTGCTGCTGCATTTGCCATCCAATCAGAATTCACTCAACGTGCTCCAGTTTAAAGTAATTTTAAGCCAGCTCGCATTTTTTTTTCAATTGTTCTGCTCGGCGGTCATATTTCATTTCGTGCTTCCAACAATTGCTGAACAGCTTCGGGGCCAGTTTTTTTTTAATCACATTTCGTTGTTGTATTTGTTGTTGCTTTGTGGTTACCAAACTATGCACGGAGACAACAACAATGTGCGCCAAAAACCAAGAGAAAAACCTCGAGTACTCAAATTCAAACTCCACCTCAAGCATTTCAAGTGGCCCCCACTCACCCGCACCACAAAACCACCCAAGCCATTTTTGTTGTTTTTTTTATGTTGGGTATGTTCTGAACTGCCTTTTAAAGAGCTCACAGCTCACAGCTCACAGCTCGCTGCTCGCTGCTTGCTCATTAGTCGCCGGCCAGGCCAAAAGCGGGCCATTAGTTGAGGTGTTTAGGCCAGACCTGTACCGGGAATCGTTCACTGCGTCCGCTTATTGTGCAACACGTGGCAGGCCCATGTAGTGTTGCAATCGAGATCGCATTAGATGTAAGCTAATGATATATACCGAACAAAACAAATACACGCACACTGGTTGTGGACTAATTGGTATTTAACAGGTGTTGATTGTTGCTTTGGGGTGTGGGAATTTCTTTTTGTATTTTTGTTTTGCTGCAACAACACATGAAAACATGACGAACTTACAAAACGAGTGTTGTATGAGGTAAAAAGCATTGAGAAATCATAGATTAATAATTTATCATATTATTATGTACACAGTTAATGTGTAAGCCAAGATAATATGAGGAACAGAAATTGCAATTGAATAGAATGTTCAATTCCTGAAGTCGGCCTTCCTTTCGGACATATCGCGCCTCTCTGAAAACTACCCTAGGAAACTAGCCACGTTAATCCAATCCACAGAATGAAAAACGGTAGCCCGAACCGATATACAGTCGCAGAAGGGTACCTGAAGGGAAGGAATAATGTAACCTAATGTGAACCCAATTTGTCTCTCTCTCTCTCTCTCTCTCTTTCTCTCTCTCTCTTTCTCTCTCTCTCTCTCCTCTCTCTCTCTCTCTATCTCTCTCTATCTCTCTCTCCTCTCTCTCTCTCTCCATCTCTCTCTCTCTCTCTCCATCTCTCTCTCTCTCTCTCTGTCTGTCTGATAGCAACTTCATTAGTGTTTATAATAATTAATATTCAGCTCATTGATGTATTTTTGAAAGCTACTTGAAATGTTGTTCATGTTATTTAATAATGCTGTCAATTTATTGCAACTGCGTGCATAGGAAATAAATTAAAAAGTGGAAAATATTATTTTGATATTAATTGAATGCATTTGGCACTGTGAATACTTGCATTAATTTGAAGGCTCATTTTACAAATTTCCCGCAATTTTAGTTTGTGTGCATTAAATTTGTCACTCAGGCAGTCATTAAGTCAGTCAGTCAATCAATCCATCAGCTGTTTTGTATTTGCAAGAATAATTTTAATTGGATGTGCTTTAAGGCGAAAAATACAAAAACGTTTTTTGTGGCATAAAATTAAACAAATGTGTATTGTGGCAAGTAGAATAAAACGAAATTATCCAAACAAAATCAAAGTCAACAACAGTGCTGCATCGTATATTATTTACTCAGCGCTTTTGTTTTTGATTTGGTTTTAAATTAATGTTAATTTCATCAATTAATTGGTTCTGTGCAATATCGATTTCGGTTTTGTGAATGGGCTACAAGAGCAGAGATTTTGAGTGCTGCTTCACACAGTTTATACAAACAATTAAGCACAAAAATTGACTTAATAATTTATAACCGCAGTTCCACACAATGCTACAATGAGTGTTTTCGTTGGCTGATCTTTTAAATCAAACCAATTTGATAGTGGCATATGTTAAATTGCCAGGAAGCCAATGTTAATAAAAGCAGCAACTTTTGTCCTGTTAACGCCTCTGCTTCTGCTTGTGCTTGCTATATGTATATGTGTTTGTGGCACTGCTTACTTCCAGCAATGATGCCATATGGTTATACCGTTACTTATAAGTGTTAAACCTGTCGTCATAAATCAAATAAACCACACAAACTGCTGTTGACACTCGCACAAAAGTTACGCACATAAAAATAGGCGGCCGATACGTGCGGCAATTAATAAGATTCACTTTTATTTTATTACACAACAACAGCGATCTGACGTCACAAGCTACGAGCTCTGTATAAATTATCAGAACTTCTGCAGTTGCAGCGAGCAGCGAGCAGCAAAAGCAAATGAGCAAAGTCAAAGCGCACCTTACACAATGTCAGCACTCTCACTCTCTCTCCCACTCTCTCTGCTTCTGCATTTGGCAGCTCTCGATGTTGTTGTCTTCATCAGTTCTTCTTTGATATACGCCGATGACTGCCTGCTGTTCTGCTCGCACTGCTTGACGACAATTATGTGATATGTCTGGCACATTTTCAATGAAAATCATTTGCAGCAGACCTGGGTGCATTGGAAAGCTAATTACAGTGCACCCATACATATAAATAATTACGTATGAGTGTGTAGTAAATTTAATTCACTGTGAGCCAGCGACTTGTTTTGTCTCTTTGCCTTTCATCAGCTTCTGTTTTTCTTTACAACGAGAGCTGCATGTGATGGGGGGATGGGGAGTTGGACTGTTAACTAGCGAGAACTGTTCGCTCTTCCTCTCTCTCTCTATCTTTGCTTATTTTGCTGCTTTTACCCTTTTACCCGCATGTAAAATGCCGTTTAAGTTCAGCTTTTAACAGATGTTTTCGCACGCAATTTGCAAGTGAAAGCCTAAAATGTTATTTGTCTGCAATTATTGCTTTGCGCCTTTTGGTCAGAGTCCAACGAAAAATTCGCCCACGCCCACAAAAGACCACAACAGACGGTATAACAGTATAGTAGTTATTAATTGCAAACATCAGCAAGGGACAGGAACTAATCAACTTTCGCACAGTTTTAGTCATGCTCTCTAAGCACCAAAAAAAACCCGCCTCGGCTTCCTCCCACTGCTTGGGTTATGTAAAGCGGTCAAAAGTCGCGCTGACAGCCAAATTCGCACTATTGAAAATAAAGAGTGTAAGGTAAAAGCTGATTAGCACAATCATGAGAAAAGTGTGCAACACTTCGGAATCGGCTAAACATAAATATAACAAACAACACCCAAAAGTGGAAATTACGCGAATAACTTTCACTTGATACACAAATATGAAAAATGGAGAGGAGCACCCCTGCAAAGTAGACAATGAGACTCGCTGATATTTGTTGTTGTTTAGCTTTTACTGCTTTTTTTTGTCTTTTGGCACGTCAGCCAATTAATATAACACAAATCAATAGCAATGATCAAACTAAATGAAGCTAAGTGCGAGAAGCAATTTAACTATGATAAACTTATCTAGTGAGTCAGATGTTCTTGATGATCTTGTTCAGTTCACTTTAGACAACCCACACAAACACAAAAAATATTAAGCTATCCCAAAAGAATTCTCTTTTTTTAAATAAGTTCCAAAAACTTAAAAAAAAAAATACATTTATAACTAAAAAGGCTAGCAATAAATCGGTGTTTCCAAAAATATGGCAATTTTTCCATTTTGCATTTCTTTGTAAAAATACACTTCTTAAAAGTGGATATAAATTACTGGCTCGGCTTTTATATGAGAGTTTAGCTGTCGTCTGCCTTAGATACCGAGTAGCTCAGTGGATAAGTTTTTTCAAAATAATTAATTTGAAGCGATGCAAAATGTGTATTTTTGTGAAATCTAAAAATATAAATGGTTATTTTAGGTAACAAAAAAACTGATAAAAGAACTCTGCTGCCACAAGCACAAAAATAAAACAACGCCCAGGGAAATTAGACATAATTTCTAAATATTAGAGAAATCCACACTGAAATTGGGAAACGTAAACCGTGCTTTTTAGAAAGCCACAACCAAATACTTGGAAATAATATTAAATAAATAAACTGAATAGTAGAGTGCCAAAAGTAGCGATTTACTTAAGTTGAGTTTAGGGCGATTTTCTTATGAGTGTGCAAATATTAATCTACGCTTTGCTTGCGTTGTCGTTTTTTGTATTTAAACACAATGCAATGTTGGCTGCTTTGACTCATTGGTCTCGGTCCACGGGCAATTTGCTAAAAGCCCTTTAAGCACCGGCACTGACGAATAAAAAAGAACAGCTGATTGTGTTGCTGCTGCGGGCTGCATCCGAAATATGCCGCCAGGTGCTAATTGGCGTTCAATTAGCGGCAACGCTGAAATCGTCGCGGCTTTCACTGACTGCTGACTGCTGACTGCCTCAGAGTCTGCCCCTCGACGAGCCATCTAATCGATTGTGACAGTTCTGCAGCGCCACTAGAACCGCCCACAACTCTTTGGGGGAGAGGAAGAGGCGGCATCTACGCTCTTTGGCTTGGTAACCGGAACATGTTTCAGTCTCAGGGGCCATAAAAAATTCTGCTCGCTAAGTAGCTGGCGTCCATAAATCTGCGCCGTGTGCTGTAGTTAAGGTGATTTACATACTTGCAAGACTCCCGTCGTCCTCCTCAGCCCCCCCTTGGCATCTTCATCCATTTGTCCCCTACTTTTAGAGGTAGTAACTCACTTTCGCTGGTGAAGTTTACTCGTCGTGTCTGCGTAAAAATAAGCGAAAAGAAATTAAATTGAAATTTGTTGCCTCTGCTTGCTGCTTTTGGCAAACTTAAAAAACAGACAAACAGTCTTTATAGCGTTTGCCTGCATATTTTATCAAAAACAATCAAATTTTATGCAGCGGCTATAGAAAATTTGCAAAACATCAGCAAACGAAAATCAACTCGAAAAAAAAACTCGGCGAAAATAAAAGTAAATATTTGCTATTTTGTAAAATATGTGTGTACAGCATAAAAAAGTCTGTGAATGTTGATGTTGCTCTTTGTTCAGATCTGATTCCAATAAAAACAAATGATGTTGTCCACCAAGCTCGACTAACTGGCACCTTAAACCAAAGACTACAGAGAAATCAGGATATTATATACACAACTGTATAGTCGGTGCTTGCAGCCAGTTTTCACTTTATTTGTGTCTGCGATTGGAATAAGCCGAATTTTCTATGGATCATAATCATAATAATTAGACATATCTCATTCAGCCAGCCACATAAAGATAAACAATTGAACTATATGACCGATTTAGCATGCCATTAATGCATTTTTAATGAAGTTTCATATGCTACTAACTACATGATTAAGCCTAGTACACATTGTAAGCCACTTTATTATTTCAAGCTCTGAGATGAAAGTAAGAGTAAAAAACTTTAATGGCTATATAATTAAAATCAGAGTTGTTGACGGACTTACTAGAAAGTCGCAAGCATCATTAAGCAAGATTGATGGGGAGTACCGAATACGGGTACAAATTGAATATTATACAAATCACTTACTTATTCAAACAACCCAAACTGATCTCAAAAGCTTGCAACTCTTTAGGCAGTTGTGGAATGCATTATCAAAATAAATAGTATGAAAAAGTACATTTTTTGAAAGGCTTACAGACAGATGAAGATGAGCTCTTCTCTCTCTCTCTCTCCCCCTCTCTCTCCCTCTCTCTCTCTCTCTCTCTCTTTCTCAGTCTTTGTCTGCTTTCGGATGAATTTGTTTAATAAAATGAAAGTGATATGTTGCACATCATTTCCAGAAAATAATCCACAAAGAAGGCAAAGTTAATGTTTGGGAAAACCCACCCGTAGTTCGATGGGTGTTAGTTGTGAAAGGAAGCTTGATGGCAAATGGCAAATCAAAAATGGATTTTAATGATAGCCCCGTCACCAGGGCTGTGGACATGCCGAACATCGAACACCATCGAACACCATCGAACACCATCGAAACTTGAACATCATGTTCGTAAATCATAAATCTCTTGCTATCGTTTCGCTTTTTGGCCCAAAAAAAAGTCAATGTGTTGCCAGCCACGTGTTACCAGCTGTGCGAACGAATCCGCCAATTTCCCAGGCGTATTAGGGGCATCACTTATGTGCGTACTACCCAAGTATTTTACGATTGATTTTCGGCTAAGCAATGCTGACGATGACCGCCCGCAGCTGGGGTGCCACCAATCCGAGGCAATCTGGCTTTGGCAGGTGCTCCGGACCAGCCTCTTGTATATCTTGTGACCCCCACAAAAGCTGTAACCAATCGCAAACAGCGCGCACCTTTCACTAAATTTAACAGAAATCAATAATAAAAACATTGCAAACTGAGCTGAGTGTTTTACATCTCGTTTTTTCGGCCTGCTGTCTAATTTTCATGTCTTCGAAAAGAGTTACACGCCAATCAAATGAATGTGGCTTCCATTTCCAAGTTTGCAGTAGTGGCTTACAAATGGTCAACTTCCTGAATAGTAAAATAAGAAACGTGTTTCGGCCTTATAAGTGTGTCAGGAAGCTAATCCCTCCAAAAATTAAAAAAGAGTTAAAAATGAATACTTTTAATTAATATCTAAAAGTAAATTTGACTTGCAGAAGACGAGGCTTTACAGCTAAAATAACAGAAAAAGTCTCAAGACATTCTGATTAATGCGTTAAGATAATAGGATTAAAAAACCGTAGTTAAAACAAAACCTGAAAGAAAGAAAAATAATAAATAATTTTACAGATTTGCCAACAGTAACTCTTTTCGGTATAATAGGACATTTTTTTACTAAATTGAAACCAACAAATCATTTCGCATACAAAGTTGGGGTTTTTATCCATTATCATATTTTTTTATTAGATTCACTTATTTTTAAATGGGCTACAAATAATTCCGCATCAACAACATTCGCTTGCACTTCTTGCGTTTAAAGTTAACAACATTGTCACATATGAACGGGTCTTTTGTTGCTCGAGCCAATCCTCAGACAATTAAAAGCGTGGCAGAGACAGAAATGCTGTTTTCAATTTAATTATAGTAAGCGTTCAAAAAAGAAAAAATCGAGTCCAAACGGGTCTGGACCTGGCCTAGACGAAGCTATGTTTGCCTTACCCCACCCTCAGTGGTTAGCCGCAACCGAAAGCCAACAAACAACTGGCGGGGCACATGTCTTGAACGTAGTCATTACGTCATGGGGCAGCACGAGAGCCTGCTGCAAGAAACAAAGAAAAAAATAACAAAAAGTTGTAACCATACACAGCCAACCGCATATTTGTCGTGAGCATTTTGTTACAATTTCAATTTGTTGCTCCAAGACTTGTCTTGGTCTCTTTCGGAGGAGTCGTCCGGGGTCTCATCGAGTTGGGGAGGCTTAGGCGGTGTCTTTTGCCTTTAGTGTTGACGGCATTGGCAACGCTTGGCTCAGAGGCGGCTACTTGCTTCTGTTTTGTTTTTGTATTTTGAAAGTGCATTTGGTTCGCTCTTGGCCAATATTTGCCAACAACAACAACAACCAAATGGCAAAACTTGAACAGCTTTATTGCAGTTTTCGGATTCTTTTCAGAGCGCACGCTGGAAGCCGTATACTGCTGCCTTTTTTTTTAGCTGACAATTGCGCAGAGGCAGCATTACGAGTTGGCTTCAAGTGCAAATGTTTTCAGTTTGTAGGAAGTTGTACGTGCAACAACAAACATTGCTCTGATTGATTGTAGTACGAAAATGTTTTTGCTGCTGTAAAGCTTAAGAAACAACCGAAAACAGACAAATAATTCTCCTCCGGTCTGCAGATATCTAAGCATTTATTAAGCTTACACCGGCTTCTCATTCTTCGTGCACAGCACTTTCTTATTTATTAGCTATCTCTTAGATCGAATAATGAACTGAAATAATCGCACAGCATTTTTTTCGTTTTACCTACTCCACAATTCTATGGCTGAACAATCGCTCGTTAAAATTTTGAGCGCTTGGAGAGATCTCGCAGTAAATTGATAATTTTCTTGATTGCATCTCGGAAAATGCGTTCGTCTTACCACTTCCTGACCGCTCCACAAAAATCCCACTGCTGCCGGCAATTTAAAACATTAGAGCCCCCAGCAGCTCGAGTCGCTCCCAAAGACTCGTCATTTTCGCTACGTGCAACATGCTGGCTTCTTGCCGCCCATTGTTGGCTGGTGGGGTTTCCAGTATTACGCCTTGACTTTCCTATGACAGAACGTCGCAGTATTTGTATTGAAGTCTGAGTTTAATATCATAAAAAGCTTGAACTGCAACTTGCCATTCAAATTGGTGTCAACCAGTCAACTGGTCGCCAAAGAAAGTGGCGCCAGCTCTAACGCTGCAACAGCAGCTGCTGCTGCAACTGCAACTTACCAGGCTGAGGCGACAAACTAGGTCGCCACCGTCATCGTCTGCAAGGTTTGCAACCCGTTTTGCCGCCGATTGCCGTACACGAAAAAAAAACAACTGCATAAGTTGCACATAAAAACATCAAACAGAATGCATCCCGAAGAAGTTAAGCATTCTTCCCCCTCCCCTGCTCCCTTTTCTTTCTCTCTCGCTCTCTCTCTCTCTTGCTCTATCTCTCTCTCTCTCTCTTTGTTTCCTAACGAGTCTAAGCTGCATTAATATTAAGTTTTATTTGCAGAGCTCCCAACATGCATGCTTTCAATTTTCCGCAAATAGCTTGGAAATTAATTAAGCAATTTCCTTCGCAGCTTTTCTTTTTTCCAGCTTTTGCATGCATTTATGCTAATTGTTAGGGACTATCGATTTTAGCTCTGATCGAAGCGGGCGTGGCAAGTGGGCGGCCAGCACCCATACTAAAGTTTGATTATGCCATTCGAGCAAATCGAAGCAGAAACTGATGAAGCCATTCACGTCCAATCTGAGGGCTACTCGTGAATAACAACTGGGCAGAAAATAATGTTTGAATTTCATAAGTTCTCAAATACACACACTGGCCAATAATTATGCGTTAACTTATAAGCACTTGAAGCTCCTTTTAAATAAAAATTGTATCTATAATTGAGATTCATTTTAATTTAACATACTATCAATTAAAAATTAAATTCAATAAAAATTAAATATTTATATAAATGTAACTTTTTTCGTCAAATTATTCGTGTGCTCCTCCGATTCCTAAAATACTAATGAAAACATAGACGAACATGGTTCGTATTGGTAAGTGGGGTCTTCAGATGTCAGTATTACCACCTATTTTAAGGTATTTAAGTAACATGCCGCATTTGCAGATTACTTTAATGAAATCATTGGTCTGAGTGTATGTATTATAATAGAGTAGAGCAAGCTATCGTAAGTTGAATATTATTCGGCTTTCCAAAACCCATTTCGAACTCAAGTTCGCCTCAAGCGACATTTTTGGTGCGCACCTGAGCCAAATTGATAATAACAACACATAACAACATGCACACGCTTATCAGGGCCACAACAGACACCCGGGTTAAAGCTGTCGTCATCCTCAATGCCAAACTTCAACCGCAGCCAGCCTTCAAAGGCGATTCCCGGCCACTGTTCCTTCCTCTCTCCCTCTCGCTTTCTCTGTCCCTTTTGCTCTATATCTCTCTCTCTCTCTGAGAATGGCATTGATAGCCGAGTCATACAGGCGTTAAATGAGAAGCGTTTGACAAGTTGCTCAATGTTGCTGTTGCTGCCTTTGCTGCTGCAGCAGGGATCACAAATTAGTGTTTCAGTGTGCACCTGATGCTCCACACACGCACACACACACACACACAGACACACACACACACACACACAGCTAGCAAAAATTAATTGCAATGCCGCAAATGACAGCTACAAGTAGTAAAAGTAAGCAGAAGTTGACTGGATCTCGTTGGAAATATGCGGGGGCGTCGCACGTACGCTAGTTGCAACAAGGGTGAGCTCGTTAAAGGAAGCGACAACAACAGCAACAACAGCAACAACAACAACGACAACAAACAGCGTCGAGCTGTTGTCGGATGCGTAAATTTCGTTTTACTATTGTTTCTGTTGTTGTTGATTTTGGCTGCTGCTGTTGTTGACACGAAATGTTATTAACATTCGCTGCAAGCAGCACGTGCCATGCCTGCCTTGCCAAAAAGTGGGCGTAAACCGCCCGCAAACACAGATAGGGGACAAGCACTTTTTGCGTTCAACGTTTTTCTCAGTTGTGGCGGGAAAAAGCGTAAAACTTTTGAGTAAACTGCAATTGGCAATTCTTTGCCAGGCGACCACGCGACACATCCGCATCCGCATCCGCAGTCCACAATCCACAATCCGCACACCGAATTCAACTTAGGTCCAATCCAAGAGCTGACAAATACAGCAGCCTAGTTAGCTAAATATTACTGGCCAGTAGGCGTGCCAGTCCGATACGACAGTTGTGCCCAGTTTGGGCACTTGTTGTGGCAGTTGCACTTTCCAAAAAATGCTACTAAACCAGGCATTTACACAGAAAAACTATTGGGTTAAGCCACTAAGACCAGGATAAACAGTGGCATAAAATCGACAAAAATATGACTGCATGGAACATCTGATCTATAGGGTACTTCTCAGAGAACAGCAGCAATTGCAAGCAATTGCGGATCGCACAGGCCCTTGAACTCTATCCTTGTCTTTTGATGTGCCAGCTGGCACTCGAATGAGTTATAGTAGTATGTATGTACACACTCTACATTTCGATAAAATGTAATTCTCTGCTTGAGGTCAGTGTTACATTAAAATAGTTTTGTGTTATTCAATTAAAATTAAATTACATTTCGAACAATTTCGAAATCACTTCAAGTACACACTTTACCTAAAAATAGCGTTGCCGATGGAATTAGATTCCCAACTTGTCTTCAAACGATTTAATTTATATATGTAATAGTTACAGTTTTAATAAAATGAAGTCGGTGTTACATTAAAATGCTTTGAGTTATTAAATTAAACTTCAAACAAATTCGAAATGACTTCAAGTACACATTACAGTTTAAAACAGTATTTCCAATGGAATTCGTTTCCCAACTTCTCTTCAACCGTTTTCATTTAGGCCGTTTGGCTTATTAAAATTGAATTATTTTTTAATATCTAGCTAGCGTTGAACTAAGGTCAATGGGATTGGGCTTATATTATAAAATTTTCCATTTTTTGTGTTGTTTAAAAATATATTTAAAAAAATAAATAAGAAATTTGTGAACAGACTCTTAAGAATTAGAATTACTTGGTTTTTTATGTCAATCTTATCAATTATATTGTAATTTTTTTATGGGAAATAACAAAATGACCTTTATCTACGATCGACTAGTTGGATTTAGGAATAAATTAACAAATATGCAAAATAATGCTTTCGTATTATGGAAACTATAAATCGCTAAGCACTTTTGTGTTTAGTTATGTTAAACGATTCTCTATTTTTAAAAAATTTATGTTAATCAAGAATTTGTCTTTAATATTATATTTTTATTCAAGCCTAGTTTGATTTTGTGCATCTATCTTAATAATACGAATATTATATTAATATCATTGTCAAACGGAATTTAAAGTTTTTCTTATAAAGCTAAGCTAATTATTTCATAATATATGAAGCCGTATATTTATTTATATACACGCTAACCCATATTTGCAGTTATTACCGTGTCGATCTCTTAGTGTAGATAACTGTTGGAGTAGCTAATTGTTATAAATATCAGTCAGAATTTAGCACAAATCTGATTTGAAATGTTGTATGTAGCACTCGACTTAGTGCTTACCTGGCACATCAAAGACACAAAGCAAAAATGAATAAAATGTGCTGATTTATGGCAACGTTATGACAATTGTTAAGTGAGACTATTAAGAGCGACGCGGAGGCCGAATCAAATTCTGGCCCGTCATAATTGTCGCGAGAAGCCAAAACAAATGACAATTAGAGTGTGTTAATCGCTGACAAACCGTTAGCACTGCAGCACGAGGGGTACTCGAAACGTTTGCACGCCGCGTGCACAGCAACACCTCGAAGCGAGCAATAGTCGAATTAAAATAACTTAGCAGCAAAAACAACGAGTTGAATTTTGTAGGTGGTACGGGAGCTGCGCTTAATGAATTTGCAGCTACACATTTTGACGCAAGTTTTTTTTGGGTTGGAATTCCCCTTCCCCCGTTCCCCCGTTCCCCCGTTCCCGTTCCACCGTTCCCCCTCCATCTGCCACTACCCGCTTGTTGTTGGCTTGTTGTGTACTTAGGACTTTATGAGGCACACTTGAAAGCCCCGCACGTACCTACTAGATTTTACAACTTAATTACAGGCAGCGCTAATCCAAGTCAAATGAAGCTCGGCACTCCACGTTTTCACATAGGTATAAAATAAAGAAAATGGGTTAGGCCACATTTAAATGAAGCACCTAAATTTGCCACATGCGTCTCCGCACATCACATCACATCACATCACACATCTGAACACGCAACGTCATGTGACCAGGTAACAAGTACCAATTACATAAGTTACGACTTAGTTATGAGCTGCTGGTTATAGAGGTACGATTACTTACAGCATTTTGCATATGCATATGCTAATTTGTCATTATCAGCAAACACAAATTTTAATATTCGTTTATATTCTACGATTTTCTAACTGTGATAGCAAAAGTCCTTGCAATAAAGAAAGAATTGGAGAATGTTTATTCTGCATTAACAAAAACATTATACTAAATACTAAATTATAAAGAATTTGCTTAGATTTGTGAATTAAATGTATTTAATTCAAGTATAATACATATAATAAAAAACAAATGGTAGAATTCAGAATTCAGTTTTGTTACAATAATAAATTTTAAATATAACTTCGCTGACTCCAGATCAAGTGTTTTTATTAAGAAACAATAAACCCATAGATAATATTAACAAAAATAAAAGTCCGAAAGTTCAGCATTGATTCCATAGGCCTATACCAGACCCATATGGATTGCATATTGCGTTTAATATTGGTAGAGATGTGGCCACAAATGTTAGGTGATGGATTGAGTCGTATTGACCGACGATCTTACACATTATTTGTTATTAAGAAAAAAGATCACAGTTTCGATACACGATAATACAAAATCGATCGCAAACTGATCGAAGATCACAAATGATCTGAAAATGATTTTTATTATTATTATACTTAAGACCCTTTGCAAATAAATACATAAGAGTGTTTGTTACACATACACACAACACACATTTATTTATATAACTAACCGCAGCATTGAAGTAACATTGTTTTGAGTTACTTTCATTCAGTCAAATAAGCGTAAAACAAACGAGTCAATTGTCTTTTTGCTTATGCTAAAGATCTTTATGATGTTGTTGATAATGTTACTTCAGCTGCAACAGCTAATGACGATTTTGCACTGCAGATTGACACTTTTATCCATTGACCATGACCATGGCTGTGACTGTGACTGTGACTGTTCACAGTGAACAGAAATAGTGTTGCTGTAACAGCAGCTTAGATTCATGAAAGGAAAGCAGCTGGAAAAAACAATTGTCGCTAATCTTAACAGGGGCTTCAAGGGGCAGTTGCATTTTGCAACGCACGCTTTCTGCGAACTGAAAGCTGCGAACTGCGAGCTGAGAGCTGAGAGCTAAAGGCCCGAGGAAATTTGCAATTGAAAGTTGCAGCGTGGAAGAAACCGCAGCGAATGATCGATTTTGTGTATCAAAGACTTTCTCAAAGTCTGAATCAGAAATCAGTAAGAGCATGTAGCCAACACATTACGGTAGACGGTCCAGTGCCGTTTTTATGAGATCACGTTCTATTAGATACGTGAAATATTTCCCCAGCGTCTACTGATGGATATGCAACTGTCATGCCATCGACGAGTCAAACAGACAGACAGAGAGAGAAAGCAGGAGCGGGAGCGGGACAACTGTATGCTTGACTGAATAGCTGGCACGTTCAACTTGGACCAAGTGCGTGTTTAACGCTACTTTGGTTAACAGCGCCAGGCCGATATACAATGTTATTATCCATTGTAACTGTTGTGGCACGGCCGCCAAGAGCAGCTGTAAATGTGGTTACTGTTGATGCTGTGTCGGGGGCAGTGCCATGTCCAAAGATGATGGCTTGTGTTTAATAATCGTATTCGCAAAATGATTACCCATTATGTTTTTCAGTGGCTTTCAACGATTCAACGCCAAAGGCATTAACATTTTGGGCAATTTATATTTTATACTTTAAATTGGGTAAATTGGGCTTTATATTAATTATTATCAGTGTTATTATTAGTATAATTTGCGATAGCAGAGTGGTCGAAAAGGTTAATTAAATCAATAGGTAATATTAAAAAAAATCGCTAAATACCTTTAATTGGGATTTTAATGAAACCAAACTAATTAACGAGTTAATTCAATTCAGAAGTAAAATATGCATGCATATTAATAATTAAATTGCATTAACATAAGTATTGAAAAAGGACGAGAGTTCTCAACTGGGTACTAAGTACTGGGTACTGATTTATGGGTGGATACTGGGTACGCTATCAATTTACTTATATTAATCGACAACTATTAAACGATATTCTAGAAGTATTTGGTTGGTTTTCAAATCGCAAAAATGTCAAACAATATCTAAGTAATACGAGTGATTTTAAACCTGATTTGATTTTATGATTTTGTGACCCACAACTAAAATAATAGTTTTGTGTTAACTACTTTTTTTATTGACCAAATACATTAATAAATAAAACAAATCATGTAGACTCAGTCACCGTAAGACGCATACGTGAAGCAGTTCCCAATTGCTATTTGGGCAAGTTTCTTTGCCACGACTTCCAATTAAACTATTATCTCCGGCCTCATATCACAGTCATGACGCAGCGCTGAGAACTCAAAGTTGGCAACAGGCTGTAAAGAAGAATCTCTGTAGAATTGTAATTAAAACGGTCTACGTGCCTCTCTACCGGCAACCAAAAGTAAACTGACTTTGACCAAAAAATACGTAAGAAATCGGTAAAAATAAAACGTGTCAAAGATCCGAGGAGGAAGTCTGATTACTAAAGAGACCTGAGTAGCGAAATATACAAAAATATAAATGTGTTCGTTACTTTCTTGGTCTGATTGGACCAATTGAATAATTGCATTGCTTTTGACTTTTTTGAATCTGCGTGACGCTTCGAAAGCAAATAGACCAAAATGAATGGCAAGCGGCTATAAATAAATAGAGAGTAATAATAATAGCAATAATAATGTAATGCTTATTTTGATTAGAAAGTTGTATAACCTCTGAGAGCTGCGATTCAAAGCATGTGAATTTTTTACGCAATTGTTTTTAGGTTTGTTTTGATTACTTTTTGTTTGGTTTTGTTTTGTTTTGTGTTTTGCACTAGGCCGCCAGTTGGTTAGTTATTGTATAAGTAGCTGCACCACAATAACAACACAAACAACAACAATGACAAACTCAACAATTTTATGCCGCCTGAAGACAGAGCTTGGCATATGATTTAATTGAAGTCGGCTAAAATAACAACAACAGCAATAAGCACCCTCTAGTAAGCAACGCCTGAGAGGAAAAAGATTTGGTTGAGAGACTGTAAACTGAAACTGAGACTGAAATTGAAACCGAAAACTAAAAGCTGCGAAACTGTGCAATTGTGCTTATTTTAATTTAAATTTAGTAATCGTATACCAAAGTTTAACGACATATTTTTTCTCTTTATTTTAATAACGCAACACGATCGGCATTTAAAAACACATCAACAAAAAATTTAAGACACAAGAAAATCAGCGAAAAAAATAATTACCACAACAAAGTAATTGTCATAAATGTGAGCGTAAAGAAATAACAGTAAAAATCAACAAACTGAGGAAAAATTGCTGCCAAAAATAGCAAAAGTGGTCCATTGTTTTAGGTATGACCTCTGCTCGTGAATTTGTAGGGCTCGAGACACTTCTCAGATGGACAGCGCTTGGACATTTAACTCGTTAAATGACTCTTGACCGACAGATGTTTTCCCAACACCCTTCTGTGAAATTCTCGTAACTTTAAGTATTCAAAATGAAACTTAAAGTGGTTATTTCTGCTGATGCTGATGCAGATTCCCCTTCTTAAATAGCACGTTTCTGTATATTGATTTTATACATGTATTATTTCTATAACTTACACAGAAAGTGGATTTTGCAAAATATAGTTTCTAACGAACGATTTATGAGTAAATCTTAAAACAACAATGTCTGAATTAATTAATAAATTGGTAAGAAAAGTAAATACACATTTATTTGTACGACCTTCTTTAATTTGTTGTACAAAATTCTCAGCTGATAAATCTTAATCAATTCGTATTTGCGACTTAAGGCCTCAAATCTATCAGAGAAATTGAATTTTAATAGGTTTTGCCATGTGGCCATTACTAATGCTTAATACTAGATTATATCATCTTTATTTTTGCAACTCTTTTTCTCCCTGTCTTTCTCCCAATGTTATTTAATCACTTGGTTCTCTGCGTTTCTCGAATTATTCAAAGATCTCTCTCCAACTGACCTTACCAAACCTATTCTGATCAACTTTCGTGTGCCTTGTTATTATTTACTTATTTATTTACTAGCAACACCTTTCACACAGCTCGTAAGTTTGCAGAAAATAATCTTCCAGGGCCTCAAAAACTGACCTCAGTTGCCAATAGCAAATGGTCGTTGCTTAAAGTTGTAGCCATAATTATTTGAAGCCAAGCGTAAGGTTTCCACGCTTGCGATTAACAATTGCCAGGTCAAAAATAAACCTAAGTTTATTGAACTTTGGTTAAGCAAATGCAAATTTAAGCATTCTTTTTTGGCATTTCAATTTAACCAAATCATCCTCTGACCTGGGGCGAAACTAGTTATGTGTAAAAAGACGATTTTGATTCTACTGCGGTTGTTGGTCTTTGTTAATGTTAATGACCATGTAGAATCTTTGGTCAAAGTCAGGGCCATGAATGCTTCGGCATATGTGAACAGATATTCAGTATTCATAATTCTTTGGCTTCGCCGAGTTCTTTGAACCTGCTAAGCCACTTCAGAACAGCAGCCCGCGGGCCAATTGATTTAACTAACCGATCTTCGAACCAACTTTGGCGGGTTCAAACACCTTTCAAAACACGTCTAATGACTTGAAGTATTAACGGATTGCTTCGAGCTGTTGCTGTTGCTTTTGATTTTGGTTTTGGTTTTGCTTTTGCTGTAGCTAAATTGTTTGCCACACGCGGCGTGCGGCATCTCCGTTTGAGGTTACAAATATTGCGCAAATGACCAGACACTCAAATACTCAATCACAGAATGGCTTGAATATATTTCCAAACTGCGGTCGCTCAGGTCTGGTCTGCTCTCGAAGTCGTCGTCTAGTTGCATGTGCAACTCCAGCTGTTCCCCATGTCGAAAATATCAGTCAAGCAACCCATTCGCGAATTGCTCATTTCTTATGCTCAATTTGCTTATGGCTGTTCGCTATTTACACTTGCCGTTACATTTTGATTAGTGGGAAAATTTGCCACCATTTAATGAAGTTACTTATGATGGATGCAGCGGTGCTTGCGTACATTGAACGGAAATTGCGAGCAATTTGCATGCAGCATCTATTGTTTATATTTGTACATTAAGTCTATGATTGCTGAGGCAACAGTGGAAGTGAAAGGCGCTCCTTATAAATATATCAACATATAAGATATTGTGCTGCTGCAACGAGCGATATGATTGTTTTCTGAGAGAATAGTATAACAGCATAATAGTATAGCAATTGCAGTAATTTTTTAATAAATGTGCTGAATAATAAATTGTTATTAAAAGCAATTAGAAAATTGAATGATCATTCGGCGGATCTACTCTATCTGCCTCTGTTTAAAAATGTTGTAACAAAAATAACAGTTACAGCCATTCCCTTGTGGACCGAGATCCATCGTTGTTTAGAAAATAAAAAACTTCAAATTTTTCTCATTTTATCGGAGCTCCGTGGGGGTCTGACTGTCTGTTTAAATGTTGTAATGTAATTTAGATTGGAAAAGTCTGATAATAAATGATGTTTTCGTCTAAAACAGCGTCTAAGAAAGCAGTTGCATCTTCTTCTCCTTCACTTTGATCTATCATTGCAGTAGCATATTAAAAAGAATGATCAGTTCGTCTTTGGATTGCTACTCCCAGTAATCCACACTTTCCCCAATATGCGGTATCATCGTGTGCTGCTCCCACGATCCCAAACACATACAGATGCATAGAAATAGAGCTCTAACTCGAACTCGAACTCGTTGCGCAGTGGAACACACACAAAAAACGCTAACGAATCAAGTGTAGGTCCCTAATGGCAGGCACATGTGCTACGTGGCAGCAAACGAGCTGCAGTCGCCAGTCACCAGCCACCAGTCGACAGTCGCCAACTGGAAGTCAGCAAGTCAAACTCAAACTCAAACTCAAACTCAAACTAAAACTCAAACTGAAACTGGTGTTCAAATAGAATCCGCATTCAGAGACAGCGCACAATGTGTTCTAGCAAATGTCCGAAAAAGAAATCGACGCAGTCACGTAAAATTATTTTAATAATCACATAACTTTCGGCATTTACACGCCATGCGACCCAATGGGAATTAGAGTCGTGCAGGGAGTATACAAAAAAAAAAAAACAAAATGTCAATATTAAACAACAACAAGACAAAGTCAAAGTTGCTGAAGGGGGAATGGGGAGAGAGATCCGAGGGAGCTCTTAAGTGGGATTTGCGGCATTCTTTAGTGTCAACATTAACAATAAGTTGCTGCAGAAAGACGAGTGGTGAGTGTTGTGTTGCCAATGAATGGGTGTTTGGTGGCCAGAATAGTCGTCAAACAAAACATTCACTCTGTATCCATACACATCCATACATAAATATATATATACATATACATAAGTAAGAAACTTTCGATACCAACTGTGCCACAGTACTGCTAATGAAATAAAAACCCAAGACCAGTGGAGCTGCGAACTTTAGTAGAATGTGCACAGCAGGTGGCCAGAAGTTAGAGCGCCTTATGGCCAAACCAGTGACGATGTATCCGTCAGATACATTTCAGTTGCCTACCTGCCTACCTGCCTACCTATATATATATGTCTGCCAGTCTGCCTCACTGCCAGTTAGCTCGGCTTCGCATGCCAAATGAAAGTTCGCTTTTCGCTCTAGGTCTGTGATTTGGCCCAGGAATATAGCTGGTCCAGTGAATTCGGCTACACTTGGTCACTGGCCCAGGCGGCGACTCTACTTGCAACCGCTCTGTGAAGGCAGAGCAGTCATTTGAAATAAATTACTTTTAGCACCTGATCAAAACCAAGCCGGCAACTGGCCGGGCAACTGCAACAAGTCGTACAACTTCGGAAAAGTCTGCCTAGGATTTTTTTCCTATGGCCGCATTTATTGTCATTATAATTTTGATAGTTGTTGTGTCTCCTTTTGTTGTTGCTTTTTTTCTATGCTGTTGCTTCTGTTGCTGCTGCTGTTGCTGCTGCTCTTGCTGCTGCTGCGGCTGCTGTTTCTCCTATCTGCCAGCAGATGTATGCCAACAAAAGCAGTATAAAATTTGTTGCATTTCATATTTTTTTTGTTTCCTTTGTGAATCCACGACAGCTGCATTAAAAAAGTTGCCCAAAGAAAACAGTTCACATTGCAATTTCGACTTGGTTTATTTCTGCTGCTTTGTTAGCTTTGTTTTGTTATCAACGAACCAAATGGAAAATACAAACTACAAAACAAAATAACTAGCGAAAATGTTGCAAAAAGTGACCAGACGAAAATGGGCGTGGGACCAAAAAGGGCTTGTTTCCGGTCCGCTGTGACCGGCTTAGCCCTCATGGAGTGGAACCAACCTACCAACTGAATTGTTGCCGCATAACTTTGTTGGAGTGCTCAAAACAATCATGAAAATATTTTCGCCATTTTAATCTCTTAAACTAAACTAAAAGCAATTTAAATCTAAATTGATTTAAATTAATTGACTTTGAATTTAGTAGAATGCTAATCGTATGTGGCTGAAATGGGCCATCAAAACAGTTGAAAATCGAGATCAATCAAAATTATTACTGGGTGCACATTAAATTCTTAAATAAATTACTTGTCATCGTGTGATGTTCACAAATAATAATCCTTTAAATGCATAAATTAAATAATTTAAGTTCTTCAAATTGCGAACAGCTGTAGGTAACACAAGTCTGACGCCAGCTTAAGAACCCCATTGTGCAGTCTTAAGCCTCCACTTCCATATTGTTTGTTAATTTCTTGTATAATTTTTATAGTTGCTTTCTTTGCTGCATTTCGTTTGCTGGTCGACTTGCTTCATTTTCTCTGCTGTTTTGTTTTGGCTTTTCAGAACTTAATTAAATGTTGTCACAGCGCACACTTTGTAGTCTGCGCTGGGGCAGCAAAAGGACAACCAACGGGTGCAAGAGCTGTGGCAAACAGTGCTGACGGAGGGGGTGTTAAATAGGGTGTGCAAAGAAGAGTGTGGGGTGGAGTGGGCGATGGGTATGGGGTTAGTTTCTAAGTCTGTGTGTGACGGCCATTCGAAGTGTAAATGAAATAATAGCTGCTAAAAACCAATTTGGCGTAAATTACAAAAGCTTAACGGGTACACAAATAGAATGCTTCAACTGAAAAGGGGGCGACCTTTGACTAACAATGTTTCACTTTTTTACATTTTTTACTTTTGTTTATTTCGCAGTTCCGTCGAGCTGATCGCACTTCTGGCCATATCGTGCACCTTTTTTCTGTTCATGCACACAAGCAAATTGAACAGTCGCCTGAAGGAAATGGAGGTGAAGCTGCAACCATCCGAGTTCTCGGCCCTGGGGCTAACTGGCAATCACATAAGCGGACATGATGCGGGCAGTAAGTAACCAAGATACAAATCTAAATATAAACACAACACAACATAAAACAACACAAACACTAAACGCATCTTACAGCCGGACTTGTCTGAGACAAGGCCACGGTCCAGAACTATGTCAAAGTTTTCGCTCGATTGTACTTGCTGCATGCGTAGATACAGATACAAATGCAGCTGTCAGATAAGCGTCTATGCACAGGAAGCCAAAAACACCCATACAAAAATGTCTGCGGCTATGCTCAATTGATTTTTAATGACCACATTGACCCAGCCTATAAACCCAACTACAAATGGTTTTTGTTTGTGCAATGTTTTCGCTGGAAACCATAAATATTCTGAACGTTTTAAGCCAAATTAGAGCGCAATGCTTTATGCATGTATAAATTATCTCGACACACGCACATCTATATAACATACCCACCAAAACGTTGGTAAATTAAAATGAACATTATAAATATATATTTGGATATGGGTGCAATATAATATAATGTGTATGAACTCCCAAAAAGTCCAGTGAGCTCGACTACAAAATACCCTAAGTCAGCTGTTAAATATATTCTACTTTTATTGGTAAATTTCCCTTTAAAAATGAGCAGGTCTGCAAGTGCACTCTTTTTTTAGAGAGAAAAAAACGAATGCAGCGCATGTTTTTATTCACAAGCCCGAACTGATCCTAACTGGCTGTCGACAAACGAATGCATACACATACATACACACCTGCATACATAGATACAGGCAATTTAAGGTAACGGGTTGATAAATAAATGCAATTGCATATTATGTCTTAATTGGGAGATTCTTCCTTCAACATTGTAAAACCTATTGCTATCGAAAATCGAAATGTATTCGAGAAACGGAGGCAGTTATCGATAAATAAAGAAAACTTGATCTGCGCCGGGTATACGACAACATATATTCAAAATTTGTAGCTCTTGTAGCCTTTGAGATCCGCGTGTTCATACAGACGGACGGGCGAACGGACAGACGGACATGGCTATGCCGATTCAGCTGTTTATCCTGATCAAGAATACTTTATGGGGTCGGAGATGCTTCCTTCTGCCTGTTACATACTTCTGCACAAAGCCATTGTACCTTTTTTACCCATTTTTAATGGGTTCAGGGTATAAAAATAATATCTATACGAGAAGGAGAACGAGAGTACACACATTTTTATATATTTATTCAAATTATTAATTATTTAGATATATATATTCATATTATTAATTATTTAGATAAAGCGAGCACCTTTCCCAACGGATCTATTTTAGGGGTCGTAACGCCAATTTAACCATTTGACATGCGTTAAGCATCAAAAAAAAGTCTATTATAGAAAATACAAACAAATATACATATATATATGTATGTATGTGTGTATGTGCATAAATAATGCAGCATATTAAAATCTATTTATTAATTTAGTTATTAATTATGCATAGGTCAACGGCACACAGAGTGCATTTATAAACAGCGGAAATTGTGTATTCTCCTATTCTATGTAAATTATTAAAGCTTCAAATATGTTAAATACTAAATGAATTGATTTAATCGCATATCATTTATCCATAATGGCTTATTAAGTACAATTTGGTATAATATAAAATTTAGACTTGCTAATTATTTAATTACACTTACAGGTGCACAGGTACATACGAAGTTCGAGTCAATATTTAGGTAAAATCATCACGGATATTCCTTCCCCAATGTTTACAGTAGCCAGTGCTTTTAGTTAGCTTTCAATAATCATGTTAGATATATGCTGAGCCGCAGAGAATAAAATTGTACACAATGTTTCAACAATATTAAATACATATATGCATTCGAGCTGTGGAATACTTCACTTCCGTTGACTCGTCTCATTTAATTTCGAGCTGCACTTAGTCTGTAAAATATATATCAAATTTTAAATGTCACTTGAAGGTTAAGAAGCACATAAAAAGCATACATATTTTTACGGGGCGCGGCGACCCTGAGCCACTCTGAACCACTTGAGTCAACTTGTAGCAATTCTAATCTTTTCCTCGGAACGCTGCTTAATCGACTGCGAACCAAACACAAACTTAGATTCAGCCAACTAACTAATAACTCTATTATTACCCGAGCTGCAACTGCGAAATACATTCATATATACTAACGATACGAAATCAAATCAAACTTTCCGCATGCAAAACCCTAATTTCGATGCCGGAAGCTTTGGTACGTCTAGGCCTGCAATCCATTTGCAAATTAGTTTAATCTGCCTGCCGCAGCTGCCACTGACGAAATACGAGTATGCCACAACCTAAACCGAAGGCGGGGACGGGGACGGGGACGGTGTTATATACGTCGGTTGGGGGGAGACAGCCACACGGCTTTTTCGCGCCTAAGTGCGGTGATTGCCAGAAAAAAAAATCAACTGAACACTGCACACTGCTTATAAAGTTAAATACATTTTTATTATTATTTGCATTGCATTACTATTAAATTTATTATTTTATTCGGAACGGGTAAATAGCAGTGGCAGTAACAATTTTATCACTTTCAGAATGTAAATATTATTTCAGAAAATGATGATTTCTTTGTGTTTTACTAACTCCTCCTGAATATAAACTAAGCCAATAATAAATATTTAATTCATTAATATTTACATATAGAAAAATTTCCTAATTAATATCATTATTATTGAAAGTATACAATACTTGAAAATAATAAGAAAATCAATGAATAAATATCAAAATCCTAAGCAAAACTAAATAATTTATTTTTTGTTGTGTAGACAAAATTAATATATATAAAAAACCACGAAAGAAAAGCATATTAAATTTTGAGAGCTCTATTAGTATTATTTGATATTGAAATCTTAGATTATGTTGACAACGGAATACATAATAAAACATTATAAATATTACTTAGAAATTGTATAATTTATATAGTAAATAGACTATAAATTTTAGCAGTTGAAATGCAGATGTTGCAATATTGAAATATGTAGGATCAGTAAATTGATATTATGAATTAAATGTCAAATACTAACTGACTGGAAAAAAAACAATTCCCTTCATCATCATATGATGTAAAAAACCCCATCTATTCAACTATCTCGTTTTTATGTTTGGTTTCACAAAGTAGCTCTTATCACCACATTGAATAAATTCATTATAAAAGATAGATTTATTTATGCAACCACTTTTTGGTCTATTTGACGCAAAACTAAAAATTAAAATGCTTTTTCGGCTTGCTCTAAATAAAAGCAAGTTAAAGTTTTACTTATCAACTTAACTTAGTTTTGTGCTCTTCATAATAAAACCTGAACCACTATGCACCGATCAAGTGATCATGATGATGATGGCATCGACTGCGACTCCAACTCCAACTCCTGATGAGCTCCAATACACTGCCATCATGCAGCTGCTGCGAAATCCATTGTTACGGCTGCTTTGTTGCTGCCACTGCGCACGCGTCAATTGCGGCGCTGCGAGTCGTGCAGAAGGCCAGACGACAGATACAAATTGCTGGTTAGGCCCCGAGCAATGAGAAATGGCTAATAGCTAATGGCTAATGGCCAAAAATGAAAGAAAACCTTGTCTTGACGCTGATGAGATTTTCCGTCGTTTGCTCACAAATAAAAAAAGAAAAGTGTTAAAGCCTTTTAGCTTCAGCTAACCACTCATTCATAAATATCTCACATAATTGACTCACAAGACGAAGAGTCGAGTGTGACTTTGAAACAAATACTTACGAATGCTCAATGTACTCACGTAAGTCAAGTTGATGACACCTCAAGTTGCCAGTTTTGTTTCTCTTTTTATGCGGCAACTTTAGCAGCATTGAACTTGACTTGTGCTAATTACTGATAAAGGCGAATAGTTGAGTTTTTAATTGAGTTGTTAAGTATACTGTGTTATTTGCTTTGCTGAGTAACTGGTAAAAATCAGTGTGTGCTACTCAATGCTATTTTATCATATCTTTTTAGATAAATTCTAATAATTTACATACTTAATACATTATGAACATATATATATATATATACATATCTTAGGTTTTAAAAATAAACTTACACTACATGTATTTAGTCATTCAACTATGGATAGCAGCAAAGTTTAAGCCAATTTTATTTCTGGTAAATGCATGTTAACCAGTTTTTTTGTGGTTAACACGAACTTCTTTTTCAATTGGAGCACTAGATAGACACTTATTCAGGAAGTTAGCCTTTGGGCTTGGCTGTTGTAACTGGAGCGTAACCCAAAAAGCAATAGCAACATTTTGCAAGAGTTCGACCCAATTGTGAGGTTGCTGCGCAATATGGGAAACTTCATGAAAATAGATAAAAAACGGGTTCAGAGCTTGGGCTAAGACTAACAAATAAACTTCGAAATAATTTATTATGTATAGTTTAACGTTTTTTGATCGAACGTCTTATATAGATTAATACATTGTTAAGCACCCTTAAGTTAAATGGCAAATTGCACAAAAAGAAAAACCCAGACTCAAACTGTAATTTACTTTGATTGCTCTTCACTCACATTGTAAGAAAGTATTTGTGAACTTCAGGTTTTGGTGCCCCTGCACCTCTTGATTGAGTGGGTAGTACGTAAACTCATTACGAGACTTTTTGTTCTTTGAAATGTGGTTCACCTTCGTTGAATTCAGAATTGGCCAATTGCCGAAGATAAACGTAGTCTGTCAATGACTTGAGAATGAGGTGTAATAGAGAGGGTGTAACTAGTGCAGTTGCATGAGAAACATGCATGTAACCCAATTTCAAGACCACACAAAAAGTGCCTGAAAACTTAAAGCAAAAAGCTTCTCAGGTCTGCGGCTTTTGCAGTCCAAAAAACAAAGAAAAAAATGTATTTCATTTTGGTTCAGTGACTTGAATACGGCAATGATGTGAGTAAATAAAACCAGTTCAACTTGCCGACTTTCATTCAGATTTTTCAGTGAAACTGACCAATGGCCAAAAGCAGAGCATATCCAAAACGAAGCTGAATCTGGTTTACAGCCATTGGATTTGGTCTCGAATTACGACGACTTCCTTATTCATCAGGCTCAAGCGGGAAAATTATGAAATGATCAGCAGCAACACGAAAGCGAGCATATCCACACTCCACACTCCACCTGAATCCACATCACTCATCACACTCTCCATTCCGCTCGGCTTCACTCGGATCGAACAATATCCAAGACGTTTTCCGCTTGTCCAAATGCTGAATTGCAGTCATTTAGTGTGCAATTGCAAGCTTTTAAATTGCAACTTGTAGCTGATGATGCCGCTGCTATCTACGCCACGGCCTGACATATGCAAAGTCATTAAAATTTTTATTACTCTCGCATTATTTAGTATTTAGGCGGAATACGTCGACATTTCTGAAAGGACTTGATTAGCAGACTTCACAAATCGCTGATAGTAAAATTAATGATTGCGTTTTGCGTTTCACTGGTTATTGATCGCCAGATAGGAAGCTCATCCTGCACACAAAACAAAGTCTCGGGAAAGTGAAAGGAATCATCTTGAGCGTGCAGACATATGCATTGCACACATATTTATTTACCATTATTGCCGACTTGCGAGTGGCTCTTGCAAATTGAGTACACTTCCCAGTCAAAATATTGCATAAGCTCTTGGCGAAAAGTAAAAGTATTGACTGCAGTCAAAGGAACCAGCCAGCACTGCCCACATATCGCCGACGAAGCTGGAAAGTATTTAAAAAGGCGAATGTAGGTCTTTCGCATATAAGCATAAAAAAGAGCTAAAATTCAAATAGTAAATTAACATTCTATACAAAATGTATACCGTATAAGTGATTATTGTTGCAGTTTTTGTTTCTTATAAGGTACTCTAAACAAAACCCAACCAATCATCCTACAATTTACAAAATCTTAAATTTAAATAATTTCTAAATAAACGAAATACAATTTCTAAATATTTGAAATGTGTTTTTCTTTTTGCAACGATATATTTTTTAATTGTATAAAATAAAATATTTTTAACAAATTTAAATTATTTAAATTTGCTTTCTCGGTTACCATGGTACAATTTAGCTGTTATCTGCATAGCTCAGTTGAAAGTTTGTATATGTGAAATCTTGAAATATAAATGGTCATTAATAATAGAAACAAAAATTTATGTACTCATATAAAAAACACTCTGGAATTTGAGAATTTGTTGTCTAAATTTTGTAACAATAAAAAAATTCCGTTTTATAAATGTACTTCCTGAACAATAAGGTCTGTTACCCTTGGAGCAAAATATGACGAATGTCTAAAGTGCAGGCCCATTTTATATCTGAGTGTGTGTACTACCTTGACTTTGGACACATGAATATAAATCTCTTACGAATATCCTGAGAAATACTTATGGTAATTATAGATATTTATGGAATGATTGTGTGGTCTCTTAATTTATTTTAGAGTAATATTTCTCACACAATGTTAAATTTGAATGTAAAAATGATCCGTAATTCTTTAAATCTCCAAAGTCTATTAATATCCATATATACATATTTACTATAACATTTTGTATTGCAATTTCAGAGCCCGATGATATTAATACGCTGCATGGCACATATCAATATCTGAAAAGCACCGGTCAGGTAAGCTAGCCTTATTTTTATTTGAATGTATCAGCCGCATTTGCCATGTGTCATACTTCGTCGTAAACATTATTACATATACATTCTGGTTGGCCATAAAAATCTTCGCAACCATCCAAAGCATCAAAGCTACGAGCTACGACTCGTTGGAAAGGTAGCTTCAGCTCCTTGGTGTTTGATATTTACTTCAAGTGTGTCTTGCCTGCTGTTTGTCTCTCGCTCTCGCTCTCTGTCTATATAATAAGCGCGTGCTCATTCAGTTCCACATCGAAAGTCGCTCATTGAACGTCATAGCAATCTCTCTCTCTCTCGCACTTGCTCTCTCTCTCTCTCTCTCTTGATCACACACTGCAGCCATACACATACACATACAACACAATTTATTACATATATGCATATATATAGAAATATCAGTTGGCTTATAGATTTTTCACTATCTCAACGTCTCTCGGTTGCTCTCTATGGGGCTCTCTCTACACTAACACAAAACTATACTTTGAGTCAGACTTGGAATTTTTTAAGCACAGTGTTTTTTTTTTGCGACTTGAAGTAATTGAGTTAGTTGCCAGATGCTGCATTTGCGACATAGAAGCGATAGAAATTCGATTTGTAATTATTAAACATTAAACGTGAAAAAGGTAAGTCCACGGGGAGGATTATAATTTAGCGTTGGCGTCGCTGAATTTTTGTACACAAAATAACCTGTGGCCAGGCCAGAGAGACGGCTAAGTTAAATGGTTGTCATCTGAATATTGCCCCATTGCCCCATTGCCCAATTGCGCATGTTGCTTCAGCCAAAATCCGCTAAAAGCCTCCTACCTATCTATGTGTACTACTTACTGGTGCTACCCACCTGTCCTGGTGCCGGTGAGACCTGTGGCTGTGTCTGTGATTGAGATTGTGGACGTGAACAGGCGCATCCACTTTTGCAATGCGGCAGCTGCAACGCATGACCAGCTGAACAACAGGCAGCTAGCACAAGTGGATAAACCATTCTTGAACAGAGTGCCAAAGGCGGGCAGCGAGAAGCTGATAGAGCTGCCCAAGCTGTTGGCCAACGCAACAAATTCCAGGCGCGTCATGATCCCAAACAGCTATTCGAAACGATACTCATAGATACCGGCTATTCACGCAATTTACTCGAAACGGAGTTACTCAATCGCAGCACACCCAATTCATATACAAGCACATGGCCTTTCTTGATCTTTCAAGCCCTGGCCAATCAATATAAATCTCGCGCAACATCTAATCGAGTAGTTGGTAGTTGGCGCCTTGTGTGCAACTTTGGCGACTGTTACGAAATGCCAACATTGCCCTGGTTCCACAAAGATTTCAATGGAGAATTCTGGAACACAATTCGCAATGATTTTTTTTTGTTTTTGTGGGCAGCAGACTTGTGAGTAGTAACCAGCCTGCATACAGGGCAGATTGCTCAATGTACTTTTTGTGCAGTAATGCAGCCCAAAATAGATCCGACTTTTACTACGGATTATGAAAAAACCTTCCCGTTGATGATTTGTTTGTCGAAATGAAATTAGATGACAATTGAATTTGTATTGTGCGGAAATCTTAGTTGACAAACATTTTTTTAAACAAAAGCTCAATTAAAAAAAAATAGAGTTTATGCTGGCAGCTAGATATTGTTGAAAATATATAAGTTCTTATCGATTTTTATTGAATTGTTATCGGCATGGTACTCCAATCCATACACTTGGTCTGACAAAATCGGTTATGCATCGGAGATACGTGTAATTCACAATTACAGACAGACGGACATTGGACGGAATCAATATACTCACCAACCTTCGGTATCGTATGTTTCTTGATAAACTCGTGTTTTAAAATGAGCACTGTGATTGATGACTCCGAGAGCTATCCTCGCAGAATTGTCATTAAGCTCAAACCACAGCCCAAAACTTTCTCAGATCCTTTAACTATAAGGAGGAAATGCAGTCACCCAAAAGGAATGAAGAATACGCATACCTCACTGAGCGTACTGGAGGCATATATACCATATACCGTATATATATATATATATATATATAGTTAGAGGATAAAACATAAAAAAATATTAAGAGCTACTCTAACTTTCGCCCGCTTTGTGTTTTCAACTCTTGCAAGTCACCTAAACTGTATCGCATTGCTGGTTGTAATTAGTTGACTGGAACTAAACTCTAATCGAAAGCCTACTCCATGCAGAAACGTCGACACAATGTGCACGCGCCCAGAAACAGCAAGGAACTGGAAGAAGTAGATAATAATCATAGAACTCACCAAAGAAGAGATAATCATTTGCACAAGGACCAACACGATAAGCAGTTGGCGCTACCAAAGAAAAAGCATCCTCCTCACTTTTATGATGACGATGACGACATTGATAATGATGCAGACGCTGATTATGCTCCTGAGGATGATGATGAGTATGGCTATAATAAGGCAGCGGACATGCTGAATAATACCAAACGCGCTGAGGTGGACTTTGTCTTTTTTAATCGCGTTCCCAAAGTGGGCAGCCAATCGCTAATGGAGCTGATGCGTCGTCTGGGAAAGATTAATGGCTTTGTCCATGCTCGCAATCCAGGCAGCGTTAAGGAGTCTATTATGATGCGCAAAGAAGCCCTGAAAGATCTCATTGGGGATCTGCTCACACGCCACAAGCCGCACATCTATAGTCAGCACATTGCCTACATCAACTTCACCCGTTTCCATATGCCTCGACCTATCTATATAAATCTGGTGCGTGATCCCATTGAGCGTATTATCAGCTGGCATTATTATATTCGTGCCCGTTGGTATTACAATGACATGAACGCCAAACTGGGTCCAAAATCCGTAACAATGCCACCGGATGAGTTTCTCAATCTCGATCTGGACACTTGTGTGCGAAATAAAGATCCGTATTGCACGTTTGAGCAAATGCAGATGCGCAATCCCGTCGGTGATCATCGCAGGCAAACCTTGTTCTTCTGCGGCATGAACAAGAAGTTATGCATGTAAGTAATACTATTGGATCTGGGAAAAGCGCATAGCACTTAACTAAAATCCAAAACAATAATACTGTGATAGGCCCTTCAACTCGAAAATGGCCATGCAGAAGGCCAAGCGCACTGTGGAGTCGGAGTACGCGGTGGTTGGCACCTGGGAGGATACGAACATCACGTTAACGGTGTTGGAGCATTACATACCGCGTTATTTTCGCAACGCCAAGGTGGCATATTATCGTAAGCATTTGAAATTCTTTTAGTGGGAAATGGATTTTTAACCTATGACTGATATTGCAGTGGGTAAGGAAAACCTTTCGCGCATCAATCGCAACAACGTCACACGGATCGTTAGCGATGAGACGCGTCAGATACTGCGCACGAATCTGACTAACGAGATTGAGTTCTACGAGTTTTGCAAGCAACGTCTGTATCTGCAATATGCGGCCCTCGATCATGGCAAAAGTTTTGGTGAGGACGACTATCTACTTATGCCACAGCTTCACGGTCAAGCTGATGGTGATGAAGACGAGTATTAAGCAAAAATATTATTCATAAGTGAAGCTGTGCCACCTACTACAATACAATAAATTCCTAACTTCAATTACAAATACATAATGCCTAATTTCTCAGTATTCTCAAGCATTTCGCTTGGGAATTCCATCAGAATGAAACTGTATTCGTGTAGACGTCGCCCTGTATCTCTGTATCGCTGTTGCGACGCAATCCCCTACACCATATTGATCAACAGCGAGCAACCATGTTTTAATCGTGTACATTATTCGAACTACTGAGCCACCTGAGAGACTCTAAGATTTTTTATCGTGAGCATATACCTCTTCTTAGAACTGTTGTCAATCGTTTAAGCTTCAAGCAGCAGTCGAAAATAAACAAAGCATTTGTCAACCCTTATCTATGTCAAACTTGTCAGGTATATCAATTTTTGAACCCATCACTTCCCACTTGATATGGTGGCCGAATTTTTCGTCGTTTTTTTCGAAATATTTAAACATTCTTTAGATTTATCAAATACTACCACAAGCGAACGCCCTGACATGATATTAAAACGTATGCAACTAAGGGAAAATTCCAGAAGCGTGCTTTCCATACCAAAACAATTGAGGACTGAGTCTTAAATGACTATCCCTAATACAGCTTTGATTATGCAATGGGCTTTAAGGGCAACTCTGGTGATCATAAGCAACAACGGTTATTGTGCATAGAGATCTATCTACTACTTCATCCTTTATTGGGACTACTCACAAATTGACTTCAAGGCTTTTCATGTTTTTTTCACTAACAGATCACATCAATTGATGTGTACCCTGACGTTCTTGGATTTGATCCGAAGTTTTATTGTATTTCATTTAAGCTGGCTAATTTGCAAGCTGCCCAACTGAACAATACAGCCAACGCCGAACGCGAGTTCATATTCTTTAATCGTTTAGAGAAAGTTGGCAGTCAGAGCATGACAAGACTATTAGGCCATTTGAGCAAGCTGAATGGTTTTAACACATTTCGCAACGAGATACCAGATGTCAAAAATCCTCTATTTGATATCGAGGAGGAGGCGTCCTTTGCCGAAGAGTTGCAAGAGATCGAAGATCCTGCTGCTTATGTAGAGCACACGAACTGGATCAACTTTACGGCACACGATATGCCCCGGCCAATTTATATTAATTTGGTGCGTCATCCCATCCAGAAAGTGATCAGCGCCTATTACTATGCGCGCCATCCCATGGTCTACGCAACTAGCTTGCTCCGCAATCCGAATAAGCCCATAGATAAAAAGGAATTCTTTGACATGAGCTTCAATGAGTGTGTCCGAAAGCGGATAGCTCCCTATTGTAATTTTGATGCACATCTTAAGTACAATAAAGACTGGCGGCGATTCACTTTACACCTGTGCGGTAATCAGAAGGTCTGCCTGTAGGTAATGTCCACAGTAACTGAACAGCGGATGCTAAATTGATTGCTATTCCCTAGAAATTTCAACTCTGAGGAGGCCTCCCAAATAGCCAAATTGCATGTGGAAAAGGAATATGCTGTTGTGGGCAGCTGGGAGCATACAAATATAACCCTGGCCGTTTTAGAGGCTTACATACCGCGTTTCTTTGCCGATGCCACAAATCAGTATTATTGTCAGTATTCATTTTCTATCCACTCAAGGCCAAGTTTAATCGAAAACTTTCCTCTTCTGTGTGTGTTTAGTGCATCAGGAGAAATTTAGGATAAATGTCACGCCGCACGATAAACATCTAGATGAGGATGTGGAGGCCTATCTGAACCAACAGTTTTCATACGAAATTGATTTGTACCACTTTTGCATGCAGCGTCTCTATAAACAGTATATAGCCATTAAAAAAGTGGCACAATTGGCAGATAATCACTAGTAACAAAAAATATTATATTTTATCAGAATGAAAAAAAGCAAAAAATACCAGCGATTGCAAATGAGTCTTTTCTTTTCACTACTAATCTCAAGTGGGCTTATGGCTTATCGTTAGCTTGCTAGTTGCGAACTCAATATCAACGGTATCAACCTCAATCATTTGCAGATCCTTCAGCTGGATGCAAATAAATTGAACAATACCAAAAAAGCTGAGATCGATGTGCTATTCTTTAATCGGGTACCCAAAACGGGCAGCGTTCATCTTATAACACTGATGAAGTCACTGGGCAAGATCCATGACTATGACGTGGAGAAAGATCCACAAATAGGAGGAATTCAGGCAATTCTACAGCCCGACGAGGAGGCCGAGTGGATTGATAATATAGCAAATCTCGAGGACGGCTGCGTTTTTGCCAGCCATGTTAACTACTTAAACTTTAGTAAATATTCTCAGCCACGTCCCATTTACATCAATATGGTTCGTGATCCAGTGGAACGGGTAATCAGTTGGCATTACTTTATCCGCGCCCCGTGGATATTTGTGCCAGGTCGTCGTCGTAATAATCGCGAAATGCCAAATCCCAACTGGGTCAATATGGAATTCGATCAGTGTGTCGAGTCCAAAGAGAAGGTCTGCACTTACATTGAGGGCTCCCTGCTGGAGCGAGTGGGTGATCATCGAAGGCAAACTCTCTTCTTCTGTGGTCACAATGAGTTCAAGTGCACGTGAGTGAGCAAAAGTTCAGTTCTCGAAATCAGCGATACTACTCTATACCCTAATTCTCAGACCTTTCAATTCGCGTCTGGCTCTTCAGTTGGCCAAAGAGAATGTGGAACGAGAGTACGCGGTTGTGGGCACTTGGGAGCATACCAATGAAACCCTGGCTGTTCTCGAGGCCTATGTGCCGCGCTATTTTGCAGATGCCTCTAAATTGTACTACTGTAAGTACTCCAAAAATCACCACCGACACCCGACCATGTCATTTAAATGTCAAATTTGCAGCGGGTCTAAATGCCAAAAAATCAAATGACAATCCAATGAAACCTCATATACGTAAGGAAATTATAGATATGGTGCGTCGCAATTTTACGAGGGAAATCGAGTTCTATCAATTCTGCCGCCAACGGTTGCATAGGCAATATCTAGCAATAAAACTGAAGGATCTGATGCGCATGGATGAAAGCTTAGTTAAATTGCAGACTACGAATGAGCTGGCCATAAGAGATTAGTTAGTAAAAAATGTATTTTTAGTATTGAAACAATTTATCGGCTTATTAAATAAAAGCTTAAGCTTCAAGGATCTACTAAATATAATGACTGTGACAATTAGAGGAAATTAGCAGTTTAAAAGAAATTTAGAATGTTTATTATTTAAACAATGTGCAATGAATTTGTTGGGCCTATCGCTTGAGACATGATCTAATCAATGGAATTTTGAATGGACATCACTTTTTATATAATTCTTGAATATATAACTAAGGCTCACGGCTTGCTATAAATAAATTTCTGGCAACTAACCTATCAAACTTAAAGTCTAAAAGAATCCGAACCTATATCAATGTCTGTGCTTTATGCCGATCTGACGCAACTGCAGCTCCAACATCTGAGTGCTGAGCGCCTGAACAACACTCGAAATGCCGAAATTGACGTGCTCTTCTTCAATCGGGTCGCCAAAGTGGGCAGTGAGGCTCTGCTGGAGCTGTTCAATTCATTGGTTGAATACCACGACGACCTGGAATTGGAACGCAGTGGATTACATGAAAAAACGCATAGGCAACTCAAAAAGCCGATGCAACGAGAAGCTGCTGAATTCGTTGCCGACCTTGAGGAGGGCACCGTGTATATACGGCACATTAATTGGCTGGACTTCGCTGAATTCGATCTGCCCCAGCCGATCTATATAAACTTGGTTAGGGATCCTGTGGAGCGTGTGATCAGTTGGTTCTACTATGCACGTGGCTCTTACAAGACCGCCATTGAATATCGCAAAGCGCCAAACAAAGAAATTAAGCCCGAATCTTGGTACAAGAAAAACTTCAATGATTGTGTGCGCAGTGGCGATCCAGAATGTCAGTATGTGCCACACACAGTAAAAGATTTCATGCCCAACTTTAAAAGACAATCGCTCTTTTATTGCGGCCATCATGATGATTGTATGTAAGTAAATGTGGGGTAGGATGGTTCGAAATTGGAGACAATCGATATAATTGAACTGTGTCTTGCAGTCCCTTTAACTCGCCCGCTGCCATACAAATGGCTAAGGAGCATGTGGAGCGGGATTATGCTGTGGTTGGTAGCTGGGAGGATACCAATATAACGTTGGCCGTATTTGAGGGCTATATTCCACGCTTCTTCCGTGGTGCCAAGCTATTGTTTGAAAGTAGGTCGCAGATAACAAAGATAGATAGTGATCTTATTAAAGCATTTCCCATTTTCCCCAATTATTTAGTGCATAATGACAAGATCACGAACCGGAATAAAAACAAGCGCAAGCCGTATATTGAGCCAGAGGTCAAGGAGTTAATTAGACGCAATTTCACAAATGAATATGAGTTCTATTATTTCTGCAAGCAGCGCCTATATAAACAGTATCTGGCTCTCAATTTGCATGAGCTGGAGAAACATGGATTGTTAAATTAGTTGGATTAGGCCGAAGCCTATAGCTATAAAGTCAAATAAATAATTAGAGAATTAACAAATATTATTTATTATTATTCGTCTGTGTGTCTACCAAATCAAAAAAAAAAATCTAAAAAAACATTTTGTGTCTAATCCTATCTGGGTGTGTCTTGTGTTACACGTGTTTCCAACCAGTTAATCCAACCCCTTCCAATCCTTCACCAGTTGAATTCCTTGACACCACAGCAGTTGAACAATACGGCCAAAGCTGAAATGGATCGTCTTTTCTTCACACGTTGCGCGAAAGTGGGAAGCGAATCGCTAATAGAGTTTATGGAGGATATACAAGATATTAACAACTTTAATGTCGATCACACTGGCCTCAAGAAGAAAAGCAAACGTCTGCTTAAGCCTAAAATACAGTTCGAAAGGGCTTTACATATATTTGACCAAAAGCCGGGCACAGCTTATGTTGAGCACACTTCATGGATCGATTTCAATGCCTTCAATTTACCCAAACCAATTTTCATAAACCTTGTCCGCGATCCCGTAGAACGAATGATCAGCTGGTATTACTATGTACGCAACTCTTACAGAAATGCCATATACTACCGCAAAAATCCAAAAGCACCCCTCAAGCCCACCGCTTGGTTTAAGAAAAGCTTCAACGATTGCGTCCGCAGCGACGATCCAGAATGTCAATATGTGCCATTCTCAATTAAAGATAATGTGGGTAATTATAAGCGACAGTCTCTATTCTTTTGTGGTCACGATCAGGATTGCCTGTGAGTACTTTTAGCTCGCTTAACCCCATTAATGTTCAGATTTAGAAATTGTTAAAATTTATTTGCTTGAAATCTTTGTTGCACACTGGAAATTGAGCTGAACAACACTTAATATTATCAAAGCAAATCTTTTAATGTAACACAAAAAATGTTGAACGTTAATGGGTTAAGTTGTTTGTGTAACAATCGATATAGTTGCATAAATGCATTGCAGACCCTTCGACTCTCCCCTAGCTATACAAATAGCAAAACGTAGGGTTGAAGAGGAGTATGCTGTTGTTGGCACTTGGGAGGAAACCAATATTACTCTTACAGTACTGGAACATTATATACCACGATATTTTGCGGATGCAACGACATTATATCCATGTAAGAGCGTGTCCTATACAATGTCAGATGTGTAAGATAGTTAAACGTTCTTTCTTACAGTATATCAGGATGCACTCAGAAATCGAAATCGCAACAATCGTAAGCCCACAGTTGATGAAGACGTCAAAGCTATGGTCAGGCGTAACTTCACCCATGAATACGACTTCTATTACTTCTGCAAACAGCGTCTTTATAAACAATATATTGCGCTCAAACGTATGGATCTCGAGCGTTCATATTTGATATAGATTGGTTGCTTTTTAAAGAATTACTGCAATTAGTTCTAAAGTGATACACAATATCTTATTTAAATTACATACTTTATATTTCTTGTAAGCTGAGGCGATCGTTAGAATAGTCCATGTTCTAGATAGGGAGATCGACAGAGTTTAAGAGAGCTTAAATGTGTAACAGCAGTGTTAACTGCAGTTATAATTAGAATAGATTTGTTAGGCCTATCGCTTAAAATTTGATCTAATCAATGGAATTACGAATGCACAAAACTTTTTATATAATTCTAAAATATCTTACTGAAGCTCACGGCTCGCTATAAATAAATGAGTAATTGAGATCTACGCCCACTAACTTGGCTTCTCTCTGGCAACTAACCCATCAAACTTAAAGTCTAAAAGAATCCGAACCTATATAAATGTCTGTGCTTTATGCCGATCTGACGCAACTGCAGCTCCAACATCTGAGTGCTGAGCGCCTGAACAACACTCGAAATGCCGAAATTGACGTGCTCTTCTTCAATCGGGTCGCCAAAGTGGGCAGTGAGGCTCTGCTGGAGCTGTTCAATTCATTGGTTGAATACCACGACGACCTGGAATTGGAACGCAGTGGATTACATGAAAAAACGCATAGGCAACTCAAAAAGCCGATGCAACGAGAAGCTGCTGAATTCGTTGCCGACCTTGAGGAGGGCACCGTGTATATACGGCACATTAATTGGCTGGACTTCGCTGAATTCGATCTGCCCCAGCCGATCTATATAAACTTGGTTAGGGATCCTGTGGAGCGTGTGATCAGTTGGTTCTACTATGCACGTGGCTCTTACAAGAACGCCATTGAATATCGCAAAGCGCCAAACAAAGAAATTAAGCCCGAATCTTGGTACAAGAAAAACTTCAATGATTGTGTGCGCAGTGGCGATCCAGAATGTCAGTATGTGCCACACACAGTAAAAGATTTCATGCCCAACTTTAAAAGACAATCGCTCTTTTATTGCGGCCATCATGATGATTGTATGTAAGTAAATGTGGGGTAGGATGGTTCGAAATTGGAGACAATCGATATAATTGAACTGTGTCTTGCAGTCCCTTTAACTCGCCCGCTGCCATACAAATGGCTAAGGAGCATGTGGAGCGGGATTATGCTGTGGTTGGTAGCTGGGAGGATACCAATATAACGTTGGCCGTATTTGAGGGCTATATTCCACGCTTCTTCCGTGGTGCCAAGCTATTGTTTGAAAGTAGGTCGCAGATAACAAAGATAGATAGTGATCTTATTAAAGCATTTCCCATTTTCCCCAATTATTTAGTGCATAATGACAAGATCACGAACCGGAATAAAAACAAGCGCAAGCCGTATATTGAGCCAGAGGTCAAGGAGTTAATTAGACGCAATTTCACAAATGAATATGAGTTCTATTATTTCTGCAAGCAGCGCCTATATAAACAGTATCTGGCTCTCAATTTGCATGAGCTGGAGAAACATGGATTGTTAAATTAGTTGGATTAGGCCGAAGCCTATAGCTATAAAGTCAAATAAATAATTAGAGAATTAACAAATATTATTTATTATTATTCGTCTGTGTGTCTACCAAATCAAAAAAAAAATTCTTAAAAAAAACATTTTGTGTCTAATCCTATCTGGGTGTGTCTTGTGTTACACGTGGTTCCAACCAGTTAATCCAACCCCTTCCAATCCTTCACCAGTTGAATTCCTTGACACCACAGCAGCTGAACAATACGGCCAAAGCTGAAATGGATCGTCTTTTCTTCACACGTTGCGCGAAAGTGGGAAGCGAATCGCTAATAGAGTTTATGGAGGATATACAACATATCAACAACTTCGACGTCGATCACTCTGGCCTTAGAAAGATAAACAATCGTCGGCCTGTACAAAAAACACAGATCGAAAGGGCTTTACATATATTTGACCAAGAGCCGGGCACGGTTTATGTTGAGCACACTTCATGGATCGATTTCAATGCCTTCAATTTACCCAAACCAATTTTCATAAACCTTGTCCGCGATCCCGTAGAGCGAATGATCAGCTGGTATTACTATATACGCAACTCTTACAGAAATGCCATATACTACCGCAAAAATCCAAAAGCACCCCTCAAGCCCACCGCTTGGTTTAAGAAAAGCTTCAACGATTGCGTCCGCAGCGGCGATCCGGAATGTCAATATGTGCCATTCTCAATTAAAAATAATGTGGGTAATTATAAGCGACAGTCTCTATTCTTTTGTGGTCACGATCAGGATTGCCTGTGAGTACTTTTAGCTCGCTTAACCCCATTAATGTTTAGATTTAGAAATTGTTAAAATTTATTTGCTTGAAATCTTTGTTGCACACTGGAAATTGAGCTGAACAACACTCAATATTATCAAAGCAAATCTTTTAATGTAACACAAAAAATGTTGAACGTTAATGGGTTAAGTTGTTTGTGTAACAATCGATATAGTTGCATAAATGCATTGCAGACCCTTCGACTCTCCCCTAGCTATACAAATAGCAAAACGTAGGGTTGAAGAGGAGTATGCTGTTGTTGGCACTTGGGAGGAAACCAATATTACTCTTACAGTACTGGAACATTATATACCAAGATATTTTGCGCTTGCCACGACATTATATCCATGTAAGAGCGTGTCCTATACAATTTCAGATGTGTAAGAGAGTTAAACGTTCTTTCTTACAGTATATCAGGATGCACTCAGAAATCGAAATCGCAACAATCGTAAACCCACAGTTGATGAAGACGTGAAAGCTATGGTCAGGCGTAACTTCACCCATGAATACGACTTCTATTACTTCTGCAAACAGCGTCTTTATAAACAATATATTGCGCTCAAGCGTATGGATCTCGAGCGTTTACATTTAATATAGTTTGGCTGTTCTTTGAATACGAATTAGTGCAATTACCTAAGTGTACAAATCTAATTTAAATTAAATACTTTATATTTATTGCAAGCTGATGTAATCGTAAGCAAAGTCCATTTTCTAGATAGAGAGAGAGAGAGAGCTTCAGAGAGTTAAATGTTTAATTGTAGTCACTTAAGCGTTTCAGTTCGCATTTCCCGAAAGTCACATTCGCTTGATTCAAGTCCGCTGTGTTATCTGTTTCTGTCTTAGCTACATCATCTTTGCCAAATCACATATTATTCATAGCTACACAATGTGACCACCCTGCACCTAAACAATACATGCCGTGCTCGCCTTCAAGTGGCTTTCTTCAATTCCCCTACCCACGTGGGGACAGAGAAACTAATTGAGCTCTTGAGCCTCCTCTCCGCTCACAACGGCATCAATATCGTGGTCAATGGTCCAGTGCAGACCAAGAGCCGTATTCAAACAACCAACGAGGAGATGATTGAAACGCAATGGGTAAGCCAGCTGGAGAAGGGTACAGTCTACATAGCGCGTGGCAATTGGATGAACTTTGATGAATATCAGATAGACAAGCCAATCTACATATCGCTGGTGAGGGATCCCGTGGATCGCATTATTCACAATTTCTATGAACAACGCACAACGAAAAAGAAGACTATAAGCCGCAGCATCGATGCGAACTATCCGCAGCAGTCAAATGAGTGGTATAAGCAGAGCTTCAATGACTGTGTCCGTAGCGGCAATCCAGAGTGTCAATATATTAAGTATTCGGTTGTAGATAGAGTGCCAGATTTCAGGCGTCAGTCTCTATTCTTTTGCGGCAACCACGTTGACTGTTTGTGAGTAAATCATAATATTTCCAAATACGGATCTAGTCAGTATTACTCCGCCTTCACCTGTAGGCCCTTCAATACCCCCCACGCGGTGCAAGTGGCCAAGCGGAATGTAGAGGTGGAGTATGCCGTTGTGGGCACCTGGGAGCAAGCGAACCTAACCCTAACTGTGCTGGAGAAGTACGTGCCGCGATATTTCAATCATGCGCGTCTTTTGTACAATTGTAGGTTATCATTGTTTATTCATAATTCAGTTTGCAGTCCTACCATCCATTTTACACTTTCTTACAGTGCACAAACTTAGCTACAGTAAGCGCTATCGTCGTTATGCAGTGGACGCCGACGTTTTGGCCATGGTAAGACGTAACTTTACTCTGGAATATGATTTCTATTATTTTTGTAAGCAGCATCTGTATAAACAATATTTGGCATTGCAAATGGAGGATAATCTCAACTAAAAGAATGTTGAATAATTGGAGAACCACCTCAAATAAAATGCCAAAAAAAACTCTTATCTCTGTGTACCAAAAACTTATTCCATAAGCAAATATATTATTATACAAATATTAATATTATATTTATTTTAATGTCGAGTGACTCTAACTGTAAACTGTACAATAATTAGATCCTAACAGTACTGCAATAATACAATATTCAACTCGTTGGAGAGAACAAGAACAGCGTCAAGTTCCATCCAACCACCTGAGTTTTGAGCAGGTACCCATTGGAAAGGGCTAAAATTACTTGTGAGAGCTAAAGAGTTGAGTCTAGACAAGCTCTTTCGACTAGAGCATTCTTATTTTCTTCCTTTTTTTTTGGTATTGTTTTCGAGATTGTTCTTATGTTCAAGAGTCACTGAGGACTAGTGTCTCATTTTTATAATGCCCTTAGAAGCAAGCGTCACACAGAAAAAAGCCAAATATCAAACACCACGGAATACAAGGTATGGCTAATTATAAATGATACAAGAATTAAATGATTGCGCGTTAACTGATTTGCTTAACACATTTTTATGTTCATTTTCCAATACAGATGTCGTCGCTTAACGTACGCGATCTGAATAATACTAGAAAAGCTCAAATGGAACTGGTCTTCTTCAATCGTGTGCCCAAAGTGGGCAGTCAAACATTTATGGAACTACTTCGTCGTCTGTCGGAGCGTAACAACTTTCAGTTTCATCGTGATGCTGTGCAAAAAGTGGAAACCATTCGTCTGGCCGAGGAACAGCAACAAGAAATGGCCGAAGTCATCTCTGAGCTGCCCGAGCCTTCTGTATTCATAAAGCATGTGTGCTTCACCAATTTTACCAAGTTTAATTTGCCAACGCCGATCTATCTAAATGTGGTTCGGGATCCCGTAGAGCGTGTGATCAGTTGGTTTTATTATGTCCGGGCCCCCTGGTATTTTGTGGAACGCAAGGCAGCGTTTCCAGATCTGCCGCTGCCGCATCCAGCATGGCTCAAGAAGGACTTTGAAACGTGCGTCCTGAGTGGAGACCAGGAATGCACTTACACACAGGGTGTCACAGTTGAGGGCATTGGTGATCATCGGCGTCAGAGCTTGTTCTTTTGTGGACACGATTACGAGTGCACGTGAGCTAACTACATATTTTAACCACTTAACACATTTGATACGCTAAATGGATGCTTCCTATAGACCTTTCAATACTGTAGGCGCCTTGGAGCGTGCGAAATTTGCCGTAGAGCAACAATATGCGGTCGTTGGAGTTCTTGAAGATTTTAATACAACACTCTCAGTGCTTGAGAAATATGTGCCACGCTTTTTTGACGGTGTGCGAGATATTTATGCAAGTAAGTTATTCTATTAATGGGAGGTTGCGGCTGTTTGACTCCTGGACTTGGTTAACAAGTTTTCCATACAAGCTTTATGATTGATTGATCCAAAAGTTAAATCCAGAGTGACTTGTGCGTAGACTTCGGATACGTTTTCTTGAATATATTATAAACTCGATCGATTAAATTGTAAGTTCTCGACCAGCGTCTAAAAAACAAAACAAGTATGAATGATGGAGTCGAACTCACTCAATTACGATATACCCTGAAGCCAGCTTGTATAAATTATATAGTTTTATTGTTAAATTCCCCTTTAAAAGTGCACTCATTTCATATTTCATCAAAACCAGTTAAGAGTGCAAACAAACTAAGGCAGGGCATAGTTATATTCACAATCCCGAACTGAAATCACCGGCGTTTGTATATATGTACATATACACATAATGGGACTCAACACAAGCATATTTAAGTTCAGGTCGAGTATCATACCATCCCTTTCGCACACATGCACTCGCATATTAACGTATACAAAAATGCTTACGGCTGCTGACAGATAGGAGATCAATATTATGATATATTTTCGACTATAATTTGGGTGATTTTAGTCCGATGTTGAAGAAATGTTTCCTGTTACTCAATTTTGTATATTATTTATATATAATTGTGGCTTTTATTGCTATGGGAAATCGAAATGTATTAATATTCGAGAATATATCAATATATCGACTTGGCTGTTGATCCTGCTCAAGAATATATATACTTGATGGGGTCGCAGATGCTTCCTTCTGCCTGTTACATGTTTTCGCACAAAAACATTATTCCTTTTTTGCATTTTCAATGGTTTCAGGGTATAGAAATAGATAAATAGACGGAGCTGAAAAATATAGCCTTGATCGGGTGGATATGTAATTGCTCCGATCTAGCTGTGGAATCGAAGGCAAAACTTGCGGTGACAAAGATCGCGAATTGCTAAACAGATGACTCAACACGATAGTTTTATTAGAAGAAATAGAAGAAGCACAACTTATTAATGGGAAAAACGCATAACAATTTGAGAATAAGATCCAAAATAGGTTATGGATAGCATAATTCGAGCTACAAGATTGAATAGAAATTAATTAAGCCTGATTAACTCAAAAGGATCAATCTCGCCGTTTATAATTTTATATAGAAAGATTTCACCTAGCATTGTTTTACGATCAGAAAGAAAAGAAAGATTTATTAATAAAAGTCTACTACTATTAGGTAAGCAAATATGAGTATTCCAATTAAGGCCCCTAAGGGCAAATAATAGAAATTGTTCCTGTCCTGCTGAACCTTCTAATTGGGAGACCATACACAAGGTCCATATTCAAGAATAGGACGCACAAGGGCTTTCGCCTATAAATATATATATATTTACATTTAACACAATTTAGGTTTAATATATTTACTGGATACCTGGTTTCTTTAACTCAGTTTGAAGCGTTTGTCCAGGAAAAGAGTCAGTAGAGGACAGACAAAGTTTTACATCGTCAGCATACATCAGTAACCGAGAGTGACTTATAACAGATGGAAGGTCATTTATAAACAACGTAAATAATAAGGGGCCAATCTTTGCGGTACTCCGGAAGTAACTTGAACAGTCTTAGGGACAGAACCTCAAAAATAATCGTTCTGTATTCTAAGAGTTAAGAATTTTGAGATCCAACTAATTAGGTTATTTGGAAATCCCAGAAGATAAAGTTTGTGAATTAGTAATGAGTGTTTCACAGAGTCAAAAGCCTTACTGAAGTCAGTGTAAATAACATCCGTTTGCATTTTGTTTCGAAAATCCTTAATAACAATAAAAAGTGAATTCTAATAAGTTGGTGGTAGGGTGAGGTCGAGGATCTCCAAAGATGTTGTAGTTGAGAAGCTAACAACTTTTTAAAAATCTTAGGAATAGCTGACAACTTAGAAATACTGCTATAATTCTAAAAATTAGATTTGTTTTCTTTTTTATGGAGGAATAATAATAATAATAAATTACAGTTGAAATAGTTTTAAAAACTGTCAGCCAGTGCTTAAGCACGCAGCCAGGTCCAGTAAAAATCAGGTCCCGGTAAAAAAAAAGCGGGCTTAATAACCATTTTATCACTAATTAATTAACACTCCGTTATCAAAGGCTCAAAAATGCAATTAGAGCCATCAACAGGGTAAGGATAAGGCAAAACTAACTGTCGATTATGGGAACTATATGTGGATTGAAGCAATTCTGCAAATAGATCGGCGATGGCCTGATCTGAGTCTGAAGTTTTTGTTTTCAAAAATAAGGTTGAAGGAAGTATTGATGATTCACGCTTTGTATTAACAAAATTATAAAAAGTTTAGTATCCCGCTGAAAGCTTCAGCTTCCAGGCAGTCCGGATAACATTTGTTTTTTAGGAACTAAGAAACAATCAAGTAACGAGAGTATGCCAAGCAAGAGCATGTTTCCCTGGATTTATTGTACACTCCCGACTTTCGATTCTTTATGACCCGTCAGTCTGCAATAAGAATCAACTTAGCTTAACACAGTCGGTTTATCGAAATTGACGAACTCGCTCTGAAAGCTTGTTACCCTGGCCTGATACCCTAGCAGGCATATCAAACAAGACCTTCAAGAAGAGATAAGCCCTCAAGAAACTCATTTTGAGTCGTGAATGTCAAAACACTTGAGTCAGGACAAGAAATCCATGTTGTCCCAGTAACATTAAAACCACCAAGAACTACAAGAAAGTCGCGATCAGAAAGCTGTAAAGAAACAATATTATAGCAGATAAATGAAAAAATACACAGAATTATCAGAAGAAGCTGGTACATAGGAAAAAATTATAAAATGACTAACATCATTGATATTCTATTTAACGGCAACAAATTCTACATCCATTGAATATTCCGTCATTACTATCTCCGAAGATAAATCGATAGCAATAAGTACACCCCCACCACGACGGGATCCGATATTTTCTATAATAGATAATCTCTTGAATTTTGACTTTCCTAAGAATTCCATTTCAGTGTTTAGGATTACGCATTCTGGGATTATTTGTATATGTACCTTCGAACGAGTTGATTTCCACCTCTGTTTACATATGGCATACAAGAAATTACGTTAAAAATTTGTATCGAGCCCTTTAGTCTCCAAGATCCGTACGGATATAGAATAGACGATAGAATGGACACACGGATGTACAGACTGACGGAACGTGGAATATACGGACACACGGACTTTCTTACATTACTTAATAATACAAATTTAACTTATTTTTAAGCGGTGTATAGTATACGTTTATAATAAATATATATATATATATATATATATATATATATTGACAATATAGAAAGTATTTAAATAAAATATTATTATCTTTCTTTTATTCATTTTCATTTGTAGACAGCGCTGAGTATCTGACCAAGATCAACAAAAACAACTTTAAGCCTCCAGTTAGCGAGCATGTCAAGGATATTGTGCGCCGCAATTTTACCAATGAAATTGAATTTTATCAGTTCTGCCGCCAGAGACTGCATAAGCAATATCTTGCCGCCCATTTGCCGCAGAGGATTATAACAGCGCATCCGGCAGCACTGGGGGGCAATTGACCCGCCTTTTCCAAATGGTTGACAATTGTGTAAAATATAACGATCCTGTAGTCAGTTGCGCTACCCTCCATTCAACCCACATATTATAGAAAATAATTGTTTTTCATTGTGTACATTTCAAATTGGTTATACAAGTTATCCATATTTTTATCACGTACATTATTATACATACATATTTATATTGGTTAGTTAGTGATTATGAAAATGCATTCGAATTGTGATGTCTTCAAGTGAACTGTTGAAATTTTTGTTTTTAAATGTCTAATTTTAACTAGAACTAAGATTTTAAGCTCACAAACTGTAAAAATAATAAACGATATCTTAAGATCTATGAGAGTTTAGTTGTTTAAATTCTGGAATTCAAATAAAAAAGGCAAGAATATTGAAATACAATATTGGACAGCGATCTAAAATGACCATCTGCACAAACTGATCTTTATGCAGGGTGTTATAAATATATTGAAAAAAACATGAAGCGTTTCAAGTGGGCTCATTGAACGGCCCAAGAGTACATATTTCTAATGATTTCAAATCGTCAAGAGTATCAATTAAAATATAAAATACGTCGAATATGAATAGTTTGGTTAGGTTGAGGCGGCTGTGCTGGGGGTTTAATATCCTGTCGATGCACCTCAGCTTGGTTCATTGAGCTACCGCAATGGAATTAACCACCATCATTTTTAATACTCCATCTCGTAGATTGGATGAACTTAGCTAGCTGCCTTGAGGAGAGTTCTCATAAATCTGTAAGGACAAAGAAATTGTAGCCTTACCCTCCCCCTTGGGCAGTAGTGCAAATGTTTGACCAACTTTACTTATTCGTAACGACAGCTTCTACAGGAATCTGCATGAAAAACGGATAGTCTGGTTGGTTATCCAGTGTAACTGCACTGCAATTGAATGTACTAAGCCTACAAAAATGTTCAGAGCGTTTTTTCCAAGGCAATGCTAGATCAAGAGAGAAATAGCAGCAGTGGCAAATGATTGCCACTTCCTGTCTGCTACCTGTTCGAAGTTTTCTCTCACTAATTGTCTGGAAGTGGTCATGGGCATATCCACATTTTCTCTCTCCTTCAAGCGAAGTGAGGTAGTGCTACGCATCGCCAATTGGCAGTGCAATTTCCCTCTATGTCCCTGTGTCGCAGAACCCAGATGAGATGAATGTTAAGAAATGATCTTAAGGCTGTTAAGAAATAATCCTCAGCTTGGCTATCTGAGAGATGCAATTCTTTTGTTTGAATTCCATGAGGGCCAGTAATATGAGTGCCTCTTCCTCTTACACTACCGATTATCTTTGAGCCATCCGAATAAATATGCAAATTTCTATGTACTCGGTCCTATCGACTTCTCCCTGGAGGGGATGAAAAGATAGAGAAGGGTTATTAAGAAATTGAATGCAACTTAATAGTCAGTTATTTTTGGAAGATATGACTGTCCCACTTCTTCAGAGTTGCGGCTTTTCTTCCCATTAGTACAATGTGAAGAATGTGTAGTAATGTGTCCATCAGGCATCAACTATCCGTTTGTCAAAGGCAGACCGAAGGCTATTCCATATCGAAGGATCGGACGAATGATGTCCGTGTATAACCATCGGACTATTTGTGGTGACCTTCGCCATTTAAGTTTAATCGATTTCCTGTAGATGTAGAGACTCCACACATTTCTGGGAATATAAATGACCGCATCATGTAGTTCTAGCAAAAAAAACAAGTAACAAGTAGCTTGACTACGATATACACTCAACCCAGCTGTTAAATACATATTAAGATTATTGGCAATTTCCCTTTTAAAAAAATTTGCACCCAAATGTGAGCAGGTCTCAAAGTTCGCTCATTTCTTATGGCAAGCACAGGCACTAAAGAGAAAAAAAAAAACGAATGCAGCGCATGTTTTTATTCACAAGCACGAACTGATCCTATCTGGCTGGCTACAAACACGTGCATATACATACATACAGACATATATACGTACAGACAATCTTAGGATCTTAACGGAGCACACAAAAATATATTATCGCTTGCGTCGAATTACAGGCCATCTTTTTCTCACAGATGCGCTCGCATATTTACGTATACAGGAAATGCTTGCGGCTGCTGATAGAAATGAGATCGATATGAAAATATATTTTCGACAATAAATTGGGTGTTTCTTATCCAATCTTCATGAAATTTAGAAAGTTGATTAATAATATTATGTATTAATTAAAAGCGTATAAAATTGTGACATTTGTTGCTATCGGAAATCGAAATGTATCGATATTTAAGAAACGGAGGCAGTTATCGATAAAATAAAACAAACTTGATCTGCGCCGGGTATACGAGAACATATATTCCAAATCTCCAGCTCTTGTAGCCTCTGAGATCCGCGAGTTCATACGTACGGACAGATGGACAGACAGACAGACTGACAAACAGACATGGCAATATCGCCTCAGATGTTGATTCTGATCAAGAATATATAGTGAAGATGTTCTTGAAAGCGCCTTAAGAGAAAAGAATATGAGCGATTTCAAGGATTTACCTTTTCGATATGCATGTTGAAATCCGGATATGCTCTCACATCGCGGGAATTCCTTTGCGGAGATGTGTGAGGGCTTTCCCGCTTGAGGAACAAAATCAACATTGGCTTAACTTTCCCTACTTCCTGAGTGTACCAAGGCTATTTACCCCTGGGTACGCCGACTGGCACTGTTATAGGTTATTTTTACTTACTACGTTGTTTGGGCAATACTGGAAGAGGAATACTCATATTTACCACCAATGTGTCTAACAAATTAGTTTCTCATCTTAATTGAACTTAAATAAGGATGTTAATACTTAGTATAATATCCTTTAGCCTTAATAGCTTCCCTTAACCTATTTTTCATCGAAGATACCAGCTTCCGGGTAGTTTCTGGACTGATTTTGCCCCACTCATCCAGCAGAGCATTGATGAGATCGTGTTTGCTGGATATGCTGTGATTCCGGATGTTATTTTCCAGCAGAGCCCACAAATTTTAAATAACATTTAAATCTGTAGACTGACCCGGTAGAATTATCATGTGGGGGCATTTCCAGATAAGCCAGGACTGTACCAATCCGGAAGTATGCTTGGTTGTTGTCCTGGTCGTTGTCCTGGTAGAACCGGAAAGTACGTCGGATTCCCAGCTTCTCGGCACTTTGGAGTAAATTTTCCTTTAATATATTGAGGTACACATTATTGTCCATTGTTGTTTCAATAAACACCAAATTTCCAACGCCGGCTGCCGAGATAGATGCCCATACCATGACACTTCCTCCGCCGTGCTTGATTTTTGCCTTTAGAATTTTGGGATTCAGCTCAGAATTGGACTTTCGCCACACATAATACCGTCCGTCCGAGCCAAATATGTTGAATTTTGACTTGTAACGAACACTAATAATGTCGTCTCGGCTTGCACACCCTGTCTACTATTTGGGGCGGCCTTGCTCAGGGAAATTTGGCGTGGGTACTGTGCCGCCTAAACAAACGGTGCTACACTAATAATTTCGTAGACAGAGAAGAACGGGAAGAACGGGATAAGGAATGTGAGCCATACAAATGGAACGGACTGATGTTGCTTATAGCCTATCTAAAGTTGGAGAACTAAGTTGTTAGAGTTCTCCTTCTTTACCCACCCAACCTTGTAGGAATCTATCGCAATTTCAATTCAATTAAAGTTAAATACAAAGGGCAATTCATGATAATGGGATTCAATAATGACATTGTAACTTCATTGTAAATTATTGCTCTTATACTATTATACTCTTATTAACTTATACTATTAGGAATATCAATACTGAAGTTGAATGCATGGACAAAATTCTATGGGCGCTTTAGTTACCACTATGGCATCTCTGATGCCATCACGTCCGGCTATGCCGTACTCACTACCATATCATCCTTAGCGATCCATCGATGTCAGCAGGCCTGTCGACGTAGACGATCTGTAGGCGGTGATAATTAGAGTCAAAGGTGCAAAATGGATACAAAGCGCTCACTAGAAAATATTGTAAAAATTTATAAGTATGGAGTATAATATTACTTAGAACTAAAATTCATTTTTTTCTCATTTTTTTGTTTTTTTTTTTACTCTATCCTGCTATGCGGTGGCTTCAAGACACAGGGGTTGTTGTTATTGTTGCTCTTGTTATTGTTGTTGTAGTTGTTCTTCTGTTGTGGTTATTGTTGCTCTTGATATTGTTGTTGTAGTTGTTCTTCTGTTGTTGTTATTGCCGCGTTGAGCAGCCCTAAATAGACGCTGTCAACGCTTCTCCGCTGAATTCGGCTTGATTTTATTTTTAACAAAATCTATAGCCGAGCACAAAAGAGATACAACTTTAGAGTCTACTCACAATCACTATGCTTCAGGAAATACTCACAATGAGGTATAAGAATAGAAGAAGGGCGTCGGTGGCCAGTTCCGTGGTCGATGGTGTATTGTGGTGTGGTGCAATGATTGGAAGTGGTGTGCTTGCAGTGTTTGCAGGGTACCGACAAGTCAGTATGCACCTTTTGTTTTGTTTCCAATGTCGACTCATCTTCAAATATGACTGTGTTCCAGAACTCCAAATCCTTGTCCAATTGGGTTTTAACGAACGTCATCCTAGCCCCTTTATTTTTTGGGCTTATAAAGGGCTTCTTCCTTGGTACTCGGGCATTAAAGTCATGGTTGCGCAGAACCCGGCGCACAGTTTCCACACTGCACTTTTTCTCCATTTCATCCTGCACCTGTTGAGTCAGTTTTGGAGCCGATAGCTTGGGATTTTCCCTTATTTTCCTGATGATCCTCTGCTCTTCCTGTTCGGTGAAAGTCTTGTTTGGTGCCATTCTGCCCTTGGACTCTATCCGATTTTCGTCGAAAAAGCGACGAATGATGTTGAATACAGTTGACTTGCTTAGATTTACCATTTCAGCTATTTGGCGATGTGAATGTCCGATCTTGAAGTGTTCCAGGATGATATTCCGTTGTTCAATGGTAGTCCGTTTGCCCATAGTCCTTGTTGGCTGGTTGCACCCGAGATGCAGGATATAACTAAACTGACTACGAAGGATTGGTCTATTTATACCGAAAATAATCAACTTTTTTACATAACCCGACCTAACAGGTGGAGAAACCCCAGTTTATTGGGATCATATATTCATTTTGGTGGTTAATATATGTACCTGCCATCGGTCTTTGGAATTTTTGAAAAATTATGTATAATTAGTTTATGGCAGGCAATTAAAATTTTTGCTAGGCACTGGTCCAAATAAGCTGTGAGACACTGTATGCTACGCCGACCTCTGCCGCCCCCACGCCCCTCGCCCGTACAATTTTTAAATGATTATATCTTCTGCAGTTTTTCAGTTAGAGCCGTCAATTTAGTTAGGTATGTCAGTGGTCACGCCCAAACATGCGCCCATAATCCAACGATCGGCAGTTTAATTTTTCAGAACACGCGCACACCCGCCGCCCACAGGAACTTCGGTGGTAGAAAACTGAAATGCGCATATCTTCCACAATTCGTAAACTAGAGTCACAAAATCTTTAGAGTTATTGGTAACTTCCCTAAGCCACGCCTACTGCACCTCCCTAAACCTATGCTCCTGTTAGTGTAAGTCGATAAGACAACATATCTCACACAATTTGAAAGCTACTCACAAAATCTGAAAAGTATATTGCTAGTAGCAGCATTCAAAAATCCGAAACAGAACATTTTGGACCACGCCCACCCCCGCCCACAAAAACGATACCTCGTTACCAAACTTGGAAGGTAGATTACAAAGATCGTACTCGAAAATTATTTGGCCACGCCCACTCCCGCCTCCAAAATTCCCTGAAGCCTATATATCCCGCAGTTTAAGAGCTTAAGACGGTTACCAAACTTCGAAGGAACATTACTAACTTACATCTACCACCCTGTTCTGTGTTACTTGGTATCCGCTGGAAAAACTTATGGTTTCAAAGTATTTCGGAGTCAGTTACGCCCGACCGCAACGTTCTCTCGTATTTATAACAAACGTTAGTTCATTACACGGATTTCAAAATAAAACATTGACTCACCTTGTTAATTTGTATCAGAGCTTCTCCACTGAGGGTGGTGTGCGTTGGCATCGCATCGTATAAAGAGACCGATTTTGTTGGCCTCGCATGCCGCAACGAATTCTCTCAGGAGCGGTGGTGTTGAGTCTTGCATGGCCTTAGAGGACCGACTGGAATCTCCAGACCCACAGCCTCGTTATATTCATTACTGAAAAGAGATGCATAAAGAGATTCAGATCTTTATATGCAAGAATTCGGATCTATTTTCACCTGAATTATCGACTTCAAGCAGCCTTGTAACACGGAATTTTAGAAGGTCAGTCGAAAGTCTGCGCCGAGAAAAAAGTTTAAATAAAAACACACCGGCAACAACAATAATATTAAAAACCGCAAATGAAGCCCATAAAAAAAAATTAAATAGAAACCTACAACAAAATTAAATCACAACCGGCAAAAGTTTGCAAAAATTAGACGTCCACAACCAAGAACCACAACCACCAAGGAAGAGCAAGACGAGAGGATGGAAGGATCGAAACGGTACAACAAATAAAAGTGAGTCCGGTCCAATCAAATTACGGCGGGGGAAATTTATTTCCTAACGCCCGTCTCTCTCAGCTGATCAGTCTTACATCAGTGATGCGCAGCCGTAGATAGTGATGCGCAACTTTTTTAGCCAAATTTATATATTATAGTTTATATATTTATATTTTGTTGGTTGTAAATGATTTATTTTTTTTTTTTTTTGTACTTATAATTTTTGGTTAAATTAGTGTTCATCAACATTTATTATGTTATCTTAATTTCAAATTTTTATATGGATTTATTTGGGATAGGTAAATTCCTCATCCCCGTTTAAACTCGTCACCGAAACATCACGATGTTTTTTTTTCTACGTGATGTTAAATATTTATTTTTGTGCACGGATATTTTTGACAAAATTTTTGTGAGTAGATACTCTAACAACTATCCCGGGGAGCTCCGTAGGGTAGATTAGGGTGTCCCCAAATGATTTAAAACTCACCTTTATTTTCGATTAACTAAATTTGCATACCAAAAAAATAATTTAATTCAAATATATTGGTTATGTGAAAGGAAAAACCAAATGAATGACTGCGCAAAATAAAAAAAATGTTAAAGACGTAGAAAATTTAATAAAGTTTTGTCGATCCACGTCAGTTTAAAATAAATTTATTTTATTAACTATATATTTAAATAAGAAAGAATATAAAATGTTAGCCGTAAGATACCGCCATTGAATATGCGTAAGGCCATTTCAAATGACGTTTTGGGAATGAAGGGGAGGGGACCAAAAATGTTTTTTGTATAAAATGTGATCTCAGACATAAAAAGGGTGGGGAATTAAATAAATGATTTCGCCCCACAGGAAGGGCAGCGAGGCCGCCGTTGGACGTCGAAATTAACTGTTTTTTGTGTTTTGAATAATTGTTGCCACTGTCCGTTAAATTAGTGATGTGTAGATTTGTTTAGTGTTGTGTTATTGTAGGTTCGGCGGGCATGGGTAGACCCACCCCTAATGTAGCACTGACTGGTTGGAGCTGTACGGTCAAGACAAACCGACCCGTCACACAGCTTATATAGTAAACTCAATGAAAGTCAATGAAATAAAAATCAATGAGCCTTTCTATAATTTTTGGATCGATTCGAAGTTGAATGCCTCACCGATTAGAAATCATCTGGAGAACCTTGACCTATCTTTGTTATGGTGGGCTAATATATCGATAGGAATAGAGCTGATATGTTAGTATCGATTATAGTGTATAAATGGAAAATAGGCAATGTTAGATATAGGTCAACATGTGTGAGGCATAGATGAGGAAAAGTGCAACTTAAATTTGAATTTACAGAAATGTCTAGTTAAATGATAGTTAAAAAAATAAAATTCTAAAATAATTACCCAGTAAAACGATGGTGTCCTTTCCTCTCCCATGTGGATCAGTTTACCAGAGTCTGCATAAAAAGCACATTTCGCCTTTAGGACGCGCATGCCCAGCCATTTAATCTGCTATCCTTTCCAAAGCTCCGACAAAAAGCCGCACATACTCAGAAATTTTCCTAGCCAAAACAGGCGGCCATAAGAGTCCTTAAATTGTGACCTACTGAAATATAATTAGTTGCATTACAATACAAAAATAAAACAAACTCATAATCGGTTACTATTAGGAAATTCGACTGTGGGCAACACTGATGAGCAACTGTTTAAACAATTATGCGTAGCTTGTGTCCGTGATGCGATGGCCAAATATAAAATAAACAATGATAAAATATGAAGAAAATTAACAAAATAAAACAATGACATCTATAGTTTAACAATTTGCAATAAGAACTTTTGTTATTTGCAAAAACTTCCTTTTTCGGGTAGTATCACGTGTTGTCTGTTCACTGGTAATATGACATCTCTGTCCATAAATCCTTATAGGCTGATCACAAAGAGCGACATCTTGCGGTATATTTTATAATTATGCGCTTATTGACATCTCTGCGATTGAGCGTCTACAAATACATATGCATGTAAAAGAAAACATTTGATAGTACTGAAAATAATTTGATTAAAAAAAGATGGCAGGTTACGGCTTTTGAAGACCACTTATTACGTAAATATATTTATAATAATACGCCAACCACTTATTAATAATACACATTTAAATCTATATTTACACTTACAGGATGTAAGTATATATACATAATTTTCTTAATACACTTTTGAGCAGATGTAATTACTTATATATACATATATATTTAATATGTAATGGAGGAGCGTTGCACGAAATTCGCCGGGATAAAAACGTTGCCAGAGTCAAGTAAAGGCAGAATTAGTTGTTCCTTTTTGAGTAAAAGTATAATTAAGTGTTGGTAAATATTTCTTATCTATTACTTATTGTTTAAAAACGAATAGTAAATAGAATGAATATAATTAGCAAATAATCTTAAAAAAAAAAAGTATACATTCAAAAGTTGAAAAGCGAATTATATTTAAATGGTGACCTAAATATTTTGATTGGTTGAGATTAGGGTGTTGCAGGTGAGCGAAAATAAAATAATACAATTATAAAGAATTGCTCAAATCGGATACAAAGACAAATTTAAAGCAAGGGCGTTAGACCTTGCCTATCGGAAGCACCAATATATCGCTCTACCGGCTAGCTATCGGCTCAGGATGGGATGGACCGCGATATATGTATTGGGCGGCAAGTCAGCAATCATTTGTATTTCTTTCATAAAAAAAAAAACAAATATATCTATCAGCCTAATCCGCTCACTACTGTGTTGGCTGTGCGAATATTATACAGTCGCCCTTTCCGCCCTTTCTTTTAAATCTCTCGTCAAAATTTATTTGAGAAATTCCGTTTGGATTATATTTTTATTTTCGTCCGCTTGCCATAACCTCACCTCACCCAAAGATGTTAAATTAAGCCATCATTTCCATTTCGTATTACACTAAACTATTTAATTCACACTGTCATATTTTCTCATCCACAATATTCATTTGTAATAAGTGTACATTTTGAATATCTAAGAATCTTTCGGCCAACACTACATTTTTTAACAGATGTACTATATTTACAATTATTTATAATACTTACTTGCAGAAGAAAAATAATTTTTTTTATTGCCTTTTAAATTGTGCATCACAGATGGGCAAAATGAGCATCACTGTTGCAGCCATTGCGCATCACTGATGCCGTAGGGGTTATGGACGATCAGCTGTGCCTGCGTGCCAATTTGCCGTACATATTTAATTGGGCGGGAACAAACTCACAGGTGTCTTGGGATGCTCCGGATCGTCTTACCACTTCTTTCGATCCTGTTTTAGCCGAATTGTCCCCCGGCGATCCTCTCCTCACATAACATAAGTTTGCGACTTTGTATTCTCATTTTTTCTTATTTCTCTCTTTCGCATTACCAGACTCTACCTGTTTAGCCTCTTTTTTTCTCGCCTGCAAATCTACTATCTACTCTTTACCGCCAGATGGCGTGCAGTGCTCTTCTCACCCCTCCGCAAGCAGTGTAAACCCAAAACAACCAACGCAAAAGCACGAGCAAACTAATAGGCGAATTACAAAGAGCAACGTCTTGCGGAACGGATGGGAATTTTAAGAATATGTGAAACACTTTTAACATAGGCAACATCAGTACCAGGATCATTCACAGCTCTTAGTTGATATGTTGCGCACACAAACAAATTTAAATTAAATTTTGAGCAGATTTTAGATGTTGATGGGCTACTTCCCAATTCAAATAAATAATAAATAATCAAATTTTAAGCCATGCATTTATTTAATAAAGAACATATGTGAATATTGCATTTAAGTTTGTCTGCAACACAACACAACGCCTTCCAGGCTAGTTGAAATTATTTCTTGTATATATCGAAATCCTAGTCTAGGCAATGCGACTGCTTGTTGCCAAATAATTAAATATAATAAGATTGAAAACAATATTTTATTTATATTTATTTTGATTATCGGCCATTTTTTTAAATAATATGTTCAGTATATCTTTGCACTAGGTTTGTCTACATTTTTGAATGCAATAAAATGGTTTAGGAACATCCACTGCTGATGCGGAAATGATGATGCATTTTCGGCTCGGCAAAATCTTACAAAGCATCACCAATACTGAGTATTGATGCATGATGTTGATCTGTGTTATTCACCTATAAGCATTTTCCTATTGTATGCTTAGTGCTAATACTAAGGGGCATATATTTATTTCGAAAAGGAATAATACTATACATGAAATGTTTTTCCGCTACCGGTGGGTGCATCAAACAGACAATGTGTAACATAATTTTTGGAAGCTACAAAAAATAAAAGACTTGCTCTAAAAGATGTTATAGTATTTTACATTTTAATAAGGAGCATTCCTACTGAAGCCAATGACTTACCAGACACCTTCCATCCAGAATTAAGAATTAAAAATATGCCAATTGTCTGCATAAAAAACAATCACAATAAAGAAACGCATTACCCTCCGTTAATAGTGCTTACGCCACCAAAATGGCAACACTAATAATTACATCCGACACGTGCTAAATCTTTGATAGAATTTTCTTTAAGCAGGTTAACACTGATCTTTTTAATCTCTCTCTAAAGCCCAATACAGTTACAAGCCAACACCGCCAATGGCGATCAGCTGCTGACAGCATATAAGATAAGCACATATAAGTTGGCAGATTTTTTTCTGCGTGTCTTCTGTTCATTGTCCACCTAAAGTTTAAAAAAAGTACTCTATTATTGCAGGAACACTTCTTTGTCGTCTTTCTGCTTTACTCACATTTTGTTTTGGTTAGCCGGCACCTTTTCAGACAGGCTGTCTCTCTTCGTCATCGTCAGTAGTTCTGAAATTGAGTACGGGAGATAGTTTTAATTTTCTAAAGCGAGCACCTTATTGAGTACTAACCTAGCCATTACCGGTAGCCGCCTTTAGGAATCAACAAAAATATGGCCACGCCCATAATTATTTCGGGAAGTGTAAATCGATAAAACCGCATATCTCCAGTAAATTTAAACACAGTGTTACCAAACTTGAAAGAATGGCACATACATTTTCAGACCACGCCCACACCACCCGCCCCCAGCATACTCGACCCTAAAATACTGAAAGGCGCATATCTTCCACAATTTCTAAGCGTGTCACCAAATTTTGAAAGCACTCTTAAAAGATCCGAACAAATATTTTAAGAGCACTTCTACACCCTCTCCCAAAAGCGATTAAAAACTATGTCTCCCGCAGATGAAGGGCTACATTTACCAAACTTAGTATTAGTAGGAATGCAGTAAAATATTTTTTCGGCCACACCCAGCTCCGCCCATTAAATTTCCAATATCCTATATATCTTGCAATTTGAAACCTAAAGCCACCAAACTTGGAAACTCCTCCAACATTATTTTACGGTCACGCCCAATCCCGCCCCTAAAACCCCAACCTCAATTATAAAGGCAAACTATCCTACTAAAGGTAGCTTACTGGGAAGCTCCTTCAAGGATTCCTAACGTTCTCTCTGGTTTAAAACGTAAAATTTCTTAAATATTTGTTTTTTTTTGGTTTACAGTTTGATAGGAGTCTTGCAGGCAGAAAATACGTATTTAAGGAGTGCTGCACACTTTCCGCTGTGGACAGATGCGATCTGAGGCAGATGCTAGATATGGCCATCAATCCACTAGGTCTTAACTGCGGTAGAATCGTTATTTAATATATTATAATTATTTGTTATTATTATTATGTAATCTTACCTAACCGAAAATGTTGCCTGAAAAATTTAGAAAGAAATTTAGATGTACGTTTTTCTACATACATCTTCTGCCAATCAATTAGTTGAATTATAAATACCTTTGTGTCTAAGATCGCTGTGCTACGTTTATTTCGCGGTTATTCGCTTCAAAATTTTCACTAAGAGCTCCAAATATTGAGTATATAACATTTGCAAAACTGACTCAATACTTTTTTTTCCTAAAGAGAGTTGTTCTTTTATTTTTATGATAAACCATCTTACTTATTTCAAGGAAAAAACTTCCGTTCCTTCGTATCCATATATCCACAACTTTAAGATAAAATAATACTAAAATCGACCATCAACTGTTTGTTACCGCTACAAAAACCTAATTAATGAAAACCTTCAGCTTTCCACAAACAGTGCAACAAAGTTAAACCCAAAGAAGCATCTCAAACGACGTAAAATATTTATATATTCTGGATCAACATCAAAAGCCGAGCCAATGTGCAGCTCTCGATGGTTCAGATCCAAATTTTGAATATCATTTCAACCACATTTTATGGATATACCTTTTTCATTTTCAATTTAACTCAATTATTAAAACCTCTAAAAATAATTATTATAAATAATAAATTAATATATTACTTTTCCCTTCGGATGTAATCTGAGTCTTCTGCAAAGGCTTTAAGAATTAAAGTACAACCTCCGATTTAATTGACTTAATATACAGCTGTGTGCAGGGTAACCCCTTGTCAGACACTCCGGACTAGATCGTTCGTACTTTCATTTTAAAAATCATTAAATTAAATTTAAAATGGAAAGGCGAATTTTAATTTTATTGAAAGGAGAGCATCGGCTTTTTTATTGTTTATAATGTTTTATACAAAATCAAAAATTACATCTTAAAAAGAAACTTCAACATTTCGATCTTCAATGATTGCCAACCAGGTTAAACTATTTGCACATATACGGATGTATATAATTTTGTTCTTAATCTTTTATATGATATATATACACATTATTTCCTGAATGCTTTTATAATTTCTTGATATGTACTAAATCTAAAACTAGGCAATGATTGTAGTTGACATTGACTATTGACATGGCATACTTCTAAATGCATATGTTTCCATTAATATATATGGTGTCAATCTATGTTATCATTTAGGTACAAAGTAATTGTACAAGTGCTTATTTTGTTGACTCAAAGTTTTCTATTTGGTCTTTGCAGCCTCTCATTTTTTTGACGTATGACGTGTCAAAACATAGCAACATAATTATTATAATGTTTTTTAGAGTAAAATTTGAACAGTTAATTAAAATCTAATTTAGAATTGAATCATAAGCTGTCAGTTCGCTTATTATAAATTATAATTTAAGCAAACAATACAAAAAGTTCCATTATAAAATTCACATCAGATTTCAAATGAAGACATTTATTCTTCGAATACTTCTTGGCTTTTTTGCATATCAAAGTCATTTTTCTTAGAACCCAATAACAATAAACACATTTTGAAGTTGTGAAACAAAGAGTTAAGTAATTAAAAAAAAATAAAATAGCTTCATTGTGACATTAATTACCTATACCAACTTATAGCATGTGGTTATAGAAGTCGGCGTAGTTAGTCGCTCAATGCTGCGTTTCTTACTACCGAAGGAAAGAAATCAAGAAATTAAGAAATTCAACTAAGGTTAATTCAATAATACAAATACATACCTGCTATCACCATACAGCGCATAAGACTCGTCGGGATCCATGTCAACACCGGGGCCCAGTTTCTGGAAATTTACGCATACACAATTCTCATATTGACCCTCACAGGGTGGTACCTCAAGCCAATGGTGTGGACAATGCAAGTAACGCATAAGCGGATCGCTCTCAATCATTTGAAATACACGCTCATCATATAAATCCAACCAATCATCACTATCAGCCATCAAGGCCAACAGATCCGGTTTACAACGCCGCACAATTTTCGAAAATAGATTACAAACAGCCACGCACTTGGGCAGCTTATAGGCGGTCATATGTAGACGCCAACGTGCCATAAAAAGCTTATATATGAGATGGTAGTCATCATAGCGATATTCAATGCGCTGACCATCCGGCGAAATGCGAGAATTCTGAAATATCTCATCGAACTTCATGTCTTCATCGCTTAGCAGGTTCAGGCATTTGTTGTCACGCCTTAAGTAATCCCACTTGTCCACATCTAGACCGCAGCGACTGTTGTGCACAATATCAAAGATATAACCAAGTCCCATCATTGGATAGGTTAACAACTCCCGTTTGCCAACTATCAGCGCCTTGATTAGCTGCACTCCTCGTCCATTGTTTTTGTCACGAAGCGAACGCAGTTTCTCGCTCGTCATATCGGCAAAAATCTTATCTACGCAGATTAATCCATTCTGCTCATGCTGAATCGTGGGAAATTTGTATGGTATATACATATTAGTATTAAATATTACATAAGCAAAAACGTACTCTGCTACCTACATCAAAGCTATTCCCACACACTTCTTCCCACGTATGTGAAAATGGACCATGTCCTATATCATGTAGAAGCGCCGCGATCTCAACAGAATGTCGACACCATTCTGGCAATGCTTTCTTATTATTGGAATTACGCTTCAAGGCATTCAGATGAATCTGTGCGCTCCTGTAAGTCCTGCCCAAATAAATGGATTACAGTTAATTATTCGCACTGACGCAAGGAATGTAGCTTACCCAATGCAATGGTCATATCGAGTATAAGTAGCCTCTGGTTTGCCAGCCAAAAAAAGCAATCCTAGTTGCTTAATTTTTTTGAGACGCTGGAACAGTCTGTGTTGCACGATCTCCCCAATGTGAGTGGGGATTTCAATGACTCCGTGAACTGCATCTTCAATGAGAATCTAAAAGTTGAGAGCTTTAATTAATCCTAAATTAAATAATGTACAATAATGCTCATTTAATAAACATTCCATTAGAAATACTTCAATTCGTTTGCCTGGGCACGTTATATGTGTGTAACCCGCGATAGTCAAATGCGAACTAAAAGATCTAAAACTAAATGCTTGAAACGTGAAACGAGCTGTACATGCTTTTTTTTTCAATAAAAATAATTGTATAATTCTTTTCTGTTTATGTCATAGTTGTACGTGTAAATAGTTCAAATAATTGAAGGAACTTTGCTCATCTCGTTACAAACTCAATATAAGTAGCAATATGCCACAATTGCACTTCGTGATAATGCAGGTGATAATCAGCTGTTGCCGCCTTGCCATGGCAACCATAAATTCTTGGTCTGCGTTTACGGCAGGCTTTCTCTTACATATGGATTTGGTGGCTCATTCCTGGTCGACTGTTGTTGTCGCAGTTGAAGCTGATGCTGCTGAATTGGAAGCGAGAGCAGCTCGGATCCCTGATGCGTCTGGGAATTTTGAGCACAGAACATAGTGCCAGACATCTGAAACCGAAAAATCCGACTTTGTTGTGCCTTCCACAGTTGTCGTCGACAACAGAAAAGAAGAGTGCAATGGCCAGAATTCAACAGGGAAAACGTTTTGAACTATTTGATTGACTCCCGATTTATAGTTATGTAAACAAAATGTAAATATGTCAACTGGAGTACTCAAGCCATCAATAGTCGAACAGCTGTTCGCTCACAAACTTGCTCGGAGCTGTCAGGGTTGTCAGGGTTGCTTGTGTGTTACCAGGGCTGCTGTTTTTTATGAACACAAAATTAATCGTTCATATGTATTAATAAGGGCAATTTAACTATTTAATATATTAATTATAAATACCAAAAGTATGCCTCCGTAGCAAAATTGTTTTTTATTTTAAAACATATTATATATATATTTTGTATTTACTGTGTTTCTTTATTTTTGCGTTTGAAGCTTAATATTAAGCCTTTATATATACATAAATATAATTGATTAAAAATAATTAACATGAAAAAATCTAATTAAGAACTGCATAAGTTTTTTTTTTTTTTGTTATTAAAATCCTAATAATAATTACAATATTTAATCTCTTTAGAAGTTATCTTATCCTAAGCTAAACATTAGCAGAGCAGTAAACTGTAATTAAATGAATCTTCCAAGCCGAATAATATAATATTTAAAACTCCTATTTAATCTGTCATCGCTATTCCCCGGAAGTTTGTATGTAAAAATTGAGATTTATCAAGAGCGCCGCCGCATTAAAATGAAAATGAATTTGGCCTACAGCTGCTAAAACTGGTACAGAAGAGCAAACTTTATAAAAAAGAGAACAAAGTGAGCAAAGAGCGATTTAAGGAAGAGCAAGAGAAATGTATTTGATTGAATAATTGTGAGCTGTGAGTGAAATATGCTCTGTGTTTAACATGAATACATGAAGAAACGAGAACATATATACATATACTTGTATACATATACATATATTACATACGCATATGTATATAAATATATATGTATACATATATATGTATATATATATTTATATAACAATTGCAATTGCATATTGTTGCATGCAGGCTAATTGCGGTCAACGCACCTTTGGAATAAACACAGCACATCAAAATATATGCAATATATATAAATATATTTATAAATATATGTATACATATTCAAGTATAATATAAACAGAATCCATCATAGCTAATTGTTGCGAACAGCAGATAACAATAATAAATATATTTAGTTGTATGTACATTGATAATTAAAAACAAGCTAAATACAAACCCAGCGAATAGTCGAAATACCTTTAAAAATGAAAACAATCATAAAACCAAACAATAACATTAAAAACAATATACCGGCTCCACTCTCGACTGAATGGAGTGAGCGAAACTAGAAAGTAAAGCATAGAGAGAGAGAGAGAGAGAGAAGAGAAGAGAGAGCGAGATATTGGGAGACATAAATACGGTTATGTTACAGTGGGACAAGATTTATTGGCATAAGTATTTCAACTGTTGCAATTCGATCGAATAATGGTGATAATAAAATGGGTGAGTGTTGTCCATTAAAGTCCATTAAGTCCATTAGAGAACCAGATTTTCAATATGTTACAATTTTGGTTGAGGCGCACATATAAGAATAGCGAATTTCTATTCCTTTTTGTAGGTAATTAAAATTAATAACAATATTAATAATAATACATCAAATAAATAAATAGTCTTATCACATTGGTAAATAAAGAATATTTATGCAGCGGTAAAGTGCAAACCCAAGCAGCATTCGAGTGATTTATATTAGTTTGCGATGCTGACTGTTGATAATCATTTGCAAATTTCTTTCAAAGCTTTTGTATCACTGTTCACATAATTGATGTTCTCTCTCTCTCTTTCTCTCCAAGCAAAGAGACCTAAGCCCGCCAACTGTGCGTGTGGAGAGCCGATAAATGAATGAGAAAAGTGAGAGTTTTTTTTAGGTATGCCACAAGGCTTGCAACATTCTTTGTCAGTTGCCATGCGACAGGACAGCCGCACGGGCAGGCACTTCTCAATGCTGGCCAAAGTGACCCAAAATTCTAGAAGAGTGGCTCGTGAGTTCAGACATTAATGTATCTAGCGCATCTTTGAGATACATACACTCAGCAGCTGCAGATGGGAAATTAAATTCAAATGCTAATTAAAACGCAGTGTGCGATCCTCTCTCGCTCTCTCTTCCTCCCACTCTCGCTCACTGTGCTGTATTTGTAAAAAGTTCTCTTTTGCGAAATGTGCTCATATCTTAATGTGTTTGTATCTCCTCCTATGTATATATGGGTGTATGTGTGTGTATCTGTATCTGAATAAGACTCATGCCATTGCGTACTCTCAGCGAACGTAGCCGACCGACAGTGGGCGAAAGACGCAACTGCCGACTGCCAACTGCCGACTGCTGTGCTGTGCTGTGCTGAATGCTTTCTGCTATGACCTTGCAATGCCCTTGAGTGACACTCTTATTGTGACCAAGTTGCTGTTGCCGCCACTACAACTGGCGGTGCTGCCACAGCTGCCACGACGAGCGCTGGCAAAATTCAGAATGGATTTATATTGAACATTTAACATTTTTCTGTCTATCGTATTTTTTTCGTAAGTTGTTGTTATTGTTTTGTGTTTCGTGCCACGACCACAAAGAACAAGCAACAAGAACCCGAACGCGTAGCTCCTTTTTTATAATCTCAACTCTCGACCCTCCGTCGCGTGTGCGAATGAAACAGCTGCAAAGATAATCATAAGCATATCGTCCTCGAAAAAAAAAACCAGAAAAAAAACAGTGCACTCAACTTCACTACAAAAAGTGTTACCTAAGCTACCACCGACAACTGTGAAACCACGAACAGTGTTTTTTCAACAGAGTGTGTGTGCCTGCGTAAGTGTGTCTGTGAGTGTGTGTGTGTGCATAAAAGTGAAAGTTCAGGTCAGGCAAATCCTCCGCTAGCCCCATCCCCACCCACAATCCTTGGCACGTTTTTGTAAGGCGGAAGCGGCTATGTTGAGAACGATATAGAAACACGCAATACACACAGCCAAGTAAAACAACGGCGACTTCCTCATCATTATATACCATCTATAGGTGTATATAATCACAATATATATACATATATATATATAAATCTACATATAAGCAACATATTTATGCGGCAGCTTTCACAACTCCAATTTTGTACTACAACGTGAACGGGCAAGTTAGGAACTTGGACTACAAAAAGGAAATCGCAGAACATAATTACCTATATAGGCAGGTGAGTCAAACTAATAATAATTAAAAAATGAAATTAAAATAAATAATTAAAATAATAATAAAAACATAGTTCTCTAATATATATATTTATAAATAAAACAGCAAAGCCTGAAATGTATAATATATTTAATATGTTTTTATTACTAAACTAGAATATTTGCGTTTTTTGTGGGCATTTTTAATTGTAATTCAACTTTGAACGAGAATCTGGCTACTACTCTTGGCATTCAACATATTTACATGAGCTCAAAGTGCTCATTTGCAGAGCCCAAATAGAACGGGCATAGCGCAGAGTTTAATTAACAAAATTGTTGTCGATTATTAATAGCTAATTATTTACAAGGCAGCAGATATGTTTAGAGGATCCAAATTTAACAGGTGTCCAAAATTCAGAATTAAGCTCAACGATTTCCTGGACTCAGATATTGTCAAGTGAAATTTATGCAATGCTAATCATACTTTGCCTATTTATGTATCTAACTGGCACAATGAAAACAAGGTTAACCACCGCCCCCAAAGCTCAGAAACTGTTTTGCCGGGCTCCTATCGTAACCCATTACAATCAAAGCATGAACTGTAAGTGAAGCCAACGGAAAACGAAAGCATGTGAAAATCGAAAGTATCTGTGTATCTGTATCTGTGTATCTGTAGCTGTGTATTTGTATCTGTGGCTGCGCGTCTGTCTGCTCCAAAACAGCACAAGCGTTTTTCACATTGTTGTTGTTTGTTATGTTGTTGTTATGATTATTATTGTGGCGGTGCTTGGCTTTGTTTGCTTTTGACATTTCGCTGGGTAGCAATGTCATACAAATATAAATAATATACACGCGCTACAACCCGCCCCCCCACAAAAGGAACCACCCACACAAAAAAAAAAAAAGAAGAAGAAAACACGCACTAACCGCGCCGCAAGCAGCAATGTATCAGCGAGATAGTCGACTACTTAAGGCTATCCATGGGCAATCCAATTTTGACATAAGACTAGGCGTGTGTGTCACTCATATATAATTTATTGATTGTTTTTAACACCCAAAAACCACCGACAATCGATTGGGAACCTGCCCAAAAATTCCTACTCAGCCGCCACTCCTGGGCTTCGATAATGTTGCAACTGACGGCGCAAAAGCAGAGACGTAAAAAAACGTAAAAAAAAAACACCGCGTGTTACGTGCGTCCGTCAATTTGGCTAATTCGCCATTTAAAAATATATATTAATATACCTATACATATATTCTAGTTTATTTATAAATAACGAAAATCATTCAGCGCCAACACAGTCAGCTGTTGTGGCTTGTAGAATTTTTGGCCAATATTTTTATGTGGGTGACAGAGAAAAAGAAATATTAAAACAAAAAAAACCAAATTAAAGCAAGGAAAGTGTTAATATATTATATACATATTGTATGTTCAGACACATGACTTATGTAGTAAATAATTATGCAAGACCGATCTGAGGATAATTAATGACGTCATTTTTACCCAGGTTTTGAAAAGTAAGCAAAAAAATGCGAAGACAAACACTTCCGTCTAGATAAAAGCTTTCTAATCTGTGTAATTTTTGAAATGCACATGTAGCTGAAATACACACAAGGACTACACCACCGATGCCTTTATTGCTATCAATTTATAACCAAATAGCAATTCAACCATATAACCGTATCTCTTTTATCTTTTGTTACTGATATCAATTTGCTGAAAGCATACTCAATTTACGTTCATGTTCAAATCCCGTCCGCACCTAATCCGATAACTGATAAAAACTAATAGCCGAAACTAGTGGATAACATGAAATCACAGTCACAGCGGGTCTGAATTCAATACAAGTGAGACTTAGGTGACAGTCATTAGTGTCGCTGATAAGCCTATCACAAATACAACGGGTAGAACCGTGGATAGTGACAGCATTTTAAATACCCTGTAATACTTATGTTAGTCATGATATTAAGTGTACAAGATTCCATCAAAAGTTTGTTGGAGTTAGAGCAAGAAAGAGTATAAGAATATTCATAGTTTTCATGTAAATATATAGTTAAATGCAATCTTGAGCACCTAAACTGCACGTGCGAACATAACAAGAATTAACAAGTAAAAGTGGAGAGCACTCGACCAGGATGTACCCTGAACCTAAGTCAAACATTCTTAGTAAATGTGTGTGCACGGGTATAAAAAAATGTTTGGGGCTGGTGTATAATTTGGTGAATAGTTTTAGACAGACAGATCGTCTGATCAATTGTTGCTCGTTTAATTAAGAATGTATTTAGGTTATGGGGTCGAGGATGCTTCTTTCTGCATTTTCCCCATATGTTATGATATATGTAATCAGCCATACAAAATACGTATTACATGAACACTATTTCAGCTGGTTTCCTCGCCGGTCTTAGGCAGAGGTGTCCACCTTAACCTTTTTTCAATCATCTGCTTTGTTGTTGGCGAACTAAGTCCTCCTTTTGCCTGTTAAATAATTTCATTATACCCTTTTAGCAATTTTTAATTGGTAAGGGTATAGAAATATACTCGCCTGACTGGACAGAGTAGTAGTAGCCATCTGAGCATTATGCCCTTTCCCTCTCTCTTTGAGGGTAGCAGACAACAACGCTAACGCTGATCACGAGCGTTTCTCTATGCAAGCGGCTGTCTGGCAATGCCAGCGAATATCGGACAGGGCAGAGGGTCGCATTTGTCGCTGCTGCTGCCTGCTGCTGCCTGCTGCTGCCTGTTGCAGTTGTCTTACCTTTGGGCTGCAGCGATTACGATTACATATATGTGTGTAGAGACTGAGGCGCAGATACAGATACAGTTACTCTGGGCACACAGAGGAATCACAGTTGATGATCATCAGTGACAGGCCAGACGCTGGCGGTGCGACTTGCTGCACTTCGATTTAGCTGCCTTATCAATCAGAGCAAGTTCGTTTAATGCCAAAAAAAAAGAAGCGTATTTCAGTGCATGCTCGCAACAGTAATACTGCAGACGTGCCGCAGTTCGAGTCGACTCCGTGAAGTAAAGTAAAAGTACATCTACGGCTTTTATCAAAGTGGATGTCTCCGGCAACAGATCGGGAACGGGTTACCACAAGCGATCAGCCCGCAGTTAGTGCCAGTGAGTACGAGAGGAATTTTGATTCAATTCAAATCGATTCGAATCGTTTCGTTTCGTATCGGTTCAGTTCAATTCAATTCGGGTCGTAAACTGCGCTCTGTTTGCAAATGACTGCTAAAAATAAATGCGAAATTTGTTATCAACACTCATAATCGAGACGCCGGCGCGGCATGATTAACGGCGCCCCCTCGAACCCTTGAAGTCATGTCAGTGGCAGGTGAACTCGAACCATACTCGATGCTAAAAGTATATGTGCCTAGTGTATTGAATTTCTACGTACATACATATTTATATTTGTACGTACATTCATATGAAAGCGTATTTTCTCGTTTAATCTATAACAAACAATTGCCATGCTGTTTGAGAGCACAATCTGAGCAGTGACTTACATACATGTATGTGTGGATTCCCATTAGGCAGTGTCTCTGCACTTTCTCGATAACTAAACGGCTACACTGTACAAAACAAGGAATACTGTTGCTAAACATCGGAATGCAACTTAGCTTAACAGTGGGACTTGCAGTAAAAAACAATTATATAATGAAAATAATATTTGTGAGAAGATAAATAATGATGAATGATTACCAATAAAATAAGAAAAGATGTTTTAAAGTACTATTTGAGGAATAAATACTAAATAATTGTTCCATAAATAATAAGAAACAAAACTGTAATTATAAACAAATTAAGAGCAGATGTTATCAAGAGTAGTAGACAATAGTCAACTAAACTGTGGCTTCCTAAATGGTATTTGAGTTAAGTTTCAAAAAATATACTTATCACTTAAGCAATATATATGACACTAAATTTGACCTTCTGTCAGATGGCAATATACAAAAGTATCTTTTGACATTAAATTGGCACCTCAACAGCGCCTTCTGTTGATTATTTGCGTGTGTGTCAGTTGAGTATCTTTGACCACTTTAACACAAAAATAATTGAATCAAACTTTATGCGAAGCTATTTTTGACCACATGCGCTGTTAGACTGTCACTCCAAACGTGTACACACATACAGATATACGTATATATATATATATCAATTGACAAATACGCCGGACCACACATCTTTCCCAATTTAACTCAATTAAGCTGCTTCTGGGTGACATTATAAACAGTCATGAGAAACTTTGTATCTCACTTGAGAGTGCGTACCACTTCGACTATCTGCGCACTTGCAGACAAGCTAGCCATGAAAATGCGAGATACACGTCAAAAAACAAGAGAGCGCTACAAAATTCTCTGCCACGCATAGGAAAACTGAAAGAAATAACGGAAACATTCTTTTTGGAAAAGTCTGTATATATGTATTTTGTATGTATCTATTTTAAGCACATTTTTAGCAAATCGTAAATTTCGCATGGGGTATTATAAATTTGTCGTGATGGGAGACGTTTCTCCATAAAGCATACGAGTCGTAATACACATGCCCTGCTTTTCACCTTCGATGCAAACTAATTTCTCGGCCTTTCCGGTGCTGGAGTTTACATAAATATCTGACCCAATATCATATATCCTTAACGTACGAAAGTGAATTATACAAGGTATGTTAGGCAAATAAATTAATAAATCTCGTTATTATTTTCACAGCATTGTGGCACTATACACAATATATCATATAGGAACAATCGGTCGGTTTTTTTTAAATTTATAAACATATTTCGTTATTTTTAGACAGTGTTATTGTTAGTATTTTGAACTTAACAAAATTCGACTGAGAACAACCATAAAATAAATTTTAAAAGTAAATTTGAAAATTAGATTCAAGTTTGATTCACATATAACATACATTAAATTTATTATACATACTCTACTACACTCTACTGTTATGGTGGGATAATTAAATGCAACCTACTGGGAGTTGAAAACCGTATCTATTGTTTATTAAAATTACAAAATTCTAGGTGAATTTCAGCATACTGTGTTCAGTGAGCAGACCCGTAGAAATCCTAATGAAGATACCTGGTTATAGACTCTTTGAAGTAACTTGGACTGTGTAACTTTGAGTTCCAATAATCGTTTGTGAATTCGGTATTGGCCGTCTAATTTCCATCTTAATCCTTATTTCCCGCTTCTCCTGGAAGGCAAGCTTTTAGTATAGTTTACCTTGGACCAGCTTCGAGGACTTGAACTATACTAAAGTGGAGTCGCAACTTTTGAAATTGTTCGGCATATAAAATATCTTATGAATTAATTATGTTTCGTTTTTTTAACAATTTCAAAAATGTTTTCTTCTATCAATCAACGAATTATATTGTAGCTATTTAACTGAACTGTTGATTTTCTGAACGGACGCAAAAGATATTTATCAGCTATCTCTCATCTCTCACTGTCTCTTTCTCTCCCTCTTTTAAATGAAAAGTTTTAATGTTTTTCTGAAGTGAACGTCATCTGCCGCCGCCCAAAACGCATTTAGGCAATTGGCAATGGTCCAAGAATAATTTTAATTTGGCTATGTGCAAAAGGGACTAAGATCAAGTGAATGCGAGGTCTTCTCTGGCAATTGCTGCAACATTTCGATGCACTTTGAGCTGTGCTCACAGCTAAAAGTGAATCGGCCATGAATTATAAATATGCCAGAATATACTTATATGTCTATAAAAAGAACCCCATGTTAATTGACATTTGTACAGTGATAAATATTTAAGAAATGGTATAAAAAAAGGTCACTGTTGACCTTCTTAATCGATCGATTGCCAGGCACGGTAATCGTTTAATTTTTGTGAACTCTGTTGGATGCCATTAGTAAATTTCAATTCAATTTGTTCAGTTTATTTCTCAATTGAGTTTCTCATCCAGATTGCCAAAAAAAAAAAAAAAACAGCAAATAAAAAGTTCACACACAAGAAATCGAAATACAATAAAACAATTGAAATTAAATAGAAGAAAATATCGCTGATCGCCGCAGAGTTCAATGCCAATTAACAAACTAGCGATTGGTGCATTTACTTTGCTCTCTTTAAGAGTCGGATAAACGAACGACTTAATTGGCTAACTATCAAGGTGGGTGTGTCTTTCCCACTTGACCACGTGCAACAGCAGCCTTGTGTAAAGCAATAAAAAATCACAAATCACATAATTGCTCAAGTGATTTGGCGCACCTGATCAGAAGGCGAAAGTGTAACAGCAAAAACATTAACGCTAATCAAATCAGTAGCCAACTATAACCACTAAATAATTAATTAAAATCTATTTTCTATAAGTATGTTAAACTTTTATTGCCTTAAATTAATATCAAATGCATGGGAAAAATGGCACGCATTTATATAATATTTGCTTATTTATTGAGCTGTCAAATACTTTTTAACACTCTTAATGTTTTAAGCAGCCGCACATATCTTTGTCAGCCGGCCGAATATGCGAATTTTTCGCAAGAACTTTTACAAACTCTAAAAATACGTCGAATTTTGTGCTAAAAATGCAAATCGAATGGAAATGCGCAGGAAATAAAATATGCTTTCTTTTTACCCTACATATATTGGATATTTTTGCATTAGTGACAGGCAACTAATTGAATGCAGTCGCCTTATGAAAATAAAATAAAATAATTGCCAGCTGTGTTTTTTTTTCGTTTTTCTTTTTCTGGCATAGTAAAACAAGAAAAAAAGAAAACATAACATTTTAAGTTAATTTATTTGTTTACTTCAGAAAATCTTTACGCTTTTCTTAGTACAGACTCAATAAGCGAAAATAATATAAGCCACGTCATCTACATATGTGTGTGTGTGTGTGTATTTTGTATTTCACAGCATCGTTGCAGTAGCTAGCCAGCCAGCCAACTACCCGTCTTCATTGAAATTGAAGTGACGTAAATGAATGAGCCCGGCGATACACCATTGACACACAGTAGCACGCCGGACAACAGGCCGCCCTGCAGCATTGTCTCAATCATACCGAACATAGGGATGTCATCATGCCGTGGCCGTGCCGAGGCATTTGCAAGAAGTTTGTCCTCCAAGCTGCGCACCTTGGGCACACAGGTGAGTTGTTATTCGAATCAAGCGTAAAACATAGATTTCAAATCTTAAAACTTGTATCCAAGCAAGCGTGTTAGTATTTCGAGTTGCTTCTACCAGATTTTAGCCAGTAGTTTTTCTGAATTCAAGCCACACACAACACAGTAAAACATTACAACACAATAATAATAATAATCAAAAATGAATTTACTACGCAAACTGGCACCTGATATCCATTCGACAGCGGTCATGTCCGTCGGTTCTTTCAAACCGATGTCACTTGCAGAGTATCGTGGCAGATATGTATTACTGCTATTTTATCCGGCAAACTTTTCGTTTGTTTGCCCAACGGAGCTGCAGAGCTTCAGCGACCGCGCCCAGGAGTTCCGCAATGTGGGCTGCGAGATTTTAGCCTGTTCTACAGACAGCCACTTTGCACACTCCGCTTGGATGATGCAGCCACGCCGATCGGGGGGACTGGGTGAGATGGATATTCCCCTAATAGCGGATAAGTCCATGCAAATTTCTCGCGACTACGACATGCTGGACGAGACCACGGGCCTGGCAAATCGTGGCATGTATATAATCGATCGCCTTGGAGTCGTCCGACATGTCTCCGTAAATGACTCTGGCGTGGGACGCAGTGTCGAGGAGGCTTTGCGCTTGGTTCAGGCCTTCCAGTTTGCCGATGAGTTCGGTGAGGTTTGTCCCGTTAATTGGAGGCCGGGTGCAAGGACCATGAGGCCAGACGATTCTGGCAAGGCAGAATACTTTAAACACGCCGTTTAAAAAAACACGATTCCTTATTGAGTTTAATTAAAGAGTCCAAGTGTGACATGCATATGCATGAACTGGAAGGGATTGTTGTTTGTATGTTGTGTTTTCTTGAAAGTCAACTAGAAGACGTAATTTGTCTTGGTTATTTCTTATTTGGTCCAGATCTGACCATAAGGTTTCGTTAAAAATAACTTTTAATTGTGGATGGAAAAGCATTTAATTTTCGAAGCGGTCGTCTGGATGCTCCCATTTGCTAGAACGAAAAGCTTTCCATTTTAAAAATTGTTCTGTATTATTTCAGAATTATTTTTCGGTGATTCATAATACCAAGTAGCTTAAACCATATCCGCCTTCTTTTTGTCTTGAAGCACGTAAGCGAAAATATATATATATATATATATATATATATTATCTAATCGTTATCAATTCAACACAACAATTAAAGCAGCTATTGTATCTGTGAACTGAATTGGTAACGAAATTGTTAGAAGATTTTTGCTGAAAACGGAAAGCTGTCTGAATATTGGAGAACGCCTGATAGAAAATAAAGTCAAATTGTTAGCTGAAGGGGGCCTAGCTTCTTGTAGGACAAAATATCAGTGAACCTTTTTGAGAATAGGGCTAACAAGATGAGATCTTGATTTTGGCAACAATTTACTTTTATTATAAAAGGTCAATAATTTAACAAAATATTTAATCTTTTTTTTTGTTGATATTTTTGCTTAAATGTAGGCGAACGAGGATGCCGCAACAAATGCAGAGGATGAGCCCATTATAAATGGCTCCAATACCAACACGTGGGTGAATAATGCACATGAATCCGAACAGACAGTCACCGATCTGCAGCCGCTGCGTCATGAGTCTGACTCATTTTTCGACTTTGACTGCGAGCTGGAATCGCCCGGCAGTCCGGCGGAAGAGTGTGAGTACCTGCGTCTGATAGAAACCGCCTCGAATACGCCGCATAACTCGACAGCCGAATCGGGCTATGCGTGCGCCTCCGTTGCCAGCAGTCACAGCAGTACAGATGGTCCCTACTTCGACGCGACGGCCGGCAGCAGCCGCAGCAACAACAGAAGCAACAAAATACCAGATGATCTGCTGGTGACCACCACACAGCCGCAGGCAGAACGCAGCAAAATTCCCACAACGGAACTAAAAGAAAATATGGACACGTTGCAAATGAATGGAACTCACGAACCTCTGACAAACGGTGATCAGACGGAGGAGGAGCAACTGGAGCAGCTGGAGCAGCTGGAGCAGCAGGAACAGGAGACGCAGCACGAGAAGGAGAAGCAGCAGATGCAGGAAAAACAGCAGCAGCAGCAAGAGACGCAGCAGCAACAGGAGCAGGAGGAGGAGATGGAGGAAAAAAAACTGGAACAGGCAAGAGAGAGCGAGGATGAGACTCTGCTGCAGGCGCAAATACTAAGTGAACTGCAATCGCACAGCGAAAGCATCAAAAGCGCAGAGAATACCACCAATCAGACGGACAACCAGGCAAGCAACGAGAATGCCCTGATGATCAATGGACACAGAGAACAGCCAGCGGAGGTGTTGCTCCCACTGAATGTTGAAGTGGACGAGTCCCAAGTGCAACTTTGTGGCACCGACGAGGTGGACAAATGCAGCCAAATTCTAACCGTAGACGTGGATCTGGCCCAGCTGGAGCAGGCCAAACAGGATGCCGCTGAGGCCGTTGAGGCCACGGAGAATAGAGCACACAGTCACGGCATCGATACCACAGACGACGAGGACGATTGTCGGCCGCAGCGAGTGCGACGCTGTTCCTCGCTGAAAACGGGTAAAACGCCACCGGGCACGCCCGGCCGTAAGAAGATTGTACGGTTTGCCGATGTGCTTGGCCTGGATTTGGCGGATGTGAAGACGTTCCTGGACGAAATACCAACCATACCGAAGTCAGCGTTTGAGGATCTGGAAATATTGGAGTCCGAGCCACCGATACAGCTCGGCCCCAAGTCGGACAAATTGTTGATGCCGCTCTTCCAGCAGCCGGGCGGACTGGCCACATTCCTCGATGCTGTGCGCGAGAAGCAGGTATCGCTGGAGAATGCCGCCGTCACCGATAGCATCAATCAGACCATCTCTGGGTCGGTGCGTGTCCGCAATCTGGACTTTCATAAATCGGTGCATGTGCGCTACTCGCTGGACGGCTGGCGCAGCTATGCGGATCTGCAGGCCAACTATGTGGAGAACTCATGCGATGGCTTCTCCGATAAGTTTACGTTCGTTCTCTTCGGCAATTCACTGCATGTGGGTCAGCGTCTAGAGTTCGCCGTTCGATTCCAATGCAAGGGCCAACAATTTTGGGATAGCAACTATGGCGCCAACTACTGCTTCCAGTGTTTGCCCAACTCGAGCTCGAATCACTCGGCATCGCCGGCGTCTGTGGCGAGTGGCGCCGTCCAATCGCATCAGGGCAGCAACTTGGTCGGCATGCTAAGCCCCACAGTGGGCGATGCCTGGTGCAGTTCGTTCTACTAAAACGCAATTTTGTCTCTTGTTGTTGTTGGTAGCTGGTTTTGCTGGTGGGGGAGCACTCACAAGGAGGCAGTAGACGACGCGGACGCGGGTCGTTGCAGTCAATGCCCAAATCAAAACAAAACAAAAAACAAACAAAAAATGAGAAAATGGATACATTTATTTAGAGGCAAAGTGCCGTCAATGCTGATGCCCGCCTTGACGGCAATGAGCCAAGGGCACAGATTGCCACAGAATGATCAGTAATGTAAAACCCCCCAAAAAGTCGTACTTGTATGTGAGGCAAATGTTAATATATTTTTATAGAGCTGGAGAAGGAGAGAAGATGCAGCAAATGGAGCAGGTGGAGCAGGTGGAACAGGTGGAGCAGCCAGGCAACCAGTTGCATCAAGTGAAACGTTAGAGTAGAATGATCAAAAATTTGAGTGAACAGAGCCAGAGCAAAGTGCGATAGAATCCCAATGATAGTTATTAGTCTTAAGTTATAAGAAGAGCAAGTGATAACTAATGATGATGATGATGATGATAAAGATGGATGATATAATGATACATATTTGCTTTACATAATGATCAGATTTTGAATGTCGACTACAGTTTTGATTTCCATAATTGTTATTGTACTATATTGGTTAATGCTTTGTTCAGGCATGTGATGCGGGTCCACTGAAAAGAGTTTATTAATGTCATAGTCCCTCGAATCAGATCACTCGTAAAATCAACCAACTGACCAACTTCCTATTTCTAGTCAATTCAACTTTACCATAAGACTTACTAAAAGGGCAATAATCACTATATATACAAGGAGTAGATTTCCTAGCCGGAATCTCCTGCCAAACCTCGTTCGAAATGTGCCAATAAATGGGCATTTAATAACTTAATGAAACCAAATGCTTGCCAATTCAATTCATAGATTGATTGATTGATTTATTGATTGATTGATTGATTGATTGATTGATTAAGTCTGTGGCCAGTCTCTGATAAACAGTTTTTGCGAATTTCATACCCCTACACATACTGAACAATTGTTTTTTTCTATGCCAAATATTAATTATTATTTTATTTTTATGAAATGTTGACATTTTCCTTTTAATTGTTTTAATTTTATTTTTGAGCTATTTTTTAATTTAATGCGATTTAATTTACGATTTCGATACTTTGTATGTACATGTTGATGCATATTATTATATATATACATATAATCGACACACATACATACATACATACATACATACATACATACAACACAATATACATCAAATATAATATACAAAATAAAAATATATTAAATTTTAGTTCATATTTTGTGCCTTGTTTTCGTTTCTAACTTTTAAGTTTAAGATTGAGGATCGATTCATCAAGTATAAGGATTGGAGTTATCACAATACGTATAATACAAATAATATCTCGAGATACCACACTATTGTCCAACACTTCTGATCCACACAATTGGTATATTTGTTGTATAAATATATATATATATATTTATATATATATCCGATATAATCAAGAACCCAAAACTAATAATTAATTTTTAAAAATTAAAGTAACGAATGCAAAACGCAACTACCTCAAAATGTTTTCAATGCGAAAACTACGTTAAAGTTAAACAACCAAAAATAAAATAAATTATGTTATATATGTTTATTGCATAGCAAACATGTAAAGATACCAACCTAATAAAAGCTAACTTTAAAAGTTGCAAACAATTTATACAAACTATGAGAAATATTTCACAGAAATAGTGAACACTTTGAACGCCCCCAGCAAATCCCCCATTGATTATTAGACTGAAGCATGAATATAAAAACAACAATCAAGAATATTTGTTATGCATGTGTAAATGCTTATGAGATTTGCCTAGAAGGTTTCGTAGGTCACAACCTTCTGGTAGAGAATGTTAAAGATTGTTTTTGCTGCGGGGCAAACGGATACAAATCGGACAACTATATTTGCATGCTAATTTTTGAAACTGACGAAATTATAAAATAAATCATTTTCCTTATACAATTGGAGTTTTACTTTTGCTGACAGAAAATAATTGGAACCTAAGCAGCTATCAGAAGGACAACTTGAATTTTGACAATGAGATATTCTCAACATGCCGCCATCTTGTTCATCTGGTTGAGCGTTGCCACATAGTCAGACTACACATGCGCGTTATTTGCCTTGAAATCTACAGCATTGTACCCTTGCTAAAGCTCAATGCTATGTCGAGCATTGAAGTCTTGTACAATTTAGCTTTAAATTACATTCGCAGGTAATTGAAATAAAAAAAACTGTCAAATTCAAATGTGGCGTTTGATTAAATTTTGTGTATAGCCTTTATCATATAACCGCGAATTTTGATAGTTTTAGAAAGAAACAACAATCATCGAACCTGCCGAAAATTAGATAAACGGACTTTGATTGATAATGTCTTAGTTTAATAAGTAATTTAAATCCTTTTCAATATTGAATCTTTTTGCCAAATACATGGAAGCATAATAACACTCGTATTTATTGCGTAAGAGAAAGTCGTCTCGGAAGGAGAACGAATTAACTTCAGCTGAGCAGTGAATCTTTTCAATTATTTGATTACAATGTGCGAAACGTTGCTTAGATTAAAATGTATGAAAATAATATAATTCCCCCCTTTATGAAACGTTTATTACGTCCTTGACTGCCGGCAGCAAATTTACTGTAAAAGTCAATGTAACAAAGTAGCAAAAGGCAGTAAGCTAAATTTATAGCTCGTGGAAAATATAAAATATGTTTAACTATTAGCAAGCATCATCGTCTATAGTCGGCTCCTCGTCGTCCTGCTGCGAGGCGCCGACCTCGGCGAAGTCATCCTCGACGCTGTCCACAAAACTGGAAACTCTGTAATAAAAAATGAAGTGTTTTAATTGTAGGCAAATTAGTTGCATGTGGCATGTGCGTCACTTCTCAAAATCGCATTGTGGCAGCAGACCCTCGTCCTTGAAGTGACCTGCTCCTCCTCCACCGAATCTGAGCAGCGTGCATAGACGGAACAGCGCCAGCAGCAATAGAAACATGCCAGCCACATAGCTCAGCCAAAGATTATGCGGATACAGTATCAGAGCCACGCCCACGGCGACATATATGGGCGCCGGTCGCCAGCCACCGAGCAACGTGGTCAGACGCCAGCAGCCCAGGCAGGAGGATCTGTCGTAATTATCGCAACAAATTAAAAAATAAATAAGCACATTAAATTCAATGACCTTTTTCTATTTGGTTGAGCAACGTACTCGCCGTAGTATTGAAGCTGCAGAAATATGGTTATCAGCCATTTTAACTCAATGAACAGCACCAGCAAAGCTGAAAAACTGGCCAAGCATTAAAATTGAACCGATCCACGACTGGAGAAAATGTGTAGCACAGCTTACAGTATAAAGAGACCAGCCGGATAGCCGTGCATGTAGACATCAACGCCCACCCCGCAGATAACTGAAAGATGAAAGATGACCACAAATTGGCTATTGGATGCTCAAGAAGTTGGGGCCAGGATGTGTTATGGGCATTTCGTGTTCAAGAATATGCGTATAAAACAATATAATTGTGTCTACTCAAATAACGTTTCTTTGGTGTTTTTCGTTGAGCCAGCAAGGGCAATAAAATATGCTAAATCACCACATTGATGGGACAAAGCTTAATGTGCGAGGGTGGCTTAAATTGTTTGCAACTATAGGACAGCTAACAAAAAATCTAAGAAAGTAACAGAACAACTATCTTTAATACACTTCCTTGCACTTAACTTGGCTCATCTAAATTTCGGTGTTCATTTAAAAAGTCATCCAATTGTAAATATAGGAGCTTTTTTATTAGTATATCGAATCGATTATTATTATAAAAATCTGCAGCAAAGATTGTCGAATATAGGCCAAGTTTAATCAAGTTTAATTTTACATTGATGTTACAAATAATATTACATTTTAAGCCTTGCCAACATCCAATACTTCTCTTACAGCCCACATAAATATATTCACATTCATCTGTACATATATATGTATATATATACATATGCCCATAAGCGCCTAATTTCAATGTGTAAAATATGACTACGATAACACAAAAAAAAAAACCAAGAAACAAGAACCAAATTGAGAGAAGCGAAAATCTATTCAAAATTCAATCTAATTAAGTTGTTATTGTATGCGCCGGGAAAACAAATTCGATTAGACTGCAGATAAGAGACAAATGAGCTTGGGCCGAAATCCGCTACATAAACCAAAACTAAATCCGAACCAATTACATTAAACGCTCGGAGACCTCCAACTATAACGAAAAAAAAGTCGATGAAACGTGCGTCCCCCAGAAATCAAATAAAAACCAGGCAAAAATTAAGCGCTGCTCTCTATACGATTAGGGGGGTGTTGGAATTGAAGTTGGGGAATACCCAGCAAAACTATTTTTTTTGGTATTTTTTTTTTCTGTCGTCGCCATGTTTTGGTGGCTTCCAGTAAACGAATGGCGCCAGAGAGCTAACAACAACAATCATTGTATAGGGGGCAAGAGGAGAGAAAGCGCTGCAGTTGGCAGGGAATTGCAAGTTCAGGATATGCCAGCTGCAAAGTAAAAGGGCCAATGCCTTGTTAATGGCCCTGAGAGCATTTTTATTTTTATCAGATTTTTGAACATCACGCAGCGTTGAGGTTTATGAACTGTGAGTTCTTTGTTGTGCGCCCTGCATACATAATGCAGACCCAGATGCGTTATAAACCAAAACAATATTGTTGGCAAATTATTTTGAACTTGACCCAAGTTTTAGCTGCCACTGCGGACTTAAGTGTCGACCATTTATCATAAGTCCCAGTTGGTGCTGGTCATGCACACTTGATGACTGTTGCATTATTGAGCGTTGCTATCAAGTGCATCAAGACAGAGGGACTCGGACACAGATGGTGCTCATGGGAATGATGGGAAGATAAAAGGTAAAGCTAAATTTAATATTTCCAGCATATGCATAGATTTTACAAAGATTTTAAAGTGATTTTAAATACGGAATAAATGCAAATCACAAAAGGAAACGTCCTCAGCTATCATCAATATCCCATATATAAAACACTATATTTCAATTGTATATTATTGTAAATATAATTATTAGTTGTGTATATAATTCAATAATAAAAATAAGTATATACTTGAATTTCATTGGAAAGTTCACAAATAATGTTTTGTTATCTATTAAAAGATGCCGCTGTTACAGATAATATTACTAGATTTATTTATAAATTAACAACAAATCACAAACAAAGAAAAAAGTTAAGCAATTAATATTTAGCATTTATGGAAAAAAAAATACAAATCTTTTTACTATAAACGTTTTTGAAAAACAGATAACAAATGCATTCTAATTTAAATTTGATTATATTTAATTAAATAAACTTTTAAATAATGGTGAAAAGACTTAAGTTTTAGTTAACTTAACATAAAAAGCGAATTAAGATATTAATAATGCATAAAGCTATGCTCAAATTAAGACGGATTTAAATTATGAACTATCATATTTATCTAACCAAAAACAGTTTTTCAACAGGAAATATTCCCCGTTCACTGTTAACCCCTATTCTTGCCTCATACTTAGTATGTGTCACCTGCTATACTTGCGGCTCATTTTCTTCCACTTGACTCGCCTCCTATTAAGGGGTGCGCGTGTGTGTGCTTGTGTGTGTGAGGGTGTGTGATTGTTTGTGCTTACCGAATGAAGTCAGCAGACCAAAAGCCCTTATCACAGGACGTAAACACTCGCATGGGTCGACTGGCTGGCGGCAACGTCGGCGAAGTCGTTGCAAGTGTTCATGTTGTTGATGTGGTTGACTCATGGTTCACAATTATTATGTATCACTGTATTTTGGCTCGTGTCAGTTGCACATATCCACAGCCAATTGGCAGCGGTTCGCAGCGGATACGTTAATACATCAGCTAATACTGGAAGACCAGCAGAGCTTAGCTCAGAAGACACATTGTGTTGTGCATTGAATATAAATCAAATAAACTTTTACGGCAACGTATCCAGTTTCTTGGCAAGCAAGTCTCCGACGACTGCCAAGGATAGCGACACTCACAACAACATCAACAACAATAACCAAAAAATAAACAATAAGCAGCTCGTTACGCGTTTAAGTTTCAGCATCAAATGGAGAACAGCATACGCTGCGTATGCGTAATTCGGCCGACACTTTCTGCGTTTCAAACGTATAATTCGCTTTCCTTTCTAACGCAGCATTTAATCACCGTGCCACTTTATATATACAAATATATTGTATGTGCGTGTGTGTGTGTGTGGTTGTGTGGTTGTGTGTGCGGCAACTAATGGCTGCAAATTACCGGTAACTTGCAGCATTCAGCACCTCCCTTTAAACCCCAGCCCGCACCGCACCTCACCACACGCAAAACGTCAACAACTCAGTTGAGTTTTTTAAAATGTCCGCCAAGTTTGTGCAGGTGCCGCTTGGCACTTGACTTGAGAGCCAGAAGTCGAACCGAAGCGAAACCGAAACCGAAACCGAGCCGGAGCAGAGTCAGAGTGCCCTAAACAACGTCCGCACGCTGCTGCCAGCGCCAAGTGAATGAATGGAACAATCGTCCTCAGTCGCCACACAGGCTGCTTGAGTTTGTGGCAAGAAAGCAGCCAACATGCCAACTAAATGCCCTACTTTTTATTAAATAACTGAAGTCAATTGATTCAGCACCAAGTTGTGCCATGAGTAAACTATATAAATCTACTTTTAATTACAAATAACACGGAAACTTATCATGTTAGAAAACTTAAAGCACTTGCGCTTGTCGAACTGTCTACTCAGTCAAATATTTTTCGACGCTATTAAATCTAGAATAGTGCCGCAATTGTGCAACTTCTGTTCAATCTTTCACATGTACACAAAAAAAACAATTGTGCTTCCACACTCGATGCTAGCGATTGTACTAAGGAGCTTTTAGATGCACAATACACATTCTACAGTTATCGATGTGTGTTTAAACTTAAAGCTCGGAATATATACAAGTAGAGCAGAAATAGGTTAAATTGTGGATTGTTATTTTTTTAACACCTTCCAAATATAATTTTTTTTAGATGAGCATAGCAAGAAAGAATAGATATCTTAAGCTAACCGAAGATTAAATACTCCTAACACCTGAACAATTACTTATATAGGAATCCGACCGATTGCTCCTTTAGGAGCTATTTCATAAGTTGTTAGATGCTGAATCAGAAAACGCTATGAGCTTAACAACATTCCTCACTTGGGACTTCGGTCCGGATATCATTGTAGAATAAAAAGTTTTCCATATAAATGACTTAATCCCGTCTTCAAAAGTGATGGCACCTATAGATTCGTAAATATCTTTAAGGTAAAGTTATTGGTTTGTTGATAAGCTAAAAAAAACTTGACGTTTTAAGTCTTATTAATCATTATATCATGCAAGATAAATCCAGAAAAATGTTAAGAAAAATGTATTACACTTTTATCAGAGTATTTAGCAGTCTGTTACGTCTGAATAACAATTAATTCAACTTATATATATTAAATTAGTTTAAAGCCTCTACGAGATCAACTAAATCTTACTTTAAAAATTAGGCTATAAATATATATCGCATTTTCCTTTTTTTTTGGATAGGGGAGTTCTGAAAGTCTTGCAAGAAGACGATGAAGTATCCCAGGGAAACATGTCCTAAGCTCCGAAGACATACAAACCTTCATCCTGTAAGAAATTCCTAAAATTCGTTGAAAAATCAGGAATGATGGAAGAGCTCCAGCCTCAGAAGTTGCAATACAAGAAGCCACCAAAATAAGTTTGCTTTCTCATCTCACTGTTAGTTAAGTTAAGTTCTGTTATACTATTGGCCCAAGTAGCCAAGTATTTCTGCCTTACTTACTGACTTCAGGCTGCAGGCATTCAGAGGAGGCGCTTGCTCAAAGTCTTCAATGCCGAATCCAAATTCCATTGCTGATTCGCTTTTATTTGTCACGTTGCGTTGTGTGTTGCTGTTGCTGTTGCTGCTTCGTCTGCTGGTGTGTTTTACCCCGGCTCTTCAGCACTGCCCCTTGCTCTTGCGACATCACTTTGTATGTTTGTTGGCGTCGTTTCAGTAATTTTCATAACTGGCGCTTTGCGTGGCCAGCATGAGGGGAGATGCTCCTCGCGGAGCAGTTGACAATTGCGCTATCTTCGCTGGGTGTGGACAAAAACATGTTCGGCAGTGAAGAGGCCATCATCCCTAGGACTATCTATCCCCCCCTGCTCATTCCCACCCTCACATATATTAAACACAGGAGTAGCTGAGGAGCAAATATTTCTTTGGCCTGCTTCTGGTTTGCCAAAATTTTTTTGCATTTTAACTAAGGAGCTCGAGCGTTGTTTGCATTATGCGCCATTAATGGCATCTTTACGGGTACATTGCGGCGTATGCGCAATACTAATGATGCTCTGGCTTCTGCCCTGAGGCCACCTCATTTGGCGTAGTCTTTTCGCCGTCTCATTATCTTGCTAATGCCAGCCACCATGGCGACCTCCGGCAGCGACAGCTTGGCATCCTCCTGAAAATCGCAGCGACGCATCAAATGCAGCCAAGTCCGCTCCGGATTCAAGGAAAGCGGCACTTGCAGCCAGCTAACGTAGTCGATCTTTAGCGAGCCAGTTAGTAACTGATCGAAGGGCGTGTTGCCAATAAAGAACATGGACTTTAGCACGGAAGTTTTGCCTTCCTTGATGTTTTGGCCCAATACGCCCTGAAACGGACTGGGCTCGTTATCACCCGTGCCGAGCTGCTCCAGCAGCCAATCCTTGTTGAATTTCAGATAATTATAGATCACCTTCAGCGCCTGTTTGCCAATGTTTGTGGTCAGCACATCGCTGGCCAGCACCTCGGCTATGTAATCAGCAATGCCCACATCCAGCTCCATGGCATAATTGGCCGGTGGACTGTGACTCAAACGCTCCGATTCGGCATTCGTCATCGCCAGGTCATCCATTTTGACTGTGCTCACGGCGCTCATGCCGCCAGCGCCACGTCCGCAGCTGTTGCTGAAATCCGTGTCCAGGTTGATGCTCTCCTTGGCCTGTTTGAGAAACAGTTCGATCTGGTCCGTGTGCTTATCGTCCTCGTCTACGGAACAAATCGCCTCTGACAACGAATAGCAAATGGCAGCCTTCTCCTCGTTTTTAGCTAAAAAGTAAATTTTGAAAATATAAAGAAGAATAATCTTAATAAATATTTGAATATAACTTAGCTTTAGAGCTTTTAGTCCAAGTATGAGATGCAACAAAAATTAAAAATAAACTTTCCCAAAGTCATTAAAAATAATGCAAACGACTGTTGCAATCAGATATAACAGACGAAATGTAGTTTAAATAATATAGGTTCTCAGGAATCTACCTTCTTAATTGAGTGAATAAAGATTTAAAACTAAACTAAACTAAACTAAAACTAACTGGCAGAGATCAAAATTAGTTGGGGAGGAGTTCATTCAAATTCATTCAAATGTAAAACTATATTCTAAAACAGGAAGCCGACAACAAGATTTGGGATACAAGAAAGTTGCAGAAGGGTCAGGTACAGGCTTGCTTTAAAAAAGGTTATCTTTGTGCACCCAAACTAATTATAAATCTTAAACAATCTTTGAAATTTTGGAATTCAAAATCAAAATGTTGATTTTTGAGACTTTTTGGAGGATTTCTTGAAGCTCTGCAGCTCTTAAGCAAAACGAGGTAAAAACAATTATACTCGTAGATTGGTAAAATTTGACATCAATCAATAATTATGCAGAATCTATTTAGCTGCTGGTTCCTTCTATTGAGAACTTGTCTAAAGCTTTTACAATTTTACAAAAATTTACAGAACATATTCAGACATCCTTGTATTTTTTACATACTATATATACGATACGATATACGATATATTAAAAGTACAATTTCATCGCGCTTTCGTTTTGCGAAAAAGCTGATTATATCTTGTGGAGTCAACAAGCTTTTCTTTAGTTTAAAGCTACGCGTAAGACATTAAAATAAGCATATTGAAAGCTCTATAATGAATAAGTGCCCATTAAATTGCTAAGAGAGACAACAAAGTAGTTACTTCAGCGAACCAAGTCCAGTTTAAATCAAACTTTGCTACCGAATCTATAAATGAATTCAAGTTTTTGGACATATTTTAGTTAAAATAAAAACATTTGACTGTACTTTCATTAGACCCTATCTGTGGAAATGCCTTTATATGTACACTCAGAAAAAAAATTATGGAAATTTAGCAAAACACCCTAAAATAACAATAACTAAAATATGGAAATAATAAAGTAACCCTAAAGGTAATTTTTTTTTTCAAATTAAATTAGATGAATTTATAAAATATCCAAAATGTTTGTATATGTGAATTCTTAAAATAGTAATGTTTAATAAAAGTATAAAATTTATAAAAATCCTAATGTGAGAGATCTGCGTGTACACAATAAAGACATTTTTAAAAAAATATTTATGTTCTCTGGAATTAAGAAAAGATAAAGCCTAGTTTTTAGAAAGACACCACATTGCAATTTGGCGTCAAAAGTATGACAATTTTCTAAAATTCAGGTTGATTTTTTTAGTATAGTGTCTAGAGTATATAACTTATTCCGAAGCTTACCCTGTTCCTGCAGTTCAGCCGTTTTAATAAGTTCTGTATAGAGAGCTGCAAAAACCACTTGGAGCAGCACAGAGTCACCCAGCGGACGTGTCGAAACAGGTATTATGTCCTGTAGTAAGGCTGTAATCTTGTACAGGCCCTCTGGCATGCAATCCCAAATCTCTGAGACACAAGTCAAAGCTAAGGACATGGCCTGATACATGCTGGCGCCATTCTCCACGGCATTGATGAGCATCTCGACGACACAGTCGAGCACTGGGTACACGAAATGCATTATGGCTTCCAGCCAAGGGGTGCGCTTTTGATTCCACACCTGGCGCTTGTCCAAGCAATCGCTCCAGCCGCTTACAGCATGCTCTTCCAGGGTCTTAATCAGGCAGGACTTGATATCGACAGCCTTGCCCACGGCCACAATCAGATAGGTGAGAGATAAAACAATCTGATAATTCGACTGCCCAACGGGATCTATTAGTCAATGTTTTCATTATGATTTTGATTATTTGTTTGAAAGCATAAATATGATAGACTCGCCTATGTCTGCCGCAATCGAGTCAGTGACATTAAAGCACTCGCCCCGACATAGAAATGCCTCGCATTTCAAAGGGGCACCCTCCGCACTAGTAAACGAATGTTTCGCCACATTCTTAAAGTTCTCCGACGAGGGCAAATGTTGCATCAGATGACGCATTATGATGCCAGTCAGATAGGCATCTCTCATCAACAGAATCTTCAGCAGATACGACCAATGCGCTTCGGGAAAGGCCAGCAGCACGCGCAAATCCAATGAGATGGCTGTGTTTGTGGTAAGATCCGCAAACTCAGTTACCCACTGGCAGGACTGCTCCTTGGGAAAGTATCGGGGCAGCGCAAATATAATCCAAGCGCTGGGCAGACCATGACGCGAACTGAACATTTCCATGTTATCCAGACCTTTGCGGAAGACCTGTAAAATCGAATTGTTAATCAAAAAAGGAGATAGTTCATTGCATCCCTAGCACTGAGTTAATTTTGGCCTGAAGATAAATACATTTATCTTACACACTATAAAAAAAATCACCCCACAATTAAAAAAATCTGAAAACCTGAAAACCAGAAAGATTTTTTTTTTTTTTTTTTTTAATAAATAAATAAATATATTTCAATTATGAAATTTCTCAAAATTAGTAAGGCTATTTTTCAGAAATATTTTTTTTTATTAACAAAATCAGAACAAACAAACCCATATTAAAAAAAAAAATCCTTTCTGAAAGGTTTTTTCGAGTTTACCTGTTGACTCAGTGAGGAAGTCACTCAAAGAACGAATGAAGGGTCGGTAGTTGGAATCTCAATAAAATATATAAATGAAGTTTAATTAATTTATAAACTATCTAAAATGTTTGTTTGTGTGGGATACGTGGAATATATACTTATGTTGAATAATAATTTAAGAAAGCTACGTTAAAATTCTGTGCAACACAAATAAAAAACCGCGTCAGGAATTTGACTAGTTTTTTCTAAATTTTAAAACATTTTCTCAAAAAACATAGAACATACTCTTGGCGATTTATTTAAATTCAGATTTTTTCTGAGTATACTACACTATACTATAGTTTAAAAAAATCAATCCGTCTTCGCACAGCCATTGGGTTGATAAATCCAAGTCACTAAAACACACACAGCTTTCAAAATCACTTTAAGTACTATCGAAGAAAATAATAAGTTTCATGGATTCTTTTCCCTATGTTCAAGCTTCGGAGGTGGATTATTTTCTTTTTAATTTATTTTTATTTGAAACTTTTCCGCCTTTTTGGCATTATGGATATGGATATCCCAAATCCTTAAGCCAAGCTCCTATTAAAAAGAATTTTAAGACTATGTCAGCTGATATCAGTCAATAAGATAAGTCAAATACCTATTAATTTCTCACATAAATATTGGAACTGAATTTATATATTTTATTTTTATATTTTAAGTATATAAATGCCATGTATAAATGAACAATGATGGGAATTTTTTGTTTATGTCTTTGAAAATCAACTTAAAATCGTTAGAATTAATAAAAATACAAATTTGTATGCAACTGATTTAACCATTTGGCTGTTTTTCCGCTGGTTGTCAGCCAGCCTAAAACTTTTTTGTTTATATTTGGATTCATATTGATTTCAAATACTAGCCAATGAGCAATTCAACAATTGGTTTACCTACCTTGGAAAGAACGCCCAACGGTGCACCACGAAGCAACAGGCAGTAGAAGAGCTCCCTGCACTTGGCATGGATATCGCGGACGATGACGCTCTGGTTGCTCAACTGGAGGCCCACGTAGGCCTCGCCACTTTCGCAGATGTGGGGCAAGAGCTCTGCGATGCACAGCAGCATGTTGCAGATGTCCACCAGATGCAGTTGCGACCTGGCAACGCTCGTGATGATCTGCGTGTAGCGAACGGTGAGAACACTGAGTGTCTCATTAAGCATGCCAGCGAAGATTTTCTGTGCCATCTTCGGAGGCACCGAGTTCCAGAGATCTGTTTTGGTGCCACGCATGTAGTGCCACCACATCTGCACCGTATACGAGCCCCGTTCCGATTCGAAAAAGGGCTGAGTGTCCTCCCAGTGCAGGCAGTCCGCATCCTGTATGATGTACAACAGCAGTAGACGGCAATGCAGATCCAGGAGGCGCTCAGCCAATGCCTCCGACATCTGTGAGTACTGCTTGAAGCTGAGCTTCAAGGCACCGCCCTTATCATCGCCCTTAGGCGGGCATATTGTTGTCGTGGCTGCCTGCATGTAGACACTCAGCGAGTTCTTCACCAGGGCCGCAGCACCGATGGTGGCTGTGAGTACCGAGAGATCTGCGTGATCCAATGACTCCTGCGACAGGCGATGCACGTGCTCCAAAAGCAGATCCGCTGACTTGGTCACCAAGCTCACAAACTTATCCGGATCAGAGGTTTTGACCGTACTGCTGCTCTGCAGCAGATAGTGACAGAGATCAAGAAATCACAAACATATTCGTTAACTTACAAAGTCGCCCTCGTTGAGCTCCTTTTCGGTATGCAACAGTCCCGAGTGCTTACGATAGGAAGCAAAGTATTCATCCTCCCACCTGAAGGAAACTCAACTGGGTTACAAACAACACCTTAGAGCATTCTTGCCTACCAGCGTATAAGTTTTATCGAGGCAAACGAAGCATAGCGAGGAAAGTCCAGCTTGCCACCAACAACACCCGGGCAAATGGGCTCCTGCAGGACACGCTGATGCGTCTGTTGAGAGAATGTGAATAGAAGCGTATTTTGTTGTGTTAACGAGTTTCTTTTATTCAAAGTGCTTCTTTTCGCATTGCGGTCATCTCGCATTCGGCATTCGGCATTCGGCACCTGATAAAATTCCAAATCACGTTGCAGCAAAATGGGCACGCGGTCCATTAAATTCCCTTCCTCCAGCACCTCCATTTTCACTTTATCCAATCCTTTCCAGCTGCAACTGCAAAACTCATTAGCCAACTGAAATGTGTCTATCGAACAAACAGCCCATTAGGTCTCTGAAGTTGCTAGGACAACAAGCCAAGCTGATGATTCATATGGATAGATGCATGGATAATACAAAAAAAAAAAAACAATTTAAATTCCAGTATAATAAAATCGTCAATATATTCAATCTGTATATGCAATTGTTAGATAATACGTATGAATACATGACTTGTGTGCTGATACTGACCTTAGTACATATTTTACAGAAATAAAAGTAAATTTACAAAATATTTTTAACAGTAAATTAAATATGTATTTTATTTGATATTCCGAATACTACAAATAAATTTTAATTATTTTCAATTATGAAAGATTGAGCTGATCAAAAAAATAAACAAGTTAATATATGTAGTTTAATTAAAATATATAAATTATTTATAAATTCTAAACAAAACTATGACATTTATAAGACTGTCTATAGAAATTATTAAAGTGTTGGGGTATATTTAAATTTTATGAAAATAATAAATGTTTATTATATATTTTGAACTAATACATTTTAAATTTTGTTTTATTATTTTTCTAATTAATTTTAGTCGATAAAGAAATATTCATTGTTCTTAATATTTTCAGCAATATTTGTAATATACAATTTTTTAAATAATGGAATGTTTCAATATTGTTATTGTTATGCATATCGATTCAAATGAAACCGTTGAACTTTATGCTACTTTTTGTAGCAGACAGCCTTCAATATTGAATCTTGTTGTAAAATGTATTTGCCATGAGAAGTTGGATTAAAATATAATCATAAATCTATCCTGTAATTTCAGCTGGGTATTTCATAAACTGTTCGAGATTGTTGCTATACACTTGTGGTGAGTATTATAAATTTATCGTGAACATTTTTATGCCCCGTATAGAATATATATTGCTGATCAACACTATGTCGGTTTCTATACCAACTGGTCCCTCAATATTAAAGTTATCTGGATGAAACTTGGCATATATCTGTTTATTTTTGCAGGCTGTAGATATGTCGGGGCCGGCCAGATCGGATGACTATATCAAGCAGCTGCCATAGAAACAATCAATTCTTATAAGCAAGAACTGTTTGATTGGCAAGTTAACCCAATCAAACTGACCAGTTATGTATGTTACTAGCAACTGTTAGTTACTGGACAAAAAACACTCAACATCGGAATACGAATTTATTGTTCATAGGAAAAATTGGTCTATCTGAGTTTATAGTGTAATTTAGATGTCGGCATTGTGAATCCAGTCTACAAGGGCATGTAATCTTTGGTGTGCCTTAGATAGCAGTTCTCACTTTTTTATCTTCAGCCCACCAGCACTCGCGTAATCTCCCTCGTAAGATCAGCTGTATAATAGTCTTACTGTTGCTGAGAGAGAACACTGATAATGCTCAACTTTCCCTCTCCCTATACTATATACATATAAGTATTTGTCGTTTAACATGCGATAAGCAGTTTCTGCCTCGGCCTCTGCTGGGATTCTCAGTGGCTCAGTTGATAATTGACCGGCGCGGGGAGCACAACGGCAATCAGCGGACTTAAGTGGACAACAAGAAGACAAGTGAGTGGCTTCAATTTAAACTGCTGTGGATGCAGTGCTAATCAGCGAGCCATTCGCAGTCCCATTTCCAGTACACATCTGACGCCCATAAACCAACAACAATATAGCTCTTATCTGGCGATACGGCTGGCATATCAGGCGTATCAGTAATCTATAAATCTCATTGGTGTTTTATTTTTTCATTGGGCACAGCATGATCGCACATTTGAGACATTTGACGAGAGGGCTGCCTGTGCAGCGTGGCCAGCTTAAGCAGTTGCAGCAGCTGCGCAGCGTTTCCTATTTGATTGACCAGCCCGAGTACAGTTTTCTCAAGGATCTCGGCCTGGAACGCGACAATCCCGGCGTCTTTTCCGGCCATTGGCAGGGCCGCGGAAAAAGCATTACCAGCTACGATCCGGGCAGTGGTCAGGCTATCGCCACAGTGCGTCAGGGTAACGTCCAAGAGCTGCAGCAGTGCATCGGTCTGGGCGTGGAGGCCTACAAGCAGTGGCGCCAGGTGCCCGCTCCGGTGCGTGGAGAGATTGTGCGTCAAATTGGCGACGAGCTGCGCAAATACAAGGAGCCGCTGGGCAAGCTAGTCTCCCTTGAGGTGGGCAAGATCTACAGCGAAGGTCAGGGCGAGGTGCAGGAGTTCATTGACATCTGCGACTATGCGGTGGGTCTCTCACGCATCTATGCCGGACAGCTCATCAATTCGGAACGGGCCGAGCACACAATCCTCGAGGCCTGGCGTCCCTTGGGCCTCGTGGGCGTCATCTCGGCCTACAATTTCCCGAATGCTGTGTTCGGCTGGAATGCAGCGATTGCTCTGACAACTGGAAACAGTGTGCTCTGGAAGGGTGCACCCAGCACACCGCTGGTCTCCGTTGCCACCACTCGCATTGTGGCCGAGGTATTGCGCCGCAACAATCTGCCGGCGGTAGTCGGACTCTGTCAGGGTGGCACCGATGTGGGTGCTGCCCTCGTCGCCGATAAGCGCGTGAATCTCTTGAGTTTCACGGGTAGCTGCCAGACGGGCCGTGATGTGGGCGTGGAGGTGCAGCGTCGCTTCGGCAAGGTCATACTAGAGCTGGGCGGCAACAATGCTCTGATTGTCGACGCGTCGGCCAACATGAAAATGGCCTTGGATGCGGCGCTCTTTGGCTGCATCGGCACCACTGGCCAGCGCTGCACCACCACCAGGCGCATCATTGTGCACGAGCAACTGCACGATAGCTTCGTGGATGCCTTGACCAAGAAGTATGCACAACTGTTGCCACGCATTGGCCACCAGTTGGAGGCACAAACGCTGGTGGGACCCGTGCACACCCAGCAGAACGTGGACAACTACAAGGCGACCATAGAGGAGGCGAAACTTCTGGGCGGCACTGTGGCCTTTGGTGGAGGCGTGCTGTCGCGTCCTGGCTATTATGTGGAGCCGACCATTATCACCGGACTGCCTCATGATGCGAGCGTTGTGCATCGCGAAACATTTGCGCCAATTGTTTATGTGCTGAAGGCGCGCAATGTGGACGAGGCCATTGCCTGGAACAATGAGGTAGAGCAGGGTCTGTCCTCGGCAATCTTTACGGAGAACATCGGACAGGCGTTCAAATGGATTGGCGCCCAGGGCTCCGATTGTGGCATCGTTAACATAAACACCACCACAAACGGTGCCGAGATTGGCGGCGCCTTTGGCGGCGAGAAGGCAACTGGCGGTGGTCGCGAGTCCGGCTCAGATGCCTGGAAACAGTACTGCAAACGGGCCACCATCACCGTGAATCATTCGGGCGAACTTGCCTGCGCCCAGGGCGTTGTCTTCAGTGTGGAGTAAACAAAGATGTTTCTATTGAATTTCAATGTGCTTTTGTTATTGTTACGGTTATCCTTTGTTTTTATATATATTATTATTAAAGTGTCTAAATAGAAATGCATTCGGTTTATTATTTTAGGCTAGTCACAGGTCGCTGACATCAAAGCGCCAAAAGTCCACCTCAATATCCTTGGACTTCTGCTTGTGAAATTTGTAGCTGGCATCGATATTATAGCGCAGCTCGGCAACCACATTGCCCCGAGCACCCCATTCCTTGGACTTTTTCTGGATATATGTGCTGTAAAGGAGAGAACAAAAACAGTGATTAAGTCTGCAACCAAATGTGGTAAGAAGTGGTCAACAAAACTCGGTAACAGAACAACTAAATCTGTTATAAATTTAATATACTAATTCAACAATTACAACAGAATTTGTCTATATAAATAAATTGTTAAATTTAGTTTTTCATTCTTCTGCAGAGTCTGGTGATGCGGAACTAGAATATATATACTATTCTAATACAACTGCAAAGTTATACAAATAAAAATGAAATTTACAAATTGTAAGGTTTACAAATTACAATAAGCTATTTATAAATTATTTTTTACATTTAAAAATAAAAAACAATTTTATATATATACAACGGATTAGTGACTTTGTATATCGATAAGAAAAGTCTTAAAGCCGTTTAATATAATATAAACAAATTGTATTCACCCACTTCAAATCAAAAATAAATAAAAAGAAGTTTATAAACTATAAACACATTTTAAAAAATAATAATAAAAAAAAACATTTAAATGTTTTTGGTACTATTTAGTGTACTGCAACAGTTGTAAATAATAATTATGCATTTTGCAATATAAACAATTAATTATTTGCTGAGCATTTTGCAGATGCCACCAACTCACCGCGTGGAGGTTTTGTGTAGGGAGTAGACAGCGCCTGTGGCCAATCGCATGCCCACGTCGAGGAAGCGCATATCCATTCCGGCATTGTGCTTGGTGCCGAAGGGGGGGTTCATGAGCACCGTGTCGAACACATTGTCCCACTTGCTGCCCGCCATGTGCAGCACATTGACACGCACACCATCCACACCGGGCAGTTCCATGTCGAGTACATTCTGGCGGTAAATGTCCAGAGCAGCATCGTCCAAGTCAAAGCCAACAGTCAGTTGCGCTCCAAGGAGAGCAGCACCAATGCTCAGCATGCCGCAACCGCAGCCCAGATCAGCGACAAACTTGCCATCGATGTCGTCGTGTTGTGCCTGCATGTGGTGCGTCATGCAGGCAGCTATGTGCGGCGGAGTCGGATACTGCTCAAGCAGAATCTTTGGCTGCTCAAAGTGATCTACACATTGCAGATACTCCTCCAGCTTTTTCATTTTTAGGCGCGCCATATTGTGAGGGACTTGTTGAATTGATTTTACTTGACGTTTGATGCTGATGACGTCGGCACAGGCTCCAGGCGTGGCAGCACGGGTATAAAACTATTGCCGAAGTACGAGTCCTGCGGTATAAAGAAGCCTAGCGTTGTTGAGCTCGTCGGATTGAAGGCGGAGCGAGGAGCGGCGATGCCGCCTGCAGCATTGGGCGCAACGCTTACGCCTTGTGTAAATTCGGCTGTTACTGTCGGCTGGCCAAGCAGCTGCGGAGCGGGCATCTTCAAAGCAAAATAGCATTTAGCGGGAAGCAATTAAAAAGAGAGAATTTTTTACCTGATTCGTTGTGCTGCCGAGTCCAATGAGCAGCTGCTTCTTCGTCTGAATTTCCTCTAGTATTTTGCGGTTGGTTTCGGCTTGCTGTGCACTCGATGTGGGAAAAGCCATCAAAATAAAGCAAATTTTTGTTTAAACCAATAAGCTGAAACCAAATCAAACCAAATCAAATCAAATAATTAAAACGATTTAACACGCGAAAAAACGAAATGTTCGGAATTAGTTCTATTGAACAGCTCATTGAATTGATCAAACGAACTAAGTCTTCAGTTCGCTTAACTAATTCCTTTTGAAAATATTCAATCTAGTTTGGCTTAATTTAACTTAACTTAATATGCAAGAAAAAATATTCAACTATTTTCCATTTGTTAATTATTGCAAGCAATATGGTAAACATTTTGAAAATAAGTACACATTTCGATCATGATATTGCGCACTCCATGTGTCAAATCTGGTATTTTAATTAGAAGGTGTGCTTTTGGTATTTTTGGGCTTGTGGTTCGCTGTCACACTACACTAACCAAAACGTGCGTTGGCAAACAAAATAAATAAATAGTACGTAACCCGAGATAAATTATCAACAACAAAGTCAACAAAGTGCTAAAATTAATTTGTGTATATCTAAACTGCAAAGTGCACAAGAGCTGCAACATGAGTATGAGCGATGACGACAGAGATATCGATATCGAGAGTGACGTAAGCAGAGCCCCCAAAACACAATTGATATAACAAACAATATACAACTTATTAATTATTCAAGGACGATGTGGACTCGGATAACGGTCTCGGCTCCGCGCGCAACACAAGCACCGCTAATTTTACGCAGGTTGGCAAAAAAAAAAATGAAAACAATAACACCAGATTCGCACATTGTCTTTGTTTACAAACACTTTGTTCTTTTTGTTGCTGCAATACTGAAAATTTAATTGCTTATTTATTTATATTGCTTGAAGGCCGAAAAGCGAGCGCATCACAACGCTTTGGAGCGACGCCGACGAGATCACATTAAGGAGAGCTTCACCAATCTGCGCGAAGCGGTGCCCACACTCAAGGGTGAAAAGGTCAACAAAACAAACTTAATAAAAAATGTTGAAAAGTCTACTAAAAAAATAGGACTAAAAAGTGATAAAGGCAATATTTTTATTTTTATTATTTGTATAATCTGCAATCGCAACATTTTAAAGATTCATCTGTAAAAAAAAAAGATTTTTAATATTATAATTTTTAACACATTTGTATAATTTTATCATTTTATCAATCATTTAAATTACAATCATTAATTATAATTATATTTTTTTTAATGATTTCTATGCATAGTTTATGATAGAGACAAAGACTAAACTGAAGCAGAATTCGATAGAGAAACTAATCGGCAGAGTTTTAGCTAGATTTGAGACGTGTTTTGAATACATTTCCTATGACAATATTAATTAAATAATATATCTTCTATTAATTTACAGGCCAGTCGCGCTCAGATACTCAAAAAGACGACGGAGTGCATTCAAACACTGCGACGAAAAATAAGTGAAAACCAAAAGGATATCGAGGACATCAAGAAACAGAATAGCCGCCTAGACGAACAGAGTAAGACGAAAATTCACTTATAAATATTTATGCGTACATAGAAAAATTCTTAATTTTAGTACGTCACCTGGAAGTCGGCAGCAGCAACACTTCAAACGGAGCCGATTTCCTCAGCGATGATGAACTGGGCAGCGATGCTGAGGATGCCTTGGAGCAATCCGACTTCAGCCGACGCAGTAAAAAGCTGAAGACATTTCATGCATAGCCCAATTATGGACATATATATATATATGTATATATATATTCATACATGTACATTTATGTATGTATTTGTATGTGCTCTGTTTGCGACACAATCAAATCAAAGTTGTTAATGCTAAAGCATTATTTGAATCATTACAATTTAAGTCCAAATTACTTCCATTCTGTCTACCTTAATGTGTGTGTGTGCTGCGTGTGTGGTTTTGTACTACCCTATGCGAATAAAAATTTGTATCTATTTTGTATATAAGCTAATAATAACACACTTGTCTATCTAAGTAACTGAATAGTTTCCACTCAAGCACACTTTTAATTTCCACCTAATTATATTAACCAATTTAATGCATTTACCGTCGAGTGGAACGTACAATTTGATTTTCATTTTATAATTGTATACGTTTTATTTTAAAATCACCGGTATTCAATTTTTGTATTGAAAAATGTTTCTCAGAAATTAGAGACGAATGAGTTTCCAAAACAGACGTGACTCAAATGCCGACCGATTAAACTAATAACCCACAATTTTGGTATCTAAAAATATGTTATATTTAGGATTAATAGACGCAACTATTTGAACTTAAGCGTCAGCCAGAGCAACACAAAGACAAAGAGGACAAAGAGGAACATGTAACACATCTGCTTGGAGCCGCCGCCTTGTTTAGCCAGTCGCACGACGCGCGTCATTGTGTTGCCCAGGAAGCCGCCGGTGCGATCCATGTCGTCATCGATGCCCCGCAGCAGCTTGTCCTGGTAGCGCACCTCGTTGCCAATGTCGATGGTCAACGATTTGAGTGCGCCAATCTTCTGTTGCAGCTCCTCCGCGGCGCGTTCATTTTCTGCCTCGAGTGCGTCGGGTGCTGTTTGCCCACTGGGCGCGGCTGGATGCTGATTCAGTGGCTGGTAGGGATAGTTGTTACGTCGCATGCTGCTGCCGCTGTGTGTGCTTTTGTGTGCCAGCTTTGCATCAATTCAACTCCAATTGCTAAGAGAAAGAAATCCAAAAATTTAAAAGCTGCTTGACACGTAAACCAAACGGAAATTTCATACTCGATGCAACAAAACAAACTGCTATTTTGTGCGTTGCGTTATTCGTGAGCTGTTCGCTTGGTGCGAATCACTAATCATTCGGTAGGAGCTTATCAACTGTCCTCAATTATAATTCAATTAATTAATAATAATGTGCAATAGGAAATTTGTTGAATGTAATGTTTACTAGAGGGGAGCTGTTCCATTGTGAATCAGTTCGATAGCTGAACTATGCGGGAATGACACTTATTTGAATATAAGAAACATGAAATTCTATTCTATTTCTAAATGTGAGCATTGCTGAACCAATTAAAGTAAATAAATAAAACGAGCTAAATAATCATTCCATATTTTTGCAATTGCAGCACTTATTAACACAAATATGCAATATAAGACTTATGTATAAGAGACAATAGAAGAACTGAACTAGATTATAAAATCGAACTAGTGCTATTACGAACAGCTGAGAGGGGCATAAGGTAATGGGAGCGTGTTTGCATCAGTTGATCCGTTTCACATAGCATCTCTTGATTTATATATATTTGAAATTATGTGAAGTGTTAAATTGCGGCTAAAGTTTAGTCATTCGATTGGTTGATGCTGCACAAAACTTGATGAGTTCTCGCCTGCCATTGCATAATTAATTTACAAACTACTTAGGTAACAACAGCAACAAAAACAACAACAAAAAAAAGGATTAATACATGCATAAAATTTGCGTTAATATCTAAAATATATAAAATTGTGTGACCAACTCAATCGATACATATTAAATATTAAGCAACTCGCACACACGCACATCAGTCGTGTTTACCTAGTTAATATAGACAAGCACACACACACGTACGCCTTTTAAGGTTAGCAGTAACGAATTTGAGTGTGACCCAGTGGGACTTTTGACCCTGAATCGCTCTTACGTCTCACTGCTAATTGCTGCTAAGACGTAATAATTTTGATATAGAGCATAGAAAGGCAAATTAGCTACTTGTTTCACTCTTCTGCCTGAGTTTGATAACGATAAGCGCGCGCGTCAAATCAGCGCACATTGATTCACAGCAAATAGCACATGTACTGATAACGCTTCCCTCCCCACCTCCCCCCGCAGATTATTTGTACGAAATTGAACATGGAACTGGCCCAGTTGCTGGCCACGAAGTTTGGCGTGTCCGTGGAGGCATTTCGCTTACTGCTCACGCTGTTGGCCGGTAAGTCCATCATAATTGATATTATTAGTATTATTATAAATAAACCAATTTCATTGTTCCACAGGCTATCCGATAGCGGCGATTTATCACAGAGTTGTTGCGGATTTGGCCGCTAAACCGTTGCATCACTTGTACTTTGCATTTTGTGGCATGAGCTTGTGCTACTTCAACTATGGCATGGACACATATCACTCACTCCTGGGCATTGGCGTCACCTATCTGCTTATTCTCCTGCTGCGCGGAGCTCCTCTTCTCTTACTGATAGCCAATTTCATATTCAATATGGGCTACCTGTTGCTGGGCTACTATTTTACGGCAAGCAATGAATACGACATTTTGTGGACGATGCCGCATTGCATTCTGACGCTGCGCATGATTGGCCTTGGATTTGATGTGACCGATGGCCTGAAGCCGGAGGAGGCCCTCTCGAAGGATCAAAAGGAAACGGCGCTGCGGAAATTACCCTCGTTTCTGGAGTTGTTGGCATTCGCCTACTTCCCGAGCAGCTTTCTGGTGGGACCTCAGTTTCCCTATCGCCGATATCAAAAGTTCACCAATGGCGAGTACCGCAAGCACGACGGATGCGTGAATGCGGGCCTGAAGCGCCTGGGCGCTGGTGTCCTCTACCTGTGTGTCTGCCAAGTGGGTTTGTCCTATCTACCGGACAACTATCTTCTTTCAGAGGAGTTTGCAGCGCAGTCGTTCGTCAAGCGCATCTACTTCCTGGGATTCTGGGCGAAGTTTTCGCTGTACAAGTACATCTCGTGCTGGCTGTTCGCCGAGGGCGGTCTCATGTGCCTCGGCTTCACGTACAAGGGCAAGGACGAGTTCGGCAATCCGGACTGGTCGGGTTGCAGTAATGTCAAGCTGATGCTACTCGAGTCGGGACACACCATGCAGAGCTATGTGCTCAGCTTCAATGTGAACACCAATCAGTGGGTTGCCCAATATATTTTCAAGCGCCTGAAGTTCCTCAACAATCGCAACATCAGCTATGGAGCTACCTTGACTTTTCTGGCCGTCTGGCATGGCTTTCACTGTGGCTACTACATGACATTCCTCATGGAGTACATGATTGTCAGCACCGAGAAGCAGGTGAGTCCTTGTCATCCATTTAAATGCAAGCATTCATTATATTTAATGTATCCCTTATTGACAGATTGATAGCGTCTATACCAAATACGTGCTGCCCAAATACGGCGAGACTTTGAACAATTCAAAGATCTATGGAGTCATTTACTTCTTGTGCTTGAAATCGTATAACATCGTCTATATGGGCTGGTGCCTCACCGCCTTTGTTTTCCTAAAATACGAACGCTGGATTACGGTCTTTAGTGCCGTCAACTATTATGGATTCATTTACATGCTCATCTGGGCGATCTTCTATAGGGGCTTTCGTTACTATCGCAGCACACAGCCCAAGGACGCAGTAACTTCAAAAGAAGCCACAGATTAATTAACCAGCAATGAAGCAAAAAAGAGTGAAGAACAAGTTTAAATTACAGCAAACATTTACCAAAATACATTCATATAGAATGTAAAAAGAAAACGTAAAACTAAATGTAACTCTAAATTGCGACGCGTTTTAATCAGAAAAAGCAATGCCTAGTCAATGCTCGTTGCTCATTGTAAACCAAATGGAAAACGGCCTCGAGACTTATCTAACTATAAAGACAATTTTATATCTTACATTAGGACATAATACATAATATATTTTGATATGCTCACGATATAATGTCTAACTACACATGAGAAGTGCAAATTTAAATAAATCAAAAACAATTACATTGAATATGTAAATATTTTCAAAATTCTTTAACCCCAATGATCACTGTAAAGATTCAGCAACAATTATAATCTCCACGAAAATAAAAACTAACAACTATTTGTGTGTGTAGATAAAAGCTAGATTACAATGAGCGTCGTGTTAATCCAATTTGCTTTAGTTATCTGTATAAATCGAATAACTCGCTTATGGATAAAAACAAGTAAGATATGAATGATATTCCGATCCACATATATTATATTCTGCGCCCCTTTCTTTTCAATATATATATACACATTACTTTTTCATTTGAAAGGAAAAGTGCAAAAATAATTCGCATGCACATTTGATGAATGCTGCTATATTTTTTGCGATCATTTTGTTCCTTTTTCATATAATTAATTTTTTAATTTCATTTGTAATCAAATTTAAATAAGTTGAAAACGATAAATAAAATTATGGTTTTTTTCTTGCTCACTTTTTTATACTCTTCTTTCACTTCTAAAGGCGTATTTATAAGTTCCTGCAAAGAGACACCTAGAAGAGAATTATCCATAGAATTGCATCAAAATGTGTATAATTCGCGAGTTGAAAGTTGCCCAATCATTTCAAATATATGTTCTGTATAGGTACAATGCTTGCTGGAAATATATTTATTGGAGGAGCTCAGAAAATGATGAGGATTTTTGATCTAGTACTAATGATCCATGGGCTGGGCATCGCCGTCGCCCGTCTCTACGCGACGCTTGGCGCCACCAGCGGCGGCAGCAGCAGTGCCATCCTCCTCGTGTTCGGTGATTTCGCTGAACATGTAGTCATCTTGATACTCCTTCAGTATTTTACTCGAGCGATTCTCGTCCAGGAACAGAGAATACACCTTCTTAACATCCTCTGTATTCACTTCGGTTGCCTTGCGACGACGACAAACCAAATTGGCTGTAGTAATCAGCTGAATGGCATAGCGCAGACTGGTGTCTGTGGCGATGCGTGTGAGGATAGTTAAGGCATCGGGATGCATAATGCAGTCCTCTTCCTCGCAGCGTATCTTGAGTATCTCTTTGACCTCCTTCTCGGTGTAGGCAACAGTGCGTATGATGATCATGCGATCGAGCAGATCGATCGGAATGCCGTGTGGACTGCGATAGTTGGTGCCGCGGATGCGTGTGATGCCACGATTGGTGGCCATGACCACGACCGGTGCCATGTCGGATTCCAGGGCGCGATTCAGAAAGGAGAAGCACTCAATGTCCAGCATGTGCACCTCATCAATGAAGAGGACGCCCGGATTGATCTCGGCCTTGCCCTCCTCACGCCACTCCAGCACCTTATTATTGATCTGTTCGCGCACCTCCTGCTTGATCTCGCCGGTATCCCCGGAGAAGAGCGCTAGGAATCCGTGGGTGCGACTGTTGATCACATCGATCTCGTGCAGAGTGACGGTGTGCACCACTTCCTTGCGCTTCTGCAGCTCGCCTTCGGGGCACTGCACGAAACGAGTCTGTGCCCCAGTGGCATCATAGTCACGGGCCCGTGTGAAGCTGCGTCCCAACTTGTTCACCTTGCCGGAAGCCTTATCGATGGTGATGACATCGCCCGCTTGAATCTTCTCTTTCATAAAGCATTCGATGATCTTGTTACCCAGATCATAATTCGTTTCCATTTCGGTGGTCTTCAGTGTGACTTTGCCCACTTTCTGTCCCGTGCCGTTGGCGGGACGCTCGATTTGAATTTCGACCACCTCGCCCTCAATAATCTCAGTCTCCTCCTTGATACGCACACCGATGCTCTTGCGCAGTGCCTGCGATAGCGCCTCCGTTTTGCTCATCTCCAGCGAGTAGATCTCCGAGCCGGACATGCTCGTAAATGGTGTCTCAGTGCCCAGGGCCTGGGCCATGCCCACAGCGATGGCCGTTTTGCCGGTGCTCGGTTCACCCGCCAGCAAAATGCAACGCCCAGCGATTTTGCCCTCGCGCACCATTTGCACGACAACGCCGGCGGCGCGCCGAGCATCCTTCTGCCCGACCATGCCCTGCGAGACGGCGCGCGCCTCCAGCACATCGTCCAGGCCGAGTCCGCGAATGTGCGAATGGGCGCCAATTCGTTCGATGCGCGTTATGTCGCGCACCTCAATTTTCTCGGTTTCGGCCATGATTTTCTGATATTCTGATTAACAAATTTCAAATGAGATTTTTTTTTGCCAATCCGTCTGACTGTTACTAGCAATTGTTTGGAATGATTCAATAAATAAATTTAATATTTGATACTTTGCTGCTTGGCAACATAAAACAAATCGCCGACTCAGTTTGGCTTACTACATGTGTTTCAGTATCGATACTCTTGTTTATACTCAATAATTATCGATACTATCGGCGCGTGCGATTTTAATTCTAAGCATTTGAAATCGATGAGAAGCAGCGCAAAATCGACGAATTGAGGCTTAAATAATTATATTCTGATATTTTATAATATATATAATATACTTATAACTTGAACAGAAGAACTACAACTTTTAAAGGTTTGTCCTAATGGGCCAGCCAGTACTCCATTTGGGGTGGGTCTACCCATGCCCGCCGACCATCGCATGGATCAGCTGTGCGAGAGGTGCGTTAGGCCTGCGCACTGTTGACAGATACAAGTTTCCTTCCGCCGTGATTTTATTGGAACGGACTCACGATTTTGTTGGATGGTTCCGATCCCTCTCTCCCCTCGTCCTGCTCTTCCTTGTCGCCGTTGGTTCCGGATGGCGGCTTGCTCCTGGTAGCCTTCTCCAGGTGTGGATTTCACTTTAATCGGTTTATGTTTACATTTAGATTTTTGGTGTCTTTGTCGGCGGTTTTTGGTTGTGGCTTGTCGCCGGGGCGGATTTTATTAAACTTGGCGGGTGTGCATTTCGGCGTTTTTTCTTAAATATTTAAACTTTTGCCGCCGGTTGGTTTTATACGCTTTGCAGGTTCGTATTTGCGGTCTTTACATTCTTCTTTATTATTTGAATTCGATGCCGTCGGTGGGTTTTATTAAATATTATATTTTTGTATTTTCGGCCTTTAATTCAAATTTAGTCCCGATCTTTCTACCCTTTCTTTCACTTTTTTTTCCACCCAAAAGAAAAGAATTTTTACTCCCGCACTTTGCGCTCCTTCGTACTCCTTTCTTCTCGCCGCTGACTTTCAACTGTCCTCCAAAAAATCAGATCATTGGCCTTTTTATTCCATCTTTTGCTCGCCGCTCGGATAATATTCTACCCTCTGCCTTTCTTGAGGGCGCGAACTCCCTCTCTCTTTCCAAAAAAACATCCTCTCCCTCCACTCTCTTAAAATTAAAATCTGTGGGTTACCAATTGCTTGCCTGTTGGCAGCTCCAACTATCGATGTCACGCCGCCCGCCGCAACAAAACTTGTTAATTTGAGCATAAAATCCGATGTGGGTTATGAACTACAAGTTTGACGAGAAAGCGACAGATAATTCCTTGTATTTCTAAATGGAACTGCAAAATTAAGTTGGTTGATTAACTCAGAAGAATCAATCTCACGATCCGAAAGAGAAGGAAGATTAATTAATAATAGTCTACTACGATAAGTAGGTTAGTTAATATTAGAATTCTAGTTAAAACTATTCTATCTTATTCTGATAAATTTTGTAATTGAGAGGCCATATGCAAGATCCATATACATATTAAAGAATAGGACGCACAAGTGAAATATAAAGTGATATGCTTGCCAAACTTAAGCCTGCGGTCTGAAGCAATACACAAATCATCAACATATTCAATGTGATTAAGTGGATTGCCATTAAGAAAATTGTTATTAGAAAATGACATTCGGATATAAAAAGCCATTAATTTGCATTTATCATAATTAAAACAGCCTAAATCAGTTGATTGCCTGTAGAAGACAGGCAAAGCTGTACATCATCGGAATGCATCAGCATCCGAGAGTGAATTACGTAATACGTAAGGTCATTTGTCATCATATCAAAGTGACTTCGTAGTGGTACTCCGGAAGTAACTTGAACAGACATAGGTTAATAAACTTTCTATATTTTAATATTTTAATATTTTGAGATTCAAGGTTATTTAGAAATCCAAGAAGTTGGTGAATTACCAAGGAGTGATTTAAAGATTCAAAAGTCTTACTGAAGTCAATGTAAATAACATTAGTCTTCATTATGCTTTGAAAACCCTTAAAAACAAAAGAAGTGAATTATAACATGGGTGAAACTGGGGATCTACAAAAATATTGTAGTTGAAAAATTCAAATAGCATAATTTTATATGTTTTTGTAAGTCATCTGTAGCTGAATTTATATTGTAATAAAGTAGAGTGGATAAAACACCCGATGTGGTCTGTCTTGGTTTTTATTCGTTTTTTTTATTTATTGTTTATTATTAAATATTAATTGCAATTTAAATTTGTGCACGAAGTGTGTGAAATGGCAGTGAATCGTAAAATGATTAGCAGAAACTTAAATGCTGCTTACAAATATGCGGCAAATACAAACAGGTTAAAGGTTAGCTACATTTATTTGATTACGATTTGAGCCCCAGTTAATCGGCTGACTTATTTGGCACTCTTAGCACTTGCCATTCGTCGGCGCCTTGGGGCGACATATTTTACTGCGTCCATTTGCGCCGTAGACAATGTTGCAGGAGAAGGTGAAATAGCCGCAAGTTGATGACTTTGTGTAGTATGTGGACTGGAAGTTTTTGTTCTCCTGGGGCGGGTTCTTTGAGTTGTCCATGCTGCCCGTCACCGACTTGGTGACGGTCACATAACTGTCTGGGGCACGTTGCTTTTGAGCCACGCTCGATGGATTCACATCACCATCCTCCTCGGCACTGATATTCACCTTCTGCTTGTCCGGGTTATGTAGCTCGAGTGCCTTTGTGTGGAACTTCTTCTCCACATTGACGGTGCCGCGGAAACCGCTGGGCACAGACTCTGTGGTTGTGCGCACCGGATATGAATGGATGCGACCGTTCTGGTTCTGCACCACTGAATACGGACCTGCGTTCGGATTAGCCACTACTGCCTGCTGCTTTTGTGTGAGCGATGATTGCGTATAGGTCAGCGGGGCTGGTGCTGGGGCTTGTGCTACACCGCTCATCGGGCTTTTGTGCTGGCTAGCAGACTTGGGACTATCTTCAAGTTTGACCGGCTTCTCACTGTAGTAATCGTCATCATCATATTCATCATCTAGATCGTCCTCCTCCGGCTCGTCGTCTCCGGATATTGGCGGTTGTTGAGGTCCCAGCTTGGGACTATCGCTGTTGTCAATTTCTTCCTTGCTTGTCTTTGAGGACCTCAGTTGCAGTTCAGGTATTCTATCGGATGCAGATGTGATTCCCGGGCCGCTAAAGACCGCGTCAACTCGATCCGTGACTCTAAACAACAACAAAATACTTGTCAGCTTTGTAATATTCTCAATTACAGTTTAAAATGGAATACTAACGCGTTGGGCGTGTTGCCAAACTGGCTGATTGTGTTGAAGAGCTCTCTGTTCTGTTCGCGATACGTCGCTACCTGTTCCTTGGTTCCTGATGCTGATTGCGCAGCGCCATGGTAGGAGACACCAAAGCTGAAAAGCGAATTATCTGGTTTATGTTTGGATATGAGGTAAAATTAATTGAGCTGACCTGGATGTGCCGTGTATCTGAGACTGGCTTTGGCCGGAGTGGCTGCCCGATTGCGCTGAGGCTTGTCCGCCACCCGACGCTGTGGCCACATTATTATCCTGACCCGGACGGAAGCCGATTTGCGCCTGCGATGAAGTCTGACCGGGACCGCTGGACTGTGCATCAGCCAGGCCGCCCTTATCATTGGCCTGCACTTCACTCTGGCTCTGATGTTGGATGCCCCCGCTCTGTGATGAAGCCTTCGTGCCGCCGTCCTTACCATTAAGTTGGACTTGCGCTTGAGACTGGGAGGGGCCGCCAGAGCCTTGAGACTGACTCATTGCGCCATCCTCATTACCGGTGACTTGTGCACTTGCTGCCCGATCTGCATCCGAGGTCATCGCGCTGGCACTGAAGGAACTACCCTTGGTGTAGCTGCCAGATACCTGCGTCTTTGCAGTACCTCCATTTTTCTTGCCCTGAGCGCTGGCTGATGCTTGACCATCGCCAATAGCAGATTCTGCCTGCGAAAAGGCATCATCAACTCCGCCGACGCCAGCAGCTCCAGGCACTCCTTTAAAATGCAACTCATAGAAACTTGTACAAACATACGTTATATATTACTTACCCCCAATAACGCCAGGAATAAGACCAGATCCGGCATCTGTGTAACGACCAGGACCAGGTTGGCCACCAATACCTGGTTGTAATCCGGTTCCAGGCTGAATTCCGTATCCACCCATACCCGGCTGTCCTCCAACAACTGTTTCAGATCCAAAGCCAGGCTGACCACCGCCAATTCCAGGCTGAATTCCGTAGCCAGGTTGCATGCCGCCAATTCCAGCCTGTCCTCCACCGCTAGGCTGTGTTCCGTATCCAGGTTGACCGCCGCCAATTCCAGTTTGTCCTCCAATTCCAGGCTGTGTTCCGTATCCAGGCTGAGGTCCATAGGTGGTCTGCGAAACGCTAATTCCGGGCTGACTACCAGCTCCTGGTTGAGCACCAGCAAGTCCAGGCTGGCCTCCAACTCCAGTACCGGTCTGGATACCACCCGCTCCAGGATGACCTGAAATTTGGCTTGCAGTGCCAGGTTGACCACTGCCAATTCCAGGTTGTGTTCCGTAATCGATTTGACCACCGCCAATTCCAGGTTGTCCTCCAACTCCAGGCTGTGTTCCGTATCCAGGCTGTGGTCCATAGGTGGTCTGCGAAACGCTAATTCCGGGCTGACTACCAGCTCCTGGTTGCGTTTGACTACTGCCAGTTCCAGGCTGTATTCCAACTCCAGGTTGGGTACCATATCCAGGTTGACCTCCACCAGCTCCGGGCTGAGCTCCGTAACCTGGTTGAGCACCACCGATTCCTGGTTGCCCAACAACCCTTTGATGGGTTCCATAACCTCCGCCAGTTCCAGGCTGTACTTGGGAACCAGGCTGTATGCTGTATCCAGGCTGTGTTACGTAGCCGGTCTGAGAACCGCCCGCTGCCGGGTGCCCAGTTTGAGAAGCATAGCCTGGTTGACCACCTCCAACTCCCGGCTGTGTTCCATATGTAGGTTGACCAATTACAGACTGTCCTCCAGCTCCGGGCTGAGTTCCGTAACCAGGTTGAGCACCGCCAATTCCAGGCTGTCCTCCAACTCCAGGCTGTGTTCCATATCCAGGTTGACCACCGCCAATTCCAGGCTGTGTTCCAACGCCATAGCCTGGCTGACTAACACTAGGCTGTGGACCAGTTTGTCCCGCAGGCAGAATTCCGTATCCAGGCTGAGCACTGCCAACTCCAGGCTGTGTTCCATATCCAGGTTGACCACCGCCAATTGCAGGCTGTCCTCCAACTCCAGGCTGTGTTCCATATCCTGGTTGGCCACCGCCAATTCCAGGCTGCCCTCCAACTCCAGACTGTGTTCCATATCCAGGTTGGCCACCGCCAATTCCAGTCTGTCCTCCAACTCCAGGCTGTGTTCCATATCCAGGTTGACCACCGCCAATTCCAGTCTGTCCTCCAACTCCAGGCTGTGTTAAGTATCCAGGCTGCCCTCCAACTCCAGGCTGAGTTCCGGCTCCAGGCTGTGTTCCATATCCAGGTTGACCACCGCCAATTCCAGGCTGTCCTCCAGCTCCAGGCTGTGTTAAGTATCCAGGTTGACCACCGCTAATGCCAGGCTGTCCTCCAGCTCCAGGCTGTGTTAAGTATCCAGGCTGCCCTCCAACTCCAGGCTGAGTTCCGGCTCCAGGCTGTGCTCCATATCCAGGTTGACCACCACCAATTCCAGGCTGTCCTCCAGCTCCAGGCTGTGTTAAGTATCCAGGTTGACCACCGCCAATTCCAGGCTGTCCTCTAGCTCCAGGCTGTGTTAAGTATCCAGGTTGACCACCGCCAATTCCAGGCTGCCCTCCAACTCCAGGCTGTGTTCCATATCCAGGTTGACCACCGCCAATTCCAGTCTGTCCTCCAGCTCCAGGCTGTATTAAGTATCCAGGTTGACCACGGCCCATTCCAGGCTGTCCTCCGGCTCCTCCGGCTCCAGGCTGTGCTCCATATCCAGGTTGACCACCGCCAATTCCAGGCTGGCCTCCAGCTCCAGGCTGTGTTCCATATCCAAGTTGACCAGCGCCAACTCCAGGCTGTGTTCCAGGTTGGACACCGCCAATTCCAGGCTGTCCTCCAACTCCAGGCTGTGTTCCATATCCAGGTTGACCACCGCCAATTCCAGTCTGTCCTCCAACTCCAGGCTGTGTTCCATATCCAGGTTGACCACCGCCAATTCCAGGCTGGCCTCCAACTCCAGGCTGTGTTCCATATCCAGGTTGACCACCGCCAATTCCAGGCTGTGTTCCAGGTTGACCACCGCCAATTCCAGGCTGTCCTCCAACTCCAGGCTGTGTTCCATATCCAGGTTGACCACCGCCAATTCCAGTCTGTCTTCCAACTCCAGGCTGTGTTCCATATCCAGGTTGACCACCGCCAATTCCAGGCTGGCCTCCAACTCCAGGCTGTGTTCCATATCCAGGTTGACCACCGCCAATTCCAGGCTGTGTTCCAGGTTGGCCACCGCCAATTCCAGGCTGTCCTCCAACTCCAGGCTGTGTTTCGTATCCAGGTTGGCCACCGCCAATTCCAGGCTGTCCTCCAGCTGCAGGATGTCCTCCAGCTCCAGGTTGTGTTAAGTATCCAGGTTGACCACCGCCAATTCCAGGCTGTCCTCCAGCTCCAGGCTGTGTTAAGTATCCAGGTTGACCACCGCCAACTCCAGGCTGTGTTCCAGGTTGGCCACCGCCAATTCCAGGCTGTCCTCCAGCTCCAGGCTGTGTTCCATATCCAGGTTGACCACCGCCAATTCCAGGCTGTGTTCCAGGTTGGCCACCGCCAATTCCAGGCTGTCCTCCAACTCCAGGCTGTGTTCCATATCCAGGTTGACCTCCGCCAATTCCCGGCTGCCCTCCAACTCCAGGTTGAGTTCCGGCTCCAGGCTGTGCTTCATATCCAGGTTGACCACCAGCAATTGCAGAATGTCCTCCAGCTCCAGGCTGTGTTAAGTATCCAGGCTGACCACGTCCCATTCCAGGCTGTCTTCCAACTCCCGGCAGGTATCCAGGTTGACCTCCTCCTCTTCCAGCTCCAGGCTGTGTTAAGTATCCAGGTTGACCACCGCCAATTCCAGGTTGCCCTCCAACTCCAGGCTGTGTTCCATATCCAGGTTGGCCACCGCCAATTCCAGTCTGTCCTCCAACTCCAGGCTGTGTTCCATATCCAGGTTGACCTCCGCCAATACCCGGCGGCCCTCCAACTCCAGGCTGAGTTCCGGCTCCAGGCTGTCCTCCGTATCCAGGTTGACCACTGCTAATTCCAGGCTGTCCTCCAACTCCAGGCTGTGTTCCATATCCAGGCTGAGCACCTCCAACTCCAGGCTGTGTTCCATATCCAGGTTGACCACCTCCAGCTCCAGGCTGAGTTCCGGCTCCCGGCTGTGCTCCGTACCCTGGTTGACCACCGCCAATTCCAGGCCGTCCTCCAACTCCAGGCTGAGTTCCATATCCAGGTTGACCAACGCCAATTCCAGGCCGTCCGCCAGGCTGTGTTCCATATCCTGGCTGAGCTCCTCCAACTCCAGGCTGAGTTCCGGCTCCTGGTTGTGCTCCGTATCCAGGTTGACCACCGCCAATTCCAGGCTGTCCTCCAGCTGCAGGATGTCCTCCAGCTCCAGGTTGTGTTAAGTATCCAGGTTGACTACCGCCAATTCCAGGCTGTGTTCCGTATCCAGGCTGACCACCGCCTATTCCAGGCTGTCCTCCAACTCCAGGCTGCGTTCCGTATCCAGGTTGACCACCGCCTATTCCAGGGATGATTATTAAATTAGCTTGGAATGTATTGTGCTGTAGCTTCCATTTGTAAATTGATTACTCACCTGGTAGACTAATTATGCGACCGGGAACAGAAGCACCACCATCTACGCTGGTACCACTTGGATATATTGCAGAGCCTCCTATACCTCCTGCACCTGGGTATTCCGTTTGATATCCAGAGCAGTCACCACAATCTCCTGCAGAGAATTGACTCTGCGCTTGTCCCATGCCATGAGTACCAGCTAAATAATGCATGAGGTTTCATAAGTTTACCGATATAGTAATTGGGTTTCGTTAGACTTACAAACTGTTGCGCGCGAGCCACCTTCATTGGCCTCGGCCTCAGCTTTGCCATCCTCTTCGGGCTTGCCAAAGTTTAAGTATTGAGACTGTGTTTGTCCTCGGACACTGCAAGTGCATTATTAGGTCGAAAGAGTTCCAGATCTGTATGGGTTCATGTGGTTACTTACTAGCCTCTGCCGCTTCTTTTAGTTCGCTCTAATTCAGTCAGGGGAGTCAGCTCCGCATTATCATCCACAGATGATTGATCCTGAAGTTGACACAAAATAATTATGTTCAATGCTAATGTCACTCTAATCTCAATACAATACAAAGAAAATAAAAAAAAAATATTTTTGTGAAAATCAAATCTTTTCTCGATTTGCTTCTAAAACTGACCTTGGTCACCAGTCTATGATGATTGGGCCTTATCTCGATTTATTTGGGCCGAGTTCATGTGCATTGAACTACTCTACTTTCACGAATATGTTTTAAAATGTGTGTCTCTATTTGTGAGTATGTCTATCACTCTCCTTCTCTCTCTCTCTCTCTCTCTCTCTCTCATTCTCTCTCTCTATACTCTCTCTCTCTCTCTCTCTCTCTCTCTCTCTCTCTCTCTATGTCTTACACACTCTTAATTGTGGATGTTTCATTAATGTATTTGATACTTACAATGGCCGCTCCATTTGTGTATGCTACAAGCAACACCACGCCAAGCAGCATGCCCCATCGCAAGGGCAACATTTTAATAAATCTAATTTGAATCCAATGGAAACGCGTGCTCTCAAGTAGGACACAACCAGCAAGCTGCAAAATTAAATGGAATCGTATTATCACCACAATTTTTCTTGATTATATTTTTATGTATTCTTCATGATTAGTTGTTGCTTATGATCTAAGTGTGGATCGTTGCTTTCCTCAGTATCTGTCACAAGGGGTTATCACCAAAGACACTTTGCCAAATGCCAAAATTATATATATATATATATATATATATATATATATATTTATAAAAAAAAATATAAACTATGGATGATCATCGAACCAATTTAGATTTAAGATGACGCAACGATTTGTGCTGGCAAATTTTAAGTAAGCCATTAAAACAAATAAAAGACCCTAATCGCAATTTTAGTTTACATTCTGTTCTGACACCATTTTCTACAAATAGGTCATCGTTGTTTTTCTTTTTTTTTGAGGGGAATGCAAAATAATAAAATGTTTTTACATCAAATCCAATTCTATACACACGACCACTTTCGCAATTTTTACACAATTTCTCTGCCTTTATTATTTTTTTAAACACATCAATAATCCCAAATGATTGTTAAATAGGTGCACTGCTCCGAAATAAAAATGTTTGTAATCATCTCCAACAGAATTTTCATGTAATATTCACTTTTGATCAGCGCCTAAAGAATTGATTACTTGGACGTATCCTTGACACAGTTCACGCACAAATAATAATTCATAATTTCATTCACTTGTTTGATTCATTCATTTATGCGAAGATATCGGCTGGAGTATCACTTTTATTTCCATATCCTTGTTACACAAGTTATTCAAGCAATCGACACATTTGCACATACTTCTTCGCCTTGTGGTTAGGATCCAAATTAAAGTTCCGATCTGCAGCCGAATGCGACAACTGCTGGATTGCGAATAACGTAAAGTCGCCAGAGCATGGAAACGTTAAGTTCTCGAGCTGTAGTTCAATTCATTGAAAGCGGGCAATTTCAATACATTTGCATCTGGCAGCATGAATATTTATTGAGGATTCACACACACACACAGTCACAGAGAGGCATACAGAGCTCTGACTCTGCCTTATCGCACACACACACATATTCTTATATATATATATATATATATATATATATACATATATATACAATCTATACATACATACATAGATTGACACATCTACACAGAGCACAGAGACAAACCACTTAGCTCGTCGTGAGTGCGATTCATTTGGTGGATCATTCTATGTATTCCATTCCATTACACACATATCAACACTTTGATCGTGTCAATCGATCACTTTGGCTCTGGGACGCCCCATTGAATGCGTCTCCGTCTGCGTTGCAACATCGTCGTCGCAGTTGGGGGAGACTTTTGACCCATTTTAGGGAAATGTGCTGCCATTTATTAGCATATAAAGATACTCAATTGTGTATAATACTATTCCTATTTCCCTTCCCCATTTTCCTTCCTCATCTGGCTCTTCCATTTTCAAGTGTATCCCCGCAACCGGCTCATTAAATATGCATGTGGTTAAGTGTGTTATGTGTGTGTGTATGTGTGTGTGTGTGTGTGTGTGTGTGTGTGTGTGTGTGTGTGTGTGTGTGTGTGTATGTGTGTTGTAATTCTTGTTATTAAGTAGACAGTTCGTTAGATCCAGGGCTATGCTTTGTTTTGGGTTCCTTCAGCGGAAGCAATTTGCGCCTGATAACCCCTGAGCCTCCCTAATGGAAGCGTCATATCTATTAATAAAGCAAACTAGGCTCTATCTATCAATGACCAATGTTAAACTCGGAATATTGTCTTATCAGTCGCCAAAAACTGTTCAACATTTATTTATATTTAAATTGTTGAACTGAACAACACACATACATACAATATGTTGTAAGCTACAACACACATACACATTTAATCGTTTGCTGAGCTTGTTTCAAGGGTAGACATCTTTTTAATTAAAACGTGCACGGAGCGCAGCTCCAGCTAGTTTGATTAGATCAACAAGACATAAACTTTTCATTAATAACAAATTGCCTGTGCTTATTGAAATAAATTTGCATGCACAAAAAAAGAAGAAAATCTATTTAGAGCATCTGTGAATGAAAATTGAATATTTTTCAGTTTAGAATGTTAAAATTGACAGTAATAAAGTGTTAAAATGACCCTACGCCCATTTTTATTGAGTGCAAGTAATAACGACCAATATGAGCTATTTAATGGCCAAGCTTGACGATATAATATATATATACATATACATATTTATGATTTCAATAACAAGCTTAAACATTTTAGTGTAAGTTTGATTATTTTAAATTTGGCGCCTTGCTCGAATCACCCTGTGCTGTGCTCATTTAGTACCAAATCGGTGACACGTCGAACACACTGCTTGTGAGTATTTAATTTCAGCCGATTACTTGGTCACACTTTCGAAAAGCTGGTCACTGTTTTGTTTACATATTTGAATAAAAGTTGATTTTAACTCGTAACATAACATTGTACAATCACAATGGCCAACGGCGACTGGATGCCATTGCTATTCTGTGGCCTCTCCATACCCATCTCACTGTTCATGTGGCTGGGCAACGTGGCATTCTCGAAGTTCTGGCGCTACGACTACGAAGGTTAACAGAGATTAATTTCACCGCAATTTCACTGATAATCATTTAATTCGAATTTCCATTTTGATTGATCGGTTGGTAGAACCGTTGGTAATTCCACCCACTCGCTGGTTGTTCTCCACGCTGGCGCCGTTGGCTCTGATGACGGTGGCACTGCGTCGCCACTCTGTGAGCAAATCTGGAGCGGCTCTTGGTGTGATTGTTGCCTTCACGCTCTCAATTGCGAGTCATCCGTTCTTCGGCAGTTTGGTCGTTTTCTTCTTCAGCTCATCGCGTGCGACCAAATTTCGGGCGCAATCGAAACGTAAATTCGAATGCGACTTCAAGGAGGGCGAAGGCCAACGCAATTGGGTGCAGGTGCTCTGCAATGGCGGCATGGCCACGCAGCTGGCGTTGCTCTATCTTCTGGACTGTGGGAGTGGAGAGCGTGCCATTGATTTTGGCAAAGAGTATCGCTCCAGCTGGCTTGGCATTGCTGTGATGAGCTCGTTTGCCTGCTGCAACGGCGACACCTGGAGCAGTGAGCTGGGCAGTGTGCTCTCCACACGCGATCCCATCTCCATCATCAGTTGGCGCCGTGTGCCACGTGGCACAAATGGCGGCGTTTCGTTCATTGGCATTGTGGTCAGTCTGCTGGGTGGCCTGCTCGTTGGCTTTGGCTATTTTGTGACCGTTCGCTATACGGTGGATGCCAAAATGATGCTCGTCAGTCCGCCTCAGTGGCCCATCATATTGTTTGGTGGCTTGTCGGGACTCTTTGGCTCGCTGTTGGACTCCGTACTGGGCGGCATGCTGCAGTTCTCCGGCATAAATGCGCAGGGCAAAATTGTGGATGCGCCCGGCAAAGGCGTTCGGCATGTGAGCGGACTGCGCATTCTGGACAATCACAGCGTTAATCTTATTTCCAGCATTACCATCGGGGTGACAATGCCACTGCTGGCCCTCAAGTTTTGGCCAGTGCGCTAGCAGCGTTTCTGGCTGAGCGTGCGGCTTCCTTAACTCATTTCTATTATACATGAGAGCCACGACTATTTTTCTAATGCTTTCAAGCGCAAAGCGAACAAATCGACTTTTATGTATGTAATGCAAACGATAGACTCGAACACAACGATCTGCCCAATAACACAATCCTACTAATAGCTTAAGTAATCACGTTCAACAAATGTTTAACAAACGTGCTTTTTTATGTTATGGCTAAGGCCAAGTTAACAAGTTAACATAATATTTGAGTCATTTATGTGTGCAAAGAATTTTTGTAAAGTGAGTTTAACGAAATCCTAGTTGCAAGATTACTCAGTTTAAGTTTCATTTCTTTATATTTGTGCCAGACTGCTAGCAAATAATACATATCAATTTTATATTTCATAGTCTACTTTAAGTACAGAAATGTGAAGATTCGAGATTCCAATATACTTAATTTGTCTAAAGCTGTCTGTTTCGAATGCTTTCTAATCCTTGGGTCCACTTATACATTTAGTTGATGTCATAAGCTGACACAGAATTTCTAGTTTTGCTAAGAATTAAAAATGTACTTTTCAAAATAATGTATGACTATAGAAAATTGTATTAATCCCTTTGGACTTTATTAACTCGCTTAAACTTCTGCAATTCAATGTTACGCAGCCAGTTCTGAGAGAGGAGACGCAACGCCTCATTGGAGGGCATCGCTCCACTCGGTGCTGGCTTGGCAAAGCCGATGGAGAACTTGATCATCAGATCTCCGATGGGAGAGTTGACAAACTGCGAACCTGTCGAGATGGTCTTGAAAACAATGCGTCGCTTGTGCTGATAGATTTGGTGATCTGGTGGCAGGCTGTTGCTGGGAGCTGTACGTTTAGTATGATGCACTGGCTTGTGGCTCAGGTGGCTTGTGGGTGGTGCAATTGTGGTGCTTAATAAGTCAGTGTGGTTTGCAGCGGCTTGCGTTGGTTTTGAATGTGAGCCAATTTTGATTCGAGTGGTTCTTGGCAACGCAGTGGTGGTGCGTCTTCGTTGGGGACGATGGCGAACAGCGGTGCTGTGGCTGCTTGGAGGCATTGTGCTGGTGCTGGGACTCAGCTGTGGCGGCGTCTGATAGCCAGCATCGGGCAGTATCTCGCCAGCTGCTGCATCTGGCTTCTCCGCATCGACATAAGTCTGCCCCGCATCTGTCATAGTCTCATCCACATAGTCGTCATCCGCTTCGGCTTCGTTGCTAATGGTAAACAGCGGCTTTTTGGGCGGCTGTTGAACGCGTTTCTGCTTGGTCTTGTCCTCCTCGTAGATGGGCACGTCCGATCCGGTACCCGCCAACACTTGCTCCATTTGCTTTTGCAGTATTTCGTAGAGCGGCGCACTCTGTTCATCATCTGTTAGATCGATGGGTTCGCTGGGCACAAACTGATTGTTGATATACGCACTGCGCGCATCCAAATCTTCATCGACATCCAAGACGTCCCCCTCCTGATCCTGATCCTGATCCTCTGTCTGAGCCCGTGTCTCAGCCAGTGGCAGCACAGTTGTTGCACCTGCTGCCAAATCAGTGGGAGACGCGTCGATGTTGCTCAGTGCTGCAAGAGACAAATCTTGAGTTACTGCGCCTTCTAGTCTAGGTTTTGAGTTTTACCCACCTCCCAGGAGCAGTAGTAGAAACAACCTGGAGGACCAAGCTCCAGCTCCGCCAGTTCTGTCTCCCATTGCAGTCGTTTGGCTTCTGTAGGCAGCGGGTGCATTTGTCGCATCTTTTATAGGTTGTTGCCAGAAAGACAACCTTCTGCATTGGGCCTCATCTCACACCTTTTTTGAAATGCTGATATATCTGTATCTGTTGCTGTCAATCAGCTCATATAAAGAACGTAAATGTTCTTAAAAAAGGCAAGCCCAATGTATTTTGAGGTCTTTTATTGTCCGCAGCCCACATTTCATCATAAAAAATAGATAAAAGTTTCTGGTAGTAAAGAAAAATCATTAAGGGAAGCTGTTCAGATCATTTTTATGGAAAAGAGAAAATTGTATTAAAAAATTATACAGTTATTTACAAAAACTTAGTTTAAATTTTAATCATATGTCTTTCGTAAATAGTACTAAATTGAAATGAATATCCGAATTTAAGACATATAATTTCTCATATATTTTTAATTTCATTTACGTCTATTGTAAGCAATGTGTTATAATTTTATTTAAGATACATACGTCTCAAATCTCAAATTCAGTTTCATCCCATTAATATTTTGATTGAAAAAATAAATTTGCTAAAAAAAATGTGTAATTTTCGAGATTATTTGTTAAAATCGCTTCCTGGAAAAATTTAGATTGCATTTGGTTGTTTCTGATCACCCTCTTTTAAATAATCAACGATTTGTACAAAATACTCTATGAATTCCAAAATGTTTTACGTTTCCTGAAAATTTGAAAAATATTTATTTACGAAGAATGTAAAATATCTTTAGAGCGAACTATTTAATCAATTAAATTATCGGAATGAAATCATCGGAATCTCCCCAACATATCTTCAGGGAAATATATAAGTGATAAAAATAGAAAAATTAAATTAAATTAAATGAAACTAATTGAGTACCAAATTTAACATTTATTGAAGGTAATTAAAAATTTAATCGTGACTAGTACTATAAATAATAATCATAAGTTTGTAGGAATCGGGAAAGAATAATATCAATAAATGGTAAATAATTGGGCTCATATATATTTTTTATTTTCGTAAAACCAGAGCTTTATTCCTTGTAAAAGAGATATATGCATGAAAATCATTTTAATATAATTGCAAACAATTATTACCCCATACAAATAATAGTCAGTGAGGACTTAAGCAAATATTTCCAATCGGTGGCTTTGGCTAAAAAAGACCTTTGCTTAAACTGGCTATCGACAGAACCAAGAGAAATCCTTAAAAACAGAATATGTGGAATTCTCTGGAAGAAGCAGAAGAAAAACGACCCTCATTCTAAAGATAATTCTTGAACTCTTAAAGGAAGATGGGCCAATGGCGAACTTAAGTCTCGAAAGGTGATACAATAGATTTAAGTTGGTCAATATTAGGTTCATTATCCTTAATAATCATGAATAGCTGTCAACAGCAGTTTTTGTTGTTTTCTTATTTATTTATTTTTTGTTTTTATTATTAATTGTTTAAATAAATTAATATAAACGTTAGGTACTGCTTGTTATTCAAGATACAACATACTTAAGTTTATCCTTATCAGAAATAGATTTGTCCTGCTCCTTGGGTGTCTCCAAGGACTCGGCAGTTTTCTCCGCCTTGACCAGAACAGATTGTGACTCAGCTGGCTGGGAGGGAGGAGATTCAACTGTCTTTACTGGCAATGGGGGCACAGCAATGTTCTCGATGGGCACAGGCGCTGCCTGTGGCACTGGTACTGGTACTACAGTTTCCACAGATTGTTTCTTAACGGGCAGCACAAGGGGCTCCACACGTGCTGTTTTGTTCTTATTCTTGGGCTTATCCTGATCCTTTTGCTCCTCGCTGCTCTCATTGCTGTTGCTGTCTGCCTTGTCAGACTTAACCGCATCAACAGTTGTTGGCGTAGAATTATCGCGGAAGAAGGGCGACGACTTAAACTTCTTGTCGGTGTAACAAGTTTCCTTGGGATAGGTTTGCTGGCACTGCTCATAGGGCAGATCTGTCCACAGGCCATGCGTGCGACACTTGGCCACATTCAGCTTGCATTTGTTGTAGAAGACAGCCACCTCGCTGGGTGTCTGGCCGCAGATGGGCTCATAGCCCTCCACACAATCATCGTCGCACAGGTAGCCCTCGCTCAGTGCATGGGCAATGCTGTTGATGGCACCTGAATTGCTGACTTGTTGGCAGCCTGTTTGGCCTGGCTCACAGCCAAACCAGGCAATCGGTATGGCCAGGAAGGGAGGGCTCTGGCGTTTGCCATCGCTACCCGCCAGTGGTGTATAGGTGCGCTTCACATAGTAACCATGCTCCTCCGTGGACACTTGACCGCTGTTGCCGCCCAGTTCCGTTGAACTGGACCACTTTGTCTTGGTCTTGGCTCTGTGTGAATCATCGCCTTTGTGCTTGCGTCGCTTCGCCTCAATGGTTGCAGGTGCGAAGAGCAGCAGAGTGGCGACTGCAATAGTTGAGAGAAGAGAGGCAACGGGTTGGAATTGGAGAGGCTTGCTTTTACCTGAGCTCTCAGTGGGCACAACTTACCTACGATGCAGGCAGCCTGGTATGGTCTCATCTTTATTAGTATATTCTGTGCTAACTCGATCTTAACAGCTGCTCACTTGGACTTGAACTGATCGCATCTTGTTGTCTGCAGCGTCTTAAGTATCTCATCTCTCAGCTGCGCTCAGCTGGGTTGGGTAGTTCTTTTTCTCCTTTACCGGTTTTCTTAGTAATCTTTAAAAGTTGTTTTCTGTTTCTGTTTGTTTGCAGCCAAAAGTACGCAAAGTTGGACTTTTTCTTATGTTTTGGTGAAATTTTTATGCAAACTCATGTGGTCTTCATTTATCAGCGATGTGCCCGTGTACCCTTTTAGCTCTTTATTGATAGTCATCTAGAATGTTGGTTTCCAACTGGTTATCTGCTTAACACTTTAGCCACCTCACCAGCTCGACTGCCCCTCCGCCCTCTCGTTCGCAGAGCACAGCTTGCGTCCAAAGCCGGTTCGAAATTGGGTCAATCTGAAAGGTTTAGTGATCTCGTTTTATGGGCGCATACGATTCTACTTATGCGCCTTAGGAGATTGTCGTGGGCCACAAGTGTCTCGTCAGCAACTGTGCCTGCTTACTTCTAATTATCATCCAATCAAGCTGCTTGTTGCCACCATCTAAAAGTGGTTCTCGATGTTGTTGGTGCTGTTGTCGATGTTCTCTTGCTGAGCTTCCAATTTGGGAGACTTGAAACTAGATGCTGGTCATGTGGGTAAACAGCGTAATCGATGGTATAATTGCAGAACTTTGGTTTATGTAGTAGTTGGTCTAAATTCAGCAATTTGATTCTTTAATACCAGGATTTGCAGATCAAAAACATTTCTGCAGGTAACAAAAATCGATACCCAGTTTAATGATTTATCTGAAATAAATTATATTTAGATTCTATCTTTCATTAAACATTTGTTCACTTGCTGAGCTTGCCTGTAATAATAAAATATCATATTTAAGTAATAATAAAATTATTTTTTCTTGAAGTATTTAGTGTTTCTAAGAGTATATAAATAAAAGAATCGCGTAATATAATAATTAACAGAAAAAAAAAACTATAACTTTTTTCATAATGTATAAATAGGTAATATGTTAATAATAATTTGAAAGGTCTATTTGAACATATACTTTGTACAATTTAAAGTAAACGTAATTGTCTTTGTTTGCTGCTTGCCATTTTGCAAGTCAATACTTATTATACAATAGATACAATAAATAAATATGTTTAATAATTATAAGTAAAAGAATTAAAATGTTTGTGGCCGTCGAGAATGGGTATCAAGCATTCAAATAATCTTTAAAATTTCATTTAATTAGACGGATTGCAATGATTGGGGTCACTTTTTATCTTCGAACGCAAAAACAAAAAAAAAAAGATATAAATACAAATGAGATTAATATGATCTCTGGCTTTCTCCCAACGACATCAATAGAATGAGTCAATTGGCTCGTGATCACTTATTGCTTTCATTGCTATCAGATGCGTTTGATATTCGAATTAAGCATATGGAAAAGTTTCCAAGTTTTCAAAATGCATTAGAAAGTTCAGGGCTCTGGCAAAGAGACAAGAAAAACATAAAGGCAGCTAAATTCGATGGTGTGGGATCTAATCAACCAAAGGCCTCTAATTATTACATAATTATGTAGGCAGAGCAATGACTGATAGCCAAAAGAAATTAAATCAGTCAATGTAGTGTGTCATGCTGTCGTACAAGAAATCTCTTTTAAATTATAAGCCTGCTGGAACTCGGACATATATTTGCATATGACCAAAGCAACAAACGAGAAGAGTTTGCCTCGAAACACCCGCAACTGAAATTTGGCTGTTAATACTTAAGCCAAACAGACGAGAGGTTTGAGCGTAAATAAACAAATTTATGAAAGAAGTGACCAGAAACCGAATTTTGAATAAATGATTTCGGTTTCTTTTGTTGTGTAGAAATAAACAAAGTAAACAAAAAACCAAAAACCGAAAATACAAAAAAAAAAAAAACAAAAAAAAAACAACAACAAAAAAGTAAAAAGAAAGAGCGTTGAGAGCTCGTCGCAGTAAAAGCGGCTATTTGGACGATGTGATGGTCTGCCTCAGAGACCAGAGACCAGAAGATACCAGACCCCCAATACTAAAAGAGTGCCTGCCTGTCTGCCTGACCGGGCCTCATTTATACTTTCATTTTAGAAAACAACAACAAAAGATAAAACCACAGCCGTCGCATGGCTATAAAAAGCGAAAGCAAAACGCTGGATTCGCTCATAAAGACCGCAAAACTGCAAAAGTCAGCTGTGCCCCGTTCCCGTTCCCGTAACCGTAACCGTAACAAGGATTAGCCCCATAATAAGCAGCAAACATGGTTAAGCACATTTATATGACAATGGGTAAATTTCAGGTACCAGAAAACTCGACCTTAAAGTAATTCTCACTTATAATCCACACAGCGGCCTTGCTCATCTTGGCCATTGCTGTGAGCGCTGCGCCGGCCAAAATGGATCAACAACCAGTTAAGGACACTGATGTCCAAGCCTCGAGCAAAGTCGAAGAGGTGCCGAACACTAGCGCGGATAGCGACGAAGATGATGAGGACGACGAGGGTAGCGAAGTTGGACAGAAGCAGAAGCATGATAAAAAACAGGAAACCACCGAGGACGTGAATAGCGATACTGATGATGATGATGATGACGACGACGACGATGATTCGCTTATCCGAAGACGCCGAGACGCTGTCGAAGAACCAGCCAAGGAACCAGCTAAAGCTGAAGCTGCTCCAGCTGAAGTCGTAGCAGCACCAGCTGAAGTCGTAGCAGCACCAGCTGAAGTCGTAGCAGCACCAGCTGAGGCCGAAGCTGCATCAGCTGCAGTTGATCAGAGTGTTGAGAGCTCCACTACAATTCCCACTGTCGCAGCAGTGACAACGACCCGTAAACCAGTGCTCGTCCTTATACGCGATGCACTTAAGAAGGTCACCACTGGATTGCCCACGGAACAGGTGGCCAACAATGCGTTGCAGTATTTCCAGCTATTTGAGCACTTTATACAGCAGACCATCGAGCAGGTTATTGATGCCGCCGATGACGAGGAGGAGGACACGCCGGCAGCAGTCCCCGCTGCATCCGTGGTCACCGAAGATGATAAGAAACCAGAGACGGCTGAGAAACTACCGGAGGAGATTTCAGGCTCAGTATCAGCTCCAGTACCAATTCCAATTTCAATGGAGAATATTTTCAAGCCGGCGGAAGCAGCTGTAGCCAGCAATGTAGTTTAGAAATGCCCATCGACTACCTCAACTATTTATTGTCACTATTTATTGTTAGTTGTAAAATTTGAAAATACATGGAATTTGCTAGACAAATTGGCAGCTCTTGATTTACTATTTAGCCTTATCCAAAGATACCGCCTATTCATTGAGCTGGGCATTATGGTAATCCCGAAGCAATTGGATCTTGCTGCGGCTCTGGCTGCGATGACGATTCGTAATGCGCCTTCTGGGTGGATCAATCTGCGCCAGCAAGCGATTAAAGTACGTGTTGAGCGGCTTGGTGGATGGCTGATTCTTGTGGGTTGAACTGTTCTTCACCTGTTGCAGCTGCAAATCCTGTTCACCAATAGTCACACTGATCGGCAATGTGCCAGATGTATTGATATAGATGGGTATGGTGATATAAATCGGTGCGCCAGCAGCGGATTCAGAATTGCTTTTCTTAAAATAGGAAATGAATTCAATGAAAGGTAGATGGAAAAGACTAATATAAATAATTTGCTTATAAATTAATTAGAAAAAAATAAATATTGTGCATTAATGAAAGAGAGATTATTATGTTTTTTTAATTTTGAATAATTTACTCATATTTTGATCTTGACATAAACACAAAAAAACCTGATTTATTGTTAAAGTTTGTATTTTCAAAATGGTTCAAATGGAGAAAGTAAAAGATAAACGAAACATTTGAATATCAAATGAATTGAATACTAATTTGGAAAATGAAATTTAAATCAATTCAAAGTTCAACGCTCACGGCTGATAAGAGATATTTACTTGATTTGTACATAAATAATAATATGGATAAAGAACGTAAAAAATGTATGACGTTGTCCAAAATCAATTAGCAAATTGAATATAGCAATTAAATGTATTCAGATGTCATAGTTTTAAATTTAAATCGACTATTGTAGTTCTATCGATTTTCAGTGTTAGCTACCTGCGCCTGGGTTGATTCTGGTTCTGTCAGAGTTTTGTCCGGGTCAGCATTGGCTTTATTTCCATCTGCCAGCTGCTTGAGAAAGTGCAACGGATTGGCATCGTGACTCAAACTGTTGAATTCATCGTCTGTCAGGTGGGGCAGTCGATCAGTTAGGAAATTATAGTCTTGATCCTCCAAAGGATCGTCGCTGGCCACGCCGGTCTTGGACGTCGCTGTGGATGTGCTATCGGGCTTCTGAGTTGTGATTTTCTGTGAGTATTTCAGCAAGGCCTCCAACCTAAGTGCCTCCTCACTGTCATTGGGTTTGGGCTGGTTCTGGTTTTGGGCAAGCTTTTGGCTTGTACAGAGTGGGCTGCAGAGTAGGACAGCTAAAAAATGGTTCATACGCAATTCACATCAATGCTAATGTTATATTTTATTTTATAAAATATTACACTTAAATCGATAAAAGTAAGCTTAAGCTAATGCCCAGCCCTAGCCTAAAAACCAAGCAAAAAACAAAATCATAACGCTCTACAGCGTCATCTTCTTGCCATTGAGCACCACATCGGTGAGGCCGAGCTCCTGGAACTGTTCCAGGCGCTCCACCTGAGTGCACAGCCGCTTTTTGAACTGCACCTCGCGACTGAGCATCTTGAGATCATCCACGGTACACAGATCACTCCAGCTGACCATATTCTTATCTATTAGCTCAGCCGTCAACATGATCTTGGCCCGGGACAAACGCAGATAGGAGAAGTCCGTGTTGGCCCGTCGCATCTCCTGGCGGTATAAAAATAGCTGATAGTGAATGCTAATTTTGCCCGTTGACTTCTTTATTCGCTTCTTTGGATGCTTCTTAATTTTATTCCGTTGCTGTTTCTTTGCCTTGAATTGTTTCTTGAGCTGTTTCTGTTGCTTCCTTTCCGCTTTGATGCTCAGATTCTGGCTGCTCATTTTGATTCACGCTTGTTCACGTTTCAGCGTTCCTTGTGCGTTTAATGCCAGGACCAGTACAGCCCATCCTTATATAGCTAGCAGGCAGCCTCCCATCGAATTTTCTGGACCAGACCAGGTAGCTTATCCCATTAGCGCGTGTTACCAGGCGCGTGTGGGTCATAAAATTTCATTTCAGAATTTCAGATTTTTCATTTGGTTTTTACTTTCTTCCTTAGCGTCTGACTGGGTATTTCCACTGTTTATTTATGATTTTATGACTGGGATATTGGGTACCGTAACCGTACCCAAACAAGTATACCCAAAGCACCGCCGGCTGTGTCCAGTCTTAAGCCTCAATTAAGGTTTCCAACTTAGCGCCGATCCTTTGAAAACGGCTCAAATTTTGTGCTGTTCGTCGCGACGATGGGTTTTGTGGCGTTTGTTGGTTTTGGGATTTCGCGAAAATACCCTGGGATACATTTCGTGGAATTCTGCGGATAGTTCGAGCAAATGCATTCATGCGTAACTCGCGGCAAGAACTAAATAATATTGGCCTTGCCCCCCGTATTTCTTCTTAGTATTTTAATGGATTTTGTTTTTCCCTATTGCATTTTATAAAATGATCTACCTTAGTTTCAAAAAGCATAGTATGCGGATTTAATTTATATAAATGTTAAGTGACAAAGTTCAGATATTCTCAATAACTTTCTAAGATTTAATAGAAATTACGTTACATGATCTGAAAGTGTTTCAGTGTTTCTAAGCTGTATTCTAAAGACAATAATCAAAAGTATAACAGATTAAGTTCAAGCTTATAACTTAAATCCTAAACTAATTTAAGTAGTCGTAAAACAGATCAGAAGCGTGTTACGAATTTTTTTAATTATTCTTAGTAAATATCCTTCGTCGAAAATTTTCAACTGATAGTCTTATGAGTTGTTTAACTACTTTGAGTATTTGTTTAATGGTTTTTACAAAATATGCGCTTTTGTACAAATTCCTAATTTGCAGGGGCTCTCAAATAATATAAAAAACTTTGTTAAACGCACCTCCACACAGAAGACTGAAAGACCGCTTCATGTTCGTTTAAAAAATAATACTAAAACTGCTTCTGGTCAGACATTTCCATTTTATAGCAAAAAATAGTTTGGAAATCAAGAAATTTCACTGGATGTGGGAATCCACCTGAAATTCTCTTTTTGGCAGCACTTTTGCATATTAATTTATGAATAGCAAGACAGTCGCTTATCTGCTATGTAAATTTTTGCTGTAAAAGTTAAGCACCAGCGTCATTGATTTTGTTTTATTGTTGAGGTCTGAGAACAGTCCGCATAACTAATGATGATGCGCCAATTCTTTTTTGCTCATTTCAAGCATTTCATTATTTCATTTTGCATGCATTTTATGAATTCGGAATCATCTCTCGATGTTGGCCATTCAATGGAAAATTTGCGCAGCTGGAAAATTTCCCCAATGCTTTAGTCAATAGGAATTAGCCCAAGCAGAATCCACAGTTTTCGATGAGTTTTATTTAAAGTTGAGTGTATTTATTTTGCATTGGCTGACAACCCAGGCGCACAGAGGCCAAGTCAGAGGCCATGACAAAACAGGATAGGACAGGACTCGACTCGATTCGATTCAGGAGGACATTTCCATTTGACTTGTCGCTGACTGACTTGCATAACATTTCCAGACGTCGTCTTTTGTGGTTTGCGTTTGTCATTAAACCACGTCTAGACCAAATTTTGGAAGTCAGCCACAGTCATTGATGGCTATGGCAGACGCATGTTCTGAGCATATTCGCACAAGTAGTTGGCTACACAATTTAGCCTTAGGGAAATACATATTGAAATTGGCAACGTTTGTGAATGCGACTGACTGAATACCAAAAGCGTTATTTGTCCATTCTCCTCCTATGCCGGTTGTTCACTTACTTTTATGTTAAGCTGGACGAATATCTTGTCAGCGTATTTATTTGAACGCTTCCTTGACATTCTGCACATTACTTTTCCAACTGATTCAATTTAATGTTTTTTAATAAACCTATCCGTAAATTGTTGCAATCTCTTTTTCATTATCTGTACTATCAGTTTGTTCCCCAGATTCCCATTTGCCCCTTAGCATTGCATTTAACTTATGCTCTCCTTTGACCAGGCTCTTTACTGCCTAGCTTCCTGTTCCTGTATCTCCTGTATCAAATAATAAATTCACTCAATTTACACTTGTGGATTTTTCTTACAAAATGTGTTGCAACCATTATATTTAACTATCGATATGGAAATCCAAGTTATTATGCTAAGAATACAGGTTCAAGGTTTAAGCTTGGTGGCGTGTTCCTTGTTTGTGAGTGTGAATTGGTAACTACGAATTTATGTTAGAGCTTGTTACAAGTATACACTTTCGCTCTATTGTAGACAGTACTATAACAATGTCATAAAATGTGCAACGAATTGAAGGAGACCCGAATCGATATAGCCTTATCACCCAAACATTTAGTAACCATGGAATAATCGATAATAAGATAACTTTTAATATGTAGGTTTGATCTGGGCGTATAAATACATCTCACCTTTTCTGATACAATATAACTACAGAAATGTGGAATTTTCAGTTCATAGCCAGTTGTTATATATCTTTAAGAACAGTAGTGAGCAAACTTGGAAGGTAGAATACTAAGCTCGTCCTCCAACATTTTTTTTTCAATTACGCCCGCTACCGCCCCCCAAATTTATAATAGCTTATATCTACCGCAATTTTAAAGGCAGACTTAGACGGTAGATTACTAAAAATCTCTTTCAAAGATCGGTGTTCTTTTCTACCTGTTATAAGCTCGTCTCTTCTGGTATCAAACTATTTCGCAGTCGGCTACAATCGACTGCAACGTTCTCTCTTCTTTTTTATTTGTATTTTTTTTTTACTGCATTCATGATGACGTTGACGACGACGTCGAGGCTATAATTTTTCGACATTGTGTTCGCAATTTGTTAGCCATGAGGCCAATAAATTTTGCCAAATATGCGCCATAAAAAAGGGAAAGATAGAGAAAAAAGCGGAGAGCAAAGGGGGAGATGTGATCCAAAAACCTATGCACTTTATAATGAAATAAATTGACTTTCATGAAGGCGGCATCAATATGGAAGCAAAAGCAAATAAATCGCAACTTTGAATTAAAATGGTTTGGAGCTGTTCGGAGGGGCTTATTGATGGGACTCAGAAGGAGTGGGGGGGAAGAGGGCAAACGCTATGGTTCGCCGCTCAATTTGCAATAATGCCACACAGCCAGTTTCATTTCAATTGCAACAATTTCGGACAACGGCAACAAACAAAAAAAAAAAGAAGAAAAAAACGTATAAAATAAATAGGAGTCTGTATATTTATGTATGCGCATTTGGGGCTACTCGTGGTATACTCGTGGCTGAACTCAAGTTTCGGTCGATGGCGCGCAATATTTGTGTATGTTTTTGTTGTCTGTTTTTGAGCTGTGAAATGCATTTCACATTTTATTGCGCACTCAATCAAAAATCCATTTCCGTTTGCCGTTTGTGCGGACTCCCGTATCCCAAATCCCGACTCCAACCCGTGGAGTCCAGACTACCGATTCCGAGCACCGATACGGTTTACTTTTATGCCAAAAATATGCCAGCACGTGTGAGTGACCGGGGGCTGGATGAGTGAACGGCCAGCTGAACTGATGAACGGTGGAGCTGAACGGGAATTGGAGTCCAAAGTTTGATAATTGAGTTGGAGCTGCTCGCACGTTGAAGTCGTGTCATCATCGACGGCTTTTACCAATATTGCAATAACAGAGCACTACCTCCATGTTATTCTCGCATATACGAATATATGCAATTGCACCGACGACCCTTCCCTTCTTACCATTCCCAGTCCCTTTCCCATTCCGGTTACCATTCGCGTTGCGCGTGCCAAAGCCATCCAAGCCAAGCCAAACGGCGATTGTCAGACATTTTTGAGTTTGATGAAACACGGCCCCTGGGCCCATTCCGGATTATGGGAGTCAAAGTGGATACTAAAAACGTTGGCCAGACAGGTACTCGGACTGGAACGGGGACTGGGACTGGGAGACTACCAGACTGCCTCGCAGCGCAAGCCAGTTATGAATTTCAATGAATGTGCCACGTTTTGTAGTCAGCGATAACCCGTCAAAATGCCTGAATTTGTCGATTAGTCGATTAGTTTATTGCGAGAAGCGAGAAGAAGACCTTTGCAGTTCTTCATGGCCATAAATCCCTGTGTTTGCCGAATATGTACATTTATGTTTGACATTCCATGTCAACGTTAGTAAATGTGCACTTGCTGTTTATAGTGAATCGATCAGAGCGTTAAACCGAAACGCTTTTAGGCTTCGATTCGGAAAAGTATTATAATTTCGATAAGAATTCCGATATTGGTTCAAACTTTTTATAGTATTTGGTTACGTATTGATACCTTGATTCTTACGGTAAATAAAAAAGTTTGAAAAAATAAGTGAGAGCCTTCCAGTCACCGCGGAATTCTATGATGTAAGTGAACCAGCTAATTACAGATGGCAAGGATTTGGCAAAGAGCGAAGAAATTGCCAACATCTGAAAAATATATCTTAAGGCTCTGTCGATTTTTGAATTTATAATAATAACATGGTGTTAGCAGGTGGACTGAGGTCAGCAAGGTTACGTTATCGGCGGCATGCCTAAAATATCCTTCTGTACAAACAAAAGGATCAGAGACTATAAGCGAGCAGATATAGCGTTCAGAAGGACGTCTGTGTGACTCACATGTTATCGCATGTAGTCAAATTTAGCTCCGATAAACAGATAAACCACAACGTACAATGTGAAAACACATGAAATTAGGTGGTAAACGGATTGTTCGCTCAGAAAAGAAATACCACGATTGCTGTGCACATTTACCAGTAAATATTCACCTAAAAAGAGGTGCACTTTCTTCAATCTTGAAAGAGGGTAAGCTCATAAAGACATTTTTCAGACAGCCAAGCACAGCTATCAATTTTGTCTCAAGGATAGTATGGGAATTTGTCGAGTTCCCTAATAGATAACAATCTACTGGGGTCCTGAACCATTTTGTGGACTAGGACCGAGCCTTGTCGACCATAGCATACACGAGAGATTGAGAAGTACTGACAAGCTTCTCAAGGAGCCAGAAGTAGATAAAGATTACTAGGCAGATGTGACATGCAACGAACAATTGAAAGCTCATTTGGGGTAATTCAAGGTTTTCTGACGCGATATTGCAGGATGCACCAGCACCTATAAAAATGAAAAATTGTGGAGGATGATAAGTGCAGATTCTGATGACGAGTCCCCAGAACACATTCTGGAAGATTGCCTGGCAATAAGCCGACTCTCTCTGTTCGGGGCTTGCATCCTAAGTTATAGTGAAATGAAGGCTCTTAGATCAAGTGAGTTAATCATTACACTTCTGCACATCATTGGACTTGTTAACGAACTTTAATTCATTTTCACAATAGATCATCACAATAGACCATCAAATTGAAATACAAGTTTTTGGTGTATCAGCCTGAAGACATACACATTACAAATATATATTTATATATATATATATATATATAAGTATATATATACCTCTAAGTAACGGGATCGATCATTATGAGGTTCCGTTGCGATATTTTAAATAAATATCAGTTCCGGTATTTGGGTTACACAAAAATATAGAATTTAGGTTCCGATTCAGATTCTGAATTTTAATCGTCTCCGATTCCAATTCCGATACCGGTCGGACATCCTATAGCGGACACACAAAAATTGAAAGTTTATAAGTGTTTTAAGAAATACAATTTTGTTCGACCTAAAAAGTTGATAGATATAAATTTGTGGATTACTTTTGATACAACATAATGCTGTATAATATAATTGTATCCAACACAATCCAACAACTTATCTAATAAAAGTAAGTAGACAATATATTATTGTATGCTTGACTTTATACACCAGGTATTTACAGAAATGATGCAAGTCACTGAATCAGTCGGCAATTCAAAGCAGACATTCAAATTATTCGGTTGCTTGGTGCTTAAATGTGAGAATTATAGTATATTTAAATTTCTGTCAGTCTGTACAAATTAGCTGACTTAAAGAACTCATTAACTTAACTACCCACATCTGCAGAACTCGACGTTGTTTCACTAGCTCTTTATTTTTGTTTTGTTTTTCTTTACTTGTCTTTTCTTTTCTTTTCATTTCGTGTCGTTTATTTTCTCTTGTTTGGTCTGCCCTCTGCCCAATTTCATTTTTGGCAGTTTGCTGGTTGCTCCTCTTGTTGCTGACATGACATGAACTGTAGTTTATTTATTATTTGCTCTGATGTTGTTTCTTTTCTATCTTTATTTCTGTTTTTTTTGCTGCTTGCCTCTCTTAATTTTATTTATTTCACTAGCACATGCAAACAACACTGCTCTGTTTGTGTCTGTATATATATATATATATATATGTTTATGTATGTGATATATATGTATATATATATGGATGTACATATGTTATATATGCCTATAGAAGTATGTCAGCATGCTTATACACATGTCGTGTAGTTTATTGTCAATTGTTTGTGGCATTTATTTCGCAATTGCTATTCATTTCTCTCACTGTAGACTTTTTGTGTTCCTTTGTTTATTTGATTAGTTTTTGTTGCATGGCAAATTTTACGCATATAATACGAGTTCAGAAGAACTTTTTTCATCTCGAACCGACTGCATTGCAGTTGAATTTTATAGTATAGTGACAATAAAAACAATAAAAACAATATTCTGAATAAAGCTCTCATTCGAATTTATTATGATGCACACGAATACGAAAGTTTCAAAGAAAATAATTAATATCGTTACATATGCATGTGTGCATATGTGCAATGTCCATTTATGTTTCATTCTCAAATTATATTACGCTTAAGCTACTCCATTGTGTTTTAAATTTCGCTCAGGGCGACAATTTTAAAATGCAATTCGTACATATTTAGATACATAACTCAAATTATATTTGCTTACCGTCAACAAGAAAGAAGCAGAAGCAATTTAAGTAATTTGCTTTATATACCCAAGCCGCATTCCATCAGTCGTAAGCGGTAAAAAGGAGTTCGTCCCTTTTGTTTTATGTTTATGTTATTGATTTGTCCGATAATGTTCATTTTCGTGCAGAATGCATTTGAGTCTAATTCTTGAATTTTTAAGTTCGTGCAATATATATTTTAGACTGATCGTCGAAATGATTTTCAATTAAATGTATCAAATTGAAAATCATATTATACAAAAGTGACTCTGATGCTCTGATGATTGAGCACGTATTATATACATTATACAGTGTCTCACAGCTCGAAAGACTCAGTGTCTAGCAAAAAATTTAAAGTGCTATAAGGTTTAAACAAAGAAACGATCGCAAAATGTTTAAATGCCAATTTGTTTAATGTTATATCACGTTTGAAAAATAAACTTTAGTTTTTATTAAAATATTAATTAATTAACGAAAATAAGTCAAAAACTGAAAACATGTCCAAAATGCATGTCAAAGCTCATTTGACTCAGTCTTAGAAAAGTAAGATATTTGGCGGATAAAAACTTAAATAAGGATGTTAATACTTAGTATGATATCCTTTAGCCTTAATAACTTCCCCTAACCTATTATTCATGGAAGATACCAGCTTCCGGGTTGTTTCTGGACTGATTTTGCTCCCCTCATCCAGCAGAGCATTCTTGAGGTCGGATCTGTGATTACGGATGTTATTTTTGAGCAGAGCCCACAAATTTTAAACAACATTTAAATCTGGAGACTGGGCCGGTGGAATTATCATGTGGGGGCAGTTCCAGATAAGCCAGGACTGTACTAATCCGAACTTATGCTTGCCTGTTGTCCTGGTCGTTGTCGTGATAGAACCGGAAAGTACGTCGGATTCCGAGCTTCTCGGCACTTTGGATTAAATTTTCCTTTAATATATTGAGATACACATTCTTGTCCATTGTTGTTCCAATGAACACCAAATTTCCGACGCCGGCTGCCGAGATACATGCCCATACCATGACACTTCCTACGCCGCGCTTGACTGTTGCCTTTAGGATTTTGGGATTCAGCTCGGTATTGGACTGTCGCCACACATAATTCCGTCCGTCCGAGCCAAAAATGTTGAATTTGGGCTCATCTTCAAATATGAATGTGTTCCAGAACTCCAAATCCTTGTCCAAGTGGGTTTTGACGAATGTCATCCTAGTCCCTTTATTTTTTGCGCTTATAAAGGGCTTCTTCCGTGGTACTCGGGCATTAAAGTCATGGTTGCGCAGAACCCGGCGCACAGTTTCCACACTGCACTTTTTCTCCATTTCATCCTGCACCTGTTGAGTCAGTTTTGGAGCCGATAGCTTGGGATTTGCCCTTATTTTCCTGATGATCCTCCGCTCCTCCTGTTCGGTGAAAATCTTATTTGGTGCCTTTCTGCCCTTGTTCTCTATCCGATTTTCGTCGACGAAGCGCCGAATGATGTTGGTCACAGTTGATTTGCTTAGATTTACCATTTCAGCTATTTGGCGATGTGAATATCCCATCTTGAAGTGTTCCAGGATGAGATTCCGTTGGTCAAGAGTAGTACATTTGCCCATAGTCCTTGTTGGCTGGTTGCACCCGAGATGCAGGATATAACTAAACTGACTTCGAAGGATTGGTCTATTTTTACCGAAAATAATCAACCTGGCGTAAAAAATCCCGGTTTTATGGCACCCAGGTGTCCATAACGCCCCTGGTCCCAATTTTATGTGACCATAAATTAAGGTACTTTTTTACATAACCCGGCCTAGCCGGTGGGAAAACCCCAGTTTATTGGGAATATATATTAATTATGGTGGTTAATATATGTACCTGCCATCGGTCTTTGGAATTTTTGAAAAATATTGGATAATTAGTTTATGGCAGGCAATTCAATTTTTTGCTAGACACTGAGTCTTTTGTGCTGCGAGACACTGTATATTCTAAATGTGGGTATCATTAATAAACAAATAAAAATTAATAAAACTTCTGGCAGTGCAGTCGTCCTAATTTGTCAATTGTTCTTGACCAAACAAATCTTAGACTATTATCTGGGGCTTTATAATGCCTAATAAAATCATAAATAAACGCATTCATTTGACACACTCTATTTTTCAATCTCAGCCACTTGTGGAAATATCAGGAAGAATAAATGTAAATTGACCGAGCGACGGAACATTATTGAATAAATTGTTAGAAAATTATTAAATATTTCGAGGTGATTGTGAATCAAATTATTAACAACCTTTTTTATTTAAAAGCTTATGATTCATCTTAACATGCTAGAGGAAGAAAAAAAATAAAATAAATTATATAAATAAATACTCTTTTAAAAATTGTAAAATTGTGACGAGTGTTGAAGTGCAATAAATAAATTGTTTCGTTTAATTCTCGCTTACCATTTGCAAATCAATTTTATTACTGGCTCTAAAGTTTATTCCCCTTTAAGCTTATTGTTTTTTTTTAATTTTCAATGTTATCGTTTCTAGGAACCCAGTAAAACAACCCCTTTTTGTTTTTACATGCTTGTTTTGTCACACAATTCACGCACAGCTTCTCCGGCGACAAGAGTTTGCTAAAGACTGCGTTTATTTGGCCATAAATTTAACGTACTACAGTGAATTAACTGTACAGTGAACACCCCACTCCCTTTCATGCATGAGTCATGCTCATGGGGTGCTTCTCCCTCTTCCTGCCCTCCCACTCTCCCACTCTTTGTCTGTTTTAATTTCTGTTACGTTTATCTGTGAATCTGATGGTGCACAAATCAAAATACTCGTTTATATCCTACGAGTATACGGGAGCAGTTGAAGCTGCAGATGGAGTTGGAGGTGGAGGTGGAGATGGGGATGGAGCTGGAGCTCGAACTCGTGCTTCCGCCAGCGAGTAGCTAGCTTCATTTGGCCGCTTATCTATGTATGTGATGGGGAAATTGAATTTGGCCACAGCGCTAGGCACACACATGGGCGAATTGGCGTAGAGACGAGTCTATAGATAATTGCATGATAACAGGCTAATTTTCAATTAGCGCCATTTTGATAAGCGCACATAAATTAGGCATTCTTTTCGCATGCCCTCGCCAACAAATTGCGAATGAGCTTTGTTTGTAGCGAGACCGGAGCGCTTCCGGTTTTAGCATTGTTTCCGGCTTGATGCTCAAACGTGACTAGTTTATTGATTTGATCGAACTACGCCATACATAAATTAATAATAATACGAGCATTGACCAAGTAACAATTTGCTATACTCTGCAAAATGCTTTTAAGCAGCCCCCGAAAAACGCAAACCCAACCAACTAAAAGTCAAACACTTGAACCGACTCAACTCAACTCGACTTCTGCCTGCCTGCTGCCTGCCTGCTGCCTGCCTGCTGCCTGCCTGCCTGCTGCCTGCCTGCGACGTGTTGGCCATTTTGACGTCGTCGTCCTCATCATCGACGAAGTCCTTCGAACTGCGCCATATAAAATTCCAATCATACTTGACCAAAAGCAAAATACTGGAGAATTCCATATGCCTGCCCCCCTCAAAGCAGAAAAAACGAAGAAAAAGTTAAGTGAAGTGGGACGCTTAGGCCAAAGGCATTGAACGCTAGATGCTCACTTTTGGGGCGAGATTGGGGCTCGCAGTCAGCAAAATGTGTGCTACACTTTTGCCAATAAGTTTGCCGTTGCTCAACGTTACAACGTTTCTTGATACACTAGCCAAAAAGAGTTGTGAAAGCGGCTATAGCAATGTGAGTCATTGTCATTGAATCACGAAGGTCACAGTTAATATTTCTTCCCATTCTCCGAGAATAATAAAAGAATGCAAAGCATAAATTAGTCAAACGGTTTAGGTTGGTTTAGCAAGCTGCTAAATTCGAGGGATGTATAATATGTTTCTTTAAATGTTTGGTACAAACTGTGAACTTAACGCAATCTAAAGTTTTGTCCTTTTTATTTGTGGGCTAGGTCTAATCGGCATGGCTCCCACTTGTATTATTAGTTGTAATATTATTTGTAAATAAATATACAATATTTCATTTAATCTAGCTTTTCAAAATCATATTAAGCGTATTCTTAATCGTTATTACAAAAACCCTCTTCATTTCGAATAGAGTATCTGAGCAGCAACGTGTTTCTGCTCTCATTTTTCCGGTCAGATTTTCGAAGCTTAAACCAAACACTTCACTGCCAAATTGGCCTGGACCGCATCGGTGCATTTATTTGTGTACTGGGGCTTATTTCCAGTGCACAATTTTCGACAGATTTCAAAATAGTTTCCGCTGCATAGGTAAAATGCAGCTCAGGGCCTTGACTATCAAGTCTGCGTCTCCACAATATTTGTGGTTGGCCTTTGGGGAGGGGATGAGTTTGGAGCGAAATTCTTTTCACTTTTCAAACGTTAACCTTAAACACTTTGCGAAGGGCGCTGCGTCGTGCAGGTTGTCACAGCTTAATCGATTTGGAAAAAGTTTCATGTCGTTTTCTCTGCCGCCTCTGCTTGCTACTTTATTTTTACGCCCCATTTGCTTGGAAGCGCTTTCGGAAAATTGCAAAGGAAAATCCGCTGCCGTTGTCGTTGTCGTTGTTGCCGTAGCTATTGCTGTCGCTGCGTGTTGTTAGTGTTATTGGGTGCTTCGGCAGCAATGATAAACTTTCGACACATTTTTCATTTATTTTCAACACCTTTGATTGATATATTGAACACTTGGCGCACAACTTAAGCAACAGTCTTTGGTTCTCTAGTGGCTCCTTTCTCCTCGCTCGTAGCAAGCTGCTCTAGCAAGCTGTTTATTCGACGGAAACCCGTCCCAGCTGGCAGGCATTGTGCGAGCATTTCCGCCGGATCCCAGCCATGAGCCATGAGCATAAGGCGGGCCCAAGCGAGGCGTGGCAATAAACACTCGCACAGCTGAGAAGGTGTCATGTCAAATGCTGTGACAATGGTGATGGCTCTGCCGAGAAATGCTACTTCGCTTTCTATGAGCTCAAGTGCCCCATAGTTTCAATTGGAGTCTGCCCTTTTTCTTTTTTCCTTTTTGTGAGCAGCCGTCATCTTGAAAACAGATAACTGATGGCTGATGGCAATATAACAGTTTAAATAGGGTTTAATTCAAGTGTCGGCAAGTGTATATTAAAATAAAAATCGATAAATTATTAATTATTATAACTGCTATTGTTACAATTATTATTATTAACTAAAATTCAGATTTCAGAGTCATTTCTGCAGGCATTTATGGCATCTTAACAAACTCATACCAACTATTTTTATTTATTTTCTCTTAGTTAATCCAACATATGTATCCATACAAAATGTGTTTAACCAATTTGCTTATAAATATCGCCAGAAATCTTAAATATATTTCTTGTTTTTTAATATAAATATTAATATTTATTGTTTGTTCAATTTTAATATATTGTTTACTTCTTGTTTTTTCTGTGTCTACTAAAATTAGTCGAGAAAAAATGATATAAATGCTTAATCAAAATTTAACAACTAATTTGAGAAATTGATATACTATTCCGAGGAGTGAACAAACCAATTTTTTATAACAATAAATAGATTTTCACATGACAGTCCAGTGATATTTCGAATCAGACATATTCCAGCGAAAGCATAATAATTCGCATATGCGAAATTAAAGATAAGTAAATTATCTTTCCAAAAATAATTGTATGTGTGGTCAGCCCATAGATTTAAATAAAAGCATCAGAAAAATCTTTGATCTATTACAGACTGCCTGCTATAAAAATACAGACATACTCATTAAAATTGTGTAAACACTTAGCTTTTGGACACAGACAGACAGACAGTTTTCTGTACTCTGATATATAATTAGCTTCCACTTGTCAAAGTCAATTCTTGGAACTCAAACTTTTCTTTACATGATTAATTCAAGCCAAAAGAGAGATCTTCTAATAAGTCAAACCACATAACATAATACAATCTTGACAAAAACTTGCACTTTCTTACGTAGGGAGTCAGGAATAAAAAAACACCATCAAACTTAAGCGAATGTCTTGCGTTGTTCATGACTCATGTAGACCTGCATCTGGTCCCAGTTCCGATGCCGAGGCAAATATAAAATGCTTGCCATTCAAGGCAATTGCCCAACTAACAACAAAGAAAACAACATCAACAACAACAGCAATTGCTACCGGTAACAGGCCAAAAAGGAAATAAGACAGTCAACTAAACAAAACGAAAAGATGTGCCCAGCCATAGAGATGAGGATGCGGGTGCGGGTGCGGGTGCGGGGGCGAAGGGGCAACTTTTCATAAACATTATTAACAATTATTGTTGTTAGCTGAAGTTGCCTGAATGTCTGGCTGGTGTTGCTTGTCGCGTGCAGCCAAAGAAGTCCTTTATAGCTCACCCATACACAAACACACACACACATATATATATATACATATATACCCGCACAGAGGACTGGAGCTGGCCAAGTTATAAGCACGGCAAAAGTTGATAAGAATGAGCCATAGACGTTGTAAGGCAGCCACTCTTAGCAGCCAGAGAGTTCTTAACACGGCAGCTTTCTGCATTTTTAATAAACTAACGCGACGAAGACGATGACGATGAATCCAGAATTTGCTGCAACTTTCTTCTTCTTTCAAATATGCTCACTCGACATGTACAAAGGCCATATTAGCTGCAGGGTACACATCGCAGATATATACGATTTCATAACATATATAAACAATCGTGTATTAATATTGCCGATCATCGAAATTGTGCAACACACAACATAAATATGATGATTAATTTTAAGGTCAACCGATTCAACTTCTATGCTTAGACTTAGATGTTCAATAATGTTCACTAATATGTACATTAGTGCAGGGATAATTCAGTCGGGCATATTTTTCAATTGATATTCACAAATTTAAATTTAAATATTTAAAATGCACAAAGCCGATGACGAATCGACATAACAATGTCTGCCAATCTGTCATTTATAATTTACTTATTTATTTAATGTCGACTTATATCACATACAAAATACGGCAATAACTGTGAAACGATGAAAGACATCTCCAATAATGGAACTGGGCAGAGGCACTAAGTCTAAGACAGGCCAAATGCATTTAAGGCAGTTATAATCAGAATCTATTTAAGCAAGTTTAAGATCAGACTACGAAGTATCACAAACTCTTAAGAGGACATCAACTGAGGAGCATATCAGATCGACAAAAAATCTTGGATCCATGCAAGAATTAGAGTTAATGGATCAGCTCAGAAGGGGCTCAATAGATCGAACTAGGTATGTAGGTTAGTAGGTAAATTTAAATACTATTACTTATTAATATATACTATTACTTATTAATGACATCAACTGAGGAGCATATCAGATCAACAAAAAATCTTGGATCCATGCAAGAATTAGAGTTAATGGATCAGCTCAGAAGGGGCTCAATAGATCGAACAAGGTAGGTAGATTGGTAGCTAAATTTAAATACTATTACTTATTAATATAAATTTACAATAATTAAGAACATCACGTTTCGAGTTAAGTATCTACGTTTACAAGTTCTGATGGAGAATGACTTGGGCACTGGGTAACTCCTAGTCGAGCCGCCTCGATTGTGGCACACTTGCTGTGGGAAAACGGTGGCTACAGATTGTTGTTGTTATTGTTCTTATTTTTGTTTGCTGCTATTCGTTGGCTGCAAATGCTTCAAGGAGGCTTAAAGAAACTGGCGCCGTTGTTAAGTTCATAAACTTGCAACAAGAAACGCACACAGGTTGGCCACGTTCAGCGATGGTTTTTGTAGCCATTGCTCAAACACCACGTTGGACGTTCAGAATGAGACTGAGATAGAAATATATGGGGTAGATACATAGATATAGATTGAGCAAAACTTGGTGAGTGTGTTTTTTTCTTTTTTGATTTTTTTATTTGCCCCAGCTGCGACTGGCGACTGCGAGGCCAAGTTGAAAGCATTACAGGAAAGTTTAATTGAGAAAGTTAAGGAATTTCAATTAACTGAGGATATTTGTTATTTTTATTTCGGCATAGCCAGTGACGTCGTCCTTGCCTCGGCTTGGTCTGGCCGGAGCTCCTCAACCCAGCCTTATCACTATACACAAGTATTTCGTGTGTTGAGTCATGTGTGCTATTGGCTGGCAAGTTTTTGCTTCAGCAGTCCCGGCTTAATATCCCATTAGACAGCAGCACCAGCAGACGCAGTATATTAGCTGAAAGCGCTTAACTCATTTAACACAAAATTGTGGCTATAAAAAAAGAGCACCTAACTAAATTTGGAGCATTGTGCTCTTCGTATACTCTCTATTCAGTCTAGGGCAGGTGCTATCGTCTCACCGAAAGAAGTGTAAAGTGTGAATAATCCACAAGATATAATTGTTTTCCCAATTCCGAATAATATTAATAATTTGACATGATTTATTTTATTTGTTTCAGTCAACACAGAAAAATACCAAATTATTTTTCAAATAAAATTGAATAGTAAATTTAAATTAAAAATGTAAGAAATTTCTTAACGATTTTTCGGTATATTTTTATTTTATTATTATATTCTTTTACATTTGAATATAATCCAGTTTAAATTGCCCATCATTAAGAAACCCTGCCTAAAGTTTCTATTACAATTTAGTCTTTGCTTTGGCAGTAATTTTTTGCCCGTTAATCAAACGCCTGCTGACATTGGGCTAAATTTGTAATTAGTCGGCGCTTTAGTTAATCGCATTAATTTCGCTTAACTGAAACTACGAGTTGGCAGAATCTTAACAAATGGCTGGGCAATCTGTGCTCACGGCGAATGGCCAAGATTTGTGGCAGCCACCATTTAATCATCATTCAATCAATCACTTGCAAATATGTGGCAAGAACACCTGAGTCGCTTGGCCATTTGTGTATATGTGTGTGTATGTGTGTGTGTATTGTTGACAAGTCATGTAAGTCGTGTGTTGTTTAATTATTGTACGCAGCGTGTCTGTTGGCTTACCAATATAGCGTTAACCGCTAACGAGTTAAGTGCTTTTGAATGCCCGCTAAGCCACGACCACAGCCATGAGTCAGAGGGAGAGAGGAGTACAGTGAGCATGCGACCAATGAACCAGTGCACATCCGAACAAACATATCCTTGATGAATTGTTGACCGTAGCCATTAAATGAATGGCTGAGATTGTGGCCATGGCGAATGCATCGCTTGACCTGAATCAAAATTGAGTGCTCTTTAAGTTGTCATATATAAATGCATGGGTGTGGGTGAGCGTGTGTGTATGTGTGTGTGTGTGTGTGTTGTGTGTGTGTGTGTGCGGTTTGTTGTGGCGTTGTAAAGTGATCGGTGATGGGAATCAACTCAATTGAGTCGTTAAGCGCTTAAAATGCAAATGCATTTGCTTAACTGGCAGCAAGCCGTGTGCTTAAATCTGCGATATTTTTCATGAAATTAAATGAAATGAAATGCTTAAATAATTGACACTATTAGCTTAAATTGATTGACCAACACACAGCTCATTAAAATAAAACGATGATTTGATTGAAATGCCACAAAATGACGCAAATAAATCCATTAATATTCTCCGAAAAATAACTGTGTGTTGTGCTTCAAAACTATTTTGTGCCATTTGGAATTAGTTACAGCCATGCACAACAATGAAAGGCGGCCATCATTTCAAATGGAATATTTCAATTCATTAGCTAATATAATTAGTGATGCACACTAGTCTCACACACACACTCATAATTAGATTAACTTGGGCCATGGTATACGTGTGGCATTATTTGATGAAAATAAACAAAGTCCTTAGGCAATACAAATAATGCAAATTCATTTGAGTCCAACAAAGGAGCAATGGAAACAACTGGGAGCGTTGCAATCGGGCGTAACTGACTACGAAATACTCTGTCACCAATGTTATTCCAATTTATCAAACTTTGCAATTCACAATTTCAGCTCTTAAATTGCGTGACATGCAAACTTTTGATATTGAAATTGATCTGATAATTTTTTACGGTTTTTGAAATTTTTACTAGCAATATAATTTTCAGATTTGGTGACTCCAGCTTTCAAATTGCGTGAGATATATTTGTTTTATCGATTTACACTATTAGGTATACTACTTTTTTGTCGATACCTAAACAGGCTTACCGAAAAAACTGTGAAGGATATATAATCATTTCTGATTTGTAGGAGGCGTGGGACTGGCCTATTCGATCTTTACAGGTCATTGTCAACAATCTAGCATCTAAATTCGGTGACTGTAGCTTAACAGGTGACAGAGATATGTGATTTTAGCGCTTAGCAACTATCGATAGTCGACGCAGCACTTCAATTGGAATATCAATATACTCTTGTACCTTCGGTATCAGAGTATAAGAGTGTTGGAAAAGCGTCGACAAACCGCGAGCTTAATTAAATTTAAAATGCTGATGCATTACAAGAGGCGTATACTTGATAAACCTGGGAGAAGAGACCGAGGCAGAGACAACGCTTGTTTGTGCATGTGTAATTCAATAAACGGCATAAAGTGTGACGTGCCACAGTACAAATGACGTTGAAATCGCACAGCTCATGGCTCTGGGATAAGGAAGGCGATTGTCTAATTGGGTGGCTGCTATGTCGCTTGTCACGTTTGTTTGCTTTTGTTTGGTTTTGATTTGTTTGCCTGGCATTGCATTTAACATAGTTTGCATAATTGCATAATAAAGGCAAACGATATGGACGAGTAGAGACTGAATTGAGACTCGAATTTTGTGAGGTGCATGAGAAAAACCTAATTAAGATATACACATACATTTTATATCATTGTGTAAACCTATTTGAATCCAACAAAGTGTAAATATTTCGAATTTATTTCTTCGGCACTAGCGTTCCTCCAGCAGATAAGTTAAAATGTTCAACAAAAAATCTATACATTAAAGCAATGACGACTGCCTCTTTGTTCCTCAGTTGTTTCGAGCGGACTCATAGCTATATTAGAAACCGATTGTTTAGATTCCCTTTCTGCATCCATAATAGTCATTCATACTTACAAGATACCTCATTACTAAGTGTTACCCAAAAATATAGTTACTTTGGACACCAAGCCACATGATTATCTAAATATAATTTAAAAATAAAATTTATAAATATATATAAGGCAACAAATAATTTAAAGCAGAACTTGTTTGGCAAATTAATTTAGCAAAGTTAACTTTTAACATATTATAAAATTCTTTCCAATACTCTAAAATCACTGATCCGCCTCCATCCCAACAACAACCCAATGCTCATTTCAGACCCCTCAGCCACAACCTTAACCTTATCACAGACTTATTGATTAAAATATGTAAATTGGCAAAATAATCTATTACTATTACTAACTGCAAAAAATCTTGAATCAATTGTGCATTTAAATACCCCTAAAAAATTTTGAAAACGTTTCTAATTTTTAAAATTTGAATTCAAGTATTAAGTTTTATCTTTAATTTAATTTATTTTGTACTTTTTGTAGTTCTCTGTGATGACGTATATTAGTCGTTTTGATTTGCCTCTTGTTGGACTTTGGCCTTTTTTTGTTTGATGGCTTTTTTTATCAAAAAACATACAAACTTTTTGAACTATTTTGGGATAACTAATCCAAATAGTTTAAGGATAATAAATACAAATACAAAAAGATAGTACTTATACGAATTAAAAAAAATATATTTAAAAATGTTAGTATTTTATGCGATAAAGAGCCCGTCAATAATAATAATGTAATAGTGGATAAAGGGAGAAAATTGTAAAGATGTTACGATATTATACTATTCCATATAAATGTGTGTATTATATTTGTTGGGTTTTAAAGCGTCAAAGTTGATGCATTAGGTTTGGCGGTTAGACGAAGAAGAACTTCTATTCAATGTATTCTTAAGTTAAGGTATCGAGCGCAGTATCGATATTTTCTGTTATTAACATTAGTAATCGGAATGTTGTATTGATCTTTTACATATTTTCAACAATATTAGTACTTTGTTGATGTCCTTTTTGAAGGTTAAAGACAAAATCTTTGAATGAGCTATTGACTATTATTATTGTTATCATTCTTATTATTATTATTATTATTACTTAATTAAGATCTCTATAGAATTTTAAAGAATTCCAGAATCTCTGTCGAGATGAGGGCTTTTTAGTTTGATGTGAAGGACTGTCTTGAGGACTTTCATCATTGTGGCAAAATCGGCAGAGTCGGTTGCCAAATTCAGCTAGGTGTTTTCTTATTCTGCAATGTCCTGTCAAGAGAACGGCAAGCCTATTCTTCCCCATGGATATTTCTATTGTTTTTTAAATGCTTTTCAATAGTATTATAATATTTTTCCCTTTTCGAGTTGGTAGAAGCCTAACTTTTGATCTGAACAATTTAGCACAAGTCCCTCTCTATTTTATTTTTATTATTGTGTGCTAATGTTAAGCTTATGTTAATTACAGTAATCAGTTGTTATCGCTATCTAGTGTCATTGAGTGCGATTACAAGAAGTGCGTGTCATATTGCATTGTGTTATTTGCTAAATGCTATGAATGCTTTGCCTATTACAAAAGAAAAATTTTATCTTATCCTTGCCAGAAAAAGGACGAATTTATTCAAAGTTTCAAAGTTAAGGAACTAATTAGCAGAGAACAGACAGATATCAACTAAGCTTGGTGTTATATATATTATATATATGTATATAAATATATATATAAATATATATATATATATATATATATATGGCTTTAAATGGCAAGTTGTACGTTTTATCCCGTAATACGAAAAACAGTTGCTTACTGTCAACTTGACTGCATGTTGCCGCAAATCCGAAATGTGGGAGAGCGAGATAAAGACATAGAGACAGATAGGTAGATAGTGCTGACATGCAATCACGTTGACAGACTCTGTTAAGTAGAAAATGTGCAGCTAAAGAAGAGAAAATAATCCCAGCAGAGTCAGTGCAAGTTTTAAGTAGAACACGCACACACACATGCATGCACACACCTGATAACGAGACACACACATTCACATACATACATTCATACATATTACTTGATCCGTGCTACTTAAGAAAAACTAAGTGAAGCACATAAGTAGCAACTAATTTTCAAGCTGATGAAACAGCAGCGACGACGAAGACGCTGCCAACGGCACGAAAGAGATGATGGGAGAGAGAGGCGGTTGCAGAGAGTGTTGACTGCAGCAACCATCAACAGCTGTCTCTTTTTGTCTCTCGCTCTGTCCGTGTGTCTGTGCGCATTTGTCTATCCCCTTTGTAGTTCTGTTTCTGCTTCAATCGCTGCTCTTTGTAGGTGAGTGCGTCTGTGCTTGTGTGTGCTGCCAGCTGCGCTTAATTTGAGCGAAGTAGATAGATATATACACAGATATACATACATACATACATATAAATGATATAGAAGGAAAGAAACGAAGAATTGTCAAAGTCGACAGACGAGCTGCAAAAGTAAAAGGCAAAGTGCGAAGGCAAAGGCAAGGGCAAAAGGAGAGGCTGACTGCTGTGAAACTGCTGTTGAGTAAATGTGATACAAAAAGTTTCCTAAAACAATTTAAAATTACCTCACGTAGTACGTGCGAAATTGCAAACGTTGAGTGGGCGTGGCAGTCGATGCAGGCCATTTCTCACTCTCATCTCACCAGCTCTCAACAATAAATGGCAGCTTATAAGTCAAGTGAAAAGCAGAGTAAACAGAAGAACTGAAGCCAAACTTTGGTAAAAAAAAATAAAATAAAAATGGAAAAAAACCAACAAAAAAATAGTAACTGATTGCAAAATGTTTCATTGTGCGAGACTGGGCGTGGCACATGAGTGGGCGGGTGCTCGCAGCGTTCGCATGCTGTGGCATTTTAAGTACAATTTTATAGAGCATACCTAACAGCTCATTCTGCCAGACGCTACAATAGAGAGAGAGAGAGAGAGAGAGAGAGAGAGAGAGAGAGAGAAGAGCTTCGCTCCAATGCTCTCTTCTGATGACAACGAATGAAGTGTTGTCCGTTGTTGTTGTTGTATACATTGCATGTGCAACGAGGCGAGCTACACTTTAAGTATAGGCGACAGAAAGAGTCACAAGTAGTTTGACTTCAAATACGTTTTGGCTCACCTGGCTCAGAATCGCAGTTGGTTGAATCGATACAAAAAAAAAGCAACTGGTATATGATAATTTTTTTATTTTTATTTTTTATAGGTTATATGGTCAGAAAAATGTAATCTAATGGCTCTAAATTAAAGCCTTCATTTTGTATCGAAAATGGAATTTTAGGAACACTTACTTTTGTTTTCTTAAAGGTCAAAACTATATGATTATTTCAAAATTATATCTTCAAAAAAAAAACATCATTCTACACGAATAATCATATTTTCGTGTTGAGTAAATTTATTATGGATTTACTTTGTTATTTTATGCAACTAAATAGGGTTATACGCATACTTAGACACGTTTATTACTACCATTTAAGATTAATTAAATACAGAAAACCTAAAATTATATACCTTTTGATATATTAAATTTTTTTTATTTCACTAATTTAGTTTTTACAAAATTATGTTTGGCTTATCTATTATTTTTATAAAATATAAAAAAAAATCTTACACTTTTAGTATAACATATTCAAATTTTACAAAATTAGATCTTTTAATATTTATAATGTAATCACTCGAAAATACGAAGAATTAAAGTAAAATCTGAGTTGTGGTATTTATTCGTATTAAACATGTATCGTCAAATTGAAGAGTGAAACTTCGTCGCCTGCACACAGAGTCTGTTTTTATCTCATAGTTTTTTGCTGTGCGTTGTGTTTGTGTTGCTTCTTAAATAGAGGAAATGCATTATGCACTTAAAAGTCAAGCAGGAAGGACTTTGCCTGAGTTGGGTTAGCAGTTAGCAGTTAAAAAAGGTTTCAGATACAAAGCTCGCGTTGCAGACAATTATAGTCAGACAATTGAAGTGGCAAGTTGGGGTTGGGTTGGGCTGACCAATGCTCACAGGCTTTATTAACTCAGTTAATTTGCGACACCTTTTTTGGGCTCATAAAAGCGATTGGCATTGCATGCCAACTGTCGATAGATTTGGGGCATATCCAGAAACACAAAAACACTTCAACTCTAATGAGGCAACTTGGATGTGCTAAAGTTGCACCTGGAGTGGGCAATTCGCTGCTGTGTCTCTGCATCTGTATCGTGTGTGATTTGAGCCATAAAGATAAAACACACGCTGAAGGCAGACAAAACGCCCACAGAGACACAAGTTTGTGGCTTAAGTTGGGGTTGGGTTGTGGTGTGGTGCGAGGGGGGGGGGACGGGTTGCTATCAGATTCAGGATTGGGCAGAGTGCGGGGTTTAGCGGCAAACACTTTGGCAGTCACGTGCAGCTGCTTAGCATCCACCTCCACCTCCAGCTTCCGCTCCAGCTCCAGCAAACAGAAGGACCCGCGTCATAAACCCCATTATCAATAGAAGCCGCTGCGATATCAAACGACTTCGGAATTTGGACTCCAATCTCAGTGATTGACATGCGGGTTGCAGGCATTCGAGCTATTCAACCATTCGAAACCCCATCAATAGGGGTATGTTTGGCTTTAATATGCCAAGTTTGAAGTTTTAGCTTCCAAAAAAAAAAACGTAGCCAACTGTACAAAGTGGTGTTTGGACTTAAATGCATATATTTTTACTATACAATAGTTGGGAAGCACAATAATATCAGTTTGTAAAATTAGTGCAACAACTCTGCAAGAAGTCAGTATATGGGAATTTCAAATAAAAGAAAATGTGCATTTTCCCTTGCTATATCGAATAGCTCTATGAGTTCGGATATGAAAAATCTTTTCTGATTACCAAAATAGTTGAAAAATTAATAGTAAGACGTTTTAGTATGCTATTATTGTTTTCTTCATGTTTTTCATGCTTGTTTCTATTCCTAGTTAGTTTAGTGCAAGTTTAGTGCTTGCTTAAGTCGATTTGATGATACTTATTAAGAAGAAGAATTTTAAACTGAAATATTATAATTTTTAGTTGCTCAATGGGATGAGCCACTTCACAGGTTGAGTGGAGTATATGATTTCGGTTTTTTTCTTAACCATAAATTAAAATTTTATATTCTTTTTAAACTCAATGTCAAAAAGCTAAAGTATTTTGGTTTTATTAAGCGTTGTCAAAGCACTTCGATGACTCTAATATGACCAACTGTATAAGGCATACTTCTATTATGCCTCCAATTCAGGAATATTGGGTGAAATTTCCACAATATGCAGTTTCGCCAATCCATGCAACAATTTTGCATTTAAATATCCTCGGAAAATTGTTTCTTATATTTTGTATTTTTTACTTTTTGAATTGTTCTGTGCCGAATAAAATAAGATGACATTAAAGAAATTAATAACTTATGTTTTAAGCAAATGTTCCAAATGTATTTCAGTTATAACAATGAATCCATTTCAACTCAAGAATGTATTATATACTAAAAGCGCTAAATATATTATTTGATAATTTTGCAATAGTAATCAATAGTAAACAAGAAATAACGACATCTAAATTTTAGACCGGAGTTCAAAATATCATTATTTGATATATGTTTACTGTTTAACGATGCTGCGTTATGCAGTTTTAAATTTTGTTTGCTGTCTGGCAAAGTTCGATTATTGTTAAAGTGCTATTAAATATAAATGGTATTCTATGTCTATCATCCTCCACATAAAGCCCTCGTTGCATTAGGGCACTTCAAGAAGCAGCCACAAATATTCATATTATTATGATGGAAACGACTTGGCTGTCAGTCTGTCTGGGATCAGCAAACAAAAAATATAAAATTTATATATATATATATATGTATATTTATTTGCTTGCAGAATATTGTATTTCCATTGACAATTGAACAGTGCAACGGGCGAAATCAAAAACGTAATCAAATCATATAAAAAAGCTAAATCGAAGTCGAAATCGAAATCGTCGACGTCGATTTGCAGTTTGAAAAAGCTATAAAAAGTCCTTGCATACTTTTAGGGCTGGTGGATTTGCGCAACTAATGCGCCTGTTGTTGTTTGTGGCTTGTCAATGGTTATTGATTGTCTGGTGTCATGTGTGCAAGCTGTGGGAGGGGTGAGGGTGAGGGTGAGGGGGGGGGGGCAACGTCTAAGCCGGCATGTAAAGCAAGGCGGAAGCTTTTAAGGCATTTTGTGCCCCCTTGCCTAAACTCTGCTCTGCTCCATTCACATTTGAAATGTGAGAGGTGCGCAGTTGTGTGTGTGTGTGAGTGTGAGTGTGTGTGTGTGTGTGTGTGTGTGTGTGTGTGTGTGTCCTCCACATTTACATTACAACAAAAAGGCTTTCATTTTTTTATTTCTTAAATCTGTGCATGAAAAGCAAGCGCATTTGCAAATATTCAAACATGAAAACGGCTTGGCAAATCCTCAATAGCTATGCAGCGTATCACAAACGGCTCAGCGCCCGAGCCAAGTAGTGGAGGGAGATGCCAGATGGAAGGTGAGAGAGGGCGGACAGTTAGTTGACAGTTGGACATGCGGGAGCGGGAAAACTTTAACAAAACTTTGTCATAACTTGCTGAATTAAATTTGTAAAAGTCAAGCATTGAGCGCGCAACGACTCAAGCTTTATCTTTCAACTCTTCCTCGTCGCTCTAAAAAGTTTGCCAAATGAGCATTGCATAGTTTTGGGCGTCGATTGCGATATGACAGCCCAGTTGGCTGCACTTTTTGGCTTGTGTTGCTGCTGGTTAGCAGTTGTGTCCCAAAAACTATTGAAGCTTTCACTCGCACTCCCTTTCACTGGGCGAATGCGGAAGTGGATCTAGGAGGAAGTATTGCATAGTTCTCGACTGACTTTGTAAGAACTCAAAGCAGCAATGTAAGCTCAAAATAATAATCACATATGCTGCCAGTGCATGCGGATATATGAACTGAAGCGTAAGAATATACTTTTCTGTTGTACTTTACGAAAGTAGTTATTGGCTTAAGTGTTTAATATCTTAGTGCTTTGAAATCCCTGCTTGATTATTACCTTGGTATTTAATTTGCCATTTCTGTTGTCTATTTATTATTTACATTTAATTGAATTAGTTTTTGTGGACTAAGTAAAGTCTGCAAATTTTTAAAAGACGTTATAAATGGTAGAAAGAAAAATTAACAATGCACTTTAAAATTCTAGAAAATATTTTAAAATCTACAAACTTAAACTGATCTTTAAAGTTAAATTAATTAATAAATTAAAACTAATACAAAAATAAAGAATAATCTGCTATATGCTTTTTGGTCCTCTCTTAAGAGTTAGTCACGGTTGATCATTATATGTTTTACATTAATTATTACTCATATTTTAATTAAAATTGTACAAATTTGTTTTAATATTTTAATGCCATTTTTTGATGCATCATTTTTACTCTGATACTGAAGGTATTTAGAGAATATTGGTTTTGTTCAATGTCCGTCATGCTGTCTGTCCGTCTGTCCGCAACTTTTTTCAACACCCTTAGAGACAGACTCTTGCAACTTTGTGTTCGAGTCTTTTAAATCGATTAAATCGATCATCGCAAATCGAGAAAGCTTCAGTCACCAAATTTGGTTTTTGATTGTTGCGATGTCCTTCAAAGATCAACACATAACACCCTACATGCCGATAACATCTCCGCGATAGGCCCCCAGCCCCTACACATTTGCCGCCTTTAAGAAGCGATTCAATTTTGTATAGCCACGCCTGCACCTGCGCCCATAATAACAAAAGCCGATATTCCGGAAAGTTTAAGTCAATAAAACCTAATAATACACACAATTTTAAATATAGAGTTACCAAACTTGGAAGGCAACTTGCTGGTAACGTCCTTCAAACATACATTTTCAGACAATGCCCACACCTGCCGCCCCAGGAGCTTCGGCCCTAGAAATCTGAAATAGTCATATCTTCCACAATTTATAAGCTAGAGTCACCAAACTTGAAAGTATCTTACAGTACCTCTAAAAGATCGATATTAAATCGCCCTCCCAAAACGGATACACCTGATGACGTAAGTCGATGAGAATATGTGTTTAACAAAATTCGAAAGTTAGACTCATAGAATTTTAAACTAATATTGTTTTTCAAATGTCTGGTGATAAATCTTGAACCACGCCCGCCATAATAACGATAAGACCCTGTATCTCTCGCAATTTAAGAGCTATAGTTAGCAAACTTGGAAGGAAGAGTACTAGAAAAATCATAAATTTTTTTCAGTCACTTCCACTACCTAACGTAGAAGATAAATTAGATTACCTCCACTAACATTTTTTTTCGACCACGCCCACTCATTCCCCACAAATTCCCTTAAGCCTATTTCTATCGTAATTTGAAAGGCAAACTTGAAGGATAGATTACTAGGAATCACCTTCAAAGATAGGTATTTCTTGGTTACACCTACCCTGTTCTGCGGCATCTGTCATCAGATGGTTTTTACTTATGGAATCAGAGTATTTCGCATTAGGTTACGCCCAACTGCAACGTTCTCAACTTTTATTTTTCTTATTATTAAGAAAGAACAACTTTTAAAACAAAAATAATCCTGAAAAAACATGAAGCTGCTACTTTGCATTCCCACCAAAAACACTTTCATCCTAATTACGAAGCGATTTTGCAACTTTGTGAAAAATCGGTATACATAATTAAAGCATTAAAAATAATATTATTATGCTTTTGGCTTGAAAAGTAGCTTGTATTTTTCTAGAAGCTGATTTTAAATACTTATTAAGCACATTCAGCGTATTTTAATCAGCTACAAACCAATTTGAGAGAAACTGAGATGTTCCCAAATGTAATTTCATTCAAATTTTAATTCCTAACATGGCCTAAATCAAAAAGGAGCTCGAGTTTTTCAGAAAGTGATATTAATTTCTGAGTACCTAGTAACCAAATTCTGGGCATTTTAAGCACCTACACAACAATTTGAGAAAAACGCAGATTTCTTATTCTAATACCATACATAACGGTATTAGAAAATTAAATCTGTGTTCTTACTGAATTTTTGAAACTTCTTAAATATGTTTAATTAATGTTTACGTTTTCTCTTTCATAAATTTGGAACATTTTTTCAAAATATGTTTCGTAAATTTAGAAATTTGTACAAAGTCGAAAATGTAGAAATGGTTGTGTTGACTTTCCAAATTCTAGATCGAATACTTTAGAGTGTGTGGGCTATATACAAATGGTTGCCAGACTATTGAACTGAGAGAGACCACTGCACGGAGCTGGCAAGTGTCTTTGAGTGTTCGTTGATTTGCAGTCGCCCAATGACAATGACAATGCCAATGCCAATGGCTGTGGCTGTGGCAGTAACTGGCAGCTGCTGCGCGTTTGGTTTGCTCTGATGCTGTTTTTGAATAAATATGCATGAGCAGTTACAAGCCATCAAAACATGCCACACACTTGCAAAATAGACAAGGAACAAGGATAAAAAATGAAAAAACCGTAGCTGGGTGAACTGAATCAACTTTAAGACTGAAATATGGCTGCGGGACATTGCCATATGAAATTTAACCGCGTGACTAACGAGTATATCGTTAGAAGCGACCAAGCCACTCCACACCACATCACAGCATCACACAACATTTGAACACCCCAGCCATCATGACGTATATTTGATGCCTGATATTCAACGTCCGACGACAAAGTCGTTGCTGCTGCTGCTGTTGTTGTTTGACGTGTTGAGTTTAATTGGAACACTCGACGACGTTGGTGATGGCGACGTAGCTTTTGATGTTACCATTTGTGTATATAGCTCGACAGTCCTGCGGCTGCTGCAGCCTTGCGTCCGTGTTGTTGCATTAATTCATGCAGTTTCAAAAGCCCCAACACAACACGCCACACATATTCATTTAGTTTTTGTTTCTGTTTCTGTTTTTATTTTTTTGCTTTGTGCTCAAAAAAAGGCAACGCTGGTTTTTAGTCAACGCGAGTTCTGCTCAGTATTCTTTTTCGTGGTACCCTTTAAATAATGCCAGAGTGCAACATCATTAAAGCTGCTTGTGAGCTGCCACAGACCGTTGCACTGTGTTCAAATCAAAAGTTCATTGCAGCACCTTGGGGCGGTGCACTTTGTTGAGCACGCTGATAAATTGTATGCGGTGGCATGCACATAACAAGAATTAAAGTCGTTCAACAAAATATGCAACAGCAACGTTATTTAGTTTTCTTTTAAACTTTTAGTGCTAGCCCTGAGCTTTGCTCCAGTTATTGAGTGATAAACTTGTTCAATACACCGGTAACAGAAACAAAACAATTTATTTTGTTTTAACTTCTCTTCGTGGCAGCAAAAATACGTTTGTTTGACAATTAATGAATTAATACGTCATTTAAAAATATTAACACACAGCGGAAAGTGATATTTGTTTAATCATTTTTATATCTACTTCGGAGTTTGGATAAATTCTATTTTTCTACCCCAAGCTGCTTAGCAAAAACTTTCAGATATTATGCATAACAGCAATGTTAAGAATATCCAATCATTTCGTGTTTATCAAAACCTTTTTTCGACCTACGCAAGACACTTTTCAATACTAGAAACATTGAAGACAAAAATGTGCTACTTTGTTACAGTTTTATGGTTATTTTTTGGCTCAATGAGCTTTGCTATTGTATATATAAATATCTAATAAATATTTCTTACTATTATAAACTATTGTGTGTGGATTTAGAAATAAATTGTGCGTTGCATGCATTTAAAATGCACTATAAAACACAGAGAGCATGTAGAAACAGAAAACTTAAATACTTGTCATAGCAAATACTTTGCTGATGTATTTGTTATTGTTGGTGTTGCTATTGCTATTGCTATTCTCATTGTTGTCAGGAAGCGCCAGCAAATGGCTGCCTCTTTCCTTGCAACAGTCGTTGTTGTTGTTGTTGCTGTTGTTGTTTTGCATTATGTTGCATTTGCAATGCAAATGCTTTGTATATTTTGTTGCTGTCGGCAACGACGCGTCGCGACGACAGAAACAGCAGCAAAAGCGGCAACAACAATGACGAACACAAGGCTTATGTTTGTGCAACTATTGTTGTTGTTGTTGTTGTTATTGTTGCTTCTGTTCAGCCTTTTATTTCCTTATTGCGGTTTATATAGGGATTTTGAGGATGTGTGTGAATGTGCGTGTTGTGTTTGTGTGCGTATGCATTTTCTTTCTGCTGTTTATATTTCTAATAAAAATGTTACATCATTTTATGCATCGAAGCACAAACACTTACACACTGATATATATATAAAAGAGTAGACAGCATAAGGATGGAAGCATTGTAGAAAATTTGGTTTTTACAGACGGCTTTTCATACTTGCAAATATATAATAATGAATACATTTGAGTTTATTTTTTTATACCCTGAACCCATTAAAAATGCGTAAAAGAAGCAAAATGAGTTTTTGCAAGAGTAGATAACAGTCAGAAGAAAGAATATTAGACCTTGTAAGGTATATGTATTATTTATCAGGATCAATATTCGACTGGATCCAGCGTCTTTCTGTCCATATGAACAAACCAATCTCAGAGACTATGAGAGCTAGAGACTCCAGAGACTAAGTTCTCCAGGAGGTAAATCCGAATCGAAGTTAGATTGCTATTTTTTCAATTTTGTTACGGTGTTGGTCTGCTTTGGTACCTTAATTTTTACGGTACGCTACGGGTGTAGCACCGATTCGTAATGGTACTGTTGGAACAAAGATTTCCCGCTTCAGGGAATGCCTGGATATGAGAAGGAAAGGAAGTATCACCAGCGTTGTGTAATCAACCAAAGTATATTCAAGACTATCGTAATGCTGTTAGTTAACAGTATTGGCATTCATTAATGATTGACTTAAACATATGTACAGATTCACGTCTTCATTGAATGTAAATATGTAACATAATTTGAAATCGGTACAATAAAAAATATTGAAAAATTAAGAAGGACATCCCATTCGGTCGTAATTGACTGCGAATTGCTGTGATCTCAGGTAATATCTGCTGATTTGTAATTAGCAGTACAAAGAGCAGTATTTAAGCCAAAAAATGATCAATATCGGACAAACATCTATAATATATATTCTCGGTCGTCATTTTAAATTTATAAGGATATTGATAATGAATGTACTTTTTGTTGCTGTATGGCAAATAATATCAGTTTCGGTATTTAAGTTTCAAGAACATATTGTATATAGGTTCTGATTGCTGATTGCAAATCAGAATTTCAGAATGCGGCTCCGATTCCGGTTTCGCCTTGACTCTGTGAAATTCTCGTATACCATACGCATCACGAGTTTACCACAATTTTAAATGAATATATAATATATATTATTATATGTATTTTAATTTAAGATTGTGGATTTTGCAAATATCCTTTGGGAACTGCCGACCATAAAATACAATTAGAGCAGTTGCATACATTTGAATATATATTTAGCAGCTGAGTTCATTTTTTCATACCTGAAATTAGTTATTTCTTGTTCATCCTTTTGGACTTAAATACATTTCCGCTCTTAAATTGATGACTTATATTTTCCCCAACCGAATTGTTACTGTGCTCCTTTCTTAAATCTCCAACTCAATATTGAGTGCATAATAGACAGAACAGATTGTCGATAAAGTGAAAACGCAGCTGGAGTCGTTCTGCTGAGTGTGTTGAATCGACATAGTGTTAGGGGATATTGTTTTGTTGCCAATGTTTTGGTTAGCGTCCCTGGATGATAAACATCCAACGCAACACAACACAAACAACAGCTTTAAAATAGCTACTAATGTAGTTGGAAGTTGTGTGTTTTGTTGTTCTATCTGCGTTGCCGTTGCATTCCATTAACATTACAAATGTATTCATTGTTCGCAACTGCATCAAAAGCAACAATAACAAAAACAATGATGCTATTTTACGCCGCATTATGCAGAAATGTGACAAGTGATAGAAAAGATAATGCTCGCTCTATGAGAGGATGCCACAAGCTCGAGCAACAACAGCAACAACAACTACAAAAATAAGACCAACAAAACCAACAACAACAATAAGACCAACAAAACCAACAACAACACCAATGCACACACAACGCACAACGCAACAACATGCAAAACTATTTTTTTCCTATGCGCAAGTGGCTTTATTATTTGCTGTTGCACACGCCACACAAATATGCGAGCTGTGTGTGTGTGGGTGTGTGGATTATGTGTGTTGCTGTATCGACGTTGACAGTTTGTCTAGCTGGCATACGGCTAGCAGCCTTAAGCCGCAGACTTAACACTCTTATAATCGGATTCCACTCTCAACTGTTTACATATTCTATACATATTCTGTACATTCGACATTCGTAAATTGTGATCAGAATTTTAAAAATTCGACGCAAGTATTTAAGGTTATTTTTGGGTTATTATTTTTTTTAAATATTTATATTTTTTTTAATTTTTTGCATTTAGTATTAGTTGCAAAATATAATTTTTCATTTTTAAATTGGTCTCTTAATTATTGAGTTGGTTGCCATAACGTAATTAGTGTGTAGAGTGTCTTATATTTTTGTTCATGTTGTATTAGTCATTTCGCAAAGACAATTATGAACAAGCCGAAAAGCTATTGCTATTCACATATTAAAGACAAAGCAGACTCATAATGGAAATACGAAATGTTAAGATTGTGAATGTACAAAATGTTTAGCATAGTGGAAAACGGCATTTCCACGACCTTGATTCCGGATGTGTTCCGGAGAATTTCCACCTAAAAATGAAAACGAAACTAATATATTTGAAAGATTTCTTTAACTTTCTTGCATTTGGACTTCTAGAAGTGGCAAAAAAGTGTGTAAATTGGAGAACGTTAGCTGCCATATTCGTAATGAAATAAATAAAATGCATAAATGAAAAATTGCATGGCCTTATTTATTAGTTTATTCTACTCAATGTTGCAGAGAGTGTTACCATTGAATAGGACTCACTCAAGGATATAGTGTATAGATAGCAACGACGTTGGAAAATCACCGCATGTCAAATTGTTTTCCTATTATTGTAGCCATTGTTGTCGTTGCCATCATGTGAGTTGGTGTTTTCGTTGATGTTGCTGCTAACGCTGTTGTTAGTGTTGTTGGTCTTATCTTTATTTAAATTAGCATTACAATGCGTTCACACACGCTCGCACACACACACGCACACACACACACACAGCGCTTGCTGCCATATTGTTTTGGAAGGGGCGTTGCAATTGTTGATTCTTTTTTTGTATGCAGGCTACAATAAAGTAGGTTAGCTTTTGTCTGCATCTTTTCCCTTTTTGTGTGCTTGTGTCGCAGTATTTATTACATTTTTAATTAAATACGAGTTGCAGTACTGGCGATTGACAGGCAGTCGAATAAAATAACTCTACGCAACATGGCGTATGTGTAATTTATATTGAACTCTGTGTTGCATGTTGCACTGCAGCTACCAAAAGCATCGCCCGAGCAAACATTAAACATTCAAGTCAGTCAAATATCTACAACTAAACAGCAGAAAGTAATGCTTATAAATGTTCTCTCAAAAAATGTCCGTGAAGTTGTCAAAAACATTACCAAAAGACAAACAAATCTAAATATTTCTGTATTTATAATATTTAATGTAAGCAAAGTATTTTAACATTGTGTCAGATTGTTCTTTTTTAGGAAGTTGTTCTGAATAAGATTTTAATGTAATAAGGTGAAGGCATTTAAGATGATCATTTGGATCTAAGATAAGGAAACTATTCTGAATAGGGCCAAATTTAAGCACCTTGAATTTATTTAAATTAATATTATGTGGTGAATGCAAATGACTTGAGGAGAGTAAATATGTTTCAAAATTAAAAAATGTTCAAAACTAATACAATGTAATTTATTGATTGAGAGATTGCGATTGAGGAACTTAACCAATTTTGTTAGGTAATCCGAAGATTACTTACATTTTACAGACAGGAAATAACAAACATAAGTTAAAGAAATTTAAGGATTGCGTCTTTGAAAGTTTTATGAAATAGTAGTCCCATTCTAATATTTTTTAGTTCCAATTTTAGGAGCATTATTACATGCATAACTGGTGCAAACACATACATTTTTCATACAAGAACGTATTTTCGGCCAATTGTTCCTATGCCAGCTATATAATATAGTGATCTGATATTCGTTCCACCTTTAGCAAAAAGATGGATATATTCTAGCTGGCAATCGGCTAGTGATGCTGATCAAGAATATATTTACTTTATGGAGTTAACGAGGTAACTTTCAAGGATGAAAAAAAACAATTAATTGCTTTATCTTATTTTTATTAATAGGAAGAGAATTTCAGTTAGGCCTTTTGTGTAAGAGGCTGTGACAGCCGTTTCTCAACAACTTTAAGGAGGATAAAGATATGAATTACATTATATTATATTCGTAAAACTATTTAGTTATAATAAAATATCACAATAATGTATTCTGTTAATTTGTTGTAAGGTATAAGTAAATTCAAATTTCTCGGTTGATGACTTTTAATTTTGGTGAATTCGGCTTAAGCACAGATGCATTTTTTTCCATTCTGTGTGTTGAGAGCTTTCTTGTTCCATTTCTGCATTCTACCTTCTGTGTAATATCCGTCAGTACATCAGTACGATTAGAAGAATCCTTACATACATTTTATAATAAAAGTAATGAAATGCCAATACGCACTGCAAGGCGATACAAAAAGCACGTGTGCGGCAATGAGACAGCCTAAACACTTTTGAATTTCACACTACAATGCCAAACGAAATTGCACAAAATTGCGGAAATTGACAATATCTGAATATGTGTCTAAACAACACAACGAATTTTTTATTAGGAGTCTACAATTTTTCAAGCAATACGCTTGAATGGGAAGCATGAATCCACTTTGATGTTATGCAATCGTGCGAGGCAGAGCCGAATGGATGGCATGGATGCTGCATACACACATACACAAACATATACACACACACATGTAAAGTGTTTGTGCATTATTCATGTTTTGGCCATGGCTTTTACCTTGCTTGCTGTGCAGACAGGTGTGCAAAATAACTGGCAAATATTTTACAGCTGTCGCCTTTTTGTGCATGTAATTTAACACTTATTTGTTTGCTTTTGGAAAATCACAGCGTCATAAGGACAGTTGGCATTTGCCAAATTTTTTAAGTTACTAACAATATCCCTTTCAAATCTGGTGAGTCTAGCTTTCAGAGTGTTGTATCGATTTACAGCATTTGGGGTTTTCTGACAAGGACCTAAACAATTTCTTGGCCACGCCGCAAAAGAGTTACCACATTTGAGTGGCACAATAATGATTATTCAATGGTAAAGGCACACCCACTCCTATGTCCCAGATTCTTCTCTTTTCTTGTTTTTTCTTCTCTTCTTGATCCGAAAATTATTTGAGAAAGCTGGAGACTTCAAACATATATTCGACTTTGCCCGATAAGGCTAGGTAAAGAGAAAAGCTGATAAATTAATTTTTTTTCTACAATTTTTCTATCCAAATTAGCTTTAAAATGTGTCCTTGAATTCTATATGCCTGATTTTTGTTTTTATTTTGAATTCACCCCGGTAAATGGAAACATTATTTAACGGGAGATTGTAAATTTTTTATCACAGTAATAAGTGCTTTACTGACTATAAAAAAATTTCCATAGACGGGGAGGAAGTCAAAATTAATGTTCTAATATACAATTGATGAAATTATCCACAACTAAACTTTGTTCTTAAAAAGCATTCCTTTTGCAAGTCAAAGCATAAAAAGAAATTTGCCAAAGCTGCACTTGACTAGAAGATACCCTGTACTTAAGTCTGAATTTCTGCAACATACATTTTCAGTAAAATAATACAAATCCTACACACGAAAACTACTGTGATTTTAGTCAGCTCTTGGATATTTATGTGAGTTTATTGTATATTATCCAATTATTCAAAAGGAGCTATTATTGTTTGAGATTTGCTCCAAGAAATTCACCCCAAAAGAATGTTTATCCACGTATGTCCCTAAGTGGCACAAAATGCGATTGCTAAAAGTGATTCACTCATAAAAGGTGTTAGTAACAATATACATAGAATACAAACAGTTGTCCAATCATATCAAAATTAAGTGTTTACCTCGATTTGTATATTTCCCTCCCTAATCTACAGTCTGGAGTTGTTGTTATTGGCGACCCAAGCAGCTGCGATGTGGAGCAGCAGCTAAGTGAGACAAGTATTCCAGGATCAAGCTGCGCGTCTGGATGATGGATCACAGCTGTTTAACGGAAATGCAAGTTGGGAGTCGCCAATTAATTGGCCATTCTGAAAGATTTCTTAACACCGCTTCGTGTGTGGGTTTATTATACAGTTGTCGTCTGCCTTTTTTTAAATTTCTCAACTAAATGCTTCAGCAACATCGGGTTGTGCAGATGAGATCCGCTTCAGATCTGTAAGGATAAGGAGGATCATAGTTTCACTAATACACACAACACACACTCGGCTTGCGTGGCTTAAGATCCCATTGGATCTTAAAAAGAATATGATCCCATAAAGTATATGTATTCTTAATAAGCATCCCTTGCCGAATCGATGTAATCCTGTCCGTCTGTCTTTTCTATACGAGCCAAGTTTAGAATACATCCTTCATCTTGAGCATATGTCTAAATGGTGTACATCATATTTCTGTCATATGAACTATCGGACGAAAAATAATCGCTCAAAATAGCCAAAATGACTCATTTTTTGTTAAAAACTTTTTTTTAATCTCAAAAAAAAGAAGAAAAGAGAACGCTGCAGTCGGGTGTAACCGACTGTGAAATACTCTGCAACAAATAAGTAATACCATCTGATAACAGATGCCACAGAACAAGGTGGGTGTAGCCAAGAAATACCGATCTTTGAATGAAGTTCCCAGTCATCTATCCTTGAAGCTTTGCGAATTTTGGCAGCAGGAGTATTACAAGAAATTTACCTTCCAAATTTTGTGACTCTTGCTTTCAAGCTGTGTGAGATATATGGTTTTATCGATTTATACAACCATGTGTATCGGTTTTAGTAGGGGAAGTTTGCATGGTCATCAAATTTAATTATATGTCTTTCAAGGGTATCTCTAGCTTGTAAATTGTTGAAGATATGAGCAATTGAGATTTCTAGGTCCGAATTTCTTGGGGCGCCAGGTGTGGACATTGTCTTAAAATGTATCTTTGAAGGAGGTTACCAGCAAGTTACCTTCCAAGTTTGGTAACTCCATTTATCAGGTTTTATCGATTTACACTTTCTGAAATATCGGCTTTGACGATTATGGGAGCTGGTGTGGGCGTAAAACAGTAATACCCATCAACTTTATCGGCTCTAATTCAAGAACTGTGGAAGAAATACCTATTTTCAACATTTAGGGACGTGGTCTGTGGGCAGCGGAGATTGCCATGGTATTTGGGCGTGGACATCGCCAAGAACCTACCAACAAAATTTGGAAACTGTAGCCTTAAAATTGTGGGAGATATGTGGCTTTATCGATTTGCGATTATCGATTACGATTCTTAAGCCTCTTAGCACGCCACTCAGGCACAGACTAGTATATGTTCCAAGTTTCAAGGCTCTATCTCTAAAGGTGGGTGTCGAAAAAAGTTTCGTTCATCCGGGTGGACAGACGGACAGATATCATGATGGATATTGGCCAAAACCAATATACTCTGGATAAAATCGGTATCAGAGCGTAAAAACAGCTTACGCAATAACTACATGCTGCCTAAGTAGTCCTCGCTGATGTTAAATTTTAAGATGAACATCTTTTATTCTTTTCTACTTTTCTCATATTTGCCCTGCTTCGAATTGAGCTAATTCTGTTTGAATTATGAAGAATCCTTCATCATCTCCGGAAAACTAGAGCAACTGCCTTTCAAATTTGATGAGAAGGACATCGCCAACAACCTACAAATCTTAAAATTGTGGGAGGTATATGGCTTTCTGGCCTCCTAGTATACCCCAGACCAGTATATGTTTCAAGTTTCAAGTCCCTATATCTGAGTGTGTCGTTGTTGCGTTGCGTTCATAAAGACGGACAATACCTTCGGAATCAGAGTATAGAAAAAAAGAACAGATAATGATTTTCATTAATCATTAATCAACCAATATGGGTATCACATAATTTTCTGATATTTTTGTTTGTTCATTAGATTTAAATTTATTTACCGCATTTTATTTAGACAAACTAGAAATGTGTTTTTTTCATTGTACACAAATAATTCATTTTAAATTATTTGGGTTGTGTCAATTTTTCGCCCACTTTCTCCAAGTTCGCTTTGGTTTCATTAAACCACGTCTGTAAATCAGAACCGATCTTTTCGGCAGTATTCTTAAATTCATCAGAAGTCAGGGTTGCCTTCAATTTGTCCATGAAATCCTGTACGGTTGCGCCCATTGTGGCCAATGGATCGGCATCCTTCTTTGCTTCCTCGGCGCTGCAATACTATAAATATAAAATAAGACATTTGTGTCTAAGTACACATTTTTCACTTGGCTTTTTAAATTAATCTCAACATACCACAAACATTGCGACGAGCAGGAAAACCAGAGCGATCTTTGCCATTTTTGTTTAGATTTCTTGGGTTGAATTTAGCTCTACACAGTCACACAGTGAACGGAGTACTGATTGAACTGCTGGCAACCGACGGAAATTTATAGCTCGCTTGCTGTTTTTCATAATGTTGACAGGCCAGAAAGCAGCGCTGCTCGCACATGCTGTGAACTTATCAGCTATTATGTATAAATATTTAATTAAATTTCTTTCTAAGTCGTCTAAGTTGTCTAAGTTGAAATTGTTCTTGTACAATATGCTTGCTATTCATATTGGGAAGTACCAATTATTTTGATAATTGAGAAGTTGAGACAATCGAGCGATCATCAAAGAAGGATTCTAGGATCTTTGATAGCGTTACAGCGACTCATACAGACAACTGGGCAAAAATATTATACTGGCTAAGCTCGAGGGTATGTATATATATGGGGTCTTTTATGTGTATATTTTATGGGGTCGAAGATGATAAAATTAGAATACTCACTGATAGGGTAAAGCAACTATTTACTTCCTCCACGCACAAATTTGAATTTTTTAATCTCTATCGACTGCATGTTGTACGGACGCTGTACATTTATATTAGTTCATTCGAAATACTTCATCATTTTTAATTTTTGGCTGCATGCTTTAGTGTTGTGTATTTTTTTTTATTTTTATTTTTGTACAAGGTCAAACTTGAGCTAAAACTTTGAAGTGAACAGTGCCTCAAAAGACACGCGATTAAATCTTAAACATATGCCATTCATCGTATACATATTGGTGTACATAATCAGATTTGTTGTATTATTTACGCTTTCTTCTCGCCTAAAGTCTGAAGACTTGCTTGTGTATCAGCAATGAACTTTTTGCCATGTTCGGCGAATTGCTCGGCGAATTGCTTCAGTTGGTCCTCGCTCACATGTGAGTTAATGTATTCTTTGACTTCATTGGCACGGGCTTCAATAGTGGCGATCAGTTCTTCCATAGCAGTCGTCTCCTTCTTGACCTCATCAGCACCGCACAACTATTAAATACAATACTTAACAAGCGGCAACATTTTAAGAATAATTTCTTTAACTTACAGCGAGGAAAGCGCAAAGCAGCAAAATCAAAACAAATTTGCCCATTTTTTTTTTGGTTTTACTTTCCCAAGAAGATCTATTCAACTGCACTGAATGCCTAGAACTGAACGCAGTACAACGCTCGTAACCCTTTAAATTTGCATCGACTAATCCACATTACAGATGTGATAATCGGCATGAACAAAGTGCATTTTGCTCATTCTGATTACAAGTGCATGTTAGGCATTATTTATTTTAAAAAATCCGCTTAAGCAAAACTATAGTTCAATCTGTAGGTTAACTGTTGTAAAGATTATGTTTTATTTGATTAATATTATTTTTATTGGCTAAAATAAGTAGTCAGTAACAGATTATGCAATCTAATTTGAAGAAATGACATCCCCGATACGATGAACTTCTGAGAGGTACACCTACGATTTGTAAATATACATATATTTAAATATTGGTAATAACTTATTTCCAATCAAAAACTCGATTTATTTTCGTTGCCTGAACTCATCGAAAATGTGTGTTGTGTGAAAAGCTAGTCTTCCTGATCAGATAAGGTTAATTTGAAAATATAAATAACTTCTTTCAGCAAATTTTCTCCAAATACGGTAGGAATCGAAAACAGATATAAATGAAAGCCTGCAACAAGGAAATAGCCTTTTTATTATGCATGAATTTTGATGTAAAATTCATATTTAGGAAACACAAAAAAGTATATTGTAAAACAAGAGATTTGAACATTTAAGCCAAATTGGACTTTTATATTATATAGTTCTTACGGAAATAATAATTTTTTGGCAACAAATTATGTGGCTGTTTCATATATCTCTCATTGGAATAACTGTGGATAAATGAATTCTAATTAGATGTGATCAGGTCTACAAGGGTGTTTAATCTTCGGCTTGACTAAGATAGAGTTTATTTTTTGTTTTTGCTTTGTTGTGATTTCTGAGTAGAGACGGCTACGTCAACAGACGACACGTGTAGCATAGAAATGCAATTCTGATAAGGTGCTCCACATTTTCAAATATGTATAGTACAAAATTCATCGTTATATAGTCAATCATTTAATCTGGTCAAATAACTTTGAATGTATACAACTACAAGATATTTCATATTTCATCAATGCTCATTCAATAATTCTGATCATTTAAATGCAAAAAAACAAAACATATATTGTAAATAACCTATTCTAATTACTTTTTTTGAATAGGGTATAAGCTGCTGATTAAACAAATTTGATATTTATACATAAACACATGTGTACATAACATATACACATTCTATAAGTATAGTTTGTAAATATGTACACAAGATTAATTTTTGTCAAATCACTGCTTGAGCTCAACTAACGGGGTCAAGGTAAACATTTGAAATACTCTTCCTGCGCGTATGAGAACTAATCTATGTATAAACTACAAAATTACATTTGCTATTTAATAAATTAATTTGTATCACTAACAACTTTTTTGTGCTCTTGTGCAAATATTCACAAATGTTCCTAAAGCAATACACATTTACTTGCATAGCATGTCATGTGAGAAGTTAATCTATTCTCCACAAGGGTATTAAGAATTCGGTACTAAACAGATTACTGCGAGATTGTTTAAAATAATCTTTTTATGAATAGCATTTCAAACTGACACACTGAACACACAAAAAGTACAGTTTGGCACTTTGAGCTGACATTTACTAACTTATGGAAAAATACTGATAAGCATTGATTACATGAAGTGGCCCTGGCGGTCGAACTAGTTGCCTGCTCTGTTGATCATTGCTGCAATTTGGGATTTGTAAAAAATTTGTAAGAGCATTTAGAGCTTGCCATCGACAACTGTTTGCCGTTTGTTTGTATTGAGTAAAGGCAATTATTTGTTATTTTAAGCTATTTATGCGAATATTAATGTTATTTATGTGTTTGCACTGCTTACAAAAAATTGTAAGTCGTTGTGAATGCAGTCGATTTTGAGTCATTCAGTCAGTTCAGCATTGTCGAGAAATATGCATGCATATAGATATTCCAATATATATGTATAGATAAAAGCCACTTGAAAGCCAGGACAGACAGCATCTGTTTTTGTTGCTTTTCGACGCTTAGTTTCAAGTGCAATCCATTAAAACAATTTAATGTAAAATTGCGTGGCTAAAATTACGCTCGGCGTCAGCGACCGGATGCTCACTTATTGGCTTCATCTGGCTCCTTCTTTGGGTCTCGCTGTGTCTGCTTCTGTGTCTGTGTCTGGCTTCGTGTTGATGTTGAGCTGCGAAAATTTCGCACAAAAAGTTTATTTTCCACTTGAGAGCAACAAGCAGTGAAATTATCAACGCGTCTCACAGACAGACGATGCCTCTATGCCCTGTGCTAGTCATTTGAACAGACACAAACAAATAAAATTAAGTGGCGACAGAAGCAAAACGCAAAACTGAAAACCAGAGCGCACATCAAGAACCCAAAGCACAGACACCAAGCTGGCAAGCCAATGTAATGCAAAATATATGCATACTCGGATAAACTAAAAACCACTAATAAATTTTCACTTACCGCAATGAAAATATTTTATTTTCATTTTGCAAGCGCCGTAAACTTTGCCCGCTCACCGTGATGCAAAGGGAGAAACTGTCTGCGGTAGTCGGTCGGCTAATTAAAATTGAAGGTGTTGAAAATCAATAGAATTAAGTTCCCTCGACCAGGCGGTGAAAAGGGTTTGGGATCTGCCTTTGCTCATTAGCTTGAGGACTACTCCTTCGTTTAACAATGCCGTTCAAGTGGAGGGAACGGTTCGCAAGTGGTTTTCTAAATTGTTGTCAATGTGGCTCTGAATTCAATTTAAGAAACTCTTTAAATAAATATGCAAAAAGTGTCGAAAACAAAAACGTCAAATGTTAACAGTTTAGTGCTATTGTTGACATATACCGACAAGTACAGTTTGAGGTGAAATTTATTTTATTTTTATAACTAAATATTTGATCTGCTCACTCAATGAGTAAAATTATTAATCTCAGCTAGATTCTTAGGTTCAAAAATAGTTTAAGGTGCTTGCTTCGTACTTCTTAATACTTAGATAACTATATATCTATGGTACAGAGTTGAGTATATGATCTGGTACCGGAGGATGGCATTGGGGCAACGGTGGTCCCAAGGTTGGATATGTGCGCAGCCGTAATAGCTCCAAGATCGTTTGCAACTCCAAGACATGAGCATAGTGTTTGCGCACATTGTCCATCAGGTGGCGATGAGTCTTGATTTGTTCCATGCTGCAAGACCGTTAATTATTTGCTTAGAATTATTAGTTACAGATAAATATGGCCAACACATATGTGTAGCTTACCGCTCGCGTTGCTCGCGATCGCGTCGCTGCTCCATCATAAGATCGCGCTGTGAGTTCTGTAGAGTGACGCTAACTTTGAGGCGTTCAATTTTGGAATCGATCATGTGGTTTTGACGTTTGATTTCCAGTGTCTTTTGCTGCACACTATCGATTTTGATGTTGCTGTAATAAATAGTTGCTTAGTCTAATACTGATGCTTATCTTGAGTACTTACATGCGATCGATTTGTTTCCTAAAGACTGCAATTTTTTGCTCCACAATGCGTTCGATGGCACCAGCTGCCATGTATTTCTGGCGTTCGACTTTCACCTTCTCCCAGTTGCGTAAAATATTGAGAAACTCAATGGATACTTTGCATTTCTCGATGGCATCCAGCATGTACTTGAGATAGGCAATATTAGCCTTGTATAGCTTGTGTTCCCATTCCTTAAAGATCACCTGGCGCCGGAACATGGCAACGCGCTGCATGGCTTTTATCTTCTTGTTACCTGCGTCCTGTGTCCAAATGGGTAAACGGTCATATATAAAAGAGGTGTTGCCTTGCATATGGCATAGATATTCACCTTTATCATGTGGTTAACATCATTGATGTCATCCACATGCATTAGAACACAGTTAGACAGTGACTTGGTGGAGCCGTGGATCTGCACCTCGACCTGTCCCAGTGTTAATGTCAACTGTAACGTCATGTTCCTCATGGTCTCCAACTGAAAATAAAAAATGATTTACGCTAGACTGAAGAATAATACAATAATTTATTGATTAATTCGGTTTCGGTTTGTATTATGTTTCATATAAGTTGATCTGACTAACTTACTGAAAGAATACGAGAAAACGGTCATTCTGCACTCTGCAGATGAATACATAGAACAAATGAATTACTCAAAATTTAGCAGATGGTGGGAGTCATATTAACCGAAGATCTATGTCATCTATAATGTAAAATATAGACGAATATTATGTTGACATATTTGTTTAACTTTAAACTTTGGGAGCAAACCAAATGCAAACAACTGACATTAAAATTTAAGAATGGTCGACGGTCAAGATAAAAAAAAATGATTTTTTCAAGATTATTATATTTAATTACGTGTATTTTATGTTAACAGTATTCGAGGCAAAATGCTATTGCATTGACAAGACTCAGACAAGAAATAATTTAGGCTAGCAACGAAGGTTGCTTTAGTTGTTGTGTGAGACATATTCACTGAATTTCCTGAATAAAACCATCGAATGAATGGCTTAAAATGCGATTAATTCTTATTCACTTAGATTGAGAAGTGAAATGAAATCTTAACAACTGTAGCTTTGTCAATTGTTTGTTGCCAAGTGTTGCATATCTATTTTACATATCTTTTTGATGCATCCCCAGAACAACATCTGATGTTTCCTTAAAATACAATTTAAATTTATTTGTGTGCAACAATGACTCATGCTGATGTTTCATATCCTTGAAAATTTCACTCTCGCACCGCCTATCGTAAACTGGTCCGTTGCCAGACCTGTGCAACGACGCCACCAGAATGGTGGGGCAAGTTGACAGCAATTGGGACTGCAGACTATAATCGAGCATATTTAATGAACTTACATAAATCTGTATTGTGTCCTCCATTTCTCGTTGTGTATGGGCTTTGGTCTCCTTAAGACCCGCGATCTCTTTGGTGAGGCCGTTCAAGGCGCTCTGGCTATCCACCAACTGGTGGCTAATGCCCTTGAGTCGCAACTCGCTCTCGATCTTCTGCCGGCGCAGCTTGACAAACGCTTCCCAGGCCTTGGCATCCACCGAAGTCGGACAATTTTTGGGCGTATCATTGTCGGCGATGAAGGCCAGAAATTCGGTAATTTCATTGGGCAAGGGGAAAGCTCCACGTTGCGACTGTTTGGGGCTAAGTCGCTGAGCGGCTTCACTGCAAATCAACGATGAGTTAAATATCTTGTTCGGTAATTTGGGGCGCTTCTTGAACAGCTTGGTCATCTCGTGAGCGGCATGTGGCACAGCGTTTAGAAAGTTGCCGCGAAACTGCCGCTCGCAGGCGCGATCCCTGGTCTGTTGTGCCTCGAGTCGTGTGCGGACATCCTGCTGGCCACGTTCCCAAAAGTCGAAGAGATTCGCATAGCGTTTGATGTACTCGTTCAGCTTGTCAATGTCGCTGCGTAATCTTCGGATTTTATCGCGCAGCTGTCCGCGTCCGTTGCTGGTGGTGATCTTGTTGAGCATTCGGACACGACACTGCTTCTGGGCAAAATCGTACCTAAGTTTGAGCAGCATTAGCTCCGCGACGCGTTGGTTCAGTTTGAGGATTTGCTTGGTCTTCAGCTGCAGCGTTTTGGCCTCGTTATCGTTCAGAATGCGCAAATACTTGCGACGATCCTGCTCGAGCAGATGCACAGCCTCCTCATAGGCGCGAAAGATCTTCTGGTCCTCCAGCGAGTACTCGTGCGGCTGCTTCTTGAGCATGAATTCCGGAATGGGTATATCCTTTTTGATTTCCTCCTCCCACAGCTTCTCAATAACGCCATCCATCATGACAATCAGGGCCCGTGCCCAGAACTCCACAGACCACAGCAAAAGGCGACCTCGCTTGCCGCCCGTGTCTATTGCTTTGGGCTTGCGTCGATTGATCGCCTTCACCTCGGAGTCATCCACCTCCAGAATGGACTTTATGACCTCATCCTTGGCCAGGGTGGGCACCGTTTGCTCGGGCGGCTGAAACGAGTCCATCCAGAGAAGTCTCAGCATGCAATTCATGTTATCATAGATTCGAGTAAGCACACCATTTGTGGTTAGCACATTGTCAATGGTCTCCCGTTTCAATTGCTGCGCCTCGTGGAAATACTTGTTGAACTCCTGCTTCATGGGGTCTACCAAATAGTAATGGTACTTGCAATCATCATTGAATAGCTGATTCGATGTGATTATTTCCTTAGACTGCAACTGGAATTGTGGTGCCATCATGTGATCATAGACACTGGGTCCTTCCACCACGTACAGTTTGAGTTCACGGCCTGCTGGCTTGCCCTCACCCTCTTCCGCCTCCATGTCGCCGTGCAAGGAGTCTTCTGTCAATTCTTCTAAGGAAAACACAGAGAGACGCATGTGATCTTGCAGATCGTAGAAGCGATATTTGTCGAATACCATCATATTTGACTTGCGCACAACTGAAAAACTCTCGAAATTTGCTTCGGCAAATATGGATCGCACTTTGTAATTAATATTGACAGCCCGGCTTGTCACCAGCTGCATAATCCAGTCCCGAATCCTCGACTGATCCTCGATGGCGCGCATCAGTGACTCCCGTTCCAAATCACACAGCTTGTGCGCCTCCTCCGTCAGTGCCTCCAGCCATTTGTAGTGGTAGCAAAACTTTTTGAAAATCCCCTTCGATTTTCCAGTCACGGAAATATCGTAATCGATCAGCGCCGTCACCTTGGCCGAGAAATCCTGTATCATCTGAAGTATCTTGTCGCGCTTAAACACATCTGCGACTGTGTACTCCTCCTTCATCTCCAATTTCACGGTGGCTGCCACAAATGCTCGTGACACCATCCCCGTCTGCGGCACAATATATTTCTCAGGCACAGTTATTTCGCTGTTCTCCCGCGCATGATCGGCCAAGGAGGGCAGGCGACTCACTAAGAGCACATTGTTGGCGTCCAATACTATCAGGTATCTGTAAAGTAATCCAAACAAGAGCGCAGTTAGTTTTTCAGTTGTAATATACAACTAAGAATATACCCTCAAAAAATTAATTACTTTGCGAATTGTATAACATATTAAGGAATTCATTTACGGAAGGCAAGCATGACCAATATAGCCAAATAGTCAACTGGTCAATCTGTTTATTATGCTAGCTAGCAAGCTCAGTTTTCAAATTACCTAAATGGATAATTGTTCAATACGTGTTTTTGCTGCATGCACACAGATCAAACTAATTGTATTTTTTAACAAATTAATTATTATTATTAATAATAATAATAATAATGTTAATAATATTAAAAATAATACAAATAATATCAATCACCTGCCATACGATTAATTAGTGGAAAAGCGATTTACTTTTTTATTATAATTAAATTTAGATGTGGACAGACATCTATGTTCTAAGGCTTGCTTGTACTCAAAAAAAAATATACTGAAATTTATAAATTCGTTATACTTTTGGTACCAAAGGTTGCGTGTTTCTAAAAACTGGGATTCATGTGTTTCTTAAATTCAGGGTGGATATTTCTAAAATTCAGAAAATATATGTCTGCATAGAACAGAAGAATTCTAACATCTAATTCTAAGAATCTAATATAGGAATCGAAGCTGTAAATGTCATTACTATTTGTAGAATTTGAAGATGAAATTTGTTTGCATAATTACTGTTCAGAAAAGCATTTCTTAATTATAAGAACAATTTCATATAAAAGATAAATAGTCCATAAAGCTTTTATAATTTTAGGAAATTTTTTTTCAAATTTACACAAATTATTTCTAGACGCATGAGCAACTTTCTCACTTTATGCGAAATTTTCATTTTAGGAGATATTACAAATTTCAGGACAATTTTTTTTCTGAGTGAAGGATAGTTCATGTAATTAAGTAGTAGTCATGAGCTAACAAATTGATTGACCTTATCTTTCAATTTATGGTAAATGCTTGATGCCATTTGTGATATGGCTAATTGTGCAAAGATTTTTAAGAACTGTATAGATAAAAATGTGCCAAGTATTTTTGTTTGCAGGTTGAGAACTGAATAAACTATTGCCGGATAGTGTAAGTATCTTGGGATAACAGAGCTAAAGGTATACCTACTTGGAATTGTAGCACTCCTTGGCGCGCAACACAAATTGGGGCCGAAAGAAGAGTGAGACAAAGCGTGACATCATGAATGCCTTCTTGGCACGCTTGTGCTGCCGAAAGTGGACCATGATGCCATCAACGCCCCACGTGAGCAGATGTCTCGTCATGTTGACGTCAATGATGTGTCCGAAGTGGGCCGATTGTATCGATGCAGCCCACTGGAGTTCGCTGCTGTCGTTTAGCACAAACTGGTCGAATACGGCGCTATCCTTGACCACACCCACAATCTCAATCAGCACCCAGCGACCCATGGGTGGCTGTACGATGAATGCCACATATGAGTTGGGCAACGGCAACTCACGTTTATGCAGCCGCCTATCCTTGCCCCAATTATATATCCACATCTCATCCGCATGGCCCGGTTTTTGTATGCTTTTATCGCGCGATATCATCACCAAGAGACGCGGCCCCTCCACGAGGAGGAAGCTGTGCACAAACACTTGCTTCACCAGCTGCTCATCCTTGATGGCAAAATAGTACGTCATCTTGGGCGGTCGGTACTCAATATTCACAATGTGCAGAGCCTTGGCCTGATCCTGAAAGACGGCGCAGTTGTCGTGATAGTCCATGGCAAAAACAGCTGCCGAATCGCAAGTCAGCTCATAGACGATGTTCGGCAACGAGGGCTTCTCGAAGTGGATGAGCACCAGGACGCCGTCCACGGTGCCGACAATTACATACGGATTGTTGCGATGCGAACAGATAGCACAGGCCAAATCAATGGGCACCGTGGAGATCGTTTTGCCATATGGCACATCCATCATGGCAATGCCATCGTTGTGCAACACCACGACGCACTCCTCTTTAAAGCAGGAGAGCATCCGAAAAGACAGCACTTTTTTACCGGCAACATTCACCGGGTTCAGTTTACCCTCGCTCTCCTCGACCATCACCTGGTCAATGCTACCCAGTTCGCTCGAGGCATAAAGCTCTCCATTCTGATTGCTAATGAGCGTGCAGACATTTGCCAAGCTCTGATCAATCGTCCATTCGACGACAAAGTTGCCGGCCTTCTTCTTAATGTAGTACGCCCTGACACTGGTCCAAATTAGGAATCCCGATCGGTGGAACAGCAGAGCATGTGGACGAGCAAGGACCTCGTTGGCACACTCGCTTAGACTGGCGGTTGACCAGCGCTGTTTGATGGCGAAACAGGCGATGTCGATCTGGGAGAATTCGCCATAGTCGCTGATCACATAGAGTCCATCGTCGCTGAAGCTCATGAAATTGCGTTCGGATTTCAGATAGTTCCTGCCCATTTCCACCTCGGACACCTGATGCAGAAACACTTCTTTCTCCGCGTAGCACATCTCGTAGCATAAAATGCGCAAATCGATCTTGTCGTACTGGACTATTACGGGAAAACTCCCAGTACCCAATGCTACCGAAAAAGGTCGAGTATCAATATATGTTGGATGCTCCAGGATAGTTGTGTTTGTCCGAAAGTTAAACACACAAATTGCATAATTCGGATAGCCGCCGATTCCAATGAGTAGATCGAGATCAGAAAATCGTATCATAGTAAAGTTCAGTATGGAAGCTGAAGGGCGTTAAGAGATGTTGGTTAGTGGGGTTTTAATACTTTAAGCCATTCATATTAAATTATGATAGATAATTATGAAACAAGCCAACGATTTCCTTTCTCATTTTGAAATGATTCGTGGCACACTTACACGACAGAGTCGAGTATCGGGTCAACTCGGGATACTTGTAGACGTATATATTGGGGCACAGAACACTCTCGGCAAATCCAAAAAGCGGAAAGCGATTGTGACCGGCAAAGGCGCTTATGTGCAGGCCAGTGGCAACGGTTTCTGCCCTGAAATAGCTGACTGCGAGCGTTGACATCTGCGTAAATTTGATCAAATTGGCCTGTCGAAGGGCGCAGACATCGGGACCCACATTTGCAATGCTGCCGCCATCATAGTTGTTGCACCAGCTGAATTTAACAGTTCCAGTTAATAATCTATAAATTATGTTATATGTTTAGAGATATGCCATACCAAACCGTTGAAGTAATATTCATTTTGCTGTTGTGAGTTTGATTTGTGCTTCCATTTGCCAAATGCCGTTCGTTTCAGTCAACAAACCAAACGGTTGCTAAGATATCAACAATTTGCCATGACAACTAAAATGTAATTAAAACAAACTGACAGAAAATTCAAAAGATCAATTCGTTCAGCGGTAATTGTTGCTCATTGTCGTCCTGCGTCTAAGCAGCTCACCCTCACGAATTTCCCAGGTGGCAACTTCAAATAACACCAAGATACGCAAGAAACGCATATAAAACGACGATATAAACGATACTAGCAGTTATGTCCCATTTGTTTTTTTATTTCACTGCTTTCGCTCATCGCTTGTGTATTGTTATTTTCATCGTTTTAATGTTATTGTTAATGTCTGCCACTTTCTCCTGTGTGAGAGCTTCTTTATGAGCCTAGCGAATGCGATTTGAACTGCAAGCTGCATTAATTATTTATCAAACCACTTTTTAATTTTAAAGCCTCAAGATTTTTGTGCCTAATATTTATCATAAGAGCTTGAAGATGATATCATTAACATGTACAGGAAGAAAGAAAGGTTTCCGAACCATATAAAGTATATATATATAAGGCCTTGTCGATGTATAAAGTGAATTTAAAATTCAAATCGATAATCATTTTAAAAGCTTTTTGGAGTTTGCAATGTAAAAAGCGGAAGATTTTCGTTGACAAAAAATGGGAAATTTGGCACAAACTGTGGACAAGAAGATAGGGAGACACACATAGAAGAAGCAATACATTCTTCGAGACAAAAATATAATGCCCTCTATATGGGAATAAAAAACAAAGTAATTTTTTCCATTATTCATTATATTATATGTTTCATCCGAGTCGATATAGCAATGTCCGTCTGTGTTTCTCTTCTCAATTCTTACACCAATTGTTAGCCTCTATTTTAAAGCTGTCCAGTTCTAACTTGGCATATATTCGCCCCATTATTTCTGTTATTAAGGACATTGAGCATACAATTCTCACTATATCATATAGCAGTCATAGGATCAATTTCTCGAAAGAGATAAGTATGTGAGATTGACATAGGCGTCGACTTACAGTTCACCGTTTGTGATACAATATAACTACAGAAAACAGAAGGCACATAAATAAAATTGTTTTAAATCATACAAAATCATAATAATATTTCGATGTCTAGACTAAAATGTAGATGTCAGCAGATTAATTTGGTCTACAAGAGTAGGTAATCTTCGACTTGCCAAATATTACCATTCTTTCTAGCTATATTTGGCACTGGAAATTTCCTAAACTATTGTGTACAATTGCTATAAACGATTGATTATAAATCATTTTAAATTTGTTGTCACTTACTTATTCTAAGTTATAAATGTAATAAATAAATACCTATTTAAATTATTGCATTTATATCCATATTTTATCACTCCATTTTCCTTTACCGAAGTTATTGTAGACTACACTTGTATTAGATTTGTGTAAATTTACTTCAACACTAAATTCATAGACACAGCCCAAAAGAAATGAAATATGTTGTGCTGTTTATAGCGAAATTAACTTGAGGCTTGACATTGAAGTGACCATTTGCAGAAGGAATCGAATTACTGGCGAGTTACGTCAGTTGCTCCTACATTTAAGGGCTGCCCACAGAATTGGCATAACTAATCAGCTGGCCTCTAAATTCCCAGCCATTTTTCACATTCGCCAGCAGCACCTGCAGCACAGAAGTTTACAGCCTACTTTGGGGCGCCACTCAATTATTTATGTGCCCCTGCAGTGCAGACTGCTGAAGGTGGGTGGGCAGGGCAGTAAAGGGATTGGGGTTTGGGGCTGTCGGGGATTGCAGACTTCATGTAGCACTTTTGCACATGTTCCGTCTCGCAGTGGGAAACGTTGGCGCACAGTTTGAGGAGTCTGAATTTCAGACATGGAATCTCTTTAATGTTAATGACTGAGTGCAGAAAAAGTTTTGGAGGGCTTGAGGCGGCTTTGCGGCAAGACGTCGTCACCAGGCTCGGGATTGCAACTTTGTCGTTGTGTGTGAGCCGCCAAATCTCTGGCGACAAGTTTCTGCTGCATACTTCGAGAAGCGCACAACTTTTCTTCTGCATTTATGCGACACTCATTAAAAACGCATTAACAATGTATTGTGAATCATTGCTGTGCAATAAGTTGCACACATGCAGCTGCAGCGGTTCTGTGTCTATGGCTTACCTGGGTTGGCACCAATGTTCATACAATATAACACTATTTACCTTAAACATGTGCTCAAATATGGGCACCACTTTTTGGTTAGTTTTCGGTATTATACACACATATTTCTGCATTGAATTACAATTTTAAAATATGAAAACAAATGGACTGGATAATAATTGGAGAGTATTTCAGAAATGAAATGATTGTGTCAACCGATATCAGTCGACATTAAGTAAATAAATAGACAAGGAAAAAACTACAAGCACATTATTATTTTCGTGGCACAACCCATTTTTTATAAAACCTGTTTTCAAACTTGTTAAGAGAAGCGTTTTCAAAAGCATTGCGATATCATCATTGTATTAAATAAATTATAAACTAGACAATGGCAATAACAACAACAACAACAACAAAAAGCAGCAGAGTGTGCTGCCATCATACAAATTTAACTTCCAGAAGAAAAGAACTGCCGCGGCCCAGATGTGTTGAAAATTTCTTCCTTCCGCATCAGCTGCAATAACTACAACAACGATAACAAGCACAACAGCAACAGCAACAGCAACAACAACAACAATAACAACAACATTGGCAAACCTCAACCTGGGTTACACAATTGGCTGGCAAATGGCTAAGTGGCTGTCTGTCAACCAACAAGTTTGGGTCGTCCCTCTTTGTGCTCCAGGTTCATGTGTTAGGCGTCATTCAAAATGTATATTAAAATTTGGTAGCATAGCCTCAGGGGAGTTGAGCTGGCTTGGTATTTTGTGTGTGTCTTGTTGTGTTTGTTATGTTGTGTGGCAATGCTTAACAATTTCTTTATGCATTGCCATTTTGCATTTTGGGCTTTTCTTGAACGGAAATCCTACCTTAATATTCACGTTGGCATCAGACTTGTTGGTGTTGCTGTTGCTGTTGTTGTTGTTGTCCCCTTAAGCGAATTTGTCTGCTGAAAAATACTTAACAAATTTTGAAATAGTGTAGATTCATTTTGCATAAGCGCACAGGCATTAATAATTGGTTGTTGTGCTGTGTGAAGTAAAGCCCATTTAGAAGGTATTTCCGCATCAGGGCTAATTATACGTGCTGCATTCTAATTGAGCGGCTTTTAGCGCATTTTAATGCATTTAATGCCTAACGCATTTGCATTACACCGATTTTTATTTACTTATGCAAATTGCAAGGCTTAAATTGAACGTATGCCAAACTTGTCGCTAATGCAACTGGTAAAATGGTCAAATGGCATTTATTGCAAATATGTCTAATTCTAATTTATGATTCTGTTGTGCCATTTTAAATAAATATTAAAATAAATTACATCTCCCAAAATGGCCTTTTTCGAATTTAATAATTCTGTTAATTAGACTCTGGTTCGCCGAGTAATAGCTACCTAAATTATTGATTATTTAGCTCAAAAAGCCAATGTCATATTGGTTTGCCATAAATTATCACCTACATTACTCACCCTCAGAAATCAGGCAAATAATTTGATTTACTTATAAAGATAAATAAATGATATAGAAATATCTAATGAAGATTAATTCCTTATATAGTGGAAATGTTAAAAATGTCAATGATATCAATACCGGCACATCGAACGCGACCTATGAGATGGAAGTCTATCTTGTATCTTGTTCGCAACGAGTTGTTTATGAGCATTGGGGCCCTTGTATGGGTTCCGTTCTTGTTTACCTTCCTGTTCTGGTATTTGTTATCGGACAGACAGCTGATTATAATGGGCTGTGTATTGCAATATCCTGCCCTGCCATTTTATGCGTATAGTTGTTGCTGTCGTGCAACTCGTTAAATTTCCATCAGTGTGCGTTGTGCGCCATATTGGCCCAAAGTGTCACACAGAGCGAAACTTAAGCAATGAACTCTGATGTCCTCACGTATTTGTATAATATCGATTTGACTCACAAAAGCCACACACTCATGTGATACAGTTCACACTTCAGTATGGGTTCCTTGCGAGTGTGTGTGTGTGTGTATGTCGCTTAGCTGCCACACATGTACGTAATTGATATTTTATGAATGAAATGTAAACACTTTTTTTATGTGCCAAGCGACCATGGGAGCGCCAGCTCCAAATGTGAGCGTAAAACTTTGACATGATGTGCCACATGCACCCTCCACTTGTCATGTGCTTGGTTCATCAGGAATCATTTGCATTATATGGATAACGTTGGGTACTTAGTTCTCAGATTTAATTTATAGAGAGAGATATGCTGAAGTACACTTGCCCATTTTTAAAAGTTGCTGTTAGTAATATTTAAAGTAAATAAATGGAAAGTTGGGTCACTCTTAATGGCGATAACAACTTAGGTATGAAATGATTAATTAATCAATTTTTGTTAATTTTATTTTGTACAACTGACATTACTATTTACGTTAATCTTAAAAACGAAGCAAGTTCTATCAATTATTTATTTATTAATTTTTGATTTTAAATATTTAACTTTTTTTCTAATTTACTCTTCGTTTTATGTATTTTTTTATGATTATGGTTTTTTCTTAATTTAAAAAAATAAAATAATTTAACCTTTTTCTTAAGCTGTTCCATATTTAATCCTGCTAGTTTTTGGTAGCTCATCTACGCTTCGGTGTGACCGGCAGCAACACTGAGAACATTGTCGGTCACAGGCTCTTTAGGAGCTCGGGGACACAATAAAATGGCAACAAAGTGTCGAGCGAAAGCAGCTTCATAAAAGTATTTTCAAGTACTTTTATACAAAATATAAGGCATTAAATGCGCTATGCTTAACCCATAGCAAACAGTCAACGGTTTGTGTCGGTCATAAATTTGAAATTTTATCCATAATATTTTCTTTCCTTTGAACACGCATACTTTTATATCTACACATATGCATAAATTCTTTGCTCCTCTTTGTTTTTATTTCATTTGCAATTGAGAGCAAAGCTGAATAAAAACAACAAAAAAAAAAAAAACTTTCGGTTATAATTACAAAAGCATTTGATTGGCGATGATTGTTTAATCATTCGCCATGTGTTCATCCGGCTATCTGGCTTGTTTTTCCTCGAACTGATGATTTTCATTATTTTAATTGTGTGCATGGAAATGCTGGATGTGCTTCGACTGATTGCCCGCTCTATTTGTGATGGTATATTTGCATTAGCTAGCACAAAATTGTTGTAATGAAAATCACAAAGTGCACATCTCATCTCACATATTTGTTGTTGTTATGGAAAACTTCAGCTTAAGTGCTGTCTGTTCTGCATGTGGAAAGTTATCTGGTGCTGCCAACAGTGCGTATGATTGATGTGCCGTCATGGATGGCAAATTTATTTGTATTATGCTGAATTCAATCGTGTGATTTTTATTGCTGTACACGCACAGAGAGCGGAAGAACTTTATTGAAGAATGTCTGCACACTGTTATTTTATTTCTCAGGCAATTTATGCTTTTGCATTGCTTCCATGAAAATGTACAATGCCGGCTTCTAAAAACAAAGTGCTTCAGCTTCAGTTTTCATTTCCATAAGTGTGATAGACACTGGCTCAAGCAGTCGGCTTTGACATTTGCGGTATCTTACGGACATCTGGCAGCCATGCAGCTGTGCTTAGGCGCAGGGCGTGGCATGTGTCCCTGCCAACCGCAGACATAGCCGCAGAAAGTTGCGCCTAAACGGAGCTGTTGTTGGCATATGCATGCCGCACTACAAAATGATATATTGGCCGCCATAACAGAACAGAAATTTGAACAGTAAGTCATTTAGTTGTGTGCTGGCAGGATCTATAAATCACTCGATGAGTGTGCCACGCGTGCTTGTCATTAGCTTCTCAAAGATGCTCTAATCTTGAGAATTGATATTATTAATCCATGAGATTTCTGACAGCAAGTTGTGCATGAAGCTTACATATATATTTCAATGAAATTTATTTTCTGTTTTATTTATTTTATTTATGTCTTATTTTTTAGTTAAGACACACCTTAGAAATTTCTGTTTTTCAAATTTGCCGAATAGGAGTAGGCTATCTGCAAAAGGTGATATCCTTATGTTAAGCGAGACGAAATTGTATATTTATCGATATTCAATATTCAATACTATTGTACTATCTTATATACATTTTGTGTACCCTTTATAAAAAGGTTTGAAAATATTCTAATGGTAGACCGAATAACGTGGAATATATTAAAACAAGTAGTAAACGTTAACTATGTACTTAACTATAAGCTTAATGACATGAGCTTAAATACGTATTATCAAAAAACAAATATACAAAATAGAAACTGCACAGTTTTTCTGCTAGCTCCGAGTCTGCAACCGAGATGAAGCATGTAGTTTGCGTAATATTTGTCGAAGGCATGAGGTAAACACAGAAGCACACGTACATCATACACAGCCAGAGAAACAACAGCAGATAGATCAAGAGGGAAATGCCTTCACACTTATTTGCATATTATGAATGCGACACACACACACACACACACACACACACACCAACATACACATGCAGACTGGAACAAACAGAGCCAGCAAAATACCCAAATTCCATGCTCAATTTCAGATTTGTGATGGCAGCATACCTGAACACAGCCATGCCCACTTCCTCAACACATTCATGCCCCACACGGTTTACGTGCCGCAACGCTAACGTGCTCTTTGTAGGCATATAAATTCAGAGTCGATTTTGGGTGCCGTTCTGTTTTGGCTCATTTGGGCGACTTCTGTTGTAGGAGAATCGTCCCAGAGTTGCCAAACGATGCCGATAACAACAACGTGCAGCAATTGACAGCTTTGCAGCATATCAAACATTTTTGTCAGTAGTCAATAATGAAAATTCCCTAAGTACCAATGCGTGCACACAAGTGCTTTTGTGGCAACATTTTGTAACATATTTTCAAACGCCATTGAAAATATCGATGGAAATTTTTGATGAAGCATTAAGAAGTGGAATATGAATTGCGATAAAACAGCAGGAAAATTACCCAACGTTTGCCTCCAGAGTTAATTAATTTATACGTACTTAGTAGTTACTAACTAGATATGCTGCTCAAAATTATAAATGTAAATTACCTCTTATGACCACTTCTGACGGATACAAATAGTTAATTTGAGTTCTTCTATTGACAGTTGAAATTGCAAAAATGAAAAATCAAATTTATGAAATGCATAAATAAATGTACAATATGAATAAGTTTCGATATAATTATTAAAGATAAAGCTTATGAAACAAAAGAACAGCATTAACACTTGTGATTTATGAAAACGTTTAATATTGAAATTTAGGCAATTATTTAGTGTATCATCGTACTTCTGTCGTTGATTTACAATTCCTTTATATATTTATTTTTTAAACTTAGTATTTATTAATGTTGTCACAGAAAAGTTAAGTATTGTTATAATTAGAAGTGAATATTTTGTTTCCATAGAATCTTAATGCTTAATTCTAAGCAGCGTTAAACGAATTGTTGGCAATATTAGGAAATTAATTTAATACAGTTTTTTTTACTGTAATTGCAATTGAGATGTGAGTGGAGTTTTTCCCTGATATTTGATAGGTCTACTAGATATGGTAAAGTTGAGCTTTTTCAAGAGGAACGTTCGGTTGTGATTACAATATGTTTGTATTTATTTTATCCACTATTGAAACCTAAGCTTAAATAGCCTAAATGCGTGACTTTCAACATGGTCAAGACTTTCATTCATTCATTAATTTTCCTCATAGACTTAGCTATTTTTCAATCTCTCTTTATGACGCTTGTCTGTCTGTTCTTCTTTGTAATGCCTTTAATTTCTGCTTCTCTATCTGCGTACTTACACTTTTAACGTTATTTATACGTTTTTAACGCATTAACGCAAGCTGACATCTCCGACTCCATCTTGTTGCTAAGCATCATTAGTCGAGTAGGTTTTTTCTTAGTTAAGGAAACTTGGAGCATATCCGACAACACATCATATTTTCGAAATCCCTGAATTGGCTTTGAACAAATTTTATGATGATGGAAATTGTATGTAAATGTATGTCGGCTGTTGTCTGGATAAACATGTAAGTATCTCATAGAAAGATACTGTTCACAATAATAGTATTACTTGTTTTCAGGTACCGGTAAATATATCGATTATGAATCTGTGCAATTTAGAGAAACCTTGCTGAAGTGAGGTTTTACCAATGTCTCGTAATGTTGCATGAACTTCAGTTAGCCTAGTCTCACTTCTCGACTCATTCGTATGAATTTAGCTCACATTGTCTCTAATTCGGCCTGCCCCATTCAGTTGCATACTTCGTTCCGCGTGTGGAAACCACGTACATACGTTAGCTGCCCTGTCGTGTTTCGTCTGGCACGGAAATGAACTTAATTTATAGCGCTAAAAAGGATTTGAGTTGGTGGCCTCCCACTCACTACTCCGAGTCCGCCTTCACCCAATCCGCACATAGAATCGTTTTGCGTCGTTTGTTTTTCCGGGTTTTGTTTTGTTTTGCTTTGTTTTGGGCCCTTTTTAAAAAGCAAGCGCAAACTGCGATTCTCGCAATCATGGCTATAATGATTTGTGTGCTTAACGCGGCGCCGCCGTCGACGTCGACGTCGCTGTAAGCCCTAAATTATAAACTATCTACAGAGAAGAAAACTTTGCAGCACATACTTAAATATACACAACATATATATATATATATGTACACTTGCCTGTAAGTGTTTGTAGTGTGCTGCTTTTGTATAATTTGTGGCAAAAAGTTGTAATCATATCCAGTGGAAAGTTAGTGCGTGTTTCGTGCTGCGAACTCCGCTCTTGCCAATTACAATTTCCTTTAACATTAATTAGCATGTCAGTTTTATGGCAAATGGCTTTTAATTTCGCCTCCAGTCAATGGCATTGCCAATGGCCTTGTGTTTTATTTGCCAAGCCAATAATTATGCAAAGCAGCTGCCCACATTGAGTGCCAGTTAAGCCATTTGCGAAGCACACAGAGAGAGAGAGAGAGAGAGAGAGAGAGAGAGAGAGAGAGCGAGAGAGAGAAGAGGGTCCTTATAAGGTTGATGAAGCGTATCCTTTATAATGTGCAAATGAGGGCTTAGAATTCCGATGTAGGTGAAGCTGCAATGTAAGTAGATAGGAAGCGCCTTGGTTAGGGGGCATTCAAGTTGATTCTAGCGTTATATCTTAAACACAGGCACACATATATTGATAATATATATACACTGATAATATATATATAAGAGTGTTCTAGTTCGAGGTGCGTGACTTGCAGGTACTCTGTACCTGGTTAAATATATTGTATCGATTAAAATAGGTTGTAGTTGTATTGCCTAATTTTTCTTAAATCTTCTGTTTTTTTTTGACATTTATGAAAAAAAACATATCTAAATAATAAAAATAGGTCACCTAATAATAAACCATATGATGTACTTAATATTAGACATGTTAAATTAGATATTCCTTTAGTTGCGTTTACTTTAATTAAGAATGTATTTTCTTTAATTGTATAGACATACTTCTATTTGATCCACTCACATTCACAGATTCATGTCACTGGTATTATCATTCTTTGTTCAATATTGCTTAACCTCTTATGTCCTTTTCAATTGGTTCAAGGCTATTTATAAAATAAAATGATTATTATTATAACCTTAATATTTCTTAAAGTTCCTGTAAGTTTTTTCTTCATTTCATACTCTCGCTTTAACCTCTTTAGTGAATAGGTGTGGATTTTGGTTTGGATTTCATGGCGCTACTCTCCATAGGTTTTTGGCCCCGCTGTCTATCAATGCCCTGGTAGACTTTCATTATATTGTCAGTGTGGCTTTCGAAACTGTCAGGCGACAACAGCAGCTACGGCGTTGCTGGATTTTACGCGGCTGACAATGTAAAAGGTAGATCTCGAGAAGTTTGTTATTTTCGCAATGGCATTGTTTTTTTTTCTTTCACATATTCGTGGAGCAGTCTGCATCTGATAAATGCGTCAGGTAGACAGGCACTCAGAGGTTTCGGGGTAGACACGGGTTCAATTTACGGCCTTTGAGATGTCTGCAACCCGCTGAACCGCAAGTCGAATTCATATGGCTGACATTTACTTAAGTGACTGCACGGAGATAGGAAGGGAGGCAGCTCGAGCTCAAAGCCATTTCGCAATGCTGTAGTTATCATAACAATTATGTTGCAGAGACAATTGCAACAATTGCGCCGGAGGAGCCACTTCAAACAATGACATAAAACAAAGCCGTAGCAATGCCAACGACGTTTCAGCATTGTAGTTTGCAAATTAAATAATTCCCAGTTACATTTCCGTTTCGCCAGTGCGTCGACAATATTATTTCGCATTTGTTGGCTCCTCAGTAACCAGTTACCATCTACCAGCTACCAGTTCCCTAGTTGTCGAGCTGTTTCCGAGGGCTAATTGTGCGGCCGTTGTCATTGCCATTGCCGTTGCCGTTGCCGTTGCCGATGCCATTGCCTTTTGTTTAAGTACGACAGCGTCCAGGACAATCTCTGGAGTTATGTGACTGCAATAACACTAAATTGGCTAGATATTTCGCGGTTTTGCCGCTGTGCTGATTTCAGCGCTTCTTCAATTAACCCCATGCGATCTGAGATTTATCAAACATATATATTTGTCTTAGCTAATCGGTCTGTTTAGTTAAAATTAATACTGTTTTGGAAACCTACTAAAAAAGGAGTGATTTATATTTATATTTTTATTAAAACTGACTAACTTTTTGCTTAATTCGAAAATGAAAATGACAAATTAATTGCAGAACAACTGAAAAGTTTTTAATTAAATACTATTTTATTAAATTAATTAACAAAAAGCCCTTCAATAAGTTACTACAGAAGTGTATTTTAAGATCTTAAAAATATCTAGCAAAACCCATTTGATTTTACGTATTGTTAATTTAAACCTTAAGCTGCACTTTCAACTAAATAGTTTACCTCTTTGTAATTATTTTATATTTAAGTCAATAGGTATAAAAAAGTATACTTTTTTTTTTAAATGGGACTCGGTTAATTTAAGTTCATCTTATGTATAATGTTATTATGATCGCAGCGAGTAACTTTTGGTACCGTGTGCACTCAGTGGGTTAATTGACAAATGCAAGTTGACGCTATCGTCCAGTGCGTTTAGCTTTTAATTGTAGCAAAATTTTGGGGCGGTGCATTTGCATATAATTATGTAGGGAGTTTTATGCGCATTCGCGCTATCTGCATTGCTTCATCCCTGGAAATCTAGCGTCTCTCGTGTCTCTCGCGTCTCTCAGTAGTAATTTGCTGTTGTCTCTGCGGCTGTCATTGGCACGTCGCCTAACCATATGCAATGCAATTGCAGAAAACTGTCCATCAACGCTGTCATTTACTGGCCTGAACAGGCCCAAACTGTCGTCCCCATCCGGAGGCTGACGGATGCCGGCTGCTGATGCGTTTCTTAAATGTTTGCAGGCTGTACAATTTATTTAAACGCGCCTCTGTCATACACATGACACACTGACGGACAGAGAGGCATACGCACTGCGTCATCATCAAACCCATTCTCTGTTCCTGTTTCTGATTCTAATTCCCACTCTGTGTTTCGTATATGAGTCTCCCGTGGGGCCAACCAATGCAAATTGCATTCAGACATGACATTTCTTAGCAGACATGTTGCAAATTAATGAAATTGTGAACATCTATTGACAGGAGACACATCCAATTTAGTTCACCATCCAGGCAACATGTACTTGTATTTGCGGACATTAAAAAAGATAGAGCTTGCAATAGAAAAGAAAAATGTACTGTGCTGCAAGTAAAATCCAAAAAAATGTATATATATATAATTATATATATATATATATAAAATGGAATGGAAGCAAAAAAAATAAATGAAATAGTTTTTATATCCTGAAACCGTTAACAATGGGTAAGAAGGGTATAATGGTGTTTGCAATTGTATGTAATAGGCAGAGGGAAGCATCTCCGACCCCATGAAGTATATATATTCTTGACCAGTGTCAACAGACGAGTCGATAGAGCCATGTCCGCCCGTCCGTCTGTATGAACATGCGGATCTCAGAGTATATAAGAGCTAGAGACTTCAAGTTTGGAATATAGGTTCTCGTATACCCGGCGCAGATCAAGTTTTCTTTATTTTTATCGATAACTGCCTCCATTTCTCGAATATCGATACATTTCGATTTCCGATAGCAATAAATGCTACACTTTTAAAGGCAGAATCTTCTAATTAATACGAAATATACATATGTATATTATTGATCAAATTCCCAAATTTCATCTAGATCAATTAAGAAACACCCAAGTTATTGTCGAAAATATATTATCATATTGATCCCACTTCTATCAGCAGCCGCAAGCATTTTCTGTTTGCATAAATATGCGAGCGCATATGTTAGAAAGAGACGCCATAATATTCGAAGCGAGCGTCAATATGTCTTTGTGTGTATTCTGCAGACCCCCGTTATCCCTTAACGAGTGCGTGAAAATTGGGTTGTTTGCCGAAAAGTGGTTATAGACTTGCTTAAATTTAAATAATTTGTTTTCTTAATTCAATCGTTAATTTTACAAATAGAATCGCGATAAGTAAGGAATATGAATGTTCGAAATGTTGGGCATAGTGGAATACAGCTATTAATGTACTCTGCGGTATACGTATGTCGAGATAATATTATTTTCTACATGATATCTTTACATACAAAATATCTTTACTGACTGCCCTTGTTTTTGATTAATTATTTTATAAATTTGATTTTCAAAAACTAAAATTATAAGTTTTATATAAAAATTTAAGTTTTTGTTTATTTTGTTCCAGATGCATTCATGATATTTTTTCTTCTAAGTATTTAACTTTTAGAAACACAATTATATCTGTTTTTTTTTCATTAAATTTGAATTTTAGACCGACTTCCCATACTCTGTAGAGCATGCGTCTTTTGATTTTAATTGTTGCAATCGATATTCTTTCGACAAAGAATAGAATTGAGTGAAAGGTTGCTGGAAGTACTTCTTAAGCAGTTTTTATACTTTGATACCGAAGGTATCATAGTTTTGTGGTTTCGTGCAATGTTCGTCATGCTGTCTGTCCGTCTATATGAACGCAACTTTTTTCGACAACCTTAGAGAAAAAACTTGAAGCTTGGAACAGAAAAATTGGAGTGCTACGTCCACTAGGGGGTTACGAAATCGTTAAAATCGATAGTTGCAAATCGATAAGGCCACATATCTCTCACTATTTTAAGGCTATATTCACAAAGTTTGGTTGGTAGGTTGTTGGCGATATCCCTAAAATATCGATATATGCCACGCCAAACTCGGCCGCCCCCAGACCAGGCCACCCCCGGCCCTACAAATTTTAAATGGCTATATCTTCCGCAGTTTTTTTAGTTTGAGTTATTAAGTATATTACTGGTAGAAGCCTTTAAGAACTGAACCACGCCTACACCTGCATCCGTAATCGCCAAAGCCGATATTTCGGAAAGTGTAAATCGATAAGTATGCACATCTCCCACAATTTTAAAGATAGAGTCACCAAATTTTGAATATAACTTGCTCCTTCAAAGATAGGCATATAATATATATTTTGTAGACCACGCCTACATCCGCCGCCCGAAGTTTCTGTGACCTGGAAATCTGAAATGGTCATTGCTTCTACAAACTTGTAAGCTAGAGTTACAAAATTGTGAAAATACGTGTTTTGTTTTTAAATATAGTTACGTATGACTATCATTGCTAAAATTCTGAAAATGTTTAGTTCGAGTTGTATCTCCTCCATCTAAGATGGCTCTAGTCCATATATTTTCATCAGTTATTGGGATTTGTTACACCCGACTGCAGTGTACTGTGACATCTCAAGTAAATGCGGCTTCTATGTGGGTTAAACCAAAACTTTACGTAACATCCAGGCAGATGAAATCGTCAAGTCGGTCTGTCTACACTGGTGGTATTTTTAATTGTCTAGCTTGCGCCAGGAACGTAAAACAATAAATCAAGAAATCTTTTGCCATTTGGCAAAATTCAATAAGACCGTCGTCCCTCTTGAGCAGCGAATTATTAAAAAAATTTCGATTGATGCCTATAATCCAAGTGGATTATGGCGAAAAACTTGGCCACGATTGGACTTGCTGACCAAAGAAGTTTGGCAACACGTCAAACTTGCTTCGCTACTCACAGGGAAAATAAATTCGGAAGCGATCCAACTCCTCTTGTATCCCTGCAATTAACTGTCATCAATCTCAGAGCGTAAGCTTTAGTCAGTACACAAGTCCTTGTAGATTTCTTTAAGCCCGTATAAGGCTTTGTGGGGTTAGCAACATAATTGATTGATGTAATGAGAAACGTAATGCAGAAGAACTTCTTGTGAAATGTAGATATAAATTGTTCGATCCTCTCCCAAATACATTCATTTGGCTACCTACAAGGAACGGGTTACCTTTTCTGCAGCTTTTTCTTATGATATTTTTTAGCACGCTAAACTTAGATAAATTTCTAAAATTCGCAACATACTTTATGAATTTGGAATGTAGAGAATGCTGTCCCTTAAAGGGAAATGCACAGACAACAATCTTACATTCTGTAGACATTCGAGAATGTAAGAAATGTTGATAGTGAAATCAGGCTATGTGAGACACTCTACCACACCGCCAGACTCAAGATTTGCCAAAATTTGTGCATTTGTGTGGAAATAGAATTTTTGCATTTAATAATTTGAGTCTTCTTCACTTAATTGAATGAGATTTTATGGGCTACCAATCTAGTTATCCCTTAAAATATCATTTTGCCTATCAGCATTATTAAGGCAAGCCAATTTCCAACAGTCTGAAGTTATTTTAATTATTATTATTTTTGTTAATATTTTACTACATTTTTGAGGCAACTTTGCGTTAGTGTCGCCTGATGCCAAGCCTTAACCCCATTTCCCTTTTGGGACTGAGCATTACACATACGGCAGGTGATCCTAGTTGGGCCCGAGCACAAGCCCATTGCCAGAGCAGGGCGTTTGTTTGGCCAGCTAAGTTTCGTCGTTATTTTGCAGTTTGTTTGGGGCGTGCAACGTTGGAGAGTGAAATGGCAAATAGCCTGCGGCTTATATACTTCAATGCTGAGAAGATGTCATTGTGTGGATGCATGTTTTTGTGGGTGTTTGTGTTGTTGTAGTTTTAGCTGTGTGTTTTGTTTGGTTGTTTGTCGTTTTCTGATGCTGCCTGCAATTTTTGTAGTTGTTGTGCTTTGTTTTTGTTTTCTTTAACAACTTGCTGATGTTGTGGTTGGGTTTGCGGGGTTGTATTTTGTTTCTTTTACATTTTGCGTACATTTGCGGCTTGCAACATTCGCTATGCGTCCTGTGTGTGTGTGTGTTGCAAGGACACGAGCTGCACCACATCCACTTGAGTGCCATTAAAGTGCGCCCAGGGCGGTTGATTGCCAAAGAAATATGTAACATGTGGTTTACCTAGACTTTTACAGGTCCAAATTCGCTCTGAGTACGAATTGTTAAGACTATCCTGCCTCAGTGATTGGATGCACTTGGAGCCTGACACCTTCATATCACCTTGAAGGAAAACGTCCTTTTCAATGTCACAAGGACGCATCTTGGAGTTGTGGCTGTGCCTGTGGTGAAGAGATGTGGTTAGCTATTATTTGTTGTACTGCGTTAACAAATACTTAGAGAAAATACTTACATTTAATTGTGTGTCAATTATTATTATTAATATTAATTTTGGGCAAAAATTACTTATCGTATTTAAACTTCTATTAAATGCAATGAGTTAAATCAACCAAACGCGCTTTTTTCGTTACTCAATTTATGCCCAATATTTATTTTAGTAAGCTTGTGTGCTTAACTACGCATAATGATTAATTTTTGGTAAAATTATTAAATATTTAACCAGCACTTTACCTGCAGCAAATGTGTTCGTCTTTGCCGCTGTGTGTATGCACAACAAATATTTATATGCCCCACGTATGTACACACCTACACACATATGTATGCGTATGTATGCGGGTGTTTATGTATGTATTTTGCGCATAATTATGCAAAGCTCACTTGCGTTTTGTTTGGCCAACGCAACACTTTGAATTCATGCAAGTACTGCTAAAGAGATGAGCATGGGCGGGCCAATTAACCAAAAAGGGGGCTCCGAACCACTGGCAATATTAGCAAAAGAACAACTAGCAGAAATATTATACTATGAATTTTATATACAATTCAATAAAACTGAAAAGAAAAAAGGCTTAAGAATAACTCATACAATTAATTGTAAAATAAATGGCAGATTTGAGCTTCAGCTGAGCTGAGTTGCACAATTTAAAGTCACATGCCAACTATTAACCAACGACACAGGCAGTTGCAAAAATGTAAAACATGTTTCAAAATTAAATTTTAATATTTAGTAATAACTACAAATTTAATGCAAGAAGTATAAAATATGAAAATAAATACAAATTAGTCAAACTCAATAAACTTTCAATAATGTGAAACGAACCTTTACACCAAGTCTATCTTATTCTCACCTTATAAGCTTTTAAATGAAAGCAAACCCTTTTCTAATAGGTGCCTACAGCACTGGGATTTTCATCCCCCGTAGCGTAGAAATAGTTGCCAAAGCCACCGCACGAATTTTCTTAATGAGCTCGAACGTCACACACACACACACACACACACACACACACATACACACACATGTGCACACATGCTACAAATAAACCTTGGCCTTTATCCACTGAACGTTATGTGCAGTCACACATATTATTATTTCTTGCTTAAAATGTGTAAGAATTTGCTTAGTTTAGCATGTTGAAACTCATTCCGACCAGCAAATTCGAATGTACTTATGCAAAAGCATAATTCGCAGGCGGGCAACTTAAAGCTGCTATGCCACGCCCCCAAACGCCTTTTTATAGCCAGCGAAGACGGTGAAGACATAACAATTAAATTTCATAAGCCGTCAAGCGATTTAAACTTAATTATTTTTACGGCTAGGCCAAAAAAAGTATATGGAAAAAACGAGAAAAAGGAAAGATGGGCAAGGAATAAAAACATCGGTTATGAAAGACCACAGCGGAATTAAACTTACACTAAAAGAGAGAAATATTGAGAATGAGATAGCGAGAGGGAGAGAGAGAGAGAGAGAGAGAGAGAGATATGTCTGTCTTTTGCTGCCTTCGCTGCTGTTGTTGTATTTGGCAGCTGGGTGTTGGCAGCTGCTTCCACTCATTAGGCGCTTTATTAAGCGAGATAATTAGCCGAAGCACGTAACTTGCAGTTAATTGATATTATTTGAACTCCACGCTCGTTATGTTAAGGCTCAGTCTCAGACTCAGTCTCAGTTTCAGTCTCTGTCCTTCTCCCTTACGCACAATGTCTCTCTCTTTCTCTCTCTCTGTTTCTGTTCTGTCTGATTTTCTGTCTCCCTCGCGGTGTTGCCTTCAGTGTTGCAGTCACTTAACCTTTGAACTTTTTGCAATTGTGCACAATTAAGTTGAAAATTGTGTTAAAATGGTAAGTAATTGTTTATGAGTCGATTAGGCTGGTCAACAATTCTGCCTGCCGTAGCACTTAAAGCCCATTAAAAGCAGCCGTGAGCCGAAGTCTGCCAGAAAAGGGAACGATTGAGAACAAGAGTCGCTAACTTCAAGTACTGCTAAGGATACCCTTCAGTCAGCCTGCAGCCTTTTGATTACTTCCTTCAAGCTCTCTGCCAGAGTTTGAGCCACATCTTTTGAGCTGCTTTGTTTGGCTACTTTTTTGTGGTCCAATTCACGCATTTAAATCTATGAGCTTCTCATTAGCTGCCTTGCAATTAATTTGATTTTACAGTCACACACATTTATATAAAAAAAACCACAAACATTTACGAAGGCAACGCTCACCTCACGGTGCGATTTAACGACTTTAATTAAGGCAAGAGTTGCTGCCAGACATTGTCGACATGTCGACTGCGACGCGCTGACCTCATTTTTTATAGTCGACTATAAATAACAGAAATTATGTGCATGCCGATCTGGACAGCACTGTAAGAGACGCCCAGTTGTGGCAGTTGGATTTGCAAGCATATCCGAGTTGGCGTCCGACTGTGGGTCCTGGTGTAGGTGCGGGTTTGGGCCAGTCCCCTCGCAGTTTTGGTCGCGTTTTTCAGCGCCAGTTTAACGCGCTGCCATGAATTTTAATTTGGCAACACTTTGGCCAAGGGACACGCAACACGACAGTCGGCTTTGCCGGCGAAATCGAAATATCGCAAAAATCAAGAAAGAACAGAATTTGTTGGCACGCCGAAAATAACATACCCTAGCACGGATCATTATAAATTTCAGGCATATTTAATGTCTGCGTCAAGAAACTGAGCAACTAATTCGTAAAATACCAGATAGACAAACTGACAGACGAACAGACCAAAATGGCTATATTAACTCGGCTAATGACTTTGATCAAGATTAAATTTACTTTATAGTGTCAGAGAAGTCCCATTCGATGTGTTACCAAATGCACTAACAATTAATATACCCTCTGCAGGGTTATAATGCAAAATCAAGACAAAAATAAAAAACATAAGAGACAATCATAATACTCGTAGCGAAAAGAAATTTAAGTAAAATGCACAGTTGTCGTTTATCGAACTGTGGGAACATTTCATAATTGTGCTGCTCAAAATCTTTCAAAAGGTAAATAATTCATTGCTTAATCCAGGTTTATGCAACTAAGGCAAACATTTTTTGATCTAATTCGAAAACTAGAGCTTGTTGAAGAAAAACTTTTCAATTCAATTCAATTCGAGTTATAATATTAAAAAAATTACGCATAATCCATCGTCTTGAATAATCGAATAGTTATAAATAACATAGTATTATTAATAAATCAATACTGCCTGTGCCTTAAAGACTAAACTTTCAGCTGCACGTAATATTTATATTATTAAATCACTACAATAATTTAATAATTTTAAGTTATGTTCCAATGATTTTGTCTTGATTAAATTTATTCAAGATTTAGTATATGTAGTAAAAGAATTACAAATTTCCCTTTATTGTTTGAGAAAATGCATATCAATATATCTTTGCATTGAACCTCCTCAATTTCTTTTGATAATTTTTCAAAACTTTTCCATTGTTAATGGCCAGGCAAATATGATTTGGGTAGGGGTCCAGTCAAGTTGGCGACGCTCTGACGCCGTCCACCACAATCGGCATTAATTTAGCGGAAGTAATGCGAAAAATTGTTGAAGTCCTTGCTCCGTAGCCAGCAGAAATGTTTTTTATTGTACGTCGCTTTGAGCCGAGGCTAATTGGGGCTTGGCCTGTAATTTTGGCAGTATTCACATATTAGCAGCATCCCGACAAGACCTCATTTATTTAATATATTGGCCAAAGGGTTTTCCAACTGTGATCCCTATTTGTGAATTCCTTTTTATCTTTTTTCTTGCTTGGTTAATTTTAATGAACAAGACATTTAGTTTTATATTTTTTTCGGGCGCTTATTTAATTAAATCAACTTGCCCTTTCTTGCTTTAGTGGCCATATTAGTTTTTATTGCTCAATGTGGAACTTAATGCAGCCAAGAGAAACCCCTGCTGCACGAGGTGGGGCAAGGAAAAGGCGAGGCGAGGCGAGGCGAGGCGAGGCGTGCCAGGCTCTACTAATTGCTTTTATTTGGGCCTATCGAAAATATCTAATGCCGTTTATCAAAAAGAGCCACATGGCGAGCTTATTTCATTGTATTATGTTAATGTCATTTTAACGTGAGCCATAGAAATATATCTCGCATATAATTTATAGGCCATCTACGCAATAAAGCTAATGGACATTGGAAGTCTATCAGAACTGAAAGATCCTGATAGGTGTTTTTGGCGAGGAGCAATACAATAGTGAGGCAATACAGCATAGTGAAACTTGCTCTGGTTCCACAAATAATATATGAATTAAGTTTATTGAAAGTCACATTGTTCCAGTTGAATAGCAGAGTGCAGGAGTCAAAATCGCGAAAGGAAAATTAAAAGGCTTATCATTTTTAAATGTATTGTAACTTGTTCAATGACTTATTATACACAGCTTATTGATAATTTAAATTTCTACTTACAGCGTACTTAAAATTTGAATTGAAATTGACTTCTGTTACTTAAATTTGTTCATAATTGTTTACAATAAATGTCCCATTACTTTTTTACATCGGGCTCGGGACACACAGCGTGCCAGGCATGCATGTGAATTCGCCAACATTTGTCTCGGCTCATATAATCTGAAGCTGTACCACTCAGGCGTTCAGCATGAATTCGACACATATTTAAAAACTCATTCACACGTCGTGCCAACTTATTTAACAACTCAACTCAACTCACCAGCAACAGAAGGCCGTAGAACAGTTGTATAGATCTTGTACGATGTACTTAAATTACTTGACGACGACGACGACGACGACGACGACTGCTGCTCAGCTTGAATGCAATTTAAGTACGTACTTCAAAAGCAAATGTTTTATAGAGCACCCATCTCATAGGCACATACACTCGCATACATACACACACACACACACAGTATCTAGCTGAAGAGCACTTTGCGACCAAAAAAGACACTTTGCACGGGAAGCTGTCGAAATAGGAGCCGACATTCTCCTCCACATCGACATCCACATCCTCGTCCTGTCCTCATCCTGCTTGCACTCTGGGTTGTCTTTACTTTAGTTTAGTATATCTCTTTTAGTTTTGAGATTTTACTTGTTCTTGCTGCTGCTGCTGCTGCTACTGTTGCTGTAGTGGCATTGTATTTTATTATTTAAAAGCCTAAAATCTATGAAATGCGGTGCAAATATTTGCAATTTTTGAGGCAACATTTGCAACTGACTCACTGACTACTGCATTTGACAAGAATATTTAATTTGACTAGTGAGCAAAAGACAAACGCCCCACACATGCAGAACATTTTGCAATTTGACAACCAACGCTGATTCGGTTGAAGCAGCACTCTATAGCACCAGGGTATAATTACTTAGTGATTCAGAATATACACTCACGAAAGAAAATTAAAATAGATTGATTAATTTATGATTTAAAAATGCTTAATTTGAGTATGATACTACTTGTGTGCTGTTAATAAATAAATTAATAAATTCCCTAAATTGCTGAAATATTTTTCATAAGACTTAGGGTTCAAGTCGAAGTAGGATGATTCTGATTAAATTTAAGGATTTTACACACATGTAGATTCGATAATAATCTCATTTATGATATCAGAAGAGTGTATATAATTGGAAGATATATTGGAAAACTATACTTATGCATTTGTCTTATAATTAATATTTATCTTCTTTGTGTATATATTTGAATGTGCACAAACTCTAGCTAAATAAAAATGATAAAAATACAGAATTGAGTAACTTATTTTGACTTTTTATTTTATTATTTTATTTCCTGCCAGTGTAAATTCAGCATATTATGAAATTAAGCATCGCCTAATAAAGTCATTTATTAACTTATAATGCTGACTCCCTGATATTGAAAATTTAAAAATGTTGAATAAATTTATGTTTTTGATATGAGGGCGATAAGAAAAGTTTGACTAATTTTTGTAAGTAAATGAAATCTAAAATATTTACTTACCAAGATTGTCGTAAGAAGTGCGGCAGAGAAGAATAATTAATGGAAAAATATATAGAAAGATAGATCAAGTAAAGAAGAAGATTTTTGGAGACCTCAACGTCTATGTAAAGTTATGATATAGACAGGGGCGGGGGTTGCAGTCTCTCTGCGTAACACTATGACATATGACATATGTATTAATGCATTTATCTTTCGCAAATCAATCCTCTTATATTTTGCAAGAGTAGAAATACGTCGAGTTTCTTGGTGTTTTTTATTTCTGGCTTGCTTCTCGCTGTTCACCAAATGGCATTCAATGGCATTGTACAGAGTGCTGATGCTTCCGTTTCCGGTTTCGTATTTGCATTTGTGTTAAATGCAAAGTTGTAACTTGTAGGTTGCAGTTCTTTTTAAACTACGTGCACAGCTTGGGGCCAATGCGATGTCTGTCTCCAATTTCAACTCAAAGCTGTCTGGGAGTGAAGTGAAATGCCTGGAACTATTTATCTATTTAATATTTAAAATGCTCTATTTACCGTAAATATTTTCAAAGTAATTGACCGAAATTTACATAAATAAGCGCACTGAAAGACACACATCTCCCTCCACACAAACTCATACACACACACACACACACACATACAAACACATGGACACATGACTAACTGTTTTGGCTCGACGTAACCTCATTTGAAAAATGTCAAACGCAGCTCTGCCATTAAATTGTGGGTGGTAATGGTAATAGCAACAAGCCAGCACGCAGGACGCAGTACACAGGACACATGACGCAGGAGTTGGGAGTCCAGTAGAGTCTGGACTCGGGCGCACCATCGTTTGTTTGGCCTAATAGCTTTTCTATAATTTATCATAGAATATTTATGGCACGCGCTTTTGTATCTACGAATTATGCATTTATTATTCAAAATGCTTTTTATGCCGCCAAACGAACGACTTCCCTGTCCACAAATTTCATGGCAAAAGGGAGACTCGCCACAAACGTTGTCAGCGTTTAGTTTACTTTTTGAAAAATTGTCATATTTACAATGTGGGCACAGAATTCTATGCCCTGCTCTGTCCCCAAGTTAATTGGTAAATTTAAATTGAATAAATATTTAATGATAGTGCAATGGACTTTGCCAAACGATTTCAGTTAGCAGCTGCACTCGTATGCAGACGTATCTATGCATGCATGAATGTATATGTGTCCATATACGTCATCATTACAAATAAATTGCTGTTGCTGTTGTTGTTGTTGTTGCTGTTGCTGTTGTTGGCTGGTTTATTTATGTTGCTGTGCGAGCGCATTAAGCTGTTAAATGTTATGTACGCGATTTATGTGGCTCAAAAGTAATTGGCATCTAAAATGGCTGCCACTAAATTTCGTGATTGGTTGTACAACACATTTGGGTTAAATACTTGATTTACTATTAGATTGATTATCTGATCTAGCGCTTAAAGTTACATTGCGCAACAGTAAACAGTAAAGGAAGGAGCATCTTTCATTCAATCACTATACAAAATTGATACCATTTTTTTGTTGTTCAACCAGCCATAGCCTAACCGGTTTGTAAGCGTTTACAAAAATAGCAAAAACAAATGAGTATAGAAAAAGTTGACATAGTCAACACAAGTATACAAATTCTTTAAGTTGAGGTCTAGACACCTCCCTATTGCGCATACCTTAGCTTCAAATAAGCTGGTGTACTTCCTATAGGTGAATGGGAAGACATATCAGAGCCCACAACTCCAAGGCCTGTACTCTGGATTATCAGTGATCCATCGGTATACCATTGTACGGTGTGTGACTTCATAGGATGGATTTCATCTAATGACGTCCATTCCCTTTTGCTGCCAAGCTTTGCTTGAAAATATGTTCAGCTTTCATTTCGCCTCTCGGCTGCACCCGATAGAAGTTCTCGTGAAAGTGCAATGCAATTCATATCCTCTATTCTCATTATCCATCTCAATTGCATGGCTTTTAACTTTCGCTGTGCACTAAATATTTCTCACCTAAGTAGCCACAACAAGCAACTCTACTTTAACTTTGCCCACGATAAACTTGGGCACACCAGCCGCACTCAGCGCCATAACATCAGCATAACGTTGCCAGTAGCGCACAAGTAGTCCAATGCCATAAATGTCAATAGACCAAAAACCATTATGCATAATATCGCAGAGGGAGGCAAGCCACATGCAACATCTTCAACTAGCTGCACCACCTGCTTCTCGTCAGCGGTAGCGTCGTCTCCGTCTATGTGGCATGCTAAACAATGTTTTTCCATTACAAAACAATGGCCCCGCTGCATCTTTGGGACCAGCAACACCTTTTACTTGTGGAATTTGTTGTCAGTTTTGTCAACTTTTGCTTTTTATGTTTGCGCGTTGCAGTGTTCCTCGCCTGCAGTTGGTCTGCCACCCAAAAATGTCTGCAGTAGTCGCAACAACTTTTCGTTGCCTACTTTCGGGCTGCGAAGACTTTTGCGCTCACTTTATTGTCCAACGCACAAAACTTTGTCTGTTTGTTGCCAAATTGAAGACGACTTGCTGCGCAGTGTCCTTGTAAATGAGCTCGCCGATCAGTTGTCCTTGGAGTTGGAAATTGTAATACAAATAATCGCGAGCAATCGTCAGGTGATCAATACTGATTTTCCACTAAGGAAGAATACAATAAATACACAATATTGGTGAAGTAGTGTAACATAAATACATGTGCAATATTTAAGTCCAACAAATGTATATATACCCTCTTAAGCTATATTAGGTTTTGGGGTTTGTCAGTTTTATAATTGTCCAGGCGATTTTCGATCGGCAAGCCCAGTATATAGACGCCAAAGCACACCCAAAAACTTAAGCAAAATTGGTTCATGGAGTGACATACGCCCATACAGAAGACTGATATTAAGGAAAAGAAAGTTTATATTATTCTTTTACTTTTACTGACTTATATTATCGGCAGTACTATCTGCAGTAAATTTTAGGTGTAGATTCTCTACTATCATTTTTGAGAAATAACTTGGAGCACAAGCAAGATTTAAACACATGATTTCTACCATTTCACATTCATAACTATTTTTATGATATTTTAATCAACCATTGAACTCCATTTGAAATGAATTATTATGAACGTTTTTTGGTGAGACATATATATATTTTTTAATAATAATCAAATTATTGAAAACATTTAAAGTATAAGCAAACGAAAGGGATTAACTGGTGCTCTTTCAGAATTCCACGAAAATGCTTGTTTAATATCCTGCTTGACCTGACTTGATTATATTCGAGATAAAACAGTCCGTACCATCTTCAAGGCATTGGTTATATCCGCTGTTGCGTGGACCGACTGTGTTAACATTAATCAGATTGTTGGAAACAATCCGAAAAATAATTTAAAGATATTCGTTGCTGTTTTGGATCGCTTCGTAGAACTCTAGGCGTTTGGCAATGCAGCTCACTTCGCCCATTGTTTGCGTTAACTTATTAAAATGATAAACGCAAATAAATTTTCTTTTTATGAGAGGTTAGAGGTTTGAAGTGTAATTTTTACTTATTTCAAAAATAACTATTTCAATCAGAGCTCACTGAGTTGTGTCCTGGAAAAACAAAACTCATTCGGCATCAAAGTCAACAAAGAGCACAAGAGAAGCGCCAACAATTTGGTAAGTTTTAGTTGCCTCCACTTTGATTGCCCATTACTTGGAAATCTCCCATTCATATGCATTTACCAACCTGCGCACAAATTCTAAATATCCTTAGTTAGAAAAGTGTTCTTAGCTATTTTCCTTGCGCAACTCCATCCACTTTTGTTTCGAGTGTTAGCTAAGGATTGAGGCAATTCAACATTTTTCTTTCCACAAAGTTTGTTTGATTCGCAAAGTTTGTTAGTAAAAAAAGAGAGGCTGACTGATATTTGATAATAGAACACTGAAAGTGAAACGCAGCTTTAAAATAATCTGATTTGCCAGGTATGAGCAGAGGCAGCTACATTTGAATTTTTTCTATACTTATTTAAAATATTTACTTAATCTGGACTAAAACTAGTAATGAAAATAAAAATATTTTTCAAAATAAATATGTAAAATTATTTAAAATTAAAAACTACAATTACAAGTGGGTAATTAAATTTAAATTATAAATTTAAAAAAAGAGAAAAAACTAAATTAAATCAAATAATAAAAATAATTAAGAGAACGCAACGTTTTTTAAAATGTTTGAAAAATGTACAATGAGAACCCCCCTAAAAAAATGGGGGCAATACCTGGTAACGTCCATGTATATGTACAAATGTGTAAGCTAGTTTCAAGACTATAAGACTAATTTGTATAGAAAAGGATTGGTAGACGGCTTCCGAATCAGATCGCAACTTGATCGACACATTAAGTTCTTAATGGAGTCGGAGACGCTTTCTGCAATATCGTGACTTTGCCCTTAGCAGATATATATATATATATATGAATACTATTTATCTCAAGAATTTAAATATATATTTGTAATCCATACTGTTTAATCAAACTCAGTATTTTGATCAAGCCTTGTATGTATTTTTTCTTTATTTTAATTTAATTTATTTTAATTTTTTTTTTCCTTGTCGACTGATGTGACTGACTATTAAATAAATAAATACTTTCTCTATATATTGTCATTGTCTGCTGTTGCTTCCCCCTTAACCAAAGTAAAATAATTAATCACTATACGCTTTAAAACGTTAATCACTGAAGGGAGTGCGGAGCTTTTAAGCTCCAAAACGCTTTTAATTCAATTAAACTGCGCTTATGTCTGGCTCTCTGGCAATAGGCAATTACCAGTAATCGAATTTAGCCACGACGAATCCGTTTGGAACAATAAATTGTTCACTTGCAACCCCGAGCGGGAAAGCAAAGAGGGGAAGTTGGGAAGTCGGCGATGGCCGTACCCACAAAATACTATTGTAGTCTAGTCAATTTCAGCAACTACCCAAAAATGCAAATGCAAATTGGTCGTGCTGTTGTGCTTGTGCTCTCCTAATCCTCCTCCTCTAACTCCTCCTTGCCGTGGCTGGTACATTAAACTTAGCCCCGGCTTAAGCTCTTAAGCTTAACTTTCACTTAACCGCAGGAAAGCGTTAAAAGCATTCCATGTTAATGTCTAATTAAATGCAGCGTGTGCCTGCCCAGACAAGGCAGCAAGCTTTATTTGTTGAAGCTCAAAATAAAATTGCGAGACGGCTTCATTTGCATTTTAGATCTGGACATGCGCTGAGCTGTACTTCCTGAAATGACAATCGGATGTATTTCATTCAAGTGCGTCAAGTGGACGACTCGCTTCCTGCTGCTGCTCCTGTTCCTGCTCCTGCTCTTGCTTCTGCTCTTTCTTCCTCTGTCCAGCTTCTGCAGCTGGCATTCGCTTTCGATTCTCTTATACATTTTTCAACATTTCAGGAAATACAATTCGTACTCGTTTCTCAGCTGTTGTGAGCGTTAAATAAAATATCAGTTGTCATTAAAGGTGCTCCTTGCTCGCTTCCGAGAGAGTTGCCTACATTTGTCACTCGACTTGGCTTGACAATTAAAAACTGCAATCAACTGGGAAGAAGACAGCTGGCAGGAACGTCAAGTAGAACATCATGTTAAGTTGCTGCATTTTGTACAACTTTTTGTCTGCCTTGGCCACTGCACTTGATTTCTCAAGCAAATTAGCCACTGCAAAGTTGACAAGCAGAAAGTTTGCACTTGGCATTCATTTTGTGTGCGTCCAATTTATGCGAAAGACCGAATGATGCCTTAAAGAACTGCGTACATGTGGCATTCATTGCTAACAATCAGAGCCTGCATAACCAGACTTTTTAAGCTTTAATTTGACATTGCTTCCTTTTCGCCTCTGCCAGCCATAAATCTGTAACAAGTCGTCTTCAAAACTATTTGTTACGGTTTTTGCTGATGTCAGAGGAACTTAAATAGCGCTTTTCTGGCAGATTTACATACATGTATATTTACCCTTACTCCACCACAAGGATTGCGCTTTAATTTGCTTGCTACTATTACATAAACACGCACACACACACACACACACACACACACATACACCCATTCAGCTCACAGGGATCTGTTAACAGGGCGTAACGCGTTAATATATATGATTTGTATTTGTATATTTCAGTAGGCAATGTCGCTTTTGTGGCTGTGCCTATGTGCGTATGTGCTGGCCCCATCCACTGATATGTGATGGGTTTATTATTGGGCAAATAAATTAAAATTGTTTACCTTTCAGCGATTCCATCTACTCATTGCGAACAACAGAGACAGCATGACTTTCTCTGCGTTTGTGTAGCCCGATTCAATTGCGGTTTCGTGAGTGCGCGTATGTTGTGGCAACTTTATGTGTGCAAATTAATGGATAAATGGTTGCATCCACACACACACAGCACACAGCACACAGCACATGTGTATGCCCATATGATCATATATACATATATATAACATTTGTAGAAATAACAACAAGATAGAACATTCAATAAAATGAGTTGCGCAATATGATGGCAAGCATGAAAGTAAACAAAAGTGTGCGAAATATATTTTGCATACAACAGCAGGCCTTGGAGTGAAAATGTTTTCCTTCAGTGTTATGAGTGCTCGCCAGGAAATAAGAATGGGAGATGAACTGGCGTAGATATGTGTTTCTAAAAATAATAAGCTATAAAAATAATATAATAAAAAGATTAAGCATATTTTAACAATAAATGGTACTGACTATAAAATACTCATTTAAAATCACTGAAGTGGCACAAAAGTAAAAAAAGGTCGTTCTTTAAATACAAACACATATTTTTCTTTAACTCATAAACGTATTTTGCTTAACTTGACAAAATGACAATAGCCAAAACAATTTATTTCTATGTCAATCGGTGTCAAAATACATAAACCGAATACATAGAGATTTGTGTTCACTTAGCAGGCACAGCACGTGAAAGAAACTAGTTAAAATCGAGGAAACATTTTAAAGCATTAAATTCCATCTAGAGAAAAGTTGGAAATATGTCTGACGACGAGTCGTATTCTTATCAGCCAGAGGTTGAAGAGGTTCGAAGACGGTTGCGTATTAATGTTGTGGGACAGCAATTTAATAATAATCATCTCAGACATACACAGATATCGAGACTGAAAAGGCGATGCTGTTCATCAAAGACAATGATCTGCCCATGTCGGATCTGCTATATGCCCTCAAATATGTTCGCATTGCAAGTCGCGATATCTCAATGGATGAAAAATTCAGCGAAATCGAACAGCGTTTAAAAATGTTGCGTTCTGAGGACATTGTTGTTGTGACGCCCCCATTGACTGATGAGACTTAAATGAAATGTATGAAATGTATTTTGCTGCAATTAACAGATAAGATTAAGCTAAATAAAAACACCATATACCTAGATGTACACATATAAAAAAAATCGCCAGCAAAGGTATTTTCATATTATTTTTACAGATCTCTGATTACGTCAAATTGTTTGCTGGAGTTTTACAGTGCTTTTAAAAATATTTCTACATTCATATTTGCCCTTAACCGTTTTTATTTCTGGAATTTAAGAGCATGGCACGAGTCAAATAGATAAAATTAGACGCTAGATAAAAAAAAGCACAACAAAGATAAGAGCTGGGGGAATGAAATTGGTATAGATTGTATGGGTAGTTGAGAGGGGGCAGGCATGCGCCTGCAAAGTAGAATTGCATGCAAAGCTAAGAGACAAAACAGCAGAAGAGCAAACAAAATTATGTTTAAGGTTATATGCTATGCATAAGTAACTAAGCAGACAGCGCTGACGGATCAGACGGACACGCAGCCAGCCAGGCGAGCGGAAACGGAAGCTCGAGTAGCAAAAGAAAGTGTCTGACTGGCTGTGTGCATGTATGCTATACGAAATATGTGTGCCAGTGTGTGTACTCATGTAGATATGGTGTGTGTGAGTGTGTGTATGTGTGTGACTTATATACAAGAGCCGCTGGCACTTCCGACAATTGGCAAAACATAACAGAAAGGCAGCCAACCAATCCAGCCAGGAGCGGATTTGAAATGTACAGAAAATGTTTATATTAATTTCAATTATATCCTTTTTCTCTTCTTTTAAACCTAAGCCTATTCAAAAACTTGTAGTCGAAGCTTCATCTTTTTAACTCTTATAGTCTGCAAGACTTACGAGATCAGACAGATTTGCGAACAGACGGACAGGTTGCTGATGCTGATAAGGAGCTTAGGGGTCGAATATATATTTCTCTTTGCCTGTAAAATACACTCTCACAACATCCTTATACTCCTTACACAATTCTCATTGGTATATAATCAATATAATTTACTGTCCTGCTTTTTCCAAACCAAATGATTTCATTCACATAATTTTCGGAAACATAATTATACACAAATACTTAGAAGTTTTCATTTGATTATATAAAGCCCTTAATTATTGCTCCGTGCATTCATTAATTTGGTCAGTATGTATGTAGGAGCGCTGAGGCCACTGAATGAGTCCGCTCCTGTCCTTTGCATTGCAGGATAGCAGACGTACGACTGAACAGACAAGGCAGGAAAGGAAGGAATAGAGCCAGCCACAGGCTACGATGCTCTGCACACGCGCCGAGTGAGATAAAACATTTGTATGCGGTGATAAGAACGCATCCACTTACTTTTGGTCGCGCATGACTTGAATTTTTGTGCATTACACACACACACACACCCAAACACAACCCTTTATGTTTTTGTAACGATCGTTGCCAGTTAGTAGTAGCTGTTTCAACTAAACATATTAATAACAATACTAAAAATCATAAACTTTATGCTTGAATTTACATATAAATTAATTATTAATCAGTGAGCAGTTCGAGTGAGTTGGCAATCGTAACAAATGTTTTTCAGAAATTTTGTTATTTCAACAGATTTTAGATGCCCCAAAAATCATTTTTTCAGAACTTTTCAGTATTAGCCTGGCAAAGAAATGGTGAGGAATTTCGCACTAAGAGCCATCCGATAAACCAAGTGTAGCTCAAGAGGAGTATGAATATGGGATATGATTCTAAGACATGAAATGATTTGTTGTTTTTGTTCTTTCATTGATTCATTATTTTGGTTGATTAATTAGTTTTTGCGAGGAGGAGGGTCAAGTTTTCTATTTTTTTTAGACAAATTTGAGGCAGTTATGATTGAATAGTGTAAACTTATTATTGGCCCTTTTTTTATGAGATGGGGGATCACTCAGCTGTACATATGTGTGTACGTGAATATGATTTTAAGAGGAGACTGTATGTTAGACGTGTTACCTGAAAGATATGATTTAGAATCAAGTGGAAGATCGCTTAGCAGCTACCCCACTCGTGCGTGATTTGATTTTCGAGGGCGAGTTCAAGGAGCAGTGGAAGAGTAATTCTCGGTTATCATTTCTCATCTTCTCTGTCAATAGTTACAACTCATAGGAGTCGTTTTCTAATATATAGATAATTCTTGCTAATATATAGATCATTCCAATGTTGAGCGCATTTTCAGCCACACAGGTTTATAGTATTACAGATGTAAACTGTTGTTAAGCAAATGCTACGCAAGTAGGTTTGCCACGTGCTGGTACTTTGTATGTGTGTTTGGCTCTTTCTCCATTCTTCCAGAGCACTCTTTACTCAAATACTCGACCCTCATTATGATATTTCACAATTGAATGAAATAATGACCTGCTAAAAGAACTTTTTCCAATTTATATGTTAGAATTAATTTATTCATTAATAAGATGTTTACAAATATAAATATTTACTTATTCTTAACGACAAAGTATGATGTTTCATGATAAATGTATAAAATTTTTAGATTGTTTTATTATACATATTGGGTAATCTTTTTATTTGATTCTTATATTGAAATATAAGATCATCCAGTTTTGTTTTGTAAGTCAAATATAAGTAAAAAACAGTATCAACTCCTTTTGTAGCTTTATTTAATGACCATGAGCACGCCGTTAAGTGCACTTCATATTTCGATTTAGTCATAAATAGAAATATTCTCGGTATTTCTCAAGCAATTTATGATGTTCAGGAAAAATCACATCCTCAAACTTCTCCAAGAAATCACAAATTTACCTCACAACCCTTTTGGAAATTACAACTATTTTATATTAAAAGAAATTGCTCTAGTTTTTAAGAGTGGGTATTACCAAGACATTTACTACATTGTTAAGCTACCATGTTATTTTTTTAGATTAGGAAATAAAAGCCCTTAAAACGATGGTATGCTTAATCCGAAATTAAAACTGTGCAGGAAGGATGGAAATTCTTACTTTTTAGAAATCAGAAAATTTCTCCTTGAGGTTGTTTAAGATATGAAAGTAATCACGAAAGGTAATGCAAATGAAAAAGTTTCTCAGCACGTCTGAAAAGTTTGGATGTCTACGGTTAGATGAAATAAACTTAAAGATGTGGTGCCTTATACTCTAATTTAAGTGTAACGTAAGCAATCTCCCCTTTAAGTGCTTTTCAATAATATCAAATCATAATCTGCTCAATAAAAAAGAAACAATCATAAATCTATCTGTTCTATCATAAATGTCTCGTATGTAGCTTAAAACTTAAAATTAAAAAAAAGGTGGAACTCAGAACCCTCCCTGCCCAAAAATAAATTAATCAACAAAAATAATGTATCAATTGAGAATCAAAAACAATTAATCATTTCCTGTTTTACGATCCCCAATTTCCTTACTACACATTACACACAAGTTTGTGAAATCGAAGAAAGCGTTGTGCTTCAAAAAATTAAATGATGCAATGAAGAATGCTAATAAAGTATTTCTAGGTTATTCCGATTCTTTGATAACATCAAGTTACTCTGTATTAATTTTTTGGAACTATTTCATAATTCATACAATAAATGACGCCTTAAAGTTAATGCAGAAATATATGCTTATTTTTCTGACCTTGATTTCAGTTCCAAAGTCTTCTTACTGCGTTTAATTTTAAATGCATCATTTTATAATTCGGCAACATGGAAAATCGAGTCACTTTTTTTAATGGAAATAAAAAAAATTGAGTTTTTCATTCCAAATTTCCAGTTTAGTTACACAACACATGAGCGGAAATAAGAAAATGGAAAGATTCCTATCTACAAAGTTGGAGAGAGATTGATGTGTGCAACAGCAACATCAACTAGGTTCTAGCAGCCACTTCCCCTCCACTTGTTCCAATTCTGACTCACACACATACGCACACACTCATACACACACACACACACACACACACACACACACAGACACACACACGCATGTGAATCTTGTGGAGAACAAGCGCCGAAAAAATATCGAACCGCCCGCAGCACTCGAATGCGATTCGTTCTGTCTAAACCAGCCACTCCCCCACCCACTCCTCGCCTTTCTCTGTCTATGAGTGAGTGCACCCCTTATGCGAAAATCGGATTTGCTTGCAAATTTTTGCCATCGGGTTAGGGCTGAGGGAGTGGGGTGACCATGTGCGGGTTACGGATGCTTTGCACTCGTTTTGTTTGTTTGACACTTGCGTGGTTAGTGATTGTCCATATTATGTGACACACTGTGTGACAGACGAGCAGATAGAGCAACTCTGGCAGACTATCAGACAGGCAGACCGAAAAGGATAGGACAAATGTCACACAAGAGAGACAGAGAGAGAGACAGAGAGAGAGAGAGAGAGAGAGAGAGAGAGACCGAGAGGGAAAGAGAGAGGCGGGTAAAAAAGAGGCTCAATTTTGTGCTGCATCAGCGCTGAGTTGGCAACTCCTTTCAGCTGCCGAATTAAAGTTCAGTTCAAGTTGTCAAATGTTTGGTGTGATTGCCCTCAGGTACAGTTCATACCATCAATAAATGAATTTGACAACCTTCAAGGAGTTGGAAGTGAATGGAATAGGCGCACTGGTTGAGACGCCGTAAGTGTATTTGCAAATATTATATTTATTATAAAGGACGTGCCACACAAATCTGAAATTACAATTGAAGACCGCGTTATGAAAATTAAGTAAAACATATTTTGAATGCATGTGATCCTGATTTGATATTCGCAGAGACTGTTGTAATTTTACTATCGGAATTCGTATTTCATATATTTTTAATATGTTTTTTTTATTGTCTACCCAAATAGCTAACGTGAATAATATAATAATCCCATTTGCCTGTTTTTAAGTTGCGATTTTCTGTTTGAGTTTTAATAGCCTAAATCGATCCCTTTTCATCCATCTATTCGTCTGTCCGTCTAAATTTACCAAATTTGGAATAAAAGCTCTCGAATACCAAGTGCACATTAAGTTTATTGAATTTTTAAATCGATAGAAATTACATTTAATATGTAGATTTGCCTTTAAATTTGGTTATGAAAATAATCATCTCTAAAAATGTCCTCAATATCAGTTAAGAAAATACTCTATTCAATAAAATTAACCTAATTAAACTGCAGCAAGCGAAAATATGTTTTTAATTAAAGTGCACAAAAATGATTATTTCAATATCTACGAAGTGAATAATTTATAATACGTGAAAGCTTTGTCCCAGATCGAGATATCCCAACACAAGTTTTCTCTTCTAATGGGTATTAAAATTTTGTCACTGAATTTGAAAGGCATTAACAGGTCTTCTACCTGTCGAAACCTTCAAATTATATACATTCTTGATTAACATCACCATATCCGCCTCTCTGGAATACATTCGTCTTTTTTCTGTAAGCAGTTCATTTTTTAGTCTCATTATATGATGTGTTTTTGTATGAAAATGTACAAACTATGGGTGTTATTCTGCTCCTATCCAAAATTACTTGTCAGCAGGCAGACTCCGGTCTGTAAAAGTTTGTTATCTGTGGCATGTTTAGGATAACTTAATTTTTGTATGGAATTACTTGAGCTCTCGGCCTTGTATCTCTACAGTGTCACATTTTGTTATACCTTCCAACTGCGTAGAAAATCCATTAAGAAGTTCTTTGCATATGCTGGAGGGTAGAAAATCAGTCTCCCTTGAGCTTAAAAAGTAAGTAGTATATAAAGCAAGAAGGAGTTAAGAACAATGTGCATAAATTGTAATACCAGATCGAACTAAGCCAACTAGCGGCTGGGTGCTGGGTGCCACAGCAGTCAATGGAAAATGTGGAGATTTATGGTGCCTGGTAAAAAGGCCAGCGCCATATTTATTTGAAAATAAGTTAGCCCATAGGCAAGTGGGCTGTGCTGGGCTGCGCTGGGCTGGCTGGTAAACAGCTTACAAATAACAGGCTGGCCAAAAACTCCCAAAAAGGATATTACATATCCTGTTCGCAGTCGTGCAAATGCCATTATAGATTGAATATTTGCAGGCTCGTACCCCCTCCTCTCCTCCCCACCCCGTTTGATTTACGTTGTTTCACAACTTCCGCCACTTTGCTGCACACTTCTTTGCTGGGCTTCTTCTTTGTTTTGTATTATTTTGTGGCGTGGTTTTCGAGTCCAAAACGCGCCACCGTTGACCTTGCTGCTGGCTTTAACTTTGACTCTGAGTTATGTGCTGTGCTGCCGAATATGGTAGGCTATTAGAGGCTTACTGTCCATATACCGCGACAAACTCTTCTTCCCCACCGAGCTAGTGGTACGTGCAAGCTGCGCTTTTTCACACACACTCAACATCGTTATTGAGTTGGGCTCGTGATTATTGCCATTATGGCAGGAGACTGAAAGCCGCTCAAATCGTAGCTGCTCCCCATAACTCTGAACTCTCTATTCCTGAATGGCTCCGCTTTACCCCAAACTGCTGCGTTTCGTCTCAAGTGACTATTCACAGCCCGAAGATTTATTGAATGTGCGCGATGGTCTCCGCTTCGTCTGCTGCCTGCTGCCTGCTGCCTGCTGCCTCCTGTCGGCTGTCGACTGTCTGTGTCTGTGGCTGTTGTAAGTTGCTCTGTCTGCTCTTTGGCATTGGGTATTGAGTGTTTATTTATTTTCAAGCATCATAAAAAATACAGCAGGCAGCCGGCACGAGGCAAGCACTAAAGACACACACAAACACACAAACACACAAACACACATTCAATAATATTTTCGCCTCGTGGCAAAAGCAGCTGCAATTTTTACGCCATTTTGTGCTGTGCCAAGCCAAGTGTAATTTGTGGCCTGGGAACTTTGTCTATTGCTCTTGTTGTACGCATTGTTGTTGTTGTTGTTGTTGCTGTTATTGCTATCGCTTTTGTGTTTGCTGTTGCTGTTTAATGAAGCATTCGCGTCGAAGTAGCTGTTGCAATTTTTATTTCATTTGCCGGTCAATGAACATTGGAAATGTGTTAAGTGCCATCGCTTGTCTTTAATTGTCTACAACTTTGCTCAATGGCTTTTAATGAAGTGTTAAACGCTCATTGCCACACTAACATCCACATCCACAAAGCCATAACTATGTTGCTATTAACATATATTACGCATACGCAGCGTTGAATCTGTCAGCGGTGCCTTGCCAGGCACTTCCTCATTAAAACTTCTTTACTATGAATCGACTCTATTGCATCATCAAATAACTTATTATGCAATCGCATTTTTGTTTATAAAGCAATCAATTCGCTGTTCCAAATGACATTTTTATTTTTACTCACAATTTAACATTATAACGAGCTATTTTGTGATTAAGAGTGTATCGCTTTGAAGAACAGGTATCCGGCTTAATAAAAATATATATTGTTAATCATCAGTCGATGAATTGATAAAGTCATAATCCGTTCACCCATCTGTATATTTCCATGTGAATTAATTTCGTAGTTTTTTCTACCGTCTGTTTATATAGACCGGTTCAGACCACAAGAACAGCTTCCATTGGTACAAATGGAATAAGAATTTGGTTTTCAACTACTTGGCACAGATGAAACTGTATAGTAATGGAATATATTATATTATTTATAGATCAATTACTAGATATTGATTATAATAATACCTCTCAAGTCGATCAACAACGAGTAGCTTGATTCCTTCTTCTAAGAATATTCTACCACATTTCTAGCATTGAATGTAAATGAAGTAAACTACATTAGCTTCAGATGGTCATCCACCCTCATCTGCTCAGTATATGCCTTTGTGCCACATGACGAACACATATGGAATATGCGTTCTCTATGATGTTGCCAGCACAGCTTGGGGCATTTCCGCTTTTGCCACCGCCATTACTGTCGTCATTTGGCGCTCAACTAAAAACCAGAGTTGGTGTTTTTTTCGTTTTTATCTATATACTCTATGTGTGCATAAATATAAATATGAAGCAGTAGAACAGAGCGCTTTTTACTTTATGCATACAACGGCTACATTTTATATTGCACATATATTTTTCATAAACTGCAAATTTAGGTCACAACCACGGGGTATGCCAGTTAGCACATGAGACAGGGACAGAGAAGTGAGGATGGGAACTGGGGATGGGCCTGGGTCTGTGTCTGGGCCTGTGGCATGTATGACAGCAGCGCTAATGCAGCAACAGCTTTGGGTTCCCAGCGGTCAACGTACGGCGTTGACGATGGCGACGTCAAAGCGTCGTCAAAATGAATATGCGCATAGTTGCTGCGGAAATATTTAACATACGCCATGCATGCCGCATCGCGAGTGTTGAACATAGCGTGATGTGCCGCAAGCAACGGTAACGAGCGGACCTGCCTTTGCTGTTCTGCGAATCGAATTAGCAACAAATTCACACAAAAGACAGAGGAAATTCATATTTCCGTATTCATTTATTTTATGCTTGACAATAATGAACCTGAAAGTTATAGAACTAGAAGATTATATCAAAATAGACTTAATATATCTGGGAAATCGCATCGAATAGCATTTGTGGAACCGCATTAAATATGAACGCACACACAGAATATTCGTACTCGCATGGCTGTGAGGGGTCTTGTCCCCATATCCCCAGTGCCCGGCCCCAAAGTATGATTGCGTGCCTAAGCGCCATCTTACGGTTGATAGCTTCATTACAGTGCTGTTGTTGCTTATTACCCGTTAGTTTGTTGGTGTTCTTGTTCTCGTGCCTCAGCTTGTTGCTGTTGTATTGTTGCTGCTGTTAGTGTTCTTGTTGTTAGTGTTCTTTGCATGTTGTATGTGCTGATTACAGAAGGGCGTCAATGTGGACGCCAGCAACCTGTGCTACTTTTTATGGGCGGCTACCATGGGTGGCTTGCAGCCACCGTAATTTTTTCTAAATTTATCTAAAGTGTTCTTTCGTTGGGCATCTCGCGCATAGTTTGTTTAATTTTTAAATTGCCATCCCGAGCTCTCGGTCGAGGCGAGGACCAGTCGTCCTCGTTTCACAAAGCAATGAGCCGCTGGTTAGCGCTGCGAGTGAAAGTTTCTATTAAGGCACAAGTATTATGGGCGCTCTTAAGATGGTGAAATTATGATTGGCGCACGGAGAATTTCTTCTAAGCAGCCGTTTACTGTTTGGCTAAGTGCGCATTGCTTAAGTGTTTTCCCACTTTCCATCGCTGGATATGAACTTCAATAGGTGTCAAGTGTGTGTGCTTCCAAACTGTTTTGTAGGTCAAAATAATGATATATACAAATATATATGTGAAGCAAGATTGCCAATGCAGATCAAATTGATTTTAGTGATCCTGTGTATTTATATTTCGTATTAATCTACGAAGTAGGTATAGCTTAAGCTCTGTCACAAGATAGCCAGAAAGTCCGCCAACCAATTTTCGTTAAATATATAACAAAAGAGAACGTTGCAGTTGTGCGTACCCGACTAACAGGTGCAGTGTTGGCTTGCCACAGAAGCTGTTGCTAGTAACCACCATCATTTACCATCAAAGCTTGCCTTTAAAATTGCGTTGGACCTTTTGAGAATTTTTGGGGCCGAAGTGGTCGTTGCCGAACAAATGTTTGGAAAAGTTAAGGAAGATATTCGCGATTCAGAGTTCTAATGCCGAAGTTCCTGGGGGCGGCAGGAGTGGGCGTGGTCCGAAAATGTATATGCTGATCTTTTAAAGAGGTTACCAGCAAGTTACCTCTAAGTTTGATAACTTTATCTTTAAAATTGTGGGAGATATGCGGTCTTATCTATCAATAAAATTTGGTGACTGTAGCCTTAAAATTGTGGGTGGCATGTTGCTTTAACGATTTACCTGTCAGAGTATAAAGATATATTTATTATTAACTAATTATCCCACTGACGGAGTTATTTAACATTTAATAGTCCTATTATGGAATTGTACGAAAATTATGTAGCTATATTATTTCCCAATACTTCAACTACAACGCTACAAATAAATAAGTAAGCAACTCTTCCTTCCCACAAATAAATCATTTCAAGCTGTCAAGCTTCACACGCCCCAATCCCCACCAAGTATCTCTTTGCACCCGATATCATGCTTCAAGGTCTTTCGGCGCTTAATTCGACATTGCCAAAGGGCACGCAATCGGAGACGGCAACGAGCGTACTTCATTCCTAAATACGTGTCTCAAAAGTTTCCAATATTGCAATATTGAAATGTCAAACGATGTCGTGTTGTATTGCTACGCTGATGTTGGCATACTCTATAACTCAATATCTAAAAAGTGTTTAACTTGTGTAACATAGAACAGAGAAATATTTATATTTTTAAACTTGGTCTGCTTTTATTTAGCAGACAATTGTAACCATTTAAGTAGTTCTGCTCTGCAGCAAGGGTATCTTTTGCTCGAGCATACCTGTTCTTCTTCTGAGTATTCAAAGTGTGCAAATAATACAATTGTCAGCAAACACGAAACTCATCCCCAAAGAGCACAGACAGACGGCAGGTGCAGCAGGTGTGATTGAAGGCAATGTGACAACCAAAAAACTGTTTAAAAATAATATGAAATATTGCCAATATCATAACGCAAAGCTCAGCAAATGGCGATGATGCGAATGGTTTGCGCTTCAATACCAGAGTCTGTTGTTGACTTGGCGTTTGAAGAGTGCGGTCAAGTATTTCCCTAACAAAATATGTGTGCTCTTTGGGGTGCAGTCTGGCACACTGTCTGATGCGTAAGCAAAAACATTTTCATTTTCATTTTCAAGTGAAATTCAATTGTTATCGAGGTATTTGCATGGCTGCATGAGTTGGCCCGAGTTGTAAACAGTTTGTGGGTAGCTTATCATAAGCAATAAATGCTAATGGACGAGCTTTGCACTGGGAGTCGCGTCCTTTGGGAAGACAGCCATTAGTTGCATTGGCTATCTGACTGCCCCCATCGCTAGAAATTATAAACCAGCGATGTCAACAATAATCTAGCATTCAACCACCCGACCCAACGCTGCGCCACAACATTTACCCTCAGCGGCTGCTGTCCAAAAGCAAAGGTGACAAGAGATATCGCAATTTTATGAGTAATCCCGACACTCTCTTTTCATGCCAGACCAAACCATAAGTAGAAGTAGAAAGATAGAGAGACTGGGAGCGAGCGCCAGCTGATGACAAGGACTTGCACTGATTACGGAGCGGAGCGTTACCGACTGTCCCAGCAATGGTAATAAAATTCTCACTTCTGGATAGATTTTTGCATTGTCGTTAGAGTAGATAATGTGTGTGGGAGGCGGGGGAGGAGTGGAGCGGGATGGGGAGAGTGAGCCGGCTTCTGATCCGGGCTGCCCCTTGCATTGTTTGTCAGCGTCTGTCTGGCTTCGGATGTTGCGGATGTTGTTCTGAGTCATATTAAAAAGTAACGAGCAAAATATTATGAAGCCAGACAAAGGCATTTCCGGCACAGGGACGAGCCACAGCAATTGCCAGAGCCAGAGCCAGAGCCAGAGCCAGAGCCAAAAACCAGAACCCCGAGCTACCAATATTGGATTCACACGTTGTTATGTAGGAGTAAGAATTGGGTGTGTGTGTATATGTAAGTGTATGTGTATGTGTCTGTGTCAGTGGTTGTACATCGCCGGCTATTGTTTGTTGTGCGTTGTTCGTTGGATGCCCCTTTTCATTTGCCCAGTGGCAGCTACATGATGTGCTACACAACAGTCAGCCGTTATATTATATTGTATTTTTAGACCAGACAAGTCTGCATTGCTGCATGTGCTCTGCTCACTATGTCTGCGAGTCAGGATCCTGTCTATCCTGGTGAGTTGTTGAGATTGCCTGCCCCGGCATCCCCTTCTCCCGTTGCGCTATTATTAATAACCATAACTCAAATCTATTGCCGCTTTACTGCTCATTGAACCCTGCCTATGGCCATGGATTCGTCAGTATTCCTCAGTTTCTTTGAGTTTGTGTTAAAAGGTATTTCATTTGACCGCGAACCGCTAGAAAAACAGATTGGGGGAACTAAGCAGGTGGACCTAGGGTTAAAGTTTTTCTTTACTTTGTATAATGGATAATGTATTTTATTCAAAACAAGCAAATATATTTTCATAAAATAAAAACTCTGTGGTGAAGTCATTTTTTCAAGAAGTATTTTTATAAATTCATCTGTTCGTTTATCTATTTATACGTCTACAAATCAAATTTGAGCTTTAAATTTATCTTTAAAATTTTACTGTTTCCTGCGACTGAGAATTTGAGTAAATAATTATACCAGGAGACCAATGATTATTTGTATAAATTGTCTTAAAGTTAATTTAGAAACAAAAGTGTTGTTTCTAACTTAAGATCAATGTTAATATGACATATCCATAAATATTTGCCTGAACTAATTTGGTATTGGTAGAAATATTAATTATAATCAAACCAAAAGCTTTTTTCGCACACTTTTCAGATTCTTAGAATACTAATCAAAAAAATATTCGAATGTGTTTCCCAAAATTTAGAGTGGCCTTCCTTTGCCCTTATGGCATCTTCCAAAGACGGGTCAGGCTTTTTACCAAGGTATTGATGTCATTCCAACTTATTGTCTCCCATTCGGCTAACAATGCCGTCTAAAAGGATTTGTTTGATGAAATCGTTTGTTTCCTTATCCTCTTCATCAGCGTGTCCCAAATATGCTGAATTGTACTTAGTGACTGGGTGGAATTTTTTATATTTTTGTAGTGATACAGTCATGGACCTAATATGTCAAATCATTTGCTCTACTATTTTGTGGAAACGAGTCTGTTTTATATATGTACTTATAGATATACTTGTCCTCATCAGTCATGGCTTCCTTTAATTTTCGCCATAAATATTTCATATTTAAAAAAATGAAACTATGACTGAGGAAAATGCGGTTGCCAATGTGAAAAAAACGAGAGTGTGCAGATGGGTCTGACTGTATATGCTTCCACATCTTACTAAAAGTAAGTAACTAATTATTATTATTTTTTTAACTGACAAATCCAGCCCAAACGTTCTGCAAAACTTCTGTGAAGTGTGCTTGCAGCGAAATTTGAGTTCCTTTTGCTCAGTTAGTCAACTGTCGTCATTTGGCTTATCATGCAGGGCTTCGACTTTGATATGCAGCTAACGGGAACTGGCTTTTGCGCCATGTTTTAATTGTGCTCATATCTCAGGGCCTGCTCAAACCCCTTTTCCTGAGTGCGCAGCACAGCCAAACTTTGCACTTGCCCATTTGGGTGTATGTGCGTGAGTGTGTGTTTGGCTTAAACTTTTTTGGGGGGTATGAACACACACACATACAAACACAGGCACAAATTGCTCAACAATCCATGTTGCCATTTTACAACACTTGAAATTTCTTTGGACATTTGCTTTTGGCTTAGACCCGGAATCATGTTGACTTTTACTTTAGCAAATGGCAGCTGAGCAGGCTACGGACGCGGCAGCCGGGCAGCCGGGCAGCCGGGCAGACGGACAGACGGACAGAGGGGACCGGTTCGTATAATTTCAATGTGCACTGTCGTAAATAGCATAAGAAGAAGAATAAGAAAATAGAGCAGCTCGAGAAGCAGTAGAAGCAGAAAAGATGCTGGCGTTGAGAAAACGATGAGTATTTTCTTAATTTTCTTGCGCTTCCTGCATTGCAAAGTTTTGCCAGCAAAGTGCGAGAGAGTTTTCTAGCTTTTCTAGCTGCAGCAGCTTTTCCGTTTGTCACGACAGACAAGACACCAACATTAAAGTATTATGCAAGCGTATTAATGCACTCAACGGAACAGAGCAAAAGAATTAGAAGTAGCATGGCGTTCACAGAGGGGCGGCAAAGTAACCAGCTAGCTAGCTAGTCAACTTTGGACACTTGGACACATGGACAGACTGGGATTTAGAGTCCGAGTCGTAGTTTTGAGCACTCACACAGCGTGTGTCACACGGCCAAAGAAAAACAACTCGCAAAAAGCATCAAAAGTTTTTCTTAAGCAGGAAATAATATCTATGCTGCGGAGCTTTAGCAACTGTCACTTGCCATTGCATTTGAATCCACATCTTTAAATTTACTTATACATTAATTTGATAGCCAGAAATTAACTGAATCAGAATCCGAATCCGAATCAAAACCAAAAACCCATATCCTAGAGAGTGTCCAGTGCAACTCTTCTTGCTGTACTGCATAAAGTCAACCACAAAGTGCCAAAATGGCACAGAACCAAATCCCATACACAAATACATATTACATTTATGTACAAATACATATATATATACAAATACTATCAGCAGCATGCCGCCAGTGATTCCCCAGTGTATTTCGCTTTGACACCATAACTGATGATTCCCCGGCAAGGCTCTCCCTTCCTCCATCCCTGTCTGTCTGTCTGTGTATCTGCTTTAAACGTTCGCACATTTACATGATGTATGATCGGAGTCCAGAGTTAACCCCACCCCAGCCATTAGCAACAGAGATGGCCACTTAATGACAGTCAGGTTGCAAGTCGAGGGTGCGTCGCCTGCTGCCCTTAAAGTGTCTTCAAGCTCTTCTGTGCACACCCGAGTTCCAATCAGACAGCGCCTCTTACCTGGCGCTCAATCAAGTCGTGCTCAAACAATTGCAGCTACGCCCTCCCCACATAACACCCTCTCCCCTCACATACTTAAGAACCACGCACACACCACACACACACAATAAAAACACATTGAGCAAACACTTACCACACGATATTCATACACAATTTACACATCTCCACAACATTTTTCGTCCTGTTTCAACTAGGCCACAGTGGGTAAAAATAGTTGAACAGAGTAAAGAATAATAGTTTATTCTTAAATTAATTTTTCAAGTGTTATTTACATGTTTCTAAGGACAATCACAATATATATTTAAATTTAGTAAATCTAACTAGCTTTTAGGTCTGACAATAACTAAATAATTAATATATAGCCAGTAATTAGTTCATATTATTTAGTTAAAGTCTCAAGTGAGACTATTTTAGATAAACACATTTATCAACGATTTTCAAATTTATTCGGCTGAATATACTGAAACATGATGCATACCAGTGGAAACAGACCATTCTGTTGATAGAAGCTCACTATCTTCATGCCCGTCTTTTATGCCAAGTAATGCAAACGTAAAACCAAATGCACTAAGAGCATTTCAAGTGCGCCAGTGGAGAGTGTGGGTATCGTGAGTTATTTGGGGATGCCCCCGCTGAATGACTGTTATGGTTATGTGGGTAGCATGAGTATTCGCCAGGCAAAAACCTTAGTCTGCCTTTCAATCACTTAAATTTGCTATGGTGTATAAGGAGAACAGCACACACCCAAAACACTTGAGAGGTCCCCAGGTTATATGTATGAGTTCCATGCTTTGAATGTTTCGAGTGTGTGGGGGCGTGGGAGGTGGAAGTTTGAGTTTGTGCTTCATTGCGCGACTTGTTTGAGTGAGTGTGTCATTTATTGTGTATTTATTTGACAAGCGCATGCGGTGCAGACGCATTAGACAGAGACACGTGTGCCAAACACAGTGCGAAAACAAAGGGGAAGAGGAACGTGTAGGCAGGGGTCAGACCCCGGTTTGGCAAAATGATTTCACCATGTTTAAATGGTAAATGATGCAACATGTACTATATTTTACTTGTGCAATTTTTCTTGGCAGACCTTTGAGCGTGTCAACTTTTGCTTAGTTTTATCTTCTTTATAGTATTTTTGGTTGGTTCTCATCTGGTGAGTTCCTTCAGGCGTTCATCATTAGTTAATGTTGTAAGGGCGTCTCTGAAAAGCCTTACAAGTCCCTTGTTTGTATTTGTTTAAGTTTGATTTATGTCGCTGTCCGCTTACTCAGCTGTGTTAAGACTCGGCTCACATCTGCAAAACGAATTTAATACCCACAAAAATGTTTCCTTTTTTAGTTTTTGCCTTTTTTGTGGCGCACATGTGATTTTATTAAAAGCACAATAGGAATTAAAATAGAAATGTGATTTATTTTGTACACAAACAAGTTTCGTCTCAGGGATGGAATCCACCCACTGTCCACTCAACATATTTTTACGACTGAAAAAACTGAAAGCTGAGAACAACACAATGTTTCATTCATTCATCAATCAGCGCGGCATTCCATGAAAAAATGTCATCGAAAAACGACAAATAAAAATTGTATACCTTTGAATGCACGGCTATGCAATACCCTACAGAACAAAAAATATTAATCGAATACTTTCTTGTTACTTTTCCTTTCACTTGGGGATTGTAAGTCAAATGCAAATGTTAAGTCAAACGAATACTCCTCTTAGAATACCACTGAGATGCTTGGCATATAGGGCAACAAGAGGTATTTGATCTACACCCACTTCAGTTGCTTGCAGGGGACCTTTTTATTTTCGACCCGTGAAGATTGCCGAGTCACTTTTCAATGGCTGCCGCGTTGCTGAGTCCACACAGCAATCAATATTGATTGCATAATGAATGACAATCAATGCAGCGTTTGACACTTTCCACTTAAACCCACACTCACAGACACCTCCATAACTGGTTCCCCGAGCAGGGGCAGCTACGAGGGACGCTTGCCAAATTAGTTTAAAGCAAACTAAAAGCCATAAAAAGCCATTCTAATAGCCATTTCTAAAAGTTCCATGCAAAAGATCCGAGCGTTGATTCAATTGACATTCTAAACGGACAGACAGCGGATGTTGATCCAATAACCTCCATATCTTGACCACCTCCATTTATTGCCATTTGCCTCCCCTCCGCTGTCTCGCTGCTGACCGTGTGCAGGTCCTTTGAGTGTTTTTGCCTGCAGTCAACCCAGTTCAGACTGGTCAGTCAGCCGCACAACGACCGCCACTTGGATGCTGGTCCTGTTACAGTTGCCACTCGATTGCGCGTCTCCATCTCCAGCACTGCTTTCATCTTCATCTGTACTTGTTTGTTATTTTTTACTGCGCATTTTTTAACATTCTTTTTTCCCCTGACAGCAGCCACTTTTATTTCGCTGGCTTTCGACCATGTATTCGGTGCATTGTTTGTTTTGTTTTGTTGCATTTGGTTTTTATCATGCTGGCTGGCATTGCGCAATTTTAGCTGTTGCTACCTTTGGCTGCAACCTGCTGCCAATTCGTTAAATACCCTAAGATAAAATAAATTATAGTTAAGTTCATAACAGAGAAGAAGCAATTCTTTCGTATTATTCTTTCGAATTTACACCAAGTTTATCATTTTATCTTGTGAACTGATTTATGGGACTAATAAATAAATGAAGTTTTCAATTTGGACTTTCTACAAATTGCAATTTGGAAAAAATTCCGGTTCTTGGAACTTTTAAGGGGTACCCGAAATTCGTTCAATCGATAAAGTTCGTCTACAACAGTTGCTTTTGTGCACATCACTCAATCGGTTCGTGTGTTTCTGATATTCTCTAAATTGAACATATTTCCGTTCGAATCGTAGCAGACTTTTTCTTCTTTTTCGCTTTTATCAGTTCCTTACCAACGGAGATACTCTGTTAGATGCATTTCCTGTTTGTTTCGGTTGGAGACTGAAGATCCAATCGGGTCTACTAAAGTGTTAACTTTATTGTAAACAAATTTGTTAACCTAACGACTATCAAACGTAAATTAAAATGAATACATATTCGAAAAAAAAACAATATAAATATGCATTCAATTTATGAAAAGCAGCTGGTCACAAATGCAAATTAAAAATGTATATTTTTCAGAACCCCGTGTGTTTTGCGCCTTTATTTTTAAAATGTGATTGTTTTTATTGTGTGTGTGTTTTTATACATAATTAAGAAATAGTTTTTAAATATATTTATTGTTATTTATTGACAGTTTTTTTAATCCTTAATTTCATTTTAATCTAAATCGTCCTGTGAAAGGAATAATTATGGCATATTCTAAGAAAATCGAAATAAATTATTGTTATAAGTGGATCTTTAATTTAGAATCTCATTTCAAAAAATTCTTGGAAAATCGAACGAACATGTTAAAAAAGACAGAAAGCAAAACGGTGTTTGATTGGAAGTAAAAGTTGATTATTTCTCTCATATTTGCATCGCTTGTCACTTTTTAGCTTTTACTCACATTAAATTGTGAGCGAATTAGATTTTATGCCTATCACCGGAAAACAAAAGCAAAACAGCAATCTACACATTAAGTGAAGGTAGTTACATAAACTTCATTATGCTAGGGTCAGCACTTTAATTTTTTTCACAGCTCAGTTTTTGTTTCAGTTGTGTTGCTGTTTTGTGTGTGCGTGGTTAAAGCACGTTACATAAAATAAATATTTTAACAAGTGTTATTTTAATTGTGTGCAGTGCAGCGCAGACAGCAATTGTATGTGTGTCTTATTGTTGTTTTAGTTGTGGTTATTTATCTTTGTTTGCTTTACCCGTGTACACAAATACACATACGCATGTACGCACATAAAGTGCAATTGCAGCTATGTGGCCCGTTTGCATGTAAGAATGTCCATTCGCAATGGATTCGTGTGGGCGCATAACTTTGTGGAACGTCGAGGGGTGAACTGTGTGCTTGTGAATGTGTTGCATATTCATGCGCAGATTTTTACTGGCTTTAGCCATTTTATCTGATTAACGCCTCACGCATAAGTCCCAGCTGCGCCCTTCAATCGAAACAGCGCTCCAATTTAATTTGCCAACGAGCGCCGGCAACGACAAAAGTTTTCAGTTTGTCACCTCTCCGGCAAGTGGAGTGGTGGATGGGCTTTTGTTTTTGCTTGGGCTGGCTTGGGCCTGAGCCTGGTGGTTGCATAAATCAATTCAATTTGTAATAAATTTCAAACTTTTCATTTTATATTAATTTTTTATGCCAGCGCCCCTGTCGTTCTTCGTGTTCGTCCCTACGCAAGAAATCAATTTTATTATAATAAAATAAGTGCAAGAAAAGTTGCGGGTCCTTGGTTAGTTTATCGTGTGCGGCCCCAGCATATTAATTCTTCTTTTTTTTTTTGCCTTTTTCACATTGTTACCTCTATCCCAACCAGACTCCTGACCAATATTCTCTTACTCTCTCTCTCTTTCTGTCTCTCCTATGAGGCATACACCCAATCGTCCTTTTGCCTGCTGCTGCCGCTGTCCATGTCCTGACTGCAGCTTAACAAATTGACTTTCTTCGGCGGCGAGTCGCCTTAGTTTTTTGTTGCACACTTACGTGCTGTAGCCGTAGCTGGTCTCACTCCATTCTTTTGCTCTTTTTATTATGATTACGATTTGAGTTATTGCTGCAGGCAGTCGCAATATCAGCAGCACCAGAGCCCTGGGAATGGGATCCTTTTATGGGCTGTCTGGTCGCGTTGTCGTCACTTTGTCTGCGGCATCGTCGCCAGTCGCCGCCAACTCAGCACATAATTTCCAATGCCAACTATTTTTGGGCGTTTCTGACAAATTAATATGCATTGATTGTTGAACGGCAGTCTCAAAATGAATGGAATTGAGTAAGAAGTGGGTTATGCAAGGAGTCGCTAATCTTTGCAGCACAGCTTTGGGCATTGAAAGTAGAACGATTGGGTTCCAACTCAATTATAGTGACATTTAAGGCTTTGAAAAGACTGGGTTCAATGGCCCTCATGCGCAATATTAAATACCAATCTTGCCATGACAAAATTCAAATAAAATAGTATTTAAACTTCTATTAACTTTTGCCATCACACATCACACTGTGAACAATTTTCTCAATAGGTAAAATATGCATAGATCCTTTGGTTCTGTCTCGATGCAAATAATATCTGATTAAGCTTTAGCCTTTCACTTTTGTCAACCTACTTTTCTTTACTGCATCGCACAGTGCTGTCCCTTTTGTCCGTCCATTTTCAATGCAATGCAATCAATTTGTGTAAAATTTTTTGTCATTTGTTAAATTGGAAATTTCCAGCTTCAGGTCATCATGTGTCATATGCCTGTATCGGCTTGAATTGAATATTTGACCTGTGCTAGTTTCAATGCTGGCAAATTCCTTTGCACGTTTCAAATACCCTTTGTGCAGGTCTATAGGACTCTTGTGTGAATATACTATTGCCAGCCAGAAATGTTGATAGACTCGCCGATGGCAAACTTAAAACATGCATAGAGTGCAGGTATTGTTGATTTTTAATTGCGTATCCTCATTGTGGGGCAAGCAAATTAAATAATTTATAGCCTACTTGCCACAGAGCTGACAGAGACGACCACAAAGCACAAAGCTCCAGATGCTATTAGGCTCACAGTCTCTTCATCCTTCCCATGCGCTGCAAAAGAAAACATTATTTAACAGAATGCTGTTTGCCTGCCTGTTCTCTGTAGATGTTGTTCTTTTTTTGTCAAAAAGACTGCAAAAGACTGCAAAAGACCCACAAATCGCAAATTTGTGCACTTAAGCTCCGGGAACAAAGAAGTAGTCAAGAAAACAGCTCGTATACGTTACAGAGCATGGTCAGCAATGGAAAATACTTTGGGAACACCAAAGCTTAAGTACTTTTAAATATGTTAGCAGTATTTATTGAAGTATAAGATTAGTTGGGTTATTTACAAATTATTTAAATCAAGAAGGAAGGGTTCTAGTCCATAAGATATTTAGTTGCCGGCTTAAAAAATGCCATCACCATTAAAGTTGAGGATTTGCAGTTGTAAGTTGCTATAATTTTATGAATATTTGCGCTCTTGCAGCGTAGACCCTTTTATCTAATTGATTTGGGATGCCATTAATAACGGGAAAAAAGAGAATGACATAGTTATGCAAAAGTGCGTAACAGGCAGCATAGGCATCAACAGCCAATTCTATTTATTGTTATCGATAACATCCTCCGTTTACCAAATACAAATCGATTACTTATAGCAATATAGGCTACGGTACACAATAGAGTTTTGTGATTCGGTCTGTATAGATGTCGCCATTATGTTGAAAGTTAATCTAGATCGGCTATTTAATATGCAAGAGAAACTATTTTTTTTTTTTTTTTTTTTGTTAAAATTAGCACAAACCTACAAATGCACATACATTGCAATATTTTTAGCAGCACTTAAATAATTAATATGTGTATCGTACACACATAAAAATTTCAAATTAGTTGAATTGAATTTAAAATTTCTCAATTCAAATTAGGTAAGACATTGGCAACATATTAATATTCTGAAATATAAAAAAAACAGACAGAGACAGATTTGTTTTTTTTTTTAATCTGACATAAATAAATAGTATTATTACTATGTTAGCCAATTGCAATGCGAAAATTCTTATTTATTCATTTATTTTTTAGCTCGTTATTAATTTCTTTTGTTGGCAGTTTGCCGACACTAGAAAATTTCGACAATTTTCTCGCCTCCTCGTATGTTCTTAACAGCGTCCTCTATTACGTGGCGTATGAATTTAATTGCGTATACGTCGCGACTAAACGATGGACAGACAATTGCTTTATGATTCCACACAGATATACAGCGACGCACACACCTGAACACGTGCAACGACGGCACGGTCGGTCGGTTTTATTGAAGTGTAACTCTTGACTGGACATTATGATCGTCTGGCGTTTGCCTGATGCTGCTGCTACTGCTGCTACTGCTGCTCCTTCGCCTGACACCAGCAATGGCAGTCAAAGTGTTTATAGCGATGTCCCTCTTAGGTCTGGCAATGCAGCCATCAGTACCTGACAGCAGCAGCTGCTGGCTGCAGTGAAAGCTCGGCACTTGGACGCATCTTGGACTCATCATCAACGTCAAGTGGAGGCCATTGCAGGCAGCAGCGGATGCGGCTTTTGTTATTATTGTCGCTTGGTGTCGTCAGTTCGTCGTCGTCTTTTTGGGAGCTGCAAGTTGTGGCTTTTATGGTGCACTTTCGACGCAATTGGCTTTAGTGCTTCTTTCTCGCACTCACTTGCTTTGTGTGTCACCGTGGACAGGCAAGACAATTAATTAAATGTTGCGAGAGGTGTAGACAGCGATGATGCAGCAGATGCCAGTTATCTGAGGAAGATTATGCCTCAGTTACTTCTAGCTTAGAGATGGGGAACTTAACTTCTTTCTTTTTACGTATGAGATTACATTGAGAAAAGTAATGGAGATGTCTCCATTGAGATGTGATTCTTTTATAGGCAATGAAATCTCCTCACTGCGATACAACGCAAGTAAATTTGTCGACGTGGCTTTATCTGTGGGCTTGAACGATTTTGTAGTCGTTGCTTTCGACCAGAAACTGCACAAGAGAGTGAGAATACTTTTAACCTTCTCATAGGGCCTTGCGAACGACCAGACTTCAGAACAAGCTTTCCATAATACCCTGTAGTTATTAAAATGATGAGATGGACTATAAAAACAAAGGGAAAATTTACAAGCGACACTACTTAAACTATAATAAAATATTTCAATTTATAACTGTCTTAAACAACTGTTAGAAAAAATAATAACTTCCAATAAACTTTTGACAAATCTTTCCAATAAGATACCTATTAACCGCTTCTATTGCTTTTATCACGGGTTAGGTTTAATATATATTCTATCAACGAAAATAAGGTTGCTAAATTAAATGTTTAGCTGTTGGTAATATATTGGTAATGTTATACTCCTTTGCTATGATCTTGTTTGATTAAACTCCAACTATGCTTGTACTGCAAAAACAAATTTCAAATTTTGATGCCAGCATCTTATTTGTTGCTTGCAGATACTTTTGAAAATAGCATGTAACGAACACTTACAGAGTCTACCATTCGGACGGTCTTGCTCAGGGAAATTTGGAGTGGTTCTTGTGCTGCCTAGACAAACACTATTACAATAATAATGTCGCAGACAGAGAAGGCCTAAAGACAAAAGTCGAATCAGAAGAAATGGACACGGACTGATACCTAAAATTGGAGAACTAAGATGGTAGTAATCTCGTTCTATATCCGTCCAAACTTGTAGAAATCAACCATAATTTTATATCATATCCTGAACAAGCTGTAAGTCTAAGGTGCCTTTTTATGAAAACAAATTAATTCATAATGATTTCGTTATAATATAATTCAAAGTACCCAATGCATAATTCATGGCAATAGTATTTCACATGATTCAAATTAAACAAAATTGTTTATAAATTTAAATTTAACTTATAAAAGACAATGTAAAAAATTCTTGGTCGCCCTATTGTATTGTATTATGATGCAACCACATGCGAGTTGTATTGAAGTATTGAATTTAATATAAATTTAGTCTAAATTTAATTTACTATGACGAGGACGATATAGCTGGTTGGGGATGTCAATCCATTTGTAACTCAAAAAAAGACTTCAATTTCGGTGCCAAGGGGCTTTATTGTTGATCACCTTTACGCTAAGTTGCGGTGAGCAACTCACAGCGCAAAAAGCGGTCAACGTCTTTTCTACTACTTGTCTACTGAATAAATTTATTTTCCTTGGCCGAGCACAAAGAGAAAATTTGAAGAACCTACTCACAATCACTAATGGACAGAAAAAAATTACTCACAAAAATATTTATGAAATGAAGAAAGGACATCGGAAGGGACATCGATGGCGTGTTGTGTGGTGTGCTTACAGTATTTTCCGGTAGTTGGGATGAAAATTTCAAGAAATCAAATCGGAGTCGGGTAGAGCAGGTCTTCAACGTTATGTTGACAATAATATTGCGGAGGGAATCTTCACTCAGTTACGGATGTTTTCAGATAAGATTTATGCCAGCGTAAATATTGTATTGGATTCAATAACCTTAACCAAGCTTTACACTCGAGGCCGAAATAACATATATCTGCCATTGAACATATGCATTTAGAAACGCTGCCATTAACATATGAATGACTCAATTAAATTATATTTGCTTATTAAATACTTTGCTTATTATATAAAAGCTACGTTTTCTTTTAAAATATAACAAAATCGATCAGTTAAACACCTATATTGTATTTATGCTAAATTTGTATTTATGCAACTAATTAATTAATATAATAATAATTGTATTCATTTCTGCCATAAGCCATTTCACAGTCATATTAAACAACAATTTGAATGCTACATTGTTGCACAAAGACGCCCCGAAGTCTAAATTAATAATCTTTCACTAGTTATTAAATCAAATAAATGTTCAGCGCATAAGTATGTAAGTCAACTTTGAGTTAAAAAACTTCATCGAGCATAATATCTTAGCTGACAGCAATCAACATCCGTTACATTAATTTCATGTTGCCGCACTGCTAACAATATTAAAATCTTTATCAAATCGAAATTAAAAACCAGTTTGAATTGCTTCCTTGCGACCCCACCTACATCCACACACCACCCATAACTAGACGACAGTCATTCTGCTGCAGATCTACATCCTCTTGGTCTGGCCATAAAACTTTAAATAAATATGCAGCGTGTGCTGCCGTTTGCCATGGTGAAGCGGATGTAGTCTTCCAGTGCTGTCTGCTCCGTAACCGATAACATCATTATTGATGAAGACGTGGGTGGCCGGAGCAGGCGGGGGATTGTCTGAGGACAGAAGTCACTGCTGGCAAATGGTAAAAAGGCAGCAAAGCGTGCGCCGCACGAACAGATTGCAGGAATGTGCCTCAGCTGCCACAGCCACACGGCTACGGCTCGCACTTCCGACTGGGGCATTGGGTAGAATACGGCTGGGACTCTGGCATTGGCACTTGGGGTGCATTGGATGTTTAGGCTGGGGTGTTGGCTGGGTGTCGTCCGCTCGTTTAGAGATTGGAAATCGTAGACATCGTCGACGTAGCAGTCGTTGTCGTAATAACTGTAATTGATTTTTGATTTGTGATTTAATTTAACAAAGTTAAATGAATTGAAGTGAGGAGACGATTCCGTAGATTTCTGCTGCAACAGAGTGAGTTGGTGCAGGAGTAAGCTAGGCTTAGCTTATGCCTTTCTCGTTGCTCATCAGAGTATTTGTCAGAGCTTTGAAGCCGTCAAATAAATTACATTTCTTACAACCTTCATGCAAATCAGATCTTAGATTAAGCTGAAAGCTTATCACATTCCAAGTATCGGTTGATATCTTTCTAGAATTGGTATGTTATATTAGGCAATATTAATATATATATTCATTTTTATATTTCTTTATTTATTTATTCATTTAATGGGGACTAAAAACCGTCCACAGGTTTTAATAAATTTAAATTATGCATTAAATTAAATTCCAAGCATTAAAATGAAAAATGAAAAATAAATAACATAAAATTAAGAAGATAATAAATGTTTTTCTGGGATAAGACCTGGAGCTAAGTGTAATTATTAATTAATATACGAGATCTTAATCTCACGATAAATAGTGAAATCAAAACAGGCTTGTAGCCATTCCCAACCCAAAAATGATATAAATTATTATAGTTATCGTTATTATAACTGTTAACGGACATAACTTTCTAGACTGTCCTGTTGATATTAATAAAGTTATTTCGGTCTTTAAATTTATTCTTATACAAACGGCTCTCGAAGCTTCTGAAGTGCACTTTTTCAAGCCTGAGGTGTTTGCTTTGCCAATTATAAATATAGTTCGAATAATTTGTCAAAGATCATCAACTTTCGAAAGCTTAGTTAGTTTTGCTTAATGAATAAGTAATTTATATTTGAGCAGCGACTCTGTAGTGGATTCAAATCGTTCAAATGACGAATAAAGCCATACTTTGTAGTTATGATATGTGATTGTTTGCCTTATCAATGTATTTAGCATTTTAACAATGTATATCAAAATATATGTATGTACTGAAATTCAATTGTAATGTTTTCTTTCCTTATTTGGAGTCCTAATGCAATTCTGCCCTAATATAGCCACAAGTATCAAAATTTTCGAAGTCTTGTTAAACATTTGCGTTCTTCACAATAAGACTCAATCCTTTTTTCTCAAATATTCATTTCCCATTACTTCCTTTGCTTGTGCTTTATGTAATTTCTTTGCCGTTGAGTCCATGCTCTCAATTCAGATGGATGAAGTAATGCTTTTGACCAAACCCATTTGTTGTTCGCAGTTGCTTTTCAGACCTGGCCCCTCGTTTGCTTTGTCATTGCACGGGAAATTAATTTCCATTTATATAGCTACACATTTTTGGTGGTTGCAAATTTCATTAGGCAACGAAAATACCCGCCAGGAGTCCAGGCAGTGCTCCAAAATTTGCCCAATTCAACTTCATTTGTGAACAAACAGCCAACAGCTGAACTGAAACTCGACAGTACAATAACAACAACGAGCGCAACTCTTGACTTGATTTTATGAGTTTTGGGCCAACTAGAAATGACTGCAATAACAGTAAAGCAACCCCAGGCTCACAGATGAACCCCAGTCGCAACAGTCGTAACTGTGCAACCCTCTAGCCAATCATATTGAAAACTTTTAGCTATGCCAGAATCCCACCATCTACCCATAACCCCATTCTATCAACCCCCCACCACTCATAGTGTGTGTTTCTGACTAATTCTACATTTTAATTGATGCTCGTTTTATTTTATGAGAATCCTGGCTAGAAGCTACAAGCCATCAGATACTCAACTCAACTCGACTGCTCGCCCCAATTGTGCCTCAACTGCATTGTCATTTGCATATCTTGCCGGCATTTGCCTGTGCCACAAGCAGTTTATGGGCCACTGGGCTGTGGTTTACTTTTCCACGCCATCAAATCGCAGCCACCTAACCAATGACTGGCATAATTCACACGCCAATGACTTTGAAATCAGCGTAATACATGTACTCATATACATATATACATTTATGTACATATACGTGTGTGTGTATGTATGTGTGTATGTTTATATTTATAGCAATATGCATTGTGCGTTATATGGCACATCTTGGAAATCTTATCGGGTAAAGCACAGCTCATGTAACGTGGAAATCGCTCGAATATTGAAATTGGCAATTTTGATATTCATTAAATGCGTCGTTCCGACCCGCTTCCATTCCCGCACTGTGGCAGCATCATCTGTGCATGGGAGCGTGCTTATCCTGGCATCAGCTTTCGCACAGAGCACCAATCAAGTTCCATAAGCATCAACGTCGCTAAGCAGCGAAATCAATAGGGCCCGGACTAAGTCTAATGTTGAGTTGTTGGCCATGGAGTTGGGTTTGGGTTTGGGTTTGGGTTGGAATTGGGCTTGGGCGCCGAGTATCTCATTTCCGATAACCGCAAAAGAATTTCGCACGCTCTTCTACATATTTAATTTGTTATCGGCGTACTTAAAATTGCGATTCATTATGAAGCGCTCCGTTTGATTTAAAGCTTTAAGACGTTTCCCCATCAAATATAAATACATGTATGCATACTTGCTGGGGGCGTTATCCACCCCGCCGCTCGCTGTGTAAATTTCATAAAAATAAATACAATTTATAGCGTAATAAGCCAATTTATGCGGCATGTTAATTTTTCTAGCTAAGAAACGCACAATTTGCATAAATTTTCGCTTTTGCGATGGGAATTGGTAGGGCACATGTTACTTAACACGAGTATATGGCAAATGTTAAATGTATAAATCGCAAATAAATAATATTTGATTGCCCCATCCCAACCAGTACTCAACCAGTAGACCGGCTGAGTTATTGTTTAACTTGCCCCTACGAATTACAAAGTACTCGCAGCTCCCAACTCTCAACCTAATCCTGCGAAGAATCTTGGCAGTGCTGGATTTAATGGCCCAAAATTAGCCAATCAACCAAGAAATGTAAAAATATAAGCTTCAACGACGCTCACAATGCAATCAAAGCTGTACATTATTGTGAATTATAATAAAAAATCAGCTAGAACAATATTAAAATTAATCCTTTCTGTTTTAATTTTTCAATTTAAATATTTGGGAATATTCAAATAATAATAAAACCATACAATCTTACCTTTAACATATATTGTTATAATAATAATAATTATATTTTTCATAATACAACAAAATTATAATTGGTACCAAAATTGGCCAGCCTTCGTTTTTTCAGACACATTTAGTATAGAATGTCGAGCTGCTCAATTTGTGAACTGCAATTATACAAGATACTTTTTCTTGTTGAAACAATTGTAGATACTGTAGATCGAAGTAATTAAAACAGTGAGATAACAAATGTCTCAAACAGCCAAAAAGAACAAAACGAAAAGCAAACAATTTAAGCTTACCAATCACAAAAGAGCAGACCGAAGAAAATATTCCACAAGAGAAATGACAACAAAAAAATCTGCTTTGACAAATTTGTGTGTGAAAAAAAAAACAAAAAAAAAAAATAAAGAGAAGACAAAGCGAATTAAAAAAGAGAAAAATGTCACACAGGACGTATGAGCAACATTTTTAATTTCTGAACATTGTTGCCGTAATTGGTGTGGCAGTTTAACTGACGAACAGAGAAAAGTGGAAAAGTAAAAGTGTAAAAATGTGTGATAGACAGATATATAGAGAGAGAGAGAGACAGAGAGAGAGAGAGAGAAGCTTTCAACAGCGCTTTAGTTTAGTGCAAATGAACATTTAAATCATTTGTTTACATAGTTGTTGTCTGTTAAGTCAAATTAATTTGTGATCAAACTTGTTTCACCACAGTTGGATTATTTGATATTCACTGACTGCCTCTAAATTAAAAACTCACTTTGTTGGAACTGTCAGAATCTTTCTAGTTCTTTTGGCATTGTATTCTCTCATTGGAGTATCACCTTTCATATAACTATAGTTATCCAGAAAGTTGTCTTCACTTTAATTGTGTTAACCTCTGATTATGTCGCTTCCTGGTCGCCTTCTTTAGCATTTTGCTCTTAAATTTCGCTTATGGAGCAATGCACTAGCCTGGAAATTATTCTTCTGGCCCAAGTGATAAATTGTGTACTGGACACAGTGCTGCACTAGGCTCTAAGTGAAAAATAAAAAAAAAATGCGTTTACAAAAGATAAACAACACAATGGGCGAGAGTGCATGGCGCGGGGTTGTGTCGGTGTCAGAGGGGATTGGGGGGTTAGCATAAAGTAAAACTGTATTTAATTAACCGACATTGCAATTACAAATTCTGTGCAGCGCGGCGCACTGAACCAGTGCCATGTCCATGGCCTGGACTACGCTCCTCAGCCCGGCTCCCTCCTGACCAAAAGGCAACATCAGAATCAGCAGCTGTTCGGCATACTAAAAAGGACTCAAAGCCCAAGCGACGAGCTCTACACAGCACGGCAGCAAAACAATTTCATTTTGTCCACCACGACCGCCAGCAGGACGAGCTCTGCCTGCAGAGACGTGGTCAGCAGGGATGTTGCTACAGCTACAGTTACAGTTAGCCAGCGGAGTCAGGCCAGGAGTGTACACAATGCAGCAGTTTCGAGGCATGCAAACAAAAGCTCAAAAGCGCAGTGGAAACTGCAGTGGAGCCTTGGCTTGCCTTTGCCTTTTGTTTATAGCTTCGACAATTTACACCTTCAAGAAGTGAAGCTTCTTTTATCATTTCTCAACTTTGTCCTGACTGGAAAAAAATTAACAGTAGGAAAGTTATCTCCTCACCGCCAGCTGGTAGCCCCACCAGCCGTAGCTCCTTATCAGTTTTGTATACAGTCCTCTGCAGCAGCCAGGCGTCCCTTCACAGAACTCCTTTGCCACTTTTAAAAATGGTAAAAGAAAGTTGTGAATAACTCAAAGTCTTAATGAATTATGGCTTCGCGCTGTCATTCCCATTCCCACTGCCATTCCCACTGCCATTGCCACTGCCATTCCCACTGTCATTGCCACTGCCACTGCCACTTCTTTTGATTTTGCTTTTGGGCTCTGTTGTCTGTTGACTCGTCTACATTTGCCAGTTGCCAAAGTTGAAATGAGTTCGAAGTTCACTCATTCCAGAAGTTATGGCTGATTTGTGTGAGTGATAATAGTGATTATGACTATTATGAAGGCGAATCGATGTTCATTCAGATTTATATTTGTTTATTTTTTATTTTTTGTAGATATATTTGCTTATTAGCTCATTTCATTTGTAGTTTACTCATATACTTCTCCCAGATAGCTCACTCTAACCTTTCACGACTGGGACTTTAACTGTTGTTTCTTATTGTCATTCATTCGTATAAGTAAATTATAAATTACCCCATAGTAAAAATCCAGTTCTTGTTATTGATATTATTGATATATTTAAATACGTATTTTGCTATTTAACTGTTGTATTCCTGCCTTCAATATAATGTCAAAAAATTATTTGATATCTAATTTTTGGTTTTAAGATTTGTTTTTATATAAATCATCATCAACATGGCTTATTCAACTGGTGTTACTCTATAAAATGTTTTTTTTCTTCTTTCAATCCTTCATCTAATAACGTTAAAAGTTTCCATTTATTTAGCTCATTGTTATTATTATTGTTGTTGCGATGAATTCAACAACAAATGAAGAATATACGCAAGTCGTGCTAGACATGTATGCAGTGCATACATGAATGTAAAAAATGAGAACAACGCCAAACTTATAGAAACTTAGTAGTACACATCGAGCCGGAGGGGCACAACAATCCCCTATAAATCAAATTCCAAAGCATAAAATCTAAACAACTAAAATGAATGTTACCAGCCAGCAAGAGAACAAGGACAACAAACAAATAATTTCATGTCATACACTGATGAAAGTTTTGTACTTTTGATGTTCCCTTTCCCTCTGTCATCACTCTCTCCCTCTCGCTCTCTCTCTCTCTCTATCTATCTATCTCTTTCAATCTCTGTTGCTCTTTACAATGTGCACTGCAGAAAATTAAGCAATTTAATTTAATAGATACAAAGCATCAGCATCAGGAGGGACTGGCAGTGTAAGTGGAATTGTGCACTGTGCGAAATTACATCCATAAACTGGGTGAAACATTCTTGTACTTTCGTATGAAGCAAGCCTTTAGTTTTGCCTCATGCCCAGCTGCAGAATAATAACTCAACACATATTTAAATGTACAACTCTCTGCTTCTTTTCTCCCCTTCCTTTCATTCGTTGCAACGCCCCAATGACCAATGCACTTGGAGCCAGTTGCTGCAACTACCGCTTGCCCTGGCTGTCCAGCAAATGAAAATTTAGTGTGCATGTTCCTGCTGCCAGAAGCAGTGCCACAGTTCCAGTTCCACTTCCACAGCTCTCCATAAAGCCACCCCCCAACTCTCCTCCCCGGCCCATATGAAATATGTTTGTGGCAGTTGTCGTTGTGTAAAAGTTGTTGCTGCAGAACTGTGTCGCATCGAAAGCTAAATCAAAATTTCTATGAGCCGCAACTACTGCCACCAGCAGTGGCAGCAGCAACAACAGCAGCAACAGCAGCAACAGCAGCAGTTGAAGATGATTTCTATCTGAGTCTGCTAAGCAACTAATTTCAGCTTAACCCACTTTTCCAAAGCAATTACCGTTTCTGACCCTCAGTGGCCATCGCTCTGATTTATGGCATTACGTAGTACAACAAATGCAGGCTGACAACGGATTGCGAATTGTGTTTTTACTGCCACTGAAAAGGACTGAAAGACTCAAAATCGCCATTTAATGTAAGTGAAGATAAATTATTGCAGCAACAGCAACAACAGCAACACCAACAACGACAAAGACAACGATGACAACGACTGTTGTGAGGGGAGCGGCTGCTGTCAACAAACCGGAGATCAGGCAACATCCGTTTCATAAACGGATGTCCGGTTTGTTCGCACGTTCACGCTGTGCTGCCATTGAGAAAAACAGTTTCACGTTCACCCTGCCCTCTCCCCTCGACAGAGTTGTTCACTGGCCCATCTACTCGGCATAAAATTGAACAGAGTCTAGGCCTAGAGTATGCCTCTGTAAAGAAAGTCGTGTTTTCTTTAGTGACACGAACACACTCCAAATACAAAAAGTCGACATCAATTAATATAAATAGAACATTGAAGTGCTTATTATACACATATGAAACAAACATAAATAGCATTATTTCTGACTTAAATGTGTGTGTCACGTCTTTGATTTTTAGTCTTTATTTGTATCTTGCCGTTGTTAATAATGCTCAACAAGAAGGTGCTCTGTATTTCAAGCTTTGGCGAATATCTTCAAAATATTCTTGTAAATTAACAATAATTTATCAATTTTAATGAGTGTATGTCACATGAGAACATCTGTCAAGACTCAAATGTCAGCTATTACCAATGTAATTTTTCCAAAGTAAACCTTTACTTTGTTGTTTGTTGGCTCAGCGTGTATTTTGCATGGATTTGCAGTTGAATTGATATGTTAATAGATAAGCTTGACAACAGCTTGATTTGTCTCCGGCATCTGCTCGATTTTTAGATTTAGCTTGAAGCTGGCACTCTATGAGGATTGGCACCTGCACAGCTGTTTTGTTCAATTTGCGTGCAATGTATTTGTCCAAGGATTGTTGGTATTCATTTAAGCTGACTGCCATCAGCTTGCGACACCGTCACCCTCAACACTTGAATCTTTGGGCACAATTGCGATGCAGGTTGGAGGCGAATTTGATTTTATTTCACAGACAACAACCTACAGACAGATTGACACCGTGCTGAAATATTACGCAAATTTAGCATTTCAATAGAAAATCGAATATTTCAAGTGGCTGGTAATGACATTTTCTCAAGTGCGAGTAACAAGCAGTTCACCAAGAATCCAGCGGGTAAACCGAAACCATTCCCAGTCACTCTGTCATTCATTCACTCGTCGCATTTCTGAGGTAACCACGCGAGTTTGTGTGGTGGGTGGAGCTGGAGCTGGAGCGGTAATTGAAGCTGCCATCTGATTTATTAACTCAATTATGTCCCAGGAAACCAACCCCAACATCCATCCAGCACAAGGGGAGTGTTATTCTGTTTACTCCTGTTAATGCAGAGAAAAATTGATGCAAATTTACGCATCGCCTTGCAAAAAAATTCCACTTCAATTCTGTGCATAATTCGATTCGCAAAAAAAAAATCTGATTAATCGAAATATATTCAATGAAAACGGGCAGAAGGATGTGGGAAAAGGTGCAAATGGAATTTGGTGGTGGGAAAATGTTTCTTGTAGTGTTTGATATATTTATTATGTATTTGAACATAATATGGCATGTTAGGGAGTGTATGTATTTAAATAGAAATAAACTCGAAGAAATAGTTTGAAGAATACGTTATTTACAATGTCTGCTCCTCATTTTGCCATCTTCAACTGTTAAGCCCTCAAATTAGCTGAGGAGTTCCAGCAGTCATTTAAAGACTTTGTATTGGCTTAACTGTACATTTGCTTATAATTTATGAGCTCAGTTCCATTGGCAAATATTGCCATCCGTTTCCTTTTTGTGATGTAGTTCGACTCCATTAGACAATTACGAAATAGGCTTTTAGCCGGGACCCAAACTCTTCGGCTATCTTTGCGCTTTGCTAATTATTTCTTAATGTCGCATGTCAGCGAAAGGCCTGCCATTTCCGTTTCCACTGTAACTGAAACTGAAACTGAAACTGTCAATGGAACGTGGTGGCATCATCAATCTGAATCAGTATACAATAGCGCTGATTATTACGAGTATATGTACTTATTAAGAGAGATGGTCTTTTAACTGTCGCTAACAACCACACTCGATGTTCTCTTCAAGCACTCATTATTAGCAGCCATAACTAAGCACATTTAAATTTACAGAAAGCAACGCAGCTGGCCTTACAACTAACTAATTACATCCAAGTACAACGAGGGCTACACAAGTGGGTCCCAACAGTTGCCACTCGGTGTCAAATTACGAATAATTATATGCGAAGGCATGACACAGTTGCAACTGGGCACACGCTGCGTGTTGTTGCACCTGGCTGTTAACTGTACTAGGTGTAAACTGGCCCAATTGGTTGAATGTGTTGCTTTTGCTGTTTTTGCCATTTGTGGTCTTGCTGACCTCGTCGTGAGCCCGGCTGCTGCTGCCACTGCAGCTTGTGATAATGATGATTGTTGTCGTTGTCATTGTCGCGGTCGACTAACCCAACTGACTCCCCATAATGGGGAAGGTCGTAGAATTCATCGCCACACTTATCAGAAGTGCAATTATAAAAGCTATGCAGCACCAGTTAAATTTTATTGGCTTATTTAAATTGGCTGCTTGCTGATCTGCTTTTAATTTTTGGGTCAGGCGAACTTCGAAATAACGAGCCTAAATAATACATAAATAGATTAAATAAATGTTGTGTATCCGTCTGATAGAATTGCAAATTAACATAGTTTCCTTCAAATTAATGCAATTTGTGTTCCTGAAAAAGTCCTTGTCAATTAATAGCACATACTGAAACTGATATCGTCATCCAACCAAAGAGAATTGAATTGAGAAATATGGTCATAATCGCATCTACTTCAGCATAAAATTTGACAGAATCGTGTGATATATATATATATATATATATATGGACAAGCCGCAGAAAAGGGGAAAAACAATGTGTATGCTGGGCCCAATAAAAACGTAAAAGCTAAACTCAGACTGGAGTGCAGATTGAAATCTATAAAGGGTTTAGATGAGCAGCGACTAATCAATCAAGGAGAGCAGCACCAGACATGACATCCAGAAGCGATTGAAGAATATGCATGATTATAGTATAAATAAATGAGTGTTTGTATGTTAATTGTCCTACCTACTAGGCTACTGATTTCATGATAACATTTTGGAGCAAACTCCATTTTGCAATGCTATACAAAAATTCACAGCGTCAGGTATAAGTTTACATTTCGTTGGTGACGTGGTCGTACATTTTTAAAGGATTATTTAATAATCTAATCTATTCTGGGAATTGAGTGTAATCCTTAGACATAGTTGGGAATACCACTTAACTGCCTCTAATAATTATCTCTTATCAGGAGCTACTGAAGTCCAAGTGCTTTCCTGACCAACTGCTTCGCGCAGCTCTGCTGCCCAATATGCAATTAAATGCTGATATCAGAAATCCAATAACTGTCTTAGTTCTGCTTTTAATGAGCACTACAAATGTATAGCATCTGTGTGAATTGAAATCGTGAAGACTTCAACGCAAAACTACACCAGAAATGCAGTTAAGCAATCATATTCACAAATGCCTTGAATTTGCAGGCTCCTTTGCGAGTTTAACGTCCTGTTCAAGTCATTTGCACCATTTGCATTGTTTCCATGCGTGTGTGTGTGTGTGTGTGTGTGTGTGTGTGCGTGGGCCAGAACGCTGACAACGTTGTCGTTCTGTGGCCATTGTCTGCCACTATGGCAACTATTGTGGCTCCTTTTGTTTCTGTGCATCGCGCGCTGTCGTCTAATAAAAGCGCCTCATAATGTGGGTCATTGTACCGCCATATGGCACTGCATTTGTCACTGACAATAAGAACAACATCAAGAACAGCAAGTAAGAGTGCTCCAGTCGAGAGAGCTCGACTTTAAAATACCCTGTGCCGAACGCTCTACTAATCATAGACTGTACAAGTAGATTCTCATTATTAATGTAAATTATACACATTTTGGCATTTATTGTAATCGAAATTCGATTTTAGGGTTATCGATAAATCAAATAAATATACCTCAGGCCCTAGCTTGGCTCGGCTGATTATTTTGATCAAGACTGTATATACTTTAATTGCACAACTATATGATGTAAAAATAACAAAGAAATAGTAATAAACGAGTGCCTAATGCGTCTAATTGCCAACACAGTCGCCTGCAACAGTCGCCGTTGTTGCAAGGATGCATAGGGGCAGCCAGCCAATTAAGCAACTGTGGCACAATGGCTTCAATTTTTCATTTCGCATTGATGCACTTCCAAATAATACAAATGCTGTCGGAAGCTTGATTTGCAAAGCGAATCAAGTCAGAAAGCACACAATCAAAATTAAGTCAGTGTTAAGTTAATCTTTTGTGATTTGGAAGAAATTAAATTCGCATGGCAAGTCGAGCTTCTGAGAATTTTGATAACATTTAACTTCGAATTAGGTTAAACCGGTTGTCAGCCCGAGGGGTTGACACACAAAGGCCATGTTCGGGCCGATGTGATACCGTATGGGATCTGGGGTAGATTTCTCCTACACTCGTGTTTGAAAACCTCAAAAAAAAAAAAAAAGTTTGACATTTGACCAACCAGATGCGTTTATAAATTTTGCGATCCTGGCCGGTCTCATGTTTGCTAGCTCTGATAGGCCAGTTAGGGAATAATTTCCCAGGATTGCCATCCGTTTCCTGGCAAGTTCTGGGCAGAAGCAGAAGAAGTGTTCTGGGGATTCCACCTCGTCCTCCTCTTTGCAGCTTCTGCAGAAATCATTATACGGCACCTGGTGTCTGTTGGCGTGAATGCCGACCAACCAGTCCCCTGTTAGAGCTCGGATTACTGCAGAGCAGTTCGTGCGACTCAGATTTCACAGCTCTCTACTGTGCCTTGCGTTAATGTTGGGCCATGTTTGGTGTGCTGTGCGGGCGCAGGTTGCATTTCGCCATTTATCATCTGACCTGCGCCTACTTTCTTCTTTGACATTCAGCTTGCAGGTAGCTAAAGGCATACTTATACCTTCCTTATCCTTCCTTGCCTTCAATGTCCTGGTGTCCAGGAACCATATCATGCAGAGATTTGCGACAGCTTGTTTCTGATATCGAATGTGCTGCCTGCCTATGAATATATATATTATTATTACTGGGGCTAACTTTGAGCCTTTTTAGGCAATCTCGTGCTTCTTTTATAGCAAGTTCTTAGAATTACTAATATAACATCCTTGCATAATATACATATATTATATTACATATATACACATACATATATTGTGAATTGTTTAGTAAAATTAAAATTATTTGAACAATTCTTCTCATGTCAGTGCCATATTTATTTGGTGACGCTTTGGTTAGCTTATCTCTCTAATAACATATGTAAAACAGTGCTTCAGGTTTTACAGCAAAAAGTCAACCAGTCAACCACCAGTATTTGAGAAAATATGATAACAATACAATATATTGAAGAACACGAGAAGTTTAATTCTTAAGGACAGACACACAATTGCCATAGGCTGGGAGGTCACCTGGCTAGCATTAATAATTAGGCCCAACTTGATAATTTAAAAGTGAAGTTGAGAATATCGCTTTTGAATTGGATTGATCTTAATGGTCTCAGCTAAGAGGGCAAATATCTATGGTCAACCAGACAATTACTAGAGTGAGCAGCACTGTGTACAGTTACGCGGAAGCTACTTATTTCTGATGAATTATCTACCATAAAAATTACTATATCATTTTATTTGTGAGACATTAAATGTGTGATAACAAAAACTTTGCAAAAATGCAAGCAATACTATTATTAACGAGAATTGTATTCATTTAACTAAAGGAAATTGAAGGCTTGTGCTATTCATTTAAATTTGATGAATGTGTGTCAGATGTTAATGTATTTTATTTTATTGGTTAATTTTCTGTCTTTACGGTCCTATTTATATATTTATTATACCCTGAACACATTGCAAATGTATGTAACAGGCAGAAGGAAGCATCAGCCCATAAACATATATTCTCTTTACCAAATCAACAGCCCAGTCGATATAGCCATGTCCGTCTGTATGAACAGACTTTAGACATTAGGTTCTCGTATACAACGCGCAGATAAAGTTTGCTTAATTTGATGGATAAGTGCCTTAGTTTCTCGAATATCGATACATTTCGATTTCCGATAGCAATAAAAGCCTCAATTCTAAATACGCAAACGCATGTGTGAGAAAGGGATGGCATAATGTATACTTACTTGTATCGCAAGTCGGTGATTTCAGTTCGGACTTGCGAATAAATATGCATGTATGTGTATATCTGCTAATTTAATTTTTTTTACTCTTTAGTGCCTGTGCTGACATAAGGAAAGGGTGCACTTGCAGAACTGCTCTCATTTGGGTTTGCGAAACTTTTAAAGGAAAATTTGGCAATAAAACTATAATATAATTAACAACAGGATTGAGGGCCGGTTCAGAGTTATTTTAACTCGATTAAAATTCTATTGAAAGCGCTGTTGAGTTATATTCATGCTCAATCCAAAGATTATATCTTCAATAATATGAAGTACGCTTTAAATATACTAGAACTGCTTTCAGTCACATAGTCTGAGCTGTTGATCTTGATCATGAATATTATTAAGGGGTATTTAGGCTGTCACATTATATAAATGGGAGCACTTAAAAGTATGCAATTATTTTAATATTGAAAGTTGAATGTGCGCTTTTCCGACAGGTGGCGCCATTTACAAATTTAATTTCAATGGCATTTTGCTACTGTAAAAATTTCAATGCGTTTGTAGTGGATTTAACTCGATATTACGCAGAGCTCTACCATTCATTTTCTTATAAAAACAAATATTGATTTTATTCAATTTCACTGACGGAAGCAGAGCAGAAATATTTGGATTTTATTAAAAGCTGCCGAAATGTAAATAGATTGAAATAATATCGAAACCAATTTCTACATTTAAGAAATACAAATATTTTGTATTTTCTAACAAGTTAAAATATATTAAATTTTATATATTAAAAAACAATATATTCAAATTAAAAAAAAAAAACGCGAAAAAACAATATGAAATTTATTCGGTCTTAGATACATATTTTTGGTTAGTTGGCTTTGCATTTTTCTACTAATGAATTCTAAAAAATTTCAAATGATAACAATTATATGCACATCTGTGTGTAACTCTATATTGTCCCCAACACAGTAAGTAAATGTGTCTTTAAAATAAATAAATGTATTGTACAAAATGTTCCCTTTGTCACATTGGCACCTTCGAACTTGCAACTAATTAAAGTTTACGTAACTTTTACGGCAATCAATGTAGCCAATGGTTGCCAAAGTACTTAAACATTTGTCGTGGATTCAATTGAGATGTTTGGCTGGCGATAAATGCGCGCAACAAATTTGTAGCTCAGTCGTTTGCCGATAGCTCATGACTTTTGCGACTTTCCGATTTGTTATTCCACAGAATCTGATGCCAGCCACTGCATTCAGCATTTAAATATTCGCCTTTGAGCGCATTTAAGACACATTTCCAATTTGTAATAAAAAAAAAACTATGGGCAGCTTTGGGTGCTTTAGAAAGTACGAGTTTTTTTCTATATGAACGAGTAGAAGAATACTTATAAAAAAAGGCAACAACTGCTGGTCAATCAAGTTTTAGTTTGCAATAAAGTGCAGCGCATGTTGCAAAAAGAAAGGCCCGCATCAGGCAGGCAAAGTGATAGATTCGCTAACTCATTGAATCAGGTTACCAGCCCAAACGGACGGACAGACGCCCAGGCAGACTGAGAGGCGAACCCACAATTCGAGCAGCTGGCACAAAGCATTCCTCGCCAGCGTCTTTGGGCGCCTTTCACTCTTCCGTTGCTACAGTTAACTTCAACTCTGAACACAGACACCAGGCACCAGGCACCAGTCCCAGCAAACCGACATCACCAACAGATCTTTAGCATCGATTTGTTTGTGTTATCGCTGCACTTCTATAATTTTATGGCTCCGACGCCGATTTCCATAGCCTGGAGTTATGGCTCCAACTGCGACTCGATCGTTATGTTTGAGACTTGTCAGTTCCTGGGCAATGAAGACATATTATGGTTGTAAGCAAGTCACTTATGGCTGCCCCATGGCTCTGTGCTCTTGTTTAATGAGGGAAATGGATTTGGCTTTGTAATTGCAACTGTGTGAAAATACTATATACATATTCTATAATAGTAGCCCATAATAACCAATAGAAATTTAAATGGCAGCTTGTTTGTAAAGGAACAAATAAAATATATAAGGGAATCGGGGCTTTTATTGAATTTATTTTACTTTACGTCATTTTGAGTGTTTGCTAGCTACGACTGTATTGTATTGTTGATTGCTGAGTCTTTTATTGTCTAAGAAAGTTTTTTCCTAAAGTTTCACAAAGTTTTAAAAAATAATTTCTAGCTCCAAAAGCTGGTTGCCAGTACTTTTCGATCTTTGGTTGCATTTTAGTCGGATTGTTTGGTTAACATAAAACAGTTCAACACGGTTTGGGCCCTCAGAAAGGTTCTCTGTGTGGCCAAGATAGATAAGATGTCCTTATGGGTAATTTTTAAAAACAATATACTTCTGTCCATATCGAAAACACTGCCATTCTTCTTACTGACTTCCCCCCTAATACTCAATACTTCGATATTTTTTGCACCTTGCTTAATGGGAATGTGTAGTGCATAAGTAATCAAGGTACAAAGACATCAGAGTATAACTGCAGTTTTGTCTGGTTATTGATTTGGTTTGTTGAATATTGAATATTTTCAAATCTGCTGGATAAACCTTACAAGTCAGCCAGTCATACAAATATTAATTTCGCTTTCATATATCCTCCTCTCCAAATATTTTGAACAATTCGCAGAAAACTGCTGTGTAAGAAAGTATATGATTATATACATATTATGTATATTAGAAAACTTTTCTCAACATGCTTATAATTTGCCATGCGAATCGCACTAAAGAATAAGTTTGAGGCACGCCCCCGTCGCACTTCCAGCCCATCTCATTCTCATTCTCATTCTCATTTTGGTGGCGAGTGCAATTTTCAACTCTCTCATGCAGAGTTTCATATTGTTCCATGTCAGTGTGTGTGGGTGTGTGGGTGAGTGTGTGCTTGTGTGTGTCAGTATTACGCCAACGGACAATGGCAAAAGTTTCTGTTACGGCTCGATAAAGTATCTGTTAGATACAATTTACAATATTTCGCTAGCGCCTGGCGCACAAGTGAAAGTTTTTCGCCTGCCCAAAAAGTATGGCTTTAATGATAATGACTTTAGCTGAGCAAAAAGTGGCGCAAAGTTTAGAATACGCCAACGCAACGCTTTTGGGGATTCTCCAAATGCCAAACAGCAGAAGTTTACCACATCCACACCCATGCATGCCACACACACATACACACACGCACAACACCACATGCACAACAGATACGCAACGAGTTGCGCAAAAAGTTTTCTACGTGTCGGTTTTGCAACATGAAATTGATAAGACATTTTGAGTGTAAGAGTGTACAAAATGCACACAAAAAGTGGACAAATTTCCAAGAATCATAGAATATGTAAGAATATGTAACGATTGCGTGTTTAGCAAGAACTTCCAATGCAGAACATTCAGGGAGTAATATTCCTCCAAAGCACTCAGCGTATTCTTAAATGTTCAGGACTTGAATGTGCTCAACACATCATTAAATTGTAAAGAACACATTATCCAGTGAAGTATTTAATATTTCTAAGGCGTATTATATTAATTTATGCATGAATATAAATAAAAAAGATTATGAGTGTATTGTCTGTGAAGTAAAGTAAACAATGAACAAGATGTATCAGTTATCTTAGACAAGCCGAAGATTAAATACCCTTGTAAACCGGAGTTAATCTCCAGCTGTATGTCAAATTTTATTTTAATTTTTTCTGCATTCTTTAGTGCTTGTTCTATTAAAATTATATTTGTTTGTAAAGAATATTTAAAATAACAAATACTTCGTCTTGCATAAATATTTTTCTTATGATTCTAGTTTGATGTTTCGCTTTTATTATTTGATTATTTACAATTTTTGTAGGTAGTTTAATTTAGTTTAGCAAACAAATGGATATATACAAAGTTTCATTAAGATGGATTTTAACTAAGTTCGGCGCATATAATTCTAAGAATTTTGGCATACGGACATGACTATATCGATAGTGATTCATGATGGATATGAGACGCACAAGTGTATATAAAGAAAGTTTTTTATGAGTAAAACCTTTTGCGTTGAGTTTTATCACTCACTTATTAAGTTAACGTCACTCGCAAGACAAACTTCAAAAATGATTCATTCATATATTATTTATTATTATTGAAGTATTTTCGTAACACTCAAACCTTTAAGATCTGACTGCAACTTACATAGACACTAGCCAAAGATCGTAAAAATTAGCTAGCCCTTCTAAGCAACACGATCTTGGCTTGCAACGATTTAATTTTATCGCAGACCCACTGCAACAACAACATCAGCGATTTATTGCATCAGCCACAACAACAGCAACAACAACAACAACAATAAAACTCAACATTCGCTAACGTTGTAATCGCCCAAGAGACACAATAAAAAAATCACAAAAAATAAAACAAGCAACCTCAGCAGCCCAAAAGGCTACCAGCTAAACGAGCCGAACTACAAGCCACCTCAGCCTGCTGTCTTCCGTCTGTATTCTTCAGTCCTCAGTCTTCAGTCTTTAGTCTGTGGTCTGCAGTCTTCTGTCCTGCGTCTGCAGTCTTCATTCTTCAGTGCTTAGTATCTGGTCTCTGGCATTTCGGCAGCCTCATCAACGCGCTAATCTTGTTGTTGTTGTTGCTGTTTGTTGTTGTCGTTGTCGTTGTCGGCAACGTCCTCATCATCAGCATCTCGAACCTCGAACCTGGACTCTCTCAGGCTGTTAAGAGTTCAACTCGTGATGTTAGTGGTTCAAGACAAGGCAGCGATTTCCTCATTGGTCCACTATTCTCTGGCGTTTGTTGTTTTCTTTTGTTGCTGTTGTTGCTGTTGTTGCTATTGTTGCTGTTGGTACTTTTGTTGCTGTTGTTGCAGTTGTCTCTGGCGACATTCTGTCAAGACGATCACGAAGCATTCGTAACACATTTGTTGCAATTTTCGTCGCTATTTGTTACGGTTCAAGCGAGGTTGTTCCACGGGCAAAATCTCGGTTCCATCTGAGTTCTGCTGCTGTTGTCGTCGCCTCGGCGAAAATTAGCAACGTGTAAAATATGCACTAGCTGGCCAGAAAATTTAGCTCGAGAAAGACGCTAGTTGCAAGTCGCGTTGTCGGTTGGGTTGTTCACTCTCAATGCAGATCATAAACAAGTCACATAACCACATAACAGCAACTGTTGCTGACAAGGTTCGCTCATGTGAAAAGAGCTGATTATTGTGCATTCGAAAGCGCCAAGCGCAAAATGACAATTACAGCAACTTTGCTATGAATCTAATCTGATTATTTTCTATTCAACAAACAAATAACTTCTGTTCTGATCATCATCATATTAATATCTTTATATGCATGTCAATAATTGTGCTTATGTACCTAAGATTTATTTACTTTAAAACGTTATGTTTTGGACATGAGCGAACTTAAGTTCTTTCAATCTTACTTTTAGTTTATCTTAAGAAACAGTTGTTTTCCTTATTAATGTTACCTTTTGCTTTTTGCCTATATGCTAAATCAAGCTTAGCAGGCAGCTTTGCTTCAATTCATGTTCGCACGAGTCATTTCCTTTTTCTACAGAATTTCCCGCACTATTTGCCCTAGAGAAACATCAATCACTTCACTTGAAACCCAATCAATTATCAATTGCTTTGCATTCTCAACGGATTCAGGTGCACAATGCTCTCCCCAGTTACCCCCTGCCGTCGCCCACGTCTGTTCATATAATAGTCCTCTAATTGTTTAATTGAGACCCTATGCAACAACAGGAACAGCAACAGCAACAGCAACAGCAACAGTAACAGTAACAGCCAGCCACAATACACAGCGTACCGAGCCCGTGTCCTCTCTGCCCTATTTTGTGGCTGGCCATCAGCAATTTGTGCAAATTGCACGCACGTAGCTCGGGCTACGGCTTTGGCCCAAACCAGTCGATAAACATATCAACACCTGTTATAAGGTATGTGTGTAGGCAACCCGTTGCAAATATTGAAAATCACTGGCATCATTGTGTCACACACACACACACACACTCACACACACACAACCTGGCACTGTCGTACCCACATGCGATTGTCGACAAGCTAAATAAATTTTATTTGCTTGATTTTCGACGCGGCGCATTCGCAATTTTTATACAAATTCACGCAACAATGGTGAGCCAAACGAGCTGGCAACTGAGTGACGTGTATCCTAGTCAATCAAAGGACGCAGGACAGCAACGGAGAGGCAACATGGAGAAGCAATGTGTGTCGTTTCTGAGTGTGTGTGGTGTGTGTGTGAGGTGTGAGGTGTGTGTGTCCTCTGCTTGTTAATCTCGCATGTTGGCCGTTTGTCGCGTGCAACAATATTTTCACCAGATATGTATACCTGCAACATTCTGAATTTCACACGCGAGTTGCTCTGAATCCGTTTAAGCTCTCCTGCTCGTCCTTGTCCTCGTCCTGCTGTCCAGCAGAACGAATTCTATGCTCTCCTATTTTGTTGATAACCATTCGCGGCACGTTCATTTGATTGAATTGAAGTCGCTTTTGCCGTTTTTGCCTCACTGTTGTTGTTGGTTTTGCTGGTGTTGGTGTTGTTGTTGTTGTTGTTGTTGTTGACGTTGCCTAGGCTTGTTAGCAACATTGTCAGCTAGCTCCCTGTCTGTCTGTCTGTCTGTCTGTCTGTCCAGCTGTCTAGTCTAGTCCACTCGATCTCCATGCACGTCCATGCAACAATTATTCAATTTGATGCGCCTCGCCTTTTGTTTTGCCAATGCCCAACTCAACCCTTCTCTTTCATGTCCATCCACCCCTTCCTCTCCTCCATTTCTCCCGCTGCTACATTGTTGTTGCTACACTTGAATGCCTGCCAAATGCGCCGGGCGTGAGAGTTTACACCTGTGCCAAAGTGTGTCTCCACAACGGAAGCGGCGCCGAGCGTGCCCCTCATCCCCAAACAGGAAGTGGATTTAATGCGGCTGCAATTTGCAAACCCGTTTAGCCAACGCATTAACACCAGGCAACCAGTACTCCTCCTCTGCCCCTCCCCCTTCCCATGCTACTCTTAGTACTCATATGGACTATATTTTATTGATGTATTAATGTGTAGCACCTAAATTTATCAGCGTTTAATGGGCACATATCATAAAACAGTTTCATTCAAACGGACAAAGGGGAATTTAGGGTTTAAAGGAGAACGGAATTGAATTCTAAAATTAGCTTAAAGGTTATTTAATTGGAAGGATTTATGCCATTCCTCCCTCCAATAAACAAATCTCAGTTTAGATCAATAAATCAGGAATTTAAAGCGTTTCCCTGACTGTGCAAAAATAAAAAATAGTAGTCAAAAGATAAATCTGATACGATTTATATATACTGATAATAAGTAAAGATAAGTAAAAAAAATAAAAGAATAACAAAATAAAAGAGATGAGAACTAATTTATTGGTTGCATGCTTGCTGGATTCCCACGACGAGTCGACCACTCATTTGGCTAAGCCCATTTGGGCCACTTGAGTCCACTTGCTTCACGCTACTTGGTCTGTATGCTAATCATCAAAGCAAATCCAGCATAATTGAACTTAAACGGAAACTCATAAAATGCACTCAGAAAAGCTAAAGGCTCCCCGCTCCCCTCGCCTTAGCTACGACTGACAGTGTAAACAGTTAACATGCTAAGCTCATTGAAGCTGCCATTGTAAGTGCAACCCGTTGCCACGCAGGCGAGGCAGATGCAGCCCACGCGATGTCAGTCGATTAGTCCAAGCCCGAGCAGAGAAGACCGTCGAGTGGCAAGGGAAAAAGGGAGAGGAAAAAGGAGAAATGAAAAAGTAGAGGCCTAAACTCGACTCGAGTGTCAATTAAATTAATATCAATTAAAAGCGGCTGCAACTTGTTGCTTGATGCTTCCACTGCATCCATTCAGCGGCTGCAACTCCAGTTGCAAATTATGCACACGCCATCAAGTGGCTGTCTAATGAATGCAGCCAGTTTAAAGCTTGCAGCTCCTAGCGATGCGACGCCTCCATGCTGCAGATTTTCCACTTTAATGAGTCTCGCCTAATGAAGGGTTGCCCTCCTCCTCCTTCTCCTCCTCCTCCTCCTCTGATGCTGAGTTGAAATTTAATCAGTAATTTCCTGTCGCAACATTGAACTGGACATTTGTAGTTGCTGTAGCTCAAATGACGTTTAATGAAAGGGTCACTTATTAAGTGGATTTTGAGTTGAGCTTTGTTGTCATTGTGATTCAACGATGAGTACAACAAATAACAGCAGCTATAATTTAGTGTTATTAAGTAGTTTCTGCTTAACTTACATTTTGTAAGCTGGTATCATTAAAAGTTAAAGCTGGCAGCTTCCAAATTGATTCGCGCACAGTTTGTCAGCGTCAGCCAGGATTAATAGAGCGGGAAGCTGGAGACTGGCACCGCTCCCGTGGGTGAAGTGTCACAAAATTTGCACGCTACTTGCCGGAAAGCCACATGGCAACAAACACGCACACAGTTGCACCACAGTCAAGAGCCAGTGAGGCAGCAAGGCAGCAAGGCAGTCAGGCAACTTCTTGCCTCGCAAGACACACATGTCAGCGTGTATTGAATGTCGTCGGTTGCCGTCGCTGCAAAGGAAATGGCGTTCACTGACTGCCACCAGCTACCAATTACCAGTTACCAACCAGCTACCAACCAGCTCCCAGTTAACAGCTACCAGCCAACAGCCAGCAGGCAACAGCTCGTCAGCTTGCCGAGCTCTTCAGCATCACAGCGAAATTTTACGCACGCACACGCATCGTCGGCCAAGTCAAGGAAATGTGCAAAGCTACGCCGCAGTGGCAAATTTATAGCGACAAATGTTGACTTGAGATACGACGAAGACATACTCGATACTCCATACTCCATACTCCATACTCCATACTCCCCGCACTCCTCGCTCCATTTGTTCATCCTGCATGCCACATACTCAGGCCTGGGCGCAGTCAGCTGAGAGCTGCTGTTGCCTGCCTGCTCAAATTGAATGTCAATCGATTTTAGTTTTTAATTTAAAAAAGTGCGCTACCTTTTGCTCCTCTCCGGAGTCGTGTAGCTGTTTCTGGTAATTTAGATGGGCGTGTGTACTTGAACAACAGAATTGAGCTATGCGCTTGATTGCGTCCTGCCTCAACTTCAATCTCATTCTTAATGTGTGTGTGTGTGTGTGTGTATGTGGGTATGGGTGTGGCAATCAAGCAGAGGTTTAATGGTTCAGCTAACGGCAAATGAAGCCACAGCAGCGACATGGGAACAATCCAAGTTAAGGGTTTTGCCAATCAGAAGACAACACATAAATAGATTTATATCGAATGATGGAAAAAGAAAAGTTCAACCGAATTGCGGTTAACGTGTTTGGATGTGTATTTGAAAGAATAGGCCATGTTCTGTTACTTCATAAGTAATTACAATTGAAAGCTATTATGGAGTTTAGTCTGTGTACTATTCTTTGATCAAAGTCTTGACAATATGACAAGACTATCAAAATGATTTCTAAGTGTTGAAATAATTTATGAAATTGACAGCACCGAACTGGATGCTAGCTGTAAATCTCTTCCTGAAGGCGATAAAGGAAGAGATTCGATATATATCGGGGTATATGAAGAATATTAATTACTTGACCTTAACAGTTTTAAAGTTTATCGATCGGTAAATTCAGAAAATATAAACGATATAATTAGGCGTACCTATAATTATAGGGAATAGATATTCTTATATTAAATTATTTTTATAACTAAATTAATAACATAATAAATAATATATGGTCACAAATAAAAGTAATATTCCTATGTTATATTTTATATTTTATATTATGTTTTATTTATTTATTATGTTAAATTGGACATTTATTTAGTTTGATTTTATTCAAGTTAATTTTCCAATTAGTACCATTTATGTATTAAGATGTGCTTTGACTTTTAATTTGTGCTCCCTCTAATTGAAATGCCTTTCTGAATTTAGAGTCTTGTGTGTTAAGCAGACAATGTTTCGTATTTGGAATTCAGTTTATCGGCTTGTGAACAAAATATTTTCTACAGAATAAGTGCTTTATCATACCATTTTTGACAACCTAATTGTTATATGTAATCTTTAAGATCAATGCAAACTATAATAATATTTTTCTGATGATTGTTATACAGCAATTGGCGTCTAAATGGATTCATTTATGGAAATAGTTTTTAGCGAGCAAACTGAGGCTGACGGCAAGAGCTCTTCTATTTGACATAACTGCGAGACAATTTAGAGCGTCGAAACAAATTAGACAAGCTGCAAGAGCCACAAGCGAGTTAGACCTTAACTCAGATCATAACGGCAACTCGAACTTATTGCCAAATGACTCGCAAGCCATCCGTTCAAGCCTGTCCAGGTGCCTTCCCTGGGTCCAGTCGCCGTCTGCAGTCATTTGTTGTCGTTGTTGTTGTCGTTGTTGTTTTTGTTTTTGTTGTCGTGCCTGGCCTCCATCGATGTGGCCAACGCCAGAGCTCTAATCGCTCATTAAATGACCACAATTTGCCTGCACCGCGCTGCATTTAAATTACTTTCCCATTGCTTTGGCTGTGGCTTCGGCTTTGGCTGTGTCTAACAAAATTAGTTTATGAGGCCCAACGAAACCTTTTAACTAAAACTAAAACTAAAGCTCATAACTTTGGCTCTGTTCCCCGTTCGCGTGAATTTCAGCAATCAGGCGAATGCTCAGCTCTAAGTCCCACAGGCTGCGGCTAGAGTTGGAGCTGGAGCTGGAGCTGGAGCTGCAGCTGGAGCTGGAGTCGATGTTGGGCGGCTCTGGCGGGGACCGTTCAGTCGCATTCATCAAAACCGTTCAAGTCGTGCAGTGTGCATCCAAATCTAAGCTGTGCCCCACCCGCGTCCCAAAAGTTGAAGCATGCAATTCGCATGCCACGCTCAGGTTCTGCACTTCTTTTTCTTTTTTTTCCACTTTGGAATTTTCCAATGTATTTCAAAGAAATTGTCTCTGGCCAGAGTGGACGTGATATTATAAATTTAACTTTAGCATTGGTCTCTTCGGTATCCTCCCCGTTTTTGTTGTGTTTGACTTTTGTTGGGTCAGATTTGGGTTCAGCTGCAGGTTACTTTTTTTGTATTCTCCCCAACTTATAGATGACAATCTACTTTCATTTTGGCTTAAAATGTGCTTGTAAACAGCATTAACCTGCATTTATAATTACCGACTGCAATGCATTTCTGCATTTCCCATAACATATTTGTGCTGCTCCGATATTTTTTTTTAAAGAAGACCCCCTCTACCCTGACTCCTTACAGCCCTCCTCTTATCTAGATATACTAAGTCCTTCACTTTTCTTCATTAAAATTTCTGTCTGATTATTGTCCTACATACTTATATTTTTTTTTTTTTTTAAACATAGCTGTCAAATCAACCATCTGTCAACAATTTCGACAGCTTTTTGTCCAGAATTAAATAAAAAGAAAATAAATATTTTAAATTGAATTTAAAATAAAAAGTAAAGAAACCAATTAAAGTATTTCAAATAATATGTGAATGAATAAATTAAAATTGATAATGAAAAAATAAAAATATTGAGAGAGTAAATAAAGACGGCATAGGAAAATCGCTGAGTCTGTTGAGTTAGTTAAGTTTATCACAGTTAAGCAAGCTTAGAGGTTTTCTGAAGATGTGTAAGTACTTAAAATATAATTAGAAGAATAGAGAGTTCCATCAAGAGATGAGATAATATAATTCATTTTACTATTTCCAGAGGAGACGAACAGTTATTCATGATTGACAGGAGACAAAGTTCCAATTAGGTCTACAAAAATACAATAACTTTATAAAATGAATGCGTTGGGAACAATCAGCTGAAAATGTAAAAGTTGATATTAAATAATTTGAAGAAATGTGGGAATTATCAATTAATTTTAGAAACAACTACAGCAATTGAAGACTCACTCAAATACCCATACAAAAGTCCAGCTGTTGTCTGCGGCTGTCCCTGCTTCTCTCTGCCCTTCTCTTAATGCTGCCAAATGCTGCACATTTAATTTATGTTGCCGACAGCATCGAGTGAGTTACTTTTTCCCGCCCCAAAATTATCTGCCTGCCACTCTGGCCTGGAGAATGTATTTTTAATTGTGTATGCGTTGTTGCACGCGTCGCTTTTCAATGTCAGCGCTACACTTCTCCTGCCTCCATCTCCCCATCCCTGCCCTGTCCCAACTCCGGTGCTGCTGCTGCTGCTGCTGTTGCATCTGCTGTTATGTAATGGACGAGAGACTAACAATAGGTTTGAGTTGGTTGTCGGTTTTGGGCTCCCTCGCTTATTCATTTCGAGCTGTACGCTTCGTCACCTTATTATTACGTGGCGTTATTTTCGTAGCACTTGAAATGCGCTTAATTGGTTCCTCAACTTGGACGTGGCACATCCCTTTCCTGCGAGAGCCGCAGCTTCTATTCGAGTGTGGCGCCCCTCCTCGTGGAGTGGAGTCAAACTGGCGTTATTAATATTTACAACCTGGATACGTAATTTAAAACAGTTATGAGCCGTTGCTCCCCCACTTAGCGCTCGATAATAAATATTTGAAATTCCTTTTGAAGTGCGTGCATTGCTGGGGTTTAGTTTGGGAATACGGGAACAGGCATTAGGTGGAGGGGGAGGGATGCCTGGTTTATTTATGAATTTATTTTTGGTATAAGTATCTCCGATCTGCTACAGTTATATTTTTAGATGAGTCGATTTTACGTTGATGGCCATTGAACGGTTGTAGAACAGTTTACAAGTGGAACACACAATTCAGATTAGTTTCATTTTTAAAATGCTTAACGAAAAACCAAATAATGCTAACATGCCTCTACAATATATAATTAAATTGTATGCAGACCTTTAAAAATCACTTTGAAACTAACCATTCTGCGACCATTTAACAATTTTCAGTCTTCAAAATTATAAGAATTAAACTTCCGCAAATAGATCTACAGAACCAGCAATTTCCTAGCAAAGATAATTAATTTTCATATAATACCTATACAATTTTGAACTTACTTGTTGTGCTTTACAAATATTATGTTATCAATACTCACTTAAATATTTATGAGATACAAAATACCTCTCAATGTGTGAGATGCACAACAAATCAAACTTATTGCTAAAAGTTTCTGTAACGAGACTTTGGCGGAAAAACAAACACTATTGGAAGGCTGTTATTGTAGAACTGTTTGATTTACGTGCTTCTAATGATGGCTCACAACAATCAACTGCAATTGGCAATAAAAGCACGGCACTAAAAGAAACGTTGCTTGCCAACCAAAACCAGGAAAAACTTAACAAAGTTCGTGGCTTAAGTCACAGCTCCGACTCTGCCTCCCTCGCCGTATCCATCACCGGCTACGTCTTCGGGTCTAGTTGGATTACAGCAGCAGCAGCACCAGCAGCAGCAGCAGCGATTGCAACATCAGTCCTGGCCCAAGTGCAGCTCATCCGAGCGCTATTCAATACACTGGGCACTATAAATTATGCCATTGAGCTGAGCCAAGCAAGAAATCGAAATCATGACTGCATTTTTTTATTTCTTTTTTTGCTCAGCTTTGTTTTTTTTTTTTTGTTGCTAGTTTTGCAGTTTTTTGCTGATTATGAGACTTAAATTGACTGCGAGCAGCGATCGCATTTCGGAATTGCAGCTCCGAGTCATAAATAATCATAGCTGCGCCATTTATTATGACAAAATATCATTTGGACATTTGTTTGCGGCTACTCCAGGCCTGGGATTCGCTTACCCTCCCCAGCCATCAACAGAAGGAATGAAAAACAAAAAAAAATCAACAACAAAAAAAGTAAACTTATCCCAGTTACATCTCGGTTCACATCTCTCTGACCGCATCTTCACGGCGCGACTTTGAATTGTTTGCACAATTTCATTGCCATTCTTGTCTTTGTGCTGCGTTTTAATATAAATTATTTTTAACAATTTGTGGACGGCCTTCCCCCGCTCCTCGCCAATTTTAGACCCTTGGCTCCTCCATAGCTCTGACCGAGGACGAGGTCGAGGACGAGGACGAGGACTCGGTCGCGAATGCGTTCGCAGGTCGGACAATGCAAGCTCAGAGCCAAAGTTTTTTGGCCAGCTTCTCTGGGCCCGAACTGGCGGCCCAGTGCCAGTGTCAGCTGGCGGCTGCAACCAAAGGCGCATTAATCTCGCCAACGAATGTCAAGAATTGTGGCTATGCCGACGAGCCAACTGCAATTTTATTGTTGTTCTCGTTGCTGTTGCTGTTTCGCTTTTTGTTGCTTCTTTGTTGGTGTCTGCTTTGTTGTTGAAAAGTGTAAGTTTCATTTCTGTCTCACATTGCCTTTCTTTGCCGTATTCTCTCATTGTAGCATTCTTCGCTCTGATGCGCCAGCAATGCAATTTTGATAAGCCGGCAGTAGATGACTCCAAAGCCCCAGAGTCTAGAGTATAGAGTCTAGACCATGGGCCCAGCCCAACTCCATCCTGAGCTGCGTCTTGGCCGTTGTCAACAGCGGGGCGGCGGCATAAGACAAAAGAGGCCCCAAAAGCTGTCGGTGGCGGGAAGAAGACAGGCCGAGAGTCCCTCAAATCGAGCCAGCGAACAGTTCCCATTGCCTTGGGCGAAATATTGTCATGATTATTATTTATGGCCCACCAAGAACAACCAAATGAAAACGCTCGAAAACCTCTCAAAGCCCAAAACCAATTGGGCTTAAAGTGCACTTTAATAGTTTGATTGTAAGTTGCCTCTTCGCATGCCAGCAAACAGTTAGAAATATATCTATATATAAATGCCAGTGGTCCGAATGGATACCAGGAAGTGGGAGAAGTGACTATGAATTGTATTTACATTCAACACTTAATGCACAAGCAGATTTGTTATGTTATTATTTAGCTGCAAAAACATTTATTAAACTTGACGAATTTTATCTGCTTGAGTTTGCTGAACTAGAAATAAGTATTCTCTACATATTTTCGCATAGTTGAGTTTTATATATTTCTCTTAAAGTGAAATGACGTCAGCTTTACAGTTTCAGAAAATGTTTATATTTAATATGAGTTTCCGCTTCTGCTTCTTAACAAGCTACTGAAAACCCACTCAATCAAATAATTGAAAGTGTACTGAGGATTTGTGTAAAACCCATCTGAAGTTAAGTCTTTTGTTTAACATTTTCTTTCCGCTTCTATGTATGGAAGCTGAAGATGAAGGGGAATAGTGCTGGCCACTCCTGCTTGCACTCCCGTCTACATCGACTGGTCTTATGTATTATTTCAATGCTCCATTCTCAATAATAACATGACCTATAGAAAACAAATTCTACTTGCAACTGTGAAACTCTTTGGGCAATTTCAATCTATTGATTTTGGTTTTTCTCTTTTCAGTAGCATTCAACGCATTCAACACTGTTGATGGCTGACTTTTAAGATTGTTATTGCTAAATATTTTTACCAACTGACTGTCAATAAACCCCCACTGCGCGTACCCCCCTACCCCCTACCCCCTCTCCAACGTTTCCGCTACCCGTTCCTGGTCTAGGCCAACGTTTACTGTCGAGTTTTTTGCCATTTTAAATTAAACTTAAACTTTTTTCATATCCATTCACACACATCTCGTACATCAAAAAAAAACTCTTCCCCCTTTTTTGCGAATCCACTGCGCACATGCGTTTCAATTCAACTTTTTTGTTCATTTCTGTGAGCATGTATGTCTATATCCCGTAAATCTGCACAGATGAGTGGGGTATACCTCAAGTCTGGTAGTATTTGTGACATGTCGCAGCTAGTTTAAACTGCAGCTTACATTTCAAAAAATCTTTAGTTTTAAAAGAAATATGAGTGTTTTTTATAATAAGAGACAAAATCAATTTATTTTCATTTACTTTTTAATTTTGTTTACTTAATTTTAATTTACCACGCAAATCACAATGTCGTTTAAGATAAATCATAGTCTTACAAATACATATATTTTACAAAGTTTTCTTATAGTAATAATTATAATTTATTATTATATTGCTGTATATTGAAATTATAATAACTTTCATTATCCCCAAGATTACTAATTTCATCATCTTAATACATATAAAACTTTAGAAAAATGTACTTAGTAAATTTTTCCATACTTATTAAAGTACACAAAAATTCTCACTTGGCTACAGGGTATATCGTGGTCGTATACTTTCGTCAACAAAAACATTGGTTTGATTCGTGGTACGCGGCGTGCTGAGCGTGTTGTTTGCTTATTTGAAGTTTCCGCTGGGAGCTGCAGAATCGAGTGGAGCTGGGGAGTCCGATTGTCAAGTTGAGTTGGGCCAACGAGCGCGCAATATTAAATCGTGTGTATTGTTTACAATCAGAAAGCGTTTTATAGACTCCATGGGCAACGCTGACGAATGCGAACAGCAGCAGTACAACAATTATAACAATACAACCACTACAACTACGACAGCAGTTCTGGGTATCGATTTGAGCTGTTCCTATTCCGACGAATATCGGTGTGCACTCTTGTATTATTGTATATATAGCACATAGACTGGCCCTTTTTCGCATCGATTCGATTTTACTTAGGAATCGTCGTCTGGGGGTTTCACAGTCCAACAACTTTTTAGTCAGTCAGCTGAACTTGGCTGCCATTGCCATTTTCATACAAAGTCACGTTTTAATCGCCGCCTTGCACAAATCATTAATCAAAATTAAATAATAATTATGTTGCAAAGCGAAATTAACCAGCTCAAAACACCACAGAGCACACACACACACGCACAACTCTAGAAATAAGCCAAACCTAAATAAAAAAATGTGACTGGACATTGGTCAGTTGGCCCAGTTGGGTCAATCATCAGCTGTTGGGGGCAGGTGCTTGGCCAGCTTTTCGTGGGTGCCCCACGCTCATTATGATAGAAACGTGCACAACTCAACGAAAAATCGCAAAACAATAATACAACAACCGAAAAGCTATAACATTTAATTGAGTTTTAATAATCCATAATTATGCATAGAGAGAATCGAGAATCGTAATGGAAAAAATAAAACCAAATTGCCGATTTAACAAATCATCGTGTGAATAGTTCTAGCTTCTGCTTGTGGAACCCAAGATATACAACGCTTCATACTTAACCTTAATTAAGATGTTCTTAGATGATAGTCGCCACTCCTTTGTTATTATAAAGCCTTTAATTTATTGTTGCTATTTAAGCGCAGCAGTGTATTGGAGAAATCTAACAGATAATTTTAATATTGCTCCTAACTAAATAGTTTCATCATTATGTACTCTACTTATTATTAATAATAAGTCAAATAATGAAAAATGTACTTCATTTGTACTTGGCTTAACTTAACCGTGTTTTTACATTTTTTCTGTTTACCGATTTGGTTTACAATTTGGTTTTTTTACCAATCATTTTTATTCAATTTTTGACATTTAATTAAAATTATTTAACATAAAAACTTTAAATAATGTAAAACTGATTTAAATTTTACTTTTTTTGCCATATTATTTATTCATTTGGGGACAATTTTGATCTGCATGTCACAATTTTTTACACAATCATCAGCAGCAACACAATCTTATCGCTCCCAGAACAATTTATTTTAAACACATTTCTGTTTTGTTTAAAATCACAACATTTGAGCTTTAAAACCCGCGTCCCTTGTTTACATGCATGTTAAGCTAAAACCCACAGCAAACAGATTGTTTAAATTGCTTGTAAAAATAACAACAACCAGTAAGCAATAACAATGACCAATACATGTAGTAATTTTGTATTTTCTTTTTTTTTCATTCAATAGTCGCAACTGTGTGGAGTTTTTTGTTACAAGCATCGACCCCAACGACTACGACGACTGCTGGCCAACATTTATACAGCAATTGAACCCCAAAGTGCAAAAGGGTAAATGCAAACCCCGATGGGCAGACGGGACGGAGCGCGGTATAGTGGTACTACTGATTGGGTGCCGGGCACTGGCTAAGGCTACACATGTGATTTTTTTTTGTTTAATGAAATGCGCCGACGAGTGAACCAGGGGGGATTGGAGAAGGTGGGGCAGGGAGCACAGCAACAGTGCATTTTATTATACGTTCGATTGATTTCACAGAAGCCGTGAACCAGGGGTCAAAATCGCACCCGCCTTTGCGCTAAGTGGAGACTTTATATTTATATTGACAACACTCACACACACATACACACACACACACAAACAGTTACTTGTGTGTGTGTAAATATATGTATGTGTATGTAGATGTAAAACACAGCTCCAGGGAGTCGGCAAGCTGGTTGCTTCAAATTGAAATTGTCGATTTAACATTTTGAATTATCGTTTAGCAAATGGTCAATATTTTGTAGCAGCCAACTCCCCCTACTGCTGCCCGCCACATACACCAAATTGTGGCACATAAATTGTATTGCTATAAACAATCAATTACTTTGTGTGCTTCCAACAACGGGGCAACTTCTCAAGGGAGTTTGAATGTTTGGTGTTCGAATGTTTACAAGTTATCGTTGTTGTTCTTATAGTTCTTGATATTGCTGTATGAGAATCAAATTCCTGTTTCTGTTTATTTACTCTCGCCCATGCCCTGGAACCAGTATAAGTGTCCAAGAAGGGTATCTTAAGGTAGCAGAAAGAAGACGGTATGCCCATATTTAGTGTCAGTCTGTGTCAATGAGAGCTAAAAATGTTCATTTTAATTTGGATTAATTAATTCGAACATTTGGATTCGAAGACTCAATTTCAAAGTTCACGTTTTATGGTAGATCTACACATAGGGTATGTTTTTGTCGACCTCTATTCGATTTCCTAAACTTCTTTTGTGATCCAAGTTGTGTGAAAGTAAACAGAAGAAGTTGAACTTTAAATGATCATCAGTCAAGGGCATTATTAAATGGCTTAACTTAAAAATAAAATAACGAGACTGCTGAAAGGCTACCCAGCGATTGATGAAAACAATGGCAAGACAACAAGACAAGAGTTCGGTTTGTGTTTGGGTTTTCTTTCTCCATTGCATACAAGGAAAATTGAAGAAATTGCTTGAAAAGGATTATAACAATATACGATTAATAAATAGTTTCCTTCAGATCTTATAAATAAGTGAGTCGGCAGCAAACTGAATCAGAGTAATAAGCTACCCAGGAAGATATGCATTGCATGCAAATTGAATGCACAAACAACCTTTTAGTTCCTGCGGAGGTACAAGCAGAGCCACAAAATGTTGACTAAGAAGATCACAAGGCAGGAGTCGCAGTTGACAAAATGGAGGCAGAGATAATGCTCAGGGCACCTTACGGTACAGATGCACCTTAAGGTTCAAGTTAAGAAGAAACAACAACAACAATAAAAAACTAAACAATCCCAACTAGTTGGCTTATCGGTATTTTTATGATTGTGATTGTTTTTGTGAAAAATTAATTTTTTACAAAACAATACCAGAAACTAAACAATGAACTTAACTATTTTACAACTTTTTCAAATTAAAATTAATATTCTAAGTCCGATTTACTATACACATGTTTAAGTCATTCGAAATTGATTTCAAATGAATTAAGAACATTAAGAAATATTCGTTATTATAAATATACAATTATCTAAATATTGGTATTTCATTTTCAAATTGTTCTATATTTAAAAGTATACTTAGAACATCGCCTGATTTAGAAATTTCACTCTTAAACCTACAATAGTAAGCACAGCCATAAGTAAATACATAAATATATAAAAATGTTCGTTTTCCTTTGGCAAATGCTTAAACGCTTTCTATTTGCTAGCTATTAAAGTTGCAACTAAATGGACCTGGCCAATGTGTGCCACTGAACGCTTTGCCAAGCAATAGCAAATACTTTCCACAGTTCCGAGTGCCGGGGACGGAGTTCCGCTAGGTTATGCGTCCGTGCCTGGAACCAGGCGTCCCTGTGCCAATTCCGTGCCCAGTACCATGTGTTGCCACCAAATGTAAGCCATATATTATTCGAGCACTGCTGGTGCAAGGGCGTTGCTCGAAGGAGGGTTTCGGGCAGACAACGGTGGGTTTTGCTCTGTTCGTGTTTTGCTTTGCTCGCCAAGGGCCAATTGACGGGAGCCTGGAGAACGGCATCACAATTAACACATGCCGGAATAGCCGGAATCGCTACCAAGCCGGGGATGAAGTCCGGAGTCGGAGACGACTCGACTGAAGTCTGGGACGTGAGTGCGCTACGAAATCCGTGGAGCGCTGCACGTGTCACATCTGCAGCAGCGTCAAGTAAGTCACTAACTTGCACTTCCCATCCTTGATGGGTTGATGTGTTGTTGCGTCGAGGGGTCGAGGGGTCAGAGTCCTGGTCCTTGCTCCACCTTCACACATGCGCCCCCTCTCTTGGCCTGCTGCTGTCTTTTATTTCGTTTTGACGCAGCGCATTTTAATCGTTTTTCATCGCTTTATTCCAAGGGTGGCTCTGCCTTCTTGTTCGTCACTCTTCTGCCTCGACTGACAATAATAAATTATGGTTTGACTTTTACAAGCACCCTCCTGTCGAGGTTGCCCCTCATAAATTGCGTAACGTTTTGCCCCCAAAAGCGACAACGACGACGACTATTAAAAATTACATAATTGCTTAAATGCAGCAGCCCAGACAAAGAGAACAATAGCAATGCCCTGGGCTCTCTTTCTGCTTCGGGTTCTTCATGGCTGCGATTTTTTGCGTATCAAATTGCATTATTTACTTTTCAATACATTGCCAACAGGCAGCAGCAGCAGCAGCAGCAGTAACAAAAACTGCCAAAGGAAAAGACCAACAGAACCAAGCGAAGGCTACGCAAACAAATTTGTTTATAAATTTATGAAATCGACCGTAGCTAATCGATTAGGCTACGAGCAGATTGCTATTTATATTATGTCTGCCTGGGTTTTTTTTTATGAATCATGTCTTTCAAGTACTGCAAATTAAAAGCAAATATTTATGTTAAGGCTTTCAAAACATCCTTTTCCAATTGAGAAATGGGTCTTACATTAATCATGCCAGACATACGAGTATTGTGATTTGGATTTTTAAAAACCGAATTTCGCAAAAAAAAAACGTTTTTTTACTAACGGCTAAGAGAAGTTCAAGATCATGTGATTTGGCTAAAAGTAATTTAAGAGGGATCGGGAGATATTAAAGAGGTGAAATATTTCTTTCTGTTTGAGTATTATCAATTTAGGGTAATCGGTAAAACTTGTTTACCAAATAAAGAACAGATGGATTGCCTTGGGCATACTCGAATATATATTATCACAAACTAAAGTAATCAAGAAAACAAATAACATTTTAATAGATTGTATTAGTAAGACAAGACTAGTAAAATTGCTTGCATATAAATTTAAAAAATAAAATCTAAAATTTATTTAAAAACTTAAAATAAGTGCATTAAATATGATAATCAATACTCACTAATCAAAGTTACTGCTGGTATGGAATTTACTTAATTTTAGCATAGAAATATACTTATATAATTCTGAAAAATATTTCTAAAACACAGACACATTGTTACTTCATTTATTTAGGTATTACAATGATAACGAATCTAAGCTACTTGAAGAGTAAAGGTTAACTGAGGTTAGATTAGCTGAAGGTTAACTAAAATATCAAAATTATTTCCAGTTTCTGAATTCCAGTTAATTGGATTTTAGTTCAATGAACAGTCGGATTCAATACCATTTACACACAGCACTTAGTCTGATAAAAATCATCAGTCAGAAAGATTCAATTCATCTGCATATCAGTCTGATAGCCGACTGCTGACCGCGGTCATTGCCCCAAAATGTTGACCATCAATTCCAAAAAGTGTTTCCCGTTGTATGGGATGAGTGGCGCTCTTAACTATTCAACTTTGTTGCCGCTGTTGCACTGACTTTTTCACAACCCTTACTCTTTGGATTGCAGCGAATCCCCCGCCAGCATGTGGATTGCCAGCATAGCTGTGACTGACCAACTGGCTGATTGAATGACTGAGTGACTGACTGACTGACTGACTACAGAACTGAGCACAAAAACCGCAACTTAATAATTTTAGCTGGAACCATTTTTCAACATTTGCTTGCGCTCTGCTGCGGCACTTAAATATTTTTACCTTATTTGCTCCACTTTTCGAGTGTTGTCTTCTTCTGCTCCATTCTGCCCTATCAGTGGCGATTTTGCTTCGCTTTGGGTCTTGTCGTCCCAGCACAAATTTTGCATGGTCATTTGCTTTTTGCACACACCCAAAAGTAACTGAAAGTGGCACCGAGACTGGGGCTCCGTGACATCTAGATTGTGGGACTCCCCATCCATCCACTCCCCGCTCCTCTCCCTATCCACTCTATTCGCATTTCCCTGGCCAATGTCCCCGCATTCTGGCAACGCGCTGTTACTAATTAAAAACGCAAATGGGTTTATGATGTTGCACAAGTTGCGGTTCGCTTAAGGGGAGAGTGCGGAGAGTGCGGAGAGTGGGGAGAGTTGGGGGAGGCAGGCAGCATTTTTACTGCTGTCGCTGCACAAATGTAACACAATAAGGCCAAAAGAAAAAATGTTGTAAAGAAAAGCATAAAAAGTGCGCGCAGCATTAAAACAAATTTCTGTATCGCTCTGTGCGCTTCTCTGCTCCTCGCTCCTCTGCTCTGCTCATCAGTCCGGTTTTGTTGTGTGTTGACAAAAACGAAGAACACAAGGAGAGGGGGAGGAGTGCAGGAGTGGGGGAGTGGGGGAGGGTGTGAAAAATACAACTCTGGTCTCCAGTTAGGGAGACCATCTTTTTCTTTTTCATCTCCGCTATGGCCTTTGCTCGGTTTCCCTTCCCCGCCAAATTGTCAACGCTGAAGCTTTCTGCTCCGACTTTATCGCCATCTTCTTCCCCTTACTCAACCCCTCTTCCTCTCCCTCTCCCTTTTCCTTTCCCGATTCCTCTCATGTCCCAAACTCTCACTTTCTGTGTGTAGGTTGGCTACGCTTTTCACGCTTTCTCAGCTCTGACTGGCATGTTTTGTATTTTATAAGCGTGAAATTTTTTCAAAGGTGTCAGCAGTTTTTATGTGTCTCTCTCTCTCTCTCTCTCTCTCTCTCCCTCTCTCTCTTTGCTTGTGTGTGTGCTGTGTGTGTGTGTATCTGGGAGTGTGTGTATTTCTCTTGCGAGGAAATATGAGAATCTTTTCATATGCTCCGCAGTTTCTTTCGCTCCTGACGAGTGACGAACGCGTGTTGGTCTGGTTGGGTTGGGTTTAGGGAGCGGTAAACTCCTTGAGAGGAGAGGGAGTGGCAACCATTCAAATGGAAACAATGCAACTGTTCAACTCTTTTCCAAAAATATTACTCGACAGCATTTGCCGACATATTTTAATGAAAGTTTTTTTGTGGAACAGCCAATGAAATGCGGTCAACTAAGGCAATGACAAAGTGTAGAACAAAAAATATTTTTTAATTGCCAAATTTATGTAACAGAAATTGTTTTTGGAAAACAAAAGCGGAGCTTTTTGTCTACTGTGCTAATTTATATGTTAATTTTTTATGCTCTTTTTCATATTTCTATTTATTTCGTATAGTATGCATATTATGAGTATTTTGTGCCGCTTTGCTATTTTTGTTGATGTGGTCGCTTTATTGCGAATACAAAAACAGGAAAGGATCCCCAGCCAGTTTTTGTCCCCATTCAGAAAGGCGTTTCGTGCTTCTTCTTTTTTTGGGTTCTATTTTGCATGAAATTCTGCTGAGCGCACACAAAAAGCCCACAGAAAAGCGACCGCAGACGTCGGAGGGGATACCCTGTGAAGGGTGTTGGGGGTGGGGAGGGTGTTGTTGATTTCGGCAGTTAGTCATAGGCAAGTTTTTAATTTTCGCGACGAACTAGAATGACAGTCAACGGATATAACACAATAGATGCTGCGGCCCAAGGACAATGCGTCCTCCATTTTTTGGCCTGTGGCGCGTGTATTCGGACATCCGGTCGGTCGTGTTGTGGCCAACTGGAAACCCAAATACGTCCGGAAACTTTCGAACTTTTAAGTGAATGCCTTGCCTAAATTATTTATTAAATTATTATAAATTAAATTATTAGTTATTGAAAGTCCCAATTCAATTTTAAATATTTAATTTAAGCTGATTACCAATTTAGTTAACACCTGAGCTTAAAATAAGTTTCTGACTCGAGTGGACAATTACTTAACTAAACATTAAACTCATCGTAAAGATATATACATACTGACATATCTGGATGGAGATGGAACTTTTGTTGCCCACTCCCCGGCAGTCTTTGGATCCGCTGTCTGGCGTTGCAGTCGAAGTTCTTGGCTTGCTTTGCCTTATGGCTTATGTTATGCTCTCATATTTATACCCGCAACAATGTGCGCCTCGTAAAACAATTTATAACTTTTGCGCTCTTGCCTAATAAGTTGGCATGTTGTGGCCAATAAGTTGCCGCAGAATAGCCCTCCAACCTGCCACCCCGTGCGCCGTGCACAAATGGGTCCTGGCAGACGACAGGCTGCACACAAGTCGAAAACTATGCGAAAAGTGCAACGCACTGTATTCCCCTCCTCCCCTCCGCCCCTCCGGCCGTCTCCTTCCCCCTTCCGTCGACCAATCTACAAACCAAACTAAATTACAAGCATTGCTGAAACAACAGCAACAGAAAATGCCTGCAGCAGCACTAGGTGCACCAGCAGCTCCTTATCCACTTCCACTTCCACTTCCATTTCTACTTCCCTCTCATGCATTCCTTTTCGCTGCACCCGCAGCACTTCTTGCCGACAAGTTGCTGCCAGCTTAACTACTGTTAATTCTTCTAATTGTGTGCACGTTGTTTGCGTGCGCTAATGTCGCATATGCAGAAACAACAACAACAACAAGAATAACAAGAACAACAAGAACAATAACACAACAGTACGAAACACCTAAGGGAGCTTTCGGGGGTGCAGAAGGAGGCGGCGTGTCATGCAAATGTGTAACTGTTTATGCCAGCCGTCCCTCGTCGCGTTGTGTACTTGAGATTTTTCGATGTTGTTGTTGTTGTTGATGGCCGTCGTGTGCTGCTTGACAAGTAACATGGCAACTGCAGCTAGTGAGAGAGTGAGAGAGAGAGAGAGAGAGCGAGAGAGACAGAGACAGAGAGTCATTTGCTTCTCTCCTCGCTCGCGTCTCACACTTATTAGCACAAAACGCAGCACGCGCGTTGTGTGTGTGCGTGTGTGTTTGCGTTTGCGAGTGTGTGTGTGTGCGCTTGTTTTGTTATTGTTAAATGTAATTAAATTATGCAGATGAGTGCCAACATGTCGCTGTTGCTACGCAAATTACATAAAAGAGCGTTTAGGTATGCCACTTGCCAGTGTTGACAAACAGCTCACAAATCTTGACAAATGTGACAAACTAAGCAGTTTTGCATACTGTTCTGTTCGCCAATCGTTTATCATTTTCTCAATATTATAAAATACTATATAAAAAAGTAATACACTAAAAATAATAAAATAAATTCTCACTTGGCAGCGGTGGGATTCGAACCCACGCCTCCGAGGAGACTGGTGCCTTAAACCAGCGCCTTAGACCGCTCGGCCACGCTACCACATGGTTTTCGAGCGTAAATAAATTAACATGACTAAATAAAAAAAATTGTTGAACAAAAAGTAAATTTAACATTTTCGATTGTGCACTATAAATACACGGAGCAATTGACTACTGTATCTATATTTATGCATTTATTTATTTATTTCATCTGTTATGCATTTTTAGACATTTGCGTAAGACTCGCCCAGTTGTCAGGTGACAAAATAACTACGTGCCATGCGACTAACTTACGAATTTCTATATATAGACAAAATTGCAATATTTCGCTAATGATATGTGTATATATACACATATTTATGAAATGATACGTATATATTTATTACACAACTGTACAAATAGCACCACTATGACATTTTGCATACTTGTCAAAGAATGAAGTCATTCAATTATTTATTTGAACTTATTTATTGATATTTCAATGAAGACCATATATTTTTGAGAAACTCAATTATGTTGGCTAAATAAACACAGTGTTACTCAATGAAGTTAAAGTAAGTCGAATGAATATGAATATTCATTAATTATTTATTATTTGCTATTATGTGCTCAAAGGGTGCTTGAGCGTCTCTGTGCAATACGAATGTAGCCAGAGTTGCTTGTGAGGAGGCCCACCTTAGCTGCAACAATAAATATTCATGTAAGTAGATTATTTTATTAAATATATTATTTTTATTTTTTTATTAACACTCCTTGAATCGCTTTTCTTCTCGACTATCAAACGTCTGGCAACTCTGGTGGTTCTCCTACATGTACATGTGTTCCAGAACTCCACATCCTTGTCCAAGTGGGTTTTGGCGAACGTCATCCTAATCCCTTTATTTTTTGCTCTTATAAAGGGCTTCTTCCGTGATACCCGGGCATTGAAGCCATGGTTGCGCAGAACCCGGCGCACAGTTTCCACACTGCACTTTTTCCCCATTTCATCCTGCACCTGTTGAGTCAGTTTTGGAGCCGATAGCTTGGGATTTCCCCTTATTTTCCTGATGATCCTCCGCTCCTCCTGTTCGGAGAAAATCTTGTGTGGTGCCCTTCTGCCCTTGTCCTCTATCCGATTTTCGTCGACGAAGCGCCGAATGATGTTGGTCACAGTTGATTTGCTTAGATTTACCATTTCAGCTATTTGGCGATGTGAATATCCGATCTTGAAGTGTTCCAGGATCAGTTTCCGTTGTTCAATGGTAGTCCACTTGCCCATAGTCCTTGTTGGCTGGTTGCACTCGAGATGCAGGATATAACTAAACTGACTACGAAGGATTGGTCTATTTATACCGAAAATAATCAACTTGACGTGAAAAATCCGGGTTTTATGGCACCCAGGTGTCCATAATGCCACTGTTGGAAATAACCTGTGACCATAAATAAAGGTACTTTTTTACATAACCCGACCAGGTGCAGGTGGGGAAACCCCAGTTTATTGGGATCATATATTCATTTTGGTGGTTAATTTATGTACCTGCCATCGGTGTTTGGAATTTTTGAAAAATAATGTATAATTAGTTTATGGCAGGCAATTAAAATTTTTGCTAGACACTGTCGGAAATAAGCTGTGAGACACTGTATACGTAACTTATTATCATTTAGTTTGGCTCCGTCTGTCTACCAAGAACAGTTACTTAAGTGAGATTCTTTCGTAAGGGCTTACTTTGAATAAGTCACTTATCATTTTTGGGTATTTTGCTTCACTAGGCTGGGGCCATGGAGCCCAGTCTAATAGTTTATGTTGTTGATTTACACAATTTCCTTCGCAGCTCAATTTTTATTTTAATATGATAAATTGATCAATCATAGGAAGTAATTCGAAATATAAATATAAACGCCTAAAATACATAAATAAAACTATTTTTTGCGCTTATAAAATAAAACTCTATAAATATAAAAATTTTAGAAAACTACAGTTGATTACTATAAATGTAATAAATAAATATATATATACTTACTTGCAGTCAAATAGGTTCAAAACCGTTAAGACAATGATTTTTTTTAAATAGCTCTGATAGAAAATAAACAAGTGTTTCATTTAATATGTTAAGTTTGTTGTTTATTTGATTTTATCTTCTAGTTCTTGAACAGTTTGCAATCTTATGTTTCATTCGACATCCTTCCTACGTAAATACGTTTAGAAGTATATGGAAATTCCTTGTTTGGTATTTTATATTTTGTTATCTTCGTCTAGCTTAATAGCATTTTGTAGTACTCGTACAATAGTAGAATATGATCATATTTTTGGTTGATTTCCTTATACTTTTCTTAATTCTTGTCACCTTGTTTAACTTTTGTTTTGTTTTCGCTTTTTGTTTTTTTTTTTAACTATTCGTGTCCCTTGTAATTTGCTTAGATTCTATGAAATTTAATTTATTTATTTCAATGTATGTATATAACTAGATGAGAGATTTGTCGCTTTATGAAATATGAATATAAATTTACGTTTGAATAAGTTTTTCAATTACAATAAATTTCTTTTCTCTTCTTTCGTTTGTCCGTTTAGTTTTAGGTTACGTTTAACTCCCTTGTATGTGTTTTGCATTTTGTTCCATTAAATTGTTAAATATGTACAATTATTCAAAAGCGCCACTCGACAAAAAAATGTGAAACGATGGTAAAAAAGAATCATAATTAAAATGAGAATAAAAACGAGAAACCAATCAGCCAAATGGCCATATAAAAAACAACAGAAGATTAAATTTGTTCCAGCATACACTTTTTATTTACACATATTTTATATTCGTATTTATCTACTGAATAAATTGCTTTCGTATTCATATTGTGTCAATTTGTAGTATCATCCTTATGAATATTGTGTAGTTTGTATAATTGTTACTATTTTGATGCCTTTCATAAAGTTTTTCATTATTTATTATTTCGATAAGTAATTTACGTTTACCTCCTGTGTCTATTTATTTGGAATTTATTAACTATAAAAATCGTTTTTTTTATTTTTCTTGTTTTGTTTTGCTTGTTTGTTATATATGATTTTTACTTATAATTTGTATGCTTTTCTTTTTAAGTGAGTTTAGCTTAGATATTGTTTGTTCTTTTTTTAAATATATTTTTTCATATTCATTTTGCAATTGGGTTTTGATTTTTTAATAGATATATTTATATATTTTATGTTTTGTATTGCAATATTTTATACTAAATTCATATATATTTTTAATGACTTGTGCTTAGAAGCGTAAATTAATTGTATACAAATTGATTCCTTTTTTTAGGGTTTTTGTGTTTTTGTATTCCTTAATTTGTGCATAGCATTTAATTATTTACACGAATTTGAAAATTGTAAGCAAAACTTATTAGTTAAATCACTGGATGCGAAGAAAAGAAATGCAGCAGGTGACTTGTGGGGCTTTGCCAAACAGTGTTGGTAAACAGTGTCAAGCAGTACCTATTTACATGTCCGCCTGCAATTCAGCAATTCTTTTCAACTAAATGCTAATTTATACAGATCGCTGCACGCTTGAATAAAATTAACTAAAATTATATAGATACACATAAATATTAAATAATGCATAGCTCACAATAATAACACAATGCAACCGGATTCAACCCTTGTAGAAGTGATGCAACTCAATGTCCGCTGTGTGCGGCTGCAACATGCTGCTGCGGCAAAGAGTGCCGCACGACTTAAGCGTGTATCAGTGATAGCGACGCAGGCTGCCGTTGTTGTTGTTGATGCCGCTGCAGCCGTTAGCCAACACTAGACCATTGTGATTATTGTTTGACAGCGTTGCCACATTGTTGTTATTGTTGCTGTTGCTGCTGCTGCTGTTGAACGAACGCCTACCGGTTGTGTTGCCATGCACCAGAGCCATGCCTAATCCGTTGCGCAACGGCAACGCCGGCGGCGGCGGAGTGGGCGTGGGACTGGGCGGCATATCGTGATCCAGCGGCAGCGAATAGTGCGAATTATTGTGGATATAGCCCGGGTCGGTCATCGCATCGCAGGGCTTGGCATAGACGCCACCATTGTGATTGAAGTGATCCTGGGTGAGGCGAATGCCCACCGGTTGGCTGTAGTGCGACAGAGTGCTCTCCTGCACCCCTGCACACTGCCGCACAGCCATGTGGCGTGGCAGCGAGGCATTCAAGCCGAGTGCTTTGCCATTGGCCAACAGTCGCATATCCTGTTGCGAGTGATGGGAGCGAGGAGTTGTTGTTGCTGTTGTGGCTGCAGCTGCTGCTGAACCTGCGGCTGATGATGCAGTGGTCAGTGGATTGTTGGTCATGTAGTGAATGTGACTGAGTTGGGCGAACGGAGCATGCGCGTCGATAGCGCTGGGCACGATCTGGAGTTGCTGTAGCGATGCTCCATGACTGGTTGGGGCACCACCCCGACCCCGCAGCTGAGGTGGGGGTGGAACTTCTAGCTATAGCTCGGTGACGGGTATCGGCCGACTGCCCAAATACTGTGTGGTATTGTAGCTGCTCGGACAGGGATAACCCGAGCCGGGATGTACACCACCGACACAGCCCGGTGCTGGCGGTCGCGTCATGTAGTCCTCATCGGAGAAGGTCTTCTGATATTCGCGCTCCTTGCGGCCCAGCGCAGAGTGACCCTTGAACAGTTCGCCAATGCGACGACGGAACGCATAGATCATCAGGCCCAATGTGGTGATCAGGGCGGCACAGCCCACCAGGGTGACCATGATGATCTTCTGGTTGTTAGCCGCACCGTGAGTGCAACCCAGGAGCGGCTCGGAGAGCTGTGTGAGGGGCAACTCCCTCAAATTAGCCGGATAGGCGCAGATAACGGGAGCGTATTGGTTGCTGGCATTCTTGCTGATGAGCAGATTACGCAGCCACATCAGCTGGCAGTCGCAGACGAAGGGATTGTCGGACACATCCAGCGTCTGCAGATCCGACCAGGGGAATAGAGTCTCCGGGAGCGAGCTCAGTTGATTCTCCTTGAGCACAACACTGCTGAGATGCGGGAATCCCCCAAAGGTATTGGCATGCAGCTCATTCAGCTGCTTGTTGGCCGACAGATTCAGGTGCTCCAAGTTGGCATTGTCCGTGAAGGCGCCGCTCTCCACACGACGCAAGCGCGGTGCTCCGGTGATATTCAGCTGCCGCAACTCACGCAAACCCGCAAAGGCACCCGTTCCAATCACTTCGAAAACGTTTTGTCCCAGCGACAGCTGCTCCAGTCGCGCCAGATGCTGCAGTGCAGCTGTGGGCACCGCCTGCAAGCTGTTGTCGGACAGATCCAGAGAGCGTATGCGCTCCAAGCCGGCCAACGCATCTGCCGATATGTTGTGCAAGCCCGCACCGCGCAAATCCAGGCGCGTCAGAGTCTTGAGATCCTTGAAGGCGCCTCCCGGAATGGTCATAAACGAGTTGGTGCCCAGATAGAGCTCGGCCAAACTGGGCAGCGCCTGGAATGTTATCTCTGCGGGCACCGTTGTCAGCGTATTGTCATCCAGATAGAGTATACTCAAATCTTGTAGTCCGTCCAGGGCATGCGGATCAATGTGACTGATGCGATTCTGGCCGAGATTCAGCTCGACCAGCTTCACCATGGGCGAGAAAGTGCGATAGTCCAGCTCGGCAATCAGATTGCCACGCAGATTGAGAACAGTTATCGTGCTGAGGCCCATAAACGTTTTGTTCGTCACCTGGCCAATCTTGTTGTGATTCAGATGCAGCTCGAGCAGTTTGGCATGATACAGGAAGGAACGTTCCGGTATCGTGACCATATCATTGTAGGACAGATCAAGGAATGTCAGTTGCGAATAAAACTGCATCGATGAGTCAATTGTCTTCAGCTTGTTGTTCTTAATGACCAGCCGCTGTATGGATGGATTCAGGGCAATGGGCAGCACATCCAGTGCGCCCACACCACAGTTGACTTTCAGTGTTTCGTCATCGCATTCACAACCGTTGGGACAATTTGCCAGGCCATTTGTCGGTGCCAGCAACGGCAGCAGGAGCACAACCAACGACAGCAACGATGACGACGACATGGTAATTGCCATTGCCGATGACCGTCGTCTGCTCATTATGTGTCCACTCTACTCTCTCTCTCTCTCTCTTTCTCTGTGTGTGTGTCTTTTGTCTCTGTATCTGTCTCTGTTGGTGACCTGGCTCTGTCTGCGGCTGGACAAGCCCCTCTGGAGCCCTAGTCGCCCTAGTCTGTGGTGTGGCCCGTTTGGTTAGTTGCTTTTGCTGTCTGATGGACCTCAGTGCAGCTGCTCCTCTCTATCCTTCTCTCTCTCTCTCTCTGTCTCTCTCTCCGACTCAATCGCCCTTCCTTCTCGCTCGCTTTTATATTGGGTTAAATACGTTTTAGCCAAGTTTGCCAATGGCTTTCGTATTTGGCGTCCGACATTCGTGGCGTTCTGTCTGCTGTTTAGCCTGCAAAGAGAATGGGAAAAGGGGTGGAAGAAGAGGGGTGAGGGGGTTAGTATGTGGGCTTTAAATTGATTTTCCATTAGAGTTCAAAATTGCTTGGCTTTTGGATTTTCATTGGATTTGGCAGCTGCAGTATTCGGATACCTCGTTGGCAACCCGGCAAGTTAATCGCTAGTTTTGTGCATTATTTTCCCTGTCTACGTCTCTGTATCTGTATCTTTGTATCTGTATCTCTGTATCTGTTTCTCTGTATCTGTATCTCTATTTCGTATTCTTTGTCCGACAGTAAACAAATGAAGACAATTTAAGTGGCTACGGCAACGACATTAGGAACAGCATTCACATTAGTGGCTATTTCCAATGCGAAGCTGGCAATAGTTGCTTTTAGCAGATCTGGTCAATTTTAAAGTCTTACTTCAAGCTGGCAATGTCTCCAATATTAATCTTATATTCTTTTCATGTAGATAAAGTTGAATCGAATTTTAAATGCTTTTTGACTTGATTAATCAAGACATATAAACAGTTATCTTATGTTACTATTACTATTATTAACACTACAAATTAATTATCTTTAAAAGTAACATTTCAGCTGGTTAAAAAAATCTAAATAAATTTTGCCAGATTTCTTACTTTATGGCTGCAGATCCATAATATTTTCTGCATTGATCGAGTCCCCAATTGCTCAATCTAAAAACCAGAATGTTAAAATCGCTTCTACTCTGAAAATAATACAATTTAAATGATTTCCATTTCCAAACAATTTTGCACATTGTTCAATTATAAATTCAGTTTTTATTATGTAAAACCCCTTAAAGAAAATGTATAGTCAAGAAAAATGCAAAGTGCTGAATTTAGTTTCAGAAAGAAAGTACTTTGGAAGCCAGAGGTAAATTTGATTGTATTCTTTAATTTGCAACAGAATTAAAGTCCAGTTGAAGCCAAAGCACTCTGACACACAAATTGCTTTAGCCTTGCCTTATGCCCCTGCCCCTTTTATCGAATTCATTTTTCTTCTTCTTTTTTTGCAACTGACCCAACCCTTTGTGGCAGCTTGAAAGTCCCCAAAGTGGAAGCCCAGTGAATGTCCAGGCGAGGGCAGCTCCCTAAAGCCGGGCAAAGCGGGGTCCGAAGATATGGCTCATAGTTTTGGTCGAAACTTGAAAAACAACTTGCACTTTGTATGCTTTGGGGACATTTATCAGTTCAGGAGCAAAAGGAAACTTAATTTAGCGCACAACTGCCAGAAGTTCAAGGATGCCAGCTAGGATGTGGGCACAAGGCGCAACCCCAAGTGCTCTATCAAATAAATAAAACACAAAAAGGGGGAAACACAACATTTTGTTGTTGTTGCTTTTGTTTTTGCCCAGCCCCACACAGTATACAAAACAAAAACCCAACCAGTCGGCCACGCCCCCTCACACAATTTGGCTTTGGCTTTTTCATATTTTTCAACTTTACGCATTGCTCGAGTTGGAAATGGTTCGGCCCCGAAGGCGTCATGAAAATAATCATAGATGTGGGTCATATTTCAGGATGGGTGACGGCATCGTTGTGGTGCTGTCTTGATGTGGTGGTGGCATTGGGGACGAGTGATGGCTTTGTGCTGTTTATGTTGCGCCAAAAAGGATAACGGATAAGGACTGGCAGCAAACTCTCGGGACGAGCAGCGAGACTCGGCTCCAAACAACAATTCGCCAGACTCTCGTTTTTATTATGTAAATATCACATAAACACCCGGCAGCGACTCAGCGGCACAATCATATGAAACAGCGCCGCAGAAATGGAGCGACGGGTCCTTGGTGAGACTGCAGTCTCTCATCATTATCATGCATATGCCATAAAGCGACTTGTTGAGACTGCGACTCACTTTTTGTTGTTGTTTTTTTCTTGTTTTTTGTTTTTTGGCAGCTCAACTCGGAGCCAGAAAGACGAAGCGAACCGTTAAACACACAAACAACGCACAAAACAAACAACCAACTGGAAGCCGATTCGCAAAATAAAAATCAAGGAAAGCAGGCAAGGATCTGTCCTCCTGTCCTCGACCAGTCAAGTAGTTGACTGCTCCATTTATGTGCACCTCGTGCGGGTGGCAGCTGCTTAGGCAGTCAGTCAACACATGCTGGGAAAATTAAATTTAAATTACTGAAATGTGAATTGTGAAATGCTGCTAAATGGCTAAAACAATCTGCAGACCAGTCTCTTAAATGGCCCAGAGCAGAAGGCATCCGGACATGACCCAAACTTGCTCAAAGCTGTTGGCTTAGCCCCAACAAATGTAAACGTTTAGCAGACACTCTTCTTGGGGGTCGAGGAGACACTTACTCCCGGGCACAAGCCAGCTGCAACCTGGCCTAAACCAACATTGTCAGCAAAGAATCGCTCCAGGTGCTCCACAAACCAACATGCGTTGTCGAACTGTGTTAGTAAAAGGTCAGCTAAAAAGACTCCAGGACACATTATTTACTCAAGTGGATTTCACACTATCCTTCTTGATCAGACCAATCCATAAAGCTAAAAGAAATCCATATTTCTTCAAGAGAGGGCGGCATTTATTTAGAATCAGTCGAAGGCCTTTGTAAAATATATTTAATTAGGTAATAGAAAAAAAAATTATTTTGAATCACAACTCAATAATTACTTGCATATTTAACAAAATACCATGTGTTATAATTTCCTTTAGTCACGAAATGAACGATTCCATAAAAATAATATATTGACTTATGCGTAATACTAGACAGATCAGTGCCTGTTTTTCCAGCACATCCTAACCATACAAAGAGTCTTTTAGGATTTACGAGTTATTATCCATTAAGGCAAGCGAACTCAAATGTTTGTTTTGTTTCTATAATTTGTATAAGCATATTTTAATTTTAAAAAGCTCTTGAAAAAATAAATATATTATTTTAAAATCGGATCTGTTAGCGTATTTCATATTCGGCCGGTTGAAGCTATCTGTTCATTCTTTACATATTTCACAAACTACTCGTTTTATCTCAATCAGCAGACTTTAAGCTTCGCCGTGGTCAGTCACAAGCAAATTCAGTTTCAGTTCTAACCTCAGTCTTTAGTCAACGCCATTTAAATTGTCACCCAGTCATAGTCCCAGCCCCAGACCCCCTCTAATTTCCCTTCTCCCCTACAGCTGTCGTGTCTGCCGCTCCGAAGTATGCTCTAAATATTTTATAGCTAGCCACCGCCATGAGCGCTGAGATTTCTTCTTTTTTGGCTTTTTATTTGGTTTACGGGCGTCGGACAAATCTTTTTCGACTGCTGCCCGCTGCTGAACTCATTTATTAGTTCTGCCTGTGTCCGACGCCGGGTGCAAGTCCGAGTCGAGGTCCGGGACCGACCCGGCCGGCCAGCAACCCCAACTCCCACCAACTGACTATTGTTATAAATGTTTGGCTGTCAGTTCAACTGTGGCTGTGGCTGTGTAGCCTTGCGGCCATGCCCCACAAAATAGAAAAAAGGCAAAGAGGCAAAACTCTTTTATTGTATGTGTCTGTCTGGTTCCGCCGTAGTCCTCGGCCCCGGACCCTGGCCCATCCTGGTAGTGTTTGGTTTGTTGCTGCGCCGGCTGTTGGCCAAGCTTTGCTTTCGCTTTGCGCTATGAGTTCCGTTTTTTGTTGGCTGCCCGCTTTATTGTTGGTGCTTATTGTTTAGTTGGGTGAGTTTTTGAAAATTTGCCAAACTACGACAAAAAAAAAGTACTTTTCCAACAGTTTTTCTTTTGTTTTCCCATTGCCGGGAAATTGCTAAATAAATGCATGTTTCGTATTTAATACGACAGCGGCGAGAGACAGAGAGAGAGAGAGAGAGAGAGAGAGAGGGAGAGAGTTGCGATGAGTTTTCTCTAGTTTTTCGATTCATTTCAGTCTCGCATTGAGTTTTATTTTGGAAGCTGCTGAGCTTTAAATGGTATCGTCCCTCTTGTCCACAACTCTTGCCTTGCTCGTTTTATTAATTTCTTAGCCATCTTTGAGCTACTCCAATTTCCACTAACTGTCAGCACGCTCCGCACCGCCCCCGCCTCGCACTGCCCCTCCTTGTGGCCAACAACGTTAGCAATAAACTTCAAGCGGGCTTGCTGTTCTTTGCCAAATGTTTAATATTTCAAAGTGACGCCAGCCAATAGCAGAGAAAAACCCAAAACCCATTTTCCATATTCGCTGCCCCCTCCTTGTGGGGGGAGGGGAGGGGGGCGTTCAGGATGATTGCAGCCCTCGCCTTGTCCCTTGCCCCAACCAACCCCCTGGTGTTATTTATATGACATTTTCACTTGAGTGCGCGTTAAAATATCGCTGACAATATTTTATGCTCATGCTTTGCCTCATGTTTTGCCAACGTATCACTCTCCCCCAAGCCCCCATTGGCCCCCGTGCTCTACCCCAACCCCGTCGCCCACATTTGGCTATGATAAACTTGGCAAATTTATCCTGCTTTGCGCCATACGTCTTTTGGCACAGTTTGCGCTGAGAAACTCCCGCCCTCGCTCCCACTCCAGGCTTCCTCCTCACTCCTTCACTATTTGCACAGTTTACAGTTTCAGCAGTTTGGAGTCGAGCTCCGCGTGTGCATCTGTTAGATACTTTGTGTTGCTAAACAAGCACAGTCAAATATTTGCAATGCTCTGCAAACAACAACAGCACCAACAATAGAAAGAGAACGAGAACGAGAAACTCACGCACGCTGCAAAGATGGGCGCGGTATTTGGAGCACTTGCCAGCGAGCAGATGCAGAAGCAGAAGAAACAAGTCAAAATGCTGGAGTCGAGTGAGCTCGACTGCGAAATACCCTGAACCCAGCTGTTAAGTACGTTCTCTAGTTATTGCCAAATTAAAAGTTTTGCTTACTGAAATGTAATCAGTACTGCAGCCGCTCTCAATTCTTATGTCAGCACATTCACTGAAGAGAAAAAACTAGGGCACCGAATATACACATGATAAAATTATTATATTATTTGTCCAGTTGATCAATAATATGCTTATGCATATCATGTATTAATTAGAATAATTTTCCTTTATATTTGTGGCTTTTATTGCTATCAGAAATCGAAAGGAATTAATATTCGAGAATATCGCAAACTTGTTCTGTTGATCCTGATCAAGAATATACATATACTTTCTAATGTCGGAGATGCTTCCTTCTGCATGTTATTGGCACAAGACAATTATACCCATTTCTATTGGGTTCAGGGTATAAAAACCCCAATCAGCGTACTGAAGGCTCTGTGTGTGCGTGTGTGTGTGTGTGTGTGTGCCAGTGAAAGTCGATGGATGGAGGCAGTCAGTCGTCTGTGAAATAGAAAACGAAACAATGCCCTCTTTCGGCTGGGTGTAACGAGAAAACAGCGGGTCTGCTTTACAATTGCAATGCACCCATCGTAGTCACACATGTACTTCAATTTTCGGTAATGGTAATCTTGCAACCAGCGAGCAGCAACCAGCAACTTGCAGCTTGCAGCTTGCTGCTTGTGAATTGCGGATAGCCTTGCAAGTTTGTCTAGCAATTGATTTGAATTTAAATTTGGAGCTGCGGTTGAAGCTGCTGCTGAAGAGCGTTCTGTGGGTGTATTTCCTTAGAATACTTGAGTTTCTGCTGATTTGTAAGAGTAACCACAAAGCTTATTGAGAATTTATATTGAATGAATATTTGTTGCCTTTCACATGAAGAACATGCACACATATTTGTGTGGTACTCTAACCGAGAAATCAACATCAATCAGCCATTGATTTTTTGTTAAAAGAAAAATAAGATAAATAAAAATAAAATAAAAATAAAAAATAAAACAACATTTCCGACAGGGCGAACACAAAAAATTCGACTTGTAACCGACAAGTCGACCTATGAACTGTGACAAATGAACCTGGCACATACTGGCAGACTTGGATATGGCTAAATCGACATTACACAAAAAAGTGCCATAATTCTGAGGGATCTTTGTAGCTATTTAGATCAATTTTGGTTTACTTAGCCTGCTTAAATGTGCTCTTTAGCTAAACCAAAGTGTGGTTTAAGGGAGTTGCGACTGCGTTTAGCTTATTTGTTGGTTTGTTTCTGTTTCTGTTTCTGTTTCTGACAACTTTTGTAATTTTTGTGAAAGCTGTAATCTCTCACTCCATTGCAGTGCAATGAAGAGCGCTTTAGCTGCACAAAAAGTATTTTATGGCTCCCTTGAACATTGCGACCAGCTAAGCGACGACGGGCCAGTTGTGTTAGCCAAAAATTTGGTAACGTTAGCACTACGACGACGACGACGACGACGACGACGACGACGATGACGACGACGACGCTTTTATGGCATAATTCCTAGCACCGTCTTTTTGTTTTTACAGCCACGCCAAAAACTTTGACTGCTCGCCAAGGAGAGACAAGGAGACGGCTAGACGGGGTCGGCAGTTGGAGCGGAGAAAGGCAGCCGAATTGGCATGGCAAGAAAGTAAAGAGTAATACCCAAAGCAGTCATAAAGTAAAACCAAATACTTTACATATAAACGACCGCAAGCAGACGTCAGAGTCGAGGCCCCCTTCAGCTAGAGAACTGAATCCTCCACAGCGGTGCGGGCTAGACGACGTCGCCATCTTTGCCATAACTTTTTTTGTTGGTTTTCAGCCGTTTTTCTTCTTTTTTTTTGGACGCATGCCCATAAAAAGGCGACAGGCCAAAAAGTAGGTAAAAAAAAAATTTAGCCGGCGACCTTGCCAAACGCATTCCTGGAACTGTTTAGTCGGTTTCAGTCGCAGTTTTAAAGCCAAGGCAACTTATGTGTGGCAGACAATAAATCCGGGCCATTGATCCTTGTTATATGTCTTAAGCAAATTTATATGGCCAACGGAAAACTAGCTATGTACTTCCGCTGTAATATACTGACACATTTTGGCACAAAGACACCCCCTATCCCCCATTCTCGCTACTTGTCCCCGCTGCGTGGCATTTGATAAACGCGCATATGGCATCGCAGGAGCTTGTCGAACATAAACCTTGCACGGCTGGAGATTTGCCATGGACTCGGAGAAACGTTTAGTGCAGCAGAGTTGAAAATTAAGGCGAGCAGCAACAACACTTTTTTTTCCTTTTATTACAATGTTTATCCTCAGAGCGGATTAAAGTGGAACTATAAATTCCAAGTGGAACAAAGTGGGGGCAAGGCAAGCAGTAGAACTCCAAGGAGATAAGCCATGCCGTACATATATGCATTTAAGGTTGGAGAGTTACATTTAATATGGCCTAAATATGCAAGCAAAGCATGAGAAAAAGAAAACTTGTGTAGAGCAAAAGAAAGCCCAGATGAGATGAGAAGCAAAGAAAAAAAGCAGAGACCGAAGATAATATTGTTTTCCATCTTTCGGAAAACGATAACACATCTCTATTAAAAGTAAGCACATTTCGTTGTTAGTAATGTATTATGGCAAGGCATTTCTCATTTTTCAGAGCATGTTTACAATGTGAGCGAGTTAAACATTGCAATTCTGTAGAAACATAAGCCTCAAGAACTCAATTATCCTAATTTGGGCTGAGTTAAGCAAATGTGTTTCAATTTGAAGCACAACATTTGCTGCATAAGGCTTTCAAATTAAATTTCCATTGCTATGCAGCGAAATTATTATTATCTTTATTTTTTGGTTTTTTGCACTTGGGAACTTTGCCAAGTTCTGCTTCATTTTGGCTGCTTATCGACAAAAGTCAGCAAGCAGATCGGATTTGTGTTTGAATTAAGCAGTAAGTAGGGGAATGTAGAAACCAGCAAAATGAAAACGAGAATGTAAAAGCGCGTAAAGGATTTACAGCCAGCACCAGTTGGCCAAGGGCTTAGGTTGCTTTTGCGACAATGCTGGCAGGCATTAGAAGGCAGCATTTGTTGCTGCTGCATTTGTTGAGCTGACTCAATTCGCGAATACTGCAACTGCAACAAGCTGGCAAAGCAAACCGACACAGGCAAAGACAAAGACAAAGACAAGGAAAGAGAGGGAGGGAGAGGGAGAGGGAGACACACTAAGTAGAGCTTGCCAAGCGCTGACCGCCGCCATGTCGAGCGCCATAAATCTTTGCAAATCGCGGCGGGCGCAAAGTGCGCCACAAAATGGCGAAAATTGCACGGCAAGGAAATAACAAAAGGACCAGAACGACGGCAGCCAAAGACCCTTGTTGCCACGTAGCACACTCAAAAAAAAAAAAAATTAAAGTTAGTAAATCGATCTACATATTAGAAAGCATTTGTTGCTTTTATAAATATTTTCCAAGTATAAGAAAACATTTCTTTTAGAACGCTCGCCCTAAATCGACAATCCCAAAAATATGGTTCTCTTCATTTTTCTGAACTATTTTCAAATATTAAAAATTGCATTTCTAAAAAGTAGAACTGCATGCTCTGATTCTTAAAAACCCTTTATGAAATTCTCGCTCGACTTCTTTATTAAAGTTTAGTTTTTGTCTGCTTCAGAGGCCGAGCAGCTCAGAGGAAAATAAGTCGATGGGGTTTGGGCTCGGAATATCCAAAAAATTAGAAGTTTTTTCAAAGTAAATGAATTTTTATAAACTAAGTTGAACTGCGTGTTTGCATATATGTTAAATATTAAAATACTTATATTGAAGTACCAAAGAAATTCTTCTATATCTTCTATTATTTTAAATTTTTTTAGAAAAATTCATAAGAAATAAGAACTCAGGTTCTTAGAAAGTCAGAAGCATAAATTAAAGGAACCCTTTGCTTCCAAAGTATTGCGAATTTCGAAAATTCAGACTGATTTTTCCTGAGTGCAGGTAGACATGAATCCAAAGGGGCAGCTGGCATGGCAGCTCGGCAAACAAGTCCCGCCACATGCTCAGAGTCGCTCTTAGTTGCAGCGAAATTTAGTGCGCTTGAAATTTAGTTGCACAGTTGCGGTGATTTAGTTGGCCATCGCACTCGAGCGGCAACCCCAAGCTGTGGGTGGCAATGCAGGTCAGGCAACTGAACAATCAACTCGCCTTGGGGAAGGGCGAGAGAGAGGAAAGAAAGAACGAAGAAAGCGACAGGCGATGAAAGGAGCTTTAAGCTTAGACAACTTTTGACCGGATCTGATCATTATTAATATTACAAGCCCCAAGCGCTGACTCTGAAAGCTTTAAGTCTGTTTGGAAATATACAAATCAGCCAAAGATTTCTTGAATTCAGCAGTATGTAAATTATGTTTTTTCCCCTAAGGGACATACAACATTCGTAAAGTATGTTGCGAATGTTAGAAATTCGCCTAGAGTGTTTTGTGTTTTTCAATGATTTATCGAATTTTCGTGAAAAGTATCAATTTCACAAACAGCAGATAATTGGAGAAAGGTAAGCGCTTCTTTTGATATACAATTAAACCCTTTCTAATCTTTATTAATTGGGTTATTTGTAGAATACTGGTTATCGTTTGTCTTTATTTGAACTAATTGTCTTATTATTCATTTCGTAAAAATTATTAAAAATGACCTTTGAAATCAAAGTTATTTAAATCAAACTGCAATTTTGCCACTGTGTGATTCACAACAGAGTCAAATTAAGAATGTTAAAAATGTGAATGCGGATTTCCCGTTCCGTATAGTTAAAAATAAGCAATAAGTTGGTTTTATTGTTACAAATACTTGTATTTAAAAGTGTCAGTTGAGATACCCATAAGAAAGAATGGGTCATTGCACATTAAAAATAATTTTTAGGTGGAGAATAATTGTTATTACCAACTGAAGATTTCTAGCCTCTCACATTTTATGAGAAATGCACTTATTATTATTAGCTGAATGCATTTACTGTTATCACTCCCTGTGCATTCAAATGTCCCATAATGTTCGCATTCATCATTTGCACAAAACTTTTGCCCACGACCGACATCCAATTCAAGCCTCCCCCTGCTCCATATTGCCCTCTCTTTACTTTAGGGGAGCCACAGATCGAGCACAGTCAAGGTTTTTTCGTTAAACAGAACCATTGTTCATGCACCGACCTGGACACGGAGAAAACGAGCGACAGACAGACAAAGACAGACAGAGAGAGAGAGAGAGAGAGAGGGAGAGGGAGGAGGGTAGAGTCATTTAAAGACCCTGTCTGCAAGCCGACATGAGCTAAGTGCAAACGCGAAATTTATGCGAAAAATGCAGCAGCAATATGTGCAACAGGAGGAGCAGCGACAACAACAACTACGACAAGTGCGGCAACTTTACCAATTCGCACTCAAACAGAGCACAAACGAGGCAACCCAATCCAAGCCAACCATATGCCGCACACAACAACAAGGGCTAACAAGGTACGCAGAGGCGTCCTTTTTTGCCAGGACTTTTTATTATATACACACACATATTGTTTGAAAAATGTGTAGCAAGGGATCGTCTCGGATTGGGGGCAGCAAGGGGTAGAGCGGCGAGGCGCGGACAGGAAAGGCATTTGCCAGGCGCAGCAACTTGTTCCCTGGTCCTGTTCTGTTCCTGTTCTCGACCCTGTGTGCAACGCATGCCCAAGTGTGAATAAGAAAGCTTTGAAAGATGCTGCCGAACAATTCGCCAGACGGCCACTTCTCGTGGCATTATTCATTGTTCAAGAGAGAGAGAGAGAGGGAGAGGGTGATTGGAGAGGGGAAGGTGGAGGGGGGAGAGCGACGGATAGGCCGGCGAGGACTTAATAAGATTTTAATTGAAGCGCAAGAATTTAATTAATTTAATAATGAATGCTCGAGACCAAAAGAAAGTGAGTAACAGACTAATATGAGATTGTATTCATGGCATGTGAAAATTGCGAAAAATGTGCCTTGCCAGCGGCGTGGGTTTGAATTAAATCGCAAAATAATTTCTAATATTGCATTTCTGTTTTTGAATAAGTTTGTAGTTTCAATAGTTGAGTAGTCAGGTATTGAAGATAAATAAATTGGAGTCTTGTGCTATTTACCCATCTATAATATAATCAAATTTAATTTTAATTTGAATATGTCTTTTACATTTCACTAAAATAAAATATAATTCATAAGCCAAAGAAAATCAAATGTTCTTAATTGCAACTCTATTTCAATTAATACTCTCGCAGAATTAAAACTAAGGCATTAATCTGTTGACTATTTTCCAGGAAATGTACGAAGAAAAAAGTTTATGTGCCAAAAGCAGCAACTGAACCCTTTAAGCTCGTTTGGCTTTTGGCTACGTGCTGTTTGGTTTGGGGTCAGAAGCTCATTGCAAATTGTTAATGCTGCAGCTGCAAGTTGCGAACTGCAACCGCAACTCAATTGAAAATCTTTAGTGACTCTAAAACTGGAAGTAATATAAATCACGCAAAAGGTTCAGAAAGTAACCCAATGCCGGCAATGGTCGCTGGTTTAATGACGCAAATAATTGCAATTGTGCTGCAAGCTGCAAGCTGCAAGCGGCAAGTTGCAAGTTGCCAGTTGAGAGTTGGCAGCTGGGGATTGTGTGCATTGAATGGCACAAGGGAGCGACTTAATGAAAATCAAACACACAACGCAACAACAATAGAAACAACAATAACTTAAAGTCGGTCAACTGTGCTGTGGAAAACGTCGCCGAGACTTTGGCGACCTACGAGCGACTCTCAAGTGGTGCATACCACACAATAATTGATAAACGAACAGATGTACAAGTGTTTAAGTGAATGAATGATGTGCCTCTCCGCTGCAAATGTGAAATGTGCCTGCCAGTTGCAAGTTGCTCGCCGCTGGTTGCAAGTTGTTCGCTGCTCATTGCTCATTGCTAGTTGAGTGCTTTGAAGTTAGAACATTATTTGCAAGGCTGCATTGTGGGGGGCGGGGGGACTGGCAATCGGTAGTCAGAATGGCGAGGGGGTTGACCCAAATCAATTGATTTATGCACTTGCAGCACATTGTTCTATGCTGCTACTGCTTTTGCCGCTGCTGCTGCTGCTGCTGCTGCTGCTGCTGGTTCAATTGAAAGCAGTAATTAAATTAATGAAGAAAGTTGACAAACTGAAGATCTGCGTTGTTTATAATACACAGCTACGCTCTGGTATTAATTAAGTTACGCAGTTGAGTTGGCAGCTCAAGTGGAGCGTGGAGCGTGTTGCAGACACGGCGGCATGTGAAAGTCATCTGTTTGAGAATCGCATGGAGAGGCGCGATTGCAACGGCAGCTGTTGAATTTATCACGCAATTGCAGACCGAGCGGGGCCAATGGCCCTTGGGGCAATAACGTTGGCGTTGCACAAATGCGGAAGACCAACTCGAGAAGCGCGCCCAAAACAGATCGCTGACTGCTCGCAGAAAACTGCACAAAAACGCATCGAATTCTTTGGCGCTTCGCAGACGTGCTTAAAGTTAAAGGCGTTAAGAAAAACTGTAGATAATTATGCTCGGTATGCGGACAATTATTAGCTGTCACCCTAGTCAATTGGAAATTGCTCAGTTCTTGCAACAACTTCACTCGCGACAATTTCTCATATGTCAAGTTTTGTAGCGAAACAAAAAACGCGACAGAAATATGCACTCAAATTCAGTTAATTAACTTCAAAGTCGATAAGTTGAAGAATATAAATAACCAAAACATCATGTTTCTTGGTTAGGCCTCACCCTGAACTGATTGCCTCAGCTAAGTGCAACATTTGCAGGCGTTCAAAACCGCAGTGCGACATTTGCATGCCGAACTAATCGATGTAGTTGGCAAATGGAATAAGTGCCAAACATAAAACATTATTGAAATTGTTTTGTGTTTTAGGTGGTTTTGTAATGGAATCAGTTTCGATTTGATTACCTTTAATTGACTTTTCAGCAATGTTGATTAATCGAAGCTGACGGCGACAGTGGCGGAAGCAGAGGCAGCGATAGCGGCAGCGGCAGCGGTGACGTCATCGACATTTAACACTTTTTAAAGCTCATTAAAAATTCAAAATGAGGTTGACTTTTCCTCTCTTCTCCCTGTCTAGTTGCCGTTCCAATTTAAAGCATTTGTTTTGTTAATTTAAATTTCAATGCCGGAACTTTGTTGTCAAACATATTACATTTGAATAATAATCATGTTGCTCTTGTTGTTGTTGTTGTTGTAGGGCCTGTAATGATATGAATATGTAGAGAAAAATATGTATAAATTATTAAGGCAACAACAAAGTGCAGCTGCGGCAGTGGTAAATTGTTAATAATGTCACAGTTTGATGCCAACAATTTATGACGAGCTTCGTCCTGCATTAAAAATAAATTAAATGTTCGCCTGCAGGCACGCATTTTATTATTTCGTTTTTTTCTTGCACTCAACATTTTTAAATTATTTATGTTAATATTTTAATGGTTCAATTGAATCTATGAAATCCGGTAAAGCGATTTTTCTCACCCATGCATAAAAAGTGTTTTAGTTTTGCTGTCCACTTTGCCAACCAATCAGAAATAAATATAATAAAATAAATAATGAAATTTGTTGCCGCAAATTACGTTTTGTTGCCAATAATGTACAACATTTAAAGTTCATATTTGTGATAATATAGCTAACATATTTCTTAGCTTGTCAAGTGAATTTATTATTTTTAATTAGATACATATTGATGGCCTGATTTCCACTCAAACAAGCCTGAATACAATTTCGATACTCAATTAACTTCTTCACATTCAACAATTTTGCATTTGAATTAATTGGAAAAAAAAGCTTTTTTCGTTAATATTATTTCGTTGGAAAAACTGAGGAAAATTTAAAAATGAGCAGACTCCAACTAAGAACCATAAAGAGCATAAAGCAAATGTGTGACAACGAGAAAAACCGCAACAGTAAAAGATGTAAAAATGGAAAAGCGCACAGGAAAATGCAAAATGCGCGCCTGAAGAGCCTGCGACGTGGATGGGAGCTGAGTGGAGAGCTGGCGAGGAGGGGATAGGAGCTGATAATGGGGAAGGTTCTGTGTCTGTGTCTGTTCCTGCTTCTGCTTCTGCTTCTGCTTCTGTTTCTGTTTCATATGTACATGGCAAGTGTTGTAAGTATGTGCTTAAATACGCATTTATTCATACAAATATGGCCAACGGCAGCAGTAGCAGCAGCAGCAGCAGCAGCAGCAGCAGCAGCAGCAACAACCGCAACAGCAGCCGGCAAAACAATAAAACAAGTCCGCATGCCATTGTGCTGCTGACAGACGACAAGATACCCTATAAATGTGAGCTGCTGAAAGCCTTTAAGCAAACATAATGTATTTCTGTTGACAACACCCAGATCGCTTTAGTTGTCAACTGTTTAGATGGAATAATGTACCCCACAAATGGGACTAGGAGGTGCGGACACAGACAAAACGTGGAGCGAGCGAAATTTCCATGTCGTTGTCGTCGTAGTTGGGCAAATCAGATGCGCAACTAACGAGCAGCAGCCACGACAATGTTACTGACAACTGGAGCCAGGAGGACTAGGACCCATGTACGACCAGCGCCGGACGCTGTGCCGCGGGCCACTCTGCGTCTGTCTCTGTGTCTGGGCAGACGAATCCAAACCCAAACCAGAACCCGAACCCGAACCCGAACCCGAACCCATGCGAACATGGCGCAAATGTGACAAATATGGGCATGAAGTGTGCAAGTGACAAGTCTAACATACTTACAAATTTTATGCGGCGGCCACAGAGCCCAAACCACATTATCACCCAAAAGGGGCAGAGCGAAAAACGCTGGCAACCAAAGGCAACTGGCAAGCGGCAAGTGGCAAGTGGCAAGAGACAAGAGACAAGAGGCAAGAGGCACAAGGCATTGCAGCACGGTAGGAATTTGCGTTTTCAAATGTATGTTAATGATGTACCACCGGGTTCCAGCGCCGGCAACGATGATTTCCAGTTTTTCTCTCTGTTTTTTTTTTTTATATGTTGCGCCTCCATTGCGTTTGCTCAGTTAGCCAAACGTATTTCCTGTCATTGTTTACTGGTCCAACACTTTGCTATTTTTATTTTAATGCCATTTTTTGCGCTCGCCAAACAATACAGAAAAAGAAGTAGTGCCACAGATAATTTGAATATGTGCAATCTAATGCTGCTGATGAGGCTGCGTTGCTTTTTTTGCCGCAAATTAAATTTAAATTTTCAATTTTTTAACGGAAATACCTTGAGGGGTTTGTGGTGAATAAGTGAACTAAACATGCAACTAATGTGATTTACATGGACGGAAAATTTAATTGGGAATGAGATAGTACTTTTTTCTATCAATTTGGATTGATGGGCTTGAAGAGATTACTTCATTTAAGTCACTCGCTTCCTGAGACGATGATTCTCAGTTATTATAATTATTATTATTATTATTAATATTATTATTATTATTATTATTGTTATTATTATTATTATTATTATTATTATTATTATTATTATTATTATTATTATTATTATCATTATTATTATTATTATTATTGTTATTATTATTATTATAATTATTATTATTATTATTATTATTATTATTATTATTATTATTATTATTATTATTATTATTGTTATTATTATAATTATTATATTATTATTGGGGAGCATTTACTGCGAAGTGGTTAGATCAATCGCTCTCTAAATCAATAACTCTTCCCTCAAAACCGATTCAAGAATTTTTGTCGGGTTGTCGACATGTTTCCCTGTTATTCAGTTTGACTTGTTCTTTTATACAAATCATAAAAGCCACAGGAAATGCGTGTTTTAGGCCATGAAGTTGACACAAAAATAGGTCCCAATGCGTGGACAGGAAGTAACAAACATTGTTGCAAACACACACACAATAGAGTTGCAGACGATCAAACAGCTTGCAGTTGTTGCATGTTGCATGTTGCATGAGAGAGCATATCTTAACTAGCTCTCGCCGGTAACAGCTTAACTTTCTTTGCAGTGTGCCAGATGAACCGGCTAAAGGCAGCAAACAGTCGTAGTAGCAATCATAACTGCTTGCATGCAGCATGCAATGGGCTCCCTCTACTCCCTCTCCCTCTCCCTCTCCCTCTCCCTCTCCTCCACCCACTGCTAGAGCTAACAAGCCGTCAATAAAAGTGCTAGCAGCTGTTCTTCTCTCTCTCTCTCTCTCTCTCTCTCTCTCTCTCTCTCTCTCTCTCTCTCTCTCTCTCTCTCTCTCTCTCCCCACCCCCCACCGCTCCACCTTCTCCATGCGGCTGGCTGCGTGCTTACCCACATTGAGTGGTGCAAGTCCGCATGAAAGCAAACAGCTTGCAAAGTGGCTTCAAATGCATTTTTCACAGACTCATTTAAATGCGCACGCATGCAAAACGCACAAGGTTCGCAGTGGCAATCAACAACCAACTGACCTAGGCACGCACATAGATACACACATACACACAGATGCATACATACACTCAGAAAAATTCGAAATAATTTATAGATAAAAGAGAAAAGTACATTTTTAAAAATTAGAATGCAATCACAAAAATATGTATTTGATTATTTTTTAGATAAGAAAAGCATTTCTAAAAAGTAGAAAAGCAAGCCAACATTTTAAGAAAAGAAAAACAATTAACGCATTTTATTGTTTTAACTTTTAAATTAGAGTTGAGCTGCCGTCTTAAATTAAATAAATATTCAAACTCAAATTGAGAAAAGAAAAACCCTGAATTTTAGAAATACTCTTTCCGAATATTCAGCTGAGTTAGCCTTGGCGCCAAGAGTGAAACGAATCCGCATCTTTTTTCTCTGAGTGTATATAAATAGTATGTACACGCACTTGGATTGTCAGCCTCAGAGTGTGAGCTATCTTGGATGCAGACCCGCAGTCTGCTAACTACTCGTATCTGTCGCCCTGCACGAAATTACATAATTACCAACAATAAATTGTAATTACTGCCTTGAGATACATTTGCTCAGATAAACGGTTTTCCGTGTCTGTCGCCAGGCCAGACTCTGTTTGCACTTGGAGTCGGTAAGTTTTTCTAGGTTTCGTTGCTCGTTTCGCTTTTTTCTTTTATATTGTTGCTGATGTTGTTGTCGCTGTTGCTGTTGTTGTTGGTGATGATGTTGATGTTGGTGTTGGCCCGACATTGACTTTGGGCCGCCGCTCGCATAAATTACACTGAGCAATTACAACAAACCATCGAAAATGTAAACAAACTTGGGGAATACGCACTCACAATTTGTGAACGCATTGGTGGCGCCCCTCCGGTGGCCCATCCGGTGGCAACATTACATGGCATCGCCGGGGAAGGGGCACAGACGTGGGCGGCACATCAGAAAAACAGCACACAAAACGTTTTTAAGTTCACAAAGTGCGTGCATAAATTGCGTTGCCTTAGGTAATTTATACTGATTTATGTTATATATATATATATATATATATATATATATATATATATATAGTGTGTGTGTGTGTGTGTGTGTGCATATGTATATGTACATGTGTGTGCTATGTAAAATCTGGGCTAAGCTTCTACAAGGTCGTTGGACTAAAGCTAAGCGTGAGCGGGGAGTACTCAAAGTTTTGCTTCTTTCATTTTCAATGGATGTGCCAAAAGACTTGAAGAAAATGAAATGTTTACTGGCTGAAGGCTAACGAACAATTAAGTGAGAATGTTCTGTTCGAGAGAGCTCGATATTAGCACATATGCACACACACACACACACACAAACACACACACACACACTCAACACCTTGTGTAGTTTATCAATATAATTTGTATAATTATATTTTTTTACATTTATTGACTTTTGCAACGGTAATCGATTCTTATCGATATTAAAGAATGAAGAAAGTTATCGAAAAAATTAAATAAACCTATAATCAAAATGTTAGCTCTCGGAATCACTGAGGAACTGACAGATTTGATTACATTGGCTATTCATGCTGATCAGGAATATATACGCAGTATTTTCCATCTTGACTTTGACATTACTCCTCTAAATATATTTGTTCTAGGTTTCAAGATCTAAAAATTAAGTATATATTCATCTGACCTTTTTAAAGCACTGGCTAATGTGACTTTGACTGAGACTTCCATTCATAAATAGCGAATTTGAGCCTGAATTCTCGGTGTTTAGTTGTACGAATGATTTCATTTAAAAGCTCTAGAAAATTTGCAACTGGGTTAAAGCCGTCTTAAACATTCTTTGAATCTCTTTCAAAATTCATTCAATTTCCATGGACAAAGACAGAGCCTTGAAGAATCGATTGACTTTCTTTTTGTGTCCATTTCTAGCTAACCAACCTCAATCGAAATGAATCTTGAGTGCTGTCCGGTCGAGCACACACAAATCAATGTCGTATGCCAAACTGGCCTGGCTGTGACCTTTGCAGTGATATCCAATAAGCAATTCCCCAATCAGTGCCAACAACAGCAATAGTGACAATAACAATATGATGTGACAAATGAAGCTGCCCATAAATTGCAACTGAAATTAAATAATAATTGAGGCAAAATGGACGATTTGATTGCAGACAAAAATCTATAACATCTGCATCTCTTTCTCTCTCACACTTATGTTCGTTATTATTGAAATAAAAAGCAATTTCAATAAATAAACAATTTGGGTCAGTGCATTCAAAAAACCGGGCAAACTAATGACATCATCAGAAGCAAATCTGAATTTGTTAACGTTGTTATTGAAATTGTCCGTTGGAAACTGCAACTGGCAAACGCGTATTTAAATTTGATTAGACACGCTTTCAACGGGGATTGAGGGATCGGGGGTGGATAGGTTGTCCTAACCAAGTGTAGCTCATTAGGGTCACAATCCCGGGTCGCTCTCATTTATAATGACCATATAATCTAGCGGACAGAAAAATTAAAAAAAAAAATACAAAATACTCAGTCAGTCCGTCAATTTGTTGAAAATTGTGGTTCGAAAAGCTTTTGGTGTATTATGCAAAAATTTGGTCAATTTTATAAAATGTTGATGGCTAACTAGTTCGGCCTTTTGTAAGCTGCATATTTAAGTTGTACAACACTTTAAACGCAAAGTGATTTGCATATTTAATAAGCAGCCAGCAACATTTACACAAAATCAAAGAAACAGCATTGGAAAAAAATTGAAAAATGCTGGCTTTGACCAAATAAATTGTGTGCATTTTTTACTCTTAAGTAAATGAATACAAAATATATACAAATATTCAAAATCAATCTAAAATAAAAGCTCACAACGTTTAGCGTAATTATATAATGTGCAAGCATGCGAACACATTTATTATTGGGCTCTGATTGTAAACAGCTTGGAATGAGAGGCGTGCATTTTTTATTGATAAGCACGACGCAAAAATAATAAATGTATTTTTTCGATTATATTTTAAAATGTATTTCAAAGGTTAATTGGGTGCTGATGCGCATTGAGCTGCGTTCGAGGAAACAACAGAGACATGAATCAGATAACGAGCTGTTCGAAATAATTATTTTAATATTCAGTCTAGCACGGAAATTTACGTGTTTCCATTTCCATTTCGTATTCAAACTAATATTTGTACACCCTGAACACATTGACAATGGGTATATAGGTTTCCCGGAAAATAATGCAACAGGCTGAAGGAAGCATCGCAGAACACTTAAAACATATTCATTATTATCCAACTCAGAGACTAGGCGACTAAGATCTAAAGACTTCAAATTTGGAATAGAGTTCTTATCCTTCAATTAATTTGTAATAATAATATATTAATATTGTTAATCGATAATGCCTGGCATAAGAATTGAGATGCCTTCCATTCATGCTTTGATTTGAGTGCACACTGATTTTAAATACGAAATTTGGCCTTGAAATTGAAATAAGATATTTAACAGCTGCGTTCAGGGTATCTCGTAGTCGACCTTACTCGACTGCAGCATCCTAACTTGTTTGCCATTAATTTTGTATTGATTTTTTTGTTGTTTTTTTTTTGAGAGTGCAAAATGTTTTCAATTTGTTAATGACTTAACTGACTTTGCAAACGTGTATTATAATTAATATGAAGTCTTCGGAATTAAGTAAATGTTCAATTTAGCAAATCTCCTTAGTGAAACATTCGGATTTGTGTTTAATTAGTCTCATTAATGATGCTTAAACTAATTGTTCATTTCCCATATCAATTAATGCCATAATCTCGATGCAAATGCAAATCATCCCGCTTGCATTAATGTCCTTTAATGTTCAACTGTGATGGCTTTACCATTTAAGCCCCGTCACCCAGACACGTCCACCCCATCCAGCCACGCCTTGTTCTGCTGATGTATTTATGGCTGTTGGTAATTTGTTCTTCTTTTGCATATGCCCCTAAGTCCGTAAGTCAAATCGATGGGAGCCAAGCACCGCAGCGGCTATTTATTTATTTATTTATTATCGCAATGAGCCAGTCCTGGGGCTATTTCCTATTCCCTTTCATATACCAAATGCTCCTCCGTTCATTTCCTCGCCTCATTTAATTTCGCCACCGCTCAGACCACACACATCGGCCTTCTAGCTGGGATTTTGCTTCTTTTTTTCTGTTTTTTTTTTGTTGTTGTTTTTTTGTTGTTTTTTTGCTGGCACTATTAGTTGTTCCATAGTCTTTTTATTTTGTGCTGCCTAGTCCAGACTACTCCATTATGGGCGTCCATTATGCCTCTGTTTGCCTTGATAATGTTCCATGTTCCATGTACCGTGTTGAGGGTCCGAGTCTGCCTGGTCTGGTCTGGTCTGGTGATGCCATTGTCAGCTTTTGCCAGCCGACTGCCCTTTTGCCTTTTTGTCATTTCAGTTTTGTTGATTTTGCAAAAAAATACAAGAAAGAACAAAATATATATTTGCCACCTCCTCAGCTGCCTAGTTGCGTAGTCAAACGCACACGCCCCCGCCCCCGACACCGCCCCCGCACCAGGCTTCGACGATGGGGCCAATGTAAATAATTTATTTATGGTCTTGTTTGTTTACTTCGTTGCGAGGCTGCACCCAGCTCATCTTTGTGCTGCGTCTTGTTTGTCTAGTGCTTAGAACTTGCCGGTTTCGGCTACCCAAAGCTCTTAGTGGGCGTGGCTCTCCCTTCTTCACCTCCAGCTTTGCCTCATCCACCTCATCCCCCTCCCCGGGGCAGCCTAGACCTGATACGTGTGGCAGTCACATTCACTTTATAAATAAGATATCAATTGATTTTGTGCAGAAGTAAGTTAAGAACTGTTGCCTTTGACAATATTTACAGCCCTTAAGGCGATTAACAACGATTCCATTTCAGTACTCATGTAAATATCTTCAATTTAAATGAAATGGAAGCATTCACTTTATCTTGTATCAACAACAAAATGACATAAATATTATTACAGTTGCCCGGGAACAGACTCCGAGTCTTATTTAAAAGAAATAAGACTCAAATATGATTCTCCAATGTTATTAACTTTTCATACTCGTATTTCGCATTAGCTCAAATTCATATATATTTTTTGTTTAGCTGTGTTTATTATTGTGTGGTTTCTATTACCATAAATCTAATTTTGTTTTACACACATTTGTAAGAGAATATAGTTGCCATATAATCATTTGCAATTACAATTTGATTACAACGCAACAAATCCAACCGAATCATGCTATAATTATTCCACATATATTTATATATATATAAATATATATTATGTACAGATAGTATCTATGAGGTAGTTATTCAAAACACATTTATTTGCTTGTATATTCTGAATCAGATCAATCTTTTCTATGCATCGATGCCAGCAGCACAAAAAGAACGGTTTTCAGTTAACTCCACGTTTGGTCCTCAATCCGCATATCTCTGAGGTCACATCAGTTGAAAACTCGAAATTGCTTAAGCCGATGAATCATTCAGCGATTATATGGTTTGGCCACGGAGCATGGCAATTATGCAATTTTCTACAGGCCGAAAACACTTGTCGCAGCTCAATGCGCAGGTATTTTCCGTATGATAGGTGTATATTTATATATATAAGTATATGTAAACGTATCTGATGATTCACACGCTTCAGCTATTTGAATATGTAGCAAATTGTGCGATGCGACGCCAAGGGGCAGCTGGCCAACTGAGTCAACGTATCTCCAGTTGCACAAACTGAGCAGGCAGATTTGGCAACAGATACGGGCTAAGCACGATAAGCAAATCAAAGCAGAAAGTTTACATTTGAAACAATAAAATCTGGCTTCGACTTGCTCTGTGCTGTGCCTCGGCTTACAGGCATTTGTATCAGATACACACAAATAGCATCAAATCTGCAGATGGAGACCGCACATGGCTGTGAAGCAGAAGCCGGAGGGGCAACTAGACATCAAAAGGCACTGAGAATGCCGCCAAGCTCGACACTACGTATGTAGCTGTAGTTACAGTACTATATCTCAGTCTCAGTCTCAGTCCCAGCCCCAGTCTCAGTCTCAGTCTCAGTGTCGGTATCTCTGTATCTTCAACCAGCTAACTGTAATTGTATCTAACAGCTTCAACTGACAGGCCCGGCCAAGAAGCGACTCAGACGACAACAGCCTGGCAACGCGTCGCTCTCTCGAACTTGTCTTGCTTTTTATGGCAAAAACCAGCAACAACACAGCAACAACACAGCAACAATAGAAACGCGTGCGGCTTTCCAGTGCCACAAGATAGTCACTGGAGGAGGCGTCGCATCGTTTCGAGTTTGGGGCCACCCAAACATGGTCAGCAAAGCGCCACCAAATTGACTACTTGCCCCGCATTGCTCTGCGATCAGCTCACAGATACTTTTCTCCTCAGTTTGCTGCTCCGCTTTGCCATTGAATTATTGTTCGAAATCAAAAACTAACCATTATTTACCAACAGAGGAGTGCCAAACGAAGCCCAACTTGAACCACCAAAAAACAATGCAATGGACGAGTAGCAAGAGATGAGCTTGAGATTTAGTGATGAAAACGACGCAGAAAACCCGAAAAACAGAAACTCAATTTTGACTTAAACAGAGCAGCAGCAAATATTCCTAAAGACAATTTGATTTCACATTTTAATTACCTGATTTCTTGATTGCATATATAGAATGGCACAGTATTGATTCAGTCAAAAGAGTTTTATATTTGAAAGGAGTTTATTTGTCAAAGCCAACAAGCAGCAAATAATTGTTTAATTTTCAATCCAGACTTCAAGTAAAGTGATTCTTAGTTTATCTAAATTATAAGACTGCAAATACTTTTTTTTCCTTTTTTATATGTTGGGTTAGGTTGAGATTGGAAGGGAGCTCCAAGGATTTGTAGTCTTCTCCCCCAGGGAGGCGTTAAGAGAATAATTGTAATTTTAAAGGATGAAAATCACTTCTACTACTAAATAAAGCTCAAATCAACTCGCAATGGCTGTGAGGTGGTCTAGAAAAAGTAATATAATAATTATTAATTGAAAAATAAATCGTTAAAGTCTTCTAAAGATTGAATTGATGAATGTTATGCTTCCAGCAAGTGAATGAAAGAGGTGTTGAAGCTTAATTAAGGTTTGCTTGAAATTCATTAATTATGTTCATGCGGGGCTCGATCTTAAGTGGTCTTTGTATTAAACTACTTCCTACTAATGTAAGTAAATTTGGCTAGAATCATGGTTTTGAAAAGTATAAGCCATGAAGTAAGTTTTTATTTTAATCTGTATTTAATAACGCAAACGCTGCATGCAAGAAATGTGCAAGTTCAGCTGGCTTGCCCCTCTTCTTTGCGAAACTAATTGAACAACCGCCTCAGATTAAAGCGGTGGCCCATGAAAATTGTATTGAAAGGCGGGCGACAAAGACAGAGACTCAGCGACAGATACCGATACAAAAACAGATATAGATGCAGAGAGTCAGAGTCAGAGCCAGAGTCACAGACACAGCCAAGTCAACAACAACAACAACAACAAGAAGTACAACAAAAAATAACTTGGCAAGGGGCCGCAGCACAATTGACTGGCAAACTGGAGCTATACATCCTGTGCACCCCCCTCATCCGCAGGCTCAACCCATCTCCTGCTCATTGCCAGTGCAAATAATAACTTATGTGGAGTGTCAGGCCAAAAAGCCGTAAGCGCTACGGGAAATATTTTCAATGTGTGCTTTCCCTGCCACATACTGCTGCACTGTGTGTGAGCTCCAGTAGTTGTATTCACTGTACTATCCAATGTAAATAAAAAGTCCATGCAGTGTTGTTGCCATAGTTCTTGTTATTCCTATATCCGTTTGGCTTTTTTGCTTTCTTGTTGCCTCAACTCGCTTTTCCCCGTAGCTGCAACGAAATAGTATCTCAGTATTGTTGCAATATTTCAGCATGCTGGCGCGTATCTGCTGGATGCCTGTCTGTGGCTTTCTTTTGGGGCCGTTGCTATTGAACTATTCTGCAACGCACGTAATTTAAGCCAAACAATCTCACCTCCCCCTCATCTGCTGCCCAAAAGTGACTCCATTCTTCTACTACCAACAACTTTCGACTACCAATTTGCGCCTTGCGACCCCCAATCGAAAATTTGTTAACGAAAGGGAATTCTCTCTGGCAGTATCTGAATCCTGGGTCAGAAGTTTAGCCAACAGCGAAATGCAAATTATTAGAAGGGAATAAGTAGAACGAGGCAGACAAAACATCAACAACAACAAAAAAAATAAAATACCAAAACTCTGAACAGCTTTTTGTGGTCAGTTCGGTTGCATTTGCTAATGTAAATTGTTGTGAGTTTGAAATAGTTTTGAAGCTAAATGTTGTGGAAATTCCACTGACAGAATTGCATGTAAAAGTTGTTTTATTGTTTTGGCATTACAGGAAATTCGTTTCAAATGCGAATTTCCTAAAATAGTGGGCAATAATTCAGATATTTAATTAGAAATGGTTCACCATTGGTCCACAGCAAAAAAATCATCTGTAAACATTATTTAGGTCTGCAGCGATTTATCAGTTTCAAAAGTAAATGAAAACTCACCAAATATTTCAAGTCAGTTATAAACTACTACAACGGCTATCGTAAACTATATCAAGTTAAAGCCATAACTTCAAATAGAAACTGGCCACAAATGCAAAAGCCATGCCCTAAGACGCCTTTTGCCCATTCGACTATTGGCATCATAAATACGAAACCCCAAAAACACACAGCTCTCTCTGGCATGTTCGTAAACACAGCCCAAAAGCAATTAAACTTTAAAGACACAACAAAAACAACAACATTCGAGCTGAGCAGCAAATGGACAGTAGACAGTTAACCGGGACACAAGCTGCAACTATCTCTGAGTAGACGAGGGGCAGGGATTGAAATGGATGACCAACACGTGCTAAGCTCATTAGATGCTTTGATTTCTCAAGTCTTAGCCGTAGGTTGGGAAAACTTTGGGATCGACCGGAAAAGCCCGGCAAAGGGACATCAATTCTGGCAACAAACTAATAACCAATAAAATTTCTTAAGCCGTCTAAGCTCATAAGTGCTATTTTAAAATACATGCAGCAACAAATGCTGATGGGACGGGGCCAAAGGGTAAGAGTCGGACTTGCGGTCACTTGTTCAGCATTTTAAATATACAGACGTATGTCTGCATATATATGCTTATGTGTATAGATTATATTAAAGTGGCCCAGGAAACCGTTCAAGTTGAAAAGCTCTCTTAATAAGCATTGGCTGGGGTTGGGCTGGGGCTGCTCTTAACTCGCAGTGCCAACAAGTGGCCGGAGTCGGAGACGGAGTCGGAGTCGGGGCACTGGCTACGGATGAGCACTGACAGTGAGAGGAGCGAGCGGAGCCACTTCACTTGATGTTTGAGTGAATGGAGTCCAAAGATGAGCAACAGCAGCAGACGTCAGACCAAGACCAATGATTGGCAGTCCGAGACCCCCAACTAAAGACCGGCTGTAAAATAGAGCAGGGCCAGGAACAGCAACAGCAACAGCAACGGCAACAGCAACAGCAACTGCACCAGCCACAAACTGCAACGGCAACAGTTGTTCTGTCAGTCAGTCGCTCTGCCTTGCGGTAGTCTCACTATGCTGGTCTTGAGCGAGGGTCGCTCCAATAGTACACTCAGCCTTGAGTAGAGCGTTTGGTGTATAGTACCACCATAAATACAAAATGGAATAAATAAATAAAATTAAATAATGTGAAATATAATATTCAGAATACTAAGAACAAAATTTACAAAATTATCAATTCTTTTCATATTTTAATTTAGATTCCAAGTGCATTAAAAGTTAATTTTAATTATATTTTATTTTACTTTTTAAATTTTTATGTGTCGACTGATATTAGGTAATATTAAAAACAAAAATATAAATAATTTTAATTGTGTGGATTTTTTTATTTAATATTAATATTTAATTTTTATTATTGGTCTGACTGGGTAGCTTAAAAAACATGTTTTATGTTCATTCATCTTCTTTCAAGTGCTACTAAATTAAGCTAACTTTTAAATAAGGAGACTCTTTTTGATCAGATCGCTTTTCGATGATTAATTTTAGTGTTAAAAATTAATAATTAAAATAATATCAATTCTTAATTTGTTTCTTTTAATAATTATGCTCTAGGCTCCATTGGTATTCACAATTTATAAAACCATTTTTTGTCTTCAATAATTCGCTACTTGTTGTCTCATCATTTGTTTGAGCTACCTGTGCTCGAAGGTTGCCTCACGGCAACTGACAGGCAACTGCAACAGTGTTGAACTTTTAATTTGATGAATGATATACATTTGTCTCGAGTGCAGGCCACTGCTTGCCGTAGCCACCGCACCACATTCACAACCACAACCACAATCACAGCCACAGCCACAGCCACAAGAGAATCGAGTAATTGTTGTGTGGATCGCAGCTGAGCGAAGATCTCTGCACCGCTGGCATATTTACACAGTCACAGAGCCACAGCCGATGGGGGCACAGAGTGGAGTGAAGTGCTGGCTCCTCTTCCACCCCCCCCCCCACTCCCCCTTGCTCTTTGAGGATGACACATGCGTTGTGTTATGTATGTGCTGAGATCTGTCGAGATCTCGGCCTGCTGCTCCGTGGTATATAATTTTGCTTAGCTGCAATTATGAGATGTTGCGGCTGATCTTGAATCTGCTGCTGAGGCAAGAGAAAAAACCAGCACAGCCGGCACCGGAAGCTTTGTCTTCGTCTTCGTCTTCATCTCTTTTTCTTTTTCTTTTTCTTTTTTCTTTCTGCTGTTTTGCAGCTCTCGAAACTTGTTCTTACGGTTATCTGTTGGTTTTGCAAGTGCCTCGAGTGCAACACATCAGTCTGCGTTGTCTCAGAGTCTGGCATGCCAGCACATAGCATCCTTAATTATGACAATCAGCGCTGCTTGATGTTCATTTCTTGGCCCCAGTTCCCCAGCCCCAGCCCCTTCCCCTCCTCTCTCTTGCTCTCTCTTTTCGGGATATGTGCGCTGCTGATCCAGATCGGTTGCAATATTTATATATATATATATTGTGGTTGGTTGGCATGGAGGCAATCACGCGATCGCTGCCTGGTTAGTTAGAACGATCTGGCACAGTTTACGGCGAAACGCATCGGAATGCTGTGCTGGGGGTTGATTCTCGTTTTGGGGACAAGGCATAAGGTGTACAAGGATTATTATCTCGTAGAGTTTACACATATATATATATATATATATATATATATATATATATATTAATGCATACATCTGAACATTGTAGCGTGAGAGCGCGAGCGATGGGAGGCAAATTGCTGAAGGTCTCACTGGGTGGCATCTTTGAAATCAGGATCAGGCCCAAGGGGCGGTTAAGCGATTTAAGCGTAGCTTAAGAATTAAATGTATTTCATCAAGACGATAATTATAAGCATCTTCGGCTGTAGATAATTTGTAATCTCTCATCAACAATTGGCAAATCAGAAACGAATTTTGAATAGAAAATAATTGAGAAATAGTATGGGAAATGAGTTGGCTATCTTATAAAGTGATCTTCTACTTGAGTGCTTCGATAATCGATGGACAGACCACGTACACGTTTTCCTAGAAGCTATTGGACATAACTTTCGCTGCAGATCGACCCAAACCCAATTCACCACCCCAACCAGACACACCCAGAAGCAAAAGAGAGAGAAGAAAAACCGCAGGTGGCCACTCGACAAAAGTCATGCGAATGCGGAGCGTTGATTGATTATAGGGTAGCCAGAGAAAAAATAAATACAATTAAAGGTTCAGCTTTCACCCAGAGGCAACGCCAACTAATTACTTTCACTTGGCCAGAATTTCCAGCAGTCGAGCCGAGTTGAATCTTGCAAATAAGCAGCACTCACAAATCGAGCACGCAGCTATCTTCATTATTATCAACACCATCAGCCATCAGCCAACAGCCAACAGCATGAGGCCATAGGTTAATATGGCAATTAGCCAACAAGCTCAGAACCCCATAACAAATAAAACACAAATCCCAAGTACTTCTCCAGTCCAGCAAGAGAAAATGAGAAAATGAGAAAGCCGGCCAGAAATCCAGCAAGCAGCAGCAGCCTCTGCTCTCTGACAGAGACCGGCAATTAACAAATCGCAGAAATGACAGGCTAAACTCTATTGCTCATAACTTTCAAATGTGATTAAGGTCGACGAGCTGCCAGCCAAGAAGAGAAGAAATGAGATGGAATACATAATAAAATCAAAATAGGCATCCAAAAGTAAATCGACAGGTTCTAAGCGCAATAACCAATGATTATGTTGTTTCATCGGGCTGATGGCTGATGTGGGCTAAGAAAACAATCAAAATGCGCGTTGGCCAACTCTCAGCTCAGCTCTGGCCCAAAACACACAAAGCCAAATAGCCCATGGGCCTGGGGTTGGCCAGAACGGATGCTGGACCACAACAAACAGGCAGCAAGAAAGTCTTAACAAAGTCTCTGGCTACGAATTTCAACAGGTTCACGCCTCTATCGTCAAACAAAAAACAACAAAACGAACTGAATAAAAACCAAAATCTGTGCAACAACACATTAAAGTAATTTTCGAGCCGAATCACAGCAGAGCCAAAGCAATTGCTGCATGAGGGGGCAAGATATCGAAGCCAAAAGAAGCCGCCTCAAATCCAAACCAGCGTTGCCAATAAAATGAAAAACACTGAAAATGGAACTTTCCTCGCCACGCAGAAGACAAAATGCTCTTTAAATAGCCAAATAACTGCTGCTATATGCAATCAATTATTAATAATAATTATTTAAAAAAAAGTAACTTGGTTTCTAAATCAGATGTTGATCATTTTCTTGCCAAAATCCAAAGAGAATAATTATTAACAGCAGTTCATATTTCAAATAAAGAAAGAGTTTTTTTTTAAATACAATTATGATTTAATTAATTATTTATTATTTTATTAAAATCGAATGCTAAATGATAATAGAAATGGAATCAATTATAAATGGCTTATTATTTGTTTAATATTTTTTATTATTAATTATTTATTAGCATTTATTTACTTATTATTTTAATTTATTTATTTAATCAATTGGTTTATTAAAGACAAGTAATATTAAGCTGATCAGCTGTTTTATTATTGAGTCAAGCGCCAACAACAACGGATATCCACAATGGAATCGCGAAATGTTTGGAATGTGAATGTAGGAAATGTTGGGCACAGTGAAAAACAGACTGTAAGACATAAGTTGTACTATCAATTATCAATCGATCGATTGTTAGGAGTTCATTCCGTCCAACTCCGACTTGACTTCTTTGAATTTTGCAGTACCCTTGGCAAGGTAAGGGTATTTAAGGCAGAACTGAAGCCAGCCGCCGCTCGACTTGTAAGTGGTACATCAAATTTGAACAGTTTTTCAAGTGTTTATGACGTTACATGTTGAGCCGCGTGCGAGTGTGCGTGTGTGTGTGTGTGTGTGAGGGGGGGAAGGAGTGGAAACGGAGGCAACTGAGACAACGGAGGCTTTTTGGATTGGTGTGATTATCGCAAGTAAACTATCTCTCAGTGTGGGTCTGTGGCTCTGTGCCGGTCTCTGGCTGCATCGACAGCCGCTGCCGGTTTTTTTTCGTTTGTGGTTCGTTCGTTTTATGAAGATGAATTTCTTTTTTATTCGAGATTTAAACTCAGCCCACAGCTGCCACAACACAGAAGAGACAAGGCACACACACCGGTCTGCTCTCTGCTGCTGAATTTTACAAGCTCGGCGCTGCTGGAGCTCCAATTACCTCACTCACTCTTGATTATTGTGTTGTATGTTGTAGTTTTATGAATTGTGCGAGTAGCTCTGCTGCTCTTGTTGTTGTTGTTGCCACAGAGATTCCTCAAAATCAGTGGATTGGTTGAATGACTCCGCGGCTGATGTGTAGAAATTGGTAAATATTGTATAAAATAATTAAGGCTTTTTGGGATTTTCTTTTAGCATCTAAAAAATAAAATATGAGTCAGTTTTTTATTGGAAAAGCAAAGAAATAAAATTGTTTTTTTTTTTTTGTAAAAAATTATTTTTTTCTGTTTGGACTGATATTTTTGCTCATTTTTTTGTAGTACAATTTTATTAATTTATTTAAGGAACAAAAGTGATTCAGCAAAATAAATATACATTTTAATATTAACTTTGTTTTTCTTTAAACAAAATAAAATCTAGTTCTATTAACAGGCTTCCATTTTTTATATTTCATCTGATTCATTAACATTAAGTTGTATTCAATAAAAGGAAACATTTTTTAGGAATCTCTGTTTTTGATTTGGTCTGGTTTGCATATTTAAATTGACTGATAAATGATATATCTATAATTATTATGATTGTCTCATGTTGAATTTGAAATTAATTATTCACTTTTATTTTTATGAAATTTAATTGGAAGCTTTGATTTTAATTTTTTTAAATAGTATACTTCATTTAGTAAATATTAAATACAAAAAAATCACTGCAACCCAAGCTTAAACCACTTCATGCATCTTTCTCTCTATACGAGTTTCACCTGCGTTAATCCCCTTGTCATAAGAAGCAATTCAAAGCAAAATGGTAACAGCATTTTTGGCTTTTCGTTCAACCTTCGCCTTTCAACACATTTGTAAGCTGATGTGAAAACCAATCTAAATAGTTGAAAAGCGATGAACAAGAAGAAGATGATGAAATACAACAGAAAACTCAACAAGTGCCACTCAGCATGATAATCTGAAGCGTAACCCCGAGTCGCACCTGTTGCTACCTTTTGGGCTAATAAGACGGACTTGGGCTTAGCACAATGCCACTATTTACATAGTGGCCACATCATATCTGTATCCGTCATATATATCTAGCATATATATATATATATATCATTTTCAATAAGCCGCAAGGCATTTGGCATATCTTTGGTGGCAATCTGGCGGCGAGTTCTAACCTGTGTGGCATAAATCACGAGTGGAAACCAGTTTCCCAGTTTGAGTTTCTGATCTAGCGCAAGAGATCTACGCGCATAAATTCAAATTAGATAAAAATAAACTTTTACCAGCCAGGTGATTTAGTACTTGAACCAAAAATATAGCAACAACAACAACAACAAACAACAGACAACAGACAACAAACAACATGTCGCAGGTGTTTCTCGATGCCAACTCGAGAAAAAAATGAAACAAGTTTTCTAGATTTATTCTCGAGTTGTATTTTTGCCCACTTTACTGCGACTTGACATATTTGCCTGCTAATTTCATGTTATTTATGCGGCCGTTGCGCATTTCTTGCCCCAAGTGGCAGAGGCAAACAATGGAGAGCTTAACACTCGCTGGCCGGGCAGAGAGGAGGGAAGGCGAGGCTGGGGGTCTGGGTGGGGTCTTGAGCTGGTATTAGCTGGCCCCAAGTTCGCCGACTTGAGCCTATTGTTTGTCTGACAAAATGACAATTACATGTCGGGAATTTCAACAAAAATTATTAAAACAAATATTTGCGTGCTAAACAAATTGCCTGTCAAGGCTTTACCAAAGCTGTGTGTACATATTTATTTCAATGATGGTGTGCGTGAGTGTGTGCGTGAGTGTGTGTGTGTGTGTGTGTGTGTGAGCACTCGATACTGATATTGATACAGCTGATACAGAGTCAAACTTGATTTAAAGTTCAAAACGCTTTAAAGAGATCTCTGATCTCCCGTGGCAAATATAAAAAAATGTCTGCCAAATTCCTATTTGATTGTACAATAATCTGGGGCTTGGTTGTGCAAGTGATTTATTCATTTGCCAAACTCATTTGAGCCACCTTCACTTGTCTGGCTGTAGCTAGCAGCTAAGCCAAATTCAAAGATAAACAACCCAACAGCGGCTCTTTTTGTGCAATACAAACTTCAATTTCGACTTGCAACAGACTCATGTGAAAATTCACACTGCCATCATGTGGCAAACGGCAAGCGCAACAATCGACAAAGGCCCTGGGCCCTAGGCCTGTGTTGGGAGGGAATTGCCTGGGATGGCACTTCATTAAATAGACGCCGCGGCGCTTTTCCGAGCTGCTGCCACGCCCCTCGCATTATACACACTGTGGCACACTGAACTCAACTCTCAACAGTCAAGCGACTGCTTATTTTTCACACATGCTCGCCAACAACAACAACAACAACAACAATGACAACAATCAGCAAAGGCAATAAGCAAAAACGACAACAACAACAACAAAAACAACAAAAAGGCAGAAATGTAAGAAATATTTTTCCCCCCTTTTTTGTTTTTTGGTTTTTTATGCGCAGCGTTGTTTATGATGACAATTTTTTCGTTGACGACGCCGACATGTGGCCATAAGGTTGTCGGTAAATAACAAACAGGCGTCGACTCGGAGGCTGCATGTGGGGAAAGGTGGGCGTGGTGCCTCCCACAAGGGTTGCCAGCCACAAAAAAAAAGGCCTCAAATTTCGTTGGCATTTTCTGGGTGCTGCCACATGTTGTGGCGCTCTCCGTTGCATGCAAAAAAAAAAAAGAAAAGAAAAAAAGTATCTCAAGCATTGCAGTCAACGTATGTATCTGAAAGATTCGATTTCCATGCGCAGCTAAATTCAAATTCAACTGAATCTCGCAATGTCTTTCAGCTGTTTCGCTGAATTTCAAATTATGCCTAATTGAGCTCAACATTTTGTGCATTATGGAAATTGTTTTCTCTTATATGAATTTTCGAAAACGAAAATCGCTTATTGTTGCGTTATTATTACATTATTACATTATATCTGTATTTTTTTCTGTTTTTTTTTTTTTTTTTGTATAATGAGCTTGGCATTTGAATGTCTGAGCTCAGCTTAAAAATAAATGCGACTTTTTCTTTGCCATAAATTATCTTTGCACTTAGCCGTTACCCACGACGAATTTTATTTAATGTGAAACCTGTTTTATTGCCAAAAAAAAAAAATAATAAATAAAAAATTATGATAATAATAATAAATGATATGAACGACCTTGAAATGTGTGACTGTAATTAAGGATTAGTCATAGCCAAAATTGCTTGGCCTTTGAAATTTAATGTGAAATAATGTTCTGCGAGCAGGTTGAGATCGTTATGAAATAATTATATTTGTAACTCATTTATTTATTTTGCAGTTGATTAGTGAAATTCTTTGCTGACTTGCTTAGCTATTTTTTGATTTTAATCACATCGTTAACTCAAGTTCCAACAGCAATTATAATTTAATTACCATTGGAGAAGTAATTAAACATGTCTTACAATTCATTAGCTGTACTATTTCGATCTCAACACCAATTTTATTTGATTTTTATCAAAATATTTACATTATTTTGCCATGTTTGGCACACTGCTGCTATGCAAACTTGACTTCCAATTGACCCAACACATAACATGATGTTCAGAAACTTACCCAAATAGTTTTTGAGACTCTCAGAAACAAGCATATATATTGTATATATATACGAATCCACCCGACGACTAATCCACACGCACAATTTGGTCGGCATATAATCTGTAATGAAGAGCAGACGTATAAATTTAATATGCTTCCACATAAATTTTCCAGCAGCACTTAAAAGCAAAGTCGAAATCGCTGAAGCCAAACACTAAATTAAACCATCTAAAAATATTTCCAATTAAAAATAATGGAAAAAAATGCTGCTACTGGAAAATGTTTTGTCATCTGTGTTCGAATTGAAGTAAGCAAAGGATTGTCAATGTAATTTAATACTAAGCGAGAACTTAAACTAAGTGAAAATTAATAGCTGGCTGACACTGAAACAGACACAGACACAGATACAGAGACAGACAGAGACAGACAGAGGTGTAGACAGAGAAACAGACACAGAAGAAATTTGAACAACTTTCACTTGAAATTTGTTGAAACAAGAAACTTGAAATGACTTTTTGAACTGTGAACCGAATGAGAGGAGTTGCTTTCAGTTGACTTGACTTCGAGTTGGGTTGAGTTAGGATGAGTTCGCTTGGACTGACTTGAGGCATCATAAATATAAATAATATACATATTTCGAAGTGTGTACATTTCCCTCCCTTTCCCCTCTCTCTTTCTCTCTCTCTTTCTCTCTCTCTCTCTCTCTCTCTCTCTCGGTGTGTAACTGACACGCTGTTGGTTTGGGGACGGGTGTTGCCGCCTGCATGCCACAGCAATTTGTGTGTGACTGTGCCACAGCGACAACATTTTGACACATTTAAGTGTTAGACAGCCAGCATCATCAGCTTCTCCATGATGATCACAGTACAAGTTGTCAAGAGGGTCTCGGCGATAAATTTGGAAATTATGAACATAATTCTTCATTAGTCCACGCATTCGATAATGGAACTGAAGAGGCGTCCAAACGTGCCGCAGCGAGAGTGAAAGAGAGACAACCCCCTCCCCCACCACACCCCTCTCTCGCTCTCTATCTCTTCACAGAAAATCAACCCACACTCGCTTTCATCCGTGGTGCTAGTGATAAATTGGCGAATTACGCATTCGTTTGGGGATTATTTCCATTTTTGCACGTGGGCGTTTACCGAAAGTCCGAAAGTTACGCCCATTTTCCCCCAGTACATCAGCAATGCAAACAAAACAAAAAAAATACAGAAAACCCACTTGCAGAGATAACCGATAACAAGAGAGCTGGTCCCATTGATGGAGCGGCGATTGTTTGGCATTTAAATTGAAATAACGTGATTTTTGTGGTCCACTGGGCATAGGTCCGCATGCCGTCAGCGGTTAGCGCGGGAGGGGCACCAAAACCACTGGCATAGATTTTTCCAAACTATTTTCGACTATTGTTTTGCGGTTTTTCGCAGATTTCGCTTAACTTGTGCGTGCCCGATTTTATTTTTTTATTTTTTTTAGGCATGAATGAGTTGAACGCACACTTTTCTCTCGTTATATGTGTGTTTTGTTTGTGTGTTTCTGTGATGGGTGGGTGTGCCTATTATGCGGCCTTGTTTGTATGGCTTGCCAACGATTTATGACTCAAGGCGTGCACGAGACTATATTGACAATCGAATTGTTTCAAATGTTGTTTATTAAAAATATAAATTTAGTTTTTTTAAATAATTAATTTAAATAAAAATAACAAAAATAAATAAAAAAGTTTCCAGCCTCTCCCCGACGGGGAATTGAACCCCGGTCTCCCGCGTGACAGGCGGGGATACTAACCACTATACTATCGAGGACGTTGAATGTGCCGTGCCAAACTCCCGCCTTATGACGCAGCAAAAGACAACAAAAAAACAGATAAGAATTGAAATACAAGTGTCAGTAATTGATTAATCACACGAATAATAGGAAGTTGTGTGAGTGTGTGTATATAAATAGCACCACAGCATGAAGCTTTGCATACGTTTTTGGCATCTGATAACGGCGCATTTATGCGAACTCACGTGTGCTTTTTTATTATGCGTTGTCATTGGCTAAAGTTATGTTTATGAACGGTTATAATTTTAGTCTAATATTTTCACAGCGGCAAAGCTCAAAAGCAATACCACTTTTTTCTGTAAAGCTTCCGCTTCGATTTATTGCCAGCGGAAGCATTCGAAGATATTTCTAAAGATACAGTTGCGAAAAAAATAATAGCACCACCTTCACAAGAAATATGTTCAAATGTGTGTTTATTGCATTTGTGGGTCTAGGGAACTTATGAATACGTTTTCAGAAATGGAAGAGAAGACTCTTAAGAAAGGGGAGACAAAAATAAACAATAATATTATTCACCGATTTCAATGTATTTTAAAAAAATTTATGAAAAATTCAGAACATAAACGGAAAAATTAATAGCACAACTTTTCAAATGTGTACTTAAAATGCAAATTAGAAATAAATAAACAATTTCTATAAAATGCGTAAAGGGCTATTATTTATCGCTACTTTTTGGCACTTTTCCCTTCAAATGAAAAGTAAATATTTATTGAAGAAGCTGTACTACATTAAATTTAATTTATACTGTGAATACAAAACAATAAATTTAAAATCAACATTTGAAAAAAATCCAAATCGAATGATTTCTTTTTTGATTCGTTAGACAAAATGTCGTAGTGATGATATTATTTTTATTTGCAACTGTATGTGTATGTGTGGAGCTTTTTTAGGTTGCACTTTTGCGTCTTTCAATATCTCAGCTTGAGTGCTCAAATGTTTAAATGGATACAGACATATATACATATGTATTTAAGTGTGTGTGTGTAGAAATGTGCATACATTCTCCTTTGTTGCACTTGTGCAGCACTCAAATGCTGTCAACACGTCAACAATGTTGATAACATCTCTTTGGAGACCTATTACAAAAAACTATCAAACAACTGCCAACAAAGTGCCGCAGTCCCAAAACGATTTCTAAACCATTCACTCATAACGCATGTAAAGCGTAAAGCGACTAAAAAAAAAAAAATGAATAATGCTCGCCTCTCTTACCTCCTCCTCCACATGCTATGACACATTCGCTGTGGGAGTGCGAGCGAGCGCAACCACAGAAACCGCAAGGTGCGTTTGCTGTTATTATTTGTGTTTTTGTTGCTGCCAAACAATCGGCAAAAAGGAGGCAAACAAAATAAGAGAAACAATTACACAAACAATTCGATTGCAGTCAACGTCGACGCTGGCAGCAGCATGCACGACGCCACTCAACTGACACTCAACTGGCAGCAGCAGCCTATGCTTCTCTCCCTCTCTCCGTCTCACCGTGTCTCTCTGTATATCCACTCCCTTTTTTGAGTGCAATCATGCAAATAAAACATTTTTATATGCAGCCATTCGAATTTATGTGTGTGTGTGTCTTTGTGTGTGTGCGTGCAAAATGTTAACCCAAATATTTTGTAGACATGCAATATTTATGCTACAATAACAGCAACAGCAACAACAACAGCTAAACTGCAAACAGGCGCAATTACAATAACAATAACAGTCAGCAGACGGCCAACAACAACAAGAGCGTAGCAACATTTTTGATGTAATGGATTTTTGCTACTTGGCGAATGGGTAGATTTTCGTGCACAAATACTGCAACAGCAACTGTAAACCAGCCAACCCCCGACGAACCACTGAATAGCCCCTCGCTCTTCCATTGGGCTGAGCAGCTGTGTTTTTGCCATTTAATATGTCCCTTAATGCAGCTGTCCCTCAAACATCGCTCACTCGCTTACTCTCTACACTCGTCTCTCTCCACTCTCCTCTCTCCGCATTTAGCAAGCAATTTTCGCATGCATTTCTAATTTTCATAAACACATTAAAATGATAATTAAAAGGCATTTCAGAAGTAGTTGTTTTTTTTCGGTGTTGCACATCAGAATTTCTGCGAAATGTTGCCGCTGCTGTTGCTGCTGCTGCTGCTGCTGCTGCTGCTGCTGCATTATTTATTTATTATGTATGCAAATGCATTTAATTGCATGGACTACGCTGACTCCTAGCAGAGCAACCAAGTTGCTGGGCGTTGCAGGTGGTGAAGGGGTGTGCGCGAGGAAGGGAGGGGAGCATTTGGGAATTCAGCGTTGCCAACGTCAAACAATTTGCATATTTTAGCATGTAATGAAATTTGTAATAATTCTGCAATTAATTGCGTGCGTGTCCTTGTTTATGGCCACTGCAACCCAACGTGCAACAGCAGCAGCAGCAGCAGCAGTAACTGGGGCAGTTGTGGCAACAGTCCACTCTCCAATTGTGTGTGTGTTTTAGTGCGTTGCTGCTCATTGCTGCTTCTTTGTGGTAACACACACATAAATTTCACAGTTTTCGGCATTTACTTTTTCAGTTGTTGCTTCTGGCATTTGACAAGCGGCGCATTTTGCATTGTATTAATGTGAAAGCTTTTCATTATTTTAATGTAGCGCTAATGACCATAAAATATGTATAAACAAGCAACAATCAATCTCTCTCTCTCTCTCTCTCTCTGCCTCTCTTTCATTCTCTCTCTCGCCCCCAAAAGAAGGATATATTTTTTTAAAGTCTGCGTTTCGATTGCATTCACATTTGATTTATGTAATATATATATTTATTTTTTATTTACTTTTACTGAAAACAGTCGACAAATGTACAAAAAATGAAGTTTCAAATTAAAGTTGGTTACGAATTAAGTGTTATAACAGTAAAAGTGAGTAATTAAATAATCATTGGGAAACAATAAAATGAAGTTGATAATAAATATTTACAGCTGCTAAAAATTACAAGATTTTTCATGAAATTCGTGTTAATTAATTTATTTACTTTTGTTTATTTTATGTTTATTTATTTATTTAGATTATTCATATCTGCATATTTTAATTTATAAGTAGAAATTCTTTATAAATTTGAGAAGAAAAATAAACAGTTTTCAAACTTTATAAAAAAGAAGACAGTAACCAAAACTAAATTAAAAATAGCATGACTTTTTTAATGTGCTCTTATTAATATGAAAATATAAAAATAAATAGAAGCTTCATTTTCCATTCATTCAATTGTTTATTAAAGTACAGATAATTATAGAGTCTAGTAGTATATAATTCTATTCAAAACTCTTTTACTTTAAAAATAAGTGTATGCCATTTAATATTAAAATCCGAATTTCGAAAGAAAGCTGCGATGATTCTCCAAATCCATTATATTCCTTATTTTAATTCGATTATTTATTTACTTTTTTCTTCCTCACTTTCCATATTTAATATAAACACTCACTTTTAAATTTGTATCACTTAATTTTTAAAGTTATTTTAAAATTTAACGTAAATTTTGTGAGGCATTTTCCATAATTGTAGACTGTTTTTAGTCTAAATAAATAAGTGAATAAATAAAAAAATTGTTTATGATGAAATGGCAATCCCTTCTGAGCAAAATCGATAAAATTCGATAATTATCAATAAAATGTTATCGATAATCGTCGACACTTATCCACTGTGACAGATATGCAATATGAAACATTTGCAATTGGATAATTTGGGAATGAAACAGTTTGTTATAGCTAAAGATTCACAGAATTGTTTGTTACTTGTGGCAAAGTGTCATGTGGCATGTTGACTAGTACATTCCCCAATGGATATTTGAGCATAAAATGCTTAACTGTAAATAAATGTTGAAGACATTCCATTTTTAGGGCCTACGTTGAGTTGAGTTGAATGAATGTTTATTTTCAATTGCTTTGCATGTTTACTTTTCATTTGCAGCAGCACAATTATGGCAAACAACAACAAGTAATGTTGCACTAATTATGAATATGAATGGACAGTAACTGGAATCCTCCCAATGCCGCAATAACATTGAAATTTTAAGAGGCCAATTTAAGGGCAGCAAAAGCAAAAAGAGTCGGAAAAGAGTCAGCTGGAAATTGCATTTGGGTTGTATCTTTTATTTTGTATCTTGTATCTAACAGATACTCGCAGTTTTGATTTTCATGTTGATGTCTGTGCGTTTGTTTTGATGTTTTTCAATTATGTAAGGGCGGCATCAGTTGTTGCTTTTCCCATTTTCCCCATTTCCATTTGCTTTTTTCTCTTGTTTTTCATTCCCTTTTTGCCGTTGCAATTGTCTGGACTCTGGACCCCAGACGATAGACAATAGATTTCAAGGATGGTTTCATTTGTTTCCCTTACGCAATTCTGCCAGCTGTACTCCCCCTCCCCACCCACACATCTGCCCAGCTTGCCGCTTTTTTGTTTGTTTTTTTATTGCTTGCAATAATCATTTGGGCCAAGAACATCACTGGAAATGGGGAAGGAGCAAAAGTCTAATAAAATTAGTGGCAAATGGCTTTAAAGCGCAATGTTTCCCAACAGTTTTTCTCCCCCTGCTTCACAATGTTGCCTCTTGCCCCTCCGTCATTTGTCGATGGTTTGTTGATTAGTTTCGCGCCGCTTGAGGCGCCTCAGAAAGACTTGCGGCAATTATGCACGATACGAGAGGCGACCGCTCAATTAATTGCATGATCCATCGAATCAAATATTGAAAACACTTTTCATATATTCAACGGGATGGCAAATTATTGTGTGAACAGAAATGCGTGCTAAATGTTTTAATTGCCGCAATTCACGACCCAATGCGATGTGCGAAAATTCGAAACGCTCAAAATTGGCGGCAATTTAGCTTAAGACAATCTATTAGAATGAATATGCTGATGGATTAACAGCCACATGTTTATTGGCCCCATAAAGGCGAAGAGCTTCCTCTAAAATCGATTTACTTAATGTATTTTCATTTCTGTTTTTCTTTTATTTAGTCATTCAATGCCAGAGGCAGTAAGCAACATCTTTGATGGTGCCGCGCAGAAAATAAGATGCTTACTAAGACCTAATTATCATTATTCGATGTGCATAAGCATAATCTACTTGGACTATCTCAAGGACTCTTTCTTTGAGATCTCCATCGCTCTATAATTTCATGTCAAGAACATGTGAAAGTGCTTTCCCCGAAAATTATTGATTTCTACAGTTGGCGTAGATTTAAAAATATATTCAATTGGTTCACATTATTTTTATACTCAATTTTAATTAGGAAAAAAGAGAGAGCCAGAGTAAGAAGTGATCCATGAAGCCAGCAAATGAAACCAAGTTCTAGTTTTATTTTTATTTTCATATCTTTTAATTGTGTGGATGAGTTTATTACTCAATAATATCTGCAGGTTTTTTAGAGATTATTAAAATAATAATATTTATGATCGTTTCTAATTTGCGAGAGTTTGCGGAACGCTGAATTCGATTTGATGTAGGAAAAAATTAGTAGGAAAAAATTGTGAACTGGAAGTGTGTGTTTTTAATTTAATAAACATAGTAGAAACCCAAACTTAAAGAAAGGGCAATGCAGGAAAGATACATTTAACTAAAAAGCAGAGCTGCAAAGCGTGAAAAATAAGGAAAAAGGCCAAAATAATAGTCAATAAAGAATTTGCACGACCAAAAATCATTGAAGCGTGGATTCGGGACTTTTTTTTGTTTATATCAATATAGATGGATACACACTGCACAGATCGAGCAGGAGCAGGAGGTGGAGGAGCTGGCAGAGTCCTTGAAAAAAAAAACAGTGTAGACCATGCAATGAAAGAACATTGAAACAAGTAAAGTTTTCTTTGGCTGCTTTTGAAGTGCACATGGCCAGACAAGTTGAAAAAAAATATATAAGGAAAACAATAGATGACAGCCCCCAGAAAAATTTAACAAAAATAACACAGGACATGTGATGACATGAGAGGGAGAGGGGGAGGGGCCAGCAGCGAGTGGGAGCTGTGTGTGGCAAAGAAAAACAATTTACAATGTTTTGCTTCTAGTTGAAGACGTTTTATTCAATGCCAAGCAACAAAAACAGCAGCAGCCGAAGAACTCTTTAGAAAGTTTTGTTTGTTTTCTTATTTTTGCTTATTTTTGTTGCTTTGTCTTTGCCCGATACGCTGCAGCATTTGTCACAAAAAAAAGCAAATACAACAAGCAATGTTAACCCATGACTTGAGCGGGTGCCAACACAACAAAAAAAAATTGGTGACCTTCTAACAGAATGCGAATGTTGCAGAGAGAACCAAAAAACACCCAGCAGGAAATGGCTCAGGATATTGGCGGACACGAGGGCGTGAGCGTTGGGCGTGGGCGGGGCCTGGTGGGTCGTGCGTGCGTTCAGCGTGAAATGCGACAACCCTGGCACGCCTTTAAAGCGCCGAGTATCTTTCAGATACCGCTTGAAATTCACAATTCCAAGCGACGACTGCTCACTTGTAGCTCGGCTCACTTGCCATTTGCAGTTGTGTTGACCCCGCAGAGCTACTTATGGACATTTTAGTTAAATTTTACGAGGGTTTTAAGGGTCCCCGTTTGCGAGTCGCCCGAGCGCTGATTTCTGCAGCCAATCTATTGAAATTGCGGTCGAGAGCGCAGGCCGAACAAAAAAAAGGTCAACACATTAAATTTATAATGCGATTGAAAAGGACGACGAAATCGCCAAGCGTTCTGTGGGCGTGACAGCCCTGTGTGTGTGTGTGTGTGTGTGTGTGGCAGTGTGTGTGTGGAAAGTGCTTTTAAGTAGGTCAGTTTGGTCTGTCATAAAATGCAATTGGAGCGCATGGAAGTGCCGCGATTCCGGCAACAGAAATGTCATGTTGTAAATAAGCCGGAGAGCAACGCCAAAGAAAATCGCATGTTGCGGGACATGCCACACAGCAATCTGGGTGCGGCAAGATGCCCCAGCTATACGTTTAAACTGTAGATTTAAGGAGCTGCCAGCCAATGTATATAAGTGTGGATAAAATGGGTCAAATAGTATTCACAGCTTACGCTCAGATATGATTCATATTTAAATAGTATATAAAAGAAAAATAAAAACAGAAAAATGAATGAAGGATGAAGGATTTTCAGCTCGATCAACGGATTTAAATTCTGTGGGGGAACATTACTCGTCGAGATTAAGATGAATCCTGCAACAATCTTCGAATGCGATTTCTTGAAATCTACCTTCTGAGTTTGGTAACTTGATCTCTTTAATTGCGGGATAGTTAGGAGTGAGCTTATATCTTAGCTATCAGAGTATAAGAAAACAAAATCGTTTTCTTAAAAATTGTTCTGTTAATTTATTTTAATTTGAATAACTTATTATTAATTGTTTTATTTCTTTTCCAACGTGTATTTAATAATAGCTAAATTTTCAATTGAATTGCGCAAAGTGTCTGCATCATAGATGGGTGGAAGCACTGAGAGAATAATTGGGATGGAGGCAGGCAGTCTATATCCACTCGACTATAGGCAAATAACTATACAAATAAATGTAGAATGGTCAATTTTATAAATTAAATATATAAAAGCTGCTTTGTTAAATTTAGACTCGTCATAAATGAACAACAATCAAATAACTTTTATTGGCATCTATTACATGTGTCTATGTGTGTGTGTGTGTGTGTCTCTGTGTGTGTGTGTGTGTGGCATTTTTTTCAGTAGTATCTGACTGCTGTTGGGGGCCCAATTGTGGAAGGTCGTTGGTAAAATGTCCCTCACTTTACAGCGCTAACAGAAACGACCTTCATCAAAATAAAATCAGATGACAAAGTGCTGCTGGTTTTATTGACACAATGCATGTCAATATGACAGAGACAGACAGTGAGAGAAAGACACAGAGAGAGAGAGAGAGAGAGAGAGAGATGAGACTGAAGTCAGGCTTCTGCTGTTCTACCGGCCTGTCATAAATAGACGAGATAGACTCGTATTTTTCAATACAATAAACAAATCAGAAGAGACAAAACAAAATCAAAAGCCAAACGGGCTTCTGTACAAATTAGCAACAAATCAAAAAACTGTCAACTGGCCATATTGCTGATGAAGAGTGACGGGCCATAAGGTCCCCATGAGCCCGGTCAATGAAAACGCTTTAAGCCAAACTGACGTGTGGATAACAATCACTGGCAATAAAATGCGCTAAAATATGCATCTATTTGCATGCACAAAAAAGCAGAAAATACACCGAGTGGAGAGTCATTAAAAAGCAGAGACTATCAAATACTAACTGCCCGCGAGACAGTTATATATATATATATATATATATATACATATATATATGTTTTTTTTGTCGCGCTGGTAATTAAAACTTGTTGGCAGACTGTCAGGCAGTGAGTTAACAAGTCGGCAGCTTCACAGACTCCCAGTTGTTAGGAGGAGTGGAGAGCGTCATGGTCAGCTACACTCGGAAAAAAAATCGCCTTGAATTTAAGAAAATCATCCTAAAATTCAAAAAGTGTATTTCGCAAATGGAAGGTTGTGTTTTTCTTATTGCCTGAATCCGCCGTCAACATTTCTTACATTGTCCAATCTCGTCAGTATGTTAAGTATGTTGCCTCTCCTTTTCACATAAGCAACCACATTCTGTACATTCAACATTCGTAAAGTATGTTGCAAATGCTAGAAACTCGCCGAGTATTTCCTGTTTTTTTTGCGCTGAAATATTGAATTTCGATATGTTATGAAAGGTATGGCATCATCGTTGTCACAAACAGCAGATATATCAATAAATATAATTCAATTTATTTTTTAAATTCTTTATAAAAGCAAGAAATGAATTAGATCATTTTTGATTTGTAACTGTGTTTCTTATTTATTGGATTGCCTGCCGATTATCGCCTGTCTCATATTTCAATTAATTATTTTAACATTCTTTCCACAAAGAGTGGTATTTTTGCCACTCACATGGGAGACTCCGGCTATTCGAGAGAGCAAATTTTCAAATACTTCTGATAGGCATTTGTATTTGCTACTTTTTGAAATATTTCATATTTTTAAGAAATATATTTCTATTTTTTAATTTTAATAAATTTTGTTTTGTGTATTTAGAAATTACTTCTAAAAGCCAAAAAATGTTTCTGTTTTTCGTGGCGTTTTTCTACAATTCAGGCAGTTATTTTCTAAGTGTAGAGAGTTGGCAGAAAAATATAATTTAGCTGTGAGGAGAGCACTAATTAAACTCGACTCTGTGCGAAAGACGAACTCCGAAGTTGAAACGCGTCTGTCGCCCATTTGGCCATAAACTCAAACACTTAACGATGCTGGTAACAGATAGAGGAGAGTTGCGGGAGGGGTGAGCGCTCTATGGGCTGATGCTCGTGGCAGCTATTTATGTTTATCGACTGGTAGCTCTCGCTGCTGACATCATCATCGTCAACATCATCATCTGGCCGAGACTGGCTGGCAGTCGGGCCAAGTTAGCCAAGTTAGTCATAACCAATGCTTGAATGCCAAACACCTTAACACCGAGCGAGAGTGGAGATGTCAGCGCAACTTATGCTAATTGTTGCAGATTATTTATTTATTTATGCATGCCAGTGTGGCAGCTTCTGCCGACGCGTTTGTCGCCTGATTATGTGCTTATTTATAAGCGCAGGTAACTCGACACCAGACTCCATAGCTCCCTTACTCCTAGGCTTCTAGGCTCCTTTTGCTCCTAATCAGATGCAGCCCAAACGACGACCACAACGACAAAATCCGCATATGAATATCAATTATGAGGACAGTACCGCAGAGCTCTTCCTGCTCACCTTCCCATTGAGTGGGCCTTTGTCAGGCACATATTACTTTGTCTCTATTTAAGCCTACAGGAAGTAGCTGGAAGCGAGCTGTGTGTTGGCTGCTTTCAAAACACACGTCTAGACACCGTTTGCCAACTCACAAGAATGCCTTTAGCAAAAAAATAAACAACAAAAAGGTTTAGTTATTTACATGAAAAATTCACGAGCCCAAACTGAAAAATGTATAGCAGAATTCCACAGTGGAAAGTGGCTTATAAAGCAAACTGAAACAATTTCAAAGTGTGTACACCGCAAGAAACTGATTTATTTAGAAAATATATATTATGAAATGTTAAAAATTCATTTAAAATAAAATTAAGATTTTCCTTATAATATTATAGCTGCTTAGTTCAATCAGATAAAGATATTTTGAAATGTACAGCGATTTATGTTTATATTCTAAGTTGAAAAAGCTCTTTAAAAATATAAAGATGTCTAAATGAAATATTTAGATTCAGCCAAAATATTATTTAATCAATATTATCTCAATCTGTGTTTCACCAGATTAAGAATTTTATAATTCAACCAGCTATTTTACTGATTTTACGCAAAAGTATTAGCAATTTTGAAAATTTGAAAAGTGGCTAGAAATTATTATTTATAGTTTGTTTCATTAGCACTTAAACTAACAATAAATCATTTTCAGTGGAGCAATTTATTAAATTGTTTTTGTTTTCAATGTGTTCAGAACTTTTTTCTTTTTATTTTTAGGGTTTTAGGTAAAAATAGTCCAAAATTTTGAAAAATATAATTTAAAGCTAAACTTACAAATTAAATGATGTCAAATTAAAAGGTTATAATTAAATTAAAATTTAAAATTCTAAAACGCTAAATAAAGTAAAACGTTAAGAGTGAAGAGGGAAAGAGAGGGACGAAGAGTGAGACAGAAAATAAAAAAAATATAGGCAAATCGCTGAACCTTTGGAATAAGATAATTTTATTTGCCGGACTTGCCAGAAATTTATGTTTATAACGAAGACTTAGGCAAATTTGTGAATGAAGCTAATGCAATAAATTGTCGAAATATTCTTTCAAATGTTTGGCGAACTGAGTGAGACAATTTACTAACAGTCGAAACTACTGTTCAATTTTCCAATTAGCTCAAAAACAAGTCAAAAGTCATTGCCGCCAACACTCTCGACAATGTTTATTCAGCGCAAATGCGAATGCGAGCAGCGAATGCAATTAAAATAAATATATGCAATAGAAAAAGTCGCTCTCAAACGCCCATTGACACCCCGCCCAAGACAGTGACAAAGAGAGGGGGGAGGGGCTGTAAGTGATAGCAGGGTTCAAGTGTCCAACAGATACTTTAAGGCACTACGTGCCCCAACAAACCAAACTGAAAACTGGTAACTGGCAACTGGCAACTGGCAACTGGCAACTGGCAACTGGCAACCGGACAACTGGCAACTGACCGGGGCCAGTTATTGGAAGAAAATTGGAAAAAGACAGTCGAGTGTGGTGAATAGGGGGAGTAGAGTGGGAGGGGTGTGTGTGTGTGTGTGTGTGTGTGTGGCAAGGGGTGCATCTGCATCTGAATGATGCTCATGTGCATTGGTTGATTTTCTTTTTTGTAGTATTTGGGGACCCACCCGGTTTCTAATGCGCATACGCTGTCTGCCGTCAATCCATTAAAAACTGTAGCAGCCACAAAACGTGGCACGTACGAGCAGTACACAGTTTGATATTTGTTCTGCTTGCCTCGGTTCGGGGCGGTCAGCAGATAACATTTGTATTTAAAAGACACTTTGCGCTGGCCCCAAACGAACACATGCCGCATGTAACATGCAGAGAAAACCGGTCGCTCGGACCATTTGTAGTTTATCTGTGGCAAATCTTGAGGTACCGCCGCATGTCAAAATGTCAATTTTTTTTGTGGCACGTCTGTTTGCAGCTGCATGTATGGCTGTGTGTGTGTTTGTGTGTGTGTGTGTGTGTGTGTGGCATGCAAAATGCACATGCCACATGTTGCGTAAACTAGTTTGGCGATACATCACCTGGGCTGCCTCAACTTTAGCCGTCTGCATAGTTTCTTTCAATGTCTGTCGCTGCACTTGCTGCACTTGCAACTGCATATTTTATGCATGGGTCCATCTCGTTGCGCTGCCAACATCCAAAGCCATTCGACTGTCAGCCCCATGTTTGTTGTAATTCAATTTGAGTGTCTATGATAGCGTACATGAATATCAAGCGACAGCAGCGACAACGATGAAATCGGGTTCGGGTTTGGGTTTGGGTTTGGGTTTGGGTTCGAGTGCGGATTTGGTCTGCTCCTAGTTGGTTTTGTGGGGTAAATTGGTAACGGGCAGCCGCCAGAGCGTGTTAAACAACACGTGAACAGAGCAACTTGGACACCTGGACACTTGGACACTTGGACACTTGGCCAGTTGAGCGCTTGGATCTTACTTACCCCAAAAGTTGGCAGCTGTGGCAATTGGCACGTTGTGGCATTCAACTGTAAAGAGAGCAAGTTGAAAGTACGGTTACAGATTGCATATAAACTGCATTATAAATCGGAGTATTATCTGTATATATAATTATTAAATAAATAACAAAAATTTTAAGTTTAAGCGGCTAGATTTGCAGCTCTGCTAATAATAATTAATGATTTAAATATTTCCATTTCCATTATTGTAACTATTACTTAAAAAACTAGAACACACATACATATTATAAATATTTGTTTACTTATTTTTTTTACAGAATTTAAATTTTAGGCGAAAACCTTATTTTCCTTTCTTTTATTTGTTTTAATTATAACGATTACTTTTATTATAATTCATTCAAATTTTGTTTATTTATATACACAACATATATTTATGCATTTATTTATATTATTATATGCATATATTTTATTTATTTCTTTTGTTATGTATTTATATTGAGGTACGTAAAAAAATACTAAAATAACAATCATTTGTTTGAATTTATTTGTATGAATTCTTGCATTTAAAAATGCACATTTAATTTTAAATTTATAATTTTGTGTACTTTATTTATTACTTCATCCAGCTCTGATAGTCATAAGGAGTAATTGAATTGAATTTGAATGAATTGAATCTTTTTTAAACTAATTTAAAGGCCACGTCATTTTGAGTCTGGTTTCTAAGGTAATTATGAAAATTTAGAAAGCAAAGCACAGGTTGAAAAAAGAATGATTTTTTTCAATAAGATATATATATATAAATATCTTATCAAAACAGTTATCGATGGAATGGAAGTGTCTTTAGATAAGGATAAACACAAAGATGCTCCAGCAATGACTCAACACTTTCAGGCTTAGCGCATTGAATCAAACCGTTATTCCTTGCAATTAAGCAGCAAATGTATTGTTTTATCCATTTCCAGAAAAGCTTTCGTCACGCCAAGAAAATTACTTTGTTTTTTAGCGAAGCGAGCAGATGGAGAAGAAAAGAATCACAAGGCACTTTATGAGTTGTCGCTGTTCGTGTCTTGGGAATTTCTTCATTGTGTTGCACTCTTCGTTTATTTTTCACAGCATAATTAAGCACACTTTTAAATATTTTAACGTATGGTGTGCCGACTCGTAAAAACTAGAGTATCCCATAAAAAAAGGCAGACCACCCAAAAAGCGACTGCGTGGGTTGAATGGGTTGATGACTTGATGGGTTGCTGGACTGATGGCTTGATGGGTTCTTGTCTTGGCTGTCAGTGCGTGCAAAAAGAAAAAAGGTCAACATTTTATAGGCATTTTCCGCTTAGGTCTATGTTTCAGTTCAGTTCCTGCTCCAGCCAGCTATCCGGCTGAATTCTAGGTGTTAAATAATAAATACGCGGGGAAGTAGGATGTTGGGAGTACTGGGAATTGGACTGCCAATAAAAAAAGGCGCATGATTTGAAGTTGCGTGTTTTGACTTATCGCCACAGTTCACTGGCTGCCCGAATGATGACATTTTAATAGCCCAAAACCCGTCGACCCCAAAGCCTGGGCAATAATATTTGCTGAGTTTTACGAGTTACGAGCTGTTTGTGCCCCGCATTGCAAAAATGAGCAAAACCAACCAAGTAAAGTGCTTGGTTGTTTTTTCCCGAAACCTTACTCTCTTCTGGCAACCTGCTGGCGACCTGCTCTTTTTGGCTCTTTTCTAGCTGGATTTTAATGGAATATTTAAGCACCTGCACATAAAATCCCTAGGAGCAGGCACCCAGCTTTGGCTGGGGCTGGCACGTGCTGAGCCGCTTTTGATGGCTTATAAAATGCATAAGCATATTTGTTATTAATTGCTTTATTTTTGCTACGAATTTGTTAGTTAGCAGCCGCATCGATTTTAGCTAAGCCGCTTTTAGCTGCTGCCCCCAAAAGTGCTGCTCTGACCCCAAAGTAACCGCCAACAAATGAAATTCTCGGGACCAGTCCGTGGTGCGGAAGCCCACCATTAAAGCTATTAAGTTATTGCTGTTGCCCCACAATAGCACCGCTGCAATTAAAGCCAAGCAATAATGAAAACAACAATAGCAACAGCAGCAGCAACAAATAACATCACATTTCTACTGCAGACTAAACTAATTTAATTAGTCAGACCAACCAGGAGAACGAGAGCCAACGGGGAAGGGAGGGGCAGTGAATGGGGCTCGTTGCGTTGTAGGTTAAGCTTGCCAGGCTCTGGAATTGGTTGGCAAGTTGCTGCAAATTAAATCAAACTTTGAGTGGGCCAAATTTCACCTATAGAAACAACAATCGTTAAAGGTGTGATAAGTAAATGAAAGCATTGGGAGCAAAGAAAATGTAGCAGATGAAGTTGATAGGCTCATAATTGGGCGAAATGTATTTGTTTACTATTTAATGAAATTTATATTTATTACTATTATTTATTATATATTTTTGTTCTTAATTCAAACTGTAACTTTTGTTGCAATCATTTATAAGGTTTTGCAAAGGAAATAACTTTCAATTTGACTCACACAAATAGTAAGCGGAATTTATGTGCAAAATTCCACAATTAAATGCACGAAGTCGAATTAAAGATTAAGAAAATAACTTCCAACCTTTTCAGTTCTTTATGCAGAATTAATATAAATCATTAATCAATTATTATATTTTGTATATCGAATCATTTTTGTCGAAGATATGCGATTGTACTGAAACAGAATAAGATACTTTCAGAGTTTAATTCAAAATTATAGATATAACTGCAAGATATTTAATACAACTCGAAGATCGGTTTTACTTTATGTTCGTCCTGTGAAGTATATGTGTATAACTCTATCCACCTAGTTTCCTCTCATATATTTTATGTTTCATACGCCTTCTTTCAGGACTAATCAAGTTGGATTGTTGGCAGCAAGTTGAATAGATGTTGCTGTATGAAGATCGGAATTGAGACTAGAAGAACGTTCAATGTAATCCTCGTCAAACATTGTTTCAGCATTTTTTATAATAGATTAATTTTAAATATTATACACAGCTGCCTATCGAAACCTATCGAAACTTATTCCCCTATCAATTATGAGTCAAAGCTAAAAGAGTTAGTAAACAAAGTTTGTGTTAATTCTGGGCACTATTGGCGTGAGTTTTCTAGTGAAATGGATTAAGTGATAAATGTTATCGAGTGTGTCGCTGGCGTGTCTCTGTTTCAACTATAAAATATCCGACCGAGCCAAGGCAATAAATTGTTGTCGCCTCAACTTGTAGCTGACTTTGAGAACTGCTCCCGACTAACTGCGACATATAAATAAATATTGTATTACCCTCATATGTGTGTGTGTGTGTGTGTGTGTGTGTGTGTGTGTGTGTGTGTGTGTGTGGCTATACACACAGAGGAAACCTTAGATCCACGACGCACATGTGATACACACATTTTTCGCCCTCTCTGTTTGCGCGCCGAGTTGTTAATTAAATATTTACGCTGCTTATTTGCAAAATGAATAATTTTAGCATTTTATTTTGCCAGCACAATGTGCTCCCCTTGTCTACGTGCCCCAACTGACACGCAGCACCTCTCTCTGTGTGTCCCCCCCTCCCCTCCCCTCTCCCGTCTAATCATCCTTTGGGCTTCGCTTCTACGGTTTCAGCGTCTGGCATTTTATGGCAGGGTTTGTCAACAAACCGTTGGCAAACCTTTTGGCACATTTGCCTTTTGCTTGAGAGCCGTTATTAGTTTGACTTGGCGACGCGCCGCTTTAAGTTCAACTGCAGCCCTTAAGAGGGCGCTTTAAAAGCTCAGCTCGTTCTTAATTGGCATACACATCTATGCGTAAGCATGTCTATGCATGTGCATGTGTATGTGTACGTGTGTGTGTGTGTGTGTAGCTGTCGTTAAGTGCCCGAGGGGTCGTCAGCTCATTGGGAGCAGGGCTTCCGCTCAGCTGAGACAACTCAACTGTGCAAAAGTGTGTGTGTGTGTGTGTACTTAGAGGCCAATGAGAGATAAGACACGAGACACGCAGCTTAACCCATTCCTGGCCACTGTACCTGGTTGGGCACAAAACAAATGATTATATTCAAATAGCTGTATTTGGAAGCAGAAACAACATTTTCGCACAAATGTGGTTAATTGAGTCATGCAGTTAAAGTACAGATGACGCATAACTGTAACCAAGTTTTTCTTTGTTTTTCTTTTTTTAATAAAAAATATTTACAAGTTTATCATTTTCATGACGCACTTAATCACTCATTGAAGTAAATAAAGCTTAAAAGCTAAGAATGCATATCTTTCACACATTTTTTAAGTTGTCTAAATTATTTTCAATAGAACTGATTATAAGACTAAGGTTTTTGGGCCTTAAAAGGTCTTGTGGTCTTGGTTCTTAAGGGGTTAAGCAATTCAGTTGTGTTCGCAGCTGAATAGCAAATGCTTGCAACATTATTTAGTGGATGCAAAGAGATATTGAGATATTTATAGTATGGATGAAAAGTAGCTTCATAATCAAGCTGAATATACTCCACCTCTGTGTGAATTCATCTCCAGATGAGTTGCACGTTTTCACTAACCTGCCCCACCGAAAGCTTGTGCTAAACAAATGTTGTTGATTTTGCCGCCCAGTTTGAGTGGAGCAACGCCTCACAAAACGACCGTAATTTTTGAAAAACACATGATTTTGATAAATAAATTGAGCGAGAATAACAACAACAACAACAACCAGGAAGCAATTACGCAAACAACAAAACTAAAATATAATTTGTATTTTCGATTTTGACTCTTTAACTTTCGTCTGCGCTTTCGTCTATTCATTGATTACACTGCTGTTGATTTGACCCAAATAATTTTCGAGTTGAACAAACATTAAATAAACAAACAAGCAAACAAACAAGGCCTGGTCAGTGTTTCGTAGGCAAACAAAACAACAAATCCGCAAAACTCGCATAGAAAAATCAATAATTTTGGGTGCCTGTTCAATTGCAGCCCCCCAAATATCGAACAACTGAATTTTGAATTGCCCTCGGGCAGTGGCTGCTGGTTGTATACACAATTTGTACCCTTCTATTCAGATAGAGAGAGACAGAGAGAGAGAGAGAGAGAGAGAAAGAGAGATTTACGCTTAATCAATTTCATCATTGGAAATATAAGCACACATTTCTCCCGCCCGGCACTTATCTGATGTGTACTCAAGTCCAACTAATTATTGGGTCGATCCCAAATGTTTACCAAATAAGACAAAGACAAATAGGTGTCCGATAGGGGGCGCTGCTGCTGGCAAGCGAGCGGCGAGTGTGACCAAAGCGCTAAGGGAATGTTTCGTATGGAAATGTAGTTCATTTAAATATTTAATGACGAGGGCTAAAAGTTATCGATGGCACGGGGCGTGGCTTCTAGCTCAGACGCTACCTGTCCAACAATGAAACAACTAATTATTAATTAATTATGCAAAGTTCTATCCCCTTCCGCCTCTCTCTCTCTCTCTCTCTCTCTCTGCTGAGCTGCTGCTGAGCATTTCGAATTCAAATGCAAACGACTCAACTCAACTCACCTTGACAGCCAAGTCCGAATCGCTTAGCTGTTAAACACAACTAACATTTGTAAACAAAAACAAAAGCACACAAAAAATAAATAATGATTATTGGAAAAACAACAACAAATGAAGTCATTTGTTTAAAGTGCGCCAAGTTAGACTTCGCTAGACTTTTTGGGCATTGTCTCATTTTTGGCATTGCAAAACACGTTTCGCATGCATGAGAAATAAATACACGAAAATTAATTCGAAATGCAAAGCAAAACGAATCGCGGACAAAACTGAGAGCTAAATGCAAATTTCTGTTATTGCCAGTTAAAGCAAACATGAAAATGTCATTTATTTTGCATGCCTCTACAAACTCGAGGCTGTTCAAATTTAATTTTAATTGAAGTGATGTAAGCACCTAAACAGGTCTTGGCACAGGCAACACTAGTGTTGAAGTCAAATTGTAACTATATTCATAATATTCTTATTATGCATGAATACTAACAAAAGTCTCATTTGAATATAGAGAATAACTTGGGCTGAGAACAGTTGTAATCCCCTATGAATATTATATAAAAATCAAACGCATACGAATTGCATAATTAATGCATATTTTTTATGGTTTCCTAGTCAAATTTCAAAAGCATATTTCTCTTCTTGGAATCGAAGTGTTGATGACAAATAGTATACTATATTCAGATTATGCATATTCACTTGAGCTGAGAACAGCTGTAATTTTCCATGAATATTACATCAAATTCAGGCCCAAATTGGATAATTAATAATAAATTACAAATGACAGCAGCATATTTCTCTTCTTGTAATCGAAATGAAATCAACTCAAGCCTTGACGCTTGATGCTTAATGCATATATTTCTTGGCAATTATAAGTTGTAAGTTTCAACAACTTCCATTAGTTTTAACTTGGAAAATTCTGAACATGCAACAAGCACCAATAACCAAGTCAAAGTCAAAACAATTTATTTCGTACGCTAGACTAATCAGTTTAATAACAAGGCTCGAAGCGAGCCAAAGTCTATTAAAAATACATATTTTGTAATTCAGTTTTACAACCCAATCAAAATATGAAATCAGCAACTGAAACACGTCGCCAGCTGCAAATGAACCGAAACAAAAACAACAACTGAAACATAAACATAAAGTTGAGCGACATGCGATAATAATTACCCATTATTTTGGCTATTATATTTTGTTGGTGCGCTGCTCAATGGCTGCCATAAACACAAACAAAAATACAAATAAAAAAACGAGTAGTTAAAACAATAATAAATTTAATTAATATAATTTACTGGGCAAACGGATGCGTCTCTGTTTAAAATTGCACTCACGTTGGCCCAATTAAAGTGGGAAATATTTTCAAATTGAAACCAGCCGAGAGACCAATGATATCTAGTAATATTTGTGTATGGGTGTGTGTGTGTGTGTGTGTGTGTGTTGAGTCCCCCGATACCATCCAAACAACCGTTGCATTCATAAGCAGGTCGGAACCACATTCTTGGCAACAACATGTTTCTGGAACGTGCCATTCACACCGATCGGGGAATGTGGGCGACTGATTTGCCCGGCTTCGCAGAGAGTTCAAAGATATGGCCAGAAATTGGTTTATGAAACATTTATGTTTTAAAAGCTTACCAATTAATTTTTGCTTAATTTTGATGGCATTTTGATGAACGCTGTGAGCCATTAAAGTTATTTTATGCGCATTTACAAATTTTTATAATTCTATTATTGGCTTGAGGCCAGCAGAGTGCGAAGCGTCATTTGGGCAATTGAAAATGCTGTGGTCGACAGAGCTCGACTACGACATACCCTCTCAACCATGCACACCCAAATGTGAGCAGGCGTTTCTAATGATCGCTGCAGCTAATGTCAACTAGTGTATCGCACTTTCTTAATATTCCCAATATGAGAATAGGTTCTGAACTATAACTTGGGTGTTTCTTATGCGAACTTGATGAATTGATTTGTGCAGTTGATCAATAATATGCCAATGCATATAATAAATCTAAAACTGTTTTTATTGTTTTTATTTTATAAAATGAAAAAAACCTGAGCTTAAATCTGTTACTCTTATAATCTCTGTATATCTCAGAAGTATATATATATATATATATATATATATATATATATATATATCGCAGATGCTTCCTTCTGGCTATTACGCACATTTGCATGAAGCAATTCCGAATGGGTTCAGGGTGTAGAAATGCATTAGTCAAGGGAAATGAGTCGACATCGAGTCAACGCTTCACTCTTTGGGGCTTTATCTACAGTTGTTTACCTCTTGGCCCGCTGTTGCTGATAAGGCGCCGTTAGCAGATAAGATAAACTCTCAAAGTGAGTAGCTGATTAGAGCGCCCAAGGTGCGACTTCCACTTCCCGCTGCGACTCCCCCCTTCATCCCTCGTTGACAGTTCTGATTTCTACAAAACTGTGACTGCAATTGTTGTGCAAGCTCCAGAAACAAATACTCCGCAGAAATGCACTCAACTTGCCTATTTATGGCTATGATTCCAGTCGGTCAATATTTGTGTATTTGTGTATTTGTGTGCTTGGGCCAAATCGATAAGGGTCAAAGCTGGCTTAGCACCGAACAAACCAGAATCTAATGTCGAAATAATTCACAGATAAGATACAAATGGACAAATAGCTCATCGACAGCAACATCAAATGAGCAATGCAGTTCAGCTTGAATAAATGCGTAATAAAAATGCAAAAGCTTCAGAGAATAATAATAATAATGACGCAACTCATTTCGATATATATTAAATATTTATTGACCTATAAATAAGACGAGAACTGAAAGAGTTCTTATATGGCTCATTAACACTGCGTCTTTTATTAATCGCTGCATTTCAACATCTTTGGCTTTTAGCAAATGAATTGTGGCTCTGCCCTTGCCACGCCCCCTTTCCACCATCTGTTGGCACACTTTATATGGTAAATAAAAATTGTTGAATTGAACTGAAAACATCTCAGTATGTGTGCGTATTTGTATAAACATTTCTAAATATTCTGCCGACCATAAAAAACATTGAAAACACATTTTAAATTTGCTCAGGCTTTTAATAGTTCAACGTTGTTTCGGGGTTTGCCCAAAAACGAAAGAAAAAACAAAAAGCAAAAAAATAACGAGAACACAGCAAACATGGACAGATACATGATAATAAAATGGCAGCGAGACAGTCTGAGCCAAATTTATGACAAAATATGCAAAAATTTGTTACACTCGAACTTGACAAAATAGATAAGCAGATGGGGAACTCAACTCAACTCAACTTGATGCCGATGCTGATGCTTTGGCCACACAGTCGACGCCCCCGGAAAAGAAAATATATATGTATTTATTTATATATATATATATACATATATACATACGTGTGTGTAATGTACAACTGAAAAGAAATGTGAGCGTATATTGAGCAAATAATGGCTGACAACAACCACAGAAAAGAGCTGCAACAACAATTTGGTTCCCCTATTTGCTATTTTGTTCATTCTTTTGTGAGTTTTTGAATTTATGTGCTTATTGATAGTTATAATAATGTTGAATTTGCCTTATCAGCAGCTAAAAAATGAACAAAAACTAAGGAATTGCCGGGATGGGAGCACAAGTTGATGTTTTTACAATTTGTTGTAGTTTTGCTTTTGTGATAAAAATAAATGCCGAACGAGTGGATTCAAAATCACCTATGAAATGAGTCGACAAACTTGACTTGATTTTGTTTTATGGGTTAACTGTTTTAATGTTTCAGTTATGATAACGCAATTAGCAGCGCAAAAAGAGATGAAAGTTAAAGCTGTCGGCTTCAAACTAAATATCTAAACCACTAAGCCAACCAAGCGATTAAATGCCCCAAACTATCTTGGCAACTTTCTGCTGCTAGCCACCCACAAATTAAGCCAAGTTAATTGCCAAAACAAGAACAACACTAAGCCACCCGCACATGTCAACAATATTTGTTTGGAAGGGTTGGCTTGCCTTCGGTTGCTTTGGGTTGGGTTGGGTTGGGTCTACAAAGCAAATTAACTCAGCAAACATACACAGAGAAAAAAAAATGTTTTGCTTAATTAACTGACAAAAACTTTCGGCACAAAGCACACGACACAAAGGATGCGAAAAGGGCAAGGGAGATGGGAAAAGCCGTGAAAATGTTTTCATAACGCCACACTTTTCACCTAGCCAAATACAAACAGAAATATTTGTGGCAGGTGAGAGGAGCATGAGGAGCGGGAGCAGGAAGCACACGTGTCTATAAATAGGCGAGGGGAGTGTGGAACTTATTGACAAGCATAAAACTGCCAAAAATATTATGGGGCAACGGCAGCAGCGCAACAACAGAGCAAACTTGGCAAGCTTAAGCGTTGGCAAATAGTTGTTTAACGTGGCGTATGCGCAATTAACATTAATGGCTATTAATTACATTATGCATACGACGCGTTGAACACAACGTTCTCGCACATGCACATGACATCACTAAATCTACACAATACAGCTGACATATTCTTCCCCCCTCTCTATCTCTCTTTCTCTGTCTCTTTCTCTCTCTCTCTTTCTCTCTCGCGCGCTTAATTAAGCCATAAATTGCATACAGAAAACACGAAAGTTCGCCTGCTCTTTAAACTAATTTTGGCATAAGGGCTAACAACTTGAGACCCGGCGGCGTCTCCTCTGTCATTTTTTGACTTGGCCATAATTATGGGCAATCAAACGTTTTTATTAGACGCACCAACTAATGATGTTTTGTTCAAGTTGCCGTCTGTCTGCGTTCTACGAGGCAAGGTCACGGCTCCAACTGAAACCCAATCCCCAGCTGAGGCTAAAGCAAAAGCTAAAAACAAAAGCTAAAACAAAAGCTAAAGCAAAAGCTAAAGCTGAAACTGAAGCTGTTGAACTGCCTTCGGGCCCCGTCGATTTGGCTGTGACTTTATTAATTGTTCAGCTGCAGCGACCTCATCTGATTAGCGTCTCGCAGGCATCTCGGAATTCATAATTGATATATAGCCAAATGATATAGCTGTGGAATGTGTGAGCGAGGGAATGGCAAGTGTTGCCGACCACGTATGGATTGGGGGCATGTGGCAATGTGTGCTAAGCATAGGTTGTTGTTGAGACCAGGCCGAGCAACACTTCCTCATCCATGTAATTATACACACAGATACCATCGACATCGATTAGTTTCTTGGTCTACTATACCATTACAGCGCTGACTGGAGTAAAATTGTAGCCTTGGCTAAGCAAGGTGTTTAGACTCCAAACTTAATAGAATTCAAACTGTTTCTGGTCCAATTCTGAATGAGTGATAAATGCTGCTGTTAAATGATTTAAGTGACTTAAAATTCAATTTTGTCAGAGTTAAGTCAAAGTCGGTTTCCTTAAGAAGCATATGATATATATCATGGCTAATTATATCTTTTGGATTGTTGCACAGATCTGGTTTGCTGTGAATATGTGTTGAGCAATCAAGTCGCAACGAATAAACTGTGGAGTGTTTCATAAAATTAAGTTATCTGATATAAACATAGACAAAATTGGTCTGAAAAGTAGATTATTATTATTATTCAGATATTGTTATTCAGATATAGATATTATCATTCAGAAAGTATCTTCTTTAATAGCAAGTTAGCAATCAGGGTTATTCTTTTCTTAATTCCCGAATTGATTTTATTTAGATTTAGAAAAAATATGTCTAATTTCCAGGCTGTTTCATATGTGTGCACAGAATTTGTACATTGGCCTGTTCTTTGTTACTGAAGTAATCTAAATAACTGAAAATTCAGAACTTAAAAAATTTCTTAGAAATGTAACTGTTAATAGTAAAAACAAATTGCATATAACTGAATATTAGCATTTTAAGATTTCTTATTTAAAAACATTTAATTTGAAATTACAATTTTATGGCGAATCAAATTGGTGACTTTTTTGCTATTTTAGTATTTCTGACTGCATTTTAGAAAGGGTTTTCCATCTTATTAAAACAATGCTTTTTAGTGTTACTTTTAAGAAATTTGTTTCTTAATAATCGAACACATTTTTAATATTAAGAATGTTTTTTTAGTATATGTATTAATTATTTCAAATAATCAGAGTTTTCAGGGGATTTTCTAAATTCTAAAATTCAGAGCGAATGTTGTAAAAAGGGACTTTGAGGGATCTTTGCGGATGCTGAGCTAAATACAAGAAATTAAAAGTGAGTTGCTCACATACAGAGAGAGAGATGGAGAGAGAGAGAGGGAGACAGAGAGAGGGAGTCAAAGTCATTCTGAGACTCAAGGTTTTTGGGCATCCCGCTTATCAGCTAACCTCGTGCCATTAATACGTCCAAAACTAACACAAACAATTCCAAGGCCATTTTCCACACACACACACACACACACACACACACACACACACACACACACACACAGACATTTTAGAAATTTCAACCTGCATTAGCTAATCTAAGCAGACGAGAGACGAGAGAGCAGAGAATGAGAACAGCAAAAAGTTTTTAATTACCAACAGGAAAAACACTCAAGATAACAGAGAGACAGACAGGCAGACAGACGGAGAGACGGAGAGACAGCGAGACAGTGAGTTAGAGAAAGAGAGTGCGGGAGGAGGAGGAGGAGGAGGGGGAGGCTGTGGGAGATAGGAGGACGGATAGCAACAGCGACAGGCGGCAGCTAAAAATTTACATAAATTTCAAATATAGCAAGAGGAAAATTGAGTATTATTTAAGTTTTATGTGCAACTTTATCGCAACGCGGACACAAGAGGAGTGTGGAGAGGAGAGGTGAGAGCAGAGGCGAGTTGAGATGCGAACAGAGTCCAAGTTTGAGATACCAGTCTCAGATTGAACCAATGGCTACCTTAACCTTTTTATTTTTGTTCTTGCTTTTTATTTGGCTCTCAAAATGTATTTATGACTTGTGTAAATACCAAAAAAAAAAAAAAAAAAAACCAAATTCGACGCGAGACAACTTTTTAGCCAGCTCACGGCAAGAATTTTACGGCTTAAATATTTTTTAGCCATTAGATAAACAAACACGCAACGGCCGTAAACAGCGCCTATGGAATGGGGGCGAGGGGAGTAAGTGGGGGGCGGGGGGCGTGGAGTAACGAAAATATCTTTCAAGTACAATGTTAGGTAAATATAAACAAAAGTTTTTTTTTGTTCTCTTCTCTTCTTTTTTGATTCTTTTTAGGTTTGCTGGGATGCTGCTGCACTTTGCTGCTGGTTGAGTGTTTTTGTTGCTGTTGTTGTTTTCTTTTTGGCTACTTAAAGCTTTTAGAGCATAAGATGTAATATAAATTACATTAGCTAAGTGCCAGGCGGCAATTAATGCGACTCGCAGCCGAGACCCACGTCCCGGTATTAAAGTCGCGGTAAATACGAGAGAAGCTGCTAATGACGATGATGATGGCCCTTTGCCTCTCCCCTCCATATCATAATCATTATCAGCATCATTATCAGCATCATTATCAGCATCATTATCATCAATGGGGAGCAGCGGGAGCATTAGCAGCATCATTAGAACGTCAACTTAATCAAGGTTAAAAAGCATGTGGCAGGCCGGGAAAATTTGTGTGGCTTGCGTTTTGCTGCTTATGCAACATTTTCAAGTGGCAGCCCCAAAAATATATAAACATCTAGCGATATTCTTTGATGATACACGTAATTAGCTGGCTGCCGTTTTCCTCTTGTTTTGTTTATGCGTTGTTTTCGTGTTTAGAGAAAACATCAATTTCCCTTTTATACCCAATTCAATTTTCATATGTTGCATGCTGCTGGCGTCGGCTGATTGGAAAACTGCGAAAGTGTCTTTTGCTGGCTGTGCGCAAAATTTGTTAATGCGATTACCCAAGCAATGTGTGTGTGTTGTGTGTGTGTGTTGTGTGTGCTTGTTGTAAGCATTCGTTGTTGCTGTCAGAAGTTGTGCAAGTGTTGTGTAATGCTTAACAGTGCGTTCAATCATCAAATCGATTGCTGGCAAATGCTTGCACTGGCAGTGGAAAGAGTTAACAGCATTAGAATGATGAAACAGTATCAAATCGGCTTAATGGCCTGTAACTTTCAAGTATACATATTATACAACTAGATACAAATCTATATTCTAAATAGCATAATTACATCGAAGCTATTCTCACTCATTTGTTAAATGTTAAATTTAGAAAAGTAACTACAAAAGTTATAATAAAATAATTGGCGAGCTAAATAAATATAAAGTGTTGCTTATAGAAGTTTAAACTAAATTATATGATTTAAAGGAGAAGATATAAATATAAATAAAAAAATAAAAAAATTTATTTGAGATTTGCCATTAAACAAATTATGCAAACCAATCAAAATGCCACAAAAAAATGTGTTTAAAATTCATCAATTACGAATTGTAATTGAGATTTGCTATTAAAGCGAAACGAAAAACAATAATAAAAAAACTTAATTTCGATTTGAAAAATGATTTATTATTCGTTTAAACACGCTTAAGTATTTCCCGAATATATTTATTAATTTTTGTGCCTGATTTTTTACAGTTAACTAGTATAAATATAGTTCTTAAAGTGCTAAACAACATTCGGTTAACAAAGCTGAAATACAATATTTAAAATTATTTATTACTCGTCTGAAACACATTAAAAACTTAACTAATAAATGAAAATAGAAACGAATACAAACTAATATTCAAAATAACAATTAAATAACTCTCAAAATGTTTATTTATTTAATTGTTTGTCTAAATTTCTACCGGTGGCAAATGGAGTTTTTGAAGTGTTAAACAACTCTCAGTTAATAAATAAATAATAAATAATAATAAATAAATAATAATACGTAATAAATAAATATAATGAAGTGACAATATAAGATTTTAAATCATTTAATATTCGTCTGCAATCAATTAAAAATTGTGAATGAGTTTTCCCATTAAAACACAATAATTACAATTATTTAATATTCTTCTTATTTTTATTAATGAATTTAATTTTTGTTTAAGTTTCCACTAGTAGCAAATGCCGTTTTTGACAACAGACTTGCAAAACATTGTTTAAAGTTGTTTAGTATTTTTCTTAACACATTTAAAGATATCTCGTCCATCTCGTTCTAAGTCTAAATTTGCACAGAAAACACTTCATGTGTTGTTCAAGTGTTGAGCAACAATTCAGTTAACACAGGCCCAGCCCAATCTTGTGCCAGCTCACGTTTGGGCCATTAAGCAACTGTTCTAAGCCAAGTAGAAAGGTAACTGTTCTGCAGAAGTGACAAGCATTTCCACGTAAGGCCCTGCAACACACACAGAACACACATCTTTGAGGCTGCAACGCCCCGTTCGAATTCCGAGCTGAGCCTCAATTCGAGCTTCATTCATGAAGTTTGAGATTGAGATCTGAGTGCGAGAACAAACAAGCAAACAAACACGAAGAGGACGACGACAACATCTAACTGGAATTTCCTGGAATAGTGCAAGCTTTAAGATCTTCCAGAACCTGTTTCCCCAGGGGGAAGCAATAAAGCAAACGACATAATTAATGATTTGAAATTTTCACAAAACCGAAAACTCATAAAAACTCATCGATCGCTGTACTGGACAACAACTTGACAACAACAACAACTGTCACTACGTCATTGAGGCACTTTCATGAGTTGCCCCAAAGCTGAAGATATAAATTACATGCAAGCTGTCGACTGACAGCAAAAACAAAGCAAAATAGAACAAAAATAAAGCTAGAATTCAAGATGTTGGACATTAATAAAGCTTAAAGCAAACTTAATTAAAACTTACGCTGCAAAATTGTGCGACGTGCCTCAGTTTTCCTGTTTTGTTTTTTTTGTTTTTTTGTTTTTTTTTTTTTTTGGAGGAAAACACTTGGCGTGAATTTATCGTTTTGAGCGACACAAACAAAAACAAAAGCAAAAATGCGCCTAGAACAAAAGAAACACGCGCAAATTTCGGTCGTTTATAATATTGAATGGCAAATGTATCTGTGAGATACGCGATACGCTGGCAATTGAATTATAAGGCAAAAATTTCATTCATTTTCGCACACACTGCACACTCAGCGCGGGGGGTTGGGTGGGATTGGGAGGGGGGAAATTTAGCACACACACGCGTGAAAAATACGGTAAAACGCACTTGAACTGCGACAATCGACAGCTAACAACTGAAATGTTGGCTTTATTAACGGTTCAGTTTTTTGATTTTTTTGTTTTTGGTTTTGGGTTTCGGTTTCAGTTTCGGTTTCGGTCTCGTTGTCGATGTCGATTTTGATGTCGGGCGTTCTCCAATCGGTTGCGTCCATAAAAACGTCCAGACACGTTCACGTACTCGGCTCAACTGGCAAAAAGTATCTGAGAGCGCGGCGAGCACCGCACGCAACGAAACTTGTTTGCTGACTGTTTGTTTGTTTGCGCTCCCTCCCTCTCTCTATCTCTCTCTCTCTCTCTCTCTCACACTCACTCACTCTCTCGCATACGAAGCAGATAGCACACGAACGAGCACAAACACGAGGCAGCCCAACGAATTGGGTAATGCGAAAAGTATCTGAGAGCCAGCTGATAAGCAGTTAGCCAAAGAGAGCGAGAGAGGGAGCGTGAGTCAAACTCAAATTGGATTCTCATTGAGTTAGATACATTTTTGGTTCGAAACTTGGCTAAGGCCTCAGGTTGTGCGGTTTTTCTTTGTTGTTTTTTACGACACTCGCGGGTGTCACTGTATGTGTGTGTGTGTGTGTGCTGGTGTGTGAGGCAAAATGCTTGTAGTTTTCATGAAGTTGTCAAGCAAAACAAATTTTATACACAGCTTAGAAGAGGTTTTGAATTATTCACATGCCAAAAGACAAGAATGAAGCTGAGAAGGCGTAAATTTAGAAAAACTCATGCAACACTTAATAAAAGTAATGACAGCGTTTACTTTTTAAGTAGATGAATAGATGATTGTAACTATAGCAAAGATTTAATGTATATAAAGTAAATCATTATTTAATTACTTTTATTTAATATTTAAAATATGATTTTTTTATAAAAAAAAAAAAAATTAAGCTGCGTCGAAGTAAATTTAAATAAATCTGAGGCAACACTTAAGAAGACTGTTGAAAGAGCCTGATTTTTAAATAGATAAATTTTGGTAAATTAATATTTTATGTAATTAAAGTAGATAATTATCTAAATCACTTTTATTTATTATTTACTTTATATATTTATATTTATTTATTTTATTTTATATATTTTTCCTCTTTATTTATATTATTATTTTATGTATTTTAATTAATGTAATTTATTTTAATTACTTATTTTACTTAACTTAAATTTATACATGCAGTAAATTTTTTTTTAGATTTCAGCACATTAATTTGTTTTTCTCCCCAAATAATTGATACCCTTTCCAATAGGAAAATCTTCTTCTTCTAATAAGTTAATAGTTCTCCTCCCCAAAATTCTTATAAGTTCATCGGCAGATATCAATTGGAGTTCAGTGCGAGAAGTGAAGTAAAATGCATAGCACAAAATACAAATCGAGATTTTTGGGAGCGGTCATTCGAACAACAACAACATGAACAGAATGCACTGCCAAAGATAAACAGAGAGCCCAAAAACCAACGGAGAGACAGAGGGAATGCTAGAGAGAGAATGCGAGAGAGAGCGAAGTGTTGAGATACAAAAATTGCTTGCTCTGTTTTTGCCGGCATTCAACTCACATGCTCTCTTCCTCGCTCTCTTCGTAGCTCTCTCTCTCTCTCTCTCTCTCTCTCTCCCTCCCAAACGTTTTCTCGCTCAGATAAAAATGCAGTTTTCCCAACCGACTCGCATGCGCTAGTTCAACTAGACGGCCACAGATGGCGCTGGCTTGTCGTAGATAAGAAAAGTTGCTCGGCAAATGCAGTTTCACTGTTTTTGTTGTTTTTCTTTTTCCTTTTGTTTGTTTTGTTGCAAATCGAGTTAAGCAGTGTGTGTGGAAAGCTTCGGGCAGGGAAAGCCGGGGAGGGAATAAAAGTCACATTCTTGGAAAATGTATGGCAAAAAGCGTCGCCGGTTGTTGGCACAAATGCAGCGTAATCAGTTTTTTGCGCCACGACTCCGGCTTTGGTTCTGGCTCTCGTTCTGGTTCTGCCGGAAGTTGCAACACGTCGCCGTAGACTAACGCATATGCTGCCGCCTAAGTGCAACGATGTCGTTGTCGCCTGACACACCCCAACAATTGCCACCCAACCCCCTCCCGAAGAAAAACATGTGCGGCAATATTAATCGCAAATTTTTCAAAATGTAAAAAGCAACTTGAAAGCTGTGAGTTGCAAGCTGAGTTATTGCTGCGGCTGGCTTGCTTCCATTGTTCACCCCCCCAAACCACACTTGGCCACACTTTTTTTGTGAACATGTGTGAACAACTGCATTCTCAGTCTCTCAAGCAACCCCCAAACACACACACACACACACACACACAGGCACACATACTGACATACTTCGGCCCTCAAGGCAGCGATTAATCATGAAATTTTCACAGAAAATGTCCATTAGATACGAATTAAGTCATAATTGAGAGTGCAAGCCGTGCCACGTTGAAGTGCAGCTCAGAATTCGCCTTTGGGGTTGTTCTGGGGGTTGTTTGGGGGTTGCATTCTGCGCCTCTCTCTTTGTCGCTGCCTCTGTGTTTGTGCGCCTGCATAAATGAAGTTCGCCTCGGGGGAATTATGTGCCTCAAGTGTCTGCGACACATTTATTATCCATATGCATGCAGCATAGAATATGGCTTCAAGCTGACTTTAAAGATCACTTAAAGACGACTTTAAGAAAAAGAATAGGAAAAATTGGTGCATGCCACAACTGCGTAGCTCTAATTACAGTTCGAGGTTCTCTGCACTTGGGCTTGTTTGTATTAAGCTGTAAATCATAACTGCAATCAGCAACATCTTTTTATGCAGATATCTTGACACGACTTTAACTGCAATCGTCCTTTGAGGAAGAACTGCAAGTAAACAAGGCTTAGGCAAATAGCTCGATGAGGACAATCAGTGGACTCTACACGGGACACTGTCAGCCTAAAAGTTACTGAAAGTTAAGCAGCTAAATTGAATGGAGAAAGATGACAAAGAAACTTTAAAACTTAAGCAAAATAATCCTTTTGCATTTATTTAACAAATTGAGTTAAAAATCAATTAATCCATATTTGATATTTGTCAAATTCATTTATTCACTGCACATATTTCTCACACAGCAGGCACATCTAGGCTAGAAAATCGAAATAAATAATAATTTATTTTATTTTTGTTGTGAAATTAAATTCAATTAAATACGCACGGAATTCGTTTTATTTTTAATTTAAATTTAATAAGCAGAAATATTAAATTCTTTGTTTAATTTATTTTAAATAATTTTTCTGCATCGACTGATATTAGTTAACATTAAGTTAACAAACAACAATAAATAAACAGCTACTCCAAAGAACTTGCCCCACAAATCATTAATCTAATCATAATTTTCTGTTTTGACTGATATAATATATTTATATAAGAAATGATAACAGATGTTGATTTAGCTACATTAACTTGATATAATAGCAATTAAGGCTTAATTCAAATTGTTTTTTCATTTGTTTCTAAAGAGATAAGCAAAAAATGTTAAATAGAAAATGCCATTGAAAGTAGATAAAAGTCAAAGAGAAAACACTTTCGACTTTCAGGCGAGTTTCCCCCAAAGGATATATTATATAATATATTTTTAATAACATTTGAACATTACGTTAAAATATATTGACTTTGCCGTGGAAGAGCCCATATTTAATTCTTGCTAATATTATATTATTTTGTGGATTAAGATTATGGAACATTATTTCAAATGCCAAATAATTGGCCACACAAGGCAATTGTGTAGGCTTCACTGTATTTTATATATATATATATATATATATATAGCTAAGTGTGCGCATATTACGAATCCGCTTAAGCAAATATTAATTACACATTATTAATTTCCGTGCTGGGTCGCCGCAGAAGAATATGAAAAATGATGTGCTTCCTCCTCAGCCACGTTGGCCTGGGAAGTGGCCCGGCTATTATTTAAATGAATTGTTTTGAGCGGACAACTCCAACAACTATAACAACAACTACAACAATAACAACAATTACAACAATAACAATAACAGCAAATATTTTTGGTCGTTGATAAAACCTTCCCTTTTTTTGGTTTTGTTTTTGGCTTTGTTTTTGTTTTTGTTTCTTGTGTGTTCATTTCGTGTGTGTGGCAAGCAAAAAAAAAATTGCGCGTGGGCGAAACTTGTTTATTTTTTTTTTGCAAGGTAGCTCCGACCAGTTCCGCACCGCCCCGCCCCGCCTCGCCTGGCCACGGCCCTTGAGGGCCCGAGAGGGGTCCGTGGCCTATCTCGATTATTGTTTAATACGCTGTCATTAATCAATTTGTTTGCCATTGTTTGGGGGCCAACGGTAGTTGGATGTCTTTGTGGCCAAATTAATTATGCTCCCAGATCTGAGATGTGTGTGCCACGTTTCGGGCCGATAAGCAGAAAAATGTGGCAAAAGTAAAAACAAAACGCAGAACGGAAAATATATTAACAAGTGCACAAAATAGTGACAAATAATTTGCGGCATAATAAATGACTTTGTTTTGCTCGTTGTGCCGCGAGTAATTGATTATGTTTTCTTGGCCCAAAACGAGAAACGAATGGGTGAATAAACAACAAGAAATAAGTTAAAGGGGAATACCACAACTAAATAATGAAGCAAACAATTTAAAGTGAATCCAAAGTGGTTTCACAAAATCCGATTAAGTAACTGGTCAAATTTATGTTGATGGCAACATATAAATAAAGAAATATCACAAAATTGTGCATTGCTTAAAAGTTCATATTTTTAAATCAATTTGACATTTTGATATTTGCATTCGGTATAAATAAATGCTGTCTGCAATTACACAAGCTTTTGCCAATTAATTTCAATTTAAATGCAACATTGACTTTGTGTGTGGTTTCATCTGCCAATTGCACATTTAAAAATGCATTTTTTACGATTTTACAAGTGCATCATTTACGGACTGTGCCACTTGACAATGTTTTTGGGCTTTGCTTTTGTTTACCTCAGCTCTCGAATTGCACTCGATGGCAAATCCAAAAAATATTCACAAGTACCTCAAACAAACTTACATCTGTATGAATAATTGTTTAAATCAATTTATAGATGCATATTCAAGTGTGTGTGTGTGTGTGTGTGTGTGTGTGTGTGTGTGTGTGTGTGTGTTCAATTACGAATTGCTCAATGTGTGTGTTTGTCGTAAATAATTCATATTACATGCCACACGGCGATGTCAATAAAGACATAAGTGCGCACAATCAAAACCAAATCAAACAGATTGACACAGACATTAACAAATATAAATATAAATATATATTTATATATCTGCAGTTGTATATATATATGTAGACAGAGACAGGAGGGCGATCGCAAGCCGAGTGCAGCCCATAAAAAAATTGAAAAAGCAACAAGCCAAGCTACAAAAACATTTGACACCAAAATCAAATTAACATACACACTTACATTTGCCACAACAGCAACAACAGCAACAACAGCAACAACAGCAACAACAGCAACAATGGCAACAATGGCAACAACAAACGTGTTTTGTCCCTGTCCAAAAATCACAGTTGGACGTCAAAGAAGAAAAATACAAAAAAAAGATACCCATAACACTTGTAAGTTCAGTTATTGTTCAGGCAGTTATATTTTATATATATATTTTTTTTGTATGTTTTTTAACATGCGCATAGCAATATGCACTTTTTTGTTTCTGCTTTTTTATATCTTGTCTGGCATTTACCAAATTCTTGTAGTGTGGCATGTACGACAAATTGCCAGTGCACCCATAAAACTGTTTGTTGTTTTCCAACAGATTCCAACAGGTGTTCGCTCCAAAGCGTTTCGATTGCCACACAATGCTGCTCAAAAGTGATGGCTTTCCCAATCTGCACTGACATTTGCCTATGATTTGCTGTTGGAATCTTAAGAATGTTGCGCTTGATAAGGTGATTTATTTATTTAATGCTGACAAAGGAAAAAAAGATTTATATATCTATAAAAAATAAAATAAAATAAATTAATATTTATGCACTTTCTAGGAGTATTTAGTTGCAAGATATTTCCAACATTTCTGATTAAGGAAACCAAGGAAAAAATCCAGTCAGACTAAAATTAAGTGTGTCAAAAGTGCATGCCAAAATCTTAATCTCGAGACAAGAGTTTCAGAATGAAGTTATAAATGATGGAAATAAAGGAGTCTGGATTCAATACATGATCAACTCTAGTGTTGTCAGCAGAGAGTACTACAGAAGGCTTACATAAAGAATGATTAGTAGTACAACTGATCGGACTAATGAAAAGAGATGATTTTAGCTTGTTAAACTGCACCATTTTGTAATTTAAGTATAGAAATAACACCTGACATAAGACGACGATTAGTTGGGAAGGAAAGGTCAACAAGGAGGAGTCTATCGGCTTATGAATGGAGTACATCCCACTACAGCAACAATTAAGAGTTTCGAAACTCTCTAAAATGACATAATATCAATGTTGAGTCATTTGTCTTTTTGCGCCTGACGCAAATCACACATTGATTGTGGTTGGGTTGGTTGTGTCCAGTGTTTGTCAACGTGCTGCTTCCGACTTGAATTCCAATGCTCAGCCTCAACACAAGTTCAGACAATTAACACAGACCTTGTGGGCTAATTAGCAAATCCCTGCCAAGACAACAGCCACTAATGAAAACGAAGTATTTCAATATTTCAATGCAGGTAAAATTTATAATTAAACTCTGACGGACTGCTGCGCAATTCCGGCAATAACTCACCGACACGGCAAAGTCAAAACTATTTCGCTTTCAATAAAAGTTGCAGCCAGCTCGTAAAATTCCGCTGAGCAACGCAACGCAACGCAACACATCGCAGCGCATCGCATCGCATCGCAGCGCAACATAACTGAACATAACGTAACGCTTAACGTAATAGCCTTTCATGTTTGCTTAGTAACCCACATCAATTCTAATCGCCTGTAGCCTTAGCCAACACCAACACCAACACCAACATACAAACATGCCACACACTCAGAGAGAGAGAGGGGGAGAGGCAGTGAGAGAGGTTTATCTCTGTTGTATAACCACCCACAACATCAGAGCAGCAGGCAAACGATTTATGGCATGCTTTCACATACTTTCACCTAGGGAGTATTCTTGGTCATGTGCATAGTTGTGGTTGCTGCCACTGCCACTGCTACTGCCACTGCCACCGCCACTGCCATCGCCACTGCTGCTGCTGCTGTTCTTGTTCTTCTACTTCAACATGTTCATGTTCTTTCTGGATGGTTTGGTCTCGGACTCGCCCGAGGCAAGACTGCGTATACAGATATACCAATATATATATATATATATATATATATATATATATATGTATATCGTTAGTGCACTGCCCTTTCTGGCTAGTTTATGGTAGCATATTAATTTTGGCATTGAAACGAGTTAAGGGGCAGGTGCAATTGCTTTATGTGAAGCTATGCGGCTGCTTTGTGGCATTGTCCAACACTTCCAACCAAGATGGATGTATGTATATACATATATATATATGTATATAGTCTTACTATATTTCGCTGCAGCACTCAAAGTCATTGCCAAAATAGACTTTCAATAGTAATGTGTGCAAACATTTAAACGCTTGCCTAAATATTTTGCATGCAACAACAATTCCAAACACAATTTAAGAGATTTATATTTAGTCCAAGTCTCGACAAATTATTGAAAAATCTGGCAGTAAAGTTTGCAACATGCTGCCAACTTTTCCATATTTTCCCATATGGATCAGTTAGAAACAGGCGGCTTCTCCTATTTTTATCATTAGGTAGCAGTTTTTTATGCTGCTCAGCTAAAAAACTCTCCCCACATTCGAAACTTTGCCCGAGCAAACTTTAATTTCTAAATCATAACTTTTATTTTTGCTCCAGCTTTGCCAGAGCTGCACAGATTCTGCCCTGGGTGGCTGGTTGCAAGTTAGTTGGGTGCCAGTTGCAAGCTACTTCTATGAGTCGGTAAGTGCTTAACAATGAATAATATTTATGCATAGAGAAATGCTCAAAATGACTTACATTAGCTGCATGCTTAAAGATGAGTTAAGTCATTACACGCTTTATCAGTTCCAGTCACACACACCCGCTTTGAATGCAATTTCAGTGGGAACTCATATATATAAACCGATTGTTCCCCTGAACGGATCTGCAGGTCTTCAACTAAGTGCTCTATTCAATGACCCGCCCAGAATTCAGGGCGAAAGTTTCCTGCCCAGATCGAGCGACATTCTCCTAGAGAAAGGGCGCCGTCGACATTAACTGACAAAAAAAAAACACTTTGATTGCATTTCTTTTTCTCTTCTCTGTGCGGCCTGCTCTGTCACTTTCTATTTTTCTTTCGAGTCGTTGCAAAAACTTTTCAACAGCAGCTTGAAGCAAAGAGCACACAGCAAAAAAGCAAATGAAGTCAGAGTGCTCTAATAAATAGTACTCAACTAGAGTTATACCCTGTAGCAAGTTATGCTGAAATCAAATAGATTCTGATGTTCTTTCATGTGAGAGTTTGATTTAGACTCAGACTTGGTTCTTTAAGTATCGAAAATGGCATTCGAAAATAAATGTTTTGCAAAAAAATAAAAACAATATAATATATATAAAACTGTATATCTTATAAACCGAATAGGTCACCCCTTAAATCGACTTTCTTTCGTCTGCGGTCCTCAAAACTATGCATGTCATAGACTTAATTTTTTTCTAATCAAAGTATCTTTAAATGTTTAAATTAGACCTTAAGGAATATCTATCATTTGAATATTGACAAATCTTGAACAAAACATTTTAAAAAACATTTTAAAATCACTGATAATTGGAGAATTCAAAATATACACAAAATTTATAACAATATCATATTCAAAGCCAGCCTGTAAATTGCATTTAGATGTGAACTAAATTTAACGTGTCGCTTTAAAAACCAAACAGTTAAATTATGCTCTACAAACAGGAGCTGCAAATATATCTGTGCCATCCAAGTCAAGTAATTCTCATCACTAAACACAATGGATTCCACTTCGATGACACAGCACTTAATTTTAGTTGAAAGCCGTTTAGGAATGCGCTTAGTGCTTATGGAAAGTCTGTCGATTGCCAAGTGCCAGTGTTGATGAATGGCCAAATGTGCCGTCTGTCAAACAGCTTAAAATGTCTTTGTGGACGAGTGTGCAAGGATTTTCCATTCCACATGAAGTTATTGATTTAAAAGCAAAAAACAAAAAACAAAGCAGCTACTTAATTTTAATTAATTAGGTTTATTTCAATTATTTCATGAAATATAAAATATAATGAATAATGAATATATTGCCAAATAAATATGAAAAATAAGAAATGAATAAATGCATAAGTGATTTAGGTATACTTATAACATTGTATGGACAACTGCAGTCTTTACTTCTGCATTGCATTGGCATGTCTCAAACACACCCATTTTGATGCACTTTCTAAGTGCAGGGTAGAACTGCAGAGAAGTTCGCATAATTTAGTTGCCATGCCATTTAAATGGAGCACAAGTGTAACTAATCTCAAAGCGGCGACGATAGCAACGACGTCATCGTGGTTTTTCGTGCCTTTCACTAAATGCGGCAACGAAAGAAAACGTACAAAAAAAAGAACAAAAAAAAAAAAAACAAGAAAACTGAACCAGAATATGTGAAAAGCCAAAAGCAAAAAGACGGCGTTTGTTGCTTTTTCTAGGTTAGCCGCAGAATGGAGTTTGAATGCAAGGAGCAAAGCGGCTTTTGTTGTGTTTTGGCCAAAGGCACCTGCGGACCGAACGGACCAAGCCGAAAGAAGGCCAAAAATATGCCAAGCCAAAAGCAAAGCCAAAAGCAAAGCCAAAGAAAAATCCGTTGACATTTCGTGCCTTCTCGTTGCAATTAAAAGTTGTTAAAGGCGACCAATGTGGGGCAGGCTTTGTAATTGATTTGCCAGGCATGCGACAACGAAGCCAACCGAGTACAATACAAATTAAATCTGATCAACATTTAATTAACTACGGCACCGAACAGGAATCCCCATCCGTTGAACGTGCACCTGGCACACACATGTAAAGAAGGAGGAAAGCAACTTTGTTGTGGGACCGGCAAGAAGTTGAGCTGCATGCAAAACTATTAAAAACTTTGACCCAAATATAATAAAACATCAAATTTACTTGCCAGCCAGGCAGCAGCTTTGTGCGAATGTTTATGTGTGCAGCAGGACGCTTCATGTGGCAGACAATGATGCACCGGGGCAAAACAGAAAAAACAATCAAAGCTTGCTGCTGGCCAGGTGAAGTGGGTGTCGACTGGGCGCATTCCCCATGTGCATGTGTTGAGGACTTTAAAATGCATAGGAAATAATAAATTTCAAGATGAAAGTGGATAAGGCAACGTTTAGTTAGCGTGCTGCAGCTAAAATTGAATAAGAAAATATGTTCGAAATTGATGTTTGCCTTTTGTGTTGGAACTCGAAATAATTGATTCACTTTGCTTACACAATTTCAAAAATTGTAACTTTTTAATAGTTGATGGCTAAAGCAATCTAATTGAATTCGGATTCTGTCAATTTGTTGCAAACACTTAATGAATATAGCTTCAAATGTAACTTAATTAATTGGAATAAAGATATTAAACTGAATTTTACTTGACTTATACTTCTTAATTTTCGTGGGAGTCCCCATAATGTAATTCACACTTTATATTTTGTTTTCATGTGAAGTGTTGCAGCCTAGGGTCTCGGAATATACAGAATTATCATAATGACATCAGACCCTTGAACTGTGAACTCATCTAAAATGCTGCTAATAACAAGCAAACTTTGTGCCAAAAATAAAAGAGCACATCATGTTAGACCTTTTTAGCTGAAACTCGACGCAAGCTCATTAAAATGCCAAAAAAAAAATAAAATAAAATAAAATCAAAAAGATAAGAAAGCAGCAGAGAGAAGCACGCAATCGACGCAACCAGTGAGTGGAGTGGAGGAGCGTTCCTGGAAATCGGGGTGACGATTGGCCAACGAGGCTCCCACAACCGCAGTCAGCTTGGAATGTGACTCGAGCTACTTGCCTCACTTCACATCGGCATTGATTACAGGCAAAAAAGCCAAACATGAGTGGCAAACAAATTATTACAAGTGCAGTTGAAAAGTATGTGGCGGCCACTTATCAACATAATCAACAACAAATACCTGGACACGCCTGAGTGCCTGAGTGCCTCAGTCGACACAGTCGCCGGGGACCGGCAGCTAAAATATTTTTGCAACGGCAACGCTGGCGGCTCCCTTTGTGCAGAGAGCAGCTAGAGCCAGGGCTGGGCCATGCCTATGCCAATGCCTATGCCCATGCCTATCGACAGCACCCTACGAATCGCCGAGGAACTCGCGACCAAGACAACGACAGCGATGTTGATGTGGATGTTGATGTTGATGTGGATGTCGACGTCGTGTCACACACAAACAAACACACTGTGGGGTCCCCGGCTGCCGCTTTTTTAAATGAGCAGCTCTTGTTGGACCCGGTCAGGTCTGGCCCGGGCTGTCCTGTTCTGGGTTCGATTGGGTTCCCAGCAGCAGCCCCGCTGCAGTTCCCAATACTCTCAGCCAGCGCCTCTCAACTTCATCATCGTCTCAACCATCGCCGTCGCCATTCCATTTTCTGTCAAATGTTTTGGCTTAATGATGGCATTGATGGATGGATCACACGTAAGCGGCAGTCATTTAGTAATTTATCTCAAGACATTTCAAATTAATAGACCGCAACTCTCACAATCAGTCGCCACATCCACATCCACATCCAAGCAGGCAGAGAGAGCCAGATTCGAGGATTGTGTAACCTGGCGATCAGTCTACTATTAGAAATTATGTGCAATTTTTGTCAAATTATGAAAATTTATGGCATGTGTCAAGCGACTTTCAACGTTGCCGGCCTTCAGTCTCGAATCTGCTTGTGAGAGCCGAGCTAATTAGTGCAGCTGCCTCCACTTGCCTTTCAAGCTCGATAAACTTTTAATTAGGCGCAGTTTAGTTAATTGGCTGCTCTTCTCTCAGGCCATATGTAAATTGAGTCAGTTGCAACGCGCCCCATGCGATGTGTGAAAAGACAGTTAAACTGGCGGTCAATGCACTTGCAACAGGCTCAAATACTTGCTGACTTAAGACTGGGAAAACGAGTCCAGACTGAGGGAGGGGCAAGTATTGTCCAGATAGACATAGTCAATAGAATTTATAGTATTCTTTACTTACTTATTTAATGTCGACTAACATCAGTCCAAACAGAAAAACATGTAAGAATTAAATTAATTACCAAACTAACTGACTAAAATAAAAGATAACTTTTTATGCTTTTTTATTTAAGCTTAAAAATTAAAATAATTTTATAAGACTTCATTGCAAAATTGTATACAAAATTTAAAAAAATTAATTTAAAAAAACCAAATTTCAAATCAATTAACTGAAAATGTAAAACAAAAAACAATAAATCATGATTTAAAATATAAATAAAATAAAACATATCTGCGGGTATGGAAATATAAAATGCTGCTTCATTTATTGCAAGGATTGCGGGACTCCAGAAAAAAAGTGTACAAGAAGCTATTAACCTATAATACACAGGAAGTAAAAGATATAAAGAAAGAGATATAAAGATGGAGAGAAGTGTAAACAACTGCTCACTCATAAAGTTCAGCTTTATAACAAAATGTATTCTGTTTATGTTGGTTGTGTTATGTTAGGGTTATGTTATCAACTCATGTCATTTTAGCATAATTAACATAGGATCCACATCCTCTCTCAACGCTGTAATTAGCTTAAACTTAACAAAGGCGTATCACTTGCAAATCACCCCTTAAACTGCATTGAAGCAGAAAAATCGAAGTTAATAAATCCAAGTAAAGTGAAATAGAAAATATTGTGAATTTTCATCATCAAGTAAAAGAAAAAGGATTTTGTCTGCAGCCACCTGCCAATCATATTCCCTTTTCTAACATTAATATTATAATCGAACTTTCCTAATACAATTTAACATTCGTTTGCTCGCTGGCAATAATTATATTATTAAAAATTATTGCGTTTATTATTTCCCATTTAGAATGAATCTTACCAATATTTATAGATCTATAAAATAAATAAAAATAAATTGAAAATATTGTTGTTTATTTTTATTTTACTGCATTCACTTCTCGCACGTATTCGTAGTTTTTACTGAAACTGTTTTGCTATTATTAAGGAATGGGGACAACAATACCGGTTCTGTAAAAAATAGCAACGACTACTGTAAGACTACAACTATTAAAAATTTGAAATATTTTTTATAGCCCCAAAAATATTGTTTGAATAACGCATAACTGTCTTTTTACTGTACAAGTAAATAATTCATTGGTTAGTTTACAATTAAATTAAATATTTTTTTTTATGAAATATATGAATAAATTAACTTGCTTGCGTGAATAAAAAGCCATCTATGAAAAAATCATCTGCTACCTCGTCCAAATGCGCAAATTTAAAACCAACATTTTAATTAAAACAGTAGAGAATCCATTAGTTATTGTTTAACAACTAAATGAACTATTATTTCCGTTGATAAAATGGTATACTAATAAATGCATATTGTGTGAATTAAAAAACCCTTAATAAAAAAATAAGAAATAAAATTGAGCAAGCAACCTTAAATTAATTAGAAGTGTATTTTTAAAAATAAAAGTAGGTTATTTAAAAATAAAATCTAAACTGTTTTTTATTATTGGCGTTATTCTGCAACTAAATCTAAATAAAAGAAAATTGCTGCTTGCATATTTGCCAGCCCATCTATCATCCTCAAATAAATCTTTTACACCTTCTTCCTGTAATGGAACTATTCTTCAAACTATTCTATTCTATTCTATTCAAACTATTCCTAAAAATATAGGAAAACATTTTGTTGCGATTTCCCTTCTTATAGATGAATTTCTGAAGACATTTGAGCTTTAACTGTTGCAAATGTAACTTTTACTGTAGCATCTGACTGTACTGCATTGCTGTGGCCATTGTTGCAGCATGCATTACAAGTCCGTGTCTGACTTGCAACACTTTAATTCCAAACAATTCGATCAATTTACAATATATGTATTGGCATCGTATGCCACATGCCACAGTCGAGACAAGCTAAGCCAAAAATTGCAATGTGTAGATCCATTTGCCTCATGGTGCACAGCATTAAGCGCAGGCAATTGTCTAATTAGCTGGGGCAACTGCAACTGCAACGCACGATGGGGAGGCACGATGGGAGAGGCATGCAACTGTGGCATGAAAATGTCGTGTTTGCGTTTGGGTCTTAAACCAATGCTGAAAAATGAGGCAGCGACAGAGTCCACCAACTACAGACTACAGCAGACACTAAGCCACTTGCCACTTTCCACTTGCCACTTGCCACTTGCGACATTGCGACATTGCCAGTTGGTGGCGTTGGCGATGCCGTCACGTAATGAGCGCATTACGCACATCGACTAAGAGCTGCTCCTTGGAAGTGGAGTGGAGTGAAGTTGCAAGTCGTATCTGGTGCTGGGGCATGATGATAACAAGCCAGCCTGCTGCTCGGCTAGCTCGTTATCCTTGTCACATTATCGCCTTAGCCGAATACCGGGCGCGCGTCTTGAGTGTGCAACATTGTTACGGATAGCCGTCGACGCTGCCGCACGGCTAGCTTGTGTTGTGGTTGTTGGGCACGCGCAGCGCCTGCGGAGTGTGGCAAAGGACAATGCCTCAGCCCGGACTGAGCTGTGGCAGCACCCTAACCCAGCACCTTTGTGGCACTTCTGCGTGCTGCGTGTGTGTGTTTTTGTGCTCAAGTAGCGAAAGGCCTTAGGCTGGGATTGCAACAAGCTGTGGCTGGTTTTTCTTAATTTTTTTTCTTTTTTTTCTTTTTTGCTTCTTTGTTGTTGCACTACTTCAAGTTTGCTAGTTTGGCGCAACGCCAGCTTGTGGCACACAGTCAGACAGCCAATGTTGCACTCATTTTAAGGCCACGTCGACGTCGCAGCTGACAGGCGGACAGAATCCAAGACTGCATTTTGCAACATGTTTCCACTACAGCAGCAGCAGCAGCAACAGCAGCAGCAGCAGCAGCAGCTGTCCCCTAACCCCCAAACCCCAAACCCCAAACCGCGTTCCACTTTGGTATCTGTTTTGCGGTCTGCGCTTGACTCTTGCAGGTGTGCTTCACACGACTTGTCAGTGTCAGCAAAAGATTTTTCCTTTTTCTTTTTCCGTTTTTCTTTATTTTTTGGCTTAGGATTTTTCGCAGTCAATTCGAGAGCATGTGGCATACACAAAATGCCTGAAAATGCTGAGAAATATTTGGTTTTTTCTTTTGTAGGTTACGGCTATTGGAAAAGTGCAACGAGTTTTGCATGCCGGACAAAGGTTGCAGCTTAAACAACTTCAAGTGGTACAAAGTGGTCTCTCTTTGCATATGAGTCTATCCAAACAAATATCACAACGAAAAACTGCTCTTGATTTGATATTTTCACCTTGGCCTGATAATGCTCAGCAATGGATTTTCAGATTGGAAGGGATGTGTTTCTTAATTTAAGTCTGTCGTTACAACATTGGTTTACTTTAAGGTTTAATCCGAGAACAAGCTGGAATTCTGGTAAATATAAATACATTTTGAAATAACATGATTTTCGGAGCTGATGTGATTAATTTAATTCCGAAATGCGAAATACATTATGATTATATAAATACATCTTCAGCAAAAAATTTATTTAATTTATAAAAAGAGGTCGCAAAACTAGAAACAAGCTATAAATCAAGTGCTGGAACAATATTCGTATTAAAGTGGGCGTTAAACTTAATTTTACCATGATATTTATAGTCACATTCCTCTCCTTATGATCTCATAGGAAGTTACGACTTTAGACTGCCCAACTATTTATAATAATAAAAAATTTTACTGCAAGGCATAAATGAATATTTGCAAGGGTCCAAAGAGATTGTTTAAAATTCACTTCATTTATTCATTTTTATTTTTATATATTTTTGCTCCATCGTTAAAGTTGACTTAACTTCTTCTAAAAGGCAAAATGCATTAAATATTTATATTTATATTTATATATTTTATATCAACATTCCTAAAATGTGGACATCGTTTGACTTAGATAAAACAGCTGATCGCCTAGTTTTTTTAGTTTGTTTTTGCGAAATAAATAATAAATCAATCAATTGAAACATAACAAAGGCGATAAACAGATTTCTGCAAACAGACCAATAATTAGAAGGAAATTTAGAAATTAAAATGGGTTTCATTTCCATTTTTCGGTTAGTTTCGAATGTTGATAGTGGAATCAGGCTATAAAATAAAGTCGTATTTGCTTTAATTAGGAATTAGACGAAATCAAGTGTAACTAAAATGATTTTTGCAGTCTAATTCATTTATTTATAATATTAAACAGTACTTGTATTTGTTTGCCACATTAAGTTTCGAGAACGACCTTTCAACATTTGGTACAATACATTCTATATATATATACATATATATATATGTGATAACCAAGTTCAACAGCCTGTCGCCATGACTCGCCCTTACTATCCAGTTGAGAGTCTAGTTAGTTCAGGCAGCGCATCAAAATTAATGATGCAATGAAAACCGCTAAATACGACAGAAAATAGCTGCTGATATGGGGCAGGTGTTGTTGTTGCTGGAGTGGGGGGAGACTGTTGCACACGTGTAACGCTGACGCCAGCCAGTGCAACATTTTGTGCGGAACAAAAGGTTTGTGGTTAGCAACCATGGCCACTGCTACCTGTTGTTATTGTCCGCCACCAGAAAGTCCATATGTCAAGCGAGTTAACAGCAACAACAAAAGCCACAACAGCAACAACAACTGCAGCAACAAAAACAAGAGAAAACAAGCAAAAATCAATTTCGGTGCGGCAGAAACATCAACAAGCAGCATTTTCAACGGATTTGTGACGCCATGAAATTAGTTACGCCAAAATGCAGCTGCGCAGACGCACCACTCATGCCCCTCACTCGAACTCCTCCCTTCTGCACCGCTGCACCGCTGCTGTTGCCAACCCAATCCTTACCCATGGCAACAGTTACAACTCTCGAAATTGTAACGAACGGAACCAATGCATTGCTAGAGAGCGGATATAGTGAATGAGACAATTGAGAGTTCTTTGCAATCAGAGTCCGACTTAGTGATACCCTTTGATAAAAAATTTAGTTTTTCTTAAAAGCCACTCCTAATAAAAAATTGATTATATTTGAATGATTGAATGATACTTTTGTTAGATAGATAGATTTGAGACAGTGGAACCATATTGAAACTTTTTTTTTAATGCAAATTGGCAGTATTAATTGAAAAGAAAAATTTTAAAAAGAACAAATTTTAGACGGAAAAATAAAAATTTTAATTATAAATTTGAAATTTAAATGGAATAATAAAAACCTAATACATACTTAATAATAAATAATTAATTTAAACTGCAAAAACTAATTTAAAGTGTAAAAATAATATATAAAATGTTAGGGCTATTGAAATCTAAAATGCTCAAACATTCATTAAAATTAATTCAGAAAAAACCATAATTAAATAGTAACTTATAATGAGAACATTTGGTAAAAAAAGAGTATATTGAATACTCAACTTACAAGCGATCTAAGATAAATTTATAAATTAAAATATTTACTACACCATTTATTCCCCATCCACTCTAGCTTCACCTTCTCATCTTAAGTTGAATTAAATACACACAATATTTTCTTTGGTAATTTCCATTACTTAGCAATATAATTCTCATTAGCTCTCTTAAATCTTTATAAATTTAAAATATCGAAAAAGCATCAGTTTAAATTATTGATTAATAAGATTTAAGTTCTAGAGATGCCATTTGGGATTAGTATTGTATGTAAGTGTAATAATATTTTGCAAACATTTGTTGAAACAAAGCGATACAAATAAATTGGCATAAGCAAAAAAAAGAATATAAATGAATCCATGAAGTGTTAATTTCTTTTTTCATACGCATCTTTCTGCATTTATCGATGTAGTAAAAGCTATCTGGCAACCCTCTTTGACATTGTCCCGAAACTGGTGGATTTTGAGTTCTTTAGTCAGAAGCGATATCAGCAGATTATCGATATCTGTAGAGTATCGAAAGCCAGTCGATTGCAGGTGCATGAATCGAAATAATATCAAACTCAAATATCTTTAAGCACAAGCACACATATTTTGAAGCAATCCATTATAATAATAAATAAACAAAACGAAATATCTACATTGGTGTCCACTCCAAACTAATATACCCCAAATAAGCCCGGTCTACACAAAGTGAGCCAGCTCACAACATTGAACGTTGACAATGCGGTGGAATCTAAGCCAGGCGGCGTGGGCGAGCCGTATGAAGAAAGAGTGGCAAGGTGGAAAGAGAGACGCGACCCGTTGTCAAACGCATTATGGGTCACTAAGCCGCGTCTTCATTGTTGCACAATGTCAATAGACTCTGCACGCACACATCCGCTCCCTCCCTCTCTCTCACTCTCTCTCTCTCTCTCTGTTTGTGTCCCTTTTTGCTGGTAGTGGTTGAAGGCAGCAAGTGCGGTCATGATTGACATGCAACACGCGCTTGAGACGCCCCCTTTAGGGGCATGCCACGCACAAGCTTCACTCTTGGCTTAGTTTATAAACTGAGCGACAGTTTTTATACCCTATGCAAATTGAAAATGGGGTAGAAAGGTTATCATCGAGTTAGAATAATGTAGTCAGAAGAAAGCAATCTTGACCCTCGAGAATATATATATATACTCTATTTAAAAGTTGAAAATACACAAACCTATTTTACACAAATCTATTTTATATAATTAAAGAAGAAACGCGAATACTGATCACATTCGAATTTTTCTGGGGTTTTCCAAAAACCAAGCAACAAATGCTCTACCAATTTTGCGATTAAATACAACTAGAAATATTACAAAAGTTTATTTTATTTTCATTTTAATTTAATAAGCATAAATATGAAATGTTATCCACTGCAACTTTTTGTATTTTTCCGTATCTACAGATATTAGTAAGTGATTAAATAAAAATGTGTCGGCTGAGCACAGGGCATCTTCAAGTCTGGCACGCACTTCTTGCTTTTTTCTGCAGTTTTTAGTTTGCCTTTTTTCTACTCTTCTTTGCGTTTTCCATGCTTTGTAATTGAAATTACGTGACACTTTGCATATGCACTGGATTCAAATTGAGTTTCGAGTTGTTCATTGCACATTGCACTGATGCAGGGGAGCAGGGAGGGGCCAGAGTGTGGGCAAGTGTGGGAGGGGGGTGGGTGCGGGGGTGTGATTGCGTGTCCATTGTGGCACGCGTGTCTTTGACTTTCGCCCGTTGTTGTTGGGTTTGTTGTTGCTGCTGTTCCCTCGTGGCGAACCGAACGTAGGTGGCAGCTCAGAACTTTAACAAGTGCATTCAAGTGTAGACGAGAGAATGAAAAATTCCCCTTATCAATTGAGATGGACTAAGAGTCGGAGGCACGCACGTGTTCTGCTGATAGTCCTAAAAAAATTGAATAAAAAACCAAACTAATTAGTTGCTGGCGTGCTGAGTTTCAAGGAGGCACAGCGGGCTAGTTGTTTATGAGAAGCAGGATTAACGCAGGGGTAGATCAGGAAATCTTCAACAGCTGGAAATTAATGCAACATACACCCATATTGAGGCAGGCAAAGTAATAAAGAACATATTCACCTTACAGCTGCTGTATAAAAAATGAGGTTACTTAAAGCTGAAATCCTCCAGTACAAAATAGGAATTATAAATAGAGTATAAATTGTAATAAATCAAGAAGGATCGACTATTTTAAGCACGTCGAAGAACATTATTTCTAAATTCTGTTTCATGTAGTTATCCCATTATGAGAATTTTTTTAATTTCCAGAAAAAAAGAAAATTGTTTCAACCGATTTTATCTATATATTATGTATTTATATAAACATATTATTATATATACTACATAGATATGACATTATTATATATAATAATATATATAATATAGTTCAACAAATATCCCAACAATAATAATAATAAAACATAAATTTTTGTGAAAGGGTTTTAATAAAAAGTTATTACTGAATCGACGCGTGAAATATTCCCATATTTATTGTTAATCAAGGGCTGTTTAAAAAAATTGTGTTGTTGTTTTGGCAAAATACCCACGGATATGTCACAGTTAATTTATGGTTTCACATAAGATATTGTCATTCGCTTATCTATCCGATTTATCTATATCTATATATATCTATCTATCTACATCTTTGCTTACGCATAATACATTCAGTTGTAGAAAAAAAATTGTTTGTCAGAAGTGGGATTCGAACCCACGCCCTCAGAGAGGACCAGAACGCTCATTCATTCAATCGCCTATCTGTGATAGGCAAGAGTTTCACTTCTCTTGAGTCTGGCGCCTTAGACCGCTCGGCCATCCTGACACATACGCGGTAGGTAAAAAAAAGTGAAGTCCGTATAGCCGATAGTCCATAAAGGATCCAATAATATAATTTGATAAATAATGCGTAAAATATATATTTTTTTTATTTATATAATATATATATATATATATATATATAGGATATAAAATATTACAGAAAGACTTCAGATTTTAATGGAATAAATTAAAAAGAATAAAAAACTATTTGTCAGAAGTGGGATTCGAACCCACGCCCTCAAAGAGGACCAGAACGCTCATTCATTCGCCTATCTGTGACAGGCAAGAGTTAAATTGCTCTTGAGTCTGGCGCCTTAGACCGCTCGGCCATCCTGACATATTTACTTGAAGTGGAAAAAAGTGGAAACGGTATATCCGATAGTCAACTGAGGATCTAATAATATAATTCGAAAAATAATAAGTTTTATAACTTGTCTTCAATCATTTCATTTCGAATTACACTTGTCGAACAATGTTCAAGTGCATAATACATGTTAATGGGAATTAATATTAAACATGCCTAAGTTATATTATATAATAACAAATATTATATATAATATCTAAAATGTTACACAAATACTTGAGATTTTCATTTAAATAGAAAAAACATGGAATAAATAAAAAAAAACTATTTGTCAGAAACGGGATTTGAACCCAAGACCTCAGAGATGACCATAAGATAAGTGTTAATACGTCAGACCGAAAAAAAGAAATAATAGATTCCTCGATTTTAAGTCTGTCGCCTTAAACCGCTCAACCACTGCATAATTTCACGCCTGAAGGCAAACTAATGATCTGCTGTTAACTATTCATGTTGGTGAGTACAAGCTATTTATAAAACCAGCATCGAACGCAAAACAGAAAATGTTAGATAACAAAGCGAGCGGGCAGCAACAGAGAAAGTGTTTTTAAATAAACACATGCGAATATTTGTGTGAAGTTGACTGTGTGTGTGTGTGTGTGTGTGTCTGTGTAGTTGTGTGTGTATGTGCGTGGGAGTGTCAAAAGCTCGCGCCCTAGCAACACCCCGTTATGTTTGGTGTTCTATGCATAAGCTAATATAAATGTACATTTCATATATACAGTAGTCCACATAAGTATGTGAACAGTTCAGTTGTTTCAAATAAACTCGGAAAATGTCTTGTTCATTTCAAACTTATCATAATAAATTAATTAGAGAATGCAAATTGTGAATTTATTAAATATTATCCTCTCATGAATGAATTGCTTACGCTTTTAATCGAAAGTGTGGCGTTATGGAAAAAATAATAATTTTATAAAAGAAGTCCAAGCAATATTCCTCAAATTTGTGTGGCATTTTTATTTTGGTGAGCAGCCAATATTTGAAATTTTTAGGAAAAGTCATATTCTTAAGTTTTTCCTTAACACATTCAAACGTAATATTCTCGATTTGTATGATATTTTATGAGAAAAATAAAAACAATTACAAAAACTATGAATTATTGAAAACAAAAATTTCAGAAATATTTGACAGACGAGGTGCGTATTCGCGAAATTCCTTCTCTTCAAAAATTTCGAAATATTTTCAAGCATAAACGTATTTAGAAGTTCATGATAAATAGTATTAAACGAGATTTTGTACGTTGAAAAATTGACTTATCTTTAGAATTTTAAACCTTTTTTTTTAACACAAAAACATATTAATTTGAATTCATATTGAAACATTTTTAGTTGGCAGAAATTGGTTTGCTCTTTTGTAATTACTGTCCTTGAATGTTTCGCCTCAAGTTTCAGTCCAGGCCATTTTATGCTTGGCTAAACGTTGCTCAAATGTAACATGAGCCCCGCTTCCGGCAGGGCAATCAAAACGCTTTCTTAGGGATGGTGAGGGCGAGGAGGTGGAGTTGGGCGGTGCCTCGTCATAAAAATCAGAATAACCGCAGTCGAGAACAATTGATGCGCCACGGGTTCAACTCAATTGCAGTGTCCGCTGGCAGAAACTCGTGCTTGCAACCACACACCGAAAAAAATCACCCTACATTTTAGTAAATCGCCTTAAAAAATAATACTTTTAGAAAGAATTTCTAAGTATAAGGAAAAATATTTCTTAAATTTAAAAAGGCTTGTCCTAAATCGGCAATCCCAATAATATGAAAATTTTTATATTTTTCTTAGAAATATTAATTATTAGGAAACCATTTCTAAAAATTAGAAAGGCAAAACCTAATTTTTAGATAAATCGTTTCTAAAATAATCCTAGTAACTCAACTCGCGAACCAAAAGTATTTAAGTATAAAAATTTTATAAACTGTATAAAATGTTTGTGTAAATGTGAATTCTAAAAATTGTAGTGTCTAATTACTAATTATTTATTGGTTTGATTGGGATTTTTTCCTGGATTTTTTCCCAATTCACGCAAAAAATGTTGGACCATTTTGCATTTAAATACCCCAAAAAATCGTATAAATATTTCTTATTTCTTAATTTATATATTTAATTTTAAATTTTACAATAAATTTAAATTTTTCTTACTTTTTGTATTATTTGTGGCGAGTGACTTTAGTTGACATTAAATAAATAAATAAATAATAATAACAATATAATAACAAAAAATCGAATATAAAAAGTCATTAAATTTTTTAGACATATTTTTCTCAATTTTAGTATTACAAAGTCACAACCTTCAATTTAAAAAATTAACTTTGTGAATAATAATTTAAGTCGTGTTTTTGTTAGAGTGCAAGAATAAAAGATGTGAGTTAACCGCAGACAGAGAACAGCAGCAACCCCTTTTGAGTCAGTTACTTCCTGTTGGGAGCTGGGTTTGTCAGTTTGTCAGCTTGTCAGTATTTGCAGCAAAGAAAGAGTATTCACTGTTGAGCTATCAAATACAGTCGGACGCCTGCGGCTGCTGTGTGGCATTGAAATCGACAGTGAAAACTCCTCATGCGAAACGCATAAAACAATGGGATTTACTACGTGGGACGTGCTGAGTTTCCAGCTGTTATCGATGCAATCGGATACATCATCGGTCCAAATGGGATGCTAAATGTGCAGCGGCTCTGCATTTCGGTCTTTTGCATTTTAAACGTTAAAGGCAGAAATAAGCCCCAGCCGCCACCCCCATTTGGACATTGACTCGCTCTGGTTTTGGGCGATTTTCGGTTCAGCCAAGCCAAAAAGTTTGTTGTGTTCATTTTCAATGCATATAAATTCATTGGATGCTTCAGACGATGTTGTTCATTGCGTCTGTGTCGTCTCGAGTGCGTTGTGTCAATAGCCACAAAGCCAGAGCCGGCCAGACTCGGCCAGACTCGGCCAGACCAGGCCAGACCAGATCAGGTCAAAGCCAATCCCCAGACATGTGCACTTTAAATGCTCCAGCTGTGGCCATATTCAAACTGCTGTCGCTCAGCCTGTCAACATCGTCGTCTGGTGGTAATTGAAGCCTTTGCCTTTGCCTTTGTGTGGGCTTACCTCAACCTGACTCTAAGTAATTGTTGTCTGACTTTAATTGTTCATGTTATTTAAGAGGCCATATAACGTCTAATAAATGTTAAGTGTTTGTTTCAAGTGTGTCCTTTGTGTTGATTGCGATTGGATAGAACTATAATTTCTATGAGGCGAGAACATTTTTTTGCAAACCGGTCCATAAATAAAGAAATGTAATATTTCTTTACAGAAAACATCGATATCAATAGTTCTAATAAGAAAATGTTACTGTTGTAATTAATTTGAGTAGGCTGTTTTGCCTATACATTGTCATAATTTCGAAGCAGTTGATAATATATTCATCAGTAGCAAATTAAAATATTTTCTGTACATTCCAAAGCATCAAGCAGCGATAACTCTTTTAAAACAGCAACAAGAATCGGTATATCAGTATATAAACAGACATAAAAACTGTTAGAACTAGCCTGTTTTGCCTATATATAGTGATAAAATCGATTCAGTAGTTAATAAAATTATCGTATAAATTTATAAAAAATATGATTTTACCTTGGGCTCGTCCGGGATTTGAACCCGGGACCTCCCGCACCCTAAGCGGAAATCATACCCCTAGACCAACGAGCCAGTTGTCCAGCGTGCGAACAACTTGCTTAATGAATCCAGAAACTTATGGCTTTCACGTCGGTCGCATTCATTATGAGAATTGATTATGCAGTTAATAAAAAAAACACGTTCACAATGTTTTTCTCAATCACAATATACATCTGGAAATAAGTATAATCTTCTTTCTGGAGTTATTTAAGTGGCCTTCGAGTGGCGTTGATAATCAACTTTGCTTTGCATCTGTCGATCGCATTGTCGCATTGTCGCATTGTCGTTGGCTTAAGTGGTTATTGGCTGCAATTAGCTGGCTAATAGCTGCTTTCGCTTGGCTTTGTGCAGCATCAGCTACATGGCTACCATGCATATGGCAGACAGAGCTAATCAGTTGACCCAACATATGCCACATCCGCCAAAAATTGCATTGATTGGGGACCCCGCCCCAACCAAGCAGCCAACCAACCAACCAACCAACCAACCAACTTACTTTTGGTGGCTGCGATAAATCTGAGTTTGGCAACGGCGGCAGCTGGTGCCACACAGAGTCCAAATTATGCGCCACAGTCCATTTGCCACTTGGCCAAAGCGGGTCGAACCCAACCCATAGCCAAAGCCATATCCCGTAGCCATGCCATAGCCAGCAGGAGGAACACACATCCTTTTTCTGCCTTCTGTCACTGATTGTAATCTGTGGAAGCGCTGCTCGTTAACATTATTGTGCGGCTGTTCGATAATGCATTGGTCTTTTTTCTTTTGGTTTTGGTTTTGCTTTTGTTTTTTGTTTTTTTTATTATTGTTTATTTTTTGCTAGCTGTTGCTTTTTTGTATTGTATTGTAACAAATCATATGACAGAGGGTGACCCGCATAAGCTCAGTTCAATCGCTGCGGTTGCTCTGCGCCTTTTGGCTGCCAACTCGATCCGCTGCACAGTGGTTAAATTCACTTAAATATGTGTTAAAATGGTAATTGCAAATATTGTTAAGATTTTTGTGATATTCGTTATAGTTTTTATGATCAATTTATATTTATAAATAATATGTATTAATTTTACGGTTTATTCGTATTTATAATTTATTAACAATGTGTATTGATTTAAAATAAAATTATTTTACATTTTATTATTTTTGTGGCTAAGCTTCTGCTTCAATCACATTTGCAATGGTTCTTATATTTGGTAATAATATTTACTTATTCAAAATAATTTAATTATTAATTTTAAACTCTTAACTGAATTATAAAATTATATTCAGAAATAAGAATTATACATTTCACAGTTGGAATTCAATTTTAAGTTTAATATATTTTTTATAATTTCATTAGTTTTGTACATAAGTTTATAGCTTCAATTATATTCGCTTTTATTTAACAAAACTGTTTAACTGTTTTACTGTTTATGCCAAATTCATATTTAATAATGATAAGTATTCATTAAAAAAAATCAATTATTAATTTCATTATATTTGTCAGCACAATCATATTCCCAAAATGTTCTTATTTATTTGATGTACATATATTAATAAAAATAAATGTATTTTTATTTTTTTTTTAATTATCATCTGCTTTACAAACTTAGGGTATACTACTTATATCAACTTAAAGGGAGCTTATTATCTACATTTTTTCACTCTTCGCAACAAAGTTATTTACGTTAAATTCCATAAAATTGCCCACTATGCAAAGATTTCAATCGCTCGTTTTAAACCCGTCTATCCCCTTTTGTGCACTGGATGACTTTTATTCTAAGGGCCTGGCAAATATTTGAACAAATGCTTAGTAGACAGGCGGACAGGCGGACAGACGGACAGACAGACCGACGGACAGAGGGGCAGAGGCACAACATCAAAGTTGGCCCAGTTAGCGCTACTGAACTCATATGGTCAGTTTTTCAATTTATGTCCTCGGTAAACACACTTAAAACTTCTTTGTAACTGTTGTTAAGGTACGTGCGAGCTGATAGCTTCATTAGTGTTTTTAGGGGTTGCAACCCCCCGCAGAAAACGTTTTTATGTTTTTATGTCTTAATTCTGCTAAAAAGTTGCATGCCAAATTGAAGTGGTTGCTTTTGGGCAACGAGCTGCGGGCAACCCCCCGTTGCCCTCATTTGTTACGTCACAGCTGTTATGATTTTTTTTTTGTTAGCTTCATTCCTTGGACATACCTTATTAAGCCGTGTTTTAAACAAGCAACCTTTTGAACTTAGCAAATTAATGTATATTCTGTTATTATATAAGAAATGTTTAATTACTTTAAAGAAAAGTAACATTTATATAGATGAAGTTGGAAATAGATCAAAAAGTAACATTTACATTTATAAAGTAGGAAGTAGATCAAAGACAAAATTTGAAGAGGGAGCTTAATCTTTTGCAGAGGAAATTAAAATAAATATAAAAATCTTTTGCAATGGAAGTGCAGCAATAAGAAATATATGCAATGATGAAAGTGATATGATAAAAGATATTTAGACAGAATTAAATGCATGGATAACATTTTCTATAATATTTATTTATTTAATTGTTTTTTTAATTAATTTAATTTATTAATTTAATTTTTTATTTTTATCATTTAATGCATGTTTTATTTACCTAATTACTCTTGGTTTATTGGTTGGTGATCTCTTTTCATAATTTACTACCTTACCAACACTGGCTGTAATTATTGAAATTTACTTCCAGTATTACAAGCTACAGTATTTAATTTAAGTTAACAATACAGATTTTTAAAATCGAAATAAATAATGATATCTATTGATATTTTTATTCTTCAGAGTAATAAATTTAAAATTATTATTTAAAGTACTAGTCATTAATTTGAATCATATATTTTATATTTTATATTATACTTAAATTAAATAATTAAATTTAGTTTTATTGATATAATTTATAAATACTTTAAGATTTGTATTCAGTTTACTTTTAACTTGTGTTGGAATTATAAGAAAGTTAGTTCCAGATGGGAAAATCAAAAAATAAGAAATGTGTTTCGGCGCTGTAAGTCTTGTCTCTTAATGAAGTTAATTCTAATAAAGATGCATTTAAATAAGATAAATAATATATATCAATTTATTATTGACATTAAGAATGTTAAAGTTGCAATATGAATGTATAAATTGCTTTTAAATACACGTTGACCAGTAATAAATTAAAATGAAAAAATAAAAGTAAATATGTTCAACAAGTACATATATTTATATGATAAATAGGTAATAAATATTATTAAATGTAAAAATTTAAGACAAGGGCATCCGGTAGTCCAGCACATTGTTCACTGGAACAGTCTCGAGGTTGATGTCGTTGTTGCTGGCATTTGAAATTTAACAAAGGCAGAAGACACATCCGGGATCAGGATATATGAAAAATGCATGCAGACCAGACTTATGCAGAAGGCAAATGGGCAAACTGCAAATCCTTTATGGTAATCCAGAAGCTGCTCGGCTGCTTGGCTAAGTGGCCAAGCGGCTGAGGGGATGAGCCCTCTTTTATGCGGTTGACATGATTCACTTTAACGATAAACGATAACGATAGACGACGCAAAGTCAACCAAAAGTAATTCCAAATTATAGAACAAAGCGGCAGCAAAGTTGGCGACAACTTGGCAGTCTCTTTGGCATCACATTTTGTGGTTGGTCCCCTTTTGTTATTGGCGATGCGCTTTGCTATGCTTATTGTTTTTCTTTACTTTTTTGTAAAGCAATTTAAACGTTTGAATAAACATTTCATTTAATTTTGTGCACCGCGCACAACAAACTAAAATAATCAAATAATAAATGGCAAAACAGCTCTGCGCTGTCGTTTGCACCGTCGACAAACAGAGGAAAGCAACAAATTCGCCCTGCGGCTCCAGCATTTACGTAAGCACGTAACAACACAGTGCAACGCAATGCAACACAACGCAACGAAACGCAACACTGCGAAATGCCTTACGTAGTTGTTGTTTTTTTATAGTCACAGGCAAATGCACACAATGTCTTTGTACCCCATAAAAAACGACTCTTGCAAATGGGTATCGCATTATTTGAGAAATGTATGCGACGGGCAGTTGCTAGATTATTGTGTATTTCAACTACATTCTTCTTTACTCTTCTTTATTTCAATTCTATTTTATTCATTTAAAGTCAGTCGACACAAATATATTACAAAAAATGCAAAATAATATTGAAAATTAAATTAAATTTACAAAATAAATAATATTCATACGAACTTTGGAGGTCTTAAAATTAGCTTGTGTTGCATTGATTAGGGAAACCCCTGAAAAAACGCAATCAGACCAAAAATATAGTTAGTATGAATTAGTTAAGCCCAGTCACAATTGCATGCGAATTGTTATTCACAAACCAAGACGTTTAAAATTGAGTTCTTAATTTAATAAGAACATAAAAACAATATTTAATAAAGAATTAAGTTGAGCTTGTATCGTTCCAAAATCAACTTATAATCACGCATTGCAGGGTATTTGCAAGTGTACTACTCTCGTTTCTGTTGATGTTTCGAGACAAACACAAAATATTGTAATAAGAAATTCAATTTTCAGCAACATTAGAGGCAAAGTTGGGAATTTTGCGGTACGTGCCCGCGTCCAAAGCAAAGACAAACAGCAGGTGCCTAAATTAAACTGCCGCAGGGGCCTCTCTCTTTGTATTTAGTTACCAATTGCACTTTTTTCTTGTACTAACAAAAGTCCTTCTTTGAAGTCGCATTGCGAGGCGCAGTAAATTCCACGTGATATTCAATATGTATTTTGTTAACCGCTCTCCAATGGGATTTTTTGTGGGAATGCTAAGTTAATACTGCTAATCGTTAAGCACCTTCGATCTAGTGCTCGATATATGCCAAATCTTATGGAAAATCTTTGATAAAAGGGATTAACCAAATACTTCCAAAAATATAAGCAAAATCAGCGTAATTTCTGAGTTGCTTAGAAATTTATACAATTAAGTAGGTCCCACTTATGAAGACCCATCACAGAGCGGCTTTACCCAATATAATCTCCGACACAACTTGTCAAGACACAACTCATTAATAAAGATAACATTTTATAAAAATTAAATGGATGAGAGTAATAACATTCAATATTGACTATTAAACTTTAAAGTTTACTTTTAATCATATATTCTATATTATAGATTAGTTTTAATATTAAATAAATAAATTTAATTTAGTTTTCCTATAATTTAAGATAAAAATATTGACTTTCAGATTCATTTTAAATTATGTTGTACTACCAACAGTTATTGAATTATGAGGAAGTCCATTCCAGATGTACACAATTCCAGTTCCAATTAAGCGATTTTTTTTTAAATATTAAAAATGAATGTTTGACGCAAAAATGCTATCTTTTCTTAATCTTTTAACTGCGACTGCTGAATGTGATCAGTTTTAGTACATGTAATTATTTACTTTTCAGCCGTAATCTTTAATTTTCATTGTGCAATTCCACAAGACGAGACAATCCAACAATATCAACGTAAATGAGAAACATTCTTATTTATTATGCAACTCATTTTCTATGGGGTCTATGGGCTGTCTGTCGAGCAGCTCACCCTTTTTTTGTGTAACATTTGTACTCCCATTTGGGATACACACCCGCACAATAAACACACCCGCCTGCCACACAGCAGACACTTTCACTTATTAGCGGGTCGGCCCTCTGGGGAGGCAGCCCAAATGGCCCAACTGGCCCAAATGGCAGTGCAGCACGTGAAGAGGGCATAAGTCGTATTGCCCCAACTCCAAGCCCACCGTTAACACCACCTCAACCCTCATGTTCACCACCTTGTGAGGCGTCGCATAGGTGAGTATCAGTGATGTCGCTTAAGCCTTTTCTATAGGGCAGATCTGTGCTCTGAAATCGAGTTAGCCGCAGAAATTAAACGAAAATATATGATTTTTTTTGTAATTCAAACAATTGATTATTATAATGTTACTTTGCTGTGCATTGAGAGCAACTGGATGGCAAAAGAGATTTATAAGTAAAAGTCTTGCGGATTGTGACTAAAATACCTCGAAAAAGGAACGATCGCTGCAATTTAGTAATAGGTAGTTGGCAGCACTGTTGATCCTTTTGTGTACTTGTGATCCGCAGCTGTTTTTGCTGCCTCTGCTTTGCTTATTTTAAGCATGACGCACGAGGCGTAATCGGCTCGACTTGGCAGAGTGTTCGGCTTTGGCTTATCTGCCGCTGTCGTGTTTGAGTGCCGTTAACTCACGCGTCTCTCTGCGTGTGCCTCTGACTGTTTGTCTGTATGTGTGTGTCTATGTGTGTGTGCAACATTTTCACCTGTCAATAATATTTCTTGCCCACTGTGCGTTGCATTAGAATGTGACAACAGCTGCCGCTTCCCCTGACTGGCTGGCTGGGTCTCTGTTTGGGTCCCCCCTGTTACCCGCCACGACACGCAACCGCCCCAAGAAAGTCGCTCAGGTGGAACGACGAAGGCGTGCAACATTTTTCTCACTTGCTGGCAATTTGCCTGCTGCTTTGTTGCTGCTGCTGCTGCCTCTTTACTACATACGTTGCAAAATTATGCACATGTCCTTCGTAGTAGTTCGCAGTTAGTTGCGTGTCCAGGCGTTGCCGTGGTGCATGCAACAAAATTACTGTTTTGGCTGTTGCCGTGTGGTGTGTCGCCTATCACATTCGCCATAGCAACAACTGCCAGGCCCAAAACGTAATTTTCGGCTTTTGCATATATATTTGTTACCCTGCTCCAAGGACCATTGTCCTCGTCCGAATGGCAACGGTCTGAGCAGAAATTTAGTGACTGTTAAATTAACTTGTAATTTGAAAGTTATATAAAAATATCACATATATTTATAATGTTATATTTCTATATTAAATTGATGAAATGATTATCCAACTGGTGATTTATTTTAACTTTTTTCAATAGCACACATTCAAATTTTAAATTAAGTGGAATGTTTGCCGTATTTAGTCTATTATTTTTAGTCCACTATCAACATTTCCTGGATACTTGAATGTTGCTAATTTATTTTCTCAAGATTGACAACATTCTTTATTTATTATTTTTGTGTTTTTGGAATGATTTATCAAGTTTAGTTTCGACTTTTTAAGAATAGCAATATTAATGCCTTAAACAGCTGTTATTTCCAGACAGTTTTGCGATTATTTTAAAATACAATCATAATTAAAATAATGTAAATTATTTCTTAATAATTTATTATTTTTATTACTGCTGAAAGTAAAATATAAGCAAAATCCTTCAACATTTTTTCCTATTTATTGAGTTGTTGGCAGATAAGTGTTTGCAGCCTGTCTTATATTTTAATTATTTATTTATTATATTTTAATTAATTTATTGATTATACTTTATGACTTGTGTAAAGTTATTAATCGTTTCTTTTGCCATTTAACAGCAACATACCCTATACAATCGAACATCACTGTACCGTATCAATTTAAAATTCATTGAAGTTTCAAATTGTTTCAGACACCATTCAAAAAAAAAAAAAAATAAAAAATAGATGCCCGCGCCTCGGGCTGTTTATAGGATTTGTCAGACGCGACACGTAACATGCAATCAAAAAGAGAAAAAAAGGGAAATTGAAAGGGAAAAGGGAACTTTGTCGCATCATAGTCGACTAGTCATTCAGGAAGAGGGTTGATTGCCTTTTGCAGTCTGTGCCGAATCCCAGCACAGAAGCGTTTGGCGTTTGGTCGTGTCTCTCTGTGGCATCAATTAAAGCATTACAATGTCATAATCAAAATGACAAATAGAATTACGCATGATGGGAAAGGCAACAGCCGACAGTGCTGGGCTTAGCCAGGCTATCCGTATGTATCCCTCTCTCTTTCTCACACAGCCTCTCTTACTCTCTCTCTCCGTCAGTCTGTCTGTTGGTAGTGGTTGGTGTCAGTTGCTTTTTGTTGGGCAATCGCTTGAAACAATTTCGCAATTGTGCCACCTATTCAAATTGTGCCGTGCTAATCCTTTGTAAGCCCAGCAACGACAGCCAAGTGAGCAACGTTGCAAGTGTGACAAGGTGCGCCGCATCGTCTGTGGCAAGTGCAACCCCTGACCAAAGGGTGGATGTTTTAATGGTTCCATGCCCAATGTCGCTTATTATGGCATTATGCCAATTGAGCGTGGATTTTAAACTCGCAGACGACGCATGACGACGCTCCTCGATTAGCAGCCACGATGACAATGGAAAAGAAATTACCTATTACGAGTATTTTGCACATGTTGAGGAAACATCGGCTCCCCATTAACCGTTGGATAAAAAGTTTTAATCACACTTTTGGCACACGCTTCTTTCATTTAATTTTCATTGGGGTTCGCTTTTTGTTTTTTAATTTGCGTACAAATTATTTGTTGCCTCGCCGGCATTTTGTGTTTGCTTTTGATGCTCTGTTGTTGCTTTTCTACCAAAAAATATTTTCCCAGTCGCAGCTGTGGCAAAAGTTAGGATAAAGTCTCTTCACTGGTAAAGTCTTCGACATCACTTTGTGTTGGGCTTTTTATTCAATTATTTTGCCTGGCTATGCCCCCTTTTGTTGCTGCCACGTTTGTACTTGGTCTTGTGGGCGTTGTCATACCCTGCGCCCATACAGATGGGGTGTAATGAAAGGATTCATCATTGAGTTACCGTCGTAACTCTCTTTTAATATAAGTTGTAAAGCATCGATTAATTCATTGCTTACTGTGTTTAATTTGGACTTTAGTAAAACCTAATGCTGAAGTAGGATATTGTCTAGTCGAGCACTCTCGATTAAAGCACATTTTGTATTAGATAAATTATTGGTGGTTTCTTTATGTGTGCGTAAATACAGAATTTGTATTGTAGGAACCTTGGAAGTTGCTTGCCTAAGGCACTTTTGTGAAACTTTGATGGGCAATTTGTTTTTAGCTTGATGTGAGTGTGAATTTGGGGATCATTGATGTTATTAAATTAGGGTGTGTTATTACAATTTATGTAGTTTGTGCAACACGGAAAATTGGTAGAATGATTCTAACCTTTAAGGTTAGACTGAAAAACTGAGCATTTCAAATGGAAAGTTAATATTCATATTCGATCAAGACTTGAGCAAATATAAAATGGTTTTGCAGTTCTTTTTTTTAACTCGATCTGAGCTTAGGAAAATCGCACTAAAATGAAAAACGAATTGAAAACTTCTTGTCTTTAAAAATAATTGCTATACACACGAAAAGAAATGTTTTTTCAATTGTAGAAGTTTCTTTTTTTCTATTTTTTTAGATATATATTTCATAATAATAGAAATTATTTGTAGAAAATTTAAAAATAATGCAAGCCTTTGTTTTTAAGAAAAAAAATCTGAAATTCAGCAAATACTAAGGATTGCTAAAAACTCACTGCTATCTGACTTAGAGGAAAATATTACAGTTCTATACATACATGTAAAATACATTCTGGAAATTGAGAATATTTTTTCTGCATTCTTAAAAGTAGTTAATTACTGAAAAGGGTCTTTCTTAAAACCAGGCTAATTATTATTTGTTTTCTTAATTCCAGAAGAAGGAAGTAACGAAAACCGACGAAAGTTTCGTTTTAGAATTATACTTTCTGAATTATAAAATATGTATATATTAAATTAACTATAATAGATAAAAAATAAACTTTTAATGTGAAATGTAAATGTAAATTCTTAAAGACGATTAGAGAATTTCAGCCGGTTTACAAAATCTAAAATACAAATTGCTGATCATTGTTTTTTATTATTTTAAGTTTTATGTGCTTCCACCTGAACCACTTTTGACCTGCTTACGTATCTCTCCTTGTGTTTTTGCAGCAAACAGCTGTTTAAGGTAAATCCGCACTCTGCAAATTGGTTTGCCCCAACCCTGAGCTGATGCAAAGCAGCTGACCAGCCATGCAAGCCGGAAAGCAGCCAAACAGCGAACAAGCTTGTTATCCATAGTTTCGCTTGCGAAACATTTCTAATTTTTCAACGTCTGGCACAAGGATTTGCACCTTTGGTTTTTTGGGCCAGAAGCCTGAAGCTGACGTTGCCGCTGAAGCTGACGTTGCTGCTGAAACTGAAGCTGTCTGAACTAATATCTAATCTAATGGCGGGGCAACAGCATTCACTTTATGCATATCGACAAGCGCTTTTTGATATTCCGCAGACAGCTGCTAGGAGAAAATTGAAAAACTATTTTTTAATATGCAAGTTAAAAGTGCAGCAGAGCAAGAGAGCACAGATGGAGGAGAGCGTGGTGTGCTGTGGAGTGAAGTGATTGAAGGAAAGGCAAAGCAGATACAATGCAGCAAGCAAAGCCAACGAAGCAAAAAGTTTGACTGGCTTTTCTAATTGTGCAACTTCCGTGGCAAAGTGTGCGGCTAATGTTTGCCAATGCTGCACCTTAAGTGCAGGTCACTCCCCCTAAAACACAGCTTGTCTTAATGCAACCACTTATGTTGTGAGAGACCTGAAGCTGGAGTTTGAGGTTTCTCTTTCGGGCACTTCATTTCTCTTGGCCATGGCATAAGTAAAAAGGCGTTGCCGCATAATAAATGGACAATTTGGTAGTTGAAGCGTGGAGCGTGGAGCGTCCGAAAATGCCCCCAAGGATATGGGCGAAATGCTGCTCCATTGCTTATTCTTATCCGTACCACTCCACCGCCCACAAGTTTTCTTTCCCTGTTGGCTGCTGCTACTGCTGCTGCTGCTGCTGCTGCTGCTGCTGCTGCTGCTGCTGCTGCTGTTGATGCGGTTATAGATTGCCTGGCCCTAACCCTTGGCTAGCCATAAAATTATTTTGCAAACAATTTCTTAGCCCCAGCCACTTTCTTTGGCTCCGCTTTCTCTAGCCCCTCTCCCTCTCCCTCTCCCTCTTTCTCTTCATGCTTAAGGGCATTTTAATTTTGCTCTCGTAAATTTTCACGAGAGATAATAATAATATGCGTTCGTTCAGGTTACGCATTTTTAGTGGCATACCTGAGTGAAAACTTTGTTGTTTTCCTCCCACCTTTCCCAGCCGTTTTCTCCATCTCCCTTCTGAGCTATCATTATTGACTTATGACCCATAAGAGGCCACAACTTGTGCAATTATTAAAGTTAAGCTCACTCCCCCGTCCCAATTCCTCTTCCCTGTTAGCCACTAAATCATCTCTTTGATAAGCAATTTGATTTATTTTATAAAAACAATTTTGCTCTTTGACAGGCGCCTGTCCAAAAACATAACGTAAGTCTTCCTAACCAGGCTAAACTATTTTCCGTAAAAAAAAAAACAAAGCAGCAAAAAACCGAACTACAATTGTGCTTTGGGATACCCTGCAAACATTTTAAGTGAGTTTGTGGGTCTTCGTAATTTTTAAAAATTCACAGAATTAAACTACTTTGCTGATTATTAAAAAATACTTTTGTCAGCCAACAATGTTAGTTGTAAATATATTGTTGAATTAATTCCATAACAAATCTCCTCAAATACTATTCTTCTTTAATATTGTAAAAAGCAAAAATGCAGTAAAATTCCCCACTGAACGTAAGCATCACAAACTAAGCTGATTCTTAAAGAGCGTAAGTCATGCATACCCCTCGTATACGTCTGGCCTCACGGGGTATAAAACAACAAAATCCAAAAACCTAACGTTAAAATATTTTGTCGAGGTATTTCAGATAGCAAATGCTCTTTCCACGAGCAACCGACCCACAACAACAACAATAGCAAATGGTATTAACATATTTTAAACCTAAATTGCTGGACTTTTGTTGTGGTTGCCATTGTCTTTGTTATTGTTGTTGTTGTTATTGTTGTTTTTGTTGCCGTGTGGCATGTCAAGCATGAAGTGCAAATAGCTTGCAGCCAAATATTTATACACAATTTTTAGTTACTGACTGGTGTTATACATTATTTTTCTGCGTTAGTCGAGTGTTTATTTTGGGATAACTCATCCCTCTGGCAAACACTTGTTGGCCAACTGTGTTTTCGACTGGAGTTCTGGGAAGTCTGTGTGCATTAAAAAAGATTTTACTGTGAAGTTGATGAGACTTGTTTGCTTTATAAAAGTTTTCTGTTGTCAAATAAGAATGTAATTATGCGGAAACAAAATAGTTCGGTCTACCGAAATTTGGAAAACTGTGAAATATTTTTAAAATACAGCTATTTTCATTGTCACCCAATCTGCCTTGGCCATATTGTCGAAGATCTACACACAATTATTTTGGTGCCTATAGCTTTTACATTGCAACAGATATAGGGTGTGGTGATGGGCGTGGTCCAAAAATTTTTGAAGCATCTTACTAGCAATATGACTTTCAAATTTGATGACTCTTTTCTTTCAATAAGACACTTTCTAAATTTGGTGTTTAAAGCTTACAACTTGTGGAAGATATGCGCATTTCCGATTTCTATGTGGGTGTGGTATGATGTATATGCCGATCTTTGAAGTTAGCCATCTTCAAATTTTGGTGTCTCTATCTTGAAAATGAAGGAATATGTGGGGCTTTATCGATGTGCAATTATGGGTTTTTTTTTTCGATTTCATTGCATAGTGTTCTGATGCGGACACATACCAGTATGTGTTGCAAGTTTAAGGGCCATAGCTTTAGGGGTGTTTGACGGACATTGCACAAATCCGTCATACACACAAATGTTCTCTGAATACCTTCGGTATCAGAGTATAAAAACAAAAAAGAATGTAAATTTTAGGCAAGCCAACTAAATACCTTGTGGACCGGAGTCAAGTTGCTTACTTCTAAATTTTGCAATAAATTCTTGCTATGATAACTAAATAATAATTTTTGTGTAAGTGTTAGGAGAGTGGATAACTGATGAGTTTGTTTGGGATAACTTGGTTAATCAAAAAAAGGTTTTTCATACAATAACTCATCTTTCGATCGATTATATGTTTATATGATTTAGTAGTTTGATCTCGTGATAATAATATGCATATTTGGTAAGTTTGGTTTTACACCCTCGACAAAATTAAAAATAACTTCCACAAGGATTTAAAAATGCCAAGTCTTAGCTATTATAAAAGCAAACAGTATTTAAAATATAACGAAGAATATAAGTAATATATTATAAATATATATTGAGTATTTTCCAAGGTTTTCCCAACTCATGCAACAAATAGCGGACAGCTTTGCAATTAACGCTTTATTTTAGTTATTTTTTCTTTAAATTTAAATTTGTAATTTATTTGCTCTCATTTCATTTTAAATAATTTAATTCGTAATAATTTTTTATTTTTTTTTAATTAAAATCTTTTTTAAAAGCTTCAAATTTGTCGTCCATATTAAAAAAATTCATAAATTTATTGCTATTGGATTGCTATTCTCACAGATGTGAATAACATTTTCCTGATTTGCTTTCTGTTTTCTGAGGGTTTTGTTATATTCACCTGTATTTTGACTATAGTGCACTATGTTTGTATTTATTACGCTCTTCCTCATTGACCGTCTTAACTTATGTTCATCTGCTTCAGTATCTGCTCCCTGACAACATGGCCGAACTTGGATATGTGTCAAAATACAAATGCAGGTTCGCAAAAAGTATAACTTAATCGCTGCCGTAACAATTTTGTTGTTGTCTGTTTGATAGCTTTTGTTGGGGCAGCTTCAAATGTCGCAAGTTTGTTAAAATTCAGTGAATGGTCATTTCATTTAGAAGATAATGGACCAACTGATAGCCGATAGTTGTTTCTTCATAGTGCTATTCAAGTTGAGCTGTTCAAAACTGATAAATGCGTCCGACGAGGCCCTTAGAGGGATTTCACCGGCCCCCGATATATATGTATATGTGTATGTATATGTATAAATAGCTAGCCAGCGGTGTTCGTTTGTCTGAATCCTTTAGCCATTGACGTTGGTTTCTTGTTGGGATTGTCCAGCATTTGGTTAATGCTTCAAATGTTGGCAAATGGCAAATGGCTAAATTCGTGCGCATAAAGTGAATTGTTTTATGACCAGGCAGCAAGTCCAGGACGTAGTATTTGAAAAACGAGTTAAACACGTGTCGAAAATGGCCATGCTTCCCTTTTCCAATCCCCCACCCCCGGTTTTCCCTTTTAGGCCATTGGAATACTTGCTTATTGCATGTGAAAGGCATATGGCATAGCCTACATGTGGGCGCTCCCTGGTAATCGAAGTGAATGTGGGTTGCATAGTTTATGGGGCCCATTGCCGTGCCGTTCATAGATTATGGATGAGCTTCATAATGAGCCAATTTATACAAGCGTTCCTAGGCAACTCGTTTCTCTCTGTGCGTCTGTAGTCATCTCATAAGCAATTCCACCACAAGTTGCTCTCCTTTTTTTGTTCTGTTTTCCTGGTAATGATATATGAAACCAAACGAGTTGTTTTTCGCAGAGAATAAAAAAAAAACAAACGCCATTTGCTGAAATGCGGATGGACAGACAGGCAGCCTCAGCTCACAGCTTCCATTTGAATGCGCACACGGAGCACATGGAGCAACACATGGCCTGGGGTAATCGCATGTGTGGTGCTCTCGGACAGCTGTTGTTTACTTCGGTTCAGTTTTGCTTTTGGCTCCCCAACTTGCTAGCTGCTGCTTAAATGCACGCGTCAGGTGACAAACTTTCTCGCCTTTATTTTGTTTTTTTGGGGATTTCTTTTTTTTTTTGCTGGCTGCTGTTGTCACTTGGATGGAGAGCAAGGACAAGAGCTGGAATCGCAGCTGTTGCTTTTGTGTTGATTTGAAGTGGCTGAAGTGGAGCTGCCTGGCGGGCTGCTGTGCATGAGCAGTGAACAAGTTGACTGTGAAACTTACTGAGAAGGAAATAAAACGAACGACAGTTCCCCAAAGTGTTTGGCTGCAGTCAAAAATATTTCCAACATTTTTATTATCAATTTTATTTTATATTTTATTGTTATTAAATAGTGCACCAGATCTCAGACAAGCCACCTATCAAAATCAAACGATCTGAGAAAGCAATATATTGGGGGAAGAAGAGACTTAGAATACTTACGAACAGAATGTGTCGCCTTTGCCACAGTCACCATAATTTTGGCGAATGGCTTTCACATTATTATTCAGAAAATAAATTTCTAAAGATGAGCGCTGTGACTTTCTATAAGCCTGGGATTGCATATCTTATTTTCACGGTTGATTTTTCACTGACAATCTATTTCATTGCTAAGCCTTTCATTTACATAGTTATATTAACCTAATTTATCCGTTATTTGAGCTACACTCAATCAAAAAATCTACCAATAATAAGTAAGTCGGCAGTTTATCTTTTCTGTTTTTTAGAAATAATTTATCAACATACAAAAACAAAATCTTAATATAGCAAAGGCTTCTTTTTTTTGTTTCGCAAATATGAATATAAAAATAAAAATAATGTAATTATACAAAAAAGTATAAATGTAAATCGTTAATTTTTGAAAAAGTCTTTTTCTTTTCTAAAATTCAGAAACTCTTAATGAGATTTACTCTGTTCCTACTTCGTTAAAGTTTGGCTGCAGTCTGCTTTAGAGTCCAGTTGGCAGTCACCAAATCACCGTAAAATCGTAAGTATTTTCAAATTAAATTATAAGAATTGACATAAGTTATTTCAATGTTGTTATATGTGAATTCATAAAAAACACTATTTTTTAACAATATAAACATTTAAGAAAAAAGGGAGGGAAATACGCAAATATGTTTACTAAATTCTAGAAAAACGCGGAAAGTGCGAAGAGAAATACACTGGTTCTCAGAAAGCCACAAATTTCCGGTTTGTAAATATACTTCCTGAGTAATAAGGTGTATAAACTGCATTTGCCAATTTTCGTTTATTATATCTTGCGATGTTATCCTTATTGTGTGCAAACTCGCATTTCACTTTTAAAAGCTTCTCAATTCAGTTAAACCGTTTTAAAGAAATCGAGTTTACTTCGTTTTTATTAAAATAATGTTATTAATGTGGTTCCGGGCAATGTTTCAAAGTCATTCCCTGCCACTTCTCCTATTCTCTCATTGGTATTTCTCCATTTCGTGCGACAGGTTTTTGCGAGCTAATTTTACGGTAATTTTCAAAGCATCGTTGCCAATTATTCACCTGCGTTGACTTTGGCCTCGCTTAAATTGAAAGGATTACTTACGCATCATTGAAGCTCACTCACACACCATACACACACACACACACACTCACACACATACACATACACAGACTAAACACAGGCAGTTGGTGGTTTACCCCATGCCCCCTTCTGCTTCCCCCTTGGATTTACAAATTCATTTTGGTATTGGCATTTTTTCATTACATCGAACGTTTGGTGCTGCTTCAGCTCCCCGCTTCCCCCGGCAGGTTGCCGGCGTCATTCAGAGAGCAATTGAAGCGATTTATTGGTGTCATATGACAAGCACCTGCCCTACTCTCTGGCTGTCTGTCTGCCTTTTGCCAATCAGTGTCCTTCTGCTGCTCCTGCTTGTGGCGCGTAATAAAAAGTTCAAACATTAAAAGGCTGGCGAATGCTTCTTATAACGAGTTTCAAGTATCGTTGCAACGAGCAGAAAGCTGCCACTGCCTTTGGGGCAAGCGCCTCGGCAATTTACGCTTTGTGTGCCAATCAAACAAATAAACAATCTGACAACCAGACAAACATACAAACAGACAAACAGTTGGCCACGTTTGATCTCTGTTTCTCATGGCAGACAGTCTGCGGCCAATGCAGAAACATATTGAATTACTTTACAAAAGTAAATTTTGCTATCAAAATATACATTCATACATACAGTACATTACAGATAACCTTCCTTGGATTTCTGTTTGGCAATTCAATTTGGTAATTTTGTAATTTGTTGTCAACCAAACGAGCTTGGAGTTTTTCAGTCTTATAGTCGGGTTAATTGGCCAACAAGCGCTGCCCCAAAAACGCTTAGCCTCTTGCCATTTAGTATTTTTATTTAACGCCATTTACATTTTATCATTCTTCATTAAGCGTTGTGGGCTTCACAATTGATGCTCTTTGTTTGTGCGTTGATTTATTGCCATTTGCCTTCAATTGGCATTAATTTTTCAGCGGTTATTTGCTCTTCACTCACAGCCACCTCCCTCTCGGCTGCCTCGGCCTGTTTGTCCTCATCCTTCGCAGTGTCGTCTCTTCTGTTTATTGTTGAATAATTAAATGTTTGCATAAATTTATCATCATCGATGGCTCGGCACTTTTTCTCTGACAGTGTCACATACGCATCGGTTTAAAGTTTCGTTCTGTATCAGACTTATCAAAAACTGTTAGGAGTGCTGCATTAAAGATATTTGCTCCGTTTAAAATAATTTTTGGTATACAAATGAGAATCAAATTAATAAGTAATTTATAAAATATTTAAAATTATTCTGTTGCAAAGGTTTATGAGTATATTAGCTTTGTGCAACGTCAGTCATGCAACCCTGTCATGCAAACCACCCGTCCGACAGCCTTCAAGCTAGAATCTTTAAACATTTAAAATAAATTGAGGTACGGGAAAATCGATAAAGCCGATAAATTATAAATGTATATATCTTACACAATTTTAAAGTTAGCGTCACCAAATTTCGTTAATAGATTGTGGCGACAACATTCAAATATCGGCACCTGCCACGCCCATTGCACCCAGTTACGCTGCCTCTAATAACCGAGAGTGCTTTTGACGGGTTTACCCTCTACATTTTAAGGTCACACCTACTTCCTTCACACCTACTTTAGAACCGCTGTTCTCACACAATTTGAAATTTCCAGTCATGAAAATTTGAAAGATGTTCGCCCAAACCATTTTATTGGTAGAATTATCAAGCCTCGAAGGTAAATTACAAGTTACCTCGCCTTAAGATTGTTAAGAAATTTTCTCAGTCACGCCCATTCCTCCTCTAAAAATCCGGGAGTCCAATTTCTATTGGAATTGTAAAGCAAGAGTCACCAAATTTACTATACCATATTATATTGACTATTCAATGGTCGAGGCACAAACACTTACTTCTGCCACACCCTCACAAGAAGGTTATGTGCCACCTTTTATCAGATATATGCCGCCGTCTAAGCTTAAATTAAAGCTTTCATTTTTATTTTATAAAATATTTTCTCTTTTTAATTGCATTCTGTTGTTAAATAAAAGTAAAATTAGTTCGGTAAACCCAAGATTGTATTCGTCATTTCAAATCACTTGATGATATTTTATAATATGTTTATAGCCGTACTTAAATTGGCGTCAGTATGTTTTAATGTACCCCAAATGCATCTGATCTTTTCTTCATATTTGCATTAATAGGTTTCCTGTCCAGATAAAATGCTTCAGCAAACATATCTGCTGGCAGTGAGGAAAGCCACTCGAATGACTCAGCAGCTGCTTCGAAAATATTTTAAAGCTATTAGCGCTTATGATACTCTTTACCAGCAGACGACAGCCCAACTAATGAGCTATGACATAAAAGGTTTTCAAAACAAACTATGACAAAACGACAAACACACAGCTCTCATATGCGGCTCACTGTTTAATGCCAGAGTACTTAAAAAATAAAGAGAAATAAAAGAACAGTATTCGATATATTCAAGTAAACCTCAACAAAACTGATTCTCTCTTCGTCTCGCCCAGCTGCAACAAATTTGATAGATCTATTTGTAGTGTCCCGCGATGTTGTTATAGTTATTGTTGTTGTTGTTGTCGTTGCTGCTGCCTGTTAAATGCAACAACTTAAAATCCCATTTGATGCACTCTTCTTTTATGATGGAGGCCGCCCTGAGCCCTCAGCTGTGGGAGCTGCTGCTGCTGCTGACGCTGCTGACGCTGCTGACGCTGCTCTACCATTTCAATCTTCATAAACTTGACAAAAATCCCAGCGAACGACGACGAACTGAAAACGAAAAATTATGTTCCATTAATGGAGCGAATGTTTTCCTTTTATGGGCTGCATATAAAATGTAAACTACTTAAGCGGCATCAGCCCCGGGACTCCAGACTGCGAGACTGCAACATGTGGAGGTAGCAGCAACAGCAGCAGCAGCAGCAGCAGCATCGACTCAGACATCTACAATATTTTGGAGTACGAGTATGTATGGATATACATATATATATGCATCTGTGTCCCGTTCCGACTCCTGCCTGGTTGCCTCGGATGCCTTGGGGCTGTGCACGCTGTGTGCCCTGTCTCATTATGTCGCATGTGACACTGTTAATGATTATATGTACATATTCTATGCCACGCCCCCCTCGCAACAGCCAAAAATAAGGCTGGCTGCATTCTCCCCTTTATTCCTTGGCTTGTGAAGGGCAACCCGACGACCCCACGACAACGACAACAACGCCAACGATGACGATGACGATGAGGAGCGTGACGTGAAAATCTAGGAACAAATGTTTTGGTTCCCACTTGTGAAAATCCCCCACAACAAACGACGACAGCTCCGCAACTGTGCTGGTTTGTAGCTGTTGCCAGTTGAAGTTTCATTAAAAATACATAAAAATCAGAACGCATTTGCCTCCGGACAGACAACAACTAGCGTTAGAGCCAAACAGGGCGAACAATTCTCTCTCTCTCTCTGTGTTTTAATATAAAACATGCTACAGGAATACATGAATTGCTTGTTTACGCCATCAGTTTATTGAGACTTGTGTGTGCGTGTGTATTGTTTGGAGTGTGTTGTCAGACTTGATTTGTTTAACAACAGTTTGAAGCAAAAAACTAAACTAATTGCCTGTTTGTCTTTTGTTTTGGGCTCGCCCACGAAAATCACACTGAGCCATCCCTAGGAAGCCAGTCAGCTGTTTTCCCCATAAGCCGCAATAAAACAGTTGAAAAGCTGTGGGAAAAGTTTACAGTTGTTCACATCTTGATTGGGTTTTAATTGTGGAGCGCTAATTTCCTGTTCTTTGCTTGTCTCTGATAAGACAATTGGTTTATACCAACAAACTACTTTAGCTGAAACCCTATAATTGCCGGCATTTGGTTTCAATCAATTGGGCATGGAGTTTGAAACAAATGATGGCCTCAAACGCTTAAAGCCAAAAGCTTAAGGAATTATGGGTTTCTCTAAAGGCATAGTAACTGAAAGGTCAATTTATTAATTATCTTTATTTATTTTCATGTATTTATTCAATGTCGACTTTATCTACTGATACACAGAAAATACACAAAAAGTAAATTTGATGCATTACTGCTTGTGTTTAATTTGCTCAATGCTTTTCTCTTATTAAATTTAGTTACTAAAATTTCAAGTTTGTTATCTTTTCTTTTGTTCCGAACAAAAATGTTGATTTCAGCCGTGTTACTCCTGTCTACAGAGTGTTTAATCATCGGCTTGCCAAAGACAACCGTTCTTTCATATTTCGCATTATTGTATTGCAATATCAATCAATTCAATCCATATTGTAAACTATCGAAATTCTCTGTCAGCTCGTAAATTTCCCTTCGTATGTCTATCGGTTGCATACTACTTTAATATCAATTAGATGCCACTAAATGCTCTAGATCACACACACTTGCATACTGATGGCAAACATGCCTGTTAATATATCCAATAACACCCGAAGGCCTATTAATATCTCTTGCTCAGAGTGCGTAGCAAGTCGCTGCAATGTTGTTAATAACCAAAGGTAGATGGGGCCCGCTGGCAAAGCGACAAATTTGCACTAACTGCAGCTGCAGACCACATTCCCTTGTTTTGTTTCCCCTGCAGTCGCAGGGATCCGTCTGGCACAGCGAATTAACGGCAATTAATGTAAATGAAGGTGGATGTGGCTGCACACAGGCCCTCATATTAGAGGTACCATCAGGGGGTTGGGATACGACTGGAACTGGGTCTGGAGACTGGCTCCCAGGGCTGTCGGGCATTTGGTGCACTTGTGCATGCCTAATTATTAGGACAATTTGCTCTTGGACTTTGCCTATTAATTAGCTATTGCACACTGCCGTAGACATTGATGATGACGACGACCAAGTTGGGTTTGTGGGCTTTGACTAATGCATTGAATGACTCAAATGAAATCAGTCTGCAAATCCATTTGTGCTTCTCTCTCCTTCTCTCTCTTTCTCCCTCTATAGATCTATGTGTGTGATGTCTTTTAATTTGCCCACGCTCATAATGAATAGCCAGTGACCGCTTTAACAGGATTTATTCTCAAATCCGACATGCCCCAAAATGTGGTCAAATAATTTCGTGTGATTTATGCCCCTGTCACGTTTTCAAATTAACGTGCTGACAGCCAGGCGACTGTTCGACTGTAAGAGATTTCAAATTTATACAAATATTTTTATTTAATGCACACAGACTACAGTTGTGTTATGAGCAATATGAAATTGTGAATAGATGATCTACGTAAATCTATTATTTTAGTTTATATACAATTTTAGATCAAAAGACTTTTAACAAACGCTTTTACTTTTAATAGATCCCAGTTATAAAATCACTAAGGTAATAAGCTAAGGTAAATGAAGAAAACAAAATAAAAATATCCGGAATTTTGTGTACTATATGATTTATTACTTCGTATTATACAATAGCTAATAAGCTGGCTCTTTCCTGCTGATCGACAAAGAGCAAACAAGCCCTGAGATTGTCGCATACTTTTCGCAAAACAATTTTTTCCATTCAAAGTCATTAAAAAGAAACGCGCCAAATAATAATAACAACAATAACACCAGCAGTCGGTCGTGCGCAATGCTAAAAAATCGTATATCCTTGTACTTGTGCAAAAAAACATTATTAATCAATGTCCACAGGAGAAATTCTTGTTGCCATGTCTTTGACAGAAGTCCAATGTGGCTCAAGTCGAGGCTGAGTTGAGCTCGGTCCTAAATTCGCGTCCCTTGGGTGATCCCAAGCAGTTTCCCCACACCACATGCCCCACGCTACATGCCGCATAAAGCAGCTTAAGCCCAAGGGCGGCCACTTTTGGCCAAGGACAACGCTCAGCGAACTTTGCTAATTTTCTTTCCTGTCACGTTGATTTTTTGTTTACCATTATAGCTGGCTGTTGTCGCCTTCAAAAAGGACATCCAACCCCACCCCTCTCCAGGCCTACCCACTCCCAGACGCCGGACAGCCAACTTGATTTACGTTGCAGCTTCTAGCGCCGAACAGCATTTCAATTAAATTTTATTTTCTATGAGAGCAGGCGTTCAAATCAATGAAATATAATCGAATTAATTACGTCTAGTAGCTGTGTAGTAGGACTCACTCGCCTCTAGGTGCTGCCACATTGAGAGTCCTGTTCGTGCCACATAAATTTGCGATTCGGCTGCGTTTCATTGCCCACTGATTTCGCCTCGGATTTGTATTATTGTTAATGGCCAAATTGTGTTGGCCATTCAGCAGTTTCCTTTCCAAGAAACTGCTGCCTTGGACCACGTTCCGAGGGTTGCAAATCCAAATGCGACTCTGACCTGGTCCATTTCTCGTTTTTAATTAGCATTCAGAACGCAAAGAGTCGCCTCTTTGTTGCGTAATTAGCTGAGTTTTGATTTATTACCGGGCGACTGTTTTGGCAGATTGTCACCCTTACCGATCCCAGGTGCTCAGTCCTCTGTCCTCTGTTCTCTGTTCTCTGTTCTCTGTTTAGGGTCCGTTCTTTCCCCAAGAAGCAGCAAAATTTGTTATGCAAATATTTGCAGAAAATTAAAACTGTTAAACTTAAAGCTTGATTCCTTGATGCGTTTGTCGCATTAACAGTGCCCTAAACTCATCAGACGAGTTTGTGTAAATGGCAAACACAAGGAAAGGATAGATAAACTTAAACTAACGATGATAATATTTCTAGGACGGTTCTAAAAACCTAAGTTGTTTATGGCCTTTTTATGTAATGCTGGGATGAATTAAGTTCGAAGTACAAATGATCCCAAAATAAATAATTTTTTAAGTACAAATGTTCATCAAAATCATTCCAATAAGACTTGATCCAAGTCTGATGTTCTTCAACTTCGAGTTTACATGACAGAATTATAGTTGAGAAAGTAAGGTTTATTTCTTAGCTAAAATTAACTTGAAAGGCGTTTACGCTTCAATTGTTATAGAATGTGAAAGAAGTGGATTATTATGGATATATCTTTATTTCAAGGGCACCTCGCTAAGGGCATCTTTCTAAAATAAAAGCTGGTTTAGTATAGTTCGCAGCTAGAGATTGTAATATATTATACCCTGAATCCATTAAATTTGATTAAAAGAGTATAATAGTTTTATGGAAAATTATGTACAAGGAAGCATCTACGACCCCATAAGGTATATATATTCTTCATAACTCGGATCAACATCCGAGTCGATATAGTCATATTCGTCCAGGTCCTGGAAATCTGAAATGCGCATATCGTCTACAATTTGTAAGCTAGAGTCTTCAAAATTGTAAATCATGTTACTCCATCGAAATATCGATAATAAAATTGGACGACCACGCGAAATCTAGAGTCACAAAATTTGAAATGTTTGCGGTTAGTGACATCCTTCAACAGCCGGAACATTTTTCCCACAATTTAAGCGCTACAGTTACCACATTTGGAACGTATATTACTAAGAACGTACTCCAAATTTTGTTTCGTTTACTTGGAGGGTAGATTACTAAGAATCTCCATCAAAGATCTGTATTTTTTGGCTATACCCACCCTGTTCTGAGGCACCTGCGCTCAGGAGGAATTTCTTATTGGTGGAAACAGAATTTTGCAGTCGGTTACGCCTGCAACGTTCTTACAAGCTTGTTTTAAAACTATTTTTATGCTTTAATTCATCAAGTATCACTGGGATAATCAATGAAAATGATGAACTTAATTTAACCACAGGGAACTAAATACCCAACGAGACAAAATCAAATTACCATCGGATTTTAATTAATCACGGCTAAAGAATTCTTTGGTGAATTTTTTTGCTTTTTTTTTTTGCAATCTGTGAATTATGATTAAGCGAGCTCAAAAGGAATTTGTACCTTTTGCTAATGAAACATGAAATGTGATACTGTGTGCGGTATAAAAAATTAAATTAATATTAGTTTTTCTTTCAATGGAATCGCTATAGTTTGTGTACGCTTTTATTACACTTGTAATTACCTCTGATGATGTAATTTAAAATGCTGCTTTATGGAAAGCCTATCCAACAAGTTCACTTTGCTTTAATGTAAATCAGCGCGATTATGATGAAAATTGCTGCTATGCGTCCTCAGCCCTGGGCAATGAAAATCTTATTAGTCTCTGGTGCAATAAAAATGAAACTTCATAACTGCAATCTGCATATATTTCACTGCACTACGCACGAATATGCATATATATTGCCTCTCTTTCTTCACCTCCTTTCTATCCATCTCTATCCCTCTCCCTCTCTCTCTCGCAGCTTCCCTCTGGCGATGCAATTATGCATTTGTCCAGGTGGGTCCGATGCGGACATAAAGGCATCGTTGACCAGTCGATAATTAAATATTTTAATGCAATAATGACGCAACAAACACTAGGGTGGTGTGGGTGTGGTTAAAGCTGGGTAGAGGAGTAGAGGGGGGGGGGGGAGTTTACGGATGGGCATAGGAGAACCGGTCAACACTGAGCCAGCACTATCAATTTGTACAACGGCTTAATTGATAATCTTTGGCTATTATTTAAATGCGAGCACGTCGAGCATTGATTCGATTCAATTTGTTGCGCTAACGATTCCAATTTGATTATGGGAGCACAGCCCCCACAATGAGCCCCACAACAAAAACAATAATAACAATGAGAATGCGTATGAAGGACCAATGTGTATGTGTGAGTGTGTTGTGTGTATGGTTGTGTGCGTGGTATATGACATGAATATAATTTGTGTTTGGTCAGTTTAGGGATAAGCTGCCATTCAAACAATTCACTTGTTTAATTTGTAGCCATGCGGAGTTTAGTATGTGACTGGTTTATTCAATAATAACAGTTGGTAAGGATATATATGTATGCATGTGGTTCTATACAAAAGTTTAGATCAATAATCAAGCTTGAAAATTAATACTTAGCATATTTCCGACAGTCAAGGGTTTTAAGATAAAAATTTGCCAATAAGGCCAATGATATATCTTATACACTCAACAACAGAAACACACATAATTTTAAGTTAAGTGTAGTTTTTGCATTTGAAAATAATTCTTCTGGGAAACCTATAAGTGGTCAAATTATATTACTCCTCACTTTCAGAGATTTTCCTATCTGTTGTATATTTTATTTTTCTTATGGCAAAGCTGCTTTCCCCAATCCTTGCAATAAAAGTTGGACCATTTTACACTTTAATACAACTAGACTTAATATATTTATTAAATTATTTGTCTTACTTAATTTTTTCTATAATTTTAAAATTCTTAATTTAATGTATTTCTTTTGATTTTAAGTTTTATCATTTATTAAAACATTTAAAAAATTGTGTATAATAAATTTCAAAACATTAAAACGGCTCTAAATAATAACTTGATATTTAGAGTGCCCACTTTGGCATTAATGGCTGACTGACTTTATTTATTCAACATTAAATAATAAGTACTATAATTTTATTTGGATATTCAGACTCGACGAGCCTTTTGAAAAACTCTCCCCATATACTGTCTGGGTTCTTTTGATTCGGTTTTGCTTGACCCATTATGAAAGCGCATGTTATTGAAATTGAAATCGCTTTAAGTCTGCACTGCAGTTGTTTTTAAAGCCCATTAAGGGCTTGCGCCAAATTAGACCCAGTTTGAAACGGCAACTTCAAAGTGCACAATCGTCCCCGTAGTGGAGCTGGGAAATGGTCACTCCAACCAGCAATTCCCGAACACCGAGTGAAATGCCTGCAGGCCATGTTGTCTGGCTCCCTGCCCCCGCTACCAGAGTGACCTGTTTTTGTTTTTAGCTATTTTGCTGTGGCACAGTGCTTTGTGCGCTTTTATATGCTGTTGCTGCTTCTCCTCCCTACCTCCCTCCATCCACAGGCTGGCGTTGAGCAGCGCATTAATGCACAAGAAGGCCGTCGCGACCACAACAGCCTGGCGAGCATAGAGTGGTCTAACCCTGGCAGATGCATTCAAACCAAATAAAAATCTAATTAAATAAAAAGCTTATTTTATTGTGAAAGTAAAGCGCCATAGCTCGCCTGCCAGCCTAACCACATCGAAGTTTCCCAACGGCAGGCAAAACATACTTTTCAATTTTCCATTTTCTATGCTCAGCTATTTCGACTTGAACATAATGCATTCAATGTAAAAAATCGGGATCGTAATTAACAAAAGCGCAAATGAATTTTCAGTTTTATGAAGGGAATATATTTGATAATTTATATAAAAAAAATATTACTGTTATAAGATGTTAGAGATTTCAGCATACCAAAAGTGACTTGCAGATAGAGTTTGCGTAAAAATTGAAAGAAAGAAATTGATCGCTTTTTGAAATTATTATTGTTATTTTTATTATTATTATTAAATTAATTATAATAAAAAATTAAATTGATATCTCTCTCTCTCAATATCTCTAAAATACTCAGTAGCATTTCACATTTAGCAGATAACACTACATGTTTACTCGGGAACAGAGTTTAAACACCACACAAACAATGGCAAGCAGATACAAACTTACACTACTTTATTAGAGTATATTAGAGTATTAGGAGTTCGTTGAGTGTTTTTTCTGGTCTTGAGCTCTTTTATTTACCAATTTAAAAAAATAAATTTTATGTCTCACCCAAAATGATATGATAAACGCCACAATATGTTAAATTTATTCTAAAAGTCTTTAGTTTATGGGCTCTTTCGGTCGCCCCAAGGCGACAGTGCCTACAAATTGTGTCCGCGAGTCCGTTCGTCGTCGTCCGTATGCCTCAATAAAATAATGCCCGCTGGGGAACATATGGCAGTGCAGAATTTTATTACGCCGTTTATGGCTTTTCAGCGTTATGATGATAGCGGGCTGGGGGGACGGCCTGATGGGCGTCTTTGTGCTGGTTCCGATGGACGATGCGGCCGTGCGCGAATATTTATTGATGTCAACAATGCAACGGTGGGGGGGTTGTAGGGGGAGAGAGAGTAGCTCTCTCTCTCTTCCTCTCTCTCAAGTGCTGAGGCGTTGGCGTCACTGAATGTGGGATGAGTTACGTGCCGGCATTTTAGCATTAAAACGCGGTCGGCGGCTATCAAGGCGCGTTGATCTAAACGCTTGGCACGCCTCAGCGCCCGGCAGCAGCATGTGACATATGTCGATGAGGGTGGCAACCCTTTCGCTTTTACGCTCCTGCGAACGTTGCGATAACAATCGGTATGAAGAAAATTACTTAATTTTTTTTGGTATTTTTTTATTTTTGTTTTCTATTTTTTCGCTTTTTTCTGTTTGCCTTGTTTTGTTCACATTGAGTTGTAAAATTTAGCACGCGACTCATAATTCAAATGTGGCAGCAACGTGCCGTTGTTTGGCTTACCTGTGCCGCACACGTAGCCCAGAGAATGTCCTGTGGCATTGCCGTCGCTTCGTTTGCTCTTTTCAGAAATTTGTTTATTGCGGCACTTGAGCAGAAGTGGCATCATCTTCCCGGCAGCCATTACAAGAGGCTCTCTGTTCTTGGCTGTGAAGATTGAGATGGAGATGGAGTTGGATGCTTCGACGTGCCTGCGCCATTTTGTGTCTTATCCGTCCGGTTGTCTGCTTGTTTGTGCTTTGCTTTGCAGAAATCGTTAAAGAAATGACAAATAAGTCGCCGCATTTCCTCCTCCGCCTCTCCAACGCCTTTCTATCTTTCGCTTCCTTTCTCTTTCATACTGCCTGTCAACGGTTTGACGCTGGTTTTTGTTGTTGATGTTGTTGGTGTTGGCGTCGCTGAAAGTAAACTAATATTTCATTTGAAAAATATATACCAGAAATGTCTTTTGTACATTTATTTTTTGACATGTTGTTTTGTTTTTCACTCACTTTTCCCCCGCCCCGTTCTCCGCTTCATTGCATAAACGCACGTTCGCACAGCGGGTGAAAAACAACAACGAATCGCAAGTCCTTGAGAACCGTTCCAGCTCAGATTTACGAGTATAGAAAACGTTTTCATTTGAATAACATGCCAACGAATACTTTGGACAGGCATGCCTGTCTTAGATCTGGCAGGGACATTCCTTTGTACGGTTGCGAATGCTTACCATAATAAAGATGAAGATGGAGCTGTTGTGACAGCCTCTATGATATCTCTCTCCTTCAGTCATATATATGGGTTCAGCTTTAGCCACTTGGGAATGCCACTCAACAGCATTTAAGCTGGGCTCTCATTTGAAATATTAGGAGACAAGAAAAACGACTATACTTATTAAACATCTCTGTTCATTCAGTCCGAGAACGCCCGACATTTCTAAAAATAGATAATGAAATTTTTTCTCAATTACCATCTGCAAGGAATGCAGACTAACGCAGTTCATACTATTCCGTTTAGTAAGGAGTAAGGACCCTTATAAAAGTGTTAAGATGTATATGGTAATTCATTTCCCATAGCGCAGCCTTTAGAACACTTTTTGAATATACTTGGTACTTATACAATTTTAATTTTCAATACCCTTTTATAACGCTGACCACAAAGCACATTTCCTATTCGCCTGCAATTTTTTTTAGAGTCTTACGCTCTGCGTTCAACATAATGGCTAACAAAACAGACCACACTTTTCAGCTCAACACTGCTTATTTCTGTGTATACCCTGCAATTATAACTAATTTGCATATAGGAAATAAATGTATTTTGCCAGGCTAAAAGAGGTTAGATAATATTTATCCATGCGAATGCATGTCTATATTCTATACCAGAGTAAAATAAAGGGTATCTGCCCGTTTAGCATGGGAGAGCGATCTTTTGTTTGTCTTGTTTTCAGCTGAGGCCTCCTTTTTCCGCGGTTGTTGGTTTAAAATCAACCTATACAACGTTTCCAACAAGAAATTTTATATGCATGCATTCCATTTTAGAATTTTACATTATGATGGCCCATAATAAACCTACTAAATTCTATATAACTTTGCTGCGCTTTTGAAAAACCATTATGTTGTAGTCAAGGGAGCTCGACTTCGATATACCCTGAACCCAGCTGTTAAACATATTCCAGTTTTATTGGAAAATATTCCTTTAAAAAGTTTTCCATCCAAGTGTGAACAGGTCTGCAAGAGCAGTCTTTTCTTATGGAAGGCACAGCGACAAAAATGCTTGCGGCTGCTGACAGAAATGAGATCAATATAATATATTTTCGACTATAACTTGGGTGTTTCTTATCCGATGTTGATTAATTTTAGGCAGTTAATCAATGATATGCATATGGATGTTATGTGTTAAATAAACGCTGCTGCATTTTAAATTGCTTCATTCATTGGTATCGAAAATCGATATGTATCGATATTCGGGAAACGGATGCAGTTATCGATAAACTAAGCAAACTTTATCTGAGGCGGGCATACGAGAACCTCTATTCTAGCTGTTATAGTCTCTGAGATCCGTGTGATAGATATACAAGTATTGACTCGGCTGATCCCGATCAAGAATATTTATACTTTATGGGGTCGGAGTTGCTTCCTTCTGCCCGTTACATTCATTTGCTCAAAACCATTATACCCTGTTTATCCATTTTTAAATGGTTCAAGGTATAAAAAAGAAATGCTTTATAAAGGCACTGCAAAAACAAATGAAATGCAGTCGACTTTTTTTGCAGCGCTTGGGTAGTTCACATACGTGTGCAAAGCTTTTTGATAGATTCAGGCGGAAAACGGATGGGGAAAAACAAGTTTTTAATTAAATTATGTGTGCAGTGGAATGCAAAGTGAAAACCTGCACAAAATTTCAAACACGAAAATTATGCGGTAAATAAAATAGTCATCTAACTGAGGGGAGAGGTTGCTGCTAGCTTGTCGAGCTGGCATTGGGGGCTGTGGGTGTGGTCGCCTTCAATGCCGCTGGCCTTGAGGCGGCTCTGTTTCATTAATTTTCCAAAATGTCAACAACTAATCTGCCAATTTGTTACTTTTATTTTTTTTTTGCTGCATTCGCTTAGAGGTGGGTTGTGGGTGGTGACTGGTGACTGGGGGTTTGCGTGATAAAGAGGAGTTGGGGGATTGGATTAGCAAATTGCTTGTACGCCACAGCATCAAAATCCTGTTTACTTTGTCAACATGTGTTAAGCCATGAAAATCGAAGACCAGCCAACAGCTGCGCTGTATTTAGGGGTGCAGAGAGGCAGAGTGAGAGAGATAGAGAGCTGGATGTTGGTTCTGTCTGAGTTGCTAGTTGGTATTCGGTCTTTACTAATTTTTGCTACTTAAGCGCGTGTTTTCTTGTCTCAGCGAGGCGATTAATATGTCACGACAATATCAAAGCTAATTGATCAGCCGGACAAACGATGTGCCCAGCACATTGTGCATAGTACACTCTTCGACAGAGACAATGTCAACTTGGCAATTAGTCGACAACGGAGCGAGTTGGTCAAGTCAACCATGTCAGCCAAGTGCTGAGGTGCGTGTCTTGACTAATTATGCAAGCTGTGACCATTTAACCAAGCTGAAATGTCCAACTGATAGCTCAGCAAAGGGAAGCAGCTCAATCAAACAAAACAATATACGATTGTTGAGATTAAAGTATTCAATAAAGCGATTTTATCTATTAAGCTATATCGATTGATAGTAATAAATATAAATGATTAAAGTAATTATCAAAATTACAATTTTAATTAATAATACAATTTAAAAAAATAATACAAATATTTAAGCAATGCAAATGGGACAACTAAAAAAATATTTCAATTAATATTGTATCAAAAATAATACTAACAAAAAATTCAAATAAATAATAAATCAAGATAGGCAACAATGGTAAGCGATGGTCTAACAATCAGAAAACACAAATGCCATCAATTTTATGCTTGAGGACTTGTCGGAGATAAAAGCGATTATTTTTCAACTGATAAGTAATAGAAGGATTACACTATGCCCAACATTTATTACTTTCACTCTCTGAACATTTTGAAATTCCATTATGAGTCTCAGATGCCGTTAACGTGTGAGTGGCGAAATCATCGCTTATTAAATAAAATAGCTGATCGGCCTATTTTATTTGTCTTTGCAAAAACCATTAAATGAATGAAACAATTAATTCGAATGTGGGCGAACCAATATTTGCATTTTGATCTGCATATTTGAAACCCACCAAATAAGAAATAAGTGAATTAAAATGGATTTCATTTCGATTTTTATTCTATCATTAAATTATAATAAATAAGCAATCTTTATCTTTTCAGCTGTTTGTGACATTGATATTGTAATTTCCTAACATCGAAATGAAATTCGAATACGCCAATTTGAGAATTCTGAAAATACAGATTGTTGTCCCTTATGGAACAGAGCTCAGGCGACAACTTTACGTTCAGTAGCGATTCGAGAATTTAAGAAATTTGGATAGTGGAATCTGGTTATTACATATTTTTCTTCATTGTGTTGACTTTGCGTTCATAATTTTCTTCACGCTGTCTCCTGTTCACTTTCGTAGCTCGAATTGACGCATTCACATCAATCTATCAATCAAAGGTTCATTGCGTACTTGAATACCTCATATTGACGAGGCAGGCACAAACAGTACTCAACTTCAAACACTCTACCCACTTTACACCAAGGAATACCTGAAACATGCACGTAGCTCATCTCCATCGGTCGATTGATAAACCTATATATATCACATACTTTAGTTACCCCCAGCTAAAACAAGAACTGGCCCTAGCACCCGTCTTTTTCCCATTCCCATTCCGATTCCTGTTCCTATGCATATCCATGTCCCGGTCCCGGCATTGGCATTGGTGTGGCCCTGCGATATGCGCATTTGTTAAGTGAACTGTAAATACAATTCCACACACTGTGAGATGCGAGTGTTGGCGGAGTGCCGGAGCTAAGCATCAGTTTTCCACTGTGGCACCAATTTTCAATTTATGCGATACAAGCGATAACTCTTTGTTCCCCCAACTCAACCCCACTCGAGAGTGTCGCTGCGTTGCATGCAAAACGGTGCTGCACCTTTGACGGCGCTAGCTACCCCGACTGTGTGCGTCTGCAGCGGCATGATTCCTGCTCCAGCGGGGTGCGCAGACCTTGATCCAATTTAGACGCTACTTACACCCCTGCTGCCTCCGTTTGTTGCTGTTGTTGTTTTTGGGCGAGCGTCTGCATTAAAATAACATTTTTCTATTGGATTCAATACTTCAACTCTGACGGCGCCGTTCGGCATTTGGGCTAAGGGCAACTGGGGCCTGGGTGCCGGAATATATGTTTTATTTCATGGGTGTTTAAATTTTAAAATAACAAGCGACGGCAGCGTCGCTCACTGACACGTGGCAATAAACAGGAGGAGGACAACGACAACGATACCAGGTGGGATGGGGTGTGGTCGGGGTCGGGGTCAGGGGGGTTAAAATGTAGCCGCTGGTGCCCATAAAGCTCATGTTACAAAACTTGGTGTTGTTGGTTTTTTACGTGGTGTGTTATTGTTGGGGCGAGTGTATTTGTTTATTGGCCTCATTGCTGGCTTCTACAATTGCATTTGCCATGGGCAACTAAACATTTGGTCTCTCCATGCCTTTTTTTTTGGCTGGAGTTACAAGCACTTGGCTTACATCTAATGCGACTTAAGCTTTATGGGTTTATGTAAATTATGCCCAAATGGTTTTCCTTCAGCTGCATGTCATTCCAAGTAGGCATCATATTTATTTCAAACAGCAACTTACGCTTCATATATCAAAGCTATTTTCCGGACCGGCTTCTATGTAGCTCTTCACATGATGTTTTTCAAAAAAATTCGATAAGCTTAGATTACACTCTTAAAATTTGGTAAATGTCACGCTTTTTAAACACGTTGACTGGATTTAATTACGTTTAAATTAATAAACAGTACACAACAAATAAATATCCTTTTCTTGGAATTTAAAAACAGCAATTTAATTAAATATGAATTATTTTATTATTTTTTTTTTTATCTTATTATTATTATTTTTATTATTATTTTCCTAATTTATTAATTTTATTTGAACTAAACACAGTCCACAATTCAATAAATATAATTATAATTATATAAAATGAACAGGAATGAATTAAGTTAAAATGAAAAAAACATTAATAAATGATATAAAGGGGTAGTAAAATGTAAGATGGTCCAACATTTATTGCGAGAATTTAAGACAGATAGAAAAAAATTTGTACAGCTCACAATTTTGAATGGATTTAAGAAATATAAAATACATCTTTGAAATATAAAAAAAAATTAAAATTAAAATGAAAAAGTTTCTTATTAAATTCGAATTTAATATGCAATATATAAAATACAGAATATCGTGGGTATTCAAATGTATAATGGTTCAACACTACTGATGTAAAGTTATACCGATTTTCCAAAAAAATATAAGTGGATTCCACACTGTGAGTAAAACACGTACCTTGAGCTTTCTTTACTATCCTTACTCGCTTTATCGCGACATGTAAAAACCCTGTTTGCGAATGTTTTGTTTGACGGTGTTGATTTGAAATAAGCTTCAGTTACAGAAGATTGCCTACGCTTGAGAGTCGGTCCGCGGTAAGCGTTTGAGAAATGGCAAGTAGCATTTCTTTCGCACTTTTGTTGACTGAGCGACCTTTTATGTAAATTAAGCAGCCATATGCATTCGCTTGTAAATCCGCAGCTGTTGTCAGTCGCAGTGGCCATTAGTTAGACGAAGCTGGGCCAGAAGTGCCCATTGCTGGTGCTACTCCCCTTCTCACCCATTCTCAAGACCATTAAATGCAACAGCTCAAAGTTTGTTGAATGCTACATCTTTGCCTCGCTGGCTTTCCTCCTGACTGACTCCTGTGGGACAGAGTCGAGGTGGTGGATTCTATTGCTCTATCCAGCGCCCGGAAATGCTTGCACAATGCCAAATGCCGACACGCGCAGAGGATTTGCTGTCACTGACACCCTCATCCACATTCCCCTCCTCACTCAAATGGGTGGGGGCAGGGCGGAGTCCAAGACTCAGCTGCAGCAACCTCCCTCGAGATACTCTACGCGTTGCATAATTATCAATGTGCGCACTAATGAAGCCGGCGTAAAATATGACGAAGGACATGTGCCGGCTGTCCAGCTCACTCTCGATTTATAGGCCTAAGCAACCAGCGAGTGGAGCCAGAGTTCAATTTGCCGGCGTCTGCCAAAAAATTTGACGCTTTTACGCAATTTTTCTTGGCCCATTATGTTTATTATTGTCTTAGCACGACGCGTTGTCCAAGTCCAAGGGGAGGAAGGCCGACTTCGGAACAGCCATGCATTATGCTTATTACTTAGCACTGCTGAACCCAATCCCAATCCCCATTCCGTACCCTTACCAAGTTGGCTAGCTCTTAAATGTTTGCACACAAGAGCGTTTATAGTCGCAGCTTCCTGCTGTTTACATTCATAATCCTAATGGAATTGATTTCAGTCCTGATCTCTGCACCGAATGGTTGGATAAAGTAGGAAAATTGCCATTGCTGCGGTTAGTCAGGAGGCTGTCGCTGTTAGACGACCAAACAACCCACCCGCAAAACAAAATCTGACGACCATATGCCAAAAAGTTTTACTGCCTTCACTTTCTTTCTGTCTTTCTGGGCAATAAATGAGTGCTTATAAATCAAACGAATGCATATTATATTCATGCAGTTTTAATGAGTTTTCCTTCCTACTGCCGCCTGCTGGGCTGAGCTGAATGAGCGAGTCTGCTGGTTAGGAGCAGGAGACATTTAATGCGCCAGACAACGCATAATTGCTCATCCCTTTAGAGCCATGCGTTGCACGCGGAGGTCATTGACTGGACTGTGCTGTGTCTTAGTCCTGCTTCGATCGATTTGTTGGTATATCGGAAATCGTTAAATCGTCATTTTACAATGTCCACACTTCAAACACTTCGCTTGTTCAAATAGTTGAGGATGAGTTCATTGTTGAGGGAAATTAACAATTTCCTCTAAAATTAATACTTAATTTAGTTAAACCAACTACTTAAATCCACTTCTATTACTATTCTATAAGCAAATTCAAATTATGTGTTCTCTCAGCTAGTCTAACTGCCCTCTTGCAATCTTAGCTTTGCCTTGCTTACCTTTCACTCTAACAATAAGAAACATTCCAAGCTTGCAGGCATCTCCTTAATTAACAGCTTCTCTTTATATGCGTATGCAAAGAATTGAACTAACTATAACTATTTATTTAACAACCAAGCAACAGCAACACTCCAAGCAGAAATTACTGCTTACAATGCAAAGTTGGTAAAGAACATGGCTAAACACAATAATTTGCTTTTAATTTGGCATTTTGTAATTCAAATGAATGTCCAACGGGAATTCGGGATAATGTTGCGGGCAGGCCAATAACTTCACTTGAAATATGCATGCATGTTGATATCGTGGTGTAAGCAAGGCAAATGAAATTTCCAACGCCAGCTACGACATATCAATAAAAGGGGTTTCTGCCACACACACACACACACACACACATATATATGTATTTGTATATACGTATGTGCGTCCACCCCTATAAATAACAAGGGCCGAGGGAGACAACTCACATTTACGGCAATCGTCATTAGCAGCAGCCGAGCACAAAGCACCGACCAGCAAATATCAAATGAGTGTTGATTCCCCCTCCCTTGTCCTTTATCCACTCCCACTCCCACTCCCACTACCCCTCCCTATACCCATTCTAAATAAACGAGTGCCAGGATTCAACGTCATCCCATGTCATTCACTTGCGGTTTTCAGGGCTCGACACACATACAATATGTATGCAGCGAGTCTTGTAGGGATTCGGTTTCGTTTCGGGCATAACCAGAAATACTTTAGCCACATCAGGACTGCCTCTTGGTGACAATTGAAAATCCAATAAAGGTCGCTGTGTTTTGGTTCAACGGCCGGTCGGCTCCGCATTGCTCCCCCTTAGCTGGGCTTTAGTATTTTAATTTAAACGAGGTTGCCGCCTAATCACAAAGCCAGCCCCCAAAAACCCCATGTCCCGACAAGAACGCATCCTGTGTGGCCAAAATATTGAAGTAATGAACTTGCTTTATGCCAGCAGTGGGCATCCTCTGTGCGGCTATATCAAAATGCCACTAAACTTGAATGTAGTTTGAGGCAACTTGTGGAAGGACTTGTGGCACTCGCACTTTGAGTTAATGGCACATAAATTTAGCTCTGTTCCCATAACTTTTGATTACTGGGGTGTGGCTAAGGAGGACGCCCAAAGGCAAAACTTCTTCGTCTATGCTGGTTCATTTTGGCATGGTTTGATATTTTTATTATTCCGATGTTGACCAGTGAACAAATCTGATGTTATATTCATACCATGAAAGCCAGGATTGAAGTGATTATAGTGTGCCTAAAATATTATTAATATAAAGTTATTTTTGTGAACTTGGAATAATATTAGTTAAGATCTTGTAGATGGTCTTCAAATATCTTAATAGATATATACATATATATTTAATTGGGTCGGACACGTCTCCTTCAAAGCGTTATATACATCATTACAATATGTATATAATTTTTTGTATGTAATTTTTTGAGAGTTGTGAGCTTTAGGCTGCCCCCAAAAAGCTTGTTTTGCAAACGCCTAAATTTCCACACTTATTTACGTGTGCAACTGCTTGCGCCACATATGTAACATTGCACCATCATTTCAAAGAAACCATAGTTGGGAGAGGAGCGCACTGTTCGTAGCACAAGCCTGAAATACTCCTGAATTTTGCTGCTCGTTCCAGTGTTCCAGTCGGCATGTGCTTGGCGATTGTGATGCGAGTTGATGATCAGCGAGAAGCTGCGCACCAGGATAAATACGTCCGCCACATTACCGGCGCTGCTCATCTGCATCCAGTCAATTAGCTTGACCATTTCGAAGACCTCACTAATAATATCAATGTTGGTATTATTTCTTGGCATACCCGAGACCTTGGCGACTGAAATCATTCTTAATAATGAGCATCGTCAGGGCCCGTTGCATTTGGACGACCTTTTCCACACGCTCCATGCCCGTGCCAATTACAAATCTGTCACATAGGACAGTGCCAATATATTCGATGCAATCGGGTGGCAAATCGATAGACAGTTTGCACACAGCATCCAACAGCTCCGAACGGTAACCCATGCAATCTGTGTCCAGCGGCTTATACGACTGCATTAAGATACCAAGATGATAATGATCGATCAGTTCAGCCAGTGCCAACTCCTCTATTTCGTAAGTTGCGTCAATAAAACGCTGGAATAGCTGTGCGGTGCTGTGAGCAACCAAATCAACTGATTTGATGGTTGAACTAGCCAGGAAGCCCTTCAAATCATCCTCTGTGTAGCCCAGTTTTCGGGTCTTCTTTTCGGGTTGATCCCCATAGCACAGCTCCGCAAGCATTAAACTTAATTTATCCGCCTGTTCTTGATTACTCTGATCAGTGCTCTTGCTGTTGTTGTTATAATTATTTGCTGCTGCTGAAGTTGATGCACCTTTTCTGGACCGAGTCTGAGCGCATTTTTTTGGTGCCATCGAATTTCTTATCTCGAATATTAGCAAAATGCTTATTTCGTTTATTATTTATGCTCGTTTTAGCTTGGAAAAGCCTACCCCAAGTGAGAAAACTGTTGGAATTTCGTTTAGATCCAAGCGCACAGTTTTACAGCGTATATAAACAAGATAACGATATGCAGGAATCACAATTTTATTAGTCGACGACGCGACGCATTCGGCAGTCAAAAACGGAGTGTGTACAGAACTATTGAGAGACTAATTAATAACTGTATATGCGAAGGGACGGACAAAGTAAAACTTGGGATAAGCTAATCGAGGGTTGCCAGATTGTTACATTGCAAACATTTGCAACATGATTCCTGCAGAATATCGTTATCTTGTTTATATACGCTGTAAAACTGTGCGCTTGGATCTAAACGAAATTCCAACAAATCACAATTTTATTAGTCGACGACGCGACGCATTCGGCAGTCAAAAACGGAGTGTGTACAGAACTATTGAGATATTAATAACTGTATATGCGAAGGAACGGACAAAGGAAAACTTGGGATAAGCTAATCGAGGGTTGCCAGATTGTTACATTGCAAACATTTGCAACAAAAACTGATTTAAGTTTCCTGTCATACTGTTAAGAGCAACTTGAATTCGAAAAACACAGTTGATTCAAAGCGGTTTACCCACGAGTAATTTTTGATATTGGCGGAATCGAGTTATTTGTACACCGTCTACAAGATATTATCTAATATATGGCCATGTCCGTCTGACCGAACTTTTTGCTTTAAAGCTATTCTGATGAAACTTGGGATATATTCATATTATGCCTTCGGTCACTCATGTTGCCGGAGGCGACCGGCTGCATTAAAAATAATCGGTCAAAACTTTTAATCTAATGGAATGTAGTTTAGGTAAGAGCTTTAATATCAACTCCGGTAGCAGCTTCGAAGAGCACAACAAATATACGATTGCTATATCAATAGCACAAGCTGATTTGTTCCTTCTGCTATTGCTACAACTGCAGATAGCACAATGCATATTTGCTCTTGCTACTGCTATTACTATTGCAATGCTGACTCTGCTTTTGCTCTGATAAAGTTTGTAGCAGTATCACTAGTCGTAGTATGTACTAGGATCACTAGAAAAATATATTTGAAGCTCTTAATATGTTAAAAACTGATGTTATCGGAGAACTATACCATTTAACTGTCATAAGAAGAAGCGGTGAAAAGATTATATTGATATCTTATGTTGATATCTCAGCAAGTTGCCAGAAATGATCATTTTGAGCAATAAGTGCTACTCGATTGTGTTTAGTCAAAGTCTGGGCAAGTTGGTCGGCCCATTGTGCTTGCTTAAATGTTTAGCAGATTTCCATTCATGGCAAAGAATCAAAAAAGGCCTCGATTGAAATGGGGAGGCAGCTGTCGTTCCACTCGCTTTGCCCCACTGCATACATGTCACCATGTCCTTCAACAGCTTTTTGCCCAGTTGGAGACTCAGATTGGGCAGCTTGGTTCAAACGAAGCGCTGGGGAGGGGGTGGGGGTGTGGGTTTGGCAACTAACGAAGTCTCCCGGCAGCAACACCTACGCACTGGCAGCCACACAATGACAACACACCACAAAACAAGTGTCGAGCAGTTAAGTTTTTGCCCTAGAAAGGATGTGCGTGCGTGTGGCTGTGTGTGGATATGTGATATGTGTGTGTGTGTGTGTGTGTGTGTGTGCGGCAGTAGTTACTGTTCCAGGCACTGGTGTCAAATGCAAATCCGGATGCGGAAATGCAGGCAGACAGAGATGAAAGGGGCGACAGACACGGCAGACAGACAGCAGTTTGGACATCAGAGCTGGCCAGTCATGCGGGCAGACAAATCAGCTTTCCTTTTACATACATACATACATTCATACACAAATGTACACACACACATACGAACTGGACGAAAGGACAGAGGCACAGATGAGTGATTTTTCGATTATCATTTGCACGCCTTGGGTGACAAATCAAATGCTCAGCAAGTGCATTGAAGCTTGGGCCAGGTCCTCATCTGGGTTTGCCTGGTTGGCCAATCTATTGTTGTTGGTGTCACTTTTATGATTGTTGTTGTTGTTGTTGTTGTTGTTCTCTCTCTGTGGCAGTGAGTTAGTTGGCTGCTTAAGTTTACAGGTGCTTACAAGCAGAGCCATTCAATCCGAGTGTTTGAGAGCAGGTATTGTGACGTTCACTGAAAGTTGGCGAAACACTCTGAACTTTGGTCCAACTCAGTTATTGCGAGGGAGTTTGTATCTTGAATTCTTTTCGATAACCACAACTTAGCTGAAAGATGATCATTTTCATTTCCTTACTATTTTACATTAACTTTATCGTACTTTTTAAGTGTAGATAGGATAAGGGCATGAGATGATACCAAATTGGACACACTTTATTCGATATCAAGTTGTATTTAGAATATGATAATGCATTTTTGGAATTTGCCTGCCGCTTGTCATTAGAATTTAATGTTTATAAATAGACTTAACAACTACCATTTGGAAAAATTAAGTCCAAATATAATATAGATAATATGAATGTAATAAATCCCTTAACTTCTCTGAACAATATATAAGGCAAGGGTAGATTTAAGGTAATTTATTTGTAACACAATTTCCCTCAACTTTGCTCTTCTTCATTCTAAACTCTATTTTATATCGTGTACACTAATTAATTAATTATTAATTGCTAATGATTAAGATGCGGTTTGATTAGATTTCAGTATTGGTATTTCAATATAACCCCAAGCTGGCCACACTAACTGGAACATTCAAATACCAATTTATACTTATGCATAATGCCCCTGGGTGAATTTCAAATACATTTAGCTCTGTTCTGCTCTGTTATGTTCTGGTTTGCATGCTTGTAGCTTAAGCCTACATGTACGACAGGACGTATGAGCGTTATTAATGTGCTCTGCATAAATACAAATGCAATTTATATGTGCATTTTCGCAGTACACATATGCATATGTAAATGCGACTCTTCAAGTGTGTGGCGTGTGTGTGAGAGTGTGTGTTTCTATGTGTAACTGTGTTTATTTTAATTACAAGCCCAGCATTGAAATGCTCCTGTTGCTCCTGAGCCAGCTCCTGGCTAGAATTGGTCCTTCTATTGCAACGAACCATTTTAATTGTAGCTTGAACGCATTCCAAGGACAATGATTTTAGCTGATGGATTCTGTTGATTGTAGGCAGAGAGACGATTGACAAATTAAATTGCTTATTGATGAGTGGGATTCAAACTCTCTACGTATAGAGTGGAATTTGCATACGTCGACTGCTCTCAGGCGTTATCAGCCTCGTAGTCAAAATTTCGAAAATGAAATAAGTGCATAATGGAAATTCGTGAAAGCCAATCTGGTAATAATTTAAATTGAATATTTATGCTGTGCTTGCTTAAGTGTGAGCGTGTTTGAGTGTGTATTTGTGTGTGTTTAGTGTGTGTACAAGGGATGAGGATGAATCCACTTCATTTACAACCAACTGCAGCCATTGTGACGAGCTGTGAGCTGTGAGGGCAAGGGATTGCTCTGCATAGTACATTAGTTTTGAGTGCGCTGCCTATTTGCATATGTGTATTTGCCTTTTGCCAATAAATTTCTAAAATATAGACACACAAACACACACACACACACACATGCCCAACATACACACACTCAAACCCAACTTCTATCTCGTGGCGTATCAAAACTTAAACTGTCATAACACTGATGAGAGATCCATTTAAATTAGTGCTTTGTTTGTATTGCGTTAGGACCAGACAAATTTGATGAGTCTCTGTTTGTGTATCCAAGATCCATAGTACACATATACGTTCTTGTTATTTCCAATTGCCAAACTGACCAAAAACTGATGACACACTACCTAAAATTGCGTATGAATTCTGTCATGTATAAAAAGCACAACACAAATATTTGACTAAAAATTACGCTGCAACAAATTACTCTAAACCATCTCAAAGTATTTTCAATTAATGCAATCTATAAGACTTTTGTAGATAAACTATTTCTAATATACACATATGAAAGTCTTTATAACAGCAAATCAATGCATGTGTGTAGTTTAGACAAATGTATCTGTCTATAAATACAAACGAGCAGCAGTTGAGTCTAACTCAATAAAACTCTTAAAAGTGTTGGCTAAAGGTAAGTCAAAAGGAATGACATAAAATACAGTTAAATAACACAATTTTGTATACATTTCACCTGCTTCATGTGTTGCGAGTTATATCTTAAAGTGAAGCCCACTTTAATGAATTCATTCATAAAAGACCCACTTAAAAGAAGATTATTTCATAATATTCACAAGCTACAAAACTGAAGTTATTTCTATTGAAATTGACAACTGAAGCAAAAAAAGTTACCGAAGATTTCTATCAACATTATTCAACTCACATAAAAACTCAGTGGCCATTAATACACTCAGCAGCACGAAATCAATGACTAATCAATTGAAATATGCAGGAAAGCTAACACGTGCCGAGTTTCTCAGAGCCAAATTGTCAACTTATTTCAATGAGCACCTGACCCCAGCCTTTGGGGCAACTCAAATATCCATCAGCAGCTTAACACCTCGGAACCCTTAGAATCGGCTGCTGGAGCTGTTAGCTAACCAAGTTATAACTTCTGCTCCATTTACCATTGGCCCTATTAAGAATTCTAAGCAATTTCCTTATCAGCTTAAATCAAATCCTGGCCGCTAGAGATGCCGCCATGCAATAATAATTAGCATAGGGACAATGAACCGCTCAAAACTCATGGCCGACTTTATGTTCGAGTGGATGTGGAGGCACTCTAAAATTTATCATTTCCACAATTTGCTAAACCAGAGAACGTATTGCTGGCACTTATCAGCACCATCATCGTCATCATCATCATCATCAACATCAACATCAACATCAAAATCAACATCATCATTGTCGGGTTGCTTTGTTGGCAGACGAATTCATAACTTTTGTGCATATTATTAAAATATGTAGGTCTGGACGCTGTGAATGACTCCATCAGTGTCCTATGCTGTCCTGTCTGCGGCAATTGTTCGGCTGGAAGCAATCAAAAATGTTGATAAAATAATTTCAAATTCCATTTATATCCTTAAGGACAATTTGGCATTCACCGGTACTAATAATAATATCAACAGCACCGTCGTCGTCATCATCTTTGTTGTATTTGTTGTTGCTGTTGTTGTTGTTGTTGTTGTTGGATTCATCGATGTGGCATCATCAATGCTCGCTTTTGAACCTGTCCTGCGGCGCATTTGCTCTCGCTGCCTGGCATCGCTGGCGCTTTCGCAATTTGTCAGCAATTGAAATTCACCAAACATTTTTGAATTTGTTTGGCTGGCTACACTTTGGCCGCGATTTCAGCTTGTGCCTCGGGTTTGGGGTTTATGGTTTCATGGCTGCCCAGCAGGCACATTTTGCATTTCTCGGTGCCATTCATCGATTGCCTTGGCGTTTGTCCTCCTCTCTTTGTCGTTGTCGTTGTTGTCGTTGTTGTCGTTGTTGTCATTGCATCTCGCTCGCTGCCGTTTGGCTGTAGCATGCCTCTTGCCTCTGTGGCAGGAACGGCACCCACTGTTTTGATTTTTATCCACAGCGTGAATATGCAAATTGGCAATGGAACCAACGGCGACAGCCAGCAACAAGGCGAGCGACCTTCTACAAGCTCCAATTGTTAGCTGAATTCTCAGCTCGATACTCTAAAACCTTTTTGGCCAAATGTTTTTTGGCCAATGGGAGCCAATCAAACTCACAGTCTGACAATGGAGCGAACAACATGATTTTAGCATCGGCCCAGGCATAGGCAAAGGCATTATGTGCCCCACAGCAATGTGCTCAAATTAGTGACGTTACTGAGCTTAAAAGGAACGCGAATTCGGCTGTTTAATCTAAATGGAAATTTTGAATTATGCTGAATTAAAATATTGGATAAATTATGATATTACGATATGGATTCAATAAATGCGTATATATAAACAATATATAAGCACAAATAACAAAATGTTGATGTGAGGCATTTTCTTTCAATTTTTAATTTGAGCAGAAACTATAGCTACTCATAATTTCGACTATACACTATTTTCCATGGAATTTGTTAACAAGATATGCCTTGTCTGTCGTTGCTTTTTGCTGTATCACTGTGCTAGCCAGAAAAGACACTTCGGCTTTTAGCATATTCCACATGCTGTCTCAAGTCAAAAAAAAAGTACAGCGCGCTATCAAACAATTTCCAGCAGCGAGAGCAGTGAATAAAAACCGAAAAAAAAAACAAAAATTCTGAAAGAATTCAATTGCATATTCAAGTTTTGCACTTGAAATTCACAGATTTGTATCGGTGCGCTCATATGAATACCCAAAGAGTTCCAGACCCGGTAGCGAACTCCACGGCACGGCTTCAGAGCCCCAGCCTCAGCTGGCAGCCAGGCAGCGTGGCAGGCAGAGCCAATCCCAGCACAAGCACGAGAAATCGAGAAACGGAAGCAGACGTGAAACCCGAAAGGAACCACAGGGTGTCTACCGTACAACAGGCAAGATAAATCTTTAGCCTTTGAACAAATGTTTGTGCATATTTGAACTTGCCAGACCAGGCAAACCAATTTTAAATTGGCAAGAGGTTAAGCCAAAACTAACAACCAGGCGGGTGAGGTGCATAGTATAGCATACAATCTGATGAAGGGGGAGTGGGCAAGCGGGCGAGTGGGCGGAGTATGCTTCAGTTTTCGTGGCTGCTACGTTAGTTGCATACATAATTAAGCGATATGCTATATTTGCCGGTCCTCGAATATTGTCTATACATAGTGGAATGCATTGATTTTATGAGTACTTATAATATTATGACAACGGTTGGCAAACGAAGAACATTAAGCAGGTTTGAGAAGAAAAAAGTCAAAGAAAATAGCTCCTAAATTTTACAAAAATTTTAGTTTGAATAAACTAGAAATATACATTTTAATGTAAATATGTTCATGCAACAAAAGATATAAACATATTATTATTATACCCCAGAAGATTTTGATCTGAATCTTAAATTTGTCGTGTGGTGTGTAACGCATTGAGGAAGACGTCTTAGTTTTAAAGACATTATGGAGGAAGAACAGAAGAACAATTGGTCGATATCAATTAACAATCGGTGTCAATATATTCTATCCCACCACAATAGCTATGAGTCTTATAACGTTACTAAGATTTTAATTTAAAAAAATCTGGTACATCCAACAGCTCCAAAAGGGGAAATCAAACAATGGATCAGTCCTTATACAAACAACTTTTTTAATTAACAAAATAACTGCACAGAAGTCAATATTTAGCCGGGTTTTATTGCTTCCAATATTTGGGCACAAGATTTTCAAGATGAAACCACTTTATTATATACGAACAATCGGCCTGCTATTAGATTTTATAATACAATTAAGGTGGACGCCATAAGTGGAACAGTAAATGCAAAGAAAAATGTATCATACAAAATCCTCTCCTAACACATATATCAAGTCTAACATATATTAAATTTCGATAGAAAATTTATTGGCGATCATGAAAAGAAATTACCCACAGAGTGCTCCATTTGTATTACCGTTAAAAAACCGGAAAACTCTCCTTATTTTATTAATACTAATAATACGAAATACAATTTTAATTCATATGAGGGAAGATTATAATCAACTTTAATGAAGCAATATTGTTGCTGTACGAGTTAATAATGCTCAAAAATATTTCGTGTGCCAATAAAGTGTTTTTGATATAATTGACTTATGATATTTTATTATGTATTTAAACCTTTACACATTTTGTTATGATATTAAGGGTAATTACATTACCTTTCCAATAAGCTACGAATGAATAGCAGTTTGGGTTGTGCTAATGATACCAAAGGCTTATTTAGTTATATCTTACTAGGTGTTGTTCGTTTTATTTTATCCGGTAAAACCCAATTAAGTAGCTTCTTTGATTGCCATGGCTTTCCAGTGTTCAGTTCAAATTAGCCGTTAATGGGAATCCTTTTCATGGACACATTTGTACTCCACTGTTGTTTATTGGTTAAAGCATGCATGTCTGTATGGATATACGAGTAGGTGTGTGTGTGGTTGTGCTCGGACAGCTCGTTAAATTTCATTCACTTTGCTACGAAGGGACACAAAAATTGGCATAAAATGAGCTTTTTGTGTGGCAGAGAAAAGCCAAAAAAGAAAATAGTAAGCACATATGACCACGTTTCCTGTCCTGACATTGATGTTGCCGTTGTCACAGTCGCCATCGTTGTCGTCGTCGTCGATATCTTCGTCATGCTCCGGCAGCATCATCATCATCGTCGTAGTCATCATTAACAGTCAATCGAGTGAGCTCTTTTATTCGTTTGCCATTGACAAGGCCAAAAGAGTGGACACTGCCCGGATATCTGCCCGTTCGACAGCGTCCAATAATTCGCAGCTGTTGGACGTACGGGAGATTGGCGCACATATGCAACTAATTGATATTATATGAATAATATGTTAAATACAAATGGGATGCAGATGCGATGATGAAAACAATGACAGCAAAAACCAATTGCCATTATATATGTGTAATCAAAATAATGAAAAAGAATTTTGTATAAGAGCCAATGGATTCGCCATAAAGCAGTGAGGGAAAAGAGCATTACAAAGATATAAATGGGAATTTGCCTTACACATCGTAAATATAAAGATCGTACATATATACAAACATTGAAATAAATGGCATTCCTCATAAACAAGAGACTGCCGGTTGATCATTGTAGGGATGGAGCCAATAGTAATGCTTTGTGATAAATAATTTGAAAATTATAATAAATTGATTTGTAAAGTTTTTCCGTTTTCCATCCAATCAGGTCTGAAATCATTTTCAAATATATATATATATATATATATATATATATACTTTGCTTTAAATTTTCTTAATTTGAAATTTTAGTTTAATCATTGATATTGAATTTAATATCGTATAATTTGTAACTTTAAATTGCATTTTTACTTTTAAAAAACTGTGGACGTTCTTAGGCGACATTAAAACAATAAATTAGTAAAGAAAAGATTCAACATTTGTTGGTTTTTCAACAAGACTCTAAAATATCATGTCTTGCCAGGGCTGTTAAGGTAGAGTCCACCTAATTTGCATACTCCACTGTCTGACTGGCATTGTAAGGTTAGCAGTGGAGCAACCTTAAAAGTGCATTTACTGTAACTCCGCCACTTTGGCCACGTTAAATGCCAATTAGTTGCCATTTAGGAAACTTGGCACTCTGTTGCAGGCGAAAAGGCGCAAAGGCGAGCAGCCCCATGGTCCATGCTCATTAACAATGCCAATTGGAAAAGTCTTGCCCAATTCAAATCCAAATCCAAATCCAAATGCAAATCCAATCGCGCTACAATGACGCGTCTAATTAGTCAGGTTGAGTTGCGCCCCGACGGACAACGAAAATCCCAGGCACGTTTCAGTCGCCCAGTCGCCCAGTCGCTTGTCCAGTGCTACAAGGCTGCACACCCCGCTGTGGCACTCCGAATGTTGTCGGCATTATAAAATATTTTCTCGGTGTAGCATTCACATCGAGTGGGGAATTAAACAAATTTATTTGGCACATCGAGCAGCGACCCGGCAACAGCGTAACTTCATTTTGAACAATAAGACGAGACGGTGACTCGGTTCCCTTCTACAACATTGCCATTGCCAGCCTGCACAGAGCCAGTCCAGTCCTTGGCTGGCATCAATTTATTAACACTTTTCTCGCTCGTGTTTCACTTCCCGGTCGGTGACGTTGACTGCGTGACTGCTTCGCTGTGCCTGCAGTTGACCCGTCGCCTTCAGACATTAGATAACAATTCTCTTCCGCTAAATGCAGCCAAATCCTTGTCGCGTCGGCCTAAAAGTGGTTGGGGGCGGGGAATCGGGTGACAGACGGATGAACGGACTAACGTCAATTTTGCAATTTTTAGCATGCGAATGCAGCACGAATGTTGAGTCCAGCTGCAGTCCGAATTAGACGAACGTTGCCCGTTTTTAATTAAAAAGGTCAGAGCGGGTTCAATTTATGCTGATGTCGCAACGAACTAGCAGCGACTTGCAGCTTATTTGCAATTGAGAGAAAGACGTTTTAGCTGCGTCAGCAACAGCAACAGCAACAGCAGCAGCAGCCCCATAGAGTTGTCCGATACTTACCCACTCTAAGTGCAGCTCCAGTTGGAATTATTGTAGCTCGCTGACAGTTCCCTGTTCTGGCACTTTGACAAATGCTGTTGCCCGCCACAAATCGTTAATCTCAATACACAAGGCCCACAACAATTGGCTGGCCAATTAAGCAGGCAACTACACACAAGAGATGAGCTCAGGTCCAATGTAGCCCTTATCCTCTAAAATAAATCAAAAATTACATTTGCTATATTTTAAGGTTAAAATTATTTGGGGCGAAACAAAAGTAAACTTAGTAATGTGACACCATTTCATTTAATTAATTAATTAATTAATGTCTAATAAGGATAATAATCGAATAATCTAAGTCTTAAGGCATATATCTTCGCAGCTGTGTTTTAATCGTTATATGGGCTCTCATCTCTAAGTACTCCAAAATGCAACCAACTGCTGCAAGGGACTGGTCTTTGTGTTACGGTCGCTTTGCATTTGTTTGGCTGGTTCCGGCCCGTTGCCTGGCAATTGACATGATGATTTCGGGTACAAATTTTCAGTTCGATGTTGTGGTTAGCAGTTGGAGGAGCAGCAGCAGCAGCAGTGAGTAGGGAGGAGGGATTGAAACCGATGTGCCGTGGGTTTCATTCATACATTGGTCGGGTGCATGTTTTGCTCCCGTAATTGACAACAACAATTGACAACCGCCTCAAATGGCAATACCTCGATGGTTTTGCTTATGCTCCTGTTTGCACTGTTGTTGTTATTGCTGCTGCTGCTGCTGCTGCTGCTGTTAATATTGTTGCTGGTGTTGTTGGCCTGTCATTATCCTGGAGCACACCGTAACAAAAAGAATTGCCGTGTGGTGTGTGCCTTTTGCCAGCCGTCTGTTGACCACCTGCGGTGCTAAAACTAAACATTTTCAGCATTCACATTGTTGTTGCTGTTGCTTTTTCTGTTAGTGTCGTCTGTAAAATATGTTGCGCCATGTTGACTGCGACATGCAACTCAGCAATTGCCAGCCGCCATTCAATTGCATTATTTATTAATCGAATGCTGTTGACACTGCACCACTTGCCAAAACATTCAAAACATACAAAACATTTAGCGCAGCACACGTTGATTTTAACAGCGGCTGGTACACAACCGAGATTATCAAATACCTGCAAGCTTTTCCTTAAAATATGTTGTTTTAACTGTATTGGTAAAATGTGGGTTTTCTATCGGAACAGAAGACCTTTTTGGGTGGCAGCTTCGAACAGCTAATTTCCATTAGTTGGTAAGTTTTTATTTCACTGGATATAATCCTACTCTCTTTTAGAGATTAAAGACCGAGTTTAGCGTATATGAAAAATAGAAAACCGCTTAACCGGAAGCCAGCGACAAATATATATTATTTATTGCAAACTATATAAATCTTATCATTAAAAAACATTTTCTATTAATTAAATGCTCAGCTCAGTTTCAAGAGATTTATTAGACTAATTTAGATTTTAAATACAGAATTTGTAGATAAGAAAATTAAAACATATTTAAGCATTAAAAATTTAGAAAAAATTGTATATTAATGATGATTGGTTTTTAAGAGACTTTAACTTATTTTAATACTTAAATTGAATATTTGGAATAAATGTCAAGCTATGAGTTTTTTGTGTTTTTTGTGATGTGAGCATCTGTGGGTACAAAATATATCTTTATTACTTATTTTCTCTCTACGAATACAGTAATCTCAGACAACGATTGATAATGCAAGCAAATATTCTGATTGCATTCGTTAAATATTTTATAGCATATGCAATAAAGCATGCCGCGACACGACCGCTTAAAGCCAAAACCAACAAAGAGGTTTGTATTGTAATGAATTCGAATGGGTCATAAAAAGAGGCTTCACCGCCTGCCCCGTACCTACGTTGAACACATTCCAAATCCGGTAGCCCCATCGGCAAAAATATGAATATCCATTCAATCAAGCAGCAAAAACAAGAACCATATCTGGTAAAAATATGTCCGGTCATTAATATCGATGGATTACATGCGTCGAGTATTTACGGATATGTCCGTTGTGCCTTAAAAAAAAAGGAAAACAAATCGCAGGCAGATGCAACATAATCGGACTAACGAATATTAGATGCTCTTTGAATTGTAGTCTGTTTTCATTTCAGTAATAAATTGCTTCGTTAAGCGCAAATTATATTAAATGTAGCTTTAATCCCTGTTCTCTTCCTTAAAACTCCAAATAACTAAGTTGGTAAGAAACTGGCTTTAAAATATGCAGAAATATTCTTCTTTGCAGTAACACCAAGATTACAAAACAATATGGAAATGAGAATTTCATTCTCTTATTTTGTATGTCCAATCGTATCAGTATTTTAATATCGCTTGTTCTTAATATGAGTGCAAAAGTTTATACACCCTACAGTTGAATACTGTGAATTTTAAAGCCGATCTCCTTTTCAGATGGTGACTGTGCGGTAGGTGCGGGTAGAAAGGAAGGGAAGGATTTAGTATCTGCGACAAAATCACCTCAATTAATTTAATTAGTCTGCGGTTGTTGTGCATTTAGCAGCCGGCGCACGATTCCCAGCTGCCCGGGTACCCAATTCGTTCTGATTGATATTCTTTTATTTTGGCGACTGCTGACTCCAAAAGTTTTAATGCGCCCCACATCGATAAAGGGGGAGCAAGGAGGGGGTGGCGTTGGGAGCTGCAGGGACCAAATCGAGTGCACAGCATGACGAACCGCGATGCCCAAACTGACCGCCGCCAATGATTAATGCGTGTACCCCGTTGCTCGCTGGACAGGGTTTATGAAAATCAGTGATAAACGTTTGATAAACGATATTGAACAGCGAGTGACATTTGACAGTTGGAAATGCAGTCCCAAAACGAGACGTGCTGGGATCATTGCCTACCCGACATCATCTTCATCGCACGTACATAATTAATGCTGCCCCATGCTCCATGAAAGCACTTCACTCAGTTTTATGGCATTTATGGTTTGAAATTTTTTTGTTTTTAGTTGAAGCTTTAAAGTGTCCGAAATCGTATTCTTGCTGAGATTTTTATTACATCGCCATTCAAGTTTCGATTGTATTTTTTATTTAAAAATGTAAACAAGTCCATTGATTCCCGGGGTCAGCGGGCAGCTGGCATTTCTTGTTGTCGAATGACTCTGCACTCTGTTTACTTTTGTTTGATATTGAATTTCAATTTGTTGTTGTGCAGTTTCCCCGTCTTTGAAATTGATATAGAAAATCAATAAAAATTTGAATAAGAAAATCTACAGTTAAATTTTAAGGTGCGTTCCACGCTGTTTTAAAATAATTTATTTATATTAAAATTTATTGTGTTGTTATACAGACAGATTGCGTTTGATACTTATTGGTATTTTTCTTCTTCAGTTTTAAAAAACTTAAGATTATTATTCAAGTCACTAGTCCCATTTTTAAAAAATAAAAAAATAAATAAATATATATTGTAATACCAATATATAGACATTAAATGTTAAGAATTAAGATTTTGTATGTGATAATTAATACTTTAAATATTTTATACACTATTCAATTATGGAAATAAAATTCAGTGCTTACGTAGACAAAATAAATTCTTAAATAATTAAAGTGTATAACAGGCTTTTAAACTATTCATGAAATAACAAGTATCTTAGAGATAACCCAAAATAGTTCATTTATATACTAACTAATTTCCCTATTATGATAATCCAAAAAGTGCTGTTCCTAAACCACAAACTCGCACCACAAAGCCTGTCGATAGAAAGCGGTTCGAAAATATTTCTTTAGCAAATTGATTATCAATTTGCATTCACAATTTGTACCAGAACAGCGCAACATGCCGAAAACACTATACATGAAATTTTCATCTCGATGACACATCGGCGTGAAACTTTGAAATGCTCTTGCTTTGCATTTCAAATTCAAATTGAAATCATTTAATTGTGCTGTGTTTTCTCTTCCGGCGTGCATATGTGCATATTTATGTGAATACTTTTGTATCAGCTTTCAACTTTGACAAATCATTTCCAGTTACAGTTTCCTCTCGAGCAGCAGATACAAAAATTAACGTTTATCATTTTTATTACGGTATACGTTGCACTAAAAATGCAAATGTTTTTTTTTATTTATAGAGACATTACTTGACCCCTTTCGTTAGAGCTGTTTCTCATAAACACATACGAGTAAATATGTATAGGTAAATATATTGAAGACATATGTGAATGCCGCCACAGTTTTATTTACTTTTTCAATTTGATTTTTTTTTTGCTCTTGCGGTTGATTATTCATTTTGATTTATTTTAATTCGTAATAAATTACAACTTTCAACTGTGGTTACCAATATTTATGCCTGTAGGGCAGCATCAGGTGCTCAACCTCTCTATTTGGATGGGCTTCAACCTATTTGAATCGGGCGGAGCATCGCTTGATGATTTTTCAATGTTAATGTGCTAAACGAAAAAATAAAAGTGAGAGTCTATCGAAAATGAATTATGAAATGTGTGTCAAGAGCTGGGAGTTATTATTGAAATACGAGCACATCGAATTCGAATTCCCGCTTGGCCCCACAGCTCAAATGTTGATTGTCACTGCCAATAGCATCGCTCGATGCAATATGGGAAAGCTTTCAGCAATATGATATACGATTGGGCTATAAATATTACGGGCAGTTAAGGTGTCGAGCACAGTAGCTGGTTCAATTTACCATTTGCTCTGCTCTTGTGGTTAGTCCAACTAGTATCATATGAGTAAGCCGCTTTTCATGGCCATAGGCATAGAGTCATTAGTAAGGACGAATAGAAAGCTAATCAGTTAATTAACTCCGATAAAACAGATTATGCTAATTTATTTAAAGGATTTGAATGTACCTACTAACCTGATAATACCGGTATTATACTACAAAATATACTTCACAAAATAAACTTGATCAGTTACATGCAGTCAAATCGAATGCAAAATTTGACAAAGCCATCCTTTGATTCATAACTGATGCACTTCAATGCTATAAATATATGCCAAATATATAGTAATTTTGGTGGATGTCACTGTCACTTGGAATGTCAAAACATTTCAATTTATAATTACGAAAGCAAACATAATCCATATGCTGTTCATAACAAACATGTGCATATTGCAGGAATTGATTAAAACTGATTGTTGCTCAGTTTTAGGGCAGCTGCATAATTAGAATTGCAAATGCATAATGCAAAAAATGTTGAATTTCTGAAACCCTAATGCGAAAATAAACAAAATTTATGGCGAAACGAAAACCAAGCTCGAAGTCAAGTGCCGTTCACACAATTTAGTGGCATTAGATGTCCGAATCCATCAGAGCCCATCCAAATCCACCCACAATTGCGCAACTCACACCCAGATCGCCAGAGGCGTGCGTCAAGCGTGAATTATGACAATGTGTTTTCCAAAAATAAACATCAAATTGGAGGGGAAAGAGTGAAAGCTAGCGATAAGGCCGTGACATGGGCTCTACATGTCCATAATTTCTGCAAAAGCAACATAAATAAAAAAGTGTGTCTGCATAAATTTCGAATCAAAACACTGGCCAGCACGAAGAAAAAAATAAAAATAAAAAAAACTAAATTAGTTAATTAATGCAGCACAAACACAAAATCTGAGCAGAAATGGACGCGGGTCATCATCAATCATGGGCGAACCTCGATCTTCAGTCTACTGTGGCGGCTCAATTGTTGTGTGTCAAAAGTTTTGGATTAAAAATAATTTGAGGGTTGCTACGGGAAACGAACGCTGCTTTCGCTTTCAGACACGGCCCGATTGACGTTCAAAATTGCCCAAGGGGAAGAAATATTCAGCAATTAGATGCCCACATATGTGACAGGTAAAGTGATTAAGCGCCTGGCTACAACAAAATATTCTCTATAAATGCCAGCGGTGAAGTAAATTGTGGGCAGTGAAAGATGCCAACTTCAAAAACCACAATGTATCACATTTCGCGCTTTGAGGTTTTTTCAATTTATTTTATCTATTTATTTTTACATTTTGATAGAGAATACTGCTAAGCCGAAGGCAAACAGCAAACTTCCATTAGTCTAAAAAGTATTCCAACTAAATGTGAAAAATAAAATTAAATTGCGCTGTGCCTATATTTATATGCTCTTCCCAAGACGCGCTGAATATTATTATTATTACTTGATGATCATATATTTAATTTCCAATGAATTGCTTTTCTCAAATTTTACTGTCTCACAACTTTTTTTTCCAAATATATTACTCTCAATGTTTTTATGTGATGAGAATGAATACCAATATGCTTTCAGTTCAGTTGGGTATCTAAAATTCTCATCTCTGATTGACATTTTTAATCGTCTGTTGTCCCCCGCGGATTCGGTTTCGCAATACATTCGAGAAACACCTCTGGTCCCACTCATTTGTTGGATTCCCCTGATGGGGGAGGACGTCTATTTCCGACAGGTGCACAGAGTATTTGTTTGGCTAATGTGGAGGCATTTGGGATTTGCATAAAGCCTACCAAAGGAAATGAAAAACTCTCTGTGCATTTTTAATTAATTAATTAAGGTGAGTCTCATTTGTGTCGCTAGTGCCAATAACGAGGCTATCAACGTCGACGTTACTCGTATTATCATTCCCCATTCAAATCAACGTGATGATGATCGGACGGAGCAAAACGCAAATATTTGTACTTGGTTTGTGTTCTCGTTTGGCTTTGCTGCCACTGTGTTTGCATATGCATGAACTTAATTTTAATTAATATTTTATTATCTTAATTATGCATCGCACCTTGCCACGTCCACGTCGACGTTCGCGACCGATTCCGAGTCCGAGTCCGTCCGAGAGCTGCGCCCTCTTGTCGCCAGTTTAGTTTTCGACCTTTTGCTTAACAAATTATGGCCATAAATAAAGTAAACGAGTTAAAAGTGGTTTTGCGTGTAGACAGCTAACACGGACATAGACACAGGCTCGAACCCCGAGCCTCCCCGGCTGCCAGCCTGTTGTCTCTGCCCCTCTCCTTGTCTCCCTCTCTATCTATCTCCCCTGTCTGCTTTCGGTCTAGCCACAGTCTGGCGACGCTTGGCTAATGTCATTTTCATATTGGCCGCTATTTTTCTAACCTCTTTGCAAAGGGTTAATTCTTTGACAAATGTGCAGAGTGCACTGCGTACAATTTTATTTGTACACATTTCTGTTGCCTTTGCTATTGTGGTGTTTTGGTTAATTTGGGCTGATTTATTGCGTTTTATTAGTGGCGCTAATTGGCTTTAAGTTGTCAGCTGAAAACGTTAGTTTAATTCAGAGCAGGTAGCAAGTCTCTTTCGTTGCGTCGAAAAGATCTTAGATAAAAAGACTTTGCAGAGATGTAATCAAATTATACTTGTGAACATAAATAAGCAATTTGAAAAGGAATATAAATATTTATCAGTGGATAAAACTAAGTTGAATATTTATTTGTTTATATTCTAAAACAATATTAAGTATTAGGATTGAACAAAGATATATTTAAGATAGTTTTCTAGATATGTGGCGCTTGGGTAATATTTGAGTTACAGATATTATAGATGATGTGCTTGTTCTCGTATTCCATACGAGACTTGAGTCTGTTTTACGACTTCTGTCCACACAAAATACAAATATATTGGAAATTCTCGGTTAGAGCACCCTTATTATTAAATGCTAAGTTTTGTATATGTAATGTACGACGACAATTCTCCTTCTTCTTTGCCAATTAATTAAGTTTGTTTTTCGCCAAACCTTTCTTCAAAATTCCAGACATCGTTCTTCGATATTTCCAACAAAAATATTTCATATTTTGAGCCGTTGCCGCCCAATTAAATTTTGCGGTTGTGACCAAACAAAAATATTTGGCCAGCATCAAAAAGCTGATGACGCGTAGGTTGACAATGATGTTGCCGCCTCTTTAACGCAAATTCCATAAAAGCAGTCAGCAGTCAGTAGTGAGTATTGTCACCGTGGAGCATTATAGTTGCCGTTCAGATCCTGGCCCCTTTGCTCCATAGTCGGCTTAGAAAAACATGAAAAATTTAAACAAGGCGAATACGAAGCACGACTGTGTTTTGAAGCTGTGTTTTGTCTGCTACAAAAATTGCAAGTGACAGGCAATTCATCATTCATTCGGTTTTCGAGTTGACTGACTGCCTGCTTGCCTGCCTGCTAGCCTGCCTGGCCTGACTCGTCGGTCAGTCTGTCGAGGGGGCGGAGTTCCCTGTTCCCTGTTGGCTGGCAATGATTCCTTTTTTGTCTGCGCCAAAAGCAATTTTATGGCCGGCAACTTAAAGCATTGCCATTGCTTTGACAATTTCATGCATTTAAAGGTTACTCGTGCTGGCCTAAACCTGAACCACAGTGGGTGAACTTGGAAAGTTATAGTTTACTTGGAATATGAAAATAGATAATAAATAAATAAATTATCTATACGGATTTTGTACGTATTTGAAGTTAAACATGTAGAAATTGTATTAAAGTTAATAATTCATTGATTTGCACCACTGTGCAACGCCTAGTGTTAGTCTTTTGGAATTTTAAATTGTTTTAATGCGTGCGCTGCGCATCTGACAGCCACACACCACACCCATGAGATGATGTCGTCAAAGTGCCAGCCTAGAGCTTTAGTTCCCGGGTCGCAGTTACGAGTATCCAGCAAATTTCAGTTGCACTTCAAGGATCAATCAACTTTTTAGCACGACTCCTGCTGATGAAGTGCCGCCGCTGCGCGCAGCAAACTGCGAGCTGCCTGTTTAATATGCAGCGAGTAGCATCGCCAAGCTCGTCGAGCAAACTGCACCAATTTGGAGCTGGCCATTGGAAGTGGCTACGAGTTGGTAGGTTATAGTATTTGGCTGACTGGCTGGCTGCTCTGATGCATTTCATCGCGCAGCGGTGCAGTTCATAAATTTTTAAACGTTCGCCTGCAAAACAAACAAGCTGCCAGCTCCAGCTCGGTAATTTATTCATTGCAACGAAGACACACGCATGTAATCAATTTTTATTTTAGAATTAGCCTCACCGCACGAGTTGGTGGCTGCCAGCCAAGGCAGGTGCAAAAGTTCCTTTGCTCTATTATAATTGGATTACAAACAGTTTCAGTTCAGTTCGGTTCTGTTCTGTTCTGTTCTGTTCTCTGGGCTGAGTTCTTTTCGCCAAGGACCTCGCACACTGCGTACATTAAACTGGTGAGTACTGGCCGCATCTTATTCAGGTTGTTGTGTCTGGTCCGGTCTAGGCTTTGGACTGGGTATGGGTCTGGGACTGGGACTGGGACTGGGTCTGGGACTGGGTCTGGGAATGTGTGGACTTGTCTGGGCTGCTGGTGTGGCATTTTTAACGAGCGCATCGCATCGTCTGAGCTGCAGTCATTTACAGTCTCTGTTGGGGCGGCTGCTTTTAAATGACAACGGGGCCCGGAGCCCCAAAAAGAGGAAGACTGGGGAATTGTTGGTGCTGGTGCTAGTGCTGCATGGGGCATACTGCGTGTGGCAGTTGAGACAGTTGAGGCAGTTTTGAGTGCGCCATAAAGCGGTTAAAAGCGACGCAGTTCTTGAGCTTTAAGTGCAGCTGCGTCAATTGAGGCAGCTTAATGCCGCTTCCTCTGGCCATTTTTAGCTCATTGTGTTAATCCTCCGCTTAACCTTGAACTCCAGCTGCCAGTGTATCATCTTGTGTATAGTAAAGATAATGTGAGCCTATGGAATTCTCACGTATATAATCAACCTAATCTCAATTTTTTTTTTACATTTCTTAAAGACAATTTGGTATTCTTGGAGCAAACATTTTCAAATGGCAAAGCAAAGTGGACTCTGCACCCAATCAGTGGTCTGCTCCATTTGTATGTATCACACTCTAATTTAATATTTTGTGATTTAATTACATCTTTTGAATCAACTTTTGATAGTAAAATAATTGGTTAGTTATAAATGCATAGTAAGATTGTTTAGGTTACAGTAAGCTCAATACAAATATTTCATTTTGCTAGTTTTGACTTTTTAATTTAAGTCCAGCACATATTTCATGATGTTTATGGCCAAGTTATTATTATTGATAAGCAGTTAGATTTAGGTGAATGGAATGAATGAGCAGCTGGTGAAGTTCTTAGTGCCATTGAGAGTTAAATCTTTGCAGAATTGGTTTCGATTGTGTAATGGATTCGAGGATAAATCTCCGACCGCATTAGATACATAAATATATTCTATGTGTCTATCTCCCTAAAAATGTCAATATGCTTTTCCATTTCCGGCCAAACTCAGCACATACGAAGGCTTTTAAGCAGCAACTGACTGCAACAACAGTAGTCTATAACAGTCTAGTTGTTTTGTGCTAGCTTCTAGTAGAAAAGTAGCTTTGATCCGCTTGTCTCAACATTTGCTACAATGCTGCTGTACATAACAAGGCAAATTCGCAAAGCGATCGCTAAGGGAAGCAAGCCGATATACTGTGCTCTCTATGGACACGAAAAAGAGACTACCCCTTGGATACGGCGATTGCGAATCGCGGCCAGCTTCGTGCTTGGTGTTTTGCTGGCATATTTGATGTGGCTGCTCATTTCGGTCAATATTAATCTAAGCAAACTTTACGGCCACATTGTGGGTGAGGGCATGTTGACAGTGGTATTCCTGCTGCTCAACGGAGTCCTATATGTGATCAGCCCCACTGCTCGTGCGGTGACCCTGCTGATATTTGTGGGGCTGCTAGGCCGGGCGGGTCGTCGCTATTTCCGTGCGGCTGCCTTTGCGTTGATCATTGCCGGCCCCATTGATAACCTGGTGCGGAATGCGGGTGAGGTGGCTCGAGTGTTTGCCTGTACCACAGAGCTAACCTACAATCTGACGAAGACACGCTTCGATCTGATGGCCAGGCCCTTTACGAACACGCTGCAGTACATGGCCGATGACTTAACCGAAATACAAGGCAACTTCAAGCAGCTAGAGGACATTCTGAACGATCTCAAGTACGCCGTGAAGCACTCGGACATTGAGGATGATAAATTTGGTAACAATAAGCTCCGACGAGCTGCGAATATTTCTGTTGAGGAATCCAATAGTACCAGCTCCAATGCGCAGCTGCCCAAAGCGGCCGATGTGCAGAGCCAGTTTTTGCGCAATTTGCGTAATCGCTGCAAGCATCAGCTGCGCAGCGGACATAAGGTTTGCCAGGAGGTATTCCTACAAGGCTATCGCAAGTGTAGCACCAATTTTCCGGACTGGCTGGCAAGCGCCATATGCTGGCCCTATCGGGTCGATATTATATGCAAAGTCAATATGTTTGGCAATCCCGATAAAATCTGTGACGCCTCCAAGGTAAATTGAGACTTTAAATGATATAAGATACCTTAAAGCCAATTTTACATTTCTTACTTAGGTGGTGCCGGCTAATTTCGGCAAAACATATGTTAAGATGCTGCAAGCGGAGCATGAACTCTTCGAGAATAGCACGAATATCGAGATAACATATCAGGTACAAAACATATCAACATCAGCTCAATTGCAAAGTGCACAGGCAACGGCCGAGGAGGTTGTCGCGGAGTTTGAGCGCAAACGGCGCACATTTAAGAGGGTCATGCTGATTATTGAGAAGATTTTATGCCTAATGATCTTGGGCGTGTTGTATGCATCTTTCGATTACCATTATCGATATCGTGTCAATATTGAATTCGATAACTTCTACATTACGGACTATTTCGAGCATGTAGACGCTCGTCGCAAGGACGCCAAATTGCGTTCACTTTTACCACTGCACAACCACGAGAAATCCCGGCTTGTGAATGTCAATCGAATATGCAGCCACAAACGGGAGCAGGCCAACTATATTTGCTTGTACATGTTACAGTTCTCGCTAGAGGTTGTTACCGCCGGCCTGTTTCTGTTGCTGGACCACATGGTTGTGACTCTACTGACCATCATACACCGACGATCATTGATCACCTACCATCAGGAGGGCGAGCACGAGGTTCGCTTTCGCGTGAGTATAAACACAGACAGGCAGCTCCTAAATTCGAGAAGAAAATCTACATATTAGTAAGTAGCCCCCAAAATTATAAAGTTCTTAGAAATTGTTTTGAAAAATTAGGAAAAATATTTCTAAAATTTAGAAAGACATTCCCTAAATCGATTATTACAAAAATATTACAAATCGTTAGTTCTTTCACATTAAATTTATGAATATATGTGAAATCTTTTTACATATAGTTAGTTTTCACTAATGTTTAATAATAATACAGATAGCAAAAAAGCTAATTTTAGAATTTAGAAACTTAACTTTCCAAATTTTAGATATGCAGAACATTGTTTTTAGAAATTTACTTTCTGAATACTAGGGTTACTAACCATCGGCGCCAAAAGTAAGTCGATTTTCTAAAACTTAACTTTTTTATGATTGTACAATATCATTTCCAATTAACCTCTCAGATAAATGGCACTGGCCTGATGGCTCGTCTGCTGCGCACCACAATGAAAAACTTCAATATACACGAACGTGTCTCCACCTCGTTGAGCAACGAAGCTTGTCTGCCAGTGGCTCATGTATTGCCAAGCAGCTTTTACTTTAAGCTGATTCTCCTGTATCTGGCCATCGTTTTGCTGATCTTCCAGAGTGCGGCCTTCGTGGGATTGCGTCGCGTCATTTGCAGCTACTTCTACTATAAGCGGGAGAAGCAACGCATCCTCTTTCTATACAGCAGCATACTGCGCAACCGGAATTCCATTGTCGACGAGATGCATATTCGGGCCGAGGAGAATATGGCCTTGCGCCACGTCCAGGGTGAGGTCAACATATTGTTTGTGCTGCGTATGTCCTATCCCAATAAATTTGGCTGGCTGCGAAATTACAATGTTGCAAAGCGGAAATGTCTCACCTGCAATGCACTGGAAGATAGCAAATTTGTCTACTGTCCAAGATGCGGCTTTCCGTTCTGCTGGGAGTGCAGTCGGGACATGAAAAGGATGTGCGTCAACTGCGGGGAGCTTCTGCCCATTGATGCGACAACTGACAAAGCTATCACAAGCGATGAGAGCAGTGTGGATGTGTATACCTATCGAAAGGAAAAGTAGCTTTACTCTTTTCAACTTGAGAATACTCCTCTCTCTTTAATATAATAATATAATATAAATAATAAACATTATATATGACATTAGCATCTACAAATCGGTCTGATTGGACCACTGAGTCTTCTAGCTGTCAGTCTAACACCGACTCTTGTTTATTCATCTTGAGCGTTTTTACAATAAATCATTAAGTACTACTTCAAGTGTACTTCTCTCCATTTAACTACTATCATATTTTATTGATATTATTATTACGCATTATTATAAATAATTAAGCGCAAGTTCAAGTGAAGGTAATCGTGGCCCTTGCATGTTTTGTGTTATACAAACGTATTATTTTGTTTTGTGTATATTCCCTGCATTTACGACTTGTTTCAATCTTTCCACTTGCAATAGGATCTGTGCAGTAATTGTCCATTTTCCAGTCTGCAGCACTTAATTCCCAGTAGTTCTTAAGTTCGCTCAGTCCAATGCTCTCGATTCGAGTGTCTTGAAATTGGCCTGCAGCCCTGTCTGCTATTTTGTCTGCCGTTTGGCAACTGTTCGTCAGACATCCGTTAAGGAATTGGGGGCAAACCTTTTTGTCTGCTGCTGGCTTGTGCTGAAGCTCTGTGCCTAATATAATTATGCACATGTCTCGGGTTCGGCAAAAGTTGTTGTTCGCCTTATCCTTAGACAAACTTTAGCCAGGCATTAAGCAGAACCCCTCCTGATTCGATTATCTCTGCAGAAATTTCAACACTACGCCATGCAGCCGGATTAAGTTGCAAAATTGTTAATTAAAAATAATAAAAACGCTAATTGAAGAAATGCCTACAGCTGGAAGAGTCAGCAACGGCTTTCGCACAGTGGTGTATAATGGGGAGAAAAGTTTTTTGGGAGCCCAGCAAATTTGTGTAGACTTTGCTGTGTAGGCGGGGAGTGTCTGAGATGCTTTGGGGCACTTGCTAAAACAGTTGCAACTTGCGGCAACAGCAACAGCAACAGCAACAACAACAACAACAACAGCGAAGGGGCCAGGCGAAATCGTCTTTGTTTTAATATTCATGCGGGCCGCACTCGTGCATGTAGTTTTGTGGGCGTGGCCACCTTGTGCTTACAATAAAATAATTATGCAAACAAAAGCAGCAGTGAAAGAGTCGCAAACACCGGCATAGCTGCCAGTTGGAGGCGAGACCGCAGCCACAGACATCTGCGTCTGCGTCTTCCATTGAAATTTCACACATTTCGCCAACGCCTCAAACCTAAAAAAATAGAAATAAAAAAAGAGACATATATATATATATATATATATATATATAGAGAGAGAGAAAAAACCAAAAAATATGCGCGAATTTTCTTACGAAAAGCAAATACCTATGCGACAACGTCGAGACTCGTGAAAATCCAAGGCAAGCAGCCAGCTCCCCTCTTTTCCTGCTCCAGTCTTCTGTTTCTGCTTATTTTTTTTTTTTTTTATGGGCATGCCGTGTGCGAAGGTGATTATTTGACGTTCACACCTTGTCCGCCAGTTCATAGGACTTGGACAGTCATTGGGACTGGGCGAGGTTGTCTCTTGTCTCTCGTCTCTTAGCACCGTCTCCATTGTTGGCGGTTGTTGTGATCAGCCACAATAGTGACAGGTGTGACAGTGCACCGACAGTTCGGCGAGGGGAGGGTGAGGCTGCCTGCCCAGTTTTGTGGTGCAACAGGGCGACTATGAAGATGTAAACTAGACGAGACGACGATGAAAAGTCTAAAGCAAAAAAAGAAAATTATTTCGTAGAAATGCTCCAGCCGAGCAGCTGGTTAGACGAACGAGGACCACAAAAGGCAACCAGGCTTTAGTAGAATATATAATACTCTCTCTTGGAATTAAACATTTCTAATTGGGTAACTTAATTCTTAATGATTGTTGCAATTATTTGTACTTCTCAAGTTAAACTTAAGCTAATTAGAAGCTTATACAACACATTGTGGTACTATAAATACTAACAAAACTTATTCAAATGCTTTGAATATTAAACCTTATTTCATACTTCTCTTCCGTGTAAAAAAGCTATAAAATGGTTCATGATTACAGAGCAACAAAACAGGCATTAACAGAAAAAAGGAGGTGAAATATTTTTACTTTGACACGAATAGAAATATGCCAAAGTGTTGAAAAAATAATCGCATCGAGTCTCTCAACTGCAACTTATCATGCGCTCAACTTGGCGTTGATAATGATGATGACGATGATGATGATGGTTGTGGTTGGTCGGTTGCGCAGTTCGCAAATTGATGATGGTCAGTGCAGCGCATTGTTCTTGCGGTTTGGCTTGCAGGCTCCGAGACCAGGCAGTGAACTACATATTTAGCAAAGCTGCTGTTGCATGCAACAGCATAGAATATGGCTATGTAACAAGGGCCCTGAGAGATGGGAAACTGGCAAAGTGACGGCTTCTCTGAAGCCAAAGCAGCAGGTGGTAATGCGCAGAAATGTGGTGCAAAACATTTCAATTAGAAAAAAAAGTCAGAAAAAGAACTTCGAAATGATGACAGCCTGTCGTCGCCCCCATCACAACTACCATAGCCATCTCGTTCAGTCCCAGACGAATGTTCCGCCTTTGATGTGCTCTGACGAACTGCGACTCGTTCTGGGTAACTCTGTCTGGGTGCCTGTTGTCTGTTGTGACTGTGCCAGGCAGGGTCTGTGTCTCTACCTGCATCGCTGCTATTATTTCAATAAAAATTCTTGAATATTATTTCAAGTTTGTTACGGCAGGTTAGTTAGTCGCACATTGCTATTTCTTCAGCTCACCGCTTCTGCCAGCCCGTATTTAATCTTTATAATTAAAATTTTAGCAAAAAATTACCAGGCACAAAAGATGATGTGAAAAAACCGCCGGATGAACAAACCAAAGAAGGCGCCCGCTTGGGTGCAAAGACGCGAACGTGTTAAAAATTGATTAAAGTAATTGATTTGTAAGAGCTGGTCAACCAGTCGAGGAGCGGAGACGGAGAGGAGGCAAGGCAGTTAAGGGGACGGGACGGTAAGGGGCAAGGCAAATTCTCAACAGATTAATGTTCCTTGAGCATAGAGAGAAATAATCAGTTTTGCCAGTTGGTTAGCGGGGAATGTTGACGTCTCGTGAGAGTTTTGCATACATATTTAATTTGAGTTTATTTTTAAAATTGTTTCGGTCTACATGCGAAGTAAGGGGCATGACTTAATTATTATTAAAAGGGTAGCGCATTTGTTAAGTGCTGTGTACTATTTTTTCCGAATTGGAAAACAAGTGTGTACAGTAAAAAGGGGGGGGAGAGCTTCAAACTGTGAGATTCTGTGTATTTGTATATTAAGCATAATAAATATATGTATATATACATATAACAACCTTAAATCATATAATAACTTGCACACCCCTTACTAAAATGACCCAGTCGAAAATGTTTAAGGTTTCGTCAACTATTTCCTAGCATAAAGTGTGGATTATTAAAATGATTTGATAACTGAACACGATCTGAAGAGAAATAATACATGCTGACTATTTACACAGACTAAATAATCATAAAAATACAAAGTTAGATGTGATCATGTTCAAAGATACATATTATAGAACACACAACGTTTTGTAGTCAAATATTGCACACTTATATGAACTCCACAATATGTAGATTTTTTGTGTTTCTATTTATTGTTATGCAAATTTGTATTTAAAATGGGTTTTATTTAAAATTTGAAAATAAAGCCTGATGAACTAAGGCGCTAACCAAAAGCTGTGTTTAAAGATACCCAAAAGCTGGTTCTCAAGCCGACCCCTTTGTTCAATCCGTATACCGAACCGCTGGCCAAATTTCTTTTGCTCACATTCCACAAAAGCAAGCTAGATGGCTTTGAAGTCAAATATTTCTTTATATTCAAATCATATTCAAACCACATAGAAATCCCAGCCTTGTTTCCGCAATTTCAAGTCAAACTGCACCGGCAACCGGAAAACGGCAGCAACAGCATAGATCCAATTTCAAACGGACCCAAATGCCGCTGCACCACAAATCTTTCACTGCAGCCGCACCAATTTTTTTGTTTTTGCTGTTGCAACCTAGTTTAGACGATATACACATGTATTAATACTCTTATACAGATGAAATAAACGATATGTGTAGACTTAAATTTATGTGCATATAACTGCGGGTTGACTGAATAAGTCTCGACATTGTAATTTTGACTGCTTCCTGCTAAGACGTTGTAAACATTTATGTATATTATAAGTCTAATTATTTGTAATATAAATAATTTGAATTATAAGTTACATTCTTATAAATATTTATAATTATAATGTTTCTTTAATATTAATTATTTGTATTATAAAAATTATCTCTCAGTCTAACGATGCTTTTATGATTTTCGTAATTGAATTATGATATATATTTTATCATCGGCAATCTTAATACTATTTTGTAGAAGGGTATTTTGTCTTCCACTCTTCATAGCATTTTCTTGGGTTTCTTTTCTTGTTTTTACATAAAACCCCAAACCGAAACTCCAACAGAGCGGCGGTCTCTATGCGTGTGCTGCGCTGGTTAAACTCAAAGTTTTGTGCCAACTGCTTTTGACTCTCATCGGAGCCAGCACGCGAGCTGTCGAGCTTGTGGATGGTGGATGGTGGATGGTTGTTGGTAGCTGGTAGCTGGTAGCTGAGCTGGTGACGCCTTTGGTCTTTCACAGAAACCAAAAAGCAAAGCGCGAAAGAGTTAAAAGGCACAACACACACAGAAAAACGCCCGTCCAGCAACAGCTTCAGTGGAAGGCAGCTGAAGCATTTGCACCCTATTATTTCGAGCAATTTCATCAAAACTAGATGGGGGCCCGGCCTCTGCTCCAAATTGTAACCGCAACAAACTACCCAGTGCCACAGCCAGTGCCTTAGTGCCAGAGCCACTACCAGTACCAGTACCAGTCCCAGTTACTGTTACCGTCCAAGCACATGCAACCACTGCTTTTTCTAGCTTCGTTTGATTTTCCACTCTTTTTTCGGCCTTTGCTTTTTTGTTGTTGTTCCTGTTATGTTTGGATTGCTCTCAATAGGAGAAGCCAGCAGGTTTCTTTCTTTTCAATGGCCAGCTCCGACTGTCGACTGTGTTTTTTTTTCTATTTGCTTTCCACTTTTATGTAGATTGGTATTTATTTTCCACGCGAAAACTGAAAAAACCAAACATAAAGCAGAAAAAATAGAAGAGTGCTAGCGGTTCTCACACTGTGATTTTCTTGCCGGTTGTGGCCTGCTCCTGCCTTGCCTTGCCTTGCCATGCCTTGTTTTGGCTTGCCGCGATAACTCTCCTCATTGCTCTTATTATCGCGTCAAGCTCCAGCAGCAACAAAAACTAAAACGCTGCCAGAAGCGACGCTGAGGAACTATTTTATCGGTCCGCTGCCTGACAAATGGCAGCAACGCCATCGCCGCCACTTGTCGGAGCATTTAGCCAAAGTCCAGGGAGCCGACAATACTGGGCTCAGGCAGAGTCAGCCGCTGACCGCTTTGGACAACTTAGCTTTGGCATGCAGTTTGCAGTAGTCATTTACCTGCACGCTTAAGAGTCTCGCTAATTTGAATAACATCAATTATTACTAATATTTATTATCTGAACTATCCGACAGAGTATAAATTGAAATTGAAAATAAAGCTTTCATTGAGTTTATTATGTAATATTTATGTTGTTCTTAACACCTGCTGACAAGTGAAATTAAATGCATTAAATTGAATTTATTCTGTTCTATTTAAGTTATTATTAATGTCTTAGTCGTAAATACCAAAATGATTTTGTAAATTGAAAATCAGGTTTGTCTACTCGCACCAGCGTTATTTACTTTTAATACATATTGTTATGTTATTAAATAGTGGAAATAGAATTAAAGTAGTTTCGGTTCAACAATCAACTGCGAATCGCAGACTTGGACTTATAAGCAATTACACTTGTTAGAGCATTTCAGCTTCGTCATTATTATTGTATTTGTTGTTTTTTTCTTTTTATACTCTGTGACAGAGGGTATCATGGCATATTGGATCTGCCAATCTGCCACTCTGTCCGTCCGCCCGTCTTCTTCTCTCTCGCTACAGAAATTCACAAAAGCACATTTAAAGGCAAACTTGCAGAGCAGAACATTACAAGGAATCGCCTTCAAAGATTGGAATTTCTTGGCTACACCCACCCAGTTCTATGGCACCTGTTATCAGATGGCATTACTTATGGTATCAGAGTATCTCGCAGTCGGTAGCACCCGACTGCAACGTTCTCACTTGTTTCAATATCTGTTTTCTGTTTTCGACGCTTTGCTTTGCTGTTGCGCTCGTTGGTAATTAGATTTAGTTTAGCGCACAGATTTTGATACGTTAATTGTAAATTGTGCAAATACATATAATTGTGTGCTGCCTGAAGATAGCTGGCTCCGATTTGCCTGGCTGCCCACGGACTTGGAATCGCAATAGGAATGGGTCGCCGACTCTGCCTGCTTGATTTCTGCTTTAGTTTTGCTAAATTAGCGAGCGCTGCTGCCTCCTCTTATTGAGACTGTGGCGTAAAGAAGACAAATGCCTTGCATTCTTTTCTCAAGCCTTTTGGCTACGCTTTTGTTATGCGACCGGTTCGAGAACTGGGCATGACCACTGGAGTTGGGGCGCAATTAATAGGCACGACAATCGGCTCTCAGCTGGCTGTGGTTCCCACGTGGAATCCATAGACCTTCAATTTATACACATGCATACTTATTGCATGGGTCAACGGGCAAAATTAGTTTTAATAACAATCATTAGGGGCTTAACAAAGCCTAATTGGGTCTCAATTCATTTTGGATAATATATGTATATATTCAGAGTGTTATATACATCGGTGGAATATCCTACCCGAGCTATTATTGCATGAGCTGCACACTGGCCAGATCACAGAGGGTCTCAAAATCCCTTTGTAGTAGCCAAAGCAGCTCAATATAATGATTGCAAATTAAATTGATGTTGGCTGAAAATACCCATTCTGTTGGAAGAAACGATCAAACAGAAACAGTCTTGCAGCTAAAGTTATACTCGACGAGGGATGTTCGACAATTTTCTCGATTAGCCTTCATTTGCTAAATATTTGAAATATTTGGGAGCTTTGATTCATAAATTCATATTTAAATTATTTTTTTTCAATCGTTTAGTTTTCCAGCACAAAGTCAAAGTATTTGCTCTCCCATTAGAGATTTGACAATTCTCTTTAGTTTTCGCTTTACTTTGAAGTTTAAGACATTCGCAAACTAATGATGCGCCCCATTTGCTTTGATGACAAATCAAATTATAAGATCAACAATAAACCTTTTTCAAAAGACAAAAATCCAATTTGATGAAGATGAAACACGCGTATTTCGGATACCTCTTTTGGCGAGCAAGAAATTTGAAATGAAACCCAGCTTGCTGCAGCTTTGGGCCGGAAATTCCTGGAAGTTAACTTTTGCTACCTTCAGCCAAATTATGCGCTTCAGTTTAAATCTCCATCCACTTGCTATACATCTCTTGGCGGCCGCATTCAACAAAAATTTCGCCAGAATATAATAACAAAAAATTATCATTCTCTCCAACATCATTCGGTTAATGTGGAACCATCAATCTGTGTCCATATGCGCGACTGTCAAACACCAACAACGACGACGACGACAACGACTCCAAATGCGACAATCGACAGACGACAGACGACAGACGACGATGGACCATCAATCGCATTAAACCCATAAAAGGATTGCTCATATGTAGTCAAGACTGAGAGCTGCCGATGCATTGTATTGTTGTTGTTTTTTTTTTCTTTTTTTTTTTTTGTTATGGACTGTTTACTCTTGGTTTTATTTTCGCATCTCTCGTACAAGCGAGAACGGCGGCTGTTTAGGCAACTGATGAAAAAGAATTTTTAAGTCCATTGTGTGTAGTGTTGAAAGTGCCCGAAATGTGTGTGAGTGCGTGTGTGTGTGCGTATGTGTGTGTGTGCGAGGTGTGTCTTGAGTGGAAAAGGACAAAATGTCTCAAAAGCGTGACGATGTGTCGTAAAGTACCCAACACTAGCCCAAAGGGCGAGTGCAAAGCAGAGTTTGGGGCATGCAGCAGCTGAATGGGTTGCGCTGGGGTCCACTGCGGCGTCTGGGACTTGGCTTTTATTACTTTGTGCTTGCTGCTTGGTTGCGCTTTTTATGATTTCCATGTGCCACACTCTGTAAGCTGTCAGCAGTCAGCAGTCAGTCAGCCAACAACTTGCTGAGACCAGATCCAGATTCAGACCCATAGCCTGCTACAGTCCCAGACCCAAATACTTTGGGGCAAAGCTTGCGCTCCACTAGCGGCTTAATCAGTTCAGTTCGAAAGGTTGCCGACACAAAGACTCGGCTTGGCTGGGCTTGACTTGGCCCAGGCTCTTTGTTATCCGAAGCATTCATGCGCGACATACCAAGCAGACATTCCATCATCAGTTCACCCGCTGGATATAAACTTAAACTCAACACATACTTATGTATATACAATCCTTTATGTAGTATTTCTTTTGGTTTTAACTCAACATCTTGCAACTTATATTTTTGCCTTGGGTTGACTCTTTAATCGTTTGTTTGTTGATATTTCACCTGCCCAATTAGATACTTTCGTCGGCTTAAAGAGTTTATTGCTAGCCATAAAATGCAATTTTAACTGGCTGCCCTTTTCTGCTGCGCCTCATTGGTCGGCAATTAAAACTATAAATGTCCAAAAAGACTCACGATGTAGCAGTCTTTATGAGCAGCACTCACTTGAATTTATACATATAAAAATTTGTTGTTGTTGCTGATGCTTCTGGCCCACTTTTACAGCTGGTGCCGACCAATGTCTAGACAAACTTTGAAGTGCTGTTAATTGCATGTTTAGTGCCACTTGAGCAGAAGCGGGCGAAATGTTGATTTCTTTGGGCAATTGGAAATATTGAAAAGCTGCTGCGTTAAATTGACTGCACAAAATCTGAAATGGAAATGCTTTAAGCTATGCCAAAATGCTTTTCATAGTTGAGAAATTGCAAAACAAACTAAGCAGTATAATTTAATTAGTCTTTTACCACAGCTTTTTCATAGCCACGAAATCTATATGTACAGTTTTGTAATCTACTTAATTAGAAAAAGTCTTTAATGTACTAAACATGTTCGAATGCAACGAACTCGAAGCAGAAACTTAAGTTTTATATTTGCTTTGTTGAAAACTTTTCCGCCTTTTAAACATCTTTATTATTATTAAATAGTAGTAGTCGCCTCGCATTTTTGCATATTTATCTATTATTAAAATGAAGTTAAACTTTTAAAATAATTCTGTATAATTTCTCTTTCTTATGATCATATAATATATATAACACTCAGTTAAGAACTCGGACTTGTGTGACCTTATTAACTTAATTATGAATATAGGTGGTTCGCTTCTCGAGCCCTATAATATCAATATTTGATGTTCCTTGAAGGTCAATGGCTCAATGATTCCATGATTCAAGACAGATTCAGTAGAAAATTTTGAGCAATTTTAAGTTAATTAGCGTAACAACAAGCAACATCAGCTAGGAAGGGGCCTCATAAAAAATGATAGTTTGAAATAAAGATCATATCTTTTATTAAATTTGTAAATCATAATTTTATAATTTATTTGGGTTATTAAATTATCCTATCATATTTATTTTGTTAGATGTTGAGTATGGTGGACTGAAATACTTCCCTCTTTTAATTAAGTAGTACAGCTTATGACTTAATGATTGATTTCACTGTTTTAATAAGTACTACTTTTGCAGTGTTTAACTGAACTTATGAAACTTAAGCTGCATACTTCAGTTTCAATAGGTAATAAAGGGTAGTTCAAAAAAGAGAGAAAAGAATTAATATATTAGTTCATAGTTGCTTATGTGTTATTACATTGCTTGGTTTTTATAAAAAATATCTCCTTCATAATCTCGCTTGTGACCTTAACTTAGCTGGCTGTCGGTCAGTGTAACATCACAAATAGAAATACCACATTTGTCCCCTGCACTTAGGATTCTTTCCCATGGTCAACTGATGGTACTGACTGCTCTTCGAGTTGATATCTTTTGTTTCAGAGTTTTTTGCCACAGTCACAGTTGCTGGTGCTGCCGCTTTTTGTTGTCTCTGCGAATGAAATTCACAAGAAATTAACACAATTAACACTTTAATTGCAAACTTCCGTTTGCGCTACTTTTCTTTGGCAAGTTCCGCCACGGAGCAGCGCCACCCTGGGACAAAGACGACAACAAGGCTGCTGCGCCGCATCGCTCCCAGACTTATTTGCAGAGTCTTCGCAGCAGCAGCAGCAGCAGCAGCAGCAGCGGCGTCGTTGTCATTGTCGCATCCTTTTTGCTGCTGGTGTCGCCTCGCACACATGTGTATTGCACATACACAGAGGTACTGTGCTCTCAATGTAGACTCTGCCTCAAACGAAAGCAATTAACACTTTAATGACACTTGCAAATTCTGTGGCAATGCTGACAAAGTTTGTCTCGCACAAAGACACGGAAAGATCCAGAAAAAAGAAGACTCTGCTTGGGGCGTTATCTACATCCTTCAGTTCTGCTAGAAACTTATTTTCACACTTTCGGTATAGGCTTTTTCCGAATTTCTCACTGATCGTAGTTAGATGCGGCCTGTTCACAAATAAATTTCCAACATTTTTAGCTCCCGTTGCACTTTTCAGTTTCTTTGGCAAAACTTCAAATTGAATCTCTCTTTGACCCATTGCTTGCCTGTGGACAAATGTGTGCATTGTGTCCAAGTTCGTAATGAACTTATTATGCGTATTCTTAATTATAACGCAATTGCCATTGCCCGGCTGGTATTGTTGCGTGTTTAGTGTGTCGCAAATTGGCTACGTTTTGATAAGTCTTCTCATTCTGTTTTTCTTATTTCTTCTGTGATGTGACTACGAGAATGAGTTTGATGAGTTGAGCCTGTCATATTGTGATTGCTTTCGGCATCACTTGGCACTTTTTATTTGGGTCTGTATGCCTGGATCAGGTTTTGAAATGAGTATAGGAATTTGTTTTTTGTTTTTTTTTTGCAAGCAACCACACAGATCTTATCCAAATATTTTCTCGTATTTCTATGCTAATCATTTTACAGGCAAAACTGTACAGTTAGAAGTGCAAGGCTCCCTTACACATTGCCTTAATTAATGTTACATTTCGATGTGCATCTGGGCACCTTTTCACATTTAGATAATTCCTTGAAAAGCAACTTTATAGAAATATTCTTAGCCATCCTATCCATTGCACTTTTGTTGGTCTTCTTTTTGAGGAGTAAGCATCAAAAACGTCGAAACTTCCTTTCAACATTAAACTCGCACCCGCCGTGAATAAAACATCTTTCAGCTTGCGGCACAGCTCCATTCGCTTGTTGCCGTCTTTTGTTGGGCTCCTGGTCCAGGGCCACCCCGGGAGGCAACTGCCAACTGACAACTGGTAACTGGCCTGTCAATGCAATAAACGCAACAGCCAAAGGAGCAGCAGCAGCAGCAGCAGCAGGAGCAGCAGCCAAAAGCATCCTAGCCCAGTCCACTGCCATTTGTTGTTTGCTTGCCTTTTTCATGTTTATTGCAAGTATTTCAATTCGGCGTTTCTCATTTTGGCCAGAGTTGGTAAGCTACACATTTGCCTGGCTTGTTTGCAAAAAATTTTTATTTTCTTTATATTTTGCCAGGTTCCGGACAGCCAACACAGAGCAGCGAGAGCAGCCGGAGTTGGGCATATTCTTATTTGCCTGCCGGAGGAACAGCTGCTGGAGTCTCTCCTTTACCAGTGCATATGGCAAATGGCTTTGCTGGACACGGTAACTGCCGACCCGCTGGTTTCCCTTCTTTACATACGATGCTAGGGCGATAGGCACTGACTGGGCTCTGGGCTCTGGGCTGTGTGGGAGTCATATGTTTTGCAAAGAGCCACGCCCACTCGACAGCCCGCTGTGCTGTAAGTAATTTGTGGTTTCAGGCAAATACTCTGATGATGTTTTTCTTAAATGCTTTTCTCGCTCCCTTAGCTATCTCCCGGTCCCTCAGCCAGTTCTTTTTTTTTTTTTTTTTTTGTGTTTGGTGTTTCCTTCTGCTTTACGGCTGCTTTCTCCGCTTCTTTTCTATGGTCGCCTTTTTTGCGAGCTGTATCGTTAAAAATGCCTTTAAGGCATTTAATTTCTTTTGTTCATGGGCCTGGCGCTTTCTAATGGAGGGGCAGCTGTGAAAAAAGGCAAACCATACTCCCACACGCACACACGCACACACACACACACATATACAGAGAGACCTCAGACCCCAACAGAAGCAAACAAATCGACGTTGCATATCCTGCGCCATAGTACTCTGTCCTGCTTTTAACAATTTCAATAGAAAATTAAAACGCAGCGGAATTTGCTTTTCTTTTCTTTATTCTATTTCATGTTTTTTTTTGTTGGCTTCGCTGGGCGTCAGCTCAAGAAAAATGGTTGTTCTCTGTGTGTGAGTTGGCACTTTTCGCTACTCTGAGCCGCAACTGGACCGCCCTGAAGTGGGCTCTATGCAAATAGGCGTCGGTTTTTGGGAGCCCTATACAAATTGCATGATGTTGCTGTGTGGAGCGCGGGGAGAGGGGCCAACTCTCTTTTTATTTGCCGCTTGTGGGTTGGGAATGTGTTTGCAATCTTTGGTAGCCCTTTGTTTGCAGTTTGTTGAACTCGAATGAGTCGCATAGAATGGGACTTGTTTTTTTCAGAGTAGCGAGATTACTATAGCTACTTTGGCATTATACTTGGGATTAACTTAATTTGCACAAAATGTATTTTTCAACTAAATTAAATAAATCTAATCTATAAATATACATCTGTTTGCATTCAATTAAAATTTATTTTCAACTTGTCAGACGCACTTTTAGGGGAAGCATACTTAATTACATATATATTTTTAGTAAATTAGAATAACTAAATCACCACGAGCTAAAAAAGTTTAAATTTTTTTTTCTTGCAGAGAGTAATATAATGTTATCACTACCCTAAAGATGCGCAGATGACGGTGCACAAATGACTGCCAATTTATATGACAAAAAGACTGGAATTTATGCATATTTTTACACATATATTGAAACCTTTGGTCAAAAAGGTTGTTCCTATTCAGAAAGATGAATGTCTGAAACAATAATAAAATATAGATTATATGAAGATAGATAGATAGATTGTTTAGATTGTTTTTGTTTTTTTTTTTGGTGTGTAACAGGAAGAAAGAATCATCTCTGACCCAAGTAGTGTATATATATTTTTGTTCATGATCATCGGCCAAATCCAAGTTTTGAATGTAAAATCTTGAATACCACGCGCAAATCAAGTTTATTTTATTTTATCGAAGCCTACATAATATTTTCAGGCATATTGTTGATCAACTTTACAAAAATCAAGATTAGAAACACCGAAGTCCTAAACGTATTCTCACATTGATCCCATTATTATCAGTAAGCCTTTTCTTTACACATGCATAACAAAATATATATAACAGCTGGGTTCAGAGCATCTCTTAGTAGAGCTCACTCAACTATAGCGTTCTTACTTGATTTAGATTTTAATTTCACACGTGCTGAAACTAAATTGACTGCTACAAACTCCACCCAACAGTTCCATACAGTCCTATATCTGTTGCAGTTCCGTCAGTCGTGACATGCTTTTGTCAACGCTTATTAATATTTTGGGTTTAAGTACTCGAATTATCCTCCCCGTCACAGAAAGCAACTTGGTCAAAGTTGGTCGCCATTTTCATTTGACTCGGTGCCCCCCGCCGATGTTTTGCTTAAGTGAACTTTTTGCGCTAACGCACCGCAGCCACACTATTAGACATAAAGAGAGTATTTCGATTTAACGCACTGCGGGGGGTATGATTCTGTGGCTCGCACTCGTAATTCTCGTCAGCTTAGCGCTTAGGGGCAAGTGAACAATTTCTAAAACGCGACACGCAAAAAATCCAGAAAGCAAGGCGAATCTTTTCGCAATCAAGCGCACCAGAAAAAAAGTGTTCTAACTTCTGACTGAATGACTGACTGAACGAGTAAATGAGTGAGTGAGTGAGGGGTGTGAACTGAATGGAGCTCAGAGCGTATGCAATTTTTTCATTTTGACAATTTACGAGAAGCGCTTTGACGACCTGGGGGGGCGTCGAACGAGCGCGAAATCAAAACGCGATACATTTGCACAATGCAGCATGGGTTTTGGGTTCAATCCCACTTGGGTTCTGTTTGGGGTTCTTTGTCATGGTTAAATATACAGAGATAGGGCAGCAGAAAAGAGTCAAGGGAAGGGAGGGAGAGAGATGCCAGCAGCGAGCATTATATTCGGCTATAAATTGCAACCCTTTGTGCTGCAGAGTTTGCGAAATAAAAGCGGAAATGGCGGGGAGGGCAAAGCACGCACCCGGTAGAAAATTACAGTTATTAATGTATGGGGTGCCAAATACTTTACCGTTTGTTACACGTACGCGTAACGCCCCGTCGACTTGCGTTTTTTTTTTTTTTTAGCAATGCGACAATATAATTTACTCCGAGTGCTCCGAGCAGTTACTCCTTTTTGCTTTCCTTTTCCGCAAATGTATCGCACACATTTTTTTGGTGCGACATGTCACAATAATCTGACAGATTAATTATACACGCGGAAATTTATACACGTTCCCGTTGTCCGAAGCCGTAAGCGTAACCGAAACAGAAACCGAACCCAAGGCCAAACCCCTTTTTTTCAATTTCCTAGACCACTTCTTTGCTCCGGTTTCTTACTTATCGTTTAGCAATTCGTGGTTAAATCAATTTTGCACACTTGCTTGTCCGCCCATTGCCCATTGTCCCTTGCCTCTGGCCGTTTCTCTCTGGTTTTCCATTGACAGTTTTGGGTCAGCTTGTTCCACCTTTTTTCTGGGATTGCTACTTTTGGCGAAAGGTGACTTCTATGCCTTTCATTTAGCTTTATTGTTGACAGCAGGAATAGTAAAGAAGCCATGAATTACATACTTTCGTTTCGGCACATTGAGGGCTGGCTTTTGGAAACTGTTTTGGAGTTCGCTTTGATAAAAAGCTAAGAGGTAAGAAATGAAAGTACTTGTACATATTCAATGCAATGCCATATGAGTGAGGCAAACAGGATTGCGCTAGTCTACAATTTTTGAATATCCATACACTTTTTGGAATCGGAAATGCTCTTTCTGCCTGCAATACATATGCTCAATTAAACAAATTTAGCACTAAACAGATATCCTTAAATTTCCCATATTCTCCTACTGACATTCTTAACCCAGAGCTACTGCAAATTGTGTGGTTGTTTTTCATAAATCAAAATTCACCACTTTTGAAGGAAATATAAAATAGTCCCATTTTAATATAAAGCCATATGAAGTTTTTTTTTGGTTCCCTTGAAACTCTTTACTTCAATTCATTTTTCTTAAACATTGTACACCAAATTATTCTACTCCTCTTTGGCAATTTCTATAAATTTGATCAAGTTGAAACTTCTTGTCTAGTAAACATTATTTTCGCATGCATTTGCATTAGGCATTTAAACTAACTCTTCTTTATTTTGATCTGATTGGGCTCTTCTGCGTTTTCCCCAATTTTGTTTGCATGAATGTTGGATAAATTTTGCAATTAAATACTTTAAGAAATTGCCGCATTTTTGGATTTATTTTTTAATTTAACTTTCAAAATTATAAATACTATGTTATGCTTTTAATTTTTTTCAATTTAAGCTATTCATAACTATTTTCATTTTTTTCTGTCAACTGATATTTTTTAATTTAAAGCTTAAATACATAAAGTTAAAAAACATAAACAAGCTACAAATTTTGATTTTAATTTTGTTCGATTTTAATTATTTTTAACTATTTGTATTTCTAGATTTCGACTGATATTAGTTGATATTAAATAAAAAACAGAGATAAAATATTTAGGATGTAAATATTACAAAAAGAAGGCAATAAGTTCTGGACAACTCGCCGAACTAGTTGTTATTTTATTTTTATGTAATTATATATTTAATAGTTTGAATCGAAGTTTAGACGTCTGTCTGACCATAAAGTCGTCACACATAGCCCGTATTTGGCTCGAAGGAAGAACTAATTGATTTGAATACTTGTTGAAATTTATACATATATGTAAAAAATATGTTTCTCGGGAAAACCTATTCATTCATACTTTGCCCTCCATCATATCTGAAGCCCTTAGACATCTGTCCTTGTCACATTTGTTTTCAGCCCCCAGTGCACTTTGGGTTTAATCTTCATGGGCCATGGCCCATTTAAAAGCTTTACGCTGTTGTTTCGGCACTTCCTGAGCACTGCTGCTCACATGTCTCCAGATGCCGGAACTTCCGCAGACGCTTGATAGAACAACTGCTGCTGCTGCTCAAAAATTCGATACATCATTCATCAAAACGCGTGGCGAGGACAAAAGCCATCCCATTAGAGCCATACATAGTTTGGAGAGGAGCCCTTTGCGTTGAAGTTTTTCGTCCGGTAATCCCTTTATAATCGAATTACGGCAAATCCCCTGAGCACTTTTTGTGCATTAAGACAAACTCAAGCGTAAGAAACTAATTTGAGGCGCCTCAAACTCCGCGATACTCATGCATATGCGCACTTTCAGCTACCAGCCACCCATTCAGCCAGTCAGCCAGTCAGCCAGCTATCTAATTTAATAGAATTGCACTCTCTCCTCTCCCATCAGTGGAAAGTCATAAAAATGTTGCGGCTATCAGATATTTCTGAATTGATAAAAAGCGTCGAATCAGTAAAAACCCATGAGAGGCAGATTAGCCGACTTGCGAGGGGAGCAGTCTTGACTATGCTGAACTTACCCCTAAATGAGAGTTTTGGTGTTTCCCACAGGACCGCACTAGCACTAGTAGCAAAATATCAAGGCAACAATGCAGCCAACCACCAAAACTAGCACCCCCCGACTCTGATCACATTGTTTTCCCAAATCGGATTTTAGTTTTACACTAATTTCTTTGGTTTAAGACTCGCTCGCTCGGCGGTCCACAGTCCTTGGTCCTGGGCATCCGATAGCCGGTTCCCGCTGCTGTTGTCTGGTGGTATTATAAACGCTTCGCTGGACATTGCTGGTCCTGGGCTGATGAATCCTCTTTGATTGCACTAAACTGCAATCGAGACGAACGCGCAAAACGTGCAATGTCATGCGGCAGGCTCATCGGTACGGGTTGGTTGGGCTGCGTGGTCTGTGTGGTATGTGTGGTGTCCCGTGTCCTCGTGTCCTCGTGTCCTGGTGTCCTGGTGTCTGGCAATCCCCCAACGATACTAGCTGCGACTGTGGTGTGTGATAAAATTTCGTTCACTTGACGGCTGACTGGCCAGGCCTTTTATCACAATGCTTGGATCGTGCTGCGTATAGTAGTATCGGGCTTTAGTTTTATTTTTATCGCTCCTTCCTGCTGCACATTTTTATGGCAAGGACAATTTAATTGGCTGGCAAGACAATTTTTTTGTTATCTTTTTTTTTGTGAAAGCATTAAGCTTACATTGTGCCAGATTTTGTGTCCAAAAGTTTGGCCAAGTTTTGATGGCGTTTGAATTCCGGCTGAGTCATCTTGGCTGAGATTGATTACAAATTGCATTGAGCACTGAGAGAGCAGAGAACTGTTAAAAATTGATACGTATATTCGCTTAAAACGAAAATCGGTTTAAAATTCATTAGACTTATGGACCCAGTGTAAAAAACGAGATGAAAGTTGAACACTTCTATCAAATTGAATTCAAGTGTATTTAAAACTAAGTAAAGATATTCTTGTCAAAAGAGCTTGCTAAGTGACACCCTGTACTCAAGTCTCATATAAATCACAATTCGCTAACGTTGTAGGAATTAGGAATACACGTGCACACTTAAGTTTATATACACTAATAGACAATTCAAAATGTGTGAAAAAATAACTTGTGAATTTTAAAAATATAATTTAAGTATCATGTGGAAAATACAGTGAATTAAGCTGTAAATATGGCAACATTGTTTCTTAATTTCACTACAACTTTTACATTAATTTGCACAACTTCGCGATACAACTGTTAATTTCTTCATTGTACAAATACACATTCGATGAGTATCTTAATCCAAGTAGTATCTAAAAACAAAAATGTGTATGAATTATTTATTTACTTTAACTTTAACTAATATAATCAAACGTGTATTTTGTGACTTATTAAGATATAAGAACTAGTATGATTGAATCAAAATTTCTATTTAATATTGCATCTCTCGTATACGGAATTTTCAAATGTACTTGTGGTTAGTACTTTTGTAAGCATTCCAAAAATGTGCTATTTAAATAATTCTGTATATTTTTGATGCAACTGGGAATTACTCTGCCGGCTGGAATGCATAGTTGTGAAACTAAATGGCAATTAGTTGCGTAGAATACTGAATAGATTTATTCTCATTGGATATAGCCAAGACACTGAGTCACCATCGGTTGCCGTTTGAAGCTGCAACTTGAGCTCTGCCAGTGGTAAGCAGCCAGCTGCTTTCCTCGATGAAGTAACATCTTGACGTGATCGTTGTCGCTCGAATGGCACTTAAAATGCCAGAACTTATTTCCATTTGGCTGGGCAATTATAATATTTTGTGAACAGCTCTCCCGACCAGCCTCATAAAATCTCGTTGGTACAAAGAGATGCAGGAAAAAATTGGAAATGAGAAAAAAATGCGTTTACGTTTACCTTTTTTGTGATTTGTGTGTTTTACTCCGTGAATTTGTTGTAACGGGTTGCCAGACGACGAGAACGACAACGATGAAAGACGTCTTAAATATAATATTGACATTTCTTTCGCAATGCTTTCGTTTTATTTACTTTGTAAGTCGGCATTTTAGGTGGCTCAGGTTGCCAGTGGGCCCACAAACTTTGACTTACGCAGCACAAATAATTATAGACATTTTGGGTTGGCCGCAGGAAAGAAACTGAAAAAATGAAAACTGAGGGAGTAAAAAAGGGTTAAGTGCTTTGCTTTGCTTTGCTTTGCTGTGAGTGGCGTTTACATTTTTTGCGGCAAACTGTCGCATAAATTGCTTTGAATTATTTAAGAGCCAAGTGGCTACCTCATCTTCTCCCGTAGAGTCCAGTGTGGCAAGCCTAATTAAAAATGCTATGCGACATTTCGACTTCGAGTTTGCCTCTTATATTACTCATAAAGCGCTGCAATCCATCAATTAGCAGCTTCCAGCTTCCCCTCTGCTGCTGCTTCTGCTGCTGCTGCTGCTGCTGCTGCTGCTTGTGCTGTGTGTGAAACCACAGACCCAGCAAAAAAAGAAAAAATAAAAATGAATGACTCATTGCGCTTTCATCAGTCGAAGCTGCTGTCAATAACTCTGCCAAAAAGATCCGCTATTCTGTGCACAATTGTGGTGCCACTTTCAACACATTCAGGCAATCGGACAGCCCCGATAAGCATGAACTCAACTCAACTCAAGTTAAAACGATTCACGAACTCTCCCTTTTTGGAATCTCCACGGACAGCTCTTTGTTATACTTTATTCAATCGATAATTAGCGTGCAGCTCTTCAAATTTATGTTGTAAATTCAAAATGATGTTAGTGTTTCGCATGAAAATTGTCGTCGACTTGTGAGCAAGCCATTAAAAGAGTTGCCTCGTAATTTCTTGCACAGATCTTGAATTATTGTTACGATAATTGTGCGCCACACGTTCCACCTTGGATGCTTTAAACTATGGACTCGACTCAGTTCGGCTCTGTGGGTTGCTGTTAATTTAATAAACACATTCAGTTTGTTTATTTATTTAATATTTTCTACAGCGGAAATGCCTTTCGATTAAGCCATACATAGAGTCTCTGACTCACAACTGATTCAACAAATTATTAACATATATTAGTACCAATTCTTGTGTTTTTAGAATATCATTTAGTGGATATTCAAGCAAATATTTGCTAATTTATTAGAGCTATCCCAAAAGCAACACAAAATACAGTTTAAAATTGAAGTCAACTTGAATCCAACAAACAACGTTTAATTCTGTTCTCCAATTAAATTGAGTGACTTTCAATCTAATGGATGGAAGTTACATCTCCAGTGTAGCAATTTATTCGCATCTGTCCAGCAGTAGTTTCAGCTTTGGTCTATCCCATCTGTGCCCATCCTGGCTCTTATCCTTGTCGTCTGCGACTTGGTTGTGATTTTGACAAGCCTCTGTTTGTCGCTCCACAACAAAGCACACACGCACACCACCCACATGTGTTTGGTTGTTTTTGTTGTTATTTGTAGAGCTCCCATGTCTGGTTCTGGTTCTGGTCCTGGTTCTGATTGTCACTCTGTCCCTCTTGTTGGCCATTCACTCAATGGGCAGCCAAAGCCAATTGTCAGCATGACAAACGGGCCAACGACAGACATTTTGTTGATTGTTGGAGATGTTTGCTGTTGCTAATCCTCGGACACAACACAGTGGAGACCCCCCTTTTAGCCCCTTAGCCCCTTGTTCGGGTGTCAGTCAGCATATTGTTTGTTATGGTATAGCCCTGAAATTATTGATAAATATTTGTCAAAATTCTTGGCAGAATTAAGCGCGAGTTCTTTCGGGCTGGAGCTTGCCATGGATGTGTTGTCAATGCTGTCTTGGTGTAGGGGGTGTGGGGACACTTCCTAAACATGATTGATTCATGGCTGGGCTGCCACTCCCCAAAACCAATTCCCATCCAGATTTTAGTCCAAAATGCAGCGCAAATAGTGAAAGCAGTCGAGTCATGTAAGAGCTGTGGTTGAATGCGATTTCGAATCCTCCGGCTCCTGAATTCATGCAAAACGCAGCTCTCGGATCGAGCATAGTATGCCCGACTGACTGCACTGGCCGGCAGCGTGTAGAGGACATCGGCTAGGAGGACGACTACAACTGACAATGTTGACAGCAATCGTATGTTTAAAAAGCATAATCCCAGACGAATGATGATGAATGGTCTCCAACGCACACCAACCCACACAGACGCTCGCCGTCGTTTAACTAAATCCTTGATGAATGATGTTGCCTGCTTGCTCTGTGTCTGTGTCTACGTCCTAGCCTGGCCTCCTCGCCCCTGTACCCTGAGACCCGGCTGCTGCGTTTTCATATTTGCAAGAGAAAATTCGAAAAACGGCAACGACATTAGCAGCATGCCACCCAACAAACACCGCACAGAATATTTTGAGGCTGCCGCCAAGCGCAATTTTCATTTACGCGTCATTTTAATGATGTTAAGTGAGTGTGCAGAAAACGAAAATGAAACCAAAACGATACGAAACCAAACCAAAACCAAAACGAAACGAAACGGAACGAAAGGACAGACGAAAGCCGAACTACGGTGGAGGGCTGTAGAGTTTTTGCATTTATCACCCAAAGTTTTGGTAAATAGATTTTTGTTCTGGTACTGCACATTCTGCCTTCACGATGAAAGCAGCTTGTAATCCATTTCAAATCATTTTTCACTTTTGTATTTCCTGGGTCGTAGATCTAGCTGCGCTTCCACTAGGTCTCAGCTCCGTTTTGATTTGTTTGCTTAAATTGATAAATGATGTCTGTACCACAACCCAGACTCGACTGCTTTCAGCAAACACAACGAACATCCTTTTAGGGAGGTGTTGAACGGTTTTAAGCGGGTTTTATTAAATATCCGCTAAGTATATAGCTAGATTTTAAGTAATAATAATGATGCGAACCCAAATCAGGTTTCTTTTAAATTCTGAAACACAATGTAAAGTTGCAGCACAATCTTCTTCTAAATCAATCAAATTTGTACATTCGCAATCGTATACGACTCCAGATTGCTTGTATTTATAAAGCTACGGTTCTGAAACAGCAAATAAGTCCCAGCGGAACGGGATCAGATCTGCGTTGCAAGCAATAAATATTTCAATTTCCTGACATTTTTGGTTCACTTGACACCGTTCTGTGTGAAATTACTTATCGAGTTAATGTGATTTTGGGTTTTAATGAATTTGCTGAAATTAATTTCAAACACAGCGAACGTTCTGATGAATCGGCCTGATATCAGACAGTTGCTGGTATCCGAATCGCTATCGTACTGGGCATTATCAGGCGGCGTTGCGTCGTTATAAGGCATGTGGCAATAAAAGTAATATCCTGCAAGTGGCACGTGGCGATGCAGCCATGCGCATTGGTTTTAGCAGAGTAACAATCTAACCTCAAATCTCCAGCGCAACTGTCAGTGCTGTCTGACAAGTTGGCAGGGCCATTCACAGAACTGTGAGTCACGACCAGTGCTGCCAACTTTCAACAAATAAAGCTACTCCATGTTCAGGAGATGAAGTCAAATGCTGTGTATTAAAATTTAAGGTGATAAAAATGTTATGAGTTTTCTATGTTTTAACCGTTTTTCATCTTCACTTCGAATAATATCAACGACTCAAACATATATTAAAGTCTTGGTGCCTTTAGTACTGATATTGTGTGTATACGATTGTTGGATAAAATCCGAGAAAGGATTCTTAGCAATCTTCCTTCCAAGCTCTTAAATTGCGGGAAATATATAGTTTTTGGAGGCGGGAGTGGGTGTTGTCCAAAATTGTTTATACGTCTCATATTTCGTGACTCTCACTTTCAAATTGTTAGATATATGGTCTTATCGACTTACACTAACAGGAGTATCGATTTAGGGAGGCTGAGTGAGCGTGGCCGTACCATTTCTTATCGACCTCTTAGGGGAGCTATCAGCATAAACAGACAGCATGTCGGATATTGCACAAAAATAATATACTACGATACATTCGGTAGCAGAGTATAAAAATTAAGTAGATTTAGAAGGAAACTGAATTCGTAACTCGGCTCAGTTCTTACAATAATTGCACCTTAGTTAGCCAACTTGTTCCCAAGTAAACCTGTTTCATTGCACCAAGTGCGCTCGTTGCCGGGTTCTTAACGTCAGGAGGGGGTGTGCTTTCCAGCCTAGTTGTCCTTATTACTGGTTGTTGTTTATACAGCGTTGCTAATGTTCTCACTTCAATAAACAAAGTATGTTTTTCTGTTTGCGGCACAAAAAGAGCAGTCCAGCATGCAATTGCCACCCTGAAATGCAATTGCATTTGCTGCGACAATGTCCTTAAGCCCGCTTTGCTTCCTGCCAGCGCTCTATTTTCGAGGGTGGTTAAGCAATTCAGTTCGGCTACGTGAATTTATGAAGCATAGCGAAAAGTGCAATCGTCGGTGCAGAAGCGGACAATGATTCGGACTTTGGGCGGTGGTGCAGTGGTTTCTTTGCAGTGCAGTCGTGTCCTTTAACCGCCCCTAACATGTTTACTCTGATGTCGCTAATTGTTTGATATATGGGTGTACTTGTTTATACTTATACTTATGTAGTTGCTGTTTATGTTGCTGTTGTTATGGCAAATAATTCGTTGTAAGTCATTAAGAAGAGACTTGTCAGGGCTGAACTGGCCACGCTAACCAGTCTGGGGACCCTTTTTAGTTCAGTTGTAGCTCACTTACTTAATGGGGCATGGTGCAGGTGTACCTATTGGCCTGGTATTGAATGTCTAAAATGTGATTAGTTATTCGATACACAGTTACTGAATGAGTGGGTTGATGGGGATAGGCTTAAGGGTGTTTTAAATTTGTTGGACTTATAAGGTGTATATATATTTGTACTGCACGAGTTTTTGTAATGACATGATTTAAATAAAGAATGCTTAATCGAGTGCACAAACTCTGAAGGGGCTAAGTAAGGTTAAATTATAAAATATATGACAGGCTTATAATTGATTCACACCTATTTTCATAGAATAATGTGCAATAAATGACTTGAAAATAACAAAAACGCATTGTTAAAATTTGAAATCAGTTCTATATATAGTGTGTATATATTGTGTATATATATATACAAAGACATTGAAAACGACTTTTTGCACTTACACGGATAATAAAGTTTGTGTACGTATCATCAATATTTTAGCAGCTTTAAAAATCGATAATTTTCATATTAATCTGTTCCGCTTGGTGCCCTGGCGTAAGTTTGCTCACTTGCGTTCCTTTCAATAATGTCTTAAGATTCTTAGCTCAGTGGTCACCTTTTATGAGCCTGAGAAATTACCTGAAGGCAAGGAAGGTGAAAAGTTAAGCCAAACACTATTTGCCTTATAGTGGCATAGTCTATTCATAAACATCATTACAAAGTTACCTCCCCAGCGATTGAGGCGACTACAAAGTTTTCCTTACCTCACATAACTTGTTGGCTCATATCACAGCTCTGCCCCAACCCAACCCCCACCCAGTTGACAATCTTTGCCACCTGCCCAGCCAATCAAATTAACTACTTAGAAAGTAATCTGAAGGAACTTTGACTGCGACCTGAACAATGCCAATGCGTCGCCGGAGCTCATGAAAAATTCTATTAACGGCAACGTAGAACAATCCCCCCATCCCCCGCACAGCCCCATAGCCCTCGGCCTGCGGCTGTCATCCGCATGTTTGTATGCATTTTGGAGCCAATCAGGTTATGCCGTTGTTTACATAAGCAGCTCCTTGCCCCTTTTTGTAGTGCCAGGCAAGTTTACATTTGACACACCTGCTTTCATTTGAAACTTGCCACCGGGCAATAATTGCAACGACGAGCCGCGCCATGCTGCCGTCGGAGTTTGGCCGACACCCGCAACAAAAGCAACAGCAACAACAACAACAATAATAAACAAATGAAAATGAGTGGCAACATTGCAGTCTGTGGCCCGGCATTGTGCAAAAGTTGTGCCAAAGAAAGCCATCACAAATGATGCATGGATGTGGAGTTAGGCTGCCTCCACCGCCTTCTCCTCCTCATCCCCCCAGGTCTACGTCATGTCTGCGCTTGATTGAACGCCTGCAAGCTGTTTGTGTTGGATGGCTGTATGGCTAAATGGCTGGCTGGGGGTAGGAGAGGGGAGCCAAACACAGGGGGAGGGGGAGCAGAGCGTGCGCCTTAAATAAACAATTCACATTTAATTACGTCTAAATTTGGTTTTGAGAACAAACAGCGACGACAGCCGCGAGTGCAGTCAGCCCAGGATCGGGTAGAAAACAGCAACAGCAACAGCAACAGCAACTGGAACTGTAACAGGAACAGGAGCAGAGCACAGGGCATACAGAGAACGCACACGTCCATGGGCGTCGTCAATGAATGTCGAACAAATTGGCAACACACGCGATGCGATGTGATGCGATGAGAAATATGAGGGGGAAGGAGGGGGATAGAGAGGCATTCAATGGCGTCCAGGAATAATAAACGGACCTATATACTCTATTTGCTGCACTCCTTGGGAATAGAATTATGGGTTACTTAAATTACTTTATGCTCTTTTGCTCTGTGTCCATAGTTCTTTCGCCTGTTTGCCACTTTGGAGGCGAGCCAGTGCTGATTGCATGCAATTCAATGAAAAGTTTTGCCAAGACGAGCTTGCCTCCTCCCCCTCGTCTGGTCCAGTACGTAATGCACCCTCAAATCGATAGTAATGGCGGTTTGGGGACGACAAGAGTGTGTGTGTGTGTGTGTGTGTGTGTGAAGCGAATTCCCAGTCTCAGTTGTGCCAAAGCACTAAATAATTGCCCATATGTGGCCCAGGAGCAAGGACTGTAACATGAACGAACCACCCTTTTCAACACCCCAGAGGGTTGCACTACCCCCGCCTTTTGTTGTTTCGTCGATATTTCTTTTTTCAATTTATGCTCATTTATTCTATCAATTTAACGAAGCACACACACACACACTGTGTAAATCTATGGCTGACAGCATAAAAAGACATACACATGCATAGGTATAGAGTAAGAGGGGGAGAGCGGAAGAGAGAGAGAGAGAGAGAGAGAGAGAGAGAGAGAGATAGAGAGAGAGAGAGTAGGATAGTAAATGGAAAAGCAGATTGCAACTCGTGCGTAAAGTCGGGCCCAGTAAGGAATGTAGGAGAGGGGTTGGAGGGTCGAACGACCGCTCTTTGTGTTTTGAAAGCAAATATTTTCTGACAAGTGGAAGTCAGATGTCATATATGCATGTGTGTGTGTGTCTGTGTGTGTGTGTGTGTGTAATACGCACACCCAAATGCCGTTCGTCTCAATTGCTACTTGACATGCACACACAGTCACACATACAATCAGAGAGGGTCGCCTCACACCGATCCAAGTAGAGTTGTCAAAAAAAAAACAAACACAACAACAGCAACAGCAACAAGAAAAACAAAACCGAATTGTGAAGCAAATCGTGTGGCCCAAGCAAAATGTCAGTCAGTGCAGGAAATGTTTGGCAAAGGGAAGGCAAAACTTCGGCATTAGAGCGAGAAGAAAACTGACAATTATTATTTGACAGCTGACAGGTTTATGGCGCTAGCGATTTCATGAATTCGCGAATCTTGATTTGCCAAAGCAGGAAAGCATGGAATTCTCATCACCATTGATGTACCAAACGAATACTCTGCCTGTTGTTGAGCTCGACAACTTGCTTGGAAACTTCATCTTTAACAAGTTTTGATATATTTGATGATATTTGATATTTGCAGTTCCATCAACATGTCCAAGTTCCATGCCATATCATATTTCGCAGTGCTCTGAAATTTGTCGTAACTTGCTGGCCATAAACTAATCAGGAGGTCTCATTAGCAACAAGATGCGACCCACTGAGACAAACGTGCACCACAGCGTTCCTTATTATGAGATGCTTAATAATTTATATATTTCCGATTTATGTCCGCGTATTTGCGCGCAGCTCCCCCTCACCTAACCTCCTGCCAAAAAAACACCAATCCCCATCCCCAACCTCATCCTTGCTCATTTGTATGCGTGCAGTGTTGCGCAGCGCACTTATTGCGAGACGGGGACACTTGGGTATTAAAAAATGCCAAAGTACTGAGCTGGAGAACCACCCACCCACTATAGGGATGGCAACCCATCCACAATGCCACGACCAGTCAACGAACCATTACTACTTTATTCTCTGTCTCAGTCTCAGTCTCAGTCTCAGTCAGTCAAAAATTGTATTATGCACAAGCTGTAGTAAGTTGTAGGTTTGTAGGTTGTAGGTTGTAGGTTGGTTGGCTGCTTCCTGCGTATGTTTAGTGCCCCAACCACGCGATGGGAAGCGGCTTTTTATTAAGAAATCATCGTTGATTGTGTGGAAGGAAATAATGTTGATTTTACATTTTACAAGATGCCAACTGAGACATGCAGAGTGGGTGAAATGGAACTAACTTGGGGGTTGCTTCGCATTTGCTGTGGTAAGTTTATTATTGTAATGGACGGCACACTTTTTAGACTAGTACTTCAGGGAGTTCTTCTTTCAGTGCCAGTCTATTATGCTTATGTCTTGCGGTGCTCTCTCTCTCTCTCTCTCTCTATATATATATATATACAATATTTGAAGGGTTTTTATGGACCGACTGTAGACAGAGTGCGGCAAGTACCTGTCTGGCATAGCATAGTTATGCTGCCTTTATTTATGCCATATGGCCAATAAAATATTTATGTGAATTGTCATAAATATTTGCATAATTAATGAAGATTGCGGGACAATGGCATGATATTTAAATTTGGAATATTTCAGTATTGAAATATACTTTACTATAAATAAATTGTGAATTTGCAGAGAGCCGTTTGATTTTGCTGTTGATTGTAAAGGAGAAATTGATTACCCATTAATAGATATGATGAAAAGCGTTTGTAATTCTTAATTAATTCAAGAGCTGTTTAATGGCTATTCAAGAGGCTAACTTTCAGCCAACACAAGTGCTTGATTAATGTCAAAGAACATGGTTTGTGTTGGTCCGTTTTAATGCCCAACAAATGTGCCCTCAATGTCTGTCTTAAAGGCAGTCAGTTTTGATTATTCCTCTTGACTTTTGGAAACAATATTTCGTCATGGCTTCCTTTCGCTAACTTCTTGATGGCACTTAAAGCTTTGGCTTTTAAACCGCCTCTTACCCTTTTGAACCCGAGCATTAGGCATGCCAGCCAAAAATAGTTGCTTTTCTTGTTGTTGCTGTTCTTGCCCCAGCCACGAGAGCAATAAGTTGGCTTAAAACACCACAGACCTACGACAGACTGTGTGGTAAAGGTTCAGTCAACTGCTCAGCTAGTTCTCGCATGAATGTATATGTATATGTATATGTATATATAAATATACATAGAAGTACATGCAATATCTACGTATGAGCGATGACTCGCTGCAAAAATCTATAAATCTTGTCAAGTAACCTCCCCACCCTCCCTCTCCACATATCCATCCATCCATCACCCTTCCCATTCCGACCCAAAAAGAATGGGCCGCCAAAAGTAGCTCTACTTCAAGCATTTGTCTAGCATGAATGCATACATAAATATGTATGTACATATGTATATTACTTGGGTCACCGTAACAAAATTAACAGCAAATGCTGAGGCAAATTTTCACACTAATCGCACGTGACAAAGTCCTCGTTGTCGCCTTGTGGCTGGGGCACCGATTTCGTCTAATGTTTTTGGGAGTCGTGCATAATCGTTAATGAATTATGGCTGCACATGTGAGCCAACTCGTAATATGCGTGTTCCACATGTTTTTGGCTCGTGTTTTTCTTGCTGGCCTACATTGTGTGAGGCGGGCTTTAATAAAACTATCCTGGGTCCTTTTGTTTCAATGCATTCAACTCATTCCCAACCAGAACAAAACAGCCAACCCTTAGCGAATTTTGTAGTTGTCTGCATTAAGTTGGTCGCTTTGTTGTTATGTATTTTCACCCTCGACCATTCACATCCATTAGTCATGGGTTTATCAAGGTGCTTCCATCTCAGTCCGTAGTATGCGTGTTTGCCTCAAGCTGACCACACCCCTCCATCCATATATACTCATACATTAATTGCTTTTCATAATAACATTTAATTTCTTCGATAACTTCTCAAATGACATGTTCCCAGTGCAAATTTTTAATATCGAGAGCGAACAATGCGTTCGAAGCTCTTTTGACTTTATTTGCACTAATTCCAGCAACTTGGCCCACATTCTACCTCTTCCTCTACTTCGAATTTTTATTCATTTAAGTTGAAAAGCTTCTCGTAGCGATTTGTTTTGCAAGTTTAGATAAAAAAAAACACAGAAGAAATTTAGATACGAAAAAAATAGAGAAGCCTCCAAAACTGTCGCGCAAAATTTGTTGAATGCCTTCCGTGCACCTGATCCAAATCCATCTTGCATTTGCTTGCCTTCTCTTCTCTTTTCTATTTGTTGATCATTTTGTTGTTATCAACTTGGTTGCTGCTGTAAAATGTAATTGCATATGCAGCCAAAAATGAGCCACAGCAGTCGGCACTGTTGAGAGTTGCCAGTTGTCAGTTGCCAGCTGGCATTCGCAAAAACTCTAGCAAACATTTGGTTCCATTACCCTGTACTCATGAAATGGATATGGGATAAAGGGTATACTGACAGACACTTTTACTTTATACTTCATAATTTCAATGTCAGAATTAAAAGTTTCCTCGATCTGGCGTCTTCTGGTATATCTGAATGCGACTTTATCCCTAGAATTCCATATGCATATAATGCATATGTTTAGGAATTGGTATATTTTAGGGCAGTTTGCTCTTATTTTCTATTATATATGTGGTTATTCACTATTTGTACAGTTCCTGGCCATAAGTATTTCTGTCTTAGTTTGAGAAATATGTAATGAATGCAACAAACCCAATTTGGGGAATCGCCAGCCAAAATGCGTTGAGAATATTTATTACAAAAATCAGAGTTTTGGAAGCAGCTTCGATTTTACACAATTACTTATTAGGACATTAGCCACTAAGTATATAATATAATATACAATATTGTATGCTTAGTGTTTATACATATTGCAAGTTCGATAATGATGTAATTAAAAGCAGCAATATAATATTTAATAGCTTCAATAAGTTGAAATATTGCAATAATTATTATATTGTGTATAACTTAAATTTAAAGATTACCTTGCGAAATCGCATTCTTCTTGCAATAAATGTGTTACATACTATATGTCAAATATATTTTAAATTAAATATTGTAAATCTTTTAAACATTAAACAAATAAATTTAAATAGCTATTAATAAATTTTCTATACAAACCCGTAATTAATCCCCATTGTTATTCAAACACCGACAAATAAATGCTCGCAGCACACATCGAACCGTTTTAAGCTTTAAACTGTTCTGAACTTCTAACTAAAAAAACCCCAATTTTTGTTAAAATGTGTGTGTGTGTGTGTGTGTGTGAGTCAAAACTATTTTCGAAATGTTTTAAGCGATTCTAGCAAAGTATTTAATCCTTTGAATGTTTTATTGCTTAGATAGTGTTTACTCAGCTGCACTGGGTTCTGGGATATCATTGCCAACAGCGCCAGCTGGCTGAAGAGGGGGTGCTGCCATATAAATGTTTATTTGAAATGCATGCGGGCTCTCGTAATACCCGCGCGCATAGTTTTGCATGAAAATATTTGTTAAAAAAAGCCAAAACAAGCAGCGAGCTGAAATCTCTAAATAATAAATTTGTAAAGGGGAAAACAAATTTCAGCATTGAGTTTAAAAACTTGTTCATTGTCATGTTGTTTGGGTTTGGAGGGGCTTTTAATTTTTTATTGCTGGATTTTTACAAATACGTTCTCCACAGGGAACATACCAGAATATCCAATACATATTCCTATTCCTCTTTTGATTCTTCGAGTGCAATCTGGGCGTTTGTGTGCTAAAAATTTTAATTGTCTTTTATGCTTTCTTGATAAAAATTTGATTGTGTTTGTTCAAACCCGACATTAATATAATTAATATAAAAATTGATCGGACGAAGCAATTATCCAATGCTCCGCAAAACAAGTTAAATGGCAAGATAAAGTTTATAAATATGAATATATATTTGGTATTTGAATATATTTTAAGGTCCATTAACATCGGACCATTATATAGCTGCCTCAGGAACTATTGGAATATTTGATATAACTTGTGACATTTTAAATTTTAGCATAACTGTTCCTCTTAATTCTAACCGAATTATGTATAAATTATTTAATATAATTTTTAATTATTCAAATAAATTAATTTATTTTAAGTTTGTATTCAGCATTTATAGACTACAAATAAAAAAGAGGTCGATATTTTTATACATTATTAAAATTTGGAAGTGAGCAGATATATTTAGTTCAGCAAAGACAAGTAATAATCGGCGTTTCTAAAAGCGCTTTTCTTTTTTAATAACACTTCAATTTTATTTCTACCATTATTTTAAATAAATAAATAGCTAAATAATAAATTGTCACAGCTTCCCCACAATACCGAGTAAGAATTCATCATCAATTATTATCAACGATTTCTTAATGCCATCGATTATTTTTAAATTGTATCTCTCTTTTAATCCCCTGTAATTTTGTAAACGTATCGTATGTTTCTAAGGGACCAACTGTTTCTACACATATCTATCCATAATTGGTCCTAAAATATACTCGTACTTGTCTATGGAATTATTTTGTGAATACTGTAAGTTATTCAATGCATACATTTGCCATCGGTGAGTGCATAAAAATAAACGATTTGATTGTTTTGTAGCCCTTTAAATTACTTTATCTACATCATTTTTATGAGTGCACAGATTATTGCCTCCCTGTTCATTTAAATGGCTGCTACGTGTCAAAATATGAAAATTAAAATTTCAACGCTTAATATAATAAAAAAAAAATAAATGTTTGCCCGGTAATAATTCAATGCATTTATTCAATGGGGCATTTCCAATAGCTGCTAGCTTAATAAGGGTCGATTTCTGGCTATGCTTTTTAATCCATTGATGCATTTACAAGTGATGGCATTAATTAAAGTTTTCGAGATTTTATTGGGTGAAGAGCGCTTTTTGTAGCGAATATTGATATGCATTGAGTTGTCCCAGCTGCGCGGAAAAAAAATCACTGACTTGCTGAGTTAAACAAGTTGTCCTGACCACATATTACATATCTAAACCCCAGCTCAACACGCAAATCAAACTTTTTTCCTAACCAACTCTGAGCAAGATTCAGCCATCCCATTTTGGAGCTGAAGCAGACAAAACTCGCGGCTAATTAAATTCCACAAAGCGCGTAGCAAAAACCATACCAACTTTTGAAGTTAAGGTCAGCAACAGGAAGAACAACAGAGCTCCCTGTGATGACAATGTTTGCCTATCAGGCTTATCTGCTTCTAATTGTATCTCTCCTAAATATGTATTTAAATATTTGAAAAATGCCTTTTTAATTGTACAAAGTCGAAAAGTTTTGGTTTAAGCCTTTCTGGCATAATTGCGATAAGCGAAACAAGCTGAACTCATTGACGCGAGTTGTTGTTGCTGCATCATCGAGTGTCTGCCACTGTTGCGACTTCCTGTTCCTGACAGACAGACAGACAGGCGGGTAGGCAGACGGGCAGGCAGGCAGGCAGACAGACGAACTGGCTGCTATGGTGGCTTGAGGCCTTCGGATGGTGGCGGTTGCTATTGCATATTCAGGAGCTTCGTCAAGCAAAAATATTACATAATTATACAAAGTAAGTCCAAGCACAACAAGCAGCGACTCCGACAAGGACCGAAGCCAAGTGACTGGCGTTTTTGGTGTTTGATGACCCTGTTTATGAATACGTTAGCATTAATTAACTTTGATTTAATTAAACGTGCAGGGGCCACAGTCCCGGACCGGGTCACTTGTAAGGCGCCACTCGCCGCCCCCAAATCGAGCCGACTTTCGTTGCTTCTGTGCCTGCTCCTGTGACGGCTCCTTCTTAATCTCTTAACCAGTCGCAGGAGCATTGCGCCTTTTGCGGTTTGGCGCCACAGATGGCAGCCAGGGCAGCCAACTGGAAGAATAGCAACAGAACAGAACACAGTGCTAAAACTGAGCTTCTCCAAAGCAACCTGCACCATGGCTGATTCCTTTTATTTTTCTTATTTTTAGCTTTCTTTCTTGGCACTTTTCAAGTGGAAAATCCTTTTGCCTATTTTCATGGCCTTAGCAAGTCAACACCGATGGCGTTGTACATTTTCAGCGTCTCACTCCGTTGTCTTTTGACTAAGCTTTAATGTACTTCGCTTGAGGTTTTCGAAACGGCGAGCATTTTACTTCTGTGGAAGCGAAGGATTACTCGAAAGCGAGAAACTTAAATAATACTATTCGTGTACCGATAAAATATATTTAGGATTTTAAGGTATATACAACTGACAACACCAAGACACCATATACAAAGGGAACGAACAATTAGCTTTCATAATTTTATATCACGTTAAATTATACATTAACCGTATTAACCGCGCTTTTCCGGCGCTGTACTTATGTTTTAATGTGTTCTAACAAACAGTAACAACAGTAAAAATAATAAGATGTTCTTATAACCTCGCGGTACCTAATATAAAATTGATACTAATTGTAAACTTATCTAAATATTTTCTTACTGTTTGCTGTCTTTCGCCTTTTTTTTTGCCAAACAAGTTCAGAAATAGTGTTTAACTTGATCAATACGTATTTATGCTTCAGATAGTATCAGTGTCAGTATATCACTATATAAACACATAAAAATTAGAAGTGCTTCTGAGGCTCAGACATGGAAAAGTAAAAATCATAACTATTGATTATAAAGATTGGAATTGAGATATAAATAAACATTAACAATTTGTTATTTAATTTTTAATGCAATCAATGCAAAGTTGTCGACTTTTATTCTAAGACTATAGATCAATATTTTATTTATTTACCCATATATGGTTGAAACTTATAAATTATTGCGATAGACACAAATTAAAATTAATATGCAAATTGAAGTAGATATAAATAGAATTTATATAAATATATAGAATAAATAGAATTTGGTTAAATCTAATTAATGTAAAATGAATTGTTGACAATATTAATTAGATAATTTAATTGAATAATTTGAATGTGATGCATAAATTACTGCATTAATACATGCTGCTAAACAATAAATTCGAGTAAAAACATTGAAAACTCTCATTTCCCTAAGGCTTACACTTTAATTTGTGTAGTTTTTTTTTTTTTTTTGTCTGTTTGCGTATCCGATTTTGTATTTTAGATCTCATTTCATATGTGCTTTGATTGCGAGGCGCCCTCTTTTCCTCTCAGAGACGTCTTTGTGGTTGCCTCGCACCTCTCTCTAGTGCTTTTGTTTATATTTAGCTGTCTGCTTTCATAAATTAATTAATTGGCCTGCGGCTGGTCAACAACGGCAACAGGCAAATAAATAAGCAAAAATATTTGCTTTAATTTATGTGGCAAGTGGCACAGAGCTCTGAATGCCCGCTCCAATTGCTAACTGCGACTGAAACTGAATCTGAATCTGAGACAGAGACTGCGAACTGGAATTGAAACTGGTACCCTTTGGCCTAGTTACTCTCCCAACGCACCCAACCCAACCTGCTCACCAGCCATTAGAGAAGTCCGTCTGCGCCTGAGATGCCATTTACAAATTGCATTAGATTAAAGCGCGATAAAACGGGGGACGACGCGTTCACTTGGCATGATTTCGACTTATTTACACTTACAAAAAGGCCAACCAAATAGGGAGAAACCGCGTTGTTAGGGAACTAAGAGTAAGTGAGGAAGGGAGAGGGGGTCTTGTAGCTGTTGAAAAATACGGCCTGGTAATATTTCCACGCCTTGCACATTTTACACAAAACTCGGGCACTGTGGACGCTCTCCGAACAGGGCATGTAGAACATGGTTAATTAGCAATTAATGAAGCGATAATGAAGCCAAGATAAACGACAACGTCGACTACGAATGACGATCATAATGATGCTGTTGATGATGATTACGATGACAACGAGGCTGTTGATGTGGCGCGCACCAAGGGGCCCAAGGGGGGTATCAAGGGCAGAGAGCCGCAGTGTGAAGCTGTCGAAGACTTTGGCAGGCCGAGGCCGAGTCCGAATCCGAGGCCAATCTTGCGGTTGCCTTTGCTGCTGTGTGTGTGTGTTTGTGGTTCCAACGGCCTTGACGAGGATTCCGCTTGGAGGATGCGGATAAAGCGGTAGTTGCCTGTTGGTTTTAGTTTAGGTTTCCTTTTTTTATTTTTTTATTCTAGGCTGCTGGGCATTGGTTGTTGTTGTTGCTCTTATTTTTTGTTTTTTAGCCAACCTTTAAAAAAAATGTGTTTTTTAAGGGTCTCACTCTCTAGGTATGTGTATGGTTGGGCGCGCGAAATTGTATAATTTCCTTGGAAAAAAATAAACACATTTTGTTTTTGCTTTTCAGGTTAATTAGTTTGCCGGCGCTGCGCATAAAAGTTTCCTGCCACTTGCAGTGGCAAAAGCAATCCCAATTAAATTTCTACGAAGGCTAGAATCTGAAACTGAAACTCAAAGTAGGCAGACGAATGGCCATGGGCAGCAATTTGTTGTTTTCGTAAATGAGCCTTAACTTAAATAGATATTAAATAAATAGTGCTTTGACGATCAGTATTAAATAACTCAACTTCTCTCGTTGCTTATGAGCATTCTTCTGGGAATTTTGTTTTCTAAATGCCAATGCTAAAAGCTAATTAAATTGGCTGCTTTGTAGCAGAAATTCGTATTTTATCTATCATTATACTTAAATTCAGTTTTCCGCGAATTGTGTGAATTAAAGGAGGCATTCCGGAACCCATAAGAAGAAGGCTGTATTTCTCTCAGTTTTATGGAGATGATAAATTGTTTGCTTTGCAATCAGTACAAATTGGACTTGGATAAATAATTTTCGAGTTTTGGCAAACAGCAAACTGTTAATTAATTCAATAAATCCAAAAGATAAATATGATGATAGGAAGGGGCTGGTTATTGAAGTAATCTAACGAAATTCAGATTTCGAATCAAAATGAACAATATCTATATATGCCTACAAGGTTGTTATAAACACCCTGAAACTACTTGTCGTGTTGTATGCATCTTCTTTATTTATATTTTACCTATTAAGTCTATGATAGCTAACTGTATTGAACATCATGCAATTGCATTATTTGTGCATTCTTTCATTTATATCTATTGGCAGAATAATCTATCTGCCCCATTGAAACTCAGCAGACAAGTCCAACGAATCTGCTGGCATTTTTTTGTTTGCTTATGACAGCAATATGGCAACAGCAACTGCAACAGCAATTGCAATCCTGAAATGCGATCTAATTTTCATGTTATTTGATAGAAAACTCTTGTAGACATCCGTCGTTGCGCTGTTTGCCTGTGTGCAGTGATGCCAAGAATTTATCACACAGCCGCAACTTTTAGTTGCATCACTCGCCACGACGGAAGAACGGTGGGGTGAGAGAGTGAGGGGGGGGGTGGCCGGTTGGTTAACATGAACTGTGGGATGCTGTGTTAAACCACAGCCACCTCCACCACCGGCTCTCTGAATATTATCAAAAGTGGTGTATCTGAAGCTGAAGCTGAAGCTTCCTGAATCTCATATCGGGCATGGCGAACATGTACAAAAGTTGTTGTTAGCCGTGGATGCTTCACTGGCGATCGTAACAACAGCAACTGTTTCTGCTGTTGCTTGGCTGTTGCTGTTGCTGCTGCTGCTGCTGCTGCTGCTGCTGCTGCTGTTGTTGTTGCTGGCGCTGTGCGAGATTAAACAATGATTGCATTTTCATTTGCATTTTAAGTCACGGTGCAAGCAAAACCAAAACATAAGAAGTCGAGGGTCGGGATCTCACTTGCCAAGTGATGTTGCTCCGCCTGATGTTTTTGGAGTTGTTGCAGCAATGCTGTGTGCTATTAGCGATGAGCGATTCCCAACAGAATTTCCTTGCCCAGACTGAACTTTGAACCAAGTCAAATCAAATCAGATGAAAGTCGTGTCACGCACTCATCTCCAGCTGCAATTGCAGCTGCCTTTCTGCTAGTTGACTTCTTGGGGAACGAAAAACAGGTTTGCCAAAACTAAACACATGCCGCCAGCGTCGACCGGCTAAGATTGAAATGCAAATCAGTTAATGGTGTTCCTGATGCTGTTGCTTTTGCTCTTGCACTGTGAAAGGGCCAACACCATTCATTGGGGCTGATGTACGTGTTTGCATTACTCCCTGCCTTCCAGTCTCCCTATCAGTTGCTGCTGCTGTTGTTGTTATGTACTTCAGCATATATAATTGGCTTGGGTCTGGCCAACTGGAATTGCTTCCTGGCCGCATTCTGTATAACCCATAACTCAAATGGCCAAAATGCTTGGCTTTAATGTGCCCTTCACACTCATAAAAATGAAAATTTGTGCGACAGACACAAAACCACCGCTAGGACCCGCGCTAAGCTTCTGATATGTAACAGCTGCTGCCTGCCGGGATTCACTAGTCTTTGGTGTTTGTGTGTGTGTGGGTGAGTGTGTTGTGTCCAGCACACTCATCTCGATTACGAGGTGTAAATTTAGGGAAGCACATAAAGCCATTTGGCGGGAATGTCGCTATCTAATCCTCAAGCCCATGGCCAGCTCAAAAGCCAATTCATATATTTACCGTTTTGCCAGTCGACCTTAAGGGGCGCATTATGCACTAAGCTTTTCGGACATTCGATGGGAGGGACAATCATCATCATCACCATCATCACCACCATCATCATGACCATGTGAGGGAGGGTAAAGCTTTATTCATTTTTTATGAAATGCAGATTGTTGGCGCTCATTTGTGTGGCTCATTTGAGGGGCAGCTCAACATGTTGCTGGGTTGCATTGGCTTCTCGCCTTTTATAAGTGGCTGACTTTAGTAGCAACATATATATTTACAGATGATTACTCGCCAGAGTTTGGTTTGATTAAGCGAGTATTTGAGTCAGTTGTTCCAGGTCAAACTACGCAGAATAAGTTCTAGATTCCCACAAAACAAAACACAAACATAAAAACCACTTCTCTGACTTCTCAGACGTTTCCAATCCCATAATTGATAATTCATTTTCATCGACTTGTCTGCAGATTTGGTCAGGATATATGCTTAACGGGGTTTGACTCACCTTCTTCTGCCAGATACTTACTTTGTAATACCTCAACACACTCTTTTCCCCATTTTTAATAAACTGATGGGTTATTTACTATGTTAAGAAATAAGATCCAATACTTCACAGCCACTCTCCACGATTCTTTCTCACATATTAATGGAATTCACGTCACAACACTTATGCAATTCCCATTCCAAACTACAAAGCTTAAATTTAGCAACACTTCCATTACACTCCTCATGGCTTGCAAGGCATTGCCACCAAAGTGGCATCTTCCAACACGACATTGCCCAGCATTAAAAATAAACAACAAAAGCAATGTGTAGTCCACATTGAACAATCAATAAAGTACAATCACTTTCAGCACCAAAATCAACAACAAAAACAAAGCAGAAACACCGTCTGCCCTTTAAATAATGCTCAGATTGAAAAGGAGAGCAGAAAACAACTTGCCTAGATCCCGGCTCTTTTAGTTCTGCTTGCTGACGTGCTTCGAGCAATGATTTTTCTTGTGTACATATTTCACACAAAGATCGTAATTATGGGTTCGAAAAATCGTTGCGGCATCTTCGAATGATCGACATTGCCAGTCGCGAAATATATGAGGGCAAACCTGATGAAAGGCCAGTTAACAGGCGAAGCTGCATATGAGAGTGCTTTATATGGTCGTGCATTTACTTTGGCAGAGTGTTTTCTTTCGTTACTTTGTTGTGGTTGTGGTTGTCGTTGTTGTTGTTGCTGGTTATGGCCACGCCCCCTAAAGTGGCATGCAGCCATGGTTATGTAAACAGAGAGCAAGAAGTTGAGGAGCCACCTGACGAGGAGTGGGAGCCGAGTTGTTAAAGGCCACAAAGTCACCGGGGATTTGATGATGATGATGATGGTGATGAAGACAACATCAACCACGGAGATGTTGGAGTAGGAGACCCATTATGATGTGTGGTGGCCAGAGGGTAAAGGTCGTTCCAGCCACCCGCAAAATGCAGTGTGCAGTAAGTGTTAATGTTGCATAAGTTGACTTACCTCAAACTGAGCCCAGCTGAGTTGCGTGGCTCTTTGGGTTAACTTAGACAGTTCACGAGAGATGCGCAGCAGAATCGGCAGGATGATCTTTGTTGTTGGAAACCAATCGAAAGATTTTCAAACCTTATTAAACACAATCCATTCTGTATTTTAAAATATGGCCAGTCGTATTGTGTCCATGGAAATGTTCTCCAATATGCGAAAATTGCATTATTTTCTCGTGTTTGAAACAACACTCTGACAACATTATATTGTAAAAGAATGATCTAGTTTAAGCTTTATCTCTAAGTATTCACATTTTTTAAAAATATAACTACTCACAACTAGATTATTAATAATTTGGATATGGAATATTTGTTACTCTAATCATATTTGACTTAAGAGCAATAATATAAGTTGATCAGCAAAATTTAAGTGCTGAGAAAGCATCGATTTTTGTTAAAACGTTGAGTAAAAAGTTGTTGACTTCCGACTCGAATTTTAGTACTTCAAGTAAATATCGAGGCATTGCTAAATGTAAAAACAAGTAAACTTCCCTGTCAGCATTGAGGGGCGTGGCTCAAGCATTTAACTATTTATATAATTATACAAGCATTATTATGCTACATCAAACTCAGACCCAGGGCTATGCAGAATCAAATCCCCAATGCCATTAGCAACGCAACAGAGCTGTCAACTACAGTGCTGCACATGCAACTAAAGCCACCCTTGCCTTAAAGAAAAAGGAACAACCCAATGCGCAATTAAAATGAGTAATATAATGTAAATCCCCAACGAAATTCAAAATGAAAATTCATTGAAGGGCAACATTACGCACTACAATTTGTGCTGTGAGTTCCATTGGGCTAATGAATTTAAATGAGCCACCACCTTTCCTTAACTTTTCCTAGATTGAGTGGCTTACAATTATTTACAAACAAAACTTACAGCAAAAATGAGAGTACAGGAAGAAGACTTTTTTGTTAAAGCTCATTTTAATGGAGCTGTGAAAATTCGAAAATAATAGTTAGCATACAAACTTCCTTTCCCCGGAAAAACTGTTTAATATTAGCTATCATAAATATTAATATACATACATATATATATATATATATATAAAGTATATGTGTGCACTTAAAAGTCTCACAGTTTCAGTTTAATCTTTAGCTTATTACGCCCATTTAATCCATTCATATAGGAACAGGATATAAGAACAAAAACGATTTTATAAATGAGCTGCCGCCGCAAGCAGGAAGCAAATCGTTCAAGAGGAATCCATGCCATAAAGGCAAAAGGATACCAGCACCAACACCCACACCCACACCCGGACACAGTAACTCACACAAATCTCGATGGTAAAAGCCAAAGTGCAATGTCCGTGCTGACTTGGCAGCAAGAAGGGCTTCATGCTGAACTGGGCGACAACCCTGCACTCCCTCCAGTTTTTGAAGTTTTTGTTGATATTAAGTGGCAGGCAACATTTCTACCCCCAAAATGCCCCAAATACCCCAATACAGCAGCAATCAATCATGTGGTTTAAATTGGGGTATTTGTTTAAGGCGGTAAATTTTCAAAATTTCCGTTCGACTCTGATAAGGATGTGTGTCAAGTCTTAGTCGCCTGTCACTTAACCAGGACCTTTTTCAAGGAGGCAAGGTGTTGAGGCATTGTGGCAAAAGCTTACAGACCATATTTCGTGATTGCTTATCGACATTTCTGCACAGATTTGTTTTAGTGCCTATTACACTATTGTACGAAAGAGAAGTCTAAAATAAAAGTGTGGTTGTAACAACTTATTCTTTTCTTTTTAAGAATCCCAAACTCTGTTTTCAAAAACAAAATTAGAATTTACTTAACGAAAACGCAAACTAATGCTGTCTTAGACCTCCTCAATAAAGTAACCCTTTAATTGTAGGGTATTCAAAAGTTACTCAAATCAGTTATAAGATGCTTGTCAAATTACAATCACCAATCTACGAAAAGGGCATCGGTCACTCGAAAAGAGTGTAGGCAAAGTTTCATTTTATGGCCTTTGGTTGGGCAGAATTGGATTGGCTAATATCAAGAAGACCACCTTATGGCTGGCCCGTATTAATCATGCACCTGTCACCCAGCGTAAATGTTGTCAAAAGTTTGTACAAAATATGTCAATGCTGCTGCGATTGTTGTGACATTCTTGTAATGAACTTTTTAGACAAAGTTTCAGAACATTCTTGAGAGATGTGGCACGCGGCATGTAAGACCAGGAGTGATTTAAACAACATCATAATGACGACTTTCTCACTCGGACATTATCGGTCAAAGATAATGGTCGACTGTACTTTGACTTTTCGAATCGATTCTCAGCTGACAAGCGTAACAAAGTGCTGATGATTGATTTGTAGAGTTAGCAGCTTGACAGTTTGCCACATAATTGCATTTCAAAATGCCCCAACCAAGCACTTGTGTGCATCTCACACCTGGGGGAAGAGGACAGAGCAAACATATTATAAAGTGATTTCTAACTCAATATTGGTCAGACCTAATGTGATTGTGTTTGTTGTCATCCCTGTGTGTGTGTGCTTGTAATTTCCCGCAGTGTGTGTGCGAATATTATGAAAATGACCACAAAATGCTGCAGAATACGGAATAGGTTGCTGGAACCAGCAAAATACACGATGAGGTCATTTAAGCCACAAGTGTGTTGTTAGAATCTACACTAAATGTTTAGTTATTGATCAAATATACAAAATACATAATATGTATATATAAATGCAATATTTATTTAGATGCTTGTATGTATAAGAAATTGTTGGGTCATTTGCCTAAATGTGGGCAATGTTGTGTTAAATTGCAAATTTGCATAAAATATTTGTTGTTTATTTATTGGCAGTATTGGCCAAGGTTTGCACACACACACATAAATACACACACCTGAGAACTTGTTCGTCCACCTGGCAACTAAATATTTGATGTAATTTGTGCGGCAATTTAATGGTTTAGTTATTCACATACTTATTGATATATGTACACAAATCATTTAAACTTAGGCATACACATACAAGTATACATGACAAGTGAATCCTGTGTGCCTGTCTGCGTTTATTCAAAGGACAATTTAAGGTTGATGAGTTGAAAAGGACAAATTCTAATAATGAACTTATTATCAAATATATCAAATAATTGTTCAAAAGATCAAAGCCCAATAATTGATGGAATATAGCTAAAGCAAACAAACAACGGCAGGTCAAATATTATATACTCTTGTAGATCGACATCTAAATTGTATACCAGTCTAAGAGATATTATAATATATTCACTGTTTCATGTAATGCTGCGAATTGAATAAATATCTATGGATGAAGACGGTAATAGCGTCTATAGTTTGAGGTTAGATGCGACCCGGATCATAAATATATAGTAGGGAATGAAGGAGTGGAAAAGACAGCAAGAATGAAAGCAAAGAGGCCCTTAATAAAAGAATACAAAATAAAAAACAAAATGCGAAGGAAACTAAGAAGCGAAGAAAGACAACTGCTACAATTGTGCCGGGCAGAGGCACGAGATCTCAAACGTAAACAGCTTTATTTAAAAACGCTTTAAGCAAGTCATATCCATGTGAAAGAATATACTTAAAATACTTACGGGTCTCTTGACAGTACACTGTGGACTACCAGCCGGATTCCACTATACGTATGATATTTCTTACATTCACATTATTAACAATACGCGATTCCTTTATGAATGTATGTTTTCTTTAACGTGTGAATGGCAAGATTACCGTTTGACTTAAATACAATAGCTGATCGGCTCCTTTTTGAATTGTATTAAAAAATCAATAAAACAATTAATTAAAGTGTAATACAGGCGATAACCAATATTCCCTTTGTCACACACTTGTTCTCGCATATTTATGCATACAGATAGTAATGTGATCAATATCAGAATACGTTTTCGACTATAACTTGGGTGTTTCTTATCCGATAGTGATGAAATTTGTCCAGTTGATGAATAATAAGCATATGCATTAATTTTATGTATTAATTAGAATCCACGGTCTTTAAAAACGTGGCTTTTATTTATATTGGAAATGGAAATGTTTCGATAAAATGAAACAAACTTGTTCTGCCTCTGGTACACGAAAACTTACATTCCAAATTTTAAGTCGCTTCCTCTTATCGTCTTTGAGGTCAGACAGACGGATAGACGAACAGTCGGCTAAATCGACTCGACTGTTGTTTCTGATCAAGAATATAATCACTATAGTTGTTTTTTTAGCTATGAATTATACATAGATAACCTGACACCTATATATATACATATAAAACTTCAAATCGGCATTCGCCCACTTCCGCTCCTAAAATTCTGAATATCTTACATCTTTCTCAATTTTAGTGCTAAGACTAGAAAACTCATCTAACATATTTTCGGGCAAGCAAAATACAGCCCTAAAATTCAGAATAGCGTGTACCACAATTTAAAATTTCTAGGAATCTCCTTCGAAGATCGGTATTTCATGGCTACATCTTCCTGTTCTCTGGTACCTGTTATCAGATGGTATTATTTATGGTATCAGAGTATTTCGCAGTTGGTTACGCCCGTCTGCAACGTTCTCACTTTTTTGTTTTGTTTTTGTTTTTTATTTTCAAATTTTCGGATTAAGAAAAATAAGAGTTTTGCAAATTGTTATTTTCTGCTGATAACGACCTATTCCAGTATCGCATTTTCTTGGTTTGGGATAATCATATATTGTCAATATTTAAAAGATTCTAAAGTTAAACAATTAAATATGCATAATGAATCTAATTCCCTGGTATACTTGCATTCTTGCATTTTTGGTAGTATGGTAACTGAAAAGTCAGTTCTTGCCGACATACACTCAATCAAGCCTGGGTATTCGCCAGGTCCAGATGGAGTTCCGAGATGTGTTCTCAAGTACTGCTATAAGTGTCCTTGTAAATCTTTACTTAAATTATTTACTTTGTCTGTTGATACTTGTTCTTTCCCCGCTATTGGATGGAGTCCTTTATTATTCCTCTCCATAAAAATAGCGGAAAGTCCGATGTTATAAAGAACAGGTGTATTTCCCAATTGTCCGCAATACCTAAGTAATTTGAGAAAATAGTAACAACTTAACTGCAACACTTATGTAAGTCTATAATTTCACCTTTCTAGCATGGTTTTGTAAAACGTAGGTCTACTACCAAACTTACTTCCCTTGTGGTCAAAGGATTTCAGAATAAAATGCAATCGGATGTTGTTTATACAGACTTCAGTAAGGTCTTTAATTCTGTTAACCATTATCTCCTTCTTTATAAACTAACCTTATAGGATTTCCTACTAACCTTCTTGCGTTGATTTCTGAGTATCTGAGTAACAGATCTCAAAAAGTTGTTTTCAAAACATTAATTTCTAAACCTACCCTAGTTACCTCTGGGATACCCCAAGGTAGTCATCTAGGTTTAGTGCTTTATAATTATATGCTGATGACATTAAGTTGTGATATGACCTCTCAATGCTTATTGCAGGTGGACTTACTTTCATTTTTGTCATAGTGTAAAATGAATTTGCTCCACTTAAACTGCTCTAAGTGTAAGGTCGTGTCATTTTATCGTATCTCTCCTCGTATTTTTAATTACACGCTCGATGGGAGGCCACTCGATAGACTGAATGAAGTAAATGATTTAGGTTTACTTCTTAATCATCGGTTAAAATTTGATAGCATTTAAAGTTCTTGCTTTTATTAAGCGTTGGTCAAAGGAATTTGATGACCCTTATAAGATACTTTTCACTTCTCTTGTACGTCCCATTCTGAAATATGAATCTTGTGTGTGGTCTCCGCAATATCATATTCATCAAAGTAAAGTGCAATCTGTGCAGAAGAGTTTCTTACTTTTCGCTTTTCGTCACTTTGACTCTACTTACATCCATAGACTGCTCCTTATTAACCTTCCCTCCTTAACTACTCGTCGTGTTATGCTATATGTAATTTTTGTAGTTAAATTACTAACTGATGAAATCGATTCAGTGCCAAATAAATTTTTCTGTTCCCTCTAGACCGCCATGTTACTTTTCCCACTTTCTCTTAGTCGTTGCATTACTAATTATTCATTGCAAGAACCGTTTCGAGTACTCTGTAATGATTGCAACAGACTCTATCACGTAATCAATTCAGAGTGTTCAATTTCTACAATTACGAACTCAATTTTAAACGCCCAATCTCGTGAATAACTTTTTCGCATATACCTGTGGTGGGACTTAATTAATTCATACTAATTCGTTTTTGGTCTGATTGGGTTTTTTCTGGGTTTTCCCCAATTAACGCAACAAATGTTGGACCATTTTGTATTTAAATACCCTCGAAATCTTATAAATATTTCTTATTTCTTAATATATACATAAATTATAATTTTATCATACATTTAATTTAATTTAAATTTTTCTTACTTATTTGTATTATTTGTGTCGACTGACTTTAGTTGACATTAAGTAAATAAATAAATAAATACTTGCCATGAGAACAGTGTGCGATAGAAAACATATTTAAGGGCTAACCTATTTAAATGGCGAAGAGTGTATTTATAGCTATTCACGCATTCACCGATCTCTGGGCACCAAATAACACACATCTATATATTTCTTTGCTTATCATGCTATAGGAATGTATTTATAGGTCAAAGTTGCGTCCTTATGCCTGAATTTTTCGCTATTGCAACATACATTTGAAATAAAGATCAATAATCGTCTATAAGCTGAACTAACTTTGATTTATAAATGTTCGCATACAATAGAAACAATTAAAAGTATTCCTATTTTCTTGTCTACTCTCTCTCAGATCGCCGACTTTAAGATTTAGTGCTCATCATTTATCTTTACACATAAGTTAATAAATTTAATCGTTTCTAAAATCAGCACCAGCTCAGTTCAAAGTAATAAAATATTTTTTATGTTTTTTTTTTTTAAATTTGTTTTGATGGTACTTCGAAATAAATATATTTATTTTATTTATACGAGACATGTCTGTCTGCGTGTATCTCTCGTGACGTGAACTACAGACTGGATACGTGCTTCTTTTCGAAAGTGGTCCCACATTAAAATTTATATATTTGAGTAGATGCTCAAATTAGACCATTGACTTTTATTATCAAAGGTAATTGATAACAGGATCGTTCGATGTCTTTTTAACAGCTTCGGATCGGTGTCTGTGTCCCCGGTCAGTCCTATAAAATGAACATTCAATCTACATCTGTTTCTATTGAAACCAGTTGGCCATAGCAGAAAAAGATGAAATTAAGTTAGATTATCATTGTTTTAAACGCGATTCTTTTCCTGTTCAATGGTGAATCCTACTTTGTATCTGAAACTGGCGAAAATGAGGTAAGCAAAGAGGAATTAAATATATTAGACAAGCGAGATATTCTAATTCCAATATTTATCAGAACTGCAAAGCATCGAGGAAGGCTGTGAAAACACTGGTTAAATATACACAACTATTGAGGGCTGAATTTGAGACCAATGATAAAAGAATAGAATAGAAAAATTTGAGAACTACGCGAGAAGTTGGAAGAACATAAGAAAACCATTGGGTAAAAGGACCAACAAATATCCAATTTACAATACGATGTCAAAAAATGTGAACAGAAATTGAAGCACTTCAATGAGAATGTTCATAATATTAATACATCTTACCGTCATCCACTATCGATACTTTATATGACTCTGAGATGTCAGGTCCTAGATGGACAGGAGAAGATCTATCGCTTGACGAGTACCCAACCTCATGAACTTTACATACATACGGAACGCTTAAAAGGGAAATTCGAGTTTGCGAGATATCAACAAGTTAAAGATTTATAACAATAACCCGAAACTTAGCACATACATATTTCGAATACTGTAGAATGACGGAGGCAAATGACCCTTTGCATTATCTATAAAATATTTAACTATTTTCTTATCTTCTTCTACAGTCATTTACATTGAAAGTACTATCACAGTATTTATGACCGTAGAAAAAATTGTATTTATTGGCATGGTGCAATCAAAAATGTTAAAAGGCTTATACGCTCTACATAAATACAAAAATTATGCAAATGTAATTTAAAGTGTACTTTGGAATTGTAAATTTATATATGTTTAAATTTTCAAATTATGATTGCAATTATAAGAAATTTTATAAATTTCAGGCCATTTATAGGCCAAGTCAAATTAATATTGGCTATTGTGAATTTTGAGGGCAGGAGATCCGAAGTTCCTGGAGGCGTGGTCTAAACAATTTAAATGTTCTATGTTTAAGGCTATAAAAGTCGTCCAACTAAACTATATATATTTAGTAGTGGACTCTGCTGAATTTGAGACAATGAGTAGAAGTGCTTTAAACACATCACTGCACAATATGGCAACTTAACAAGAAAAATATTCAGTATCCTAGGGAAACATGTTAACAAGTGTAATTTTTTGACAACAAATAATTACAAATAATATAAAAGTATTCAGGTTTATAAGACTAACTTTCTATGCAATTACAAAACAATTTAAAGGCGTAGTAAAAGCAGTTAGCTTTCTGAGCATAATTTGGCCAAACATATTATTGTTGGCATTCCATTCCCAAACTAAGACGAAACACACCTTGACGTGATTTCATCACATTAAAAAACTGAGAAGTTGGCAAGGTGCGAAAACAAAATACATGCTTTAAAAGTTAAATAATGGAGAAACTAATTTCGCAGCACTTGCGCTAATCTCAATTTCAAGTTTTATTTTATTTAAATTTGATGCTTTGTTTCGCAATGATAAAAACAAAGCTAAAACGGGACTTGCCACTCGACTGTTCCCCAACGCTCCCCAGCTCCCAGGCGGAACTTTATGTGTTGCCGCGAAATCTCAAAACAATCAAATTGCGAGAGTGCAACAAAAAAAACAAAAAAGAGCCAACTCAAATAATATGCCACAGCAGTTGATGCTACGGGCTTCCGTGGGCGTTGATGTTTTCTCAACAGAAATACACAACAACAACAACGACAGCAACAACAACAGTAACATCAAGGACGGCAACAAGCAGTGGCAACGAGAGGAACTGAAAGCCAACTTCAACTTTAGTGCGAAAACTTTTGCCACTTAACTTTTCTGAATGCACGGCGGCCAAAGGGGCAGAGGAGGAGCGCAACGCAAGGTGCCCCAATCTGAATCCCAATCCCAGGGCCAGTTTCAGCCCCCCAGACTGCCAAAGCAATTAAAATTATTGCTGGCGAAAAAGTAATATTTTTCAAGTGCTAAATAAACACACTATAAAAGCCGCGAACGCGAGCCGACAGCTCAAGTCAATATACGCTCGCTGGCCGCAAGATGGCGCTGCTGCCACACATACACGCACACACACACATACATGCAACAAAAACACAACCCATACACATTCAGAAGACGCGCACAAAAGTTGATTCAATGATGTTCTCAAGAGTTATTTACATATGCAGCCCGCACAGAGAACTTCACAGCAAGCGCCAAGGAAAACTCTCCCAGCAAATATTTGGCCTCCGCCTTTTTATCTATGCCAAATCGCTGGATGGACTTCTTCTGCTCTGCATCGGAAAGGAAAGAAAACTTTGAGCGGGTGGCGCTGCTTGAAAGTTGGTGGCGCCTGATGGACCGCTTGATTGCCTGCTTCGGCTGTGATATGAAGGGAAGACCAACAACAAGTAGCAATAAGATGGAATTGCTGGGTAAGAAGGCAATTATGATAATGTTCAAGTTTGTTAGGTTTCTAACTCAAAGACCAGCATAGAATATGTATATTAGAGAGGCGTTTGTCGATAAATAAGGAAAGAGTACGCGTATTTGGGTTTTACTTCGAAATGTTTGTTATTTTTGTAATATATACATTTCTTCAATGGCATTCCATTTCCAATTTATTTTTTATATATAAATTTAAACTGCAAGCATTATATTAAACAAGTAAGAATGCTTTAGTCGGGAAATCTCGACTAAAAGATTCAAATAAATTAATTCTTTTAAACACTGGTTCTATGAGGGGAGTTATGCAAGTTCTATCAATTTTCTATTGCCTGAATGCTCAGAAAAATCTAAGAAAGAAGGCATGTCTTAGTTCACAAACCCAAAACGATAATTATCACATGATAATGTTCAATAATTCTTTGGCACAACTTCATGATATACTTTTCCCATTTTTAATGGGCTTTTGTTATTATTTATTATTTATATTTATGGTGCCTTTCGATTTTTATTCGCACTTGCTTTTAAATAAATCTGCTTAAAACCCTCTTAATTATTGTTGAAAATATTCTCAATCCAAAAGGCAGTTTCATATACATAAAGATTTATGACTTCTTTCATATCTTAAATCAATAGCTTAATAGTTTTGTTTTTATTGCTTTCTCCACAATTTGGTAAACTGTTCTTAGGCCAAAGTCAATTGGGGAACCCTTCAGATTACATGCATATATATACGAATGTAGGCATATGAACTAGCACACCGTTGATGCTGCAAAAAAGTTTTCAGCAGTTTCTAATAACGGTCCATTACTTAATGTTAAAGCTGACGCCCAAGAGCAATGGCAATAAAAAAAAACAAAGTTGCAACATTTGCTGAAAAGCTCAAAACACACTTTCACCTAAAAGTTGACAGAGTTTTGTGGAGAAGATTGCAAGCAACTTAACCTACGAAAAGAAAGCAGCAAATTGTAACAAAGTACGGAAGAAAACAGGGGTGCAAAGGGGGGGGCGAGATGTGTAAATGTCTACTCGAGTGTAGAATTTGATTGCATTTGGAAATGTCTTTATGCGAGTGTTGAGCCAAAGTCATCGATGATGCTTTGTCGATTGTCTTTTATGGCTTGGAAAATAAACTTTTGCCTCTTTGGCCATACGCTTCGGTGCACCGTCAGCTTGTCGACTTGCTGCACTAAGAAACAGCGCGTAGTTAAAGAGAGTCAGGCGTAAATTCACTTAAATTATACATATTGGTTGAAGTTGGGTCCCAGGCCTTCACTCATTTGAAGCATTTGAAACAATTTGCTGAGTCACACATGCACACGCACACACACACACACACACACACACACACACACACATACACACAACCATACACACTTTGCTGTGACCCACATTTATACGCTCGAATTGATTTTCTATGCTGGCAATCAGCGCAGGACTACACACGCTGCGTATACGCAATGTCCTGCCAACCCCAAAAGCCACTAAGCTGCTGCCAGCAAGCTATTTTTATTTTTATTTGTTGTAAATCTGTAACGAAGGCACGCACTATTTTCGGTCTACTGCCCCGTTATACACAAGTCCTAATGCCGACTCTGCAACAATCGACAGCATCCAAAATAGGCCACCTTCTTGTTTTTTATAATTTAATGCCTGTTTGAGTTAAGGCTGCGTATCCTTTCGCTATAGCTAGTGTATGTGTGTATGTGTGTGTGTGTGTGTGTGTGTGTGTGTGTGTGTGTGTGTTTATTTGAGGGTTTTCGACACATAAACTATGCTATTTAATTGGTTCAGCAACCTTGTCAAGCACTTGGGAACTCACGCGTTCGCTAGCACGTCTTTTGAATGCATGAGAAATTTGTTTCTGCATATTTAATGCAATTACCAAAAGGTTCTCCTATTGGGGCTGGCGAAAAAAAGGTAAAATTCCCCCGATAACTAAAATTGATTTAGCTGACAGCTTCGAAACAGAGCCAGCACCTAGGCTCTAGACTTTCATATTGATAGCCCTTAAAAAGGGTTAGTTATGATAATACCAAAAATACAAGGCATATGATCACTAAGCCAAGGTTGCAAGAGAGATTGGTTGGAGATTGGTGAAAAATTGTGCACTGCATGTTTTTGTTATTTTACTTAGTAGTCCTCAAGCTTATTGTCAAAAATCACAGCAAAATGGAAATTGAATAAATGCGGCTGCGGCAAGGCTGTATGCGAAAATAATTTTTATAAAAACGATACTTATGTATTTGAAAAGCTAACCCAGCCATAGTCTGCAAGGCCTTCTATTGGGGTAACTAGCAAGTTGCTTGTAAGACAAAAATCAAAGTTAGACCTTTCGTGTTGCAGACATCCAAAAAGCTAAATATTTTTATGGCACGAAAATTGTTAAGCTGTTAACGTTGATCTGGACTCAAAGGGATATCACTATGGACATTATTATCGATATACACATTAAAATTGCTTCAAAATGCTTCAAGCTGGTATCTATGCATGCTATTTTATCTCTCACTCTCAAGAGTTAAGCCCATAACTATCGTCATGCTAACTAGCTGCATCTTCCCAGTATTTGCTCCTCTTGCATACATTACGTACTTTCAAAGGCCAATTTCGTTAGCCAAAACGCAAGTTATTTGCTCATTAAAAGGCCGGGAGAACAATTTCAGCAGTGCTTCGATTGTTAGGCACAGGCCAACTACAGCTGCAACTTCATGCTGCAAGTTCATGTCCCTTTTGCGTGTCTTCAACTTCAGTTTGGACCTCATCTTTGGCTGACTGGCAATTTGGCCCGCGGCGAAGAATTGTTTGCTCCACTTGAAGCTGAGACTCGGGCAATATTTTACTTGAGTCGCAGATCGATCTACATAAACTCGGCTATCCGTTTGTCTGCCTGCTCACCTGGGCTTATCACACGAATCTGTCAGATAATGTTTGCATACGTGGACATACATAACTGGCACAAGAAGGCGGTCAGTTTTGTGTATTCCCTCCCAGCCACCCCTGGCTGGCATCTCACGTTCCGTTTATGTTTGGGGCAACGTGGCTTGCAATTAAATGCTGCTGTTCTGGGGCTGATTCTGTTGTGTCCGCTTTTGTTGCATGTTGCTGTTGTACATGCTGCAATACAACCTGCTACTGAGGCTGGCAAACTTTCGTTGCAAGCCGTCGCAAGCACAATCGTGATCTTATCATTTTCCTGCTTGGTTCATGTTCGATTTTGTGAATTTGTTTTACTTACTACTTACTACTTAGTATCCGGCTCTTGATATTTACTCGTACTTTTTTCATGACATCTCCCGACCTTATTTGCAAACAGACCGCGTCCAGTCTCTCAGATCTGTGCTGGCCATGCTTTATTTTCGATTTAAATAATTTATAAGAAAAACCGCTGTGCATTGTCCCGATCGTGATAAGCTTTGACTCTTCGATGAGACCGTTTTCTCAGTTTTTATATTTTCTCTCTCTGTCTTTTGCATTGTCTCTGTGGCAAAACAGTCGAATAAAAAACAACAAATTTATTTAATTTATTGAGGCTTACTGTAGATTTATGTTGGACTCTTTGCGCTTATTGGCCATTAGTGTCAGCAAATATTAAGAAATTGTCGTAGCAAATCTTGTCAGATAGGCATTGAACACGATTATATTTAAACAAAGTGCATAAAAACAAAATCTTCAGTGGAAGCTAGAAATATTACAAATTTATAGTTAAACAAAGAACACATAAAACATTTTATTAAAAATTATTTTTTATTTAATTCAGCTAAAGCCGACAAAAATAGAGAATATTATAGATAAATGCATTTGTCATTTTGGTCTCTAAGACCATCAATGTTTTAAGATTTAGCGACTCTAGTTTTAAAATGTATCTGGATATGTATATATATATAAACATACATGTATATTCCCCTTTTCTCTCTCTCTCTCTAAATAAATCAACTATTCAATACGTTTTATTTTAACCATGCTAAATTGGCATTCAACCTGAAGCAAATCTGTAATCATTTATTTTTAACTATAAGCAAACAACATCACAAATCTGATTTCTGTCACATTTACATATTTGTGGAAACAACTCAATCAAATTAAATTGGCAACCAGCATGGTTCACCTACAATTCCGATCAAACTCAAATCAAATAAAAATTCCTTGCATACTAAGTTTTTTACCTTTTTGCCATAACAGTCATAACAGTGCTGGAAGCATCAAAGATGAGGTGCTAAAACCACTTTGATAATTAAATATAAAAATTGTATAAATATATATGGGAATATTGAAAAAATGTTTCGCTTGGCAAACCATTTCCAATTTAGGTTTAGCAAACCGAAGGAAACGTAACTATAACTATCTACAAATATATTTTAACGTTTTTTAAATTGGTTTTGCAATTTGGTAGCATTCGTTGTTATTGGTGTCACGGCAGCGCCATCGAGATACTCATACTTAAAGATACACAGCACTCGATATGCAAAAGATACAACACACTCACACACACACACAGACAGACATTGCTTCCAGCAGGGAGAAGCAAATAACGGTTGGTACCTGGGTAGCTGGGTTGCTCTAGGTTGTTGTTGGAGCCAAGTGAATTGGTAGCCGGTTGCCATCGTCTCATCTCCCATTACCCACCTGCCTTCTTCTGCTGTCGTCCGTCAGGTCGTAGATGTTAATCGCTGCGGCACTTTGGAGTAAGTGGCATTTTGCAGCGTCCACCATCAGCACTGGCAGGAGCAGGAACAGCAGAAGGGAAATGAAATGAAGGAAAGGGAGGGGAGAGGGGAATGGCAATGGCAATGGCAGTGCTGCTCGACTCTTGATATGGCAAGCACACTGTCCCTTACATAGTCGGGTGGGCGTGGCCCCTGTCAGTCGTAGCCGAACGAACGTTCGTGGCAAATGTTTGCGGATTTGAATTTAAATTGAAATAGGATGTTGTATATTCAAATGAATTTTAACTTAAGGGTAAATGGGTGGCGTAGTAGTGCAGTCCAAAGAGTGGTTCAGATTAACATCATCAGTTTGGCATTGATTGCTCGCAGATAGCACACAAATGCGCCGCTGGGCTGCACATGTAACCGCAACCGAAAAAAAATTTGATCGAAAATTGTGAAGTGCAAAGCACCGAATCGCTTATACCCTTTGTCAAGATGTACTAGTAATAGAAAATAAAGGTTTCATTTGACAAATGTTCATTTTAATCTATATAGCTATGTAATATTTATTAAGTTATTTAAATGGATTTTGCTTTACTTAAAAAAGTATAAATTTATAATAAGAACCTGAGCCGACGTTATAAATATATGTGACAAGATTATTTAATCAAATTATAAGTAAATTTAAACTTCGCAATTGGTAATGAAGACTTTGAATGAGCATTTCTACAAAAATAAACCAAACAAATATAAACCACAAATATTCAAAGTAAATTTTATATAATTTATAACATTCACAATTCTTCTGTTGTTTTGTATAGGTGATTTTACAAAGATTTCAGTATACTCCAGACGATGTATAATGTAAGTGTATTGCACGTTATACACGCTTGTGAGCTAACAGAAAAAGAAAAACTAATGGGTTTTGTAATAAGTTTTAGTTTTCATGTTTATATTAGCATGCTAATAGTGGCAATTGCTATATTTGGGTGTGTGGTTAGAGCTGTGTGGAGCTCTATTGAAACTGTGGCGAGAGTTTAGCTCAGTTGATGCCTCAATATTGAAATAGGCAATTTGCTTTTAAATGTTGTTTTGAGTGGACGAACCCCCCAGGTAGGAGTTGACTTGTTATCTGAGGTTACTTTCCTGGGAACTGGGAACTGTTTGCCTGACCGTGCTCATTGACGCCCCCAAGATGTGGAAAAGTTGCTGATAAGCAGCAAAGTTGACTACAAATTATAAACATAATAACTGACAATATGCTGCACCCCAGCAAACAAACCATAAACGATAATTAATAGAGAGATAATCTAAGCGCTGGCCTCGCTGCCATGGATTGGCTTTGACAAATCTCATGGCATGGCAATCGAAATGAATTATTTTCCCAACCAACGGGCCCCTAGCTGCAATTTCCATGGAAATGCCCCCACCAAACATTGCTGACAGTGACTGGGAGACTACAACAAGGAGAACAACAATAACAACAACAACAACAACAACAACGAGAGCATGTTGCCATAAATCTTCTTGATTTTTTTTGTTGTTATTTTTCCCCCACTTTCCAGAACTAGAACTGTGGCCAGGCCGAGTGACATTTGCTGTGGAGGCAGGCAAAGACTTTGTCTTCATTTGCAGCTCAACTTCGTTTTATTAAAAGCGTTTAAGAGAACACGATCTGGAAAATAAACCGAGGCTTGTCTCTCCGGGCTCGATTTTTCCTAACAAAACGAGACGCTTGAGAATGCAATCGACCATGGAGTTAAAGGTTTAATGCTGTGCCACAAGCTACAGGTGGCTTATCACCAATTAAGCGATACATTTTACAAATTTGTAGCCACAAAAAAAAGTAAATAAAATACTGGACTCAACCCTTTTTCTTTTTATTATGTCATACAATTTGTCACTTGTCGCTGGGCGCTAAAGCTGCTCAGAAAAATGTAAAAACGGGTTCCTTACCAAAATCGTCAAGCTCTCATCCCGAGCAGCCAACTTGAATTAATTAATAATTGTGCCCTGGCTTACAGCGTTTTTTCTTGTCTTTTTTTTTTTTTTTGGTAATGAAGAACTTTTTGGTTACGTTTATTATGAACTCGTAACGCATAAATCTCAACTAATTTTATGTAATTAGTTTGCATAATCTGTCACGGTCGGTTTTTCATTATTTTCATATTCTTTTTTTTTATGTGTAAGCAATATAAAAATACTTCGTTTGGGTTCTGGTCTTGCATGCTTGATGTGATTATAATAATAAATGATTTTCTATTGATTTTGAAATACTCAAGAAACCGCGGTATTTTGTCAAAGTACAGAAAAAAAATGAAGAGAGCCGATTTTTCTGAAGCTGTGCAATTAATTTTCTGGCAGATCAAAGTGTTGGTAAGTCAATTAAGAGTAACGCAGCAGCATGTCCATGGTTTTACCCGTTTCAGGCTTTGAGAATCAGTAATAAAGTGGTAGTTATGGTAGCTAGAAAGCTAAAGGCAGTTGAAGAGTGAGCTTAAGCACGTGAGCAAGAAATGTATTTAATAAAAGTGTATTGTGCAGAAGAAAGGGAGTGTTGCATAGTATTTATTAGAAATGAGAACTTTTTAAAATAAAGTAAATAGTAAGTAATAGGATGATAACATTAAAAAAATAAAGAAAAATGCATTTAGAATATTGAAGAATTTGCTTTACATACGTGAAACATCTATGAATTCATGAATTGAACTAATACTAAAATTAATTTGTATTAAAAACTCTGTGTGTAAACCAAAAACCATCCACATCGGGATACAATGCAGTTGACTTGTGGCCTGGGTACAATCTTTGCGATACAACCCTATTTCTCATTATGTAAACCTTGAGTCTTTTTTCTCCTTGCATCGCAAAATATTCCATTCTTACATTTTCTGCCAGTTGAGCAGTTAGAAAACAATTTTTTTTTATATTAATTGATAAAAATGTGGCTAATATTTTCCTTAGCTCTAAGAAAACTTTTAATTTTACTTATTTCATCATATTCTTTCCATAAATAAAAAACGTTTTTAATTCAAGACACTTAAACATTTTTAACGCAGGACACTTCAAATAAACTTATTTTATTTACCATTCCGCGAACTGCACAACTCATTCTAAAAACTAAACTCAATTTGCGGATATGCGCAATGCCACGAAACGTCAAACAAAATACCAAATTTATAGAATTTCATACAACATTTTCGTGTACATAAACTCGATAGAAAATCAAAGGCGCAACGTGCAGGCAAACACAACCAGCAAACATCAAATACCACTAAAAATGTTGCTCGACTATATGATGCCCTTAACCAAGAATAATGGCCCAAAAAAGAGTCTTACTAACGGATAATACATTACTAATAATATGTATAATTTGGTGTCCGTCATTCCCGAAATTTACGAGAATAAAAAATTAAATAAATGTAATCGAAATGCATATAGATATGTGTACAATTATTTTATAGGGTTAGAGCGTGTTGTTATATACAAGTGTTTGTTAATTTTGCACAACTCAATTTGATACATAACGACGGGTAACATGGGAATATAGAAAATAAAATAGAAAAGATTTTTCATCTAAATTCAAATCAGTCAAAACGTTTAGCAACCAGCTTAAAAACTCATCAGAGCACTCAAACATTGGCAAAGGGGCTGAGGGGTGGTTTAGGAATACATTTATGATCGAACCATGCCAAAATGTCCGTCATTCCAGCAGAGTTGCGATGTGATGGTCAAATAAATACAAAGCTAGCTAAACAATTCATGCAATGCAGAAAATGCAATCGTCAATCAGTGGACCACCCCTGAAGAGTTCACTCATAATTGAATTTCACAAACACAGCTTGGAGTTTGATGCACTCTCAATCGAGTCGAACAGACAAAGACACGAAATAATGTGTCATTTGTGGAAATTGATAGCAAATGCTCAACGTATAACTCCGATGTATGAATGCACTTCCTTAATAAACGCTATTGGGTATGATACCCAGTCTATTAAATTCTATGAAAAGAAATGTAGATATTTTTGTTTACTGAAAAAAAAAGAAATCGCACTGAATTTTAGAAATTAGCCCAACAATGAAAATGATTGCTTTTAGAAGTAATTTCTAAATAAACGAACAAAAAGTTTTTAAATCGTAAGGAGTTTTTTTTTATTTTTCAGAAATATATTTCTGAATTATACAAAATATTTCTTAATAGCATAAATGCAAATATTAATTTTAGAAGAAAAAAAATCATACAAGAAATGTGGAAATAGTGAAGAAATTTGCTCTGCAATTTGATTTAGCGACCGCGTCACTCAGTGCGAAAACGCTCAGCAATAATGAATTTAAAATGTTTATTAATAATATAAGGAACAAAAAAACACTTTGTCCACATATAAAAAACACTTCCTAGAAATCATACATATACTTATAAAATTTTAGAAAGATGTACTCTCAAATGAAATATAGTTTCTCTAGTTTTTATTAAAATAAATACTTTATGAGTAATAAAGTGAGTTTTTTGAGTGCAGTTAATCGGATTCAAAAACTTTAAAACTAACTAAATTATATATTAGTGAAGGTTATTGCATGTGTATAAATCTAAAGACATAAGTTCCAGTCTAAAGTCTTTAATCTAGGCTCTATTATGGAACCAGATTGTTGGTACCCTTACGCAGGACATCAAACAGAGTCCAAATGTTTCTGGGCTTTGTTGATAATGCCCCAATGAATACTGTTTAAAATTCATTTCATTTATCAACAAGTTGAAGGTCCGGTAAGGGGGAGTGGTCTCAGGGGGTGTGCAAAAGTTGCGGGTGTTGGTGATTATTCTGCTGCTGGGATGGCTGTCTGATGAGTTTTGTTGCAAATGAAACTTTTTAAATGGAATTTACGCTGCAAAATCGCGTTTTCAACGAAATGAGTTTTAATTGCAAGTTTTCTAATGCAGCAAACGCACGCAGTCGTTGACGTTGCATGTAGTCACTCTGCTGTTGTTGTTGTGGTTGTTGTTGTTGTTGCTGGTGGTGCAAATTCGCTTAAATTTCCGCACACACTTCCCCTTAAATAGCGCAAAATTATGTTCATTATGATAATTTGAGTGTTTGTGTGAGTAAACCTGTTGGCAAACCTCTACGTTAACTCTTTAGCTCTCTTTTGACAACGTATTCGAAATTTCAATATTGCCAGGCAGCCTTTGCTGGCAGTTATATAAACAGTTCCCTCCATTTCCTCATCCATTGAATACAACTCAATGCAGTGGTAAATGGCTGCACGCACCGCACATTTTTGCCAACAAATATGAATATTTCCAGTGTTTATTTCGGCGTAAAATGTTTGTAATCCTGGCCATGGCATAACAAGGAAAATTCATAGTTCGGTTGTACCTTGAGTGCACTTTGGTAGAATTTAATTATCTCGATTGATGTGCGAGAATTTTAAATGTAACAAATGAAGTTGCATTAGTTAACAGAAATTCTGCAAATACCCGTGGAAGTATATTCTTAGAAAATTGTATTTTTAACAACAGTGCTGATGCCAAAAAAAAAGTGCTAAAATTAGTTAATGTTTTTGTCTAAACTTTAAAGATAATATATATGTTTAAATTGATTTTGTTTTTTTTTTATTTGAATAGGTTGCTCAAAACATTGCATATATGTATATAAAAATTGACTTTACCATTCCCTATTTCACCAACTGAATTAATTTTCAATTTTCCAAAAAAAGGTTTCACTTAACTTCTCCTGCAAAGAACATTTCACACCTGTGATTTAAGTTTATATGGTAAATGATTGATTTGCAGTAAAATAAAATAAAAAATATATTAAACTAAACATGAAACAAAATTTAAATATTTACTGATTTTTCCTGCATATTCGCAGTTCGCATATTTAAATGTCAAGTCAACACATTTTTTCGATTTTCCACAACACAAATGAACTTAATTGTGGAACTCAATTAAAAACTTGTTCACAATTCAATACTGTCCTCCGTTGTTGGTGTGCGGCAAATAGAAAACGACAGTTTCAGACATATCCTATCCACACCCTTCCCCATCCTCAAGCGGGCACAGCCTCGAGCCAGATGTCAGGGCGCTCCATTGCGGACGACAGAATATACAAAATATTATCCGCCATAATTTCTTTATTTATTTGTTGCCTTTTGTGCCAGAAATAAACCCATTTACCAATTCTCGTATTTGCAAAAGGTATTACAACTTTGTCGTGAAATAAGTAACAGCAGACAGTTTCTTGATCAACATTGATAGCCAAGTCGACATAGCCACTGTCAAACTAACAAGGCTACAAATAAAGCAATAAAGTATTTATTAGTTCGGCTCACAGTTTGAAGTACAATTTTGTAATGAGTTCACCCAATTTTTCTCACCCATTAACACAGGTATTAGGGTGAACCTTAGCTAGTATTTAGATCCCTATGTATTCCCACAACTTTAAAAGCCACGACCTTTCACAGAAAGATTGCTGGTAAACTCCTTCGAAGATAAGCTAATTCAATTCATAGTCACACACAATCCTACCTAGCCCAGTCATCCTGCTAACGTTATTGCTAAATGTACCAAATCTCCCTTTAAGAAATGATAAACCGGACACGATCACCTTCGGCTGCAACATTCTCACTTGTTTTAAATTTAAAAATACGCCAATCGATTTATTTATTTACAAAATTATGACTTTGAAATAAGTAATAAGCATAATATCTTATTAATAAGTACTAACCTATTATACAATTAGTTTTTCAAATTTAAGTAAATTAAAAATGTATAAAGAGCATTAATATTATCGACGTCATATAATTTCACATACTGAAAGTTGAAAGTTTTTCTTTTTTATTTGTGTATTTTCCTTAATTAATTGCGTATGACATCCGCTAAAAAATGCCTCGGCAATTTTTGAATCGAACAATGACGGTTGTACAATAATTTAACCATGCCATCGTCTATAAAAAAATGCATAAAATAAATAAATAATTATTTGAAATATTTTTCATAAATACAATATGGTATGCTGTTAAGCTTGTAATTTTTTCGGACGCTGGTTAGATACACATATTTATTTACCACAACGGGTCAAGTATGCCTATGTGCGTCAAGCATACCATATCGGTATGGATCACATTATATAATCCACTTTCGGATGGGTACACTATAATATCCATATGGCAATCGGAAGTGGGATGTATTCTTTTCGGCACAACTTCTTGTATTCCCAAATAGTCGAAACAAGTTGTAGGAATTTAATTTTCTTATAAATGGTCGGATTCGAAAGGTCATTTAAGCGTCGGCTTACGAAAGAAGGCTGTTCTCGTTTTAAATTGCAGTTACCAAAAAAAAATGTAACAGCAAAAAAAAGATTAATAGCAAAGTGCATTAAGCGCTGTGGCTGAGTCCTGCCGTGAAAATTGGGTAATGGAAATGGGTCGGGTTCACTTCTGAGGTGGTCGTATTTGTTTTTAATTAAAATAAATATAACCAAAACCTGTCAAATAATTGAAAAACAATTGAATTTAACAATTTTGCGCATAGAGCGGCGTTATCCTTCAACTCATCTGTGCATCGGTGCATACATAGCCAGCGGCAGAATTTGGCTATTACCGTTACAGTTAAGAATTGAAAAGCAAGTTCAGTAAGGACAAGGAAAAGAAATCAGTCAGTTAGTTAAGTCAGTTAGGTTAAGATATATTATAATTGATCTACTTAGAATTTAACGCGCAACTGAAGTGAAGTATGATTTTTGCCATCGTCTTACTTATCAATCGAATGATCCTTGAATGATGTTACTATTTTATTTAAAGTTTTTAGTTCTTAAAACGCTCTTCAAAACTAATGTACTATTCTCAGTTCTCGTTAAATAAATAAATAATTAAATATTAAAGTCTTTTTTAATATAAGTGAGTTGAGATTATTATGCTTTCTTTACACAATGTATGAACACAAAATAGGTGACTATATAATGGTATATAATAATTATTCGACTTAGCAATAAAAACGCAATTGAGGTTAGGTATATGTTTTTTCATTAGCTTAATCGAGTGATCTTTGAATGCTCTTACTATTTTATAGTAAATTTAATTTTAAATTATTATGTCTCAAGAAAATGTCTTCTTTGAAAATTGTGGACTGTTTTTAGTTCACATTACTTAAATAAATGTTAAAGTAACTTATTTTAAACAGCTAATCTGCAATATAGCTAATAAAACATTTTATATAAGCATAAAGTAAGGGTGTTCTTGATAGAGAGAGCGAGAGAGAAAGAGAGAGATACACATTCATACACATATTAACATTTCGCTTATTCTGCGTTTATATTTTGTCATAATTATATTTTTGAGTAGGGGAAAATATCTCGTGCACTCGTGCACTCGTGTGAAAAATGAAACGAAAATCTTCTTTAACTACGGCAACAATTATAATAATTATTTCATTAAAAATGTTGGTATTTTTTCTTTTGTCAGAAATTGCGCATATAAGCTTTTAATTTTTTGTTCTTTTCGCAGGGCAGCGAAAAATAATTATTTTTGAAGTGTGTGGTATAATAAGAGCACAAGAGTACACCAAATAGCTCCATTACGCTAATAAAGGTCAAAGGTCAGCTTGACCCAGCTGCAGGTTTTTTCAATATTTAAAGAGCAATATTCATATGTGCTTTGCGTGTAGAGTTAATGTGATGAAGTAAAGCATGATTCATAAGAGCTTGAATTCCATATATTATTATAATATATTCAGTCAAAGACTATAGAAATTTTATAACTGACGAGTAAATATAATATAAATTAAAGGATCTACAAATTTAATAAAATTCGCAAGCGCAGAACATCCTCGGAGTATACCAAGAATATATTAGGCATTTTATCAATTTGTATTTATTTGTTTAATTTGAAAAAGGACAGTTAAAAATGTGGAAAATATAAAATAAAAAAATTGTTAAATTAAGTATTTAATGGACAACATTCTGGACATTCAACATACTTTACGAATGTTGAGAATTTGTTCGAATTTTCTAAAGATGCAGTGAAAGCCAATATCAATGTCAATTCTGATTATTATTGATAACAATTATATTTGAGTTATTTCTTTTTGTTTTAAATAACCTACTGTATTTTAATGCTAAAAGCAAAATAGGAAATAGTTTTTATTTAGTAAATTGCTTTCTGAATTTTTGGGTTGCTTGCTGAAAAATTAGACAAATAAAAATCGGCCAAACAGTTCATTATCACAGTTCAACGACCACGGAGAATCATAACGGAATCGCGAAATGAAAAAAATGTGAACGTACGAAATATGGAATCCGACCTTTACCTATATCATTTTACATACAGCAAATAAATATATTTTAAATAGCATTACATTTTTATTATCCGCGGAATCCGAAAATAATATGGAGTGAATATGAATAGCAAAACATATATAAACAAAATATATTTCGCTATTCAAATAAATGGTATTGTATATTGTGCCACACTGTAATTTTTTTATTTTTTTCTATTATTTACAGATTTATATATACATAAAAGCGGGAAAAAAGAACCGTAAAGTTAACATAAATTCTTTTTTGAAATGAATGTAAAACAAGTGCACTGATTAAAAAAAGATTAACTTTTTTGTTAAAAAGTTGCAAGTTACTTTCCCTGTTCAACTGAAAGAGAGCATATATTTTTACATAGAGTAGGTTAACAATTTATTTGCTATTCTTTAAATATTTAATAGGCAATAAAATTTGATGCCTCATTAACTAAACAATCGCAAACAATTGCACACAGTTAAAATTGAATATTGATAACCTTGGGAAGCACTGCCGCAACCCATAAGCGGATCCCAAACCTACAAAAATCTGACTGACTTCCCAGCACAGCAACAATGTTGACCATAATGGGCCGAGTTTAGGTAGCTCACGGCTCGTTTTACTATTCAGTCGCTATCCCTAACCCTAAGCAAAAACAGAATATTATTGTTGTTGGCAACTGCAACCCAATACATTGCAAATAGCATTTGTACGAGCAAGGCATACAGATTCGCATTAGAATGACAAACAGTTGCAATTGTATCTCTGGCTGTGTTGCCTGCTTGTATATCTTTGCCCCCTAATCTCTTTTAACATTTCCATTAATACGCAGCGGTTAGCTGCGCTGCTCTTGGCCAGGCAGCCTCCTCAGTGCCAATGATGAGAAATTAATGTGCGTACACAATTTCACATTTCACAGATACGCAAACCGAACACAGACACAGACACAGACCTAGGGCCAGGGCCAGGGCCAGGTCCAGGCACAGCGTGAGCTGAGCTGAGCTGAGCCAGAGCGTCACGGTCGGTCCGCTCAGCGGGACAAAGTGCTAAGCATTGTTGGGAAATTTCATGGCGCTCCGCACGGGGTCCACAAAAAGTCGTCGTCGTCGTTCTGCGATCATTGCTTTGTAAGGTGTAACAAAAAACCCAACCATAGAATTTTGTCAAATGGAAATTGTCGTTTGAGCGGACACTTTATGGGCTGTTACCACTGCTGCTGCTGCTGCTGCTGCTGCTGAGGCTGCTGCTGCCGCGGCTGCATCTTGTCGCCTCTGCGCTGCTCTTGCGGCTTAGAGTTTTCACGCCCCGGATCGGTTTACCTGTCATCTGTAGAAATATAAACCGAATCGGAACTGCAGTGCAAACTTTCGATGCTCTGCGACTACAACGCGAACAAATTGGTTATTGTTCTAACAACTTTCCCTTGGGGATTTTATTTATTTCTTCATTTTTTTTTTAATAAAACTAAAAATCGATATTAGGCAGAAAGTAATTTTGAAGTCTTGCAGCAGTGCGCCAGTGTCAAAACGCCCCCTTAAAAGCTATTCAAAACTTGCCCCAAATCGCGGCACGCTCAACTTAATTGCCCCCAAAGCTTTTGTATACTGCCCCACCAATAGATAACAACAGCTGATAAATAGCGTGTCAAATCGAAAGCACTGCGGCCAAATAGGCAAGAGGCAAGAGGCAATGGGCAAGAGGCAAGAGGCAAGAGGCAAGAGTTATGAGGAAGGAGGCGCGTTAACTGCCCATAAGCACAATTGTGAAATGCTTTAATTTCTGAAGTACCTTTAATGAGCATTTTCAACATGGTCATCATACAATCAACATCAACATCGACATCGACATCGACAGCAGAAGCAGAGGCAGACGCAGATTACAATGGCTCCAATATTTGGACCATGGCTCGTCATAATTACTGCCCTGAGCATAGTTTTATTTTTTCAGTTTCTTTCTTAACTTTTTTGTTATTGTTGTTATTCTGACGACTGCCTGCTGACTGGCCGCATCAGAATTGGCCCGAAAAGCCAAAGACTGGCCAACAATCTGTACAATGTGTATCGAGTTTATAGCTGGGCATCAGACATCGGCTGGGGAATTAATGATTACGTTGGCCGGTTTTGCGGCTTGATCCAGTAACCCTTTAATGCAAACACAGGCCAAATTCTCAGTTCAGGCAGTTCGAATGGCCAGTAACTGAGACTCACTCGGTAGCTCTTTCACTCGACTGCTTATGGGGCTGGGTGCTTGTTGGCTGCTCCCATCGCAAAAGGAAATTGTAATGATCGAAATCAAAATGTTTTCGTTACTTTAGCTCCTAATGAAGCTTGAATAGTGCGAATGACTCCACACAGTTGCCCGTTGGCCGTTGGCCCCTCGAGGGCAACACAACCGAACCACGCGCCTTTTAATCGAAATTTGATGATGAATTCTCAATTCAACTCACTTCAACTCAACTCAACTTAACTCAACTCATCTCAACTCCGACTCGACTCGATTCGAATCGAATCGAATCGACTTGGCTTGATTCTTGAAATGCTACTTTAAGCACCGCAGCTCAGCTCGCTTTTATTGTTGGCCATTTGAGGCTTTGCCCCGCCGCTATTTACCTTTGTTATTTATTTATTGTTATTATAGTACATGCCTCTACTTGTGTTCTGGTTTTTCGTTTTTCGTTTTTGGTTTTTGGTTTTTTCCCTTTTTCTTTTTGTTAACTCGACTTTTTAATTGTATAAATGGGCTTGGGGCTTTGGGTATTTGTAACAGACTTTAACCGCCGCATGATTTGCTTGAAATTGCTGAAGACTATCAAAGATCTCTGAATCTGCTGTATTGGATTCACATTCAATTCTCAGTAGCATTTTCTGTGACTTTGACTATCGAAATGAAGTGGACTTTTGAGTCCACACTAAAAATTAGTAGTATTTCTAAATGTTGCACAACTAAGCTGCTGCAGACCCTTTGCAGTCAAGGTAAAAACTGGGCTATTTGTTTTCCAAATTATACAACTTCTAAACAAGAGTTTTGCAATCGAGAAAGAAATATGCATTACTATTTTCTGCATTTTAGAAAGAATCACGGTTTGTATTTCTACTCTTTAGAAATGCATTTCTGAATAATAGAAAATATTTCCAAAAAATATTGGGACTGTCGATTTAGGGCAAGCCATTCTAGTTATTAAAAATATGTTTTGCTCTTTTTAGAAATTATTTCTAATAGCAAGAAAATCTATTAGTTTTCGATGTTTCATTTTGGGTCGATTTCCTAAAATTCATGTCGATTTTTGCTGAGTGTATACTGCTGCAAACTATTAAATTGAAAAGCGAAATTATTTAATGGCACTTTTTCATATGTTTTCTTTTATATATTGTCTGACAAGTTTTTTTAGAAATTCGAGTTCATTTAAAAATTGACTCTTCAAAATTAATCCAAAACCGAACTCGTAGTTGTAACTATAAATTATTAATTGATTTTTTCAAATTAACATTGTGCAAAAGAAAGAATATTAAGTTCCAGATGTAAATAAATAAATAAAAGCTTTATAAAAAAAAGAAAAAGAAAAATGTCATTGAATTTTTCTTTCACAAAAAGTTACTTTAATTATGGCACAAATGTAAGCAAAAAATAATTGTAGTACCCTTGAAACATGCAACTTGCAACTTTTCCCTTTTCATCTGTTACAAAAAAAAAAGAAGGAAATTGAAAAAAGTACGCATGCAGCAAGTTTTGACTTTCAATTTAATTAAAAGTCTGTCGAGAAAAAGTAAAATTAATGCGCTATTATTTAATAGTAACAAGCTGCGGAACTTTTACAGCATTGTGCCGCCAAGCGAAGCATGTATCTAACAGATACTGCATTCTTGCAACATTCGAATTGCGAGAGCGAGATAGAAAGAGAGAGAGAGAGGAGAGAGAGGGAGAAGGAACTATCGTGTGTGTGCATAATTTTCAATTCAATGCATTGCATTATAAGTATTCCAACCCTTTTTTGTTGTTGTATCTAGCTGCCACCTGCTCTCGACGCTTGCAACAGTAAACTAGACGGAAAGTTGCAAGCTCATCGTTGGAAACAATAAATGGACAGTGGTGAAATTGTTGTTTTCAGTTTTCAGTTTTCAAAGTAGTTTCGCTTTGCATATATTTTTTACGATATTTGCTTAAATTTGCATAAATTTTTTCACTAACTAATAAATACATAGTCGTTGCTTACAAATACGTTCTTGATGCTTTAACAATAATTGTTTGTTGTTTAAATAATTTAAATTAATCTTACAAGTGACTCTCAGTGCTTTGTTGTGTTTTTTGTTTTGTTTTGTTTTGTTTAGTTTTTAAATTAATTTACAATTTACGGCTTACGATCTAAGTAAATACAATTTCGCAATGAAAAATGAATAGTAGTAGAAAGACAGTAAGTAAGTCAGTGCTAGAGATCGCATTAAGTTTTCTTTTCTTTTCTTTTCGTTTCGTTTTTCTTTTTTTGTTTTGTTTTTTTTTTTGTTGTTGTTGTGGTTTTTGGTGCTATTTACAGAACAATAGAGTTTTTCAAAGATTTCCTTATGTGTTTTAAGTAACTTATGTCTTAAGCAGAGCTTACACGTGTAATCGGATGAAATTCAGATATTTTTCATGGCATACTACAAAAATTGAACAAGAATTGAAATTGAAATTTGTTTATCGTATTAAGACTATAAGAATTTCATACTTTGTAAGGGGTACTAGAATGGAATTAGTCACGTGTAAACTCAGCGCTTTAGTGTCTTGTGTGCTCTACTACTAACATTTCTTGTTGTTGTGGGGCATTTACAGAATTTGGCATCACAGTTGACAACGCGACGAGGAGCTAAGCAAAAATGCTCAGCTGCCTGCGACGATAGTGCTCCAAGGATCAGTGCGTGAATTGCCGCAAGGTGTTCGTCGCTGGCGTGGGCCTGTGTTGCAAGGAGCGCCTGCCCGTTGTGGCACAGAACCCGTTACGCAGTGGCAGCGCCGGTGGCAGCGGCGGCGGCGTCGGCGTCTTGCTGCGACCCATCTGCTCCAGGGGCAGCGAATAGTGCGCATTGCTGTAGATGTAATTGGGATCCATCATCTCGCCGAGCGGATTCTCGTTGTCAAAGTCGCGTTCGCGCTGCTTGAAGTGCTCGTGTGTGATGCGCAGCTGTTGTGGGGCATGCACCAGGGGCACGTCAGCGTACGAGTAGCACGAATCAGCCACAGTCGCTGTGGCAGCCAGAAACTGCGGCTTCGTATAATGATTCAGCTTCGATTGCTGAGGATGCTGCTGCTGATGTGGCAACTGTTGCTGTTGTTGTTGCAACTGCTGCTGCTGCTGCTGCTGATGATCACGGTTCATTGTTGCCGTCTTCATGTGCAGCACAAAGTTGGCGCTGTCATCGATGCTGCCGGCGAGAGCCTTGTTGTTGTTCAGCTTCTGCTCAGTGTGCAACAGTGTGGCAGACATGGCAGGCACCTGCAGCTGCTGCAACTTGTGCTGACCGTCGCCGGAATTCAAATCGTTGATGGGCATTGGACACATGCCATAATGATGATGTGCAGCAGCAGCAGCCGCAGCCGCAGCAGTTGTCTGATGTGGTGCGGTGTAGGTGTTGGGGAAGGTTGAGTGGATGCCGAGGGAGCAGGGATGATGCTGGAGACGGGACATGTAATCCTCGTCGCAGAAGGTCTTCTGATACTCGCGCTCCTTGCGACCCAGCGCCGAGTTGCCCCACAGGCCACCCTTCAGATACTCGCGTATCTTGTGCCGGCAGCGGTACAGGACCAATGCCAGGGCAGTTATCGTTGCCGCAGATCCCACGAGGAGCGCACCGATCAGCGCCTGCTTGCGTGGATCGCTGTGGCTGCAGCCCATCAGGGTGGGATTCAAGTGCTTGAGCGGCTCACCACGCAAACGTTCGGGAAACTCGCAGAGCAGCTGATCCGTCAACTGATCCTGATCCTGGCTGGCATTCTTGGCGATCAGCAGATTTTGCAGCCACATCACGCGGCAATCGCAGGACAGAGGATTCTCCGATAGATCCAACGTGGTCAGATCCTTCCAGGGAAACAGACCCTCGGCCAGGGAAGTGAGAGCGTTCGCCTTGAGCACAACATGTCGCAAGTGGGGCAAGCCACTCAGCGCACCCTCCTGCACCTCGACGAGCATTTTGTTCGAGGACAAAGTCAGAGACTCCAAGTTGCCATTGGCTGCAAAGGCACCGGTCATGATGCGCTTCAGTTTGAGTGCTCCATTGATGTCCAGTCGCTGGAGTTGCTTCAGACCCACAAAGGCACCTTCGCCAATTAGCTGGAAATCATTTTGGCCCAGCGACAACTGCTCCAGACGCACCAGGTGACTGAGACCCGCGGTGGGAATTTCGGCCAATCGATTGTCGGAGATATCCAAGATGCGCAGCTCCTCGAGGCCAAGGAAACTGTTTTGGGAGATGTTCTGCAGACTGGCCCCCTTCAGCTCCAGCCTCGTCAGACCCTTGAGATCCTGAAAGGCCGCAGCCTGAATGCTCAGCAGGGAGTTCATGCCCAGGTAGAGTTCAGCCACGCTGGGCATGGCCTGAAAGATGACCGGATCTGGCACCGAAGTCAACGCATTGTCGTCCAAATATAAAATACGCAACTGTTTGAGGCCATCGAATGCCTTTGGATCGAGGTAGCCAATGCGATTCTCGCCCAGATTCAGCTCCTCAATCTTGAGCAGCGGCGAAAAGGTGCCCTGATGCAGCTCCGAGATGAGATTGCCCCGCAAATTCAACACCGTCACAGCGGAGAGTCCCATGAAGGTCTTGTTGCTGATCTGGCCAATCTTGTTGTGGTTCAGATGCACCTCCTGCAGCTTCTTCTGGTAGGCAAAGGTGCGCTGTGGTATCGTCATCAGATGATTATGCGACAAATCGAGGAAAGTCAACTCCGCGTAGAATTGTATCGAGGAATCGATCGTTTTGATTTTGTTGCTCTTGATGACCAATCGTTGGATGGATGGATTCAGTGCTATGGGCAACACATCCAGCTGCCCCTCGCCACACTGCACCACCAGAGTGTTGTCATCGCACTGGCAGCCTGGCGGACAGTTGGCCAAAGCCTCTGCTTGACTCGTCCAGCTGGCGATGAGAATGATGCAGACGCTCCACACCCAGTTGCAGATCAACTTTTCTTTTAGTTTCTGCATTTTCCAATTGCTTTTTCTTCTGTTGTCTTGCGTAGTTTTTCTCGATTTGTGCTTAATATCGCCCTTACGGGTGTATTTGTGTATGTGTATTTGTGTGTGTGTGTGTGTGTTTGTTTGTGTGTTTGCTGGTCTCTAGTTTTCCATGTTGCTGTGGGTGAGAAAATAGAAATGGAAAAACTGTTTGTTAGCTATATTCGAAACTATTTTTAAGAGTTTAAATTCAATTTTAAGATACATATTTCTACGAAATTGTCTATTTATTTCTATACTTTTCACTATTTTTAACAATTTATTTTTACGGTTTCGCTTTATTTATATCATTTATATTTTTAATTTTCTTAATTTGTTTTTATACATTTACTTTTAATTTATATCATTTATTTTCTTATTTTTTCCATTTTCTTTTTATTTATGTTTGTATTTGTTTTTTCTTAATTATTTTTCTAGACTCTCTCATTTTATTTGTTTATATATTTAATGTTTTTAAATTTCTTGCTTATCGATTTATCTTGTTTATAATTTGTAAGTCAAATATTTTTTTTCTAAACATTTTATTTTTCAAAGATTTAATTGTTGCTTTGTGTTTTAATTTTATATTCTATATTGATATCTTAATTTTTCTGTAAATTTTCTGACTATTAAAAATTGTGTAATTTTAAAAATTCAGATTCAGAATGATGAATTACTTTAATTTGATTTCAGATTCATATTTTCACAACACTTAACAATTTGCACATTTTTTGGTAGTAAAACTTACCTTTTAATCTTTGGATTGTGCGCAGCAACCATTTGTTGAAGTTTGCAGCACGATTTCGAAAATGATAAAACAAAAATAAATTTGTTTTGGGTGTTTTCAGCCAATTTGAACTTTGTTTGGTTTTTAGCCAAATGCACTGCACTTTTAATATTTTTGTGGTAAACTCAAAATTTCACATGCAGCCAATGATATTTATTTAGCCAATTCATAACTTTTGTATGGGTTTTGTGTGTGTTTTTTTTTTAAATAAAAAATATTTATTTTTTGTTGTGTGATGTTTGTGTGTATTATTTTTTTGTTGTAGATGTGTGTTTTTGAAAATCGTGCGCGATAATCCAGTGGCTCGCTTTGCTGCACGCTTCAAGTTGTTGTCACACGGCGTTTGGGTTTACGTTCTTTTCATTTGTGGCAAGTTTGGGCCAAACTAACAGAGACAGTCGGTGCTAGGCTAGTAAACAACCGAACACGACGAAGCGACGAACTACACTGATTTTGCTGAGCGAGCAGCGCACTGACGACACCTCGGTCCGAGTGTTTTCAGCTGCCGACGACACAGCTGCAGGCAGCCGTAGATAAACACCACAAAGCGCGGCCTTGCATTGTGGCTGCTGAGAGAGAGAGACAAAGAAAGAGAGCAAGAGAGCGCGAGCAGAGCAGAAATGGTGCACAGATAACGCAGCTGAGAGCAAACTGGTTCTGAGAGCAACCGACGCCGCCGCCTCGAAAACCACTCAAACCAACTCACTCATTTATCTGAGCGCGTTTCGGGCTCTCCGCCGCTTCGCTAATGCAATTGCAGCACGACGACGAGGCTTAGTTGAGGCCGGGCTGCCATCAACATAAACACGTGGAATGAATTGTTGCGGCCAAAACCATAAAGAGCGCCAAAAGTAACCAAATTATTTGAATCTGATTTTTATTTAGCAAATTGAAAGGAAAACTGTAAAAATGTCAATCAACTTGTGTCTCATTAAAACACAACACTGATTTAAATGCAACACTTAAAGCGAGAATTCTCACTAACTGAAATGAATATCTTTTTGAACAGGACACTTCACTTGACGCAATTCAAATCGTTGCCACATATGCCACATTCTCCAAGTTGTAATCGAAAACAACTTCAAACTCAGCGGCTTAAAAGTGTTTAAATTATTTCAAGTGCTGCAAACCTTTTTTTCGGCATAACACACACACACACATATACACACACACGCATATGACATTTAGCTAGATAGTTATTTATAGTGTCACTTGATACTTGGGACAAGGCTGTCTATTTATCTACGCGCTGCTCGCTGTTCGATGCATTTCTGAGTTATAGCCCCGAGCGAAGCTGCACACATACCACGAAAGAAAGATACTAGCAGATAACAAAAAGAAGAGCAACAAAATATGCAGACTGTTCAACTATTTACAAACACACTCTCGCACACACACACATACACACACATTCGCACACACGCACAAAAACTATGACAACAAGAAAATCAACTGTAAATGGCCATAACTTTGTCGAACGGCTTGCGGAGCACTCCACTTCTGACTCTTTTTTTTTTTAGGGGAGAGGGGGGTGGTTGCTGGCATTTGCCGGTTGCATAACTTGCATATATTTTCCATCTCGAAATTCTTGTAAAAAGTATGCAAAACATTATTCGTCTGTGTGTCTGTGTGTGTGTGTGTTTGTGTGTGTGTGCCGACAACTCTCAATCTGTACGGCTTGTTGTTGTTGTTGTTGACTCTTTTATTTGGCTTGTTACCAATAATTATTTCTGAGTGCCGTCTGCAATCGTTGTCAACTTTGTGGTTACCTACAAAAATGGCTGGTAATTTATTTCACAAATGGCCAAAGAAATTCAAACGTCAATAAATGCAATAAACATGACAAAAGTATCCAAGCCAAGAGCAGTTTCAACTGGAATTAAATCATTGCAGCAGCTCATAAATCTAGCTGCAAATAAATCATTGCTTTCATTTTGGATTTCGATGGTCTTATCGCAATGAGAATGAGAATGACAAGTATTCAATTTTGGTTTGGTTTGGTTTACTTAAAAGTCCATAAATTTGAAAATATTCGGAAAGGGATGCACTTACAAATAGTTTATATATAAGTTAAAAAGACTAGTAAATTATGCACATATAACTGTATATATGAGCTACTAAGGTTTGTCCTAGTAACAAATAAATTAGGTCTGGTTAAACTAAATTGTACAAAATCTTATACTTAATTTATGTGACTAGCCTTATGAAAAAAATCAGATCTTAAAAGTTCTAATTAAATAAATAATTGTTGTTTAATTCAAAATCAGTTAACAAAATATATATTCTAAAATATTTACGCATTTGACTTATTGATACGAACTTATAGACGATTTTTAGTAAGTTAACCAATGTGGCTAATTTATATATACAATCAAATTAAATTAACTGGGGGTATTCAGAATTGGATCCCTTTTCTTATACATTAACTGGGAGTACTTGTTATCAAGAAAAAATTACAAAATAAGAGAAATAATAAAAAATAATATTTAGTTTTTAGACTTATTGATACGAATTTATGGGCGACTCTAATATATAATAATAAATTTAAAATTATAATCGTAATAACTCTTAAAACTTCGAGTATTATTATAAACATGAAAAGAGAGCTTTTGTTCTTAAATAAATTATTTATGAACCACAAAATAAGATATTTATAAAATATTTACATATCAGACTCACATCGATAGGCATTTATATTCGATTGCGTGTCTTTAAAATGAAAAGCAACCCAAAACCTAAAATTATCAACATTTTATTTTATTTTTGACAGCTTAAATTATTTGGAATTTTTGTTTTAGAAAGTTTTCTGACCTAGCTGGAGTCAGCAGTAGAATTCTTAGAGAAATGTTGCACCACAAAGTATGCCGAAACGGATTGGTAAAAAGGTTGCAGCGATTATGTTTTGATGGCGACAGCAGGTTGCCACTTGCCGCTTGCCGCTTGCCACTTGCCACTTGCCACATGGGAAGCAACTGACTCATAACTAATTACAGCTCGCTACATAAAACTTTGCACAATTTCCGTAGTGCATACAAAAACAAAAAAAAAACAAAAACAAAAAAAAATTGAAAAATTAAGAGAAAAAAAAACCAAAAACTAAAGCCAGAAATGCAACACTTTTCCGTTCCGTCAGCACTTGATCTAAATGTAAAGCCACAAATAGCTGCAGCAGCAGGTGTGTGGAAAGCTTTTTGGGGTCTCACGTTACACACACACACACACTCAAACACACACACACACACACACACAGAGAGTGGTAATAGCAAGTGAAGCAAAGTTCAGTTTGACGCAACTTTCAATTTGCGACAATGTGTGAGAATTTCTTGGCAATAAATTATGACGGCATTTGACGCAGTTGTTTTTTGTGGCAACACCAAAATGGGTAATCGCATCTAAACAATAACTGGAAATGTTTGTTCTCGCTGCGTATGGAAATTGTTTAGTAAAATGCTAAAAGCACTTAAACAATTAGACAGATTTGGGGAGCCGTGTGTAATTAGGTAAAACACAACAAAACACAACACAACACGGCACGGCACGGCACGGCAACTACCGTTGCATTCGACAGAGCACAAATGCAAATAATGCCCGGCCAAAGACTCGAAATGCAGCCAAGCCAACAACAACCAACAGCCAACAGCCAACAGCCAACAACAAGTAACAACTAACACAACACAAACAACAACGACGCACTTTGGACAAACAAAAGCGAAGGGCGAGGCAGCTTATGGGAACGCTTAGAGCGACCAGCCATCCATTCCAACTCGCAGCATGCCCAGCTATGAGATACCCTGCAGAGAGAATTCAATTTGAGTTTGAGTTGAGTTGAGTTTGAGACAATATATCTTAATTTATTTATGAAATGTGAACTAAAAATAGTTAATAAACTAAAATAGGTATCAAAATATATAAAAACTACTAAAAATAATTAAAATTAAAGTGACAAATTAAATGTTATAATTATATATTTCTATATATTATATATATCAAAACTTACAATTTTCTTACACAACATAAAAACGGTTCTAAAAAATAAATAAATATATAATTCAATTTATAAATTAAATGAATGTAATTAAATTTATAAATAATTAAAAGCGAGGCAATATATAGAATACATGTATTTATTTAATGCTTTTAAATGTTTGTATTTAAATTACACTTAAAAATGAACACTAATATTTACAACTTAATTTAACAATATAAAAATAAATTTTAACATTTCTGGATATATTTAAATGCAAATTTGTGCACCACTAACAAAATAGTTCATCATTCAGAGTCCTCGAAATGATTAATCCAAAAAATAATTAAAGAAGATTTACAGATGACACAAACAGAATTGTGCAAAGCGTGTCAGTAGAAAGAGGACACAGAATTTAGGCATTTCAATGCGATTTTCACATGTATTTGAAAGCAGGCTTTTCACACATATCTGTTAGTTTGATAAACCCTTTACCCTCAGATGTTTACAGGGTATGGAAAAACATTGCAGCTGGCTGCGCATGCGCCGTGAGCCGTTGCCGCATTGTTGCTTTATTAGAGCCGTTGTCTTAACAAGAAACTTGTTAGTTGCAACGGGTTAAGGCCAACAAATGGAAAATGCTCAATGCTAAATGGTAAGTGGAAAATGAGAAAACGAGAAAATCTCATCAAAATTGTTTGCTCGACGCGACAAAGTCATCGGACGGCTGCTTTGAACACAGCTCAGCTGTCGACTTTTCTCCAGGCCCATTTGTCAGAGCATTTAGCCAAACATTTGAAGAAGACCAGTTGCCAGTTGCCCGTTGCCAGTTGCCAGTTGCCATCCTAGACCGAGACAGTTCCGGTGGCAAATGCAACTTCCGCAATTGCTCGGGCCCATTTCCTACGGCTTTCCCGCTCCCATTGTCTTCAACCCAATAAAATATCAATTGACTTGCAATTAATCATATTCCAAAATGTGCAAAGGCCACTAAGAATGCTGACTGCAGCGTCGCATGGAATGGATTCCATTGCCCGGCCAAACGAGCCAACGATCCAACGGGCAACCGGAAAGGAGTCTCTTTGTCCCATTGTTGAGCATTACTTCTGCTTCTTCTTCTTCTTCTTCTGTTTTTTTTTTCATTTATGCTTCACACTTTTTTTTCTATTCACCTCTGGTTTTAAGTCGTCTCCTGATGCTACTCGTTTTTAGAGCGAAATCACAATAAATAATGAATCAAAAAATGAGCGTTAAATGCAACGAGACGAAGAAGAAGACGAAGACGAAGACGAAGACGACAACAACAACAACAAAAACCAGCAGCGGAAGTCAGCACACAATGGACCAACGCAAAGAGAACAACACAATGGAACTCCGTCTCCGACTGCGACGCCGACTGCGTATTGCCTTGCCTACTGCCAACCCCCTCCACTTACCAACGTCATAGGTTAAGTTTAAATCGATGCCATGAACAGTAAGTAAATACCCACAAACTTGCCCATGCATGCATACATACATGCATACGTATGTACATTTGTCTGTAAATACATTCACACAACTCTCTCTCTCTCTCTCTCTCTGTCTCTCTGTCTCTGTCCCTGTTTCAATTGTTTATAGGTAACTGACCGTTTGCTGACTTGTCATATTTCTCTCTCTCCCCTTTCGTCTACCGTTTCTGTCTGAGCTTTGCTAATGCATCGCAGACTGGGAACTGAAGGCGTCATCGAATGTGTGGCATTTCCCAGCAGATCTCAGCAGCCTTCAGAGGTAAGTCGCATTGCTTTCAGCTTTGTGCATTTAAAGCCCTGAAAGCTGTAAATACTTTAAGGAAGTGCGACAAGTCGACATCAAAAGCAGCCGAAGACGTAACATGTAAAATCGCTGAGACAATTTTGATTTCAGACTAAGAACATTTATTTTATCTGAAAAATATAAATACATAATAAATATAAATATATTATACGATATACGATGTGAACAATATGAGCTTGAGCTGGATATATCTTACAAAAAAATCCTGAATACCAGAATAAATCTTAAAACCGATTGGCCCAATCCGATTGGCTCCGAAAATAGTTATAAGCCTAAGGAAGTTTTGCTCAAATATCATAGATCAAGAACATATATACCTTATGTTGCACATGTCACGACAAAATTATAATACCCTTTACAAAAAAAAGAAGCAATTAATTGAAATTTATTTTACTTATTTTTAAGGACTTTACAATTTGTTTTAAATGTACAGAAAATAAATAAAATAAATCTGTTCTCCCCTTTGTAAAGCCTTTTCTACGTTTCCGCGATATATTCAATCCACTACAAAGAAACATATAAAAATTTCACGCTAATATTTTGTTTCTTTTGTTCAAATTAAATATCACGTATGAAATTGAAGCTAATTCAATGATTATGAAACACATTAAACTGTAAGTTGATAGCTGATTTTTCTATTTATATCCACGAGCTGAAATCATTACTCAATTCCTATTGCAAGTCCCTTCCAACAAAGTGCTTTTATAGCTACACAAAAAACACACTCGGCCGTTTGTAATCGATCCGACTTTCCATCTAAACTGAAACAACTTTACATATGCGAGCATTCGAGATAGCATAGTTCTAGATAGTTAACTCATCTTTGGCAGTTGGAATCGTTCACTTTCTTTTTAAGAGATCCGCCCATATCGCCCATAAGACACACACACACCCAACCCACACTTTTCATTTCCGCTGAACTGTGACTCATATCATAGAATGGAGCCCAGAGTAGAAACTCGGAGAGAACTAAGCCTACACCTGATGCGCGACCTGATAATTTCAGTGTGAAATTGAAGATACTCTCTGTAGAAAAATAGAAATTCAGATTTCGAGACGATTAACTGCGCAACATGCCCACTCTACCACTAGAGCATTTGGTAACCCTACAAATTAAATTCGAGCCCTGGGTAATTTCCAATGAAATGGAAAACCCAGGCGCCAGTCGAAGATGGTTTTCCAACGAAAACTTGAGATAACCACAGGGAGGTATAATTACCTCTACGCTGGAGGTAGAGTTGGACACGAAAACAAAAGCTGGAGAATGTCTTTGGGGCATATTAACATTGGATTCAATTAATAAATGACGTTAACGTGCTGTCAAAATATGAAATTGTTGATGATGCAGTGCCATGTGAAGCCAGCATGTGGCATAACTCCAAAAAGAAAACAAAACAATAATCTCTGCTTATCGGTGAGATACATTTACCAAATCCAACGACTGGCCAAGCTGAGCAGCACGCAAAGTGCAAGTTGATACTGTAGACTTCATAAATTATAATTTGCCTGGTCTTGGGTCAGAAATAGCCGGCAGCAGCCTCAAACCTGGACACTTGACTACCGATTATAATCAATCTTCGAGATAGATTTGCTATAGACCAGGCCCGACCACAGACAGCCAGCAAATGATTAGACTTGCCAGCTTGCGACTGATCACGCCAACTGCACTCCAACTCCCATTTCTAGCTGCCTGTGCACACTTCAATATCTTACATGTGTCCATGTCCACTAGATGGCTGCTTGGCTACGCCATGATGAGGCATGATCCTTCCGTCCATCGATCCGCATGCAACACAAATGCCTTATGCAAACATATGTCTCCGCATTGTCTGTGCTTGGCTGCGACACGCATTTATCACGCGGCATTTATCACGATGAAGACCAAGCCGATGGCCAACAGACCACGGCTGGCATATCAAGTTGCAGTTGCAGTTGCAAGTTGCCAGTTGCCGGTTGCCGGTTGCCCGTTGCCGGTTGCCGGCTGCCTGACACATAATTTGTTTTTTGCTCTGCTGTTCAGATAGCTCAAAAGCGATATGCGTATCTCATAGATTATATTTGCTGCCTGTCAGTATTTCTCCTCTCCTCTCCTCTTGTTTGTTTTTTTTTTTTTTTTTTTTGCCTTGTCTATTTTTGGCATGCCTTTAAGTTTGCCTGGCTGCCTGCTATTTTTTCAATTTTCAATGCATAAGCAAATCTGTTGGCTTTTCCTGTAGCTGCCTGGCTGTCTGGCTGATCCATGATCGTTAAGCTAAGCCAACAACTGTTTTGTCTAAGGCAATCTCAGTGATCATTTTGCATAAATAATGCGCGAGAAATTAAATGAGCAAAGCAACTACAACAACTTGCAGCGGATGTGTGGACATTCCAGGATCTCTCAAGAGACTCCTGTGCAAATACACATCTGTTTCTGATTGCACTTTTCCGGTGTATGCTATGCAAATTATCAAGATATAATCCGAAGTCAGCACAGCCAGAACTGAAGCCATGTGGCTATTAAATCCGCTTAGAGATATTTTAAAAGCCCAGATCGATGTGTGAAAAACTAATAATATTCACATGACCAAGATTTACAATGTCATCAACGAATCTGGAATTTTCAAGTCCTTGCAATAAATGTTGGACTATTTTACATATGAATATCCCCAGATTAAATCCATTATTCTTTTATTTTATACCTTTTCTTCCTGACAATAATAATACAAATACTAACAATTTATTATTATTTTAATTTGAATTATTGAATTGAATATTGTCCATAAGGATTCCCAATTCCATCAGTTCAAGTTAGTTAATACTTTTGCAAAAATCTATTCAGTAAGGCCCCGAAATACGTCGCACTACCAATAATTTTAATGGTTCTTGGGAAGCACTGCATATATAAAAAGTGCTTGAGAGATTATTAAGTATTAAGTTTATTTAAAAAAAAAAGATTGTCAAATGTTATGCATTAAATTATTTTCATATATATAATTTATGCTACATAAGTATTTTAAAACTATGACAATACATTTATTTTTCATTTTAAATTATTCACTTTTAATTTTATAATATTTAACTCATTTGTAACTTTAATTTTAATTTGTAATATTTATATTTTTTTTAATTGTGGACTGTTTCTTTTAAATTAATTAGTGTATAAAGAATAGAAAACAACCAAATAATTTTGTAGCTGTATAAACAAATATGTTTTCTTCTGTGCTGCATTCTAACTCTAGTTGTAAGTTGTAAGTAAAAATAAAAGTTAATTAAATGCTTGAGTTGATAAGTTGATAGGCCACTAGACCTAAACAAGGATTTCAAATGCGACTTAATTGCATTTAATTGAATGAGAATCAGTGACGTAGGTCAAGCGACTGCTTAAAGTGAAGTTCGTATTTAAGCTCAACGGTGATTTGAGCGTTATCCTGCTTAAAATAGGTGTCAAGTGGCATTAGCCAAGTCATGTGATGCGATGCAATGCGTTGCGAAGCGCGTCGGAAAGTATTTTATTTTCACAGTGTATAACTCGTTGCGGTACGCAAGTCAGCGACAAAAGTGCAGGGTAGCATAAAAGTGGGCAGAGCAGATTATAAAGAGCGACAAGGAGCGAGAGAGAGAGAGAGAGAGAGAGAGAGAGACGCAGGGACGCACATCCTCGACTGAGGCAGAGGCAGAGGCAGTGGCAGCGATGCGTGTGCAAACAGAGCCCAAAGGCAAGACGCACACACAGAAAGTAACGCAACTTCCAGATACACAGGTACAGGTCGAGTGTGTGTCTGGGGCAGGTGTGTTTCTCACGCAGGGCAAGCTGGCAACAGCCAAAGGAAGCCAACACACACATCTAGGCTTCAGTTTCAAAGTGTGGCAACGTGTGGTAATTTTTCTGACCGGCGGCTAGCAGCCACAGCGCCACACATACGCTTCACTGGCCTCAGACACAGCAACAGCCTCAGCCACAGCCACAGCCACAGCAACAGCAACATCTACAAATACAGATAAAGATACAGCTTTGGAATTCGCAGTCCAACTTAGCTCAACTCATTTGGGCAGTGATTCGGAAATGTGTTCACTCTACTTGGCTCGGCTCTGGCTATATTTTGATTTTGCAGAAGCGTCTTTCTCGTTTCGTGTCTCCCCCAACTTGAGAGCATAAATCAAATGGGAAAATAATTACGGCTGCTGGCGCAAAATTTGCACGTGTATTAATTTCTAGCTGCTGCGCACTTTTTTAAATCGTAGCAAAACGCTGGCAACTCGCAATTATATGCCACAACTTTGTCTGGGTGATTGGTGAGGCGCGTGTTTTGGTCTGCAGCTTATCATTTAATACGCATCTGCAACTTTTCGCATTTTCGCACACAATTTTTAAGCGAAGCATACCAAGTCAGGGCCAGCCTATTTTCCCAGTTTGCAGAAGGTTCGTCTTTAATTGTAGCCCAGGCTATCAGCAGTAGGATAGAACGCGGCTATAACTTATAAGACTTGCATTTTTCTGGATGTGTCTGTTTAGACCGACTCTGATTATTGCTCTTATGCATTCGGACATATCTTTAAGTTGAGACTTATTTTGCGGTAGACTTAACTATCCCGCAGATTGTTTCTCGTTTGTTTGCTTTAGATTTGGCCAAATGATATATGAGCGGACAGAAGAATTGCGTGGAATGCATTTTCAGTCTGGCACAAACAGACAAACTACCACAACTAACTGAAATGTTAATCAATTAAAACAAATGGAGTAACCCTTAAATATAATTAAATTCTTTGCTCAGACAACTCTGATATATATATTTGTTTAATTGCATTGCATGAAAGCAATCATTTTGTATAGCTGATGCATTTAATACTGCATTTAATTGCAGCCTATTTATGCCGTAATTTGATAATGTTGAATAAACAGAAATAAATAAATAATTGTTGAACAATAAATAAATCATTGACTCGCATGCGTAAATTAAGAATTTAACGATAAACTGAAAACGAATTTTCCCAATCAAAACAAAACGCGCTGCTGCAAACATAACAAATAAAGATATTGCCTGACAATTGCCTAACTGTGGTTCATCTGTTCAAATGTGATGGAGGCTGTGTTTTCCATGGAAAACGATCATTTCCACTCCCAGTAGGTTGCAGTCAGTTTGTCGCCAATGGACTACAACTTATTTTCATTTTTATTGTAATCAAAAACGCTGACAATGCACATAAGAGCACCAAGAACAAGAACAAGAACAAAAAGGTATCAAAAGGTGCAACACAGTGGGTCTCCTTTTCAGATCATTCAGCAAGCGAGGCAAGTGAAAATTTATGGAAACCAAAGACCATTCAAACGTAACTCAGTATTTATCTTTCGTTAGAAAATTTGAATCTACGTGTGGCACCCAATCAATGACCACAATCTTCAGGTTTGCTCTGCGTTTGGGTTTCGGTTTGGTCTCTGAGCCAATTGTTTCAGGTTTTTGTTCTTCCCTACCACACCAGACTCCATAAAAATGCATTTTATGTGATTCTATGAAAAAGACTCAGACTCAAACTCAATCGCAGCTCGAGATTTATGCATGTCCTGAGAGTGTTCTCTAAATGCTACGACATGTTCTGGGCCTTAGTTGAACTCGTATCTGTATCCTTGCTGTAGGTCTACTATTTAGCCATTTCATTATAAATTAAACTGTTATCGCTACAACTTCATCGACCCACAAAGCTGACTGACCATTCCCTGCAAATTGCCTGCTGCCCCCCTCAGCCTTGATGTGTGGCAGAAGCAGCAGCAGCAGCAGCGGCAACATGATTCTCTCTTATCTCAATTTGACATTTGTTAATTGCCGCGCACTTCAAGTACTTAGTGTATCTTTATAGTCTTCATCTGCTTTGCTTTTTTGTTTTTTCTTTTTGGATTTTCGCTTTGCTTTTTTTATGCCTGTTCTAAATGACTTTTTAATGTTTTTAAGTGTAATAAAGTTGTTTTCCTGCCATTGCGTAATGAGTTATTTTAAACTACATTGCGAGTGTGCCACATTTGGTAATCTGCGCCTTGGCATCATTTTAGTGCGACAGAGACACATTTTAATTCATTTCTTAAGGTCTCCCAACTCAAAGGCTAATAGGCAACAGAGTGCCAAGATCATAGAATGTGCTTTTTGATGCTGCCAAGAAGCAGGCAATAAAAGCAGCTAAGAGGTCATTGTCTGAGCAATTCGATTGCATAATTAAGGACCAGTCAGAGGGTGAATAGCCAAGCAATTTAAATAATTAACTTTTCGTTCAAAATTTAGTTACATTTCGAGACATCAAATCAGGTTGGCAACTTCTCTGAATATGCTCCATTACAGCTCAATCTTCGTGCGTTGAATGCAGCGGGGAAACCACATGAGAAATGGGCGAAACCAACGTAATGTAAACTCGCCTTTCCACGCATGCTAAATAGCCTATAATAAATCATTGCCTTATGATATTAAAAGTATAGACAAAACGTACGCACGGCTGCCAGCGGAAAGGCCTTCAAGTTCAAAGGAAAACGACAATCAGAGCTGCAACAGAGAGACAGAGGCAGCGGCAGTGGCTGTGGCAGTGGCAGTGGCAGTTGCAGGGGCATTGGCAAAAGCCAATATTATTATACCTCATACATGTGATATGTATTTCTGATATACAAGGCATAAAATAGCAGCTCGGAAGTGCTGACAGGCCGGGCGGCACAGTGTGCTGCACAGTAAAGCTACCAGCAGAGGATGAGGGTAGAAATCGAAGATGAAGTCAACCAACGGCAACGGCAATGGCAATGGCAAACGAATAAGCGCACTAAATTATGACTAGGTAGAGGCGCTGACAATTCAATGCGCGGGCCCCATACGAAAAATACTCGTAATACAGGCTATGAAAATTTATGCAGCATGCAGCGTGCAGCGTGCAACGAAGGCAGGGAAAAACGTTGAAAAAGTCCTCAAATCGACATGCACATGTGGCATCAGCGAGTGCATTGCTGTTTGGTAATCCGTAAAAAATGATGTCATAATAAATTGTAATTTATGAGCGCAATGCACTCCATTCGCTGGCAAGTTGGGGGCCTCTTTTTCTAGGAGCCAGCAATCCAGCAATCCAGCAATCCAGCTAGCGACAAGTTAGGCCGCCTCGCTGACAGATGAAGGTTCGTTCACGAGAGTCTGATGAAGCCATTATGATGACTTAAGCTCGGACGCTTTTCGACACGATTAATTATATCCGAAAACAGCAGACAAGACAAAGAGAGGGGGCGCCACATTTAGGTATGTTATTAAAAATACCTGGCGTTCTGTCAAGACTTGGTTTCCTGTGCACAAAACAAATGTCAACTTTTATGCCTCAATGGCCTGGGAAATGGCAGACAGTTCAGTCGGCTCTCTCATTCCCTCTCTCTCTCTCTCTCTTAACAAGCTGACAAATAGATAAAGTGCAGGCAAGTTTTGTTTGAGAGGTAGCTGCCTGTGAAAGACATCGTGCCACAGTTGATGTATCGGCTGGTTGTTTTGATCTGACACTGGGCTATTTAGTATGCAAATGTATGATTGTGTCTAACAAAGTGACAGCAAGGCTCTCGAGCATGGAACTTCAGAAGGGGAATGAGCCCACACTCATATATATCTTAATGTATAAAAGATAAGTACAGCCTGGGTTTAGACGGTTTCAAATGCTTAGAAATGCTCTGGTTTACAATTTTTCATCCACTTTTTTGTTTTTTATTCTAATTTAATTTTTCTAAATGATTATTTCTTTATTCTAAGCTTTATTTAACGGTAAATTTGGTTGTCTTTTAAATTTCATTTAATAAAAATAAATTGGGTTTTCCATTTCCATTTTAAGTGTTGTTTATTTTGTTTCAGCAATTTCAAATAAAACGTATTCTTTTCAATTTGATTATTATTTTTGGTAAGAAATTGACTGTAATACAAGAGCGGGAACAGGAAATTAAGCAATTTCACGCCCTGTGCCACAGTTAAATGCCCATTGATGGGCAATGTTTAGAAACAACAAATATTAAGTGGCTTCAATTAAAAATTACAATTTTATTCAACGAGCTTCGAAAAAAACCCACTCTTTCCTCTCTTCAAGTGGCAGTGGCCGACGGAAGCAAATATAAACATTTCTTTTTTTTTGAATAACTGCACCAGCATTCAAGCAGAACAAACATTCTAATCATTGCGCGCATGCAGCACGAAAGTATCTGTCAGATACTAAACAAAAACAACTGAACGCAACTGAATGCTGCAGCTCATTAGCGCCTGGCGACAGCGACGAAGCGCAACGAGGAAGGCGAGGGGAGTGACGAGGGCGACGACTATGCCGGAAATCAATCCCCCCTCCACCCATTTAAAGAAAACTGTCAGAGACACACACACAAAAGCACTGTTGGAGAAAATATGAGGTTTTTATTTTTGGGTTTCCAAAAACAATTGCATAATCAACGCTTCCCGCCGGTGAAAGGGGAAAAGGTTGAAAAGAGGAAAGGGGGAAAGGTGGAAAGGTGGAAAGGGTGTGCACCGATCGCATTCACGCCTGCGCAGTGGAGCACGTGGAGCATGCGCCACCCCGCCGTGAGATTAGACAAATTTATGAGGCGACACATTTAGTCGAGACTCGCGTCGCGTTGTATGCCACAGCAACTGTCTTCAAATTGAATTGTTATGCATTTCAAATTGAAAGAAAATGTTGTGAAAATTATACAAAAGGTTGCCAATGATCAAATTAAGCTAAAAGTCAATTTATGGTCGATCAAGGAGCAGAGTGGTTGAGTAAATCGTTGTTGCTTTTATGCTATGCGCTCGAAATTCCTTTATTGATTCTAAAAAGGACCACCAGGATTATGCGTTCAAGGGGCAGATAAGATGAGGGCACTTAAATTTAGTTGTTCTCTTTGTTGTCCAGGGGCAACATTCCAGGCGATGTAGTTGTTTTATTTGGTTCCTTCTGGCTTTTTGATTTTATTGTTTGCGCGCGAACTGCACAACAAAAGCTAAAATTGAAAATTGTTAAAATATACGCCACATTCACACACACACACGCATTCACACACACACACATACACAGTGAGCCACTTTCTTTTCTATCTATGTGTCCATCTTATTCTTGGCCTTTTGCCTTAGTTTACTTTCGCTCCCCTCCTCTGCTACACAGCATTTTTGGCAGCGCAAACAATGTGCAAGACTCCAATAAATAAGCACAGAAGGCTGGACGCTGGACCGAGGACAGCGAACAGTGGACAGTGGACAGAGGACTGTAGACAGTGGACAGTGGACAGTGGACAATGTACAACGGGCACGTCGAGCTGTTTGTTTGCTTGAAAATGGTTTTAATTGTTGTTGAATTTTTTGTGTGTGTGCGTTTTTTTCTTCTATTTTTTTTTGTGGCTCTCGCACATTGTTGACCAAATATAATGAGATAGCTGAACGCTGGCTGGCTGCGGCATTTATGTGTTTGTTTTGGTTTTGGCTAAAAGTAAATTAAGTGCCAATGTTAATGGCAGTTATGGCTGGCATCTGGATCAGGATCTGTGCAGACAACAAAGCAGGCCATTTGGGTGTCTTAATGCTTCAGTAATAATAGCTATAAGTGTGTATAGAGCCAAAGATAGTAGCTCAAGATTTATAGCCCAGCCACTAGCATAAAATGTGTGGCAGTTTGAGGGTGGCCCAAATATGGTTACAATTTGAAATGAATACACACACGTACCGGCATTCGTGTGTCTAGTTAAATTTAAAGTTACATAAGAATACAAAATAAATGAACGAAATGGAAACGATTTATTAAAGTTGTGCTGTGGCTTAGGCTAATCACCATTCATCATTTATCGAAGTGCAAAGCTTAAATGCGAAACAAAAGAAATTCAAATGCATTTATTAGCTGATTTAAAATGCAATCATTAACATTGATGGCAAAGGCGACTTGTCCCAGCATCGCCATCGTTCCCCAGACAATTCGATTAAAGTTAAGCCATTACAAGTCAAGACGCCAGGAAGCCCGAGACACTGGCTGCTTGGTTCCCATGTTCTCAGGCTTAGCCCAGCCACAAATAATATAACAATTTAAATAACAAGCATGAAGCAGGCAAACACCAAACGCGTTAGTTAGATAGATTGATCTACATGTACACGACAACAACGTGGCCAAGTGGCTACGACTTCGACTCCGGCTCTGACTCTGTCTCTGACTCCAGCTCCTTGTTGCTGACTGCGCTTACAATGTATTTCTGTTTACTTGGCCCTGTCCTGGAGTACTGGTTGCCTGGCTGGCACTCTGGCAGGCTGCTGGTTACAAGGCAGCCAGGCCGAGAGCATGTCAAAACAAAATAACATCTTTAGCGCGCAAACATGACAAAACATCAGAATTCCAGCAGATTAACGTCAATTTTAATTGCATTCACTTAGCCAAGGCAGCCCAGGCTCACTTGTCTATGAAAACCTCAGCATAGAGCCCCAGCTCCGAGACAACGCCATGAAAATATGCATAGTACGTAGCAGAAAAAAATCAGAAACGGTGGAAAATGTTCTTGTCATCTTTTCGAACTTTTCATACCCTATTCTAGCAGTTAGAAAATTAGGAAAATTTCATCAGAAATACTTTAAAGTATTTAGTTAATATAAGTTGGAGCTAGTTGGAGTATTTGAGATAGTTAAGCTGAGTATATATTTTAGGATAAATATTTTAATAAATATAAATAATAAATATATATCTAAATTTAACTACATAAAATATACAACCACTACTTGATCTAATTAAGGGTTTTTACATAAATTGTTTACATCTTAATTTAAATATATATACCATGTTTTTAAAACGATTTTTATAAATATACGAAGAAAATTTTAAAAGCACTTGCAGCTGGCTGAACGGCTCATCTGTCCTGTGCCTGTAAATTGGACAGGTGTTTTCCTAAGCAAAGCTGTCTTCGGTACAAAGTGATATGCCCTGAGCAAGGGCATAAAAACAAAATACAAAATCCATACAACAAAAGGGTTTAAGGCCTCTTCTGCCTGGTCGCGGCCAAGCGGACAAGCACAAGCTCAAGCAGCAGCAAGGCAAACAAAGTTTCACAAGGTTGTGATTAACATGCGATAAAAAATGACCAGGCAGGCTACTAGCCTGGGCAACTGGCACCATACCAGGACAGACGTCTAACTAGACCTGCACGTGAACCTGGACTCTGACTGTTGGCCGTTGGCCGTTGGCCGTTCGGGAGCCAGAGCTGGTTGGTCAGTTGGCTTACGTGTTTGCATTGGCAGAGAACAGCAACAGCAACAGCAACAGCAAAAACAACTGCAACTGCAACTGCGAGACCCTCGCAACGTGCAACTCTCGACTACTCTCAGCCACTCAGCGGACAAAAGTTAAGTGTCTGGCTGTCACATGCGATTTGCACCTGCCGGATGAGCAATGGGCCAAGGCGCGGGTCCGGTCTTGCTCTTTGCGTGGATTATTTATCATCTGCGCCACATCAGAGGCTAAGTTTCGTTTTAAGCAGCATCAGCATCAGCTTCAACTTGAGCTTCAACTTCAGCTGAGGCTATAGCAAACAGCGCGTGCAAAGGCTGAGATCCACGCTTGCCAGATTCTTTTCATGGACTATAATCAGGGCCATGGAATGCGCGCAAACATTTGCGCAGCTTCGGGCACCAACTGCGAATTTTGTTCATAAATTTTAATATTTTAATTTAAGCCATGCCGATGAACACATAAAACGAGCCATTAACGAACCAAATGGATATTCCTAGTGCCACTTTGTAAACATAAAGGCGAATGCAATTTCTTGCTAAACTCTGTTCCAGTTACAGTTTGAGTTCTTGTTCTTTTGCTGGACACCGTTGCCATTGTCATTGCCATTGCCATTACTATTGCTGTTGCTGTTGCTGTTGCTCTTGTTGTTGCAGTTGCAGTTGCTCTTGCTTTTGTTGTCGGTGGATATTGCCGCAACGAAGCTTACATTTCCTGTGAATACTGTGCTTTGATTTTAGGAAAATTAACAACAGCTCAAACAACTAACCAGTTGAGTCAACATTACGGCCCAAACGAATCAGCGTCATCATCACCAGCAGCACTAATCCAAGCAGCAATAACTACAACGCTCATTGCAAGCATTAATAACGAATTCCAAATGCACTTTAGTAATTCTAACCTAAACTTTAACTATAAACCAAAAGTAATAAGTCAACATTTATTTTGAAAGAGTTTGGTATCATTTATATGCATAGTAATTTCTGACTGATAAAACTATGATTTTTACGCTTTATGGACCAATTATGGGGTTCTTAAAATAGAATTCTGGAAAACGTCTGTCTGCTTTTTGCTTATATCTTTTTTGTTTTCCATCTCACTCTCTTGCTCACCCTTTCTCACTAAAGTTGAACAATTTTGGTCTGCTTTGATGTTGTAGGGTCTCCCCAATCCTTGCAATAAATGTTGAACATTTCTACCTTCAAATACCCCAAGATATAATGTATCCTTTACTTTAATTGACTGTTTGCTTGTCGCTTATTTTAATTTAAATGTAATTTTTAAATATTTAATTATTTTATTGAATTGTATAATTTTCATGCGTTTTATATTTAAATTTGATTATCTTTTAGTTTGCAACTTTATTTCTAATTAAACATTTTTAATTCTTTAAGACTTCATTATTAAATAAATAAGTAAACTCACCTAATATTTTATCAGTATTAATAATTCTATATTGGACACTTTTGAATGCGTTCCCTTAGTCGTTGTTGACTTCATAAGTTAGTGTGTTGCAAGAGCGTGCAGTGAGTCGTATTGCGGCATGGCATGTTGTTTGCTTCGCCAGTTCCATTTGCCCTCAGCTCTGCCTCTGGCTCTGACTCTGGCTATGGCTATGGCTGTGGCACTGGCTGGGGTTTTGGTAGAGTCTCTGGCTTGACAACGAACCCCAATGATGCCACTGACTTGGCTTCGGCCACGCTTGTTTGGTTTAGCTTGGCCGCAGCGGCTAAACAGGTTAAAATGTCGTTCAAAATGTCAAGTCAACACTTTGATGTTGTCCGTGTCAGTGTGCTGCAGCCAAGCAAGCGGCAAAACCGCTGCCAACGTTGGTCTGCAACTTCAGTTTCAGCTTTTGCTACACAGCTATCGCTACAGCTACAGCTACAGCTACAGCTACATCTACAGCCTTAGCTTCAGCTTTGTTTGCGTGTGATCTGCAGTTTATTTATGCAACATTCAGCACACGACGAAACATGCAACATTGCCGAAATTGTTAAGTGCAGACGTCGTGCTGTCATTGTCGATGTCGATGGCGATGTCGATGTCGCCATAGCCTTTCCCATCGTCCAATGTCCACAAACGTTGTTGTTCTAATGCTTGAAGAAGCTTTCCTGTAATTGCACAAATGGAACAGTAGCGGCACATGTGAGAATGAGGTCAACAATTAGAAAGGGTTTAATCGCTAGTGAAGGGAATTTTCAATTACACAGTCATTCGAAGCCTCTGTGTGAGTACCAAAAAGTTTCTGTATTGAAATCTCAAATGTCATTTAAAATAGCAAATCAAGGTTTTTAATCCGTATGGACGTACATCAACATGTAGTTTTACTTCGATATACATTTAAACACAAAGAGGTCAGATCTCAATTTGGCTAATAGTTGCGATTCTTGCCCATTGCCTGCATTGCCTGCGCCTGGTTCATCGTCTGACGCACTGAGTAAGTCGGTCGCAAGATGACGAAGCTGACAACCAAGTCATCATTGACAACCATGACGGCGCCCGCATTGTCGAAGAGGCCGCAGTAGTTGGGTGCGGAGAAGAGCGTGACCAGCTGGCGTTTGGCAAAGAACTCGTAGCCATCCTCGACGACCTGATGGGCACGACAAACCACGTCGATGCCCATGCGAAAGCAGAAACTTTTCACAATGTCGGCGCCGAAGGTGACGCTAACGCCGCGATCGTTCGCACTCCAGCCAATTACGTTCTCATCAGGATCACTCCAGAGTAGGTCACAGATGAGGCCCTCGTCGGGTATATCACAGGGTCGCTTGATTGCCTGTATGTCCTGAAAGCTATGCAGACTAGGGCTCAGACCGCCATGCACACAGAAGATGCGACCACCCACCAAGGCCGCCAGGGGCATGCAATCGTATGTGTCCACAAAGTAGCGCCAGAGTTTGATGGAATAGCGACGCTTGCACTCATCATAGAATCCATAGATTCGATTGATGCTGGCGCTCTCGTGGTTGCCGCGCAGCAACATCATCTGATTCGGATAGCGCACCTTATATGCGAGGAGGAGTGTGAACGTCTCAATGGACATCTTGCCGCGATCCACATAATCTCCCAGGAAGAGATACTTGCTGTCCGGCGGAAATCCCGTTGAGTGCAATATGCGCAATAGGTCTCCAAATTGGCCGTGCACATCTCCGCATATCTTAATCGGTGGCTTTATATCCAAGAACGTTTTCTCCTTGAGGAAGACTGCCCTGGCTTCCGTGCACACATATCGTATTTGATTCTCGTGGAGTGGTACACCTTTTGCGGGATTCTCACAGTTGGCAAGCTGATTGATTAGCATATTGAGATCAAGAATTGATGGTACCAAAGTCTGCAGAGTTTTCGAACCAACACGCTCGCGATTTATTGCCGATTTAGAGGATCGCTCTGCCATATTTTACAAACAAATGAAAATTTAGTGTTGACAAAAAATACACTCATTGCTAATTAAATTGGAATGGAACAAAATTGCCAAAAATACAACTTTTGCTTAATTCTTGATTGCAAAAGTAATTCTTGAATGACCAGTTATTTATTAATTTATTTACCTAATGTCAACTAAAGTCAGCCGGCACAAATTCTCTCAAATTTAATCCTTTTCTCATAAGATGCTTAAGCCTAATAGTAGCAAACAACCAACTCAGCTCTATAAATTAGTAAATTTATATAACTTACTTGACACAGACCCGTTAAATAGAATCGCGGTGCCCCGATTTGGGCGCCTAACGCTGAAGCGGGCCTGGCTTAGTCCAACGGTTGTCAAAATGCTGCCCAAAAGGCTGAACCTCAACTAAAGTTGTTGCAATTCTGAGAATATTTTACGCTTGTTGAAGCTGACAACAGTGTTGAAGCCACCGCCAACGATGACGTCGACAGCGTTGTCGATGTTGCTTGCTTGTGCTTGGTCTGGCACTGGACGCGCTTCTTGTTGTGGCGATGGAGCAAAGCAGAGGTATGGAGTCAACACTAGGGTTTCGTGTTTTGTTTTCTTTGCACTTCAGTTGTATCACATCAATGGCCATTGTGTACGTCAACTTTGATGTTTCGGCAAAAGTTGTGAAGTGTGAGGTTTTAGACGTTCTTATTGCACTTTGCCGCTGAGCAGCAGAGACGGTGGTCAGAGTCGGTGTCGGAATCCGAGAGGCCAAAACTACCGCCTTGACAGGTGAAGAATGCCAAAAACGTTTCGAGTGCCTCCGTTGCCAGGTTAGACTTAGCTGGCTGGCGTTGTGTCCACTCCAAATTCAACTCAAGCCTTTTAGACGGAAAGCGCGGCGAAAGGCAACGACTCTGAGGGCGGGAAAAATCGACAAGGCAGGAGTCAAAGTCTGAGTTGAGTTGAGTTGAGTCTGTTTCTTGATTCCGTATTTATTTTGTTTACACGTTTCCTTTGAATTTTCTGTTCTAATTGAGTGAGAAGTGCGGTGAGCTTGCAGTTTTCCCATCACACATATAGAGAGAGGTCCGCTCCGCTCCGCTCCATCATCATTATCATCATCCACATCAACATCATCTCTTGCTACGTTTTACGCGGCTTTAATTGGATTTTCATACCTGTCCCGAACCCAGTCGCGATGTTTGATTGGTGTTTGTATAATGAACTTGCAATATTCTCCCAACCAAACAGCTGCTCTTGTTATTGTATCGCATTGTGCCCATATTGCCTGGCTAAAGGCGCTCCAGACGCAGCCCGTGAAATTTAACACACATCATCGTGTTTGGCCTTTTTATTCATTCTTCTCGTTTCTTTTCTCTTTTTAACGTTAAGAAAACAAAAGTTCTGTAGCGCTTATTATTGTTTGATTGCTGGTGACTTTGTTTATTTAATTTATGTTATTATTGCCTGATTAAGTATGGAAAGGCGATGACCAAAAAAAAGGGTTTCTGTTATTTCATTAAAAATTGATTAGTGTTAAAGTACACAAAATTGCTGATCTAAATAACAATGTAATTACGTGCAGTTGGGTTTGGAGCCCACTCAAGATTCGGAACAAGGAAAGTATGACTGAATAGCTGCTGCATCACCAAATTGATGACCAGCAAAATAATAGTTGAATTATTAAGGTAAATCTATCGAAGAGGGATGTGTATGAAGGAGGCAAGAGAGAACAGGAAAAGAAAAGGAATTGTAACTATTTAACGCTGGCTAATTAATGCTTAGTGAAAACCTTTATTTATAATCAAGATTAAATGATTTGATTTACACTTCTAGCTTTAAATTAAATATAAACATTTTATTGAATTTAACTTAAGTCTAAAATCCAAAGCGCATATAAAAACATATTTTGAATTTATATATTATTTATATATTTAGTGTTGAGTAAAAGCTGGCAACGGTTTTCTAAAAATATAAATTTTAAATTCAATTTACACTTTAAAGAATATCTACTTAAAAGGTAATAGTAAAATTAAAATTTTAAACGATCGTCAAAGACAAATAACTTTTTAAATATAATATATAAATACACAGCATTTTGGAAATGGCTTCAATTCCCGTTTAATTTGATTTGTTTAGTTTGGTGAAACATGAAAACAATTCTTAAGTTGGTCGAAACACGTGCACGATATTAAATAGATATGTTTTGGTCACTAATTGTAAACCTGAAGCTTTCAAGAAACAAACAAAAAGTTGTAAAGCGCATTTTCGTCTAATTAAGAGCTCGGCTAAAGTTGTGGGACAACAAAGAATATATATTTTGTGTATATGCAAGAGGGAGGTTTCTTTGTGTAGCCCTTATTCCAAGTGCACCATCTAATTGCAATAAAAGCTAGTTAAGCAAAACACACACAAAACACAGAACGTAATAAACACGCTGCCGGTTGGCCATTTTTACGAGCCTAATAAAGCAAACAGAAACAAAATTCATCATATCTGGAGCATGGAGCCTCCTAATGAGCAGCCCGGCTTAGCAACTGCAACTGTTTTTAATGGTCCCATAAAAATGTGCCAAGTGGGCAGGCGACGGCGGCGTTTATGATGAACAAAATTAAATGGCTTCAATAATTAAAACACCTGTTTTAATTAGATAGAAATGCATGTACACGGTTCGGTGTGTTTCTTCTATGCCACTGTGAGAATAAAAAATGAACTTGGCCAGCGACAAACTCAGATACGTTGAAAGTTCCTTTAGGTGTTAAACTGCAGACACAATTAATGACCCGTCGGCGTCTTCAAAGTTGTGAGTGTACAACTTTATCGTAAGTAAAAAATGTATGAGCCCAAGCAGCTGGAAATTTTCATCTCAGTTGCTTAGCCGGAAAAGTTGCCACAGCGATTACCGATTTACCGCTATCGGCTTTTCCAAGTAGTTGTGGGCTGGTTGTGTGTGTGTGTGTTTCATGTGTGCTCTTTGACTGCGGTCACAAATATGCCAAAACATGATCATCACATGTATTTGTCATTTGAATGTCTTGAGACTCGCGCACACCCCTAAATCTAATCCTTTGGGCTTGACTCGAGCTGTGGTTCTGCCCTCTGCATACCTGTCAATGTTTGACAATGAGCATTGCATTCCAATTCCTTTCTTCAGGTTGTTGTCTGGCCTTCCTTCAACGTCTACTTCTGCTTCTGCTTCAATTGAAGTGCATTCATCCGGTGGCAATCCTTTTTTTTCGTTTCTTTGTGCATCATTTCACTTGAATTTGCGTTGACATCCTGCAGACGAATGGCTCGTTCACGACTCTTGTGTTGTGTATCCTGTTGTTGTCTATATAACGAGCGTCGCTGACATATCCTTTAACCATGATTAAAAACGTAAAGTAAATGAAAATTGTTTTGTGCATACGCCTCTTAGCACACCTTGAAAACAACAACAAAGAATCCCTGCGCAGAAAAAAAAAATAATAATAAGAACAGGACAGAAGGAACTGCACTGAACTTGAGCTGAAACCGGGAGAGCTAACTGGAGTTTCAGGCGCAATAGGACAATAGACAATTCACAACTGGGTTCCTGTAGGCTTCTCGTTCCCGGCGTGTCTCCTGAAGCACTTAAAATTCTACAGATTTTCCCACTTAGCGATAAAGTTGCCGCTGAATAGCCCCGCACTTGGCTTTTGTCTGAGACACCTAGGACTTTGAGGGACTCCCCGCCCCTCAAGCATTTGAGATGGATGCGGCAGGGAGGGGAAGCGCCTTGTGATTTCATGCTTAAATTGAGTCGTTAAATTATTTTCTGAAATTGAGTCGAGCGCTTGTTGTTGTCCTGTTTGTGTGTGGATGTGTGTGGATGTGTGTGTTTGTGCCACATGTGTGCGTGTGGCATTGACATTGGAGCTCCACTCTGCTTGAGACTCGACACGTTGAGTTGTAAACGGAAGTACTTAGCTCCCACTCCCATCCACAAAACCACTCGCTAGCATTAAAATATGTTGAGCGAACATTTTTTTCATTTGTTTTTTCTTTTACATATATATATATATATATATATATATATATCTTCTTTTTTTTGGCTGTTCCTTAATTAAAACCCAAATGTTATTGTCTACGTTTGGGATTTTTTTTAATGTGTGCTACGCGTGGCAGTGAAATGCATTTTGTATGTGATTTCACGGCTTTATGGCTGACACTTTCTTTCCTGAAGCTAATGGCCTTCACACAGTACAAAAGACGAGCACTTGAACTTGACATTGCATTAGGTTTCCAGGTGGTCTTATTTTGTATTTAATTTTTTCTCCAAGCTGCTTTAAAGCATGTTTTAGAATACTAATTAAATTAGGCTTTTGCCCGGATCGGGAATATTTTACATATTTTTTAAATTGCCGGCTACTCTTTTGAATTTGCTTTTTATGTTTTACTTTACTCTCGTTTAAATCTCTTAATTGTATGAAATATTCATATACCCGTTTGAAATGTGGTTTGTTTTTAAAATCTACTTCTTTCTGCTCAATGTTATAAAATCTAATATTCAACTTGAAGAAAGTTTAATGTTTAGAAAAACTGTTCTATATGTGTAAGCAAGTTGTTAGTGTTGCAACCAAATATACCTAGCCACTGGGCAGACCGCTTCGAGCGAAATCCGCTGCTTAATTCATTCTGGGCTTATCTGGATCACATTTCTTGCATATCTACACGATACTTCAATTTTCCAAAACAACGCTTTCAACTTTAAACTCTGCAATGGACCATTTTTAAGCCAATCGAAAAAAAGCAGAAAAAGATCTAGAACAAGGTCAGCTGTGAACCAGAGCAGGGCAGACAAAGCACGCCAGGCCATGGCAGAGCCAAACGATGCCCAAATCCAATATGGCCAATATATCACATGACGCCTACAATTTAAACTGCCAAAAAAATGAAATGCAAACAGGGCGAACGAAGAGAAATGACAAACATTTATATAAATAACACCATCGACTCCAATTAAAGCAGCTTTGTGCATGTGGATGCGGTTCGTGGACGGGTTGGAGGGATGGTGAATGTTGGCGGCTCCTCTGCTCGATTCGCCTGTGTCTGATAAAAACCGCAAAGCGAAATGTTTGTGTATACAGAAGTGCGTATGTGTGTATGTGTGTGAGTGTGAGTATAATAAAAATGCAAAACAAAAGCGCCCAAATATGTTTTTGGGGACCGCGTGGGCGCGGCAAGTCGACCGGCCAAAGACAAGCAGTAAAAACAGCAACGATGTCCAGCTCCAACCGAACCACTTCCAACTGTCATTCGCATGGAAAACGATGACGTACTGATGCACTGGAGAACAACAATGGCGGAAACAATAGGTCAACACAAGAGCTACTATGCAGTGAACGAACTCTAGATACCGAAATGGTCAAACAAAAATTAGCGGGCTTTAAATCATAAATATATATTTATATAAGGATATCTCTGATCACACATCTTCAAATTTGAATAATTGTCAATGCGACTAAATTTTAAGTGACTTAAAAATATTTAAAACGTACGACTGAGAATCAGAATTATTTTAAAATGTGACTCGGAGAATTCTTTAAAATTGCTCATAGTTTATATTGTACAAATATGATTATGCAACTGATATACCTTTTGGCAGTGCTGTTAAAAGTTTTGCAGAAACATTTGCCAGCAAGGCGAACGACGCGTCGGGTAAATAATAATTTATGCATGCGTTGCGGTAGTCAGCGACATTGGCCAAGAGATTGGGGGAAGTGGCAAGCAGGGTGAAAAATGGTTGCGGGGAATAACCGCAAAATGTTTGCTTTGCATTTGTTGTTGTTATTGTTGTTGTTGCTGCTGCTGCTGTTGCTGCTGCAGTTTACAGGGCCCACAGTTAACGCAATATGCACTCACAATATGCGAGCAAAAAGTGAATCTGAGCTGCAGCCGGAAAACGGAAATTGTGGCAAGCGCAGCACTCGCAGCCCTTCTCCACCGGGTCCGTTACCCTTCCCAGCTCTATCTGCCGTTCTTGCCCGATCTGAGAAACCACATGACTTGCGACCACTGCTCTCAAGGATTTATGCTTCGCCACCGTTTAAGTCAGGCCAATCTGTTGGCCTCTCCAGCCTCTGCAGCCTCAGCTGCGATTGCGCGTTTTTTGTCGCGCTCTCCGTTCGCTAAACCAATTTTTGGCTTTGGCTTTCAATTTGCAATTGCAATTGGCTACAAAATGTGTGAATTACATGGCACAATGCGAGGCCACACGTTACGTTTCGAAGGGCTTAGAGCAATTCTCATTGTGTGGAAACTGCTTTGACTTTGAGTAACGAGCGCTGGCAACCCACAAGAGTTGCCAGTTTTCTCATCTCCCAGCTGGTTTTTATTAAACGGCTCACCGACTAAAGCGACCACAGCCCAAATCCGTCTCTGGAAATAACTGGATCAAGTAGAAAGCTTTGTCAAGTGCGGGGAAGCCATAAAAAGTCTACCAAGGCGTTTCTATCATTTAGCCAATACTGAAAACTTAAATTGCAGGCTTGTATTGTCATGACAGATAAAGGTACTGAATGCTTTTTGAGACCAAACACAGATACATAGAAATTTATAGATTATTTCTTGATATAACAGAAGGTTATTCACCATGTTAGATGTGTTTTCAAGGACATACATACATATAAGTTGACAATTAAGATGAACAGTTTGCACTTTCTGTGTACGAACGCACAACATATATATTCTGCTTCATTCTGTCGACTTGGGGTACATTTGAGACTACTACTTACTGGCACAGTACACGTTAAATTACAGTCTGATTTTCGAATAATCTTCTATCAATGGCGGCTTATCAGCTACTACCCCTACTACAGGTCATTTAACAAACCCATAAAGCCAACTGTGCTCAGATTTTCCACCATAACTGCATCATCATACAGCCCGCACATGCACTGCAAACGACGCTGGACAACAACAAAAAAATGCACATATACGAGTAGATTCAAAAAAAAAATATTATAGGAAAATTGCGCAAAAGCGACATATGAATTTAATTGCCTAAATAATCCCAATCAAGGCATGGAAATCAAGGCGAACAAATGTTGACAAAAGAGCGAAACGAGCCAGCGCTGATTGCTTTTAATAAAAATATAATGAATCCGCACTCGAAACCCATCAAAATCACCAAAATGAAAATGAAAATAAAATCGAAATGAATGCGACACGCAACGAATGAGGACAATGACAACTTAATTTCTGCCATGAGAAGTGCCCGTAAAGGAGCAGCCAAAATTGACATATTGACAGCCTCACAAAAGGCAGCACACGACCCATTTTATGGGGTGGACCAAACCTAACCGCAATCGCAGTGCAGTTGTCAACGGCGGCGTCAAAAATAGCAAACATTGCGACAGCAATAAAATATTACCAAACATTAGAGAATACACCGAAGATTTAATACTCTTGCCTATGTGCAAAAAAAATTCATTTATTACAGCCGTAATTTCTTTATAACGATCTAAAATTAATAAAGATCAGGAAATATAACCACTTTAAAACTTAACCAAAAACAGTGTTCAAGACAGTTATATTTTATGTATAACTATGCCATAATATATGTATAATATTGCCATATTTTGATTATATTGTGATTCCAAATATATATAAAATTAAACTTGTGAAACTCCATACCCCATTTGGCAGAAAACAGAAAACTTATAGAGTCCTCCAGTAAGAAAAATATTAAACCAAAATTTTATTAGTAATCTAATTTTGTAGAGAGGAATCTAACTTTGTGAAGAACTGTACATCTTATTCAAGAGGTCACCTGTCGTAGGTATAGAAATGGTTAAGTCTAAACCAAAAAAATTAAAAAAAAAATGTATACATATATATTATTATATATTATACATATTTATATATTTGTTTTTTGTATGCATATGTACATACACAAATGGATGCATTAACTATTAATTCATGTTTGGCGACTTCTATTTATGATTTTTTATAATTTAAAGAGCCACCAAAAAACATATTTTATTTAAATTTGTGAATTGATGAACATATTTATGTTACAGAAAACTCTACTTAAGTGGGGAGCAATATCCAATATATATATACCTACAGTAAGGGTATAAAATTGACACGAAACGAGTGAATAGGCTGATGCTTAATTGAAGCTGCAGCAGCTACAGAAAAATCCAATCAAAACGCAATGAAAACCAGGAGCTGAGAACGAGGCAGCTGTTTCTCAACTTCATGTTTCTCTACACACACAGAATAGCACACACACACACACACTCAGTCAGTCAGTCAGTCAGTCAGTCGTATTGCTGTTGATGTTATTCTAGCAAATAATCACAACAAGGCACAACAAGGACCTTGTCAAATGCATGTAAGCGATATAGATACAGATACTGAGCCACACAGATATTGAGATATAGATAGAGCCGCAGATAAAGCCCAGCTGCAAACAAACATAGGACGAGTCTCTGTCAGAGTAGGAGTCTGCGAGGACATCAAGGTTGCATCGTCCACCAGAGCGTGCATAAGCCCCCCAAAACCCGCAAAAATCGTAACTCGACCAAATTGCAGTCACCCCGGGCACCCAAACAAGCAAATCCAATTTGAGCCACAATACACAAATCCTGTTTTTGTTTTCCTCAGACTCTGATTCCTCGTTTCTCTGGTCACATTAATAAATTCTTTAGCCCAGCAACACAAAAATATATATATATATATGTATATACAAATGTATGTACAGAACTTTATCTGACAACCAGTTTGTATCGCAAATAGGTTACTCAACTACTGCCTTATGGTTTTTTGGTTAAGATTAGCCAAATACCAGACACCTCTCAGTCGCTCAACAAAACACAGCCCAGTCTGTCAGCCTGTTTGCTACAGAGATATTCTCTGTTATGGTTGAAAGTGCTTGGGATGTTATCACAAACCAGTCCAGAGCCGCATCTGCTTTTGTTTAAAGACTTTATTGGGCATACTGGGCTTGCTTGTATTTTAGTAATGAAGTCTTTTCTCTACAAAAAAAATTATGAGCTTTACAGGAAATTTGACAAAATTCAAACTGAAATGACTATGGAAATGAAATAGAATAGAGCAATCCGACTGATCTAAGTACTGCCTCACGCGACTGACAAATTTAACCATTTGAATTTTATTACTGCCACTTTAATGACTAAAGATATCACTAAAAGTTATAGAGTATGGATCAAAATCCAACAATCAAGTGTAATATTTCTATCAATTTCAAGTAACAAGTAACTAACTTTTAGAATGAATTTTCTCGACTCTTTCATTTACATTCTCATCTAAACAAACTGGAATTTCAGCTTTTGATATGATGCGAAAAAAAAACAGTTTAATTACAATCGAAATAATAACCAAAAGATCATTTTTGTGACAAAACCTTTAATGATTAGCTTAAATCTTTCATTTATAATTAACGTTCCCAGGCCAACAGCCTGGTAGTAACATTTAATTACCCAGCCTACTTAGACATGCTTTAATTTCAGACACACATTTGTTCCGCTGCACTTAAAGCAGCATGCATAAAGATGTAATCCCAACCACATAAGCCACTAAGCTTCAAAAGCCCTTAAGCTATTAATAAGCACATCTATATCCCAACCCCAAGTCCTCTGCCAGAGCTGACAACTAATTTTATGGCCATCACATCAACCAACGCCAACAAACAACTACCAGGCCAATCAAACATGACCCCCACACACACGCATAACAGTCGAACGCCACAGCTCATAAAAAACGCCCACATGACAAATAAGACAAAGCACACATAAACCACGCCCCCACCGAATGCCAAAAACTCATTCCGCTGATCAGCACAGGCAAAACAAAGGCAAGAAATAAGCAAGATGAGAAAAAAAAACAAATTTGTTAGCTGTGTTATGTAAATTGCACACAAGAGTGTCGAAGCAGGGCAAACAGGAACAGAACAGCCCCAACTGAGCCTATATATCTACGTATATATACATACTATATGTATGCTTCCCCATACATAAGTATAAATATATATTATGTAAATAAAAGAAATAATAAGCTTCGCCGAGGCGCACAAAAATCCTAAGACTCAAAGCCAAAAGGACGAAAAAGAAACCAGGCAAAATTATTTTCATGATGCGTTGATGATGTTTATATTTACGATACGACAAATATGCAATAGGTTGACATGGAAATGGGTGGGGCAGGCGAGGGCAGAGTCAGAGGTGGCAGGCACTGAAATCATTTTGTAATATAATTTGTGTTGTTGTTGTTGATGTTGTTGGGGATCCACTTTTATGGGAGCCCGGGCATAATCAACATTATCCAAAAACCGCAAACCGCCTACAAAATGCTGAGGGGCTCCCTCCTGCGGTGCGAAAGCCTGGTCGCATTATCATCTCATTGCACAGGACTTAATCCGGCGGCAAGTTATTAAAGCGTAACGCAGCGTTCCTTGCCTCATTGTCATCATCGTCATCGTCCTCGTTCTCGTCGCCATCGTCATCGTCCTTGTCGTCGCCTCCGTTTTATTGTTCGCGCTGCGCTTAACTTGTTTCGCATTGTAAGGAGCGTGCCGGAGCCGACCAGAGAGCCAAGGCGAATGGAGGCGCTGCCTTAATGCTAAATGATCCAATATCCTGTTTCCTGCATTTGTCTGTGCAACACCAGCACCAGCACCAGCACCAGCAGCAGCAGCAGCAGTCGGCGTGGGAGCATCGCCAACCTTAAAAGGCCCTTTGTGGCCTGGCCTCAACTCTACTCGGTCCTGGCTATTATTTACCCGCTCTGTGCGAACTTAAAGATGCTGCCACGGAAAGCAACTTCTGTACAGTTATTTGCTCAGCAAGTAGAAGAATTTATATGGGGAAAAGTAAGGCATACAAAAGGAAGAACTTATGTTGTATCTGATTCTTTGCGCACGGCAAGTTAAATAGCAAAATGTAAAGTTTTAATTATGCAACTCGTCGTCGTCCTCCGATTGTTAGTCTATGCACTAAGTCTTCTCATTTCATCTGCTAAAAATGCGACGCCAAAAGTTAAAGTACACATAATTAGCAGTAGTTTTTCAGCCGTTTGCACAGCGCACAATGTTTTTCTCCTCTTTTTTTATATTTGGCACAGCTGCCAATTTTGTCATTCATTGCAGATGTCTGTGTATTTTTGGGATATGCCTGGCCACCTAGTGTCCAAAAACTAGGCCAGCAGCTCCCATAAGTACTTGCTGTTTAGTTAAGCGCACAACTGTTGACAAGCGACGAGGCTTCGGCTAATTAAATGAAAATATTAATTATAACAAAGGCATAAAATACACTTTGAACGGTTTTAGAATAGATCAACAGTGGTGTGATTAGGGTAGGCAGTTATATATTGTAAATATAAATTAACTGTAATGCATATAGTTTTGCCAAATTGTAATTAGCTGCAAATTAATGAAATGAACTTATCATATCCTTCCAGTTGATGCGCCGCTGCTTTTAATAATTAAAAAATATATCTAAATAGGTTTTTAATTTATTTAAAGTACCATTCAAAGAAAAAAAGAGACTCATGTTCTGTCCAGAACATTAGCCACGCAATGACTTTTTTACAAAACCATCATTCCCAGAGGCAATAAACTTGAGCAACGCCTTCAAGTATGCTTTACAAAAACCAAAAAGTTTCACTCTCGCCGGCAACTTTTAACGCCGTTGCCTTTTGAGTCGATGTTTTTTGGCACCAAATGTGACAAAAATGTAGAATGGGGGCAGGAGTCTTGCTCGGGGCAAGGCATGCGCATAAATGTTACATGTCGTAATATTCACCAATAACAACAAAATGAAAACAAAAACAAAAACAAAAAAACATAAATACACCGAAAAACATGCCACAAACATGAACATTGAAAGCCGTTGCCAAAAACCAGCGAAGGACGGAAACAATGAATGAAAAGGAATTTTTTTGTTGTTTTTTTTTTTGGACTAGCGCAACATAATCTTGTTAACAATTTGTGTGTGGATTGTATGTGTCTGTGAATATGACACATGCGACAACAAACAACATAACAACAACTTCAAGAAAATATGCTAAAAAGAAAATGAATTCTTCAAGTCAATGGCAAAACATGCAGCTTTTGTTGTGTTCTACATAATCCTGTAGGTGTGACATTTGTATGTATAAATTTCAGCTTTGATCCTTTAAGGATAACTCCCAGGCCTGTGGGACTGCCAGAGCAACAGAGCCAATTGCCGACTGAAACGCAGTACAAATAAACAACAACACAAATTTGTAATAAAATATAAGCGGAAATGTGGCCACGACTTCTCATGTTGTGTATGCTTCGAGGGTGCAACACTTGAGGCATTTGCCATGCCCCTCAGCCGCCACTCCAGAGTTCTCCTACTGCCAACTTAAGTTGTCAAAATCAGCAACGGTTTTCTTTTCTTTTCGCCGGCCTCATGCTATTTTATTTTTATTTAAATGTCATTTTCTTTGTATACTCTCACAACATTTACCTTCTGTTATTTGCCAACACATTTTGCATATTTTCGGGTATGTAGGTGCGGTGCTAGATATTGTGACATTTGACCGTGTGCACAACATCAAAGAAATTGTTTGACAAAGTGCCTCTGGCATGTTATAATCGCACCTACATGTGTACAACATGTATCACAATTCGATATGAAAATTAGCCTACAAAACGGAATTATATTATTATAATAGGACACGTGTAATAAGAACTGAAGTTGATAAATCTCTCGAATGCTGAGAAAGAAAAAGTTTTACGAAAATCAAGTCTGAAAACCCACAAAAAATAGTCGTTAGTTCTGTTCATGAGTCGTTTCACGCTGGAGTTCTATTCCCAACTTAGTATTCTACATCTATCAACCCAATTCTCATTTTGGATTAGTAACATATTTGAATATTTGAATGAAACTAATTAATTTTGCCTATATTAAAGCTTAGATGTCGTTAAAATTTTATTTAAGGCAAACCATTTTTTTAAAAACGGTTCGCAGGATCAAACTGCGCAGCCTGTTGACTAGGAAGTGTCACTTTATTGACTTTTACTGCATGCATCATCTGTTTTAAAATATAATATTATATATTTATCCGAGTTTTCTATATGTGAAGTATAATTTAAAAACGCGTAATTCAATTTTATTATAGTTTCTATTCTGAGTTATACTTTCTCAAACCAAATGGATTTTAGCTGATAATCCTTGCGCTTGCACAAGCTGTTTAGCCAAACCACAACCACATCAACACCTACTAACTGACCTACCCGCATTTTAGATAAGTAGCGCAGCTGGAACTATCAAAACCAACCCCAAATCAAAGAGTGCTCAGACCCCTTAATAACAGAACTAAACAAACAAACAAACAAGAGTATCATGACAACCCAAAAAGAAAACAGAATAAAAATAAAAATAAAAAAACAACTACACAACTACACAACAGCAGCAAAAACAAATACAACCCCTCAAATGCACTTGAACTGTCCGCAACACATGCAGTTTCGGTTTTATTTAGTTTCGCCATGGACGGATATAATATTTTTTTTGCAATGTGTGGCAAATTTTTGCCTATGGCCACGTACTGAAATATCTAAATTATGAACTATGACAAATATTATATTGCATAGGGCTTGGCAGTCGTGTCGGGAAGTGTGTAACAAAAAACGGTACAGAAAATGGGCGCGTTCTCTGCAGACCTTCGGTGATTAATCATTGTGGTAAATTGAAATAAAAAAAAAGAAAAATTGGAAAATGGAAAAATAGGGGCTGTTGCTGCCTGGTATTGCTCTTGCTCTTGCTCGCGCTGGCTCCTGCATCGTGTGGCAACTGTTGCCAGTAGTTCCATTTTGCTGGCAAATGTTGCATTTTGTTGGTCATTTTGTCAACTTAGTTGCCACCAACGGCAATGCGCGTCCACACGGTCGTGCCACGAAAGATGTATTGCCCTAAGCCGATTACGATGTAGTCGCCCGTCAGTGGTCTGTAGTCGCCATCGTTGCACAAAGTAGCAACATTTTCCGGGCTCTGACTTGGGTTGGTGGAATGGCAGCCAACTCGATGTTGACACCGCTCAAAGTGGTCACATTAAGTAAGCTTAGGTCTTAGTAGTTTTAAGACTTTGTTGATAGTCTCGCCTCTGCCAGTTATGGCCACAAGTTGGAATAGGTTTGGAGAAAGTCTGTGTAAAGAATGAAGTGTTAGAAACAGCTATTAAATCGAAGCTTGCTTGAATTGAAAATGATATAAGCGGTTCAAGGTAATTAACATTTGTTGAATCAATGCAGTTTGAGTGGAGTAGCAATTGCGGGGGAAAATTCTGTCACTTTCCATGGATACTCAGAGTTTAGGAAAATCAACGTCGTACCCAGACTGAACTTCACAATTCAATTGTGGTAGTATTCTTAGTATTATTTAATACAATATATAATACAAATCAATTCGCAAGGCTCAGTGCAAAACAAAAATCATTTAGACGATGAGGCACTTTCTTCTCGGGATATTTTCGCCACGATTTAAAATTGTTCATGCAGGATCCGTAATTTTCCTATGTCTTCCTTATTTACTTTATCACTCCATTTCCTCTTTTCCTTCATAGGGTTTTAATTTTCTTATTACTAATCTACAATTTGGTCTGATGGGTGTTTTTTTATGGGTTTCCCAATCCTTGCAATTAATTATATATTATTTTACATTTTGATACTCCCAGATTGATTATATCTTTATATTTTATTACGTTTAATTTAATACCATTTCATTTTAGACTTTAATTTAAATTTTAAAGTCTTAAAATACCATTTTTAATAATTTTGGACTGTTTTAGTTCACATTAAACAAAGTAAATAAAAGAAAAAAATACAAAAACGCAGTATTTGGAAGTCATTTGTCTGTGGATTCGAAAAGATGTTTTCTGTTTCGTTGCTCATTTCGTGACATAATTTTAATATTGCCAGCAAGGACACACACATATTTGCTAAATCCAAAATTCCACTGAAAGAATACAGAAGACAGGAAATGTTGGACAAATCGAAACAATCAATTTTCAAGTGACCCTCTGAATTACTCTGGCCGATGGCTAGGATACTATTAACCACCATAACGAAAGAGAAGTGGACCAAAGTGCCCAACAGCGAAACAAAAATAATTGCAAATGCAGTAAAAATCGACAACGCTAATGCTTTCCTGCAATTGATGGCAGACGGGGAGCTCATAAATTTGCACTCGAATGCACTTGAAAACGAATCCAAATAGAACTGACCGAAGTTGAATGATATCGATAAGTGCCTCCATGCGGGACACATAAAATGTCGGGCAACTGGCATTTCGAGTACTTTACGGCGAATCATTGATACGCAGTTGGAAAGTGCGCAATGTAATGAAAAGTGAAAAATTATTAAAGCGCATTTAATGCAGTTTGACGCATGCGTCGACGCGGTGTTTGCCCCTCGGAACTGCGCAGTGGCAGCTGCTACCGTGGCACACCCTAAAGAGGAACCACCACCACCCTTGCAGCAAGCATTCGCATCGCTGGCAGTCACCCCAGCATCATTATCCTTTCTTGCCGAGGCAAACACGCAAATGTGTTAATTCCGCGTGTGTTCGCTTATCAATCTGCCACTTTATCTGCCTCTCGACTTTTCCCCGAACATTTGCTTGCCACATGGTGGGCCAAAGGCGAGGCAGACCCTTTGCCTCTCCATTATGAGTTTGTAATTTATGCCAGAAATGCGCGCATCCATTATGGAAACATCAACACACGTTGTGCAAATCAAGTAATTATCATTAGAGACGTTCTACATAATTATCGGGCGTTCGGTTGGATTTCTGGGTGGGTCTTGATGGGTTTGTCAGCATGTTGAATTATTTTGATTTATGGGTAGCTAGGGAAATGCAACTGGCAGTCTTCTGTAATGCATGTGGTGGCTATGCTCTGTGAGAAATTTGAGACCTATTACTTATTCAGCATTCATTTTGGAAATCATTGGTTGGAATTTAAGGATTATATTATTTGACATAACGATACGTGACACACTCCATCAACAACATAAAAAACACAAAACTTGATTCCTTAAACTCTTGCAAATTGTATTATGAATTTGCCGCGATAGGGAAATATCACTTTTCTTAAGACTATTTAGAATTAATTTAGCCATGTTTGATCAGTCTTTTTACTGCAGACGAATTCTGTTGGATCGGATTACTATAACAAATTAGTCATCGCGTTGTTTTATAATTTTTTTTAATCAAACGATTTCTTGCCTACCACTCTTAGAATACCAATAATTTTATTGGTGAATTTGTTTTAGATACGTTGGTAAGCAAGAGTTTATTTCCTATATTTAATACTTTTCCAAAAAATTACGAACATCGGACTCTGATAACCCTTTAATTAAATTTAAAATTGATTTATTGAATTTAAAATTGTTGCTCAAACAAAACATGAAATAAACATACAAATAAAAATCGGAATGTTATTATTATACCCTAAAACCATTAAGAATTCATACATACTACTTTACGTATGTATGTACAATTTATGCCCATTTTTCAGCAAGTTGGTTTGAATAAGTAAGAGTTCTAAGAATTCGGTTACAGATATCTCCTAGACGAGCTCTGACTAATACGTATTAATTTTTGCTTGTTAAACACAGATCTAAGCCTTTCAGAAACTAGCTCTCTTAATATACTACAATAAAATCATCCCAGTTCCATTAGTGTGTGGAATTCAACATTTCGTAATGTATGTAATAAAGTCGCTCTCACAGCGTTGTTTTCTACATGGGCGAGCCCTCATAAAATTTAACAAAAATAAAGCAGTTTTCACATCATTTTCATTTGCTTTTATAAGCTTTCTCCGAATGCCTAAAACTCTCTCACGAGCCATCATAATAATCTGGTGAAAAACCCAGAATGCCAAATTAAAATCATTCAAAATACCAAAATTATATATATTCACTCTAACCTTGAAAATTTGCTCAATGAATAATTAGCTTAGAAATGTTTATGGTGCAACTGCAATTTCAAATATTATGCAGAACTCTCTATGTCCATGACGACTCTATTTTGGTTTTGACAAAAATCCATTAAGATATCTGCGTGAAAGTACTAAAACTTTCCAGGATTCTTAGAGTGACCTTGAAGACTTTTCTATGACTTTATTATCAGCACACGCCCAGCGTTCGCCCATTGGAAGGTCGACTTCACTTTGCGCATGCGCGGCGCGTGTTAAAATAAACAGGCAAGTCAAGCGGCGGAGGATAATGGGCAGGATGGTCTATAATGGCCCAAGGCTACAATTAGACCTTGACTCGCCGAGCGGACAGTTGTTTTTTTTTCTGGGATGGGCGATTGCCCGGCTAACCCATTGTGGACTAATTATGCGCAAGGTCAGCGTATATCCTTGGGTCATTTGCTGGTCGCGTGTATTCGTGTGTGTCCAAAAGTCGCCATTGTTTGACATTAATTGCACTTTTCCAGCTGAGTGCGTGTCCTTGGAAGCCAATTGCTCAGCTGGGATAAGTCAAATTAATGTTTGACTGGCCCAAGGACAGCCAATGAACTGTTAGCAGTTGGTGCGAAAAGTGACAGTGTGTGCGTGTGGTTGCACTAGCTTCCAGGAAGGTCCTTTAGCTCATATCGCATTGCAGAAAAAAAAGTAAAAAACTCACACACGAACACACTGCGAGTGTACTGATGTGGACCAAGGGACCCTTGCCTGCTGCGCGTTTATATTAGATAAAAATTTAATTTTATTTTTCTTTGTTTATTTTTTCTTCTTCCTTTCCTATGTCCTTGGTGTGAACTGCCAATAGAAGAGTTTTTGTTCTTGGATACCCTCTTGGCCGTTGTAAAAATGCAATTATGATTGTATTATGGTCGCCTTTGTGTTTACTTTAAAGCAGTATGCCAGTTCGCCCATTGTTTGCTTATAGTGCAGCCCGCATCGTTGCAATCCCAAAGCCGTCGCATATCCAGCCATATCCTTATCCTCAAGCATCGTCAGCTGCACACTTCTGCAATTGTCATTCGCGCCTGCACTCGTCATCCACGTCCAGTCAGCAATGCTGGTCGATAGCTAATAAATAATGTCCGCATTATCCTTCCATGCAAGTTGCCTTTTGTGATCTCATAACAATATGTTCGGTGTATTTGTGTGTGTTTCTTTATCTTTATCATTCCGCCTACAGCTATCTCTAGCTATATCTCTACCTCAGCATTTAACTCGCTGTTATATCTCTATGGCTTCAGGTGAATGTTTTATTCACCTCGACAATCTCTGTGTGTGGCATAATCGCGATGCTTCTACACTCCCGACCATTATGATGATATGCAATAATATTAACTTAAGGCGAATATAAAGAATCTATAATGTTATGTTTCAGAAAATTGAGGATTGCGAGATTTTAAATGTAGCTCTTCATTAAATCTTCACCATACTGATTTTTGAATTCTTCAAAAAATATTTATGTATTTTAATTTAAATGGAAAAGTACGAAAAAGTATCGAAAAAATATTAGCAAAGCTTACCTATTCTTTATAGAAATCGTTTCCTTTTATTGTTATTATTTACCTTATTATTATTGTTATCTTTTATTATTTTGGATTTACATTTTGAAAAAATTCTTGAATTAAATGATGAGAAACGCCACAAACTATAAGGAAACGTCGGAAAAAACTGGCTGCAAAAAAGCCGTGAACCTGGCTTTACGTCAAAAGATTCATCCGCTAGATTCATCCTTTCAAGACTGTAACTGAGACTGAAACCGGAGCGTGTATTTTAATCAATTTAAAATATTTAACAGCTGGGTTCGGGATATCTCCTATTCGAGGTTTGTTGACTGGATAATTCTTATTTGTTTTTATTTTCTAGATTTAAATCGACACTAAATGCAGATAAATAAAATAGTCCATGTACATTCAAGAAACTGGAATAAACGAATATCTGTTAACTATTAACAAAAAACATATATATTTTTGATTGAAGTATACAACTATGATTCCCAATTGGACTTGATACCTATTTTCTTGGATATACAAATCAATCTTCGCTAGGGAAAACTTCAGTATATGTTAATTCAGGAATCACTTGCCAGCTTATCATATCAATCCTAAGAAGGGTCTTTAATTTTACTTCTACCTGTGAACTGTTGGCTACCGTCTTAAAGCTTATTGGCTTTGGGAAAAACCCTCATAATTTATTTTTAATGATGCACTTTTCCTGCCTTTAATAGACATTTAAATTGTCTGCGCAAGTCAAATGATATGATAAGCTGATTGACGTGCTCAAAAATCGATGAGACTGCTTAGTTCTGAGTGTGGGTTCTTCATTTTATTAATTGATGAGTGCCAGCAACCGCATTTATATGTCTAGACAACGATGACAACATTTGCTACAGGTCAAAGAAAAAAAAGGAAAATAAAAACAAAAACAAAAAACCGATGCTAACCCTGGAATGCTTTTAATTTGTACGATGAGCCGTTGAAATCATAAATCAAAATGTGTGCTGCGCAAACTGAGCTATGGAAGACAAGTGCCGCTGTGGTCTCCATCTGATAATCAGCATTTTGTATCTGACGGATCGCGCGGCTAATCGAACATATCACTGAGCTCTCGGACCAAGGCTTCATGGGCATCATCCGCATAAATTACACAAATTGCATTTCCATGTCTACAGCTCTGATGGATCATCGCCCGCGTCGTCTCTGTTCCTTGCTGCTCGATGTTCAATGCCCAATGCTCGACGCTGGATGGTCAATGCTCGATGCTCATCAGCATAATCGTTAAAATAACAGCGCAATGCACTTCGATTTTGTTGACGACGGAGACCGGCTACCGTTGCCCACTGACGTTGCCCCTAGGACCCCGTTTCAGTGGCAGTGGCAGTCGTCAATGGCCCGCAGCGGCCCCAAAAAAACATAAAAGCCTCTGTGTGTGCGTGTGTGAGTGTTTTGCGGGGAAAGGGAAGAAAAAATAAAACTGGGCGCCTCTGGATAGGCCAATGCTTTGGCCGTTTGTTTATTGTGTCGGTAAATTCGGAGGCATGTTTAAACAGCGAAATGAACTTGTGGATAAACACCATTATGGTTATTTGGCATCCACTTTGGATGCCACTACGCTTATTTGTTTGCCCACCAGCTGCATTGCCCCGAGTCCGAACAAACATTTTGGACCTACTAGCACTATCTACCAGAGACTTCTTTCCCGATAATCTTTGAGTCTGCTGCTCATGTGGGCGTCTTGTTTGAGCTGGATTTAGTTATTTAATGCAAAATTGACATGAGTACTCGAATCTTGGCGGCGAGCTGTGACTCTGGCCTCTCTCAAGTGTGCATCTGAGCCGTTTCAGCCATGAAAAGGTTGTGAGTGTTGTCAGATGATGCGATTGTGAATGTTGCTTGTGGGTGGCAAAAAGCACTGCACTTATCGCACAATTCGCCCTTTTGACTTTGTGCCTGCAGCTCTGGGGAATAGGGGAATAGTAGCACTTGACTTGTTTTGGAGACTGGCAAGTGGTTTCTGTTTGTTGTGGTATTAAGTAGTTCAGACCTCAAGTATACAAATGCATTGGATAAGTTAATTCACAACGCTACAAATAAAGTTCATAATTCCAAAAAGCACACACATATGTCTGTTCGTCAATACTTACTTTTATTTTACATTTCTGGGTTTATTTTATTTTTAATGATGCTTGCTTAAAATACGTATGACTTGAATTAAAAGCCTACATTTTAAATGGATTATCTCTCTGGCAATCTGATTTATTCTTCTCTATACTTGAAGTTTTGTCAATTTAAGCGCAAGTGACAATATTATTTGCAGTTGTGTGTACTTTAAGTTATCCAGCAATCGGATAAACAAAATATGCTCGTACAACGGATGTGTTGATTAACAGTGACAGATTCAGTCCTTATAAGTTTCATAAGTCCTTGAAAATTTCATAAGCAAATCACTGTCTTAATTCAAAGAGGTCGTCTTGATGGTTAGATTCGAGAAGACAATGTACATCTGTTACTTATAAACTATTTCGAACTAATTAACTAATGAACACTAACAAAAAAGGAGACATTTGTACCGATATAAAGTAAAATCCTGGTCAAATTCCAGACATAGAACACAGTTCCTAAATTTATAAGAACTTTAATTCCAATTTCTTAATACAACACATATTTCTGTAATCAATAACTTATATAATAATACTTATATAATAATACTTGAAGTATTTAAGCAATAACAGCCTTTTTCTTTGAGTGTAAAAAAAGCTAAACAAATCATCAGGAATTAATCATAGCAAAATTTAACGCAAATGCAGGCACATCTGACTTCTGCACAAACCACGATTGATTTTTGCCAATCGAACGGTTAGTTCCCACACTAAAATCCTTGGCACATCCTTGCCAGCTGCTGCTGCGCGCAAGTCTGTGAAATATTTGCGAACATACAAAAAAAAAAATGACTGCACCGAAAAGCAGAAAAGTAAAAATACAAATAAAACAGGGGAAAGCAGGCGAGCCAAGGCAAAAAGGGTGCGACGCTGCAGTAAACTTCCGGCTGACCAAAAATGCAACAGGACCTGCACGGAGGACCTGGTCCATCGCCTTCTACATGCAGCATTGTTTTTGCCAATTTGACGCTCCTGCTACTGCCGCTGCTGCTGTTTCGTTTGTTTATTGCCACGCCATGGCAATGCCATACAATGTTCTTCCGGTCATTTATTAACGTCAATGAAATGGGTCCAGTCCACTGCAACTATGAGACGTTCTGATTTTTTGACCATGTTTGCTGTGGGCTGACGCTCGACTTGCCAACGATTTGTCGCATAGTCAACACAAATTTCACTCACTGCGTTAACGTTTCAATGGTCGAATGTTGAGACCATCTGATGCACCCCATTCACGTTCGTATCCGCAAAGGTTCAAATTATTGTATGCTATAGTATAACTTATAAAAAAAGAGAGAAAGTTGGACAGTTGAACTTTGCATTTTACGTTAGTTATAAAGTGTTGTGAAGAGTGTGTTTTTATTCCAAATCCAAAAGTCACAAAGCAACAGTGAATGTGTTAGAAGTTATAGTGTTTGTCCAACCACATTAAATAAATCTCGTGACTTAATTTAATTATTATATGGTATGGCATCGAAAGTTTTTAGATTTTTTATCATTTAAAAGTTCAAGTTGATTCAACACTTAAAGCATTATATAATATGGTAATGTAATCCATACCTTTAATAAATAAAATTGCTTCTGTCGGGACAGCTCGGAGACAGCATTTAGCATACCTATAATAAATCGAACCATCAGATATTCAAACCTAAAAGTTGAGTAATGTTAAAAAGCTGGATGATTTGAATACACAATTTCTTGCTGCCAAAGCGAAAGCTTTAATTTAAAATCAAACGCTCCAATTGCAATCGCATATCGATTTTAATCGATTTTAAGAAAATCAGAGCATTTGTTTCAAATGTATCACTTTAGGTTTATAGTCTCTAAGCTGGCCATATATATTATATACAGACACTGTCGAATGTACTGGCTCAATTGTTATGTTTTTTTGTTTTTTTTTTTAAATAAGGAAATGCTTTGATATTAGGTATATCAAATTTGATAACCTTGCGACTTGTTTGCTTAGTTTCTCTATTGTTACTTCTGCACATCCTTACATTTGTCTTGTCCACTTCCTGTCTTCTGGACTCAATAGTCTTCCGAAAGACATTAGGCACACTTATTAGATATTTCTACCTGTATATAGAAAGGAGGTAACATCTAACCAAGATACAGCCACAAAATCCATTTCGTATGGCAACCGTATCACAATTGCAATTGCATTACAATGCTTTGCTTATTGTTATACAATTTCATGACAATTTTTCAGCATCCGATCGACGGGGGAGTGGGAAATGGGAAAATCCCCTCAGGGTAACTAAGAAAACAAACAGCAAAGTCACAGCGCACTTTTGTTTCTTATTTACTTGATGAAGCAGAGAGATAGAAACCTCGAAACAGCTGTGCAATTGGATTTGTTGCTGCTGCTGTCAACCATCAATGTCATGCATACAATTGTGAATGACACATAAATATTGGCACAATGGCCAAGACGAAAAGGGACAAGGATTACATACGCAGAGAACAAGGGCAGAGGCTGTCTGAGATTCATGCTTAGAGCCACTTCCTTACATTGTTGGTGTTGGCCAGGCCAATCTAGCGGCATTTCCGTTTCCTTGTGCAATATTTGTCTTTGAGTGAGTGACACTTTTAGCCAGCACTGTGGAAGCGGCAGAGCACAAAGCCAAATGGTTGGCTAATCCTCATGTTTACGGGGCTATTTACAGCGTGCCCCTGACAATTTCAACAATAACCAAAAATCGACAACGTATACGAATTCGAATACCCAAAATGCCATTACAAATTTTTGTTGGCCACCGTTTGCTTATCTTTTTTGCAGTGGTGACAACGAAAAGAAAAACTACTTTGCGAAATTGCTTTAGAATAAAATTTAATTGAGGATTACGACAACATGGGACGCTTCCACTTCGAAGGTGCGTTCACATGTATGTGTTTGTTTGCGTGTGTGTGTGTGTGTAAGGGTGAGTGTGTGTATTTGGCAGTGTCTGTGTCACATATAATGCCTGTTATCCCGCCTTAAGGCTACTTAGGGACTGTCTCACATATTAAACATATTACATTAGTTGCTGCTCTGGTCTGGTCTGGTCTGGTCTCGCCTCCTGAAATGGCTCTGGCTCCATGGCCGAGGTCCTTTGGCTGGTTGCACTACCAGCTGCCATTTGAACATGTGTAATCATCGTACGTGTCGGCAATTGACAATTATTATTACGCAGTTTGTTGCCATTAACAGGAAGTGCTGATAATTTTACCAGCAGCTGCTGAAATCTAAGGAGCTCCTCCTAAATTCGGGTTGGATTGACAATTACAACTTTGTATCCGATCTGTTAGCTAAATGTGTAAGTATTATATTTAATTTATAAAATTGAGTATATATATCTTAGTGCAAAACAACTGCTCTCGATTCCTTTCAAAACATTAAGAAGAAGAAGCCGTTAGGCCATGCAAAATAAAGATTACAGAAAATATAACATAATCGAAGGATTTGAAAAGCAAAAAAATGTTTATTTTATAAATATAAAATTGATAATAATAAAAATAAAATTGTACCTAAGTCACAAGTCTTAACCAAACCAGTTAAACCAATATTTACCGAAGTTTTGGAACTTCTCACAAATTCCCTAGCCGAGCCAATAAGACATTTTTATAAGATTCTGCATTGAAATATGAAGCAAATACGAACACAAATGCAAAGCATATTCGCTTCAGATAGTTAAACACTGTTCTTGGCAGCCAAATCAAACTCCAATTATATTTAAATGCCATGAAATGCTATTTGATTTCTTTGCCTAAAACCCATAATTACAACAATTGTCAGTTGCTTGTGCACTCTCAGGGCCGATTATTACGGCTGCGTGATGGAAATTATACGTTAACAACGAGGCCCAGTAAATTCCAATAATATTTGGAGTGGTCGCCTGCTGGCATTTGAGGGTATCGAAATTCAAATGACATTTGTCACGCGAGGCTTTCGATTTCAAATGCAGGCGACTATTAAATTTGATTTCATATTGAAGTTCTTAAGAATTATTTACTTGCCGCTTAATTATACCCAAAAGTTTTGAGTTTTGAGTTTTTCAGACAACGCTTCGTTGATTTTAATAGCTTTCAACATTACTTTTTTTTGCGACTTCTTTTTCGATGCGTTGCATTTTATGCGCTTAAGGTAAAGTTTTTAGCGGTCTTAGCTCATTAATCACACGGCACAAAGAGGACAAGCACCACAAAAATAAATGAAGAAAAATTCCAAATGGAACTTTAGAGCAAGGCAAATAACAGAGCGAGTCGCTTGTAGGCAAGTCTAACAAATCAACGTGCAATTTGCTCATTGAACTATGATCGCTTCCAAAATTAAAGTTGAAAGTCTTTTCTTGGCTGCGACTTGCCAAACTTGATGACATAAAACTTACGCTGTAAAGTTAGCCGCGGTGCTTTTCAAAAACTTTGCGTGATTTATAACGCATGCGAAACGGCATAGACTAAACGAACTGCGACTGAGAATGAGCCCGGAACTGAGCACTGAGCACTGAGCACTGAGCACTGAGCACTGAGCACTGAGAACTGGAAATGCCACAGGGTTACTGGAGACACGTTTTCAATAAACTTTTCGCCGAGACATATTCATATTTTATGCATAAATTTATACAAATGGCATTTAAAATTCCCGTCGAAAGCTGCAATTGAAATGTAAAATGTGAAATAAATGCTTTTAATGTAGTGAAATTATGAAATTGGTGTTGGGCAATTAAACACCTAAAATTAAATGAAACAGCTTGGTTTAGAAGCCAATAAAATACAAAGGTAAACAAAAAGTAATAAACTCTAGAATAAAAATGGTGAGTAAGGAAAATGAAATGCGACAGTTTAAAATTTCATACTGAATTAATAAAAAAAAAGCATGCGATTTTTATGGTCAACAATTCACCAACTATATTTTGTGGCTGTAGCTTTATAATTTGTCAGTTTCCTATCACCCTAGGCGACTTAGCACCCCATTTTTTAACTTATATGTATATGTTCCAAGTATTAAGTATCTTGACTTAAGCGCATTGCTTTCATCAAGACAGAGAGACACACAGACATGACGAACATTCCACAAATCCGATATACTATATATATTGTACCTTCCGTTTAAGATTATACCAATATTTTTTGAAGTATAGAGATATTGGCAAATATATAGATCTTGTGAAGCCTTTTGACCGGCGCTCGCTTAAAATTGACACACACGCCTTAAAAATACAAACGAACCTTTCTTTTCTGTTTGTTTCTTCAAAATCAGTTTCCACCTGCATCCTTTCAGGCGAAGCAGTCAAACGAGAGGCAATTGTATCTCTTCCCGGGCCTACCTTTTCAGGCAGGTATAAAACGCGTGCCCTTTTCCAGAGGTAGTATATATTTCTACCTTTCGTACGATTAGCATTTGAAATCATTAGCCCGTTGCTGGTTATGGTTCTGGTTCTGGTGCTGGTGCTGGTGCTGTTGCTGGTGTTGTTGCTGTTGTTGGTAATCGGCTGCAAGGTGCATTCTGGAACCACATTCGTGGTCGACCAACATCATCATCATCATTTTATCTGGCAATGTGCATCTTTTTTCATTTTTTTTTTTGTTTTATTATTTCTTTTGGCCTGTTTTGCTTTCGAAAGCCAACGGCGTCAAATTTGTAAATGCACCTGGACTTTATTCCTTTGTCTGTCTCGGACGATATTTGTTTTCTTTTTTTTTTTGTTGTTGGTGTTTTGTTTGATATATGTATGTGAGCATTACTCTACGTCTTGTTGGTTATCCTTTGACATTGTGGACGTGCAGCCGTTCGGGAATCATCATCCATCAAAAATGATTGCCGCAAGATGCTTCATGTGATTTAAAATTCAAAACCGAGTATTCAATTAGTTTAATTGCCGTTATTTTGGGCTCATTCTGAGCAACCCAGCAGGTGAAACGGGTTTTAGCAAATAGACTCTATCGCTAGTTATTTGCAAGATTTGGGCACCCAGTCTATTTGGGTGGGCACGGCCAGTGAGTGCTGTAAATAACAATTGAAATTAATTTAAGGACTTAAAACATAGAAATACCACACAGTCCTAATCAATCCAATCACTCAAAGAGAACATACATTTTCATTTAAATTATCTCCTATATGCAAGAATTGAAAAACTCCCAGATTGTAATTTATATTCCCTAACAATTCCTCTTTTTGGTATTCCTACTGTCTTTTCAGAAAATTAAGATTGTATAATATTCAAATACAATATTCTAAATTATTTGATTTGTTTGTACCAAATAGGAATCCGAAAATTTTATGCAATACAAAATTAAAATTGAATGAATTAAAAGCTTCGATTCTAATTTGTAGAAAATGTTCATTTGAATGAGATATTATCAGCTATTCATTCAGTCTTTCAACGCAGCTATACACGATTTTAACTCATATCATTTTGATAGTACCGCCTGCCGTAACTCAGCATCTCTATACCGAATCTGATCAAAAATTCGAAAATCGAAAAATGGAAAACAGCAATCCAACTGCGCCGCCTCAACATCAATTTAATATGGAAAGCTCATGTTTTGCCGTTGACGGTACAACCTGTTCCTGCTATCAAAAATCACATTATTAATGTCGCTCGCATCGCGACTAACTGAATTTGGTCAATCCACTGACATTGTACGGTCGTATTTCAATGATAGCAGAAGTATATTGGACATATGCTACCCACCAAATGAAAAATCAGAGCGCCGAAAATGTCGATAATGTGAGGCCTGGCACCACTTGTGCCGCTCTATCTAGTCGCGCTTATCTAAGCTAAAGTTTCTTTTAATTAAAAGCAAAGCAGAGCCAAAGCAATCGACGTGAGAGAGACTGTGCCAATGACCCGCATCAGTATCTCTGGTCTCCGGTCTCTCGACTCTGCCGACTCTGCCGACTCTGGTCTCTGGCAAGCAGCCGAAGTTCGTGAGGCGGCCAAGAAATACGCAGTAATGCACCGGCACATTATTCATGGCGTTATCAGTGGAATGGTCTTCAATGTGGCCCGGCCGACACATGCAGCTTGACGTAGAAATATGTGCTACAAATATATAGATATGTGTATATAAATATATATGTATGTATGTATGCCGACTCGAACTCTTTAAAAATGTTAAGCTGCCTACATCTATTGGTTTTTAGTTTTCCGTTTTCGATTTTTCCAATTGGACACCAGCCAATTCGATTTGCAGCATTTATATGGCCCCCATGCACTTGGGCCAATTTGAAAAGTGGACGTTGAGTGAGCGATAAGCGTTCCAAGCGTTCGAAACGTGCCCAAGTTGTAGAAACGTTGGGCTTGTCATGGCATACATAATTTCGTGGCGGGAAAAACACTTTCCCATTCGTTTTCGTTGAAATGCACCTGCATACGTCACAGCGCCAGGATAAGTATCTGGAAATATCTTCACGCATTGTCTGAGTCCTGACTGCTCTCCCATTTAATGACGGCACAGGACTCCGTTTGCCTTTCTCCTACTCCCCATCTTAGGGACCCTATAATTTGTGCCATCGCTTGCGTGTGCGTAGCAGCATTAAAACCTGTATTTAATAACGGTCAGCAACATTTAATTTATGGGCGTGACTCCGCTCCATGTTATCCTTGAAGGTAGCCTCTGTACCTGTATACCTGTCGCCCAGCCATAAAAAATGAATCGACGTTCCACGTTCACTACAGAAATGTATTAATTAAAGCAAAATGCGGAGCAGCTACAGGTCTTAGTGTTGATTGCCGTTCGCCAAGGCGATTGACTGCAGGTGATTCTTTTGAGATCTGTTGAGAAAATTGCTTCTATAATTGCAGTGATTTCTCTGCTCTCATTGTAACAATTTCCTTGTGATGAGTAGCTGTCAATCGGAGTGGCTGACAATGATTTTCAAGTTGTTAAGTGTTTACGTTTATCTGCAGTTTGTGTAGTGCGAGCATTGACAAGAAAATGAATTACAACAGGAAAATGTGTTCAAGTCAAAAAATTATAATTGGAAAAATAACATTAGAAAGTAACTTGTCGTAAATCAGATTGAATAGTTGACAGGATTTGGACTGTGATAAAACAAGGAACCAATAGATTCAACTATCTAAATGCTAGGTATTCTGTATATTCTTCAGATTACAATATTAAAGACTAGCAAAATAATAGTTGGTATTTCTATAATTTTATTTATTTTTCTGATGGTAAATTCGTTTCTCGTTTCGTGCTAAGTTGTTAAAGTAGAATATTTCAACGTTTTAAGCTGTAATCATGATCGTAAAAAACGCAAGACTTCTGTTCCCTAGGCCATTTCACAGCTTCGTTTTATGACCAAAAAGCTAAGCCAAACAGAAAACGTTGTATTTAGGCACGAAATCAATAACAATTTTTCACAACTTTAAGAAAATTTCTTCACACCCAACAACACAAGTCCGAAACAACGAACAACCGAATGCCTTTTATAACGTCACACAAAGGAGTCCTAAATGATATTTATGTTGGCATTTATGTAAAAACCACAAAAAATACCATAAAGCATATGAGAAAAATCCAAAAACCCGATGTGCCTAACATGCGTGTAAATAAATGCGAATAAGTAAAGAGGCCCCCTTTGGATTTTCGTGTCTAAGCCTTTGAGTGACGCGTAAATTAAATAATTTCTTTGTCCGCTTCAGAAAAAGAAATTTACATAACACTAAAGAAAAATTGTTGAGCCCTGCGTCAGCGGGAGACCTCAAGCTGTACCCTCTGATTACCATACAGAGAGAGCCGCAGACTTTCTGACGACCTATTGAACCGCAGCCGAGAGCTCGGCTCAGTCGAGGCTCAGTGGTAATTTAAATTTCATTAGTGTCCACTACTGTTGACCTCAGGCCCAAAATACTTACAAATGCATTGAAAATGCTAATAGAAATCTCAGCCGGCCCAAAGACAAATGCACAATTCTGGCACCTGCCTCAGACTCTTGAAGCACTTCAACGCCGTCAAAGACAACTGCAGGACGATGCACGTGAATTTGTAATTAGCCTCTTTCATCACTGCACTCACTTTGATTCCCAATTAAATGTTAATAAGTACTTGAGTCGCTCAACTCTTTGGAGCCTCCTGAAATTGTTTACCTACGTTTGTCTCAGACAATGCGTCGCTTCAAACCAGAGCGGAAATGTGACGTCCATTTAAATGCTAAGCAGCGCCCTCTGGTGTCAGTCGCATAAATTAAACTTAAATGTGCACTTTACGATTTCCGGCGCCCATACAGATAACACTCGGCTTGTGTCCAAATTCAAGACCGTTTTCTCATTTGAGTGCGTTGCCGTGTTTTGTGCCTCTTAATGTTATATATTTGTAATATTGTCAAAATGTTTTCGTTTGAGTTTCTTTCAGTCATTTGCTTATTAGACTTAAGTAACTCAAAGAGTTAACAAATTCAGATTTCGTATTTAACCTGCGGCAATTCAAATATAAATTTGTGAAATGTGTGGCATGTGTGGCACATTTCTTGGAGTTGTTGCTGACTGAAAATACATAGCAATACTCGGAATACTAAATAAATGTACGAGTACGAATTGTGATAGGTAAAGATTTTCGGAAGTGGTATTTTCTAGTAGATATATCCCCTGTAACGAACACTAACAATGTTGTGTCGGCTTGCACACCCTGTCTACTATTTGGGGTCGGCCTTGCTCAGGGAAATTTGGCGTGGGTACTGTGCCGCCTAAACAAACGGTGCTACAATAATAATGTCGTAGACAGGTAAGAACGGGAAGAACGGGATAAGGAATGAGAGCCATACAAATGGAACGGACTGATGTTGTTTATAGCCTATCTAAAGTTGGAGAACTAAGTTGTTAGAGTTCTCCTTCTTTACCCACCCAACCTTGTAGGAATCTATCGTAATTTTGGATCCTACCCTATGAAGCCTGCGGTGCTACAAGCCTAAGGTGCCTTTAATAATAACAAATTACTCCATGTTCATAATTCTATAATTCAATTAAAGTTAAATACAAAGGGGCAATTCATGGGGATGGGATTCAATAATGACATTGTAATTATACTATTATACTCTTATTAACTTAATACTACTAGAAATATCAATATTTATGCAGTTGAGTGCATGGACAAAAAAAATTCTATGGGCGCTTTAGTTACCAAAATTTTGCATCTCTGATGCCATCACGTCCGGCTATGCCGTACTCACTATCATATTCTCCTTAGTGATCCATCGATGTCAGCAGGCCTGTCGACGTAGACGATCTGTAGGCGGTGATAATTAGAGTCAAAGGTGCAAAATGGATACAAAGCGCTCACTAGAAAATATTGTACAAATTTATAAGTATGGAGTATAATATTACTTAGAACTAAAATTCATTTTTTTTCCTTTTTTTTTTTTTTTTTTTTTTTTTTTTTTTTTTTTTACTCTATCCTGCTATGCGGTGACTTCCAGACACAGGGGTTGTTGTTGTAGTTGTTCTTCTGTTGTTGTTATTGCTGCTCTTGATATTGTTGTTGTAGCTGTTCTTCTGTTGGTGTAGTTATTAAGCCGCGTTGAGCAGCCCTAAATAGACGCTGGCAATGCTTCTCCGCTGAATTCAGCTTGATTTTATTTTAACAACAAAATCTATAGCCAAACACAAAAGAGATACACTTTAAAATCTATTCACAATCACTATGCTTCGGGGAAATACTCACAATGAGCTGTAAGGATAGAAGAAGGGCGTCGGTGGCCAGTTCCGTGGTCGATGGTGTATTGTGGTGTGGTGCAATGATTGGAGGTGGTGTGCTTGCAGTGTTTGCAGGGTACCGACAAGTCGGTATGCACCTTTTGTTTTGTTTTCCAATGTCTTGCCGGTCCAACTAACACTCGAAACACGTGAACTGCCAAAGTCCCGGAAATGAGTCGAAATCTCATTAAATTCAACTTAAATTCTATCCCAGCTTCGGATGTTTGACGATAGTGATTCACAACGTGCAAATTTTCACGAAAAAAATTGTTTTTTTTTTCTTTGGCACCGATCTGTTTTTTTTTACGTCTTGCATCGGTAGCATGCGGAAGACTAAAATGCATTCAGAACACGCAAGCGCAGCCAACTTGATAGTTCAAGAGCAAAAGTTCGCGTGTTAGAAAGATTAAGAGCGAAAGTTCGCGTTCGAAAGCTCTCTAACGCACCATACGCTGCGCCAGCTGATCTAGACCAGCTGTTTAAGTTCAATGTGCATTTTATGTGCCGTGTTTTGCAAATTGCGAGCCGAGTATTCGCGCCGTTACACCACAGGTCTGATCTACTTCTATTAGAGAAAGATAAGAGCTGAAAAAAATCTCAACCGGATGCGAATGGGAAGTGCTAGCTACCAAATGTCTTTTGCATGAAAATTTCCTAACTCCTTTCCATTCATATCCTCTAGGAGGTAAATCGATCGGCCCAGTTTTCCTTTGATTCGAGCCTTAGTGCCGATAGGAGCCAGCTTAGAGCAAAAATTAGCTGCAGCTTTGCTCAACGAAAAATTTCTTTTGATCACTTCTTGACCTATTTCAAATGCTCGTGTCTGTGACCGTAGATTATACGATCGCTGGTTTTTGTCATAAGCCTTTTTGAGGTGTTTATCTACATCCGCCCTGAATTTTTCTGAAATTCGTCAGCTCTGGGTAACCTAGCGGTGCTGTCTTTTAGCAATTCTAAATTTCTCAACAATTTATAATCTTTGCCATGAGAAACCATGTGTTGTCCAAAGACCATAAAATAGGGAGAGTAACCAATCGATTGATGTATAGAATTGCGAAGAGAGCTGTTAATGCGACTTAAGAAGGTATCCCATTCGCGCTGATCAACACGAATATAGGCTCTTAAAGCTGCATTAATCGAACGATTCACTCTTTCGGCGGCGTTCGATTGTGGTGAATAGGCTCCTGTAAATATATGTTGAATACCGAAGGTTAGGAGGAAATCGACAAAGACACGGCTTTTAAATTGAGTACCGTTGTCACTCACGACTATCTCTGGTACTCCAAAACATGGAAATATATCTTCACTCAGATAATCGATAATCACGTTGGAGGTGAATTTTTTAACGGGCTTCAGAAAGGTGAATTTTGAAAAGTGATCTAAAATTATGAAAATTCCAATGTGGTGACCCTTTCTTGTGCGAGGAAACGGACCAACGAAGTCAAAATACAACCGCTGAAATGGTCTTTCGCTGATAATCCGAGCACCCATAGGAGGTTTAAGTGATCGATTGGGATATTTTGTTATCTTACACGTATCACACTCGCTAATATAATTACGCACATCAACAACCATCCCAGGCCAATACAAATGGCGTCGTATTCGTTCAAGACATTTCGCGATACCACCGTGTGCGGAAGATGGTTGATCATGAGCTGAACATATGACGCTGTTTCGCAACGACTCGGGCACTAACAGTTTCCATGAATCACTGCCTTGATTGGAGCTATCGTCAGAGAAATCTTTGCGATGATAAATGTAACCGTCAATTACTTGATAGTCTGGCATCTTCGATACCTTAAATTTATCTCGCAAAGCACAGTATTCTGCTGACTGAAATGCTTCGGATTGCAGATCCACTTCGGGTAGAACTGCGGCATTTATGTTCGCAACCTCGACTACTGACTCATCAAACGAACGGGATAGGGCGTCAGCTACCACATTTTGGCTTCCCTTGCGGTGTTCAATACTGAAGCCGTAACCTTGGAGACTTATCGCCCATCGCGCTAATCTACCACTCAGGTCAGGTTGGTCCATCAACCATCGAAGACTTGCGTGATCGGTAACTACCGTGAAACGATGACCGTCGATGTACATGCGAAATTTTTTAATACCTAGAACGACAGCCAAGCACTCCAATTCCGTAACGGTATAGTTACGTTGTGCTTTGTTCAATTTCTTCGACATGTACGCTATTGGGCGTTCATGACCGGACTCGTCGCACTGTGCAAGAACAGCACCTACTGCATACGAGGAGGCATCACACTGCACTATGAACGGCTTGTCATATTGTGGATGGATCAAACATGGAGCTGAGCACAATGCCATTTTGATCTCTTCGAATGCAGCTTGAGCTTGATCGTTCCAGGTGAACAACTTTTTACCTAGAAGTTCGGTAAGGGGAAAAACTATCGCGATGAGTATTTGGAAATAAAACGCTGGTACCATCCAGTCATTCCCAAGAATCGTCTGAGCTGCTTCCGAGTTTTCGGAATCGGAAACTCTTTAACAGCACGGACCTTTTCGGGATTAACCTGAAGTGTTCCTTCGCCTACTATATAGCCTAGATACTCTACCTTCCTAAGACAAAACTGGCTTTTTTGAACATTTATGGTAAGGCCAGCCTTTCGCAATTGAGTAGCAACTTCTGAAAGATGCAAAAGATGTGACTCAAAACTATCGGACAATACCAGCAAATCGTCAAGGTACACTAATACGTTTGATTTTAGCTGATATGGAATTACTAAGTCCATTAGACGACTCATTGTTTGCGGAGCATTGGTCAATCCAAAAGGCATTCTTTTGAATTGATAAAGAGGTCTATTTGGGACTGTAAACGCTGTTTTAGCACGGGATTCTTTATCTAAACAGATTTGCCAAAAGGCATCCTTGAGGTCAATTTTCGAAATGCAGTATACCAGGCGGAAGACGACTCAGCAGTCCAGCCATTATTGGAATAGGATACGCATCCTTAATTGTGACTGCATTAAGTTTTCGTGCGTCGAGACAGAAGCGCACTTTGCCTGGTTTTATGTGTAAGGTGATGGGAGATGACCAAGGAGAACTTGGGGCCTCTTCTATAACGTCCATTTGAATCATCCTGTCAATCTCCTTGCATAAGAGTTCTTCTTTCGCTGGAGAAAGAGGATAAAATCTCTGTTTGATGGGTTTCGCCTCGGCGGTATCGATTGTATGTTCGATTAACGTTGTTATGCCAAGTCCATTACTTTCAAAAGATGGAAATAAATCAATCACAGCTTTAAGTTTGGATTTCTGGAATGATGATAAATCCAATTCAGTAGAGTCCTCTTCGAGCTTTTCAGTTTCTATCGCCGAAACATTAATATCGCCAAAAGATGAAATCGATATACCAAATTTCTTCCAGAAATCCATACCACAAATAACATCTGTTCTAATGGAAGAAACTATAAGAAACTCAAAGTCAGCTTGGGTTGAATTATAAGTCAGGGGTATGGTAATTGTACCAGCAACAGGCTGTGTTTGGCCATCGGCCGTACGAACTACGCCTTTCATTTTGTCAACTTTAAAGTTTTCTGACAAAATTCTCTTGGCAAGATATCCGCCAATGACACTTTTGTTGGCCCCGCTATCTAATAAGGCTAGGTAATCCTGACCAAAAATGTCAATGTTGATAAAAGGTCGAATATCATTGCTTTTATTAACAATAGAGTTAATTAAACATCTGTTTAGTGCTCGCTTGCTTTGCCAAAATTTTCGCATACGTAAAGAAGAACGAGATTTACATGAAAGTAATTCGTCCGCGTTAAATATTTCGGACTTACGCTTCTCGTACTCATGAACTCGCACATGGTATGGCTTAAATAGCAAGAGACTAGGTACTTCCGGGGTTAAAGGTGATTCGTCTGGTAGTTGTTTAGAGATAGCTGTTTGAAAATTTTGTGGATGATCCGAGGCTAATATCGGACATCCCCTTTCGGAACACGGCGGACATCCTTCGTCGAGTTTTCCGATTTGGGATTACATTTTTGACAGTTGGGCTTGTATGTCTCAGGTGTGCCACAACCGTAACAAAAAATCCGACGATGCTTCAGGCAATCTTGGTATCTGTGACCCTGTTCCTCGCAATTCCAGCATTTAAATTTTTCGGAGGATCGAACTACACAGATTTCATCAGTTGCATTACTTTCCTCTTCCGATTCGACTCCTGGAATTTGTTCGTGGAGAACAGTATTGACAAATCGTCGGTTCACATTTACTCGAGGCTGCTGCCTTGAATTAAGACTACGAAAGAAATCCTCATGTCTATGACATTCCTTTCGCAGACTTGCTAAATCACGAGTTTCGACATGTAACAATTCGTGCTTTAGTTCAGTTTTGAGATTATGTCTGACTTCGATCGTTAGGTCTGTGTCCGACATAGGCTCACGCAAGGAATCGGCAATCGACAGAAATTGCATCTAAAAAATCATCAAAGCTTTCGTTGTTGCTTTGTTTGCGACGGCGAATTGCATCTTTGATGTCGCGATCAGTTCGCTGATCCTTATATCTCTCTTGCAAGCGGTTACACAGTTCAACCCAATTCAAGTGAACTGCACTTCTATGAACGCGCCAGTAGAAAGATAAGGCTGGTCCAGTGAAAAGGAGATGAGCAAACTGAACCAGTAGATGGAAATTCCCATTCAAACATTGAGAGGTTAAACAGTTTACTCGATATATAAAATCTTCAATTGGAATGTCATTAGCTAATCCGCTAAACTTGATTCGCCAATTGGAAATAACATTTGAAATTCTTTCGGGATGTTCAACTACTCCATCAATTAAGTTTGCGCCAGCGTAAGAATTTCCAGGTCTCTGATTACTGTTATTTCGACTATTGCTGGAATTACTTAAGCGTGGACGGGGTGGAACTATGTCATTCTCCCAATCGAGATGACCCTCATCACGAGTTTCCCGAGAGGTTGGGTAGACAATGACAAACTTCGAACGGCTGCACTTAACTGCTCCGTCATGACTGCAGTCATACTCGCTTTAAAGGTATCTAAAGAATTCGCAATCAATTGTTGGATACGCTCTTCCGAGATAATATTAGACTCGGAGGTAGCTTTAGGTCGGAGCAAATCACGTCTTGTGTTTAAATTTGGATTTGGTCGGACGTTCGTATTCGGTCTATTGCGTGAAGTCGATCTGGTGTTTACACCAGTTTTAGGAACCGCTCCAGAATTTGCTTTCGCGATACTAGTATGGTCCTTACCCGACGGGGTATTGGTATCAGTCGTAGTGCTTTCTCTTATTTGGATCATGATCTTGGAGCAGTATTGCCTACACACAGGACATGTTTCATTGCTCACTAACCACTCCAATAGACACCATCTGTGAAACTTGTGTTTACAGGGTGTTTCTACAAATTCACTATCTGACCTAGTATCATTACAAATCATACATATGTCAGTTTCACTAGGCTAGGGGTTGCGGATCTTAAATCTTCTGCGCTACGTCTGACAGCCATGGTCAAATAAAATGTCGGTAATGTGGTTTTGTGGTCGGAAAAGTGAGATATATATAAAGTGACGAAATTTACTATATCGAAATAAACGCTGAATAATTAATAAGGACTTATCCAAAGGTTTGGCACCGCAGGTATGATTGACAGGCGTATAAACATATCAGACTCGTACACAGAATCTACTATAAAAATATATAAGAGTGTATATTACCCAATCTAAAGAGGAACAGGCCGAAAAACTCCAACCTGAGCAGATCTCAATTTAGGTCCGGAATATAAATTATTATGTAAATATCGATTGCCTGGTTTAGGACCGACTGAAATCAGAACTAAAATTCCAACGCAATTCGAGATTAAACAAAAGAATTGATTAAATGTCTAGAAAGTTTCTTTCGTTAGAAAGAGACTCTAAAATGAAATCAACTTTCTGGAACTACTCTATCTACTGGTCTGGCTCCGTCAATTCAATAATCAGAATTCCAGCATTTCCGAAGTAAACAGAAAGTACCATACGGATTTAATTGCAAAATATAATATGGGTGGAATATGGTTTCAAGAAAAGGACTGTAGAAAGGTAATTTGGGAAGCGCGGGGTGTTCACCTTAACTTAGGATAGTAAAGATTATCCTAGCAGTGATACATACAATGGAAAAAAAAAAACCAATCGGTTGGCATTTGTTCGGAAACGACCAATCGGTCGGGCTTTGTTCGGAAACGACCAATCGGTCGGGATTTGTTCGGAAACGACCAATCGGTCGGGCTTTGTTCGGAAACGACCAATCGGTCGGGCCCCACGTTGGGCGCCAATTATTATGTAACGAACACTAACAATGTTGTGTCGGCTTGCACACCCTGTCTACTATTTGGGGTCGGCCTTGCTCAGGGAAATTTGGCGTGGGTACTGTGCCGCCTAAACAAACGGTGCTACAATAATAATGTCGTAGACAGGTAAGAACGGGAAGAACGGGATAAGGGGGAATGAGAGCCATACAAATGGAACGGACTGATGTTGTTTATAGCCTATCTAAAGTTGGAGAACTAAGTTGTTAGAGTTCTCCTTCTTTACCCACCCAACCTTGTAGGAATCTATCGTAATTTTGGATCCTACCCTATGAAGCCTGCGGTGCTACAAGCCTAAGGTGCCTTTAATAATAACAAATTACTCCATGTTCATAATTCTATAATTCAATTAAAGTTAAATACAAAGGGGCAATTCATGGGGATGGGATTCAATAATGACATTGTAATTATACTATTATACTCTTATTAACTTAATACTACTAGAAATATCAATATTTATGCAGTTGAGTGCATGGACAAAAAAAATTCTATGGGCGCTTTAGTTACCAAAATTTTGCATCTCTGATGCCATCACGTCCGGCTATGCCGTACTCACTATCATATTCTCCTTAGTGATCCATCGATGTCAGCAGGCCTGTCGACGTAGACGATCTGTAGGCGGTGATAATTAGAGTCAAATCAAAGGTGCAAAATGGATACAAAGCGCTCACTAGAAAATATTGTACAAATTTATAAGTATGGAGTATAATATTACTTAGAACTAAAATTCATTTTTTTTCCTTTTTTTTTTTTTTTTTTTTTTTTTTTTTTTTTTTACTCTATCCTGCTATGCGGTGACTTCCAGACACAGGGGTTGTTGTTGTAGTTGTTCTTCTGTTGTTGTTATTGCTGCTCTTGATATTGTTGTTGTAGCTGTTCTTCTGTTGGTGTAGTTATTAAGCCGCGTTGAGCAGCCCTAAATAGACGCTGGCAATGCTTCTCCGCTGAATTCAGCTTGATTTTATTTTAACAAAATCTATAGCCAAACACAAAAGAGATACACTTTAAAATCTATTCACAATCACTATGCTTCGGGGAAATACTCACAATGAGCTGTAAGGATAGAAGAAGGGCGTCGGTGGCCAGTTCCGTGGTCGATGGTGTATTGTGGTGTGGTGCAATGATTGGAGGTGGTGTGCTTGCAGTGTTTGCAGGGTACCGACAAGTCGGTATGCACCTTTTGTTTTGTTTTCCAATGTCTTGCCGGTCCAACTAACACTCGAAACACGTGAACTGCCAAAGTCCCGGAAATGAGTCGAAATCTCATTAAATTCAACTTAAATTCTATCCCAGCTTCGGATGTTTGACGATAGTGATTCACAACGTGCAAATTTTCACGAAAAAAATTGTTTTTTTTTTCTTTGGCACCGATCTGTTTTTTTTTACGTCTTGCATCGGTAGCATGCGGAAGACTAAAATGCATTCAGAACACGCAAGCGCAGCCAACTTGATAGTTCAAGAGCAAAAGTTCGCGTTAGAAAGATTAAGAGCGAAAGTTCGCGTTCGAAAGCTCTCTAACGCACCATACGCTGCGCCAGCTGATCTAGACCAGCTGTTTAAGTTCAATGTGCATTTTATGTGCCGTGTTTTGCAAATTGCGAGCCGAGTATTCGCGCCGTTACACCCCTCTAGAGTAATCCTGCTTAATTTGTTATAATCAGTTGAATAGCTATAGCATTTTAAATAAACAAAATAAATTACAGAGTTGATTTTAAGTTATTGAAATCGATACCATTTGTAAACTATTACTAAGTGGTCGAAAAATGTATGCAAGCTGTTAAAAATACTGCTGCACCTTAATAATTAATTCAATTTCGGAGTCTAAACTACAATCTAATTCCAGTGATCCAATTTGTGACTATTTGATTGAGCAAATATAAATATTTATGCAAAGGCTCGTTGAAGTAAAAAGATATAAATAAATGGGCTAATGAAAAAAAATAAAAACAAATTATCAAACATTACTTGAAAAACATGTTAATTTCTTATTAAATAGAGAATAAAAATAATAAGAATTTTGATTACTTGAGGCCCGCATTTCCATATACAAAATAGAATTCCCACTTCACTGTTGAAGTGAAATGCATATAAACAACAATCTTTGCAGAATTAGCTTTAAGTTTATGAAGAGGCTGATATTCCGCAAGGAGATTGCTCATTTGTGCATCCTTCACTATGCTCCTGGAAACTGAAGGCCTAGAGCCTGTTGATATTCCCGACATGCCCGACATTTATCACAGGCGCAGCTGCTTGAACTCTCACAGTGCAGGAATTCAAAACAAAAGTTGGCTTAAATTAATGCCCAGAGCCGGGCTATCAGCTGCCTGTCGCCGTGTGACACATCAAAATAATCCCGACAGCTTAATTATGTACGGTTTAATGTGCGGCTCATTGCCAGGAACAAACAATGACCGAGCGGCAAGCACATCCTTTGCAACATTTCTCTTCTTTTTTTATTTTTGTTCATTGCCTGGTATGTTTGTGTGAAAGGATTTATGCACAAAACGCCACCCGCATCGCCAAGGATAACCAGGCACATCACATCCGAAATATATGCAGGCGTAGCTTCAGATAGGCAGCGGGGGAGGGGCGGCTTTTATGAATTTCCATAACGCTCGGCTGAGTGGTTTAAGCGACGGTCCGTCGGCATGTGAATTTCGAGGTAATTATTTGCAAACAAAAAAATGGAAAAAAAATTAAAAACCCGTCAGCACATAGCAATAATTTTCCGGCTGGGCCTCAACTTTTTAATGAGAAAAATGGAAGCAAAAACAAGTAAAAAGAGGAAGGCTTCAAAAAAAAAGAGAAAAAAATGTAAATAATTCTTATCACTTAAATGAGAGACAACTGTCAAATATCACACCCCAGTTGGAACCGCAACAAAACGCTGCGCAGAGTGTCGAAACTAACACCTCGGGCGTTGGTGCGAACGTCTCTTTTCTGGGGCCCAGGACACAGAGCATCTCACGCAGCATCAATCAGTAGGGGCAGGAAGTTGCTTATCGTCGGACAAATAATCACACTTTAAATATATCAAACGAGGCTGAAAAATGAAAGCACAAGCCCGACACGACACATGTGTAGATGATGTCTGTTGTTTTCTTGGCTGCCACTCGGAGGTGTTGTACAAATGTTTGTTGGGGGATTTTCGGTTAGTTTGGCTCTGACAAACAGCGCATCTGAAGTTTTCCTTTGCTGCGCGATTCGAGCTAATCCCAAGCGATAATTTTGTGTGTGCCCCTCGAGACGCGAGTGAAATAATAATAATAATAATAGCTGACATTGACATTGCGCAGCCAGCGATAAGTTTCAAAGTAACAGATGCCGGTAATGATTCTGGTTGATGCACGACGCTTGATGCTGATGAATGTGTCGAGTGGAAACTTGAACAGCCACTCGTGACATATGCCCATGAAATTGTCGGTTAAAAACTGAGTCTGCTTAATGGGTGTGGTGGGGTGCAGCCGCTAATACGACATCAGATAACCGAGTTACTTGACTTTGGCGTGGGTGGTTTCAACGGGGGATCAGGCCCCAAACTCAACTGTACGTGATAAGTGCGGTAAGAAGTGGGCTAATTAAGATGGTTTAAAGGGTAACTCATGGGCATCAGCTCTAATCAAATACGTTGGGATTGTCTTTTCCAGCTTCAAAACACATATCCTAAACTGTAATGTCTGTCGGAATTTGAACTTAAAGAAAATTTACGAACTAACAAAATGAAGTACCTGCTTTTCCATTACTCTTTCCATCTGTTTTCTAATTAATAAAATAATAAAAAATAACATAAGAAGGACATAAGATAATAAGACATAAAAATGAGAAGGACCTGACATATACATTTACTTTCGAATTTCGAAATATTTGGCTTTTGCATGTCTTAAGCAAAGTTATTTTACAGTTCGAGTTTACACTTTTTAAAGTATATATTTGCTAAGAATATTATATATTAAACTAATATTCTTTTATTATACCCTTTTCAGGTCTACTTATAAGCTGAATATTCCTCATTTGTGTAGTTAAATGGTACACATATGTTTAAAGTTACGTCAAGTTAAAAATTTTATTAAACATATATCTGATTCAAATTTCGAGCTAATTCTATGAGTAGCTTTAGTTGAGGACACGTGTTCTACAAGATTTGGTTTATATTCCAAAAAGTCTTATCATAAATTAAATTTATTTAAGCTTAATTTTTACATTTTACAATTAGATATTTAGCACCGCTTCCAATCTGTGGCAGATTCATGTCTGTTCAACATTCCACCCTTAACACATTTCTTATAAATATGTCGTTGTTTTTATATCGCCGCCCTCGCCATTAATATCAGCATAATTTATAAGAAATCTATTATAGTCTTATTAACACTCTGCCTTCAACTGTAGCGCCATCTGGCATCAGCTGCTTAACAAATTGAGATCTCTGGCCCCCGGGCGCAGGATGCATGTGCTCGTGGATGAGTTGGCACCTTCTCGTAAACCGCATCGCGACATGGACATAAATAAGCGAAATGAAAAGCGCATCGAATGTGCCACAGCTGTGGCAGTCAAGCAATTTGCAATGCTTCGCGCCACGCCCTGCCGGCCACCCGCCCATCAAAATTTGTATTGCACAATCAGCGCACAAGTGTTGCACTCGAGGCGCCTCTGATATGAAGGGCAATGCCAACGCCGCACACATGCAGCCACACCCACTTCACACACACACACACACACATACACACACATACACATATATTTGAGTGTGTAAGCCCACTACACAGTATCGAATTGGAATCGGTGCGATCGCCCACCTTTTTGAAAATGTGCTGCACTTCACACCCGGTCTACAAATAGACCTGAGTTGGGTGTTTTGATCAGGGAATCATTCTGGAATGGCTGAGGGAATGACTGTGCCTAATGCGCTTGCACTTGAGCGCTGTTTGCTCAAGTCGCAGCTGATGATGACTACGCAGCATAGACTGCTGCCTGAATTCCAGCTAGCAACACAAATAAATTAAGAATTTTAATGCGGACAAAAAACAAAGGGACTTTGTGCATGGGCTAAGACCATAGACCGGTCCGGCGGCGTCGACACGACTTCATGCTTAATCAAAATGTGTTGTAGGCTCGCCGGCTGTGATCCTTTTGAACTGCCGCTGCCACTGTAATATTTAAACCAGATCAGTTCCATGCCGCCAATGCCGCCGCCGACGTTGCCGTTGCCGTTGCCGTTGCCGTTGCCGTTTGCTGGGACTGGGAACAGCCATTGAGAGAGTTGGGATCAGCTTATTCTTCTGGGGAAAATTACCACAGCTTTGCTAATGAAAGGCAAACGAATGAAATTTTAACGAGCCCACAAAAATTGTAGGGTAAAGAATGCCTCAAACCAAATCCAGGACCTCCTGTGTTGTTTGTCCTTAAAAGGTGATAACGCCGCCGTTTTGTGTTCCCATCCCTTTTTTTTTGTTATGTAACGAATTTACAATTTATGTTGTGCTCAATTGTCTTAGTTCGATTATTAATATCTCTTTAGCGCAAATGACAGAAAGACTCTTTTTTTTGCTAGGATCTGTAGTCTGTTCACGCCTTACAAAGTGCGTTTTCAGTTTTGTTATGGGAAAATGTATTAACAGTAGCTAAGAAATGAGGAAACCCTATTAGGTAATAAATAAAACTCAGAGGCAAACTTATTTCCGGCTTGATTGTTTATTATTAGATATGGATCTCAGAGCTGAAAATCTGTATATTGGCTAGAAAAATGTATGAATATCGGTCTAAAGTGTGTTAAGTTAAGCCGAATAAATCAGAACAACAAGCTTTAGTGCGAATTTAGGCAATCTAAACCTTTTCTGGAGGGCTGATTACATATACAGGCTTTATCTTTTGCAAAAGGAAATTTAATTACTTTGAATATCACGAAATATTTCTGGCCATTTTTAATTCGAACGGCACTCAATTGGCCTGTCCTAATTATAGCTTACAGATTAATCAAATTAATACAATTTCTGGAGTTGAGGAGTCCCCAAAAGCAGCTTGCTTTTCACGATTGCTGACAAGTTTTACCTTATTTTTATTCTTATAAACCTCGAAGGGCTGCCATTAATGAAATACTAAACAACAGATTAAATTAACAAGCAGAACCAAGACATATATACATATATTCAAGGGCCTTTATAGATATGCCAAAGAAAATAGCTAAAAAGTAAATATGCGAAACTCAAACACAGGTGAATATGAATGAAAGGGGAACTAAAGAGTAGACAAATGTTTGCATGTGCTTACAAAATGCACTGAAGTATGCACACAGGCTGGTTGCTGAATGCCAATGACAAATTTATGTATAAACTTTAGCGCTAAAGTGCCACTAACTAACCCATACAAAGACACACACACACACACACACATACACACTTTCGAGTGCAATGGCACGACGAGGCGCCTGGGTGTATACTTTATGAATGGGGCATAGAAAATGCAGTTCTATGAATAGAGAGGACGCCCTCAGCGCAGAGCGCACAGCAAAGAGCGAAGAGAATGCCTCAGGCTCGCCTGAGCACTTACAATAAGCACTCCCGCGATGAATATTATTAAAGGAGACCCATTTGAAAAGAGCGGCGGCGCCCTGACAATGTCAATGTGCTGACTTCTCTGGTTGACTGGGGAGCAGCTTTTAATGATTTATTTGAGAAAATTTACACGTGAACAAAAAAACACACACACAAGATGAATAGAATGCATACACACACACGCACACACACACACACAGACTTACACACCGAGGTGCATGAAAATGGATGGAAGACTGGCACGGGCGCATTTTCGGATAGAAGACACAGATACGAAAACGCCTGTATTAAGTTGCCAGACCATGAAATGCTTTGGCACGTACGTAGCGCCAATTTTGCGAAGCTTTTTGCATAAACAAAAGGCAGGTGAGAGGCAGCTGTGCCGCCCTCAGCCTCAGCCCATTGTATACTCTTCTGTCTCTTTATCACTATATTTGTGTGTGTGACTGTGTGTGTGTGTGCGATTTCAGTTACAATTCGCGCTTTTTCATATTTTTTTTAAACAATTTATCATGCGAAAATTGTCTGGGCGAGGGTTACGCTCACTTTGCATATGCAAACCAACATTGCTATTATTATTTTACTGCCCGGTTTCCTCGCATTTCCTATTGTTATTTTTTGTTGCTTACCCTGTGGAACTACGTAAATTTAGTCACGTTCTTCAAATAATAAACTGCAGCATAAGCACACAAACAAACAAACACACACACACACACACACACACACACACACACACACACACACACACACACACACACACACACTCACGCACATCCACTCGCGAAATTATGCAAAAATATCATCAGATTCGGAGAATGGCAAACTTATGGTGACAATGCGCATACGACATGTGGCTTGGCAAAAGTCTCTCACGGCTAGAAGGCGAAAACTGATGCCACAGCAGATACAACTTAATCAGTGAATCGTTAAGTAAGTTAGGGGACAGGTGAATAACTTTTGTTGTTTTCAGGTTGGATAAGATAAGACAAAAATTAAACACAATTATTTATTCCGTATCGCGAAGTGAATATCTTTGACTTCTAATTAGCATGAAATATACACAAATACACCGAGTCATCGATAAGATGTGTAATTTAATGACAATAATCAAAACTTTGAGTATGGAAAATGAGTCTGATGAACCGTTAAAGTCGAACCGAGATATGTATCTACTTTTGCACATTAAAAAACGGGTAGTCCGAGGCAGCAAGTCGTACAAATTTATATCTGTCTTTATGGCTTAATGCCATCCATAAAATAGTAAACATATTTAACGATGCCTTGGAATTGTGCAGAAAAGTAGCGACGCGATCTGCGCTGAGCTCGACGGCTAATGACTTAATAGATGACGGTATCTCTCGTAGTTTCTTTGAAATTCTCTTGAAAGCAGATATATAAAATCTCTATATATTTGTAACATCTTTATGTAAGCAAATTAAAAATGTATTATGTTTGAGTTAAAACTTCTACTAGAATTTACATACATTTTATGCACTTTGTGAAAACTTCAACTTTATTTGCAATTATATTTTACGCTGTGAAGTTTTAAAAACTTCCTCCGACTAAACAGCTGTTTTAACTCACATAATTAGCATTTTCAGGGAGCCAGTTGTTAATTTACCATAAATAACTTAACGTTGTGCATAAAGTCAAGAAAGAATGGGGCGAGGGAACTGCTGCCCACCTCAATCGCCGACCTCGACCTACAGCAATTTGTTACATTTTAGCCCGAGCGAACACAAAATTATTACACCCGTTTGCCAACTTTTGGCAATAAGAAACGCAACTCAAGTCCCGAATTGGGGACCTACTTTCGCCGGAGCCAAATAAAAGGGGTTACCAAAAATAGCCAAACACCATATAAAGAAGCGCAGAGCAGACAGCATCAGCTGCACCCTTCCCTCGTCCTCCCACTCACATATAAGGTCATAAAATAGTTGTCGCAACCTGGCGGGATAAGAATCTGACTCTGTCTCAGACTCTTCCTTGAGCGCTTGCCTGCACAAACAGACACACACACACACATATATATATAGGCACACACACAACACACACTGTGATTACTTCGTTAAGTTGCATGTTGGTACAAATTGTTTCCAAAGAAAGGCAATGGAAATAAAAATTATTGCCCCAAAACAAACAGGCAAGGGTTAAAGGTAATCACAACAGCATGAAACTTGTGAAAGGTGCCTGGGTTGTGGAAACTATAAAGCTACACTAAATAAATAAATAAAAACAACAACTGCAACAGCAACAGCAACAACAACAGCGACAACAATATCTCGCTGTGATTATCTCGACCAGAGATTCTAGTTTATAGTGCATCCTATGATCTAGTGGGAGAAGGGGCAACTCCTGTCAAATATGCAGCTGTTATCATACGTTGTCATCGTTTGAAATGATGCACAAGTGTACCAGAACCAGACAACAAATTAAAAGCCACTCGCTGGGAACTTCATTAGAGAAAGTCGCAGACGATGACCCGCAGATCCCAGATCCCAGATCCCAGACCCCAAACCCAGACATAAGACCCAGACCCAGACTCAGACCGAGACTCAGACCCAGACCCCTTTGCCTACTAATTTTTTAGTAGCTGTGTTGTTTTGTGTTTTGTCAAAGCTAATTAGTACGTAAAAACATTAACAATGGACCGCAGTGACGAATATATGATCGCCTCAGAGAGCCAGTTTGAGGCCCAAGTTCGACTGCATTTCAAGTGTGAAATGCATATTTTGTCTTACCCAAGGGCAAGTTTTGGGCCAAGTCATTATTACAATGGCATTTGCATAATATGCGTATTATGCGTATTAATTACAGCGCAGACATTTGCATTTAAACGCCTATTTGCTGACCAGGCCAACAACAACAGACAAAACAGATCGGCGGTGGTGGGTCTTTAGACCCAGTAGCTAATACCATCTATGGGCCCAACTATAATTATTAAATTAACAGACAATGCGTTGGGTTCGCTGCTGGCTAAAGACCTGCAAGATGCGTACATTTTGATAGGTTGAAAAAGCGACCACCCGAGCGTGGAGAAAGAGCTGCAGATCGAGCTACGAGATGGATTTGGAGTTGGAGTTGGAGATGAAGCTGAAGCTGGTCCCATATACAGAAAACAAAAAGAGTTATTATGTGCAAATTTGCATAAATTTCACGCTTGCTAGTGAAATGATGCCAAGAGGAAGTTGTTAGAATGTCTGGAACTTGGCTTTCCCAGGCATCGCCAAAGTGTGTTTAAAGTATGGAAAATTAATTTCTTAATCACTGTTTTCGAGTTCAATGTGGGTGTCCAGAGAGGGAAGTCGGTTATCTTCGGTAGAGCTGGCAAGGCAGCTGAAGAGTGATCTCTTGTGTTTAGGATTAGAAATGTATTTAAAAATATCAGATGTGTTAACACTGAACACGCGCTTTACAACTGCAAAGCTGTTGATGGTAATAAATAAAGTTTAGATATTTTTATAATTTATATGCAATAACCTTTTACCCGGTACCCGCTACCCGGTAAGGCATTCAATTAATAAGCTTAATACAATAAGAAGATCAAAAGAAAAACAACTCTTATCACAAGATCACTAATACTATATTTTCAGAGTACCTTACCGCTTACAAGAGTTTCAATCAGTTATTATTTTTTAACCCAACATCTTAAGAAATTCACTACCCAAATGATGCACATCAGAGAAATGTTCCAAAAGTGATTTGGGACACTTTACATAAACCTTATCACAATCGGCACCCGCGTGTCCCAAGCGTTCGGCCTGCAGATAATCATTATCCGTGTGCTCCGACAGGGCATCTTTAGAGCTGGAAGGACTATAAAAATATACAGTCAGTTCAGTATGTGGCAAGTTCACTCGCATTCGTTCCACTCACGTAAGCAATATGTGCAACAGATCCCCCAGCAGACCGTTGCGTTCATCAAATGGAGCTGCTGAGCTCTCGCAGATACTCTTTAAAATACACTGCCGTCCATTGAGATGCATGCGCAGAGCCATCGTCTCGAAACTTTTGTAAATGGACCAGCGATATCCGTTTAGCTCCTGTGCGGTGTCTTCCACATCTCTTGAGGCAAGGCCCAGTTCTTGATCGGTTTTTTGCATGACATGCTGAAATATTGTCGCATTATCCATGAGCATTCGATCTGTTATGTCCTGGAACTCCTTTGTGCGCAGGTGCTTGGCCTTATTGGGCAGCAAATAGTGAGCCTTGAACACATAGCCAGTTGTAATGGACTCAATGTCGAGATCATCCACTGGTATACCAAAGCCAGCTATAAACTGTAATTAAATCGCATCAGCACTACAAAGACCTCTAGTCTTAAGGAAGCATACCAACTTTGAATCTGGCGGGGCGGGAACGCGGATAGATGAGGGGCAGCCAGCGTGCCTTCCGCACCAGCAGATCGCTTTCATAGCTATGGCTTTCGTTGTAGGCCAAAATAACAGTCAAATGAGCCAAACTAAGTGCTATTAGCCACATCAGCTGTATCTGAGTCATATTTGTATTTATCGACTATCCTTTGCAAAATTTTCTTCAGGTATGCCAAACCGCACTGACTCGCTGTTGCCGGTTAACTATACTAAAAACTTTGGAAAAGACAACTTCTTACTTTCTTTTATAAAGCGAAAGTGCCAACTGATAATTCGAATTAAGCACATCACCAACTTGAAGCCGTTGAAACATGATAGCCATGTCCAATATTACTGACGACACTATCTGTTCATTTAGCTTATGGCTGTTAGAATCTATAAATTTCCTAAAAACTGCAGATATCGCGTTCTTTCAATTTACACCTTTAGTATCTTCCAATAAATACACCAGATCAAACATCGATTATTCATTTGAGTAGATGGAAATTAACCTACATTTGAGAACAACGTTTATAGTTAAAAGTTAAAAGAGAATTTGGGCATACTTGATTTAATTTGACGTACTCAATTAACACTAATATTAAAGTCAGTTGAAAATAAGCCATATTCTTAAATAATTTTAAATTCTTGTAATCTTCGAAATTCACTTTGCTTGAATACAAAATTCTGCGTATTATTGCCAAGAACTTAACATTTCCAGATTGTCGTGCAGTTCACTAAAGTGTTGCAACAAGCTACGACGACACTCTTTGAAGACACGCTCACAGCCTGCCCCCGTTTGTCCCACCTTCTCGGCGTAGTAGTACTCATTATCCGCATGCTCAGACAACTTATCCACCGATGAAGAGGGCCTGTAAGCAGTTTAAGACTCAGGCCTGTTGCTGTTTCAAAGGCAAAAGCTTTACTTACGTCAGGAGTATATGCAGTAGATCGGCAAAGAGTCCATTTGTTTCATGAAAAGGTTCCTCGGCCACCTCGCATATGCTCCTCAAGACACAGATGCGTCCCTGGTAGCCCAGACGATTGGCCAGACCCTCCAGACCCCTGTAAATCGTCCAGCGGTAACTGCTCAGCACGTGATTAGTTCTAGTTAGTAGCTTCCTTGTGCTCTTGCCCAAATCGTCGACACCGACCAGAAAGTTCTCGAACATGGGTCGATGCCTACGTGCTCCAACTGATCCTAACGTGGGCACCTGGTAAATGGGCAGAGCTGTCGGCGTTCGCAGCGAAATCGCCGTGTCGGGCAGCCAGTATTCTGCCTTGAGGACATAACCTGTCGTTACCGCCTCATTTTCGAGATCCTCTAGTGGTAAACCAATGCCACCTATAAACTGATTAGGAAATGGTTTTCTTTTTAATCTTCAGCCTGGAAATCTATTAGCTCTACACACCATAACACGAGTGGGAGATGTAGCTGGAAAGATGAGCCACGGTATCAGAGCCCTTCTGCTACGATCGTGTTTTGATAGGCTGCCATAAGCAGCAATTGTACTCGTAAACAAATTACAGATCATATTTATATATAAAAGTCTACTTATTCCCGTTTTCATCTTTTAATTATTTCGTAGTAATTTTAAATCACTTCACTTTTGCAGACGTTGTTAATGCTTTGCCCAGCAGCGAGTTACTGATTCTAACAGCATATACACAAAAACAAAACTTGCTAAAGTTCTTGTTTGAGCATTTATTACCGAAACAACATCAGTCTTAAGAACAACAGTCTGTTATCCAGAGTCTGCTTTCTTGCAACACTGATAAATTGTTACAAATTCTATTAATTAGCACCAACCGATTAACGCTTTCCACTCAGCAGACAGAAAAGTTTGTGTTAAACTTGCATTTTCTAGTTTTAACTCAGCTATTTGGGTTACTTGGTTGGCTACTCAGTCTTAATGCAATAATAGCTTTAAGCACAACTGTTAAGCCAGAGATGCGAGATTATGAATATTTAAGACTTACTTTAATTATATTTCAATATTTTACTTATTAAATTTCTAGTGTCAAATCTACTTTGATCTTGATTAAATTACTTGTTTAATTTAGACGAGGACAAGTCGACACCAGTCTACAAGAAAATAGTTTTTTTTATATATATTATTCATTTATTTTACTTTAATTTGTACATTTTCAAATTTATGGACAGTTTTAGTAAACATTAAATAAATAAATAAATTGAAATAAATATAAAACAACACATCCATTTCATTTAAGTAGCATAGACCTGAAAAAATCTGAACTTAAGAGCAGTTCAACATTCGTTGTATAGCTAAGTTCCTATCTTTTTATCGACTGAGGTATAAATATACCTCATTTTATTACTTTTCACAATTTTGAACCCATGGCTTTGAATATTTACCTCGTATAAGGTCTACAATGGACTTGGGTATTTACTACTTAATATGTGGTCTGACTTCCCAAAGGCTTTTAAATTAGTTTTTATAAAGAATTCCGAGATATTATAAAGGAAAGGTGTAATTTTTCAAGAATCTATACATAAATTAAAGTTCTTAATATATTTATATAAAAAGTGAATTCTTATTTTTGTGCGCAGTCGAATCTTTCTTTTATATACTTCTAATGTAAACTTATGTATTTGTTTTTATTTTAACTAAATGATTTATAATTTGGGTTTCAGGTTCAAATTCTACTTGCACACCATTCTGAATTTGAAATTCTTCGTACCACTTTAAGCAACGCCCTGTCTCACCCTGTAGTGACTATTTGCTTTGACACACATTTCTTTCTGCTCATGTGCAAGTTGCCACTTGCCACTTGCAACTTGCAACTCGAAACTTCTAACAGTTCACTTAGTGCACTGTTCGCGATGGGTTCAAGTCGCTCCCATTCTTGTGGCAACTTCTTAGTTGAATTATCTCTAATCTTGCTGACTGTAAAGCTGACCAGTGCAGTGCTGTTCTTTCCACGTGGCTCTTCAATAGGAGTAAGCCAATTAAATTTCAATAAAATCCCATTTTAGTAAATTCGTTCTTTAGTTGTTGACCGCAATTGCCATTCCATTGGATCTGACATATCGCAATGTGTATATGGCCTTCAACTTTGAGTCCAACTACGGCTTGCCAACAAACAACTCCGTTAATGAGTGGATCGATAGGGTAAGTGCATATAGCTTGAATTCAGAGTAGTCATCCTAAAATACGGCTTTACATATAGTGGGATCTCGATGAGGAATTTCTGGGCATTGGGAGCAATGTGACGCCCATCGATGGACGCAATCGGGAGAAACGTGCGATTTCACGTCACGACTTCTATCGCGCGATTGTTAACTATTTGGGTCAGTATGGCTACAATGGCAGCGCCTGTTTGCTGCGCACCATCTGCGAGGTGAGCGCAGCTCCGCTGGATGCCGACAACGGCGTATGGGGCAGCATATTCAAAATACTGTTCATGTAAGTCGTTGGGGTCAGCTGCTCGAGGGTCCCCATGTGAGGACAACTTCCCAATCTAATTAGTGGCCTCACGCCATTCACAGGCCAACGACAAGCGCCGCCGAGTCGCGGCTGCAGCACGTGGACAGCCTCTACGATGCTTCACATTTTGGCACGCGCGGAATGGACTCGGACTGTGCTGATTACGTGGCTGGTTGTGCGCACAGCATGCTGGACATGATAAGCGTTCTGCTTTGAATCTGCGGCATGCGTGGTCACACTCAGAGTGCATTTTCATCATTAATTAAACAAACAATATCCCAGCATGCACATAAGATGTAGGCTTTAACCAACCTAAATTTGATCTTCTACTAATTAAACGTCTACAGTAAGCACCAATAAATTTCAAATTTAAAGCTAACTTAAATACAACATTGATATTCCTGACGGTCAGCTTTTCAAACAAAGACTTCACTTTCAAATACAAATGAAAATGTATTTTAGGAACAAAAACAAGTAAAAATGCTGTGTCGACTATGCGCTAGACTATGATATACCCTGAACGCAGCTGTTAAATAAATATATTCTAGTTTGCTCTCATTTCTTTTGATTGACAACGCAAATGTTTGACAGTAACGAGATCAACATGACAATACTCATTCGAATCTAACCTGAGTATTTCTTATCAGATTTTCTTTGAATTTGTGGAATTGATGAAAAATACGAAAAAGCTGTGCCTTTTCAAGTGTTTCTATTATTGATATCGGAAACCGAAATGTATCGATAGACGATAAGGGTGGACAGCTATCGATAAAATAAATTAAACATGCTCTGCGCGGGATATATTTCAAATTTGAAAATTTGTGCTTCTTACAGTTTCGTAGATCCGGCAGTTGATCCTGATCCAGAATATATATTTATCAAGGGGTCGAAGATGCTGCGTTCTGCGTGTTATATCCTTTTGCACAAAACCAATATACCCTTTTAGCCATTTGTAATGGGAGAAGGGTATAAAAATGCGAAAATCTGTAGCAATGTTTGCATAACAAGCAGCCAACTAAAGTTGCTCGCCTGCTGCGTGAAATGTTTTAATTTCGCTTAAAGCGCTTAAGACACCGCATCGCTCTGGCAACAAAATCCAGATGATGGTGATGAGTACCGGCCCTAAGCTGGCCGCAAAATGAATCCGTAAACACGCACACAGACACACATATATACACATGGTGTCCCAGGGTATATTTGCCGATGCCTCGCGTTTTGTTCAAGAGCAAGGCGTAGTGTTGAGCATTGGTACCTTCTTTATTTCACTTACTTCTTATTGTTTTTTTTTTGGCAGCTCTTCGCCTCTTTGATCGTTTTTTCCACTCCTTTTGTGGACTAACAAAAAGAGAACTCTTTTTGTTTGCGGTCTGAGCCTGTCAACAATGGCTTACATATGTACATATGTAGTATACATGTGTTTTAGTTGCTGGGCCAGGTTTTGTTCTTTGGTTTTTTTATTTATTATTATTATTTTGGCTGTTTGTTATTCCTTTGATTTGATTTGCCGCCTTAAAGGGACCACGCTATTGTTCATAAGACGGTCGTTCTTTGACGGACTGGTGAGAGCGAATTACGCCTTCTTTGATTTCGCAAACCTATTGAAATCATAATTAGAAGACAAACGCTTCAAGTTGTTTTTAGCACAATAGCCGGGCAACAAAGCAGAACTGCTTATTTGCGTCGTGCAGTTAAGAAAAGGATTCCTAAGCCCTAAGTGCTAATAAAGATAAGGAAGCGAGCACATTTTTGTTGAAAGTTGAGGAAGCTATTTGATTTCTTCTCCTTGCAGCTGGAAGTTGAATAAACATCAATATGTAGACAAAAATAAACATTTTTAAATGGTATTTAAAAATCATATGTATATTGTATCATATGTACATGTATTTCCTTTATTGGTTTCAAAATATCATCACCGAACCGTAAATCAGTTTAAATATGTAGTTTTGGTTCCGATATTGTCTCCTCGGGACAAATATTATAATTTGCGATATTTGGACTATCCAAAAATATTGAATTGAGACTCCGACGATTGCGACACAGAAGTTCAATCAGTACACCGCTTTGACACCCTGGTATTATGTATATCATAGCCTAGAAGCATTATACTTGCATATACTTTACACGTTGAGGAGTACTAAAATCGATCTTTAAATGGTTTTTTTCGCTATTTATGACTTTGTTACTTCAAATTACTTCAAGATGCGCACATCCACGCCACTGATTTATTGCCCATGGTTTCCATTTGCTATTTTAAATTACGCTCGAACTACACAAGAATACTAAAACATTTTAATAGACTTGTCAAAAAGGCGACCACATAAAATGTCAGGTGGTTGTGTCGACTAAGCCACATTCATTTCCTGTGGGGAATTGATTTGCCTTGGGTTTCTTCAGTGGGGCTGGCACAAATTGATTTGTAATTAGCTGCAGTTGCAGTCAACAATATGATTAACTTGGCACTTGGCGAGGCCCCCAGTCACCGCCTCTGAGTTGAGAACCATGTGCTGTCTAAGGTTACAAAAGAGAAGAAACACGGTCACAGATGTGCGCAGGCGTGGATGGGCCTCAAGGAATAACATATCCACTTGAAAGATGCAATGCATAAATTATTCTAAAGGAATGCACTATCCTTGGCAATTGACAGTTCCTTTAAGTAGCCAGTCGGCACTCAACATGGGCATATGAGGGCGTTCTAGTGAGTTGTAAACGCGTCTGTTGAGGCTGCTGTGGTTTACCCCAAGCATTGAGCATGTGTCAACAAATGTTGGGCTGTCTACGGATCTGAGTATCCATAACATATAATATGAACTATTTCAATCCTTGGCAGTTGACAGTTGTGTGCAGTCTGTGCCATAAATCAGTGCAGGGCATAAAATTGCATTTCCATTTCAACGCTGTCTCTGATTGTTTTTTTGTTTTTTTTTTTTTTTGTTTATTGAATTTGTATTGAATCCATGTTTTTTGCACTTGGCAGTTATTAAATTAGACTTTAATCCACTTTGACACGCGCATATACACATTAATTGAATTCCGAAATGAGCAGTTTATTTGAAACTTGTAAATGAACATTGGTTTTATTTTGCCATGACCCACCTCAACAATTGGATTAACCGCATGAAATAAAATGGCATTTAACTGGCGCATTGTTAGTGGGATTTTGGGTTTATTTAATTTAGTTAATGGATTATTTTTTTGTAGGAATTTCAATGATTTGGCTAACCAACAAGATTAGGTCTGCAAGGAGATGCATTAATTAACAATAATTATTGTTTAACAGGCATTTTTACATAAAAAAGCAAATATTAATTAATAAATATAATTGTTACAACTGTTATCGAGCTGTCACTAATTTAATACCTTTGTAGTTAAATTTTCAATAAACTCTACTTAATTACCTTGCCATCCTAAACAGAAATATGCATAAGCATTTTGAGCTTACAAACAAGGAGAAATTAGTATCATTTAGAAGCCGAAAACAAAATACCCCAGCAGACCTTATTATTTAAAAAATGATCGATTATTCCTACAGAGTTGTGGAATCCGGTGTTTACAGAATATGAGGATCATAGTAAGGATTGTTTTAAGTGATTTTGTTTGATAAATATGTCAGAGTAAATAATTTATCATACAAGATAACACCTTTCACAGTACATCCTCGCTTGACGCAACTCACAAGTCCTCAACGCAGCTATCGAGAGTCTACTTTATGGATTCTGATGTCTGATGTCTGCTCATAAGCTCATCGTTGTTTGTGTCTCTCAATTTAGTTTTAGCTTTGTTGCAAAATGGTATTTCTAAAAAGTTTAAATTCAACTTTCTTCAAAACTTATATTCGAAATCCATGTTAATCATAAAAGTCTAACCATGAATATTTAGATTAGATTCACTTGACTGACTTGTTCCGACTTCCCTATCTTAGAATCTTAACTATCTTCTGCACCTGAGCATGAGCGTATCAAATTGACGGGAAAGCAACTGAATCTAATCATTAGCGGTTGTCAATGTTCCCACCAAAACTGGCAACAGCCACCGCCTTATCGCTAACATCAACACCTAGTTTCCTGCTTAATCAAAAGTCATCATTTTCTTTGCATAATTCTAGTGAAAAGGTCATACAGTGATGACCCAAGTCATCATCATTCATATTCATGTCTGCCATATGAAAACTGCCCCCTTTAATTCATTACACTAACCAAATCCCTCCAGACATTTTATAGCCTCCCCTCACTCCATGGCACTGCATTCATAATTTGATCGATTGCAGTGCTTCCAAACTACTTTGACATTAATTGACTCCAAATATGCACAAGCGCATGAAATTATGAAAATCTTATTAAAGTCAACCAGCCAGGCGAACGCTTCAATGAGCCTTTTGTTGGGAAAAGTTGAAAAAAATATATGAAAAAAACTTCACCAGGCAAACTTCATAAATGCTAATGTGCCTGGCTGCCTTGACGGTCTGGCTAAGAAATGATTGATGGTCTTAGTCAGGGCTAGGTAAAAATTCGGCTCCTATGGTTTGAGGTTTTTATTTAGTATTGAGTGCAAAATTATGTGGTGTGCACACCTACTGTCAAAAGAAAAAGGATCAACTTCCGAGAAGAAAAATTCCACCTTTTACCTTTGAGGCGGTTTTCGGCAACCCTCTGAGCCAATTTAATCCAATGGCTTAGACACAACGAGCTCATCTTAAGCGCCTTAACGCATGTTGCAACATGTTTACTAGGACCGAGCAAGGATTTAGTTATTGTTGCGATGGACAGCATTGCAAATATTTTGAGGTTGCCGCCTTTGTATGCGATTCCGGTCGTAAGGGCGGGACTCTACAATGATCTTAGTTCATTTTAGACAACAGTTCTTGAAAAAGGAGAGCTGAAACTCTAAAGGCATTACTTATTGGTGTGTCTTATTGACAAATGTTATTAGAACCCCTAATTCCCTTGATTATTTCCATACATAGTTTTATGCAATATATTGCGAGTATACCCAACATGCTCACCTAAACTTTTGATTTAGGAAGCGGTCTGCATTTATGTATTGCCCAAGCTATCCTTACATGCAAACCAATTTGCCAAGCCCAAAACTGCCTCAATTCACAGCCGACTCACATGAAATTTGAACAGAATAAATGTATTCTCAGCTCTTTTGTACATTATCAGACAAAACGTCTGACATCCTGTTTTGCTTGGGGTCCTGTGCGTGTGGCGCCATAAAAAGCATTTTGTGTAACTGCGGCGCAAACAAGCTCGAGACTAATTACAGCAAAAGATAACGCCAGAAAGCAAACCGCACCAGGATAATAATCTAAGCAAATTTATCAACACACACATACATACACACAAAGATTCAAATGGAAATGTCCGTGTGGGTGTATGGGTGTGTACGAAGAGAGAAAAAAAGGCACATACAAACATATAAGCCTTGTGCTTTGCATGTGTGCAACACCAAGGAAGACATACACAAAAGGATACAAGTGAAAAATTATGCGATGGAGACTTTAGCAGACAAAAGCAAACAAACGCCAACCAACGAATGTGAATAGGCCAAGGGGCAGCCCCAGTATTCAGTGCAGTTGTTTGTTAAGTGTGAACTTGAAGTAAAAACATGCCACGTGCCGCAGGCCAACAATAAAGAGGCATAGAGCCCACAAGCTGAGAGTCGCCTAGGAGAACGACAGCTTTAATTTTACCCAAAACGAAAATTGAATACACTTGCCAAATATTTGCAGAACGCAAGTATTTGTGCGATTGGGAAAAGAATATTAATGAATGCAAACTCAATTAAACTGAAGCTGAAGCTTATTAAGGTCAAAAGTCCAAAAACTTGAATTCAAAATTACATATGGAATATAATAAAAAATAAATTGAATTATTAACCATTGTAAAAAGTTGGTTGATTGTTCTTTTTTGTGGGTTTCCCCAACAAAACATTTCAATATTCCCAGAGATCATATATTTTATATTTTCCAATCAAAAAATAATAATTACATCCTTGGCCAGTATTTAAATTTACATTAAATTTATCTAATGTTTTATGTTGTACACTTTAAATTCTAATGTATTATTGCATTTTTTTAAATGTAAAATAACAAAAATTTATAACATTTACGTCTTAAATTTTAATTACTCTTGTTTTATTTGTAAAATTCATACGCTACAATAAGTCCAGCATAATAATTATATCCTTCGCATGTACTTGAAATTAAAAAAACAAGCCAAGTCACTCAGGTACATAGATCAAAAAATTGTTTTTTCTCCAAAAATAACCAAAAGGCAAAAGGCCTCCAAAACGTGTATCAAACCACCTTTAACCCCCATCAGCATTATAACACCCCCCCCCCCCCACACACACTCACAGAGAAAGTCCTGCCTGAGTAACAGCTTTTTAGCATAAATTTCGAGTTACACGACAGGAAGTCGTCGTGCGTCAGTTGCTTGCCACAATTTCCATTAGCGGCACAAGCGCCACATGTGACGTTGCCGCTGCCAGAGCGTTTGACATTTTAAGGAGCGCCAAGCGAGTGGCCCCACAGGTAAACCCCAGAAGTCGATGTCCTGCCCTGCCTTGCCCTGACATGTTCTGACATGTCAACTGTGCAGCACGCACAATTTGAGGCGAAATTCTCAAAGGTAAAATAAATAGAGAAACGATGGACGAACGTTAAATACACATAAGTGAATAGCGTGGCCAAGAGCCAACAAATGCGATGGAAATACATACCTATACCTGTAGCGAGGCCAGTCACAGTTCCAACTCCCAGCTCTCAGCTCAGTTTAGTTCAGTTCGGTTAGGTTAACATCTCCCTCGGTTGATCCCCAGTTGCCCAGCACACCTGTGTGGAGGGCTCGAATTTCAATGAAATGTTGAAATAGAAATTAAATGCCAGACCGCATTTTAGACTAACGCCAAAATTGCGCGCTTCCAATGTGCTCGTATCAGCTTACAGAAGCAACAGCATCCTTCTCCCGCCCTTCATAGTACAGGTATCCAGTGTGTATCCTGCGTGGCAGCCTGAATCAACCACAACATATACACCTACTTCCTCTGCACAGAGCTATTCTGTGTCACATGAGACGCTTTGCCAAATAAAAAAAAATATTGAATACCCACCGGGCCCAAACCACAATGCCAAGGAAAAGGTGGTGGCCCAGGAACAGGAACAACCCAACACTTAGTTTCGGAAATGGCTCCTAGCTGAGCTGAGCTGAGCTGAGCTGCCTCTGATGTTGCTGATAGATTGCAATAGTCGGTAATAGTCTGTGGTCTGGGCCCAGTTAAGTGTTTTGAATTTGCCTTGCACAAAGCACCCTTTGCATGTGCAAAATTCAGATGGATTTCTCGATAAGTTTTAAGCGATTATAAACGATTCGTCGATATTGGCAAAGGCAAATGGTAAATTGAGTGCATTAAACCTAAGCAAAGGAACCATTTGCCAAGGTATTATGCGACAAAGGCCTGTCATGAATATCAGTTAAGAGATAAGGAGAATAACTTGTGTTAATAATGTTACATAAAGTCGAAACTGGAGTGCGCTCGAATTATTGAAAATGTGCTAAGAAATAGAAACGAACGGCTATCGAAGACACGCAATAGATTAAATGCTGCAAAATATTTAGTCTGAGTAAATTGACGACTCTTAAATTTCACTATAGATTTAAGAAACCTACCAATTTTTCCAATGATATTTTACTCCAATCAAGGCTACTTCAGTTCACATCTGATTATTTTATATAACTTTTTATATGCTCTGATACCGAACATCTGATATTGGTTTTGTGCAATGTCCGCCAGGCTGTCTGTTCGTCTTTATATACACAACTTTCTTCGACACCCTTAGAGACGGATTCTTGAAACTTGGAACATATACTCGCCTGTGCCCACGTCAGACAAAGTGTACAAATTTGCAGTGCTACGTCCACTGGGAGGCTAGGAAATCGATAAAAATTTATGTCCCCTGCCCCTACAAATTTGAAATGGCAATATCTGCTGCAATTATTGAGTATATAACTGGTATATAAATTTCCAAAAAGCCCATATCTCCCACAATTTTCCAAGGCAAACTTGGATGATAGATTAGTAGGAAGCTCCTTCTAAGATCGGTACACCCACCCTGTTTGTGGCACCTATTATCAGATGTTATGTCTTGTGGTATCAGAGTATTTCGCAGTCGGTTACGTTCGACTGCAACGTTCTCTCTTGTTTATTTAGTTATTTAATGCCGACTAACATCAGTCAACGCAGATAATTACAAGAAATATAAAATAAATTAACTGAAATAAAATGTAATATTTATGCTTTGTTAATTTAAATTAACAAAATGTATTGTCAATTATCATTATTATTTTTTTCAATTACCAACGCAGCATGTAATGCTGCCGTAATTAGCATGATTTTTATTCTGAAAAATATTGTTGCTCAGCATGTCGATTGCTTAAAAGTCGTTAATCAAACATCAAGCAAAAAGTCGCATACAAACCAGAGTTTTCCACGTATTTTTAACTGTCAAATCATTCGCAGCCGCACAAATCAAATGGCAAAAGTACTTGAGAACTACTTTTCGGCGGCGGGCGACCAACATTAATAACGCTTCAGTAGAAGCGGACAATTGGCAATACGTAGAAGCAGACCTACTACTCGATATGCTTTTCAATAAAAGTTCCGACAAAGGCCGCAAAACAATTGGGCAGCAACAGACAAAAGAGTCACAAAATTACAGCGCGCTTTGAGGTCCTGCATTTGATTACGCAGAACCAGTGCGAAACCTTGAAGCTGGCAGTCCGAGTCCTGCCCAGTGCATTTGTCATTGGCCAAAGAGAGTGTGCTGCATGAGGCAGGTCGAACGTTGGACCGGGTCGAACAATTAGTCCACGCCCTGAGCATTTTTACACCTGGTAATTGCTCCACAAAACGTCGTGTAATTTTTCTTTAACGAATCTCAAATGACTTTTGGCCTTTGTTCGGCAATCTGGACCGCAAGGATTCATTTGTTTTGTTTTCAGCTGCAGGCCAGTAAAACATTCGCATTGCTTACTTTATTAAAGCATTGGAGACATTTATGACCTTGGTCAAAAATACTTACATATATGCGAGCTGCATGTTGGGTACATGATTAATGCTTCAACCTTGGCACAATGCTGGCAATTTGGTTTTGTGACTGTGGCAACTGTTTCTATTGAGGCATTGTGCATCTGTAGGCGTTTTCAGCCGGACTCTTTGTCGGCACAGCAGCATTCTTTACACCTCGAGAGACGGCTGCTTCTTTCTTGGACTTAATGCGTTTACAATGAGACCCAGAGATGACTTTTGAATTATTGTTCCAAGGAATCGAACCTTTACAATATTTGGCCAGCTGAAAATGGGTGAATTTGGGTTACACACACACTGACACACGTACGTACATCCATGCGTGAGATAAAGTATTAAAATAATAAGCAGTGTGCAAACTTTAACGTATTCAATTGATGACTTTTCGCTCGACTAAATCGCTGGGTCACCAGGTTGATGATGAGAATGGCTCATTACGGACCACTTTCCCGGGGCCAATTATTGAGAGTGGAGTTGCGCGTGGACTTAAATTCAATTTAAAATGCATCAGACTGTTTACCGTAATAATATAAACACATTTATGAATGCCTGCCCACCGTCTTATCTTACAAATATCCACAATATCGCCCTCGAGCGTCCAACCGATTTCTGGCTCTGCCATTTGCGCAGGCGCACAGATCAGGACCAGTTTCAGTTTCAAATTCAGTTTGCGCTCTCTTCTCCCAGATGCACCAGCTGCAATACTTTAATGAGCTTTTGTTGTTTTTTTTTCCATTGCTTTTGCTGTTGCCTCTGTCGATCTTAACCAGTCGCCGACTTCGTCAGCGCTTGCGGCTGCTGCGTTTTTATGTTTATATGTATTTTTTTGTTGCTTGGCTGAAGTTAAATAAATTTAAGCCTGGCACTTTTTTTGCAGACAGCACGCAAGATTTGTTCAGGCGCAACAGCTGTTTATACCCTTTGCCATTTGCATGAGAGGGTATACACTGTACACTGTTTTGTGTACCTTGCAATCTATTAATTTAACCCTAAACTTAAAGTGTGGAACACGAATCTTGTGTGTGGATTCCAAAATATCCGATTCTCCAAGTCAGATGGGAATCTGTGCAAAAGAAATGCATACTTTTTGCTCTTCGTCGCTTTGCTGCGTTGCCTCCGTAAAACGATAGAGTCGTCATTGAGCATCACTCCCCAACTAAGGTTATGCAATTTTAAGTGCTTGTACTCCTTACCACATTCTCTTAACCGGTGAACTAATAATTATTCTTTGCATAAAGTACTCTGTTATGATTACATTAGGTTTTCTCTAGCAATTTTATGCTTTTCCTTTTTGTTGGGCATTTTAATAAATTCTTGTTAACTCTTTCTCATGCTTGGTCTGTTTGGGTTTTTTTATCCCCAACCCATTCAATTTTGCAACTAAATTCCACCAAAACATTTATCAATTTTTCATATATTTCAAATTTTATTTCATTTTAAAAAACATAAATTTCAGGAGAATTAGACCAACTGCAGGGTAATTAGCAGTCCAGCCAAGCGTTTTTCAACTCTGTCTCTCTTTCTCTGGGTTCCATATCATTTATGTAAAGTTTTTAGTGGCATGTTTCTTGTAGCTGTTCCGCATCGCGCTGCTTATGCAGTTAACTGATATTTTTGCATGCCGGATAAAAATTCTGTGTGCTGTACCAGTGCGCATCTGTTATCCTGACAGCAGGCAGGTGAGGCGAGGACTCTACCCGCCCCTCCCCCGCTGCTGCCGCTGTCGCCGCTGTTGCCGCTGTTGCCGCTGCCCGCACGCTGGGGAGGTAATCGATCTCTTGTGGTTTATTTACATCCGTTATTGAAATTCGCTTTTTACCTTTGGTTGTTTCTGTTGTTGTCGCTGGCCTTTGTTTTTGTGAATTGGCTTTGTTGTCCTTGCTGTTATTGTTGTTGCTGATGGTGTATTGATGACAATTGCAGTTCGGCATACAGCTGGACCTTCATTTACATCCGGTTAACATTTTTTGCAGCAGATTTTTTCTTCCGTTTTTAGTTTAAATGGCAGCCGGCGGAAGTAAAAAGCATCCCAATTCTTTAATATTTATTTCCACATTAGTTCACTGATTTTTATATAAAACGCAAATTTAGGAAATTGTAATGCAATAAATCAATACAATGGATGCTAAATTCGACAAATCAAATAGACTTCATCCTTTAGCTTTGTTGAGAAAAGCAGTTTTGATTGGTAAGGATTAATTATGTGTTTCAAATTATTTTGTATTTTATTGCATTATTATAGCAATCCTTTTTATCCTTTTTATTTTATTTTATTACTTTTTAATTTTAAATTCTAATTCAATTAATCACTTTTAATTTTAAATGGTTCTTCTTAAACTGTGGAATGTTTTCAATGCACAATAATTAAATTAAATACAAAAAATAAAATGTAGTTATTGAAATAACCACTTGACCACTTGACGGTAAATAAATAAGTTGGTATTAATGTTTTGAACACACAACATTTAATTGCTATTTCAGTTAGAATGTTTTGAGTAATGTTAGTTATTTTATTTTGTAGGAAATGATATAAAAAATCCATTAGCAATCGAAAAAATGTCAATAATATTTTGCCATAATGAACTCATTCTCATTGTTTATAAATGTTTATAATATTTAGTTTCTGTCTTACATTTTATTTATTATTCAATTAGAACAGAGTTTCAAGCAACATTACTTAAAATGAGTTATTTTATTTAACCCCAAATCAGACAAGAAATCAACAAGATATATCAATTATATTTTGCAACAATTTTTAACAACCATATTTAATTGAATCCAAAATGAGACAGGAAATCAAGAAGAAATATCAATAATATTTGCCATAATAAATTCACAATCTCTGACAAACTTTTTCCCACATTCCCATGAGCTGCATTCCCAGGCGTCATTCCACTGAATTTCCCTCACCTGTCCTTTAGTTGCTACTAGCATTCATAATCAGCAATTTCACTAGCAATACCAAATTATACATTTCTGTAGCCTGACTGCCACAAAAATAAGTATCCAATAAGCAGGGGCAGGCAAATTCACCTGTCCACACGGATTTCTAACTTGTAATACATAAATTAATGCTTTAAGAAAACACAAAGCAATCCAAGACATTAAAAAGATAAAGACCTGATCACAAACACACACAGACACACACACACACACAGGTATATTGAGATTCCACCTGCAGTTCAACATTCAAGAACAACATATAATAATCCCATCAACATTTTTGGATACGCTTTGCAAATGAATTGTTTCGCGGCCGGCAAAGTCGAACAACCTGACCAGACAGGGACAGAGACCGGGCCACAGAGCGTGGATAATAATAATGTGGAACCGAAAATGAGCTGGGATCGGTCAGGACTGACGACTGGCAAAGTGGCGACTGCCGGTGCGGACTCTGAAGTTTTGTATTTGCACCTGCAACACTCGATGCAGAAATTTTGATGAGCCGTGCGCGGCTTATAATTAAATTGAAGTTGTAGATACAGTTTGATATCAGCACCGTTGCGCTCCATAAAACATATGTGCATAAAAATTACATAATGGCTAAGCGTGCGTTTTAGATGCCTTGGCATTTAAAATTGTTTGGTGGGTAAGTGTGTGAAAGGGAAAAAGCCAACTTGAAAATGTGAAAATGCAAAGCACGTTGTCCAAGACTTGGCTTTCGAATCTGCCTCTATTCATTTAAATACCCTTGCAAAGGGTATATTATTTTGTGGGAAAGTATGCAAGGCATTGAAGAAAGACTCTCAGCTTTAAGGATAATGCGACTTGGGAGATATCAATTTTCTCATATTTTTATTGAAAAAAAATGGATTCTAAGGAAATATATTTTGCTACCTAAGGTAACAAGATCAAACTAACTAGTAACTAGTAAGATTTTGGTAAGGAATTATCAACATCGGATTAATTTATCACATGGCTTTCATATCTTTTTTGGCCATATTTATTCTGGTATTTTTTGGCCTATATGAATTTATTTTCACAAACAAAAATTCGTAGTCTGAGTCGAGCCTCAACCATAGCCACTTTATAACCCGATCCTTTTCAGCATTCCCAAACTGCACCACCAAACAATTGAACCGAATCCACTTCTATTGTAGAGTCCGTTTGACAGCTTATTTTCATGCCACACATTTGCATTTATCGAACGAGAAAAACTGCAAATTTAATGTAGGCCTTAACCGAAAATAAAGCTGACGCTGAAAACTATGCATATATATGTATTGTCATTGTCGAATAAATCAAAATTCACACACAGGTCGCTTGGCCAAGTTGCAATTGTATGCAAAAAGAAAAAAAAAAGTGAAAAAAACGAAATAAATAAATGCCGCAGGTGGCCACAAACTGTCGGCCGTTTGTCCGATTGTCTTTCAACGTTTCAAGTGTTTGTCTTTGCATCCAGTTGGACAAATTTACATGCGCGCCTCGCACACAATGAGGCAGCCACAGGTAGGCACGGCTGGACATTCCATTCTGGCCACTGGACAATGGCCACACGTCGATATTCAAATATATAAATTTTTTCCTTTTTTTTGTTTATTTTTTGTTTTGTTTTTGCGCTGCCTGCTCAAGGCACACATTTGAGCATTAATCGCACCGGTCAAATATGTTTTAAATGGAAAAACTTGTGAGGGATGCTTGGTCGTGTCATTTCCGCTTTTGTAATGCTCGTTATCCTTTGACAGTATGTGTGACAAACGTACAGCTGTGCGGGTGTCCAATTATAGAAAATATTTGTAATTTAAAAGCAGCTCTTAAGCTGTGTGGGAGTCCAGCGAACCTAAATCCATCAATCATTTTTTTAGTAATCTTTGATTTTATATATAAAATATTAGTTTTTGACAACTTTCCATTTCTTGCCTGATGAATCCGGATGATATATGTATAAGTCACCTGAATCTATCAGTCATTTCAACATCAGATTCATTACATCCTCAACTGTGACTTTCTGCTCTCCACACATAATGGAACTGTAGCTATTAGAAAAGAATTGAAATCTCAGATTTATATATGAAAACAATTATTTTTGGAGGCACAAAAGCAGTGATCGCAATATCCAATATAAAAACGATGTCTGGGTAGACAGTTATCCTGCAGGGAGTCAATCTTAATGAAGATTTCAACAGGGAACTGTCAACGCTTTTTCTTGGGTTAAGATCCCCAGCTTGAAGAGCAATTTACTTGCAATACCATTACATGAATTTATAAATATTAATGTTAATATCAAACAAAATATTGGAATCTTACAGAGATTTCAAAGACCAATTTTGCCCAGAAATTGTGGAGAAGCCTCCTTGGAACCATCCAAACCATTTAGTCACAGCAACAATCGTTTGGCTTTACACTAGACAAATCACTAATTTTAGACAAACATCTTCTTGCTTTAGACAGTTTCCACTAAAAAGTCTCAAATCTACAACGTTCCCCGGATGTAATTGGCTTTTCGAATTCGGGAAGAGTGTTTCTTAATAATGAGAGCCGCTCTCGGACAGCTCGCCTGCAACATCTTCCAACTGTTCCTCTGGATTCATAAGATTAAATTGTATTTACAAGCCATAAGTGCGGACTACATAATATATAAAATAAAGTTTCAATAAAAAGAGGGGAGCGTTTTGTGGTTACCAAGTATAAAAGCAACAACAACAGTAAAAGTAATAATATTAATAAGGGCGAGCAACATGCAACTTTGGCATTTGCATTGTTTACGGCTCCCGGCAGCCGAAGGAATGTTCCCGAAATTAGTAAGTCATTTTTCTACTTATCGCAATTAGTTTGTGTTTGTTTAATTATAAAAATAGTTTGCCAACAAAGTTTTGTGCGCTGACATTTATTTGGCGTGTAGCCTGCCCCGCCCAACCCAGTACCCCACCTTCCGCTCCACTGCACACTCAACTCATCAAATAAAAACTTGTTCGACATTGGCAGCATGAAAAGTGAAAAGAAAAAATGAAAATGAAAATGAAAATGAAAATGTGAAACTAACAAATTTTATTTAATTTTTGCTGCGTTTCGTTTCGTTTGCTATGCAAATTTGGCGCTTTTGATGCGCTTTTAATTAGTCCGCTCTCTCCCCGCATGGAATAACGCGAAAATCCGCTGTCAATCGGATTGTTGTCTTTGTTTTTCTATGCTGATTCGTATTGCACTTTGATTCCGACCCCCTTCCCCTTCCCCACCCACTCCCGGTCAATCACATGCAAATGAGCTCGTTCTTTCCCTCACACGACAACAGCAGCCAGGTGTGACCAGGTGCACTGTTTGGGTGTTTGGGTGTTTGGATGTTTGGGTGCGGCGGGCTGTCAACGTTTTACGTTTTTAGTTTTATGTTGCGAAAATTGAAGTGTCCTTTGCATATTCAGCAGCATGCAAATGCATTGCACTCAGCCAGCAATTACAACGCCACTCGATTCGAGGGGACGCTTTTCGCATGCCCCTGCTCCTTATTATACCAGGCAGCCATTAAAAATGGCGCCAAAATAAGGGTATTACCGAAGACTATACAAATATATCTAAAATCTTTGTCATAGCAAAGTTGTATGTGATAAAAAGTCGCGGTAAACTTCGCCCCAAGAAAGAATCAAGTCTTTCTTGTTTTTAGAAATAATTTCTAAATATTAGGAAAAATCGTTCAATTTCATAAGAAATAAGAAAAGCATTTCCAAAAATAAATTTTTAGAAAAAAACATTCTGAAATTCAGAAACAAGTAATGGCTCAGCTTTCATATCAGAATTCGTGTTCTTAAGTATCTTAAGTATCTGAATTTTATAAACTGTGTATGTGTAAAATCTTAAAATATTAATGTTTAATAATAATTTAAGTAACAAAAATCGAATATACGAATTCTTTAATGTTACATACATATTTATTCTAAATTTTTAGGAAAATCCACTCTGAAATTTTGAAATGCAAAACATAGTTCTTAGAAAGCCCCAAACATGAATTTTAGAAAATTGCCTTCTGAATAATATGGAGACCAATCATCCAGGCACATTTTATTTTATTTTAGCGAGCACTTTCTGTTTGTCTAGGACATATATAGATATAAATTTACGTTGCCTTGATCTGTAATTGTAAAGATTCTTTACAATCTACACACTTATTTATTAAAAATAGAGGAACTAACGCTTATGGCAATGAACAAGTCAATTTTATAGTTTATTTGCATATGTTTTATAATCAAACATATTGCTTATAATTGTAATTTTAACTTAATTTTTAACACCACCACAATCAAATGGTCTTGTAATAAACAAAAATAATATTATTTGTTCATGTGTAATATAGCTGGAATTTTAAAGTTTAAGATTAAATCCTTTTGATATTACAAAAGTGAAAACTCTTACATTCCATTGATGCTCATTTTTGTTGGCAGATAATAACTGACACATTTTACTTTAAGAAAATTATTGAAAGCTAACACAAGCATTGTACAACGATACGAAAGAGGAGGAAGATTATATAATAAAAGTTTACTTTGGTAAGTAGGTAAGCTAGTATTAGGACTCCAATTAAAAACCCGAAGGAAAAGCAATAGAAATTGTTTTTGAACTGATTCAATCTTATCCTGATGAATCATATAATTGGAAGACCATATACAAATAAGACACAGAAGTGAAATATAAAGTGTTTTAGTAGTACAAGGATCGTCAAATTCTTTTGATCAGCGCTTGATTAATCCCAGGATTCCAAATTCTCGAATAACAGAAGAAGAAACAAGAATATCCAAATTGTCAATCAATATTCATGAAGCGGTTAATTGGTTTGCCATTAATTATTAAAAGATATTAATTTGCACTTATCACAATTAAGATTTAATAAATTTACTGTATATCCCAATATGATTATATGTGATTCTCACAGGCACAATAAAAGATTTAACCCAAGGAATCAGCTTTGGCAATGCCTTCTTACAATGAGAACCATATCAGGTAATGTTGTAAAATGTAACATTATTTAATTATAAGGAATTTAAACTAAGTAAGACTAAGTAAGATTTATTGCCCAGTTTTGCTGGTGCTGGCGGCTGCTGCTGCCGCTGCCTGTGTTGCATGATGTTTGGCAACGGCTTCTTGGGCTTTGCTGAGCTGTATGTATCCTTCGTGGGCACGCGAACGGAGCTCGCTTTCGACACTTTTGTTAACTGATTTTGAAATGACCGCCTTGATTTTTTGCGTTTCATTGAATTTGCCTTTCTTCGCTTGGATGGGAGCATCTGTAAAATGCAAGCAAAATGTAATTAAATTGTTTTTACATTATTGTTGATCTACTCACTTGATCGACGTGTGAAGGCTGCTTGTTTCTGCTGTTTCTTCTTGTTTTGTATGGCAGCCGGTAACTTAGCTTTCTTAAATTTACCTTGGGGCATTTTGCTGATAATAAACAATAACTACGCTAAAAGCACGTTTTTGTATGATTGTTTTTATTTTATACAGCTGATGGCCGATTCGCTGTGTGGTGGTCAGCCGATATGGTTAGCGCAAAATTGAGCATGTTAACGCATTTAAACCCCTGTTAAACTTCTCTTATATACCTTATACATTAACGAAAAGACGAATTTTAAAATTCCCTCTCGTAGTAAATATTTAAGCTTATCGAAAATAATATGTTATCTTTTAATTCCTTAAACAAACAGGAACGAAAACAGAGCGATTATTCATCGAATATTATCTTTTGCTACTACAAAAACAAATTCTACATTCAATGCAAAACGCAAATTATTATTGTGATATTGGTTTTAACAGATAATAATTTAACATTTAAAAGCGCTAAATATTGTAAGTTGTTATATAATTATATATATATATATATTTATAACTATAATTATTATTTTCATACACATAACTAAAATCTACAACGCGCTTCCGATTTAAACGCGTATTTGTATTTAATGTTTGCTGTTTTGTCTTTGCTCGCTTGGCGCGCGCTTTTCCTCACTTTGTGATTAATGCATTATTTTGTTTTTTTTTTATTATTTTTTATAAAAATAGTTTTAGAAAACTTCAATGAATTATTAAATATGTGTGTGTGTGTGGGTAGATGTTTATGTTTCTAGTGTGAAACGTATGTGAAACAATTAAACCAATTTTACGACTATAATGCCAGTTACGACTAATCCTATTATCACAGCAATCACTAGAAGTATTAGTATCTTACGGCGGTGGCTATAACGACTGGCGGCCGCTTTCTCCAATTCGCTGCGCCCCTCTTCCACATTAACGGTCGTATGTTCAATGGTTTCCTCGATGGTGCCTGCAAATTAGAAATTTCAATATGATAAAAATATTCATATGGTAATAATATTTTGATATGAAGTTTGATATTTACGGTTGGGTTTAACTATTCATGGGTATTTTTCGTTGGGTTTTCCCCAACTAACGTAGCAAATTCTGGACCATTTTAAATTTAAATACCCTCAGAAATATAATAAATATTTCTTATTTCTTTAATTGAAATTTAATGCATTTCATTTCTTGTATAAACTAGCTTCAACTTTTTGTATTTAAATACCCCCAGACATTTTATAATTATTTCTTAGTTTTTTTTAAATTTAAATGTAATATTCAATTTTATTTTTTATTTTGTCTTAATTATTTTTTACTTTTGTATTTAAATATTTATTTAATTTATTTAAGAAATTAAATTATATTTTCAATTTAATTTCTTGGAGTTCTTATACAAAGCAAAACTATTGACAGCTGATCGAACAGCTGTCTCATAGAAAAATCAAACCAGAATCGTTATCGAAACAGGAAATCGATATGACAACATTTTTATAATTTGAAAAGATCTTTAATCTTTGGAGATTGATTGTACTCACCGACCACCGCTCCCTGCTCAGCGACCAAGTTGCTCAGCTTGTTCATGATGACATTCACATCGATGATGTCCGCCTCGATTTGTTCGACTTGGCGCTGACGCTCCACGAGCATATCGTGTTGGCGCTCGAGACCCGCCTGCTCCTCCCGCTGCTCCTGCAGCAGCTGCGATCTGGCACCGATCTCCGATTCCTGCTCGGCGGCGGCAGCCTGATAGCTACGCCGGGTGGCCTGCGAAATTCGCTTCTGCTGCGTTGAGTATTTCTCGACAACATTCTGAAACTCATGCGTCAGTTTATCCAGCTGCAATTTCTGCTGGCGATCGCCATGACGTACAACGGCTTGGAGCCGTTGCAAGTCGCTGCTGGTTGCCTGGACACGGGTATTGGTCTTTTTATTGATGCTGTGTATTTTTTCGCGCAACGCCTTCAAATCCTTGGGCGTGCCAATCATTTTAAGTTGCTTCTCCAGCTGCTTGGTGCTGCTGTTGATTGCCGTGATATTGTGGCCAATATCCTCGCTCAGCGAGACAAACTCTGTAGGACTGAAACCGGAATTGCCCGAATTTGAGGCAGCCGCAAAGCTAACCTCGGGTGTGGCACTCGATGTGGCACCATAATCACGTTGTGAACTGCCTCCTCCAGTGGGATTATTGAGTGCCTGTGACATGATAGCAGCCCTACTCTCTGTTTGTGGTTCCTCTTTACAAATTTAATCACTCCAGATCTGTGTCTCTGATTTGTCTTGGTTTTCTTCTTTTTTTTTGTGGGTGGTGTGTTCTGTCTGCGAATACAAAGAACCTGAATTTGAGTTATACTGTGTTGAGGGCCTCGAAGCATACCGCAACTATCTACAAACTAATGCGCCTCGCATTACACAAGCAAACAAACTCGAACTGGGAGCTAAACAAATGATTCACTTTAAGCACAGAGAGTTTATCAGACAAGCTAACATATGACCAATATACACACACACACGCACCCACACTAACACATATATACAAACATATGTACGTCGTATGTATGCGGGTGCACAACAGACCAACACACACACAGACACATGTTCACAGTGGTTGCCAGCATTTATATGGCTTCGAATTATTAGTATTAGTTACCTAGGATTTACTTCAGTGGGTAAGTTGATGGCCAAGTTTCTTTTTAACTAATTTGTCCAATGCGCAAGCCTTTCACTGCATTACACACAAAGACACAACTTATTATCGATAAGTACAATACTTTTACTAGCCATGCTTTGCAGCCCTGCACTCAATACATTTGACAACACTGAACACTGATAAGCCAAAGAAATTGCGCGCCAAACAGAAAAGCCTGAATAAATACAACCAGACAAATAAATGATGCTCACGTCTCATGATTTCTAAAAACATGACTTGTTTTACAAAGTTTTTCTTGAACATTAAAACAACGCGAAAACGTTTGCCAAAATTCAATCGCAACTTTAAAATTACTCTCGATAAACACGTGTGGCGGCGATTATTTAAGCAACTTTGTATCGATAACAATTGAGAGCTGCTAGAAGAGTGTTGCTAAATGCACCATAATTTTCGGAAATTGTCACTCCATAATAAAGACAAATACTTTTTCTTTACGTTGTTTTTGTAATTCCGTAGCTTTAACGTACAGAGTTATGCTAAAAAGTAAAAATCCTCATTACTCTTGTCCCTCTGGCTGTCTCGCTGGCTGGCATGTTATTTAGTGGGTCTTGGCGGCCAAACGCTTGTCGCGCTCCTCCGAGATGCTCAGCTTGACACCCTTGCCCTTTGGCAGGGAGATGTAGGGTTTGTTGCCCTTGCCAATGATGAAGACGTTGGTCAGCCGAGTGGCAAACACATGTCCCTGCGAATCCTTAATGTGCACAATATCGAAAGAGCCGGGATGACGCTCACGGTTAACGACGGTGCCAACACGTCCCAAATTCCTGCCTCCGGTGATCATGCACAGATTGCCTGCAAATTTAAATATAATGTTTATTATTATAGTCAATCTATTTTTGTTTTGCTTCAAATGTAATTGCACGTAAAAGTTACTGAAATGGCTGATAAAATGCACAAATCAGAGACCGTCGTATCAAAAATTGCTTTGGGCTTTGTTTTTGAACCACGCAACTTGAATTTGAATGCGTTTTGTGGTCTTCGAACCAGCCAAGAATAATCAAGTCTCTTTAGCACCTACCCGAATCGAACTTGATGTAGTCGGTGATCTTTCCGGATGCAATGTCCACTTGCACCGTATCGTTGGCGTGCACCAGCGGATCGGGATAGCGGATGGTGCGTCCATCGTGCGTAACCAGAAAAGGGACACCCTTGGCACCCAATTGTGTCTTGCGCACCTTGCACAGCTTGTACTGCAATAGCCAGAAATAGTATTTAATATATAATACAAATATGGAATATTTAATAAAGACATCTCTTAAACTCAGCCTAGTTTATCATTGAATTAGATTGATTTGTAATTGCACGTAAAAGTTACTGAAACGGCTGACAAAATGCTCAAGAATCAGAGACCGTCGTATCAAAAATTGCTTTCGGCTTAATTTTGAACCAATTAGCGTATGGGTAAAAAAAAAATAAACACTAAACGGTCTTCGATAAAGCCCACGATAAACTAATTCCAAGTGATGCTCTTCCCGTATTCCCTCCCTTTCTTCTTACCTTGGCCTCCTCAGCGGAAATGCGATGAATGGTGAAACGACCCTTGACATCATAGACCAGGCGGAAGAATTCACCCGTCTTCTCAATGGTGATGACATCTACAAAAAATATATTATAGAATAAATAAATAATATAAACGAATATACATAATAAATGAAAAATATAATTTAAATATAAATAAATTAATCATTAAAATAACATAATACAAATAAATAATATATAATTTAAATTAAATATAAATATTAAAGAAATAATAATAAAATATAAATAATACATTTTAAAAAATGCCAATTGCAAATTGGTCTTCTCTTCGACGACTCACCCATGAATCCCGCTGGATAGGTGGGATCAGTGCGCACCTTGCCGTCGACCTTGATGAGACGCTGCATGACAATTTTGGTCACCTCGGCGCCATTCAAAGCGTACTTGAGGCGATTTCTCAGGAAGATCAAAAGCGGCAGCGATTCGCGCAGCTTATGTGGACCGGTCGAGGGACGGGGGGCGAAGGCACCTCCCAATTTGTCCAACATCCATGCCTTGGGTGCCGCTAAGCGCTTCAAATGTTTCTTAGGTCCACGAGCCTAAAAAATTTTTACTTAAATTAAATCGAATTCTTTTTTTTCGATGACTCGGCAACAACAAACAAAAACTCGAAGTTTTTTCATTTAAACGAACGCACTTTCACATAAATGCTCACATATTCAACAATCGCATAGTTTGTAGCGTTATTTTTGTTATATTTCACTGCGTTTTTGTTTGTATTGCGCGTCGATGTCAGCGTATTTAAATTGAATTTAGGTTTTTAGTCTTACCATCTCGTACGATACGTAAAAAAGGAAAGGAAGTTGGTGCGCTGTCAAACCACTTGACAACTGCTGGCAGCGTTGCCATCGAGTTTCACTTAGTGTGACCAATGCCGATGAAAACAATGTTGCATAACGTATGCACGATTAGGGTTGTAAGCAGCGTGCCCGCAATTTTTCGAAATTCAAAATGTCAATGATTTCTTTTACAATTGTTTATTTTTGTTGTTGTATGTATTATAATAATTAATAATGCTTTCAAACGCACATAATTTTCGTTTTAGGTATTATTAATTACATTCTGTAAAACCTACTTAGACATTAAACAGTAGTGTTCTAAGCAAACATTGTTGCCAATTAACTGCAGCAACTTGCATTTTGCCAAACGTTTTGCGTTTGCTTTATGTATTTTTATCTCTCTTTTTGTTTTTGTATCCAAAGCACATTGGCTTTTTTTATTTATATGTTTGTTTTTCTGGTTTTTTTTTTTTTTTGAGAAATGTTTTGTTTTTTTCTTTTTGTACATAATACAAAAAATGTATTTATCATGCACGAAGACCTCTTATATTAGTTCTGACGCGCAATGAGACTTAAAGTGTATGAAATAAATTGTTAGAAATATTAATTAATGTGTAGTATGCAAATATGAATGTTACGTTAGTATTTAAATGGCTACGCATGTCTGTCCAACTGTCTGTCCGTCTCTCAGCTTGTCTGTCCGTCCATATGCATATGTATCTTTTTTATGAGGGAGTTCGCATTAATGTTAACGTTATTTCATTTCTCTTTTTAGTTTAGTCAGTTTATTGTAGCTGTTCTTCTTCTTCTTCTTCCTCTTTTTGATGTTCTCCTTGTTGTTGTTGTTTTTTCAGTCCAACTTCTTCATGGATTTGAGTGCACGCTCGCGCAGCTGTTTCTCCAGATCCTCATTGATGCCGGGATTGCCAGTGATGAGCAACGGCAACTTTCCATTCCGCTTGGCAGCCTTCGTGGAAGGCTCCTCGTCGTCGTCATCGCCACCGCCGCCGCCGCTGCTGGCGTCTGAGCTGCTTGCGTCTTGCCGATGCTTGGCGCTGCTGCTGCTCTTTCGCTTATGCTTCTTATGCTTCTTGCTCTTCTTGCTGTGCTTCTTATGCTTCTTGTGTTTCTTCTTTTGCTTCGATGACGACTCAGCCTCTGACGCAGAGTCGCTTTCACTTGTATCGGCCGCTTTCTTTGATTTCTTACGTTTCTTTTTGGGCAAACGATCATCCTCCGATTCGCTGGCCTCACCTCCCCCTCCACCACCACCCCCGCCCCCACCTCCGCTTCGCGATTTTTTATGACTTCGCTTGCGGCTTCTGTCGGAGCTTTTCTGCTTGCTGTCCGCCATTAACGCATCCGTTGGCAGCAAATCATTTGACATGCTGCGCTGCAGTTTCTTGTCCCCGCTGCGGCGCTGCTTCTCCGACGACGCCGCAGTCGTTGTTATTTCCTCTTTACGCTTCTGGTTCGCCACCAGCTGTTGCTGCTTCTTCTTTGTCGCCTGACGCTCATCGCTGCTGTCGTCATCGTCACTGCGCTGCTCACTGCTGCTGCTGCTGCTGGCAGAGCTGCGCGGCGCTTTAGCCTTGTTACTTGATGACTTCGCCGACGCTGACGCAGGCTTTGACTTTGACGTTTTGGCGCTGCGACGCGCCTGTTGACGCTGCTGCTGCTGCTTCTTGTGCAGGTGCTGCTGCTGCTGATGCTGCTGGTCGTCGTCGTCGCTGTCCTCGCTGTCGTCGGCGCTGCTGTCGGAGCTGCTGCTTTGACTTTTGTTGTCGCCGCTGCGAACTTTCTTTGGTGCCGACGCCGACGCCGCTGCCGACGCAGCGCTGCGCTCATGCGATTTAAGGAACGGCGACGGTGTGCGCGACAAACTGGCAAGACTGCGGCGTCGCTGCAATTGCGGCGGCGGCTGCGACTGCGACGGCGGCGGCTGCTGCTGCAGAGACTCTGATTTGCGCAGCGACTGCGACTGCTGCGGCTGCTGCGACTGTTGCTGCTGCTGCTGCTGCTGCTCCTCGCGACAGAGATCGATGGTGTTGACAGAGGGACCGGCAAATTCCACAGAACGATGTCGGCGCTGCTGCTGCGGCTGCCTTGAAGTGGAACGACTGCGACTGCGTCGCTGACTGCGACTGCGACTATGCTGACTGCGACTGCGCGAGCGACTGCGACGTCGCGGCGGCAGTGGACTGACACTGCGCTGCTGCTGCTGGCGACGCGGCGGCGGCGGACTAGCGCTGCCAGAACTGGAGCGACCCATGCGCTGCTGCTGCTGCTGTTGACTGCGCAGCGGCTGACGCTGCTGATCCCAGCGGTTAAAGTTCGCTGGCGGCGAACCGCGACGCTCGAAGCGACGCCCAGGCGTAAACTGTTTGCGGAACTGCTGCTGCTGACCCGACGGCGGCTGCTGCTGCTGCGGCGACTGGCGACGATCGCGTGAGTAGCGATGCTGCTGCTGCTGCGACGACGGCGGCGGCGGCGACTGACGTCGATCGACAAAGCGACGTCCGCCGCCATTGGGACTATTCTGCCTGGCCTGCCAGTGGATGCGACCGCCGCCGCCGCCTCCCCGATGATTGTTGGGACTGTTGCCACGGTGCAGCTGCTGCTGCTGCTGCTGTTGCTGCCACATGTTACGCGGATTACCGCCACGCCCACGTCCACCGCCACCGCCGCGAAAATGCATCGGCGACGAGCGTCGCCGATTATTAAATCTGCGTGCAGAAAAATTATGAAAATTGTACATTAGAAAAACGAGTTGAAAAACTACTGAACAACTGCCAAGTTTCGAGTATCGACTAAAGATTAATGAGTATCGTTAATTGAAGTCCTGATTTTGACAAGTCGAATTGACACTTTTAACATACATTAATAAGTCAAATAACAAAATTAATTTGTTGGCCGATACAGTTCTGGATATATATATACATACATTACAGGATAATTGCATTCCTGATTATTGGATACCTTCAAATGCACTAATTTCCTATACATTTTTCTTTTGGCTTTCTTATTCTCTTTTTAATGTAACTTTTAGTTTCTTAATTGATTGATTGAGATAGTTTTAATTTCCAGTATTCCATATTGTAATTTCAGGGGGGTTTTTATACAAAAGTTATCAAAATAAATCGCCTATCAACATTTTAGACAAAAGTTATCAAAACGATTGCCTTTCAAGATTTTACACAAAAGTTATCAAAATAAACACTTATCCAAATTTTGAATCTATTTTTTACTGACTTTGGATGGCATTAAATAAATAAATAAATAAAAAAAACTGTACATTTGAATTGCTAAATTATTTAATCTATGTTTTACTTTTTGTATTTTGACTGGCTTTAGTTTTAGATAACTAAATAGATTATTTAATAAAAGGGATTTAGATTATGGATTCTTACCGTCTGGGTGATCTGGAGTAGCGCATGGGCGATCTGGATAGCATGCGGGAGCGCGAGCGACGTCGCGAATTGGAGCGCTGGAAACGTCCACCGCCGCCATTATCCTGGCGAATGGGACTGCGTCCGCGTGGCGAAAAGCGTCTGCCATGTGGCGGCGGTCGACGTCCACCGCCACCGCCTCCTCCAGCTCCACCAAATTGGCGGGCCCGAGCATCGCCACGCTCCATGGAGCTGGCGGAATCATCTCGGTTATTGCGATACTGTCGCTTATTCTGCACGCTGTTCTTATTGCGCCGATGCTCAAACTGTTGATCCTGCTGGCGCTCGGGCGAGAGCGAGATGCTGCTGGCCCGGGAACGGGAGCTGCGTCGGCGACGATTGCTCCGCACCGAGGAGCGGGATGAGCTGCGGGAACGGGAACGCGCCGCTGCAGAGCCTTTGCCTCCTGCCGAGCCTTTGCCTCCTGCTTTGCCTACACTGCGTGATCTAAAAGACAAATAAAAGTTATCAATTGCCATGGAAACAGAATTGTTACTGGTTAAACTTCATTTTCAATAACGAACATTGATTGACATTTCTTTGTCCGATTTAACAGATAACATAATATATATTAATAGATATTACAACGTTGCTTAATAAATCATATGTTAGTTTAGAGGGATTTAAAAAAAAACTGCTTCTGAATAATTTAAAGTTTGGAAATGTTGCAATTCCCAATTGAAATATTTAAATATCTCAGGACACAAATATATATATATGCATATACGAATCTACAAATAAATCTACATCGTTGATAATGTCGAAATACATTTATAATTATTTATATATATCGAATAATGTCACTGTCAAGCTGCATCTTTAGTAGAATGTGTGCGATATTAAAATAGTTCATAAAATGTTGCTTAATAAATCAAATTTAAATTTAGACTAGAGAAATAAAAAATGCAATTTCTGCGTAATTTAGATTTTCAAAAGTTGCAATTTTCAATTCGCAAAATTAAGATGATCTGCGCCTGGTTAAAATCTTTACACATGTCATAAATTTACATATATATATATATACATATATATATGTATACAGTTGCGAAAAATATAACAAACGTATTTCTTAAATTTATAGGTTTAAGGAACTTATGAATACGATTTGAAGAAGTGGAAGAAGAATCTTAGAAAAGTGAGAAACAAAAACTCCTCATTTTATTTAGAGATTTCAACTTAAGAAATTCTATATAAATGGAAAAGAACAAAAAAAAAAAAAAATTTTATATATAATAATTATAATTGTGTTGCTATAATTTGGTTCGCTATAAGAATCTTTATCGAGTATCGTTTTAATTAATTTAATTTATATTGCAATCAGTAAGTTGAGTCAATCTGAAGAGTCGATTTGTACCTGGTGCGACTGCGCGATGAGCGCGAACGTGAACGGGATTTGGCCTTGGATTTGGTTTTGGAGGCGGCTGCCGACGTCGGCGGCGACGACTTCTTTGCCACAGAGTGTCGTCCATTTAGAGTCTTTGCTGTACCAGCCGCATCCGCTGAGCGATTGGATCGTGAGCGGGAATGTGAGCGACGGCGACTCGAACGCCGCTCTCTGGATGTGCTCGATGGAGGAGCTGCTGCTTCTGCTCCTGCTGCTGAAGTTGTTGTTGTTGTTGTTGCACCCGCTGCTGCACCAGTTGATGCAACTGGTGAGGCACCACCACCCGCACCTCGCTTGCGTAGACGTGCCGCTGCATTTGCGGCAGCTTCGCGTGCTGCACTGTTAATGGGTGGCGGTGCCGCAGTGTTGTTGTTGCTGTTGTTGTTGGACGTGGCAGCCAACATTTTGGACGAGATGGAGCGACTGCGTGAGCGAGACTTGGATCTGTCGTGGCGTCGCTGCTTGTCCCTCGTGCGTGACTGCGAACGTGACCGTGAACGGGAGCGTGTCGAGTCACGTTGACGCTGCTGCTGCTGATGATGCTGGCGTTGCTTTTGCTGCTGCTGCTGCTGTTGCTGCTGCTGCTGCTGTTGTTGCTCCTCCTCGCGCTTGAGTATCTCATCCTTTTTCTGCTGTATGAATTCGGCAGGAATGCCACTGTCGCTATCCTGGGCGGAGAGCAGCAGCGACCAGAGTTCACCCATAAATTGGCGCGCATTGCGTCCGTTGAGGAAGCCAGTCATATTGATTTGCATCTTTTTGGGGCACGGATATTTCTCCTCCTCCAGCTGATTGTAGACAAATTCAACGACAACATCGTCCTCGATATGCAGAATATCGGTGATTTTCTTGCTTATCCAGGGACGCAGCACATCCAACTTGACCTTGGACATGTCCACGCGCTTGTTGAGACAATCCCCAAATTTCATTTGCTTCATTAGCTTCTTCTCCTTGTCGCTGAAGCGCGTGTCCTGCTGCTGATTGGTGCCCTAAACGAATAAAAAACACATAGAACATTTATATTTCATTTTCCAACACTAAATTGCTTGAGTGTGCATAACGACAACATTATTCGCCTATTTACACACACACACACACACACAAAACATAAGCAGAGCATAACAAGAACTGCGGCTGATCTTAAAAAAAAATACACTCAAATTTTTGCGGCTCTCTCTTCTTCTTCTTCTTCGTGTGCAGTTCTGCAGCGCCGCAGTTTATCGATTGTATTGGAAGCATCGGCTGCTGTATATGTATGATAAGCACCCCTCTGCTAAACTCAGCAGAACCCAACACAAGGCGTAACAACAACGTACCGTGAACATCATTTTGAGATGAGAGCCACTTGCACACAGCTAGCTAGCGTTACGTGGTTTTTGACTGTGGCACCGGCCAACAATTTGCGTGGTTTTTATTTCTGTGTGTTTTTTATATCATGCCACACAATCGATGCGCGCGCTTCGCAAATCAACAACAAAAATAATATTGTAATATTTGTAGCTGTAACCCGGCACCACGCAACAAAAATCGTCACCTATACACACACACACACACGCACACACTCGGCGTGTGTGTGTTAGTGCAAGTGCGGGGCGAATAAGTTCGCGGTACGGTAAATGCACACGAAAACAAAACACCGTTGCAATAAGTGCAGTAATCACACAATGTTATTCCGTTGCCAAACACAAGATTGCACTTGCTATAAATTTAGCCAGCTTTTGGTTGGCCTTTTTTCTAATTTTTCGCTAAAAATTTATGCGTGTAGCTAGTGCTGGCACGAAGCAAAACGATACACGGCAACCGAGAGATGAGACGATAGTTGCAGCGGCAGCGCATGCACTTTAACCGCAAAAAAAAAATTATCGATAGTGGTGAGCTTCAGAGGGCCTTGGTAACTCACCTCAAGCGGCTCAAATATATCGTACTCGATAACTTTTCATTTAAAAAAGAGAAGCAATTTCAGTAAACGGCGCTTTTTGGCGGCAATATTTTACTGTTGTGTTATGAATACTTGCGTATGGGTCTAAATTAAATTCGCTGCGGCAACAGCCAAGGTTTATTTAAAATAATTTAATTCATTTAAAATTAGTACATACAAATATATTTTAACAAAACGTTAAAAAAGGCGTGTTATAATTAATTTACTATTTGTAAATATAAACTAAATTTGTTTGTTTTGCCATGTAAATTGTTCATTTAATTTGTCGGTTTTGCTTTCTTTTCTTTTTTTTCTGACTACAAATCTAATAATTTGTATTGCAGCTGATGGTGCGCGCATTTAATGATATTAAGTTTAAATGCATAAACTTTAATTTAAAACTTAATACTAGCATTATTTTTCGAGCAAAAATCTATTCCATTTTTACAGCGACAGGGAGAGATAAAGAGAGACAAACTAGAAACGAATAATAAATAACATTGAACATTTGATTTTGCTACAAAAAATAATTCCACATTTAAGCACATTCTGCGGCTCCACCCCATCATACGTAACCTCGCTCAGTTCTTTTGGTTGCTGTTGTGTACCAGTAAGGATCACACTTTCGAATCCCACCATTCCACATCCCACCTGCCATCTCCCACTCCCTCCCTCTACGGTATCATGTTCGGCTCCTGAGCGGCGCCCGTCGAATACTTCGGCTTGCAAACGCATCCACTCTCAACCAGCACATAATCCTGCCCGGTCAGCGTTACGGGGCCAAGTGGTATAACCAGGAACAAATACGGCACATATGTTTGCGTGCACTCGCCGCGCACCACGTCGCATTCGGAGGATCTGCAAAGAGTGAAGATATATTGTTATTTATAATCACTTTTATAACTTATATATGAATATTTATTTCTTACATTCTAGACTTAAAGTTCTGCAAGAATAGATTAGCAAGCCAAACAAATCCAATAATAAATTAATTGTTCTGCGAAACGTTATCATTAGTTTGATCACACATATAAATATATGATCACAATATTACCGTTTCAATGTGGTATGCTTTTATTCAAATCATGCCTGACCGCTTTGATCGTTCTCTTTTGTTCGCTCACGAACTGAAAAGAAACACAGCAAAAACCCGTTTCCGATTCGTGAACTGACTTGAGCGAAAAAAGGTAACGGTCGCTAAATTGGTTGATCGATAATGTGCGATCAGCAGATCTCTGATATACACTTATAAAGTTGCAAAATAAAAAAACATTAGTTTTTAAATTTTGATTTTTTATACATTTTTTAGTATTCCCTATAAATTTAATTTGTATTGCTCCTGAAAATCTATTCCGTATACATCTATATATATAGAAATCGTTTATTTATTTGTAATTTGCATAAATATAAATGCACATTTGAATTCTGCTAAATGTATTGAAGAGTTAAATGGTCAAAGGAATCGAAGGGATTGTGAAAGTAGCTGTGCTACTGTTGAGTATTGGCAGGATGGTTTTTTCTTTCTTAAGTTTCTTAGTCTTCTTCCACTTAAAAAATCGAATTCGTATGATATTCCTAAACTGACAAATTTATAAAAGATACTTTTGAAAAGATTTCTTTTGAGAGTGGTGATATTATTTTTTTTTCGCCAGTTTGTGTATATATTCACATATTTATGTATGTATATACAATATATTTGCACACACATTAATTATGGGTTTTTTTTTCGTTTTATTATTAAATACTCACTCGCACACCTCGAAGACGACCTGCTGCAGCAGATCGGGAAACTTTTGCACAATGGTCACGGGCTGACCCGAGGTCAAGCTAACGCCATACATGGGCGCCGTGGTGTTGTAGCGCGTCTTGCAGAGTCTCGCCGGCGTATCGCTTTTGCACTGTTGCGCCGGCGTAGCGTTCTTTAGCGAGCGACCTAAGCGAATCGTAAAGAAATACAAAAATGAAGAAAAAACAACCAGTTAAGCAATCATCAATCAAACAGAGTCAATCAATCAATCAATCAAACGATAAAATCAATTGCGGCCACGCCACGATTATCATTAGCGTATTGCGGCTGACCGACTTACCATAACGATTGCTTCCGATAGCCTCATTGTTCACCTCATCGTAGGCCCTCAACAATGCACTCGTCGTTATTGCTGGATCCAACGTGCTGGGCAATTTACTTTGGCGTCCACGTCGCGAATTTCCGTTCCAATTGGAGAATGTGCGCGCAACGGCCGCACTGCAATACGTATGTAGATGAACGGAGCAGAGGCGTTAGAAAAGAAAGTTTTGCATACTTGACAACACTGACTCATACAAGGCACACTCGCACGCACACACACACATATACACAAACGCATACCTGGGATAAGGCGCATTATTCGGACCCAGGCAGTCTAGTGAATCTGTCAACGCATCGCCCGACAAATATTTAAGTCCACGCGCACCGACGCATTTGCTGGGCGGCGGCGCATCGTCAGCGCTGCTGCTGCTGCTGCTGAAGCTCGGCCACAGCGCCGCGTTGGCGCATCTGAGTGCAATGCTGATGACGCAGAGTGCCGTTAGCTGCTGTAAACCGAGAGAGAGAGAGAGAGAGAGAGAGAGCAAAAAAACCAAAAAAATAAATAAAAACCGTTTGCATGCATATCTCAATATATTATCTACGTATATTGTTAGCGGGCCAAGCCTCTTTCTTCTTGTAGTTTTGTGCTCATAACGGTAATTACGAACATGCCAATAAGTGTCAGGTCAAAAACGGCTGCGTCATCCATCATAAAGACAACAAATACAACAAATGCGTAGGAAACCCAGATTACAGGTGAATCAGCCGTTTGGCATAAGTTTTTTAAAACAACTCTCATAAACCTTATAAAGTGCTTTTATTTCTTAAATTTAAATTTACGAATTTTTAATTTTATTTAATCTATTTTTTACTTTTTTAAAATTATCTTTTTCTTAGTTCTTTTAAACAAAAACTCATTTGCAAATAAATATTGAAAAACACATATGCTTGGGTTGTATGCCTTTCAGCAGCTTATCTGTTCTAAGACGATTACAGTCATTAATGCTAAAAGTTGACAAATTTTATATGTTATGTTTTTCAATTGACTCGTTATTCTTTATATTATCTTTTATTTATTATTTATTCATTCGTTACGTTTGAAAACAATATCAGATTTTAATTTAATTTTTTGTACATTTTTTATTATTGTGATCAATATTTTTCTAATTAACATTATAGAAAGATAGATTAAAAGCGGGTAATTTCTAAAATCTAATAAAATATACACAAATATGATGATAAGTATTTAATTTTTACTTGTTGCTTCACAAAAACCGTTTTATCTAAAGGCATAAGCAGTTAGCCTATTAGTGAAGTACTCTGTCTCTGTCCCTCTCTGTTTAGGCCTGGCCTGTGTGCTTGGGGTTGTAACTCCTAATATAATTTCCCAGTTCCCAGAAATTCAAGCAAACTATTAAGTTATGTACATGTGTGTGGATAAATGTTATGTATAAATACATAAAAAGCATGTAGTAAATAATTTCGTTTTCATCATCAACAAACCACAAGCTCAATAATACAAATTTCTATTTTCTTTAAATAAAGGCGGGCGGTTACAGACTTGACCCGCTTCAACTTTTTTGTAGTAGTTGTTAAGCAAATTAGTAGAACTCATAAATAACCACAACAACATCAGTTACAAAAAACAACCGCAATCGCCCCCATAATCGTACGTGAAAGTAAAAACAAAAGAAGAAATTCCAATTGGCGCGTCCAAAAGCGGACAGCAACAGCAATAACAACAACAACAACAACAACAACCACAGCAGCAAGAAAGATGTGAATACATTTTTCAAACCACATGCAAAGTTGGCTTCTAATACGGTCTGAACTTTTTATTGCCACTACTTTTAGTTTTATGTATATCGTTGGCTTGATTTTTTTCTTTTTCTTCTTTTTTTTTTGTATTTTCTTTCACTTTCTCTGTGCAGATTTTTGTTGATCAAGTGTTGGCCTAACCAAAAAAAAAAACACAAAGGCAAGAGGCCAACGCCGAAAAACCAGTTAAGATTGAATCAAATTGCTGCAGCACAAAAAAAAAAAGAGATTCCCGCTGAAAAAATCATTTCACGTATGCCACTAAAATGATAATAAGCTCAAGTCTGATCATCGCCGTCCCCCGACAAGTTGTAACGTGCACTGGCCCCCCACCACTGCCAGACCAGCATTTGATGTTTATCAATAATAAATAAGAAAAATTAAAAAAAAAATAATTGCAATGGCAATGCGAAGTTATTTTGAAATTGATTTAAAACATTTCTTTTATTATTCGCATTACACATGCCTGTCTATTATTACCGTTGTCTGCGTCTTGCGTGATAAAATTGTTCATGCGAAAGCATTAAAAAATAACGACAAAACTAAACTAAACTTTCTTTTCAATTGCACATTTGACAAAATGTTTGAAGTGACAAGCTAACTCATTATGGCCCATTGCGTGTTTGCCGCTTGTGGGAAGTGAATGAAAGCGAAATTCTATTATTTAATTCTTTTCACAATTCACATTACATGAAATTAATGAACGGGCTTTTGTTGCTCTTTTCAGGCAGGTCTGGTCTGGTCTGGTGTGGCCTGGTCTGGTCTGGTCTGGTCTGGTCTCACAGTCGGGGCTTCCTTCATTCGCAGTGGGGCCACTCTCACCTGAACTCGAAACTCAACGCTCGACGCTCGAAGCTCGAACTTTGGCTGGCTCTTTTGTCAAATTCTTCTGGTAGTTGTCATTAAATGCGTCCATTGTCAATGCCGGTTTTTAACTTTCTGTTTTTCGACAATTTCATTTAATAATCATGATAAATATATATATGTACAGCAATGTATGTGTGTATGTATGGAGCTTAGTTACTCCTCGAACTAATTTCACATTAATGACATTTTGAAGCATTCCAAGTTTCATTCGTCGTAGTGTGAATGGCAATTGGCTGTTGCCGCCTGCCACCAAGGCGAATTTTGATGAAAAGGCGAAAAGTCTAATGAGGGGGGCAATATATTCGTAACTAGCCAGCCGCTGACTGTTTGTCATCTTGCCGTGAGTTCAGTGAAATGGACTGGACTTGAGGACTGTACACAAAAAGATGCAAATAATTATCATAATTATGATAAGCGATTTTTTTTCCTTCTCATAATTGGGTTAGAAATTGTAAAATCATGCATTAATCAAAAAGCCATTGAAGGCGCTTACGGCGACAATTTGAACTTTTTCGGACTAATGCGGCGTCATTAAGCGACGACAAAAGAGCGCTTACATAACAGAAACAGCAACAGCAGCAACAACAGCAATAACAGCGAACGTAAAACAGCAGCGGCAAACGCACTAAATGTCATAGTATGTATGTAAGTATTTATGCTGTGTGTGTGTGTGTGTGTGTATTTTTTTGTCGCTGATGACTTAACGCGTAACAACAAATAAAAAACAAAGTAGACAAGGTGAGAAAGAATAAGAACTAAAACTACAGCAAAAGAAACAGCAAACTATAAAGAGCACACACACACATATATATAAATATTCACATATACATATGCGTACATATGTGCAGACATATAAGGTGCCGTTATAACGAGGTTAACGACCCACATTCATCCATCTATCTCTGTCTCTATTTCTCAATCTATCTGTCGCAGATGTCGCACTCTTGGTATTTGTATTATTACCTGGCAGATCTTAGAAAAGCATGAGCATTTAATAAAGAATATTTAATTCTCAGACACAAAGCAACAATTGGCTCCGATAATGTGGGGCGCTCCCAGCAGTAGTTCAAGTGAAAATTGGTTTCTGAAAGCAATGGGGCGACGACAGATTAAATTGACAGCCAACAAACAAACAAACAAACAGCGAGCAACTCGCAACTGGTTTATTGATAAGCAGCTGTTGGCACGCAGAGAGCAGAGTCCCACATTTCATCCTCATTCACATTCACATTCACACTCGCATTCACATTCACAATGGAAGTCGGTGGTGGTAATCTCTATTGATTGAAATAAATTACTATTCGCTTTGCTTTGGTTTGCTTTGCTTTGCTCTGCTCGGCTTGGCTTGGCTTGGCACAATTTTCAAGGTCTTTGTTGCTGCAGGATCCGAGTTGTTTCAATCTGTTGTACAACTTGTCGTGCCTGTTGAACATTTGTCGAACTGTTCTCAGCCTAGCTTTGATTTTAAACCGTTATTTTTTTCCCTCTCTTTTCATTTTCTGCGCTTTGGCGTGATAACCCCAAGCGACAAAACTTTCAATATGCGGTTTCTTTTTTTTATTTTCTGTTTTTCGCTTTGTATTTATAGAGGTATGCAAAGCACGTTTTCTCAGACACTGAAACCACGGTGCGCACGAGGATTGCCATTTGTATCTGTAGCTTAGCAGTGCTGCTGCTGCTGGTGTGCGACAGAGATAGACGCTGACAAGTGCAATGGCTGCGGTTGTTGCCGCTTCTCTCTTCCTCCCACACGCTGGATGACGACAGCTTTCATTTTGGGCTGCTTCGCATGCTGCGTGCGTTCTTTGGCCATTTGGCCATTGTCCGGCTGAAGTTGGTGGTTCGCGCGTGGAAACGAGGTTAAGAGCAAATAAAACAAAAAATTTCGCTGCCCCCGAGTAGAACCGAAATAATAACAATAATAATTAGATACAGTCGCTGACACTTTTACTCATTACGCCTTTTTTTTTGCTTCGGGCAGCCCCAAAAAAATTTCACTAAGCAATTCTACACGCTTTTTTTATATTTGCTGGAGGCAGGCACGACTCATCAATTATGGGCTAAGGGCCAAGTACTGTTAGTTCTTGGCGCTACATTAAATAAGCCAATTAACACAAACTTATAACAATTATCATATATATGTATAGAAGCAGACATAATTTTTATTTACAAACGGCAATCAGAATCAGAAATGGCAACAATGGCAACAACATTTTGACCTAAATAGACTGAAAAGACTTCTTTGTTTTACAGTTTCAGTTTTTCATACCGCTTATGCACCGTTTTGCAAATATTCAGATTGGTTGCTTCTAAGGTTGGGTTCCTCTGCTTCCTCTTTTAGTCACACTCAAGAGGAGGAATGAGGAATAACAATAAGAACAAAACTGGCCACGCATGAATGAGATTTTCACGCTCAAAATATGAACCCACACATATACATATGTGTGTGTGTGTGTCAAAAGACCGGCTCCAAGCATACACACACACACACACTAAAAATAACAAGAAAAAATAAATAAATAAAAAAGCAACAACAACAACAATCACGGGACACCGTATAAAAATCAAAGTATGAATATGTTTAGCCTACTTTTTATAAAAACTTTGCTTTCTGCCTGCGGCTCTTTGAATCAGTCTGGGAATTTGTTTTGAATCATCTTCATCACGGCTACTGAACACGTCTCTAACAGTCTTCAGGCGGAACGGGATTGCAGCAACATAGTGTTAGTGTCAAAGGTTTGCAGATCGATGAGCTCAACTATATTAAGCTTAGGCAATCGCATAAAAAGAGGTTGAGTAAATAAATATCTGCAGAATATTTCATTCGAAGTATTACTCAATCCGAAACGTGCTGATCTCTTAAAAGATTTTTGTTTAAGAATTGATCTTAGTTATTTTTTTAAGCTATTAATATTATAATTTGTATAGGATATGTATGTTTTATAGTTACGCTCAATTTTTTAATTATTGTTATTACTTATAAAAAACTTATGAAAGTTGCTAAGTGAATATTTTTTAACAATTGATGCTGTTTATTTTTTAAATTCTTATTAATAATATTATTTGTATGAGACATGTATGTTTTATAGCCCACTTTTCTTTATTTTATAGATTCAAGCTCACCAATCAATTTAGTTTTCAATGATTTTAAATGAATTTCAATGATCAAGCCAAAATGCAAAAATAAATGTGTGCGAAAAATAATCATTTTGGTTATATTTATAAAGTCTATTTAAGGGAAACCCCATAAGTGTATAATTGAAACGTGACACGACTGGCAAAAAGTGCCTAGTAAAAGTTATTTGAGTACGGCAAATTCATTAAAAATTCGTTGCGATAAGGCTATAACTGAGAGTGTGTGTGTGTGTTGGGTGTGTGCGCGTGTGTGTGCGTGTGTGTGAGCACAGCAGGCAAAAAGAAAGTCAATGAAAGGTGCTAATTTCAACAAGTGATTGGCTGACAACACAAATAGGTCGTCGGCATCGTTGTTGACATGCCACAGAGCCAAGCAGAGGCAAGCAGCATAAATTCCTGATGAAGCGAAGAAGTAGAAGAAGATGAAAAAAGCCTAGCAGCCAAACCCAAAATCGTTTAATCTTTAATGGACCCACCAAGGTGTTTCTGCGACTCTGTGACTCTGCCAGGCAGTCTGCACATACACATTGCACTTACAGATTTATGTACACATGTACACACATATTTTTAGAGTTTTATGGCATACAGGTTTGCATCGTTAAAAGGAATACAGACACAACGACGACAACAACGACAACGACAACGACAAGAGAACAACAACTGAGAACAATGCCAAGAGCCAAAGAGAGTTTGCAGCCTGAGAGAAAACTTCAATTTGTAGCTGAAGCTGAAGCTAAAGCTGAAGCTTCCTTTGCAGGCGCTTTATTGTCTGCTGTTGCTTCCAGTCTGTCTTCATACCCTGCACTAAAGCTAAAAACTAACAGTAAACACATTTATTTCAAGTGTTGAGTAATTCCCTTTGCTCACCTCTTCAGTTTAGTTGATAAATCGAAAATATTTACTACTATTCAGGAATTTATTTTTATTTTAGCAAAGATTATTTTGCAGCCGATACAGTACAGAGTATCGGGCGATCGAGACCAAGAGAACTCTTTAGTTATTTTTTCTTCTTATTTTTCTTCTTTTTTTTATAGCTTATTGAGGTCACTTACTTTGACAGAACTTCTACTTAAGCACCGGTATTCCATTTTTAAAGTGTGTTGAGTTGTTTATTGATCTGCTGTACTTGGGAGCAGCTCTGTTGTTTTGTATGTTTAACGTTTTTTTCTTCTTCTTTTTGTTGTTGTTGTTTGTGTGTATACAAATTTGATTTGCTTTCTTCACAGCACTCGATCGAAACACGTAACGGACTCACGAGTCACAAAAGAATTTCAATTTCCACAGCTTAGCGTCTTTTTGGTCTTTTTAAAGGAGGAGTGTTGAGAAAACAACGCGGGACAGATGATGGCAAAAACAGCGAACCGAACAGCACGAGCGCTCACCTTGGACTGACGTGCACAGGTAACGTTTACCATTCCTTAAGCACTTGGCCGCCCCTCTGACGTTGGCTGCGCTTGCGACTGCGCGACATCGCGACTGCGCAGCGACAGCGACGCATTGCTCGTAACCTGTTGCCGCCGTCGCCGTTGCTGTTGTTGTTGTTGTAGTTGTCGCTTACTCTGGAATTGGAGAATTGGTCTTGGTCTCTGTTTCGGTGTCGGTGTCGGTCTCGCTGTCTCGCTGTCTGTCTTCGTATTGGCCACGGTCTAGGCCGATGTATGCCTGCGCGAGCATCGCAAAACTGCAGCAAAAGCGGCGGCAGGCGAACGCCAAAACACGCATGCAGCACTGGAATGGAATGAAGAACGCACAATTCTGACGCAAAGCTGCGCATAAATCCCGAATGCAGCGTGTACGTCATTTTATTGTTGTAGAACCAACCATTTGCCAACCATTTGTCAGCTGTCAGCTGTCAGTTGACAGCTTCAGTTTACTACAGTTGACAAAAAGTTTCTGCATCATTTCAGAGATAATAATAACAATAATATTGATTAAAGAATCTCAAATTGAAGCTGGCTTTTAACGACAATTTCTATTGTACTAATTGATTCATAACCATAATCAAGTGTAATAATTGGAGTGCTATCAGATGGCATAACTTACGGTTATGCCCGACTGCAACGTTCTCACTTGTAATAATTTAAAAATGTCAATACAATTAATCTATTTTTTTTTTAAATACACGGATATATTCATTAATCCTTTAAATTTTATTGGTGTAGTTTTGAAACTTCCATAGGTCAACCATTTAATTTGAAGGACACACTCAGCGATCTACCTTCCAAGATTGGCAGTCGACGTAGATCCAGGATTTGAACACTTTGCCTATGTTTATCAAATTTCAAGTCTCTAGCTTCGGGGTTGTTGAAATAAGTTGGAATAATTGGAAACAGCTTGAAACCAATACACTCTTCTACCTTCTATAAATCAGGGCAAAAGTAAAATTATTACTAATACCATTATTATTATTATTCGGAAATTCGTACAAATTGATTGTGTTTGTAATCGAGTTTATAAATTCTAGGAGATGATATTTAGAATTAATCAATGCATGCCAATTCAACAAATTAATATTTGTTTTTGCGTAATCAAGTTAAATATGTCTTTGGGATATTGCCAGTCCTAATAAGAAGTACACCAAAACTAACAGTAAATCTTTAAATAAAGTGTCTTTTGTGTTTGTAACAAAGTGTGCGGTTTTTTAGTAATCCCAAAGCTGAATCAAAATGAGTTGGCTTACTGAAAACAATCAAAATATATGTATTAAGAATGAAAGGAAATAACTTTTAATGGCCAACTAAATGACGAGTTGCCATTTTAACAGAATTTTGTTTTTGTCTAGTTGATGTAACAGGTAACAGTTAGTAACAAATTAATCGATTTTGCTAAAGACACACGTTAATTTTGCATTTCTTCATTAGTGCGTTTCAAGAGCAAACACAATGAATAAGTCCGCAGAGCCATTGACTAGAGACCCCGAGGATCAGCAGGGAGGATCGATGATTCTTTTTGTTATAATTGGCTGCACTGTGGTCTTAGTGCTGTTGTGTCTCTTTTGTGTTTTCATGATAGTTTGCGCTCCTTGTTTAGCCGTAATGTGTTGTTGTGGAGATTGTATGGGCCAAGCCGAAGATGGCGATGAATAAATGCTCAGCCCCTTGATATGAAAATACGTTTGGATACCAAGTAAAGCCTGCAATCGAGAAAGAGTGAATCCAAATTGAATACAGTTTGCAAACTATTTGAACTCAAAATGAAACATTCCCAAAATGCAGCAACATTCAATTTTATTATATTATAGATTATTTTGCAATAATTTGGCTAAAACTAAGTTGTGCAATATTAGTTAGTAAAGGACTCTCAAACTCGAGCTCAAAACAGCAAATAATTAAATTTGATTGCAGTGAGAAATGGGTTAGTGAGCTGAAGTTTTGACTAAAGCTTCCATTTCAAAATTGAGCGTTAAACTTATATTTATAACAAAAGATAACGTTGCAGACGGGTGTAGCCGACTGTGAAATACTCTAATAGGACAATCTTAGTAATCTATGTACCTTCAAATTGTGTGACATATATGGTTTTATCGATTTACACTTTCTCCCAAATTGGATGGTCCTGACTCAAAAACTGTGGAAGATATAGCCATTTCAATAGGCGATGGGACCGGGCAGGCGGAGCTGGGCGTGGCACATCCGATCTTTGAAGGACATCGCCAACAACATACCAACCAAATGTGGTGACTGTAACCTTAAAATTGTGGGACATACATTTGTGGCCTTACCGATTTGCAGTTATCCAATTTATCGATTTCCTAGCCTTTTTAGTGGACGTAACACACTAATTTTGACACTTTGTCTGATGCGGGCACAGACCGGTATATGTTCTAACTGTTCAATTCTCTATCTGTAAGGGTATCGAAAAAAGTTGCATTCATACAGATGGAAAGATGGATGGACGGACAGGCAGCATGACGGACATTGAACACAACCAATATACGATGATACCTTTGGTATCAGAGTATAAGTACATCTTTGACTAATAATATCTATGTCAGCTAAATGATATTTGGATTCTGTCATCATTTCTGCCTTAAACATTTTTTTTCACTTAAGAACCAAAATGAATAGTAGAAAATACAAAATAAATTAACTTTAATTTTTTTTTTAATTTTTCCTTTGTGATCGAGACAATTATAAATATCCTAAATACAATGCAAGGGTATAAAAAAGTAGTTCACGCAATTTAGCTGCGTGTGACTCTGCCTAGATCACATAAGAACTTAGGCAATATTTTTTTCAACTAGTTTTCAATACCATAAAGAATTGTCGAAAATATTAAATAAAACAATAAGCGTATGATATGTAAATTTGATTGCAAAAGAAATGGGTATATATGAATGTTTTCCATTGGGATCGATACAATTATTATTTATTATATGTATTAAATAATAAAATACATTCAGCTGCCTGTGACACTGACTAATGTAGTATGTCTGTCTGTCTGTGTCTGTCTGTCTGACTATAGCTACAAAAGTGCAGAGATGCCACTGAAGTTTTCACCTGCATGAATAGAAACTGAAAGCATTGCAAAATGGCTGAGCCACGTACTGCATTTAATTGAATTACAATCAATATTATTGCATAACAGCATATTCTGTAAAAATCTGTAAACACATATGGATTGATGTATGTAGCTATGTGTGTATGCATGTGCGTCGATACTAAAGGCGCTTTTCATTTTGGGAAAGTTGCCGTTGGTAAGCGATATTAGTTTTAATTTGTGATGGTTATTATCAAAAGATGAAATAAAAAAATATCACGCACATACGCACACACTCAGTTACCAAACTTTCAAACTTTGCGCTTGTGTTCACATTTCTCTTTGGTAAAATACAAGAAATTTCAAGTCAATTGTCGTCGTTGTCGCCGTGCAGAAAAAGTGTCTCGACTCTTGGCTTGGGGTATAAATAATATTAAATTAATAGTAACAATTGAAACAAATGTCACACTCGCAGCGCGCAACAATAAAAACATCGTCAAGCTGAAACATGAGTGGCCATTATATGATTGTTGATAGTTGTTGTTGTTGTTGTTGCTTGTTGTTGTTGCACTAGCTGTCCACACGGGTGTCATCGACGCGTCGAATCGTCTGTCATTATCACACATTGGTCCCCAGCACTTGACATAGTCTCAAAGTGCCTCATTAAATGGCATCTTACTAAATTTCTTTTGTTTTACCCATTTCAATTTGTGCCCAAATATCCTGTTAAGATTTCATTTGAAAGGTTATTTGATTGACTCTAAATATTTGCATTTGAAACCACTGTGCGGCTGTCGTTGTTTGGTCATGATTTACAGCGAAAGTAACTGAACAAGTTCCAATGCCAATTGTGCGGTACTTTTAGTTTTATTTTTTGTTTTTGTGCTTACCAACTAAACGTGAACTGTCGTAATATGGTTGCCAAAAAGCCAAAAACGAAAACTCTGACTTTGCGTATAGAATTTAAGATGGAGAGAAAGTAAAATCAGGTTTGCCGATACATTTTTCCTGAATTTTTCAAAAGTATGCCTTGAGAATAATAGAATTGTTTAGTCTAAAAATGTTTTAAATTCACGTAGAGCTTTGAAATTTCCTTGCAGTTTTTGAATACGTTTTGGTTGATGTTCGTTTTACGCGCGCCAAATCCATGTTGCATTAGCGTTATCGACTACAATAACAATACAACCGTGCGTACACAAACAACTGTTTACCAGCACTATCGCCAGCGACCGTGTGTGTGTGTGTGCGTGTGTGAGCGATTGAAGACAATGGCAGCGGCTGCGGACGGTGTTGTTCCTACCCTTGCAAGTAAATATTCAACAATTAAAACACATTTAATTCCATGCACATCGATTGCTGTACAGGCGAACTATATTAGACAAGTGTTTGCGTCAGCCCAAAACGCTGACAGTGCATATTAAAAGGGCTTTCGTCTGAGCGCCTTAACCGCGTGTAAATACATATATACATACGTGTACACGTATATATTAAATATAATACGTATGTGTTGGTTACAACGCTTAATATTTTTTCTTCGTATTTGTAGTTCGCTCTAGCGTGGCTGTTGAACTGTGGTCGTCAGCTGGTGCAAAGCAGCCATATGAACACAAGCTCAATTTGCCGCGAGAGGAGACGAAAAGTTCGCGTTCGATCTGCTTCAGTCCGGATGGCCGCTATTTTGCCTACTCGAATGGCGTTGTGGTGAAGGTGCTACACGTGCCTCCAACCACTGCCAACACTGATGGCAATAACACTGCTGTTGGTTGGCCAGTGCAGTGCACGTTGCCTCGCCCGAAGGCCTTCTATTTGAAGTTCTCGCCGCGTGGCAATTATCTGTGCACCTGGGAGAATTATGCCATTACCAAGGATCGTCCCGAAGGTGCTCCCAATTTGCTCGTCTATGATGTTGCCACGGGCACGGAGGTCTTTGCCACGGTGCAAAAGAATCAAACGGACTGGCAGCCCTCGTGGTCAGCGGATGAATCGATCTTTGCATTGGTTGTGGGCGGCGAGGCACTCTTCTATGATCTAGCGGGTCCAGCTGAGGGATTTGCGCAGACTTCTCGCAAAATTGGCGGCAGTCGTGGCGGCATGTTGTCCCTCGGTCCGGGCAATAGTCCGCCCTATTTGGCATTTATTACGCCCGGTGCGAAGGGAGCACCGTCCATGTGCAAGCTCTACAAGTATCCGGCCCTGGGCCAGAATCAGACTGTCGCCTGCAAGAGCTTCTTTCAAGCCGATCGCGTCGAGATGCTGTGGAACAAGCGTGGCAGCGGCTTGCTCCTGTTAACCAGCACCGAGGTGGACAAAAGCGGTGCCTCCTACTATGGCAATCAGGCCGTTCATTTTATGGCCACCAAGGGTGACACGTGCTCCGTACCATTGTCCAAGGAGGGACCTGTGCACAGCGTCAAATGGAGCCCAAAGGCCAATGAATTTGTTGTCGTCTACGGTTTCATGCCCTCCAAGGCGGCCCTGTACAATCTCAAGTGTGATGTTGTCTTTGACTTTGGCGAGGGTCCGCGCAATTGTGCCTACTTCAATCCGTTTGGCAATCTGTTGGTGCTCGCCGGTTTCGGCAATCTGCCCGGCGCCGTCGAAGTCTGGGACATTAGCAAGCGGGAGAGGATCGCCAATCTGAAGTGTGCGGACACCACGCACTTCGAGTGGCATCCAAATGGAGAGTGGTTCGTCACGGCGACAACTGCGCCCCGACTGCGAATTAGCAATGGGTAAGTCAGTCTGAGATCAAAGAATGTCTATTTAATATTTAAAAATGATTATTTTTGTAATTAGCTTCAAGATCTATCATTATTCGGGTGCCTTACTGCATGAGACATTTTGGCCGCAGGGGCAGGAGCTGCTCGGCATTGAGTGGCAGCAGTATGCGGATAATACGTTCGCCGAGCCCAAAATAACGAAGGCCAAGCACGAGGGTATCAAGTCCAGTCAGCCTGAGGCTAGCAAGAAGGCGTACACACCGCCCCATTTGCGTTTGCTAAAGGAGGGCAAGAATCCGGAAAAGTATTTGCCGCAGCCGACGCCGACGGTGCCGGGACTTCCAGCAGCAGCACCAGGTAATAGCAGCAGGAAATTTTGGCATAGACAATATGACTTGGATAATCCCATAATGAGGCGATACCAGGGCGAGCAGCAACAGGGCCAGGGCCAGGTCCAGGGCTCAAATGCCGCCAGCTCAATACGATCCAATCGGCGCTATCGACCCTACCAGCATAGGCGCTACTAAATTGTTGTAAAGACACATCATCCGACATCCATCATTCCATTCCACATTCTCCATACAAACCCCCCCAAATGTAGGATTTTAGAGCAACGTTGGCTGTAAGTAAATAAATATCGTATTGCCTACAACATATCTAATGGTTATTTAGGTCAATTGTAGTCGTCTCTCTTTATCCGACTTATCGAACATATTTGGCAAAACAAGATTATATATTTTTTTTGTAGGCTCTTTAAGGGTTTGCCTTTCTTAACCTCCTCTACACTGCTCCTCCTCATAACTCATCAGTGTATATATATAAATATCCTACTCTAAAACGATTTAACCTCTTTTAAATAATAACTTAAATATATTTAATAAAAATGGACTGACTTATAAGCATATATTTAAATTTGTATGTAATATTTTGTATAGTGTACGGTCTGAGAATCAAATAATTTATCGTTTTTTTAGGTAGGTCTTAATTTTTTCTCCTCGTTTTTATTTTTTTCTTTTAGGGTCATCAAATCATTTTTCCGAACTGCAATTTAACAGGCAATCGCTAATTGCTCTCAATATTTTTGTTCTCTTTATCATCTGCAGGTTCGGGCAAGAATAAGAAGAAGCATAACAGTCGCAGCAACAAAGCCAGGGGCAACAATTCCATGAACAACAAGCAGCGTGAGACAACTGGGGATGCTGCTGCCACACCGCAAGATGGAGCTGCAGCTGATGCAGTTCCAACTGATGGTGTGGAGCAGCAGCAGCCACTGCCTGCAACCGGATCAGGATCCGCTGCTGCAACCATCTTTGGTGAATCACCGCGCAGAATTGCGCCGCCAAGACAGCGACAGCAGCCCCGGCAACAACAGCATCAGAATAATCATCCACAGCAACAGGTGGAACAAACTGAGCCCGGTGGCACACCACGTCATCCTGGCAATGACAGTGGCAATAACAACAATAGCGACAAGGATCGCAAGATTCGTAGTGTTGCCAAGAAATTGTCCGATATTAAGAAGCTCAAGTCGCGTCAGGGTCAAGGGGAAACCTTGGAATTGAATCAATTGAATAAAATTGAAAAGGAAGCCAAATATCTGAAGGAACTCAAGGCGCTCAAATTGGGTGTCTAAGAGCGACATATGCTGTATGCCATCAACTGTTAAATGTGTGATACAACAACTACAAGAACAACAAGAAAAACAAAAGAGTTTACTGCAACTGCAACAACAACAACAATGAGAATGAGAACAACACGAAACACTCCGGAAGTTCGTTTTTTGGGTATCGTCCATATTATGTACTTCCGTATTTCTTGAAATACAATGTTTAAGAGAAGTGAAAATGTGCTGTTTACTTTACGTGCGCAAATTTTTCAAAGTTAAAAAAAAGAACAGAAACAAAAACATTTTTCTACCATTGTGATTTTTTGAAAATATATATATTTTTTGGCAATAACAATAATTGGAACAACAGCAACAACAAACTCATGTATATGTACCAAATTGTGCAAAACAGTAAATAAATAGTTTCCAGATGCAAAAACATTCACATTCATGTTTCCCAATTGGACTTCTTTTTTACGAACTCTTCGCGGCCATCTTCCTTGACAGCCACATAATAGCCAAGAGCCTGGTATTTATGGCGCATATACGCAATGTAACCAAAAACTCCAGCAACTGCCGCCAGTCCTAGGCCCATTATGATTTTATTCTATAAAAATAAATACATTTTACAAATCATTGATTTAGTATTGAGTCAGTTTCAATTTGGCTGTGCGATACGCTTACCGGTTTCGCGTACAGTTCAAAGTTGATGAGTCTGAAAGCAGTTGTGCTGCGCATGGAGCGTATTCCTTCTCCAGGCTTCGCTTCTGGTTTGTTGTCACTCATTGTAGATTAATTATATTTTTTAAACAATTCACAAAACGCATTGCACAATTCTGGTAAACAACTGCAATACATGTGTGATTCCATCGATAGTTGTGCGCAGTTGTTGAGTATAATTATCGATTAATATAAAAGTATCGCAAGGTTGCTGCAAATTAAGGTTCTCCATTTATTTTCATTACCTCTTTGCTTTATCGTTAACAAAATAGTCAACACACGTCATAATTAATTCAAAGGACTTGAATAAATTAATATTAAGTGAATATTATAAATAAGTAACTAACCATCATTAAATCAATTTTAAATATTTAGCTTATATTGATACACGCTGCAAACTCATATTGAATTTGAAAGTGGAAACAATAAGAAATGACAGCCAGCTATAATTCCCAATTGGATTTCTTTTTAATGAACTCTGTGCGTCCATCTTCCCTTAGTGCCATATAATAACCGAGCCGTTCGTATCTGTGTCGCACGTAGGTTATATAGCCAAAAACGCCAGCTGCTGCAACTAGACCCAAGCCCACTAAAACTTTGTTCTACGAAAACAAGACTTCAGCTTCATTCAAATTATATTTAAATGCCTTTACCTGTGTTGAATTAACTTCGGCGTTGATCGCCTTAAATATATTTGTGGTTTGGGTGGGGCGTATACCCTCACCGGCGTTTGTAGTTTTCTTGTCGCTCATAGTACTAAATTTGTCGAATATGTGTAAAATTTTGACACAAAATAGAAACAACTGAATGAGAACAGCGCCTAACGATAACAGTGAGGACTGAGCTGCAGAAATCGAAATCTATCGATAACGGAACGATAAGAAGCAAACTGCCGAAATACGAAATCTGCGATGGGGTTAATTGTTGGGTTTATGTAAACTTAATAAATTTTACATATAACTTTATGTACAAATTTGGGAGTTTTGTGTCTTCATTCGTAGCACAAAAATAAATTTACAAAATATATGTTTCATATATAAATTGTGTTATATACAAGAGAATTTTGCGCCACGGCTGCTCTACTCAAAGTCGAACTGATAGCCGCGATCCACGAAGCTAAGGCCCCGCTCAGAGCTAACGGGAAAATCATCCATAAACACAATGTAATCTTTGTAATCTGCTGAATGTTTTAGTTCCTGCAATTAATGAAATCAAATAAAATAATTTAAAAAATTTATCTAATATCAAGCACTCACATTGACATCTACATAATCCTCGAAGCCACAGAGAATATAATAAATGAGCAGTGGTCGTGTGCGAGTAAATTTACTATGCTGTTTATTCGGCTCGCGCTGCTTTAAAATATTCAATGCACGCTGTAGAAAATTGGGTGTCAGCTCTCGACAATAGGACACATCCAGATGATGAAGTTGCGGGCACAGCTCAATGAATTTCAGTAGCATATCATCGCACAAATACGTCCAATTGCGTAGACACAGCAGCTGCAGGCTCGTCATACAGGTGTAGCGCTCCAGGAAGCCAATAGCATGTGTCCAACTGCAGATGGCCAGGCGCTGTAGCTTGCGATGTGACCAAATGGGCAAATTGGCATCCCAACCAGGCTCCAGTGGCATGTAATAACCATCGACGGCAACGCCAACAATATCCGGAGCCTTGCGTTCCATTATCTCAAAGAATTCGTGCACCTCGCGTATCTTGTGATCATAGCTATCCACACTAGCCAATGGTGGTATGCACCACTCAGTGTCCAGGAGAACAATCAACTGTTTGAGTGCTGGCAGTTTAAGAACATCGGTTAAAACTGATTTCAGCGTGGCCAAATTAAGCTTTAAGATGCTGAGATTCTTAAGGTAGTCCACGCAGGTATTGAGACGCAGTTTGCTGATAACATCATACATACGTATGTCCAGCACTTGCAGATTAAGCAATTGACTGTAATTTGAAAGTACATGAATGGTTATGTTCTAATATATAAAATGTATATAAAATACCTGCATATCTCATCTAGATATTCCTGCTGCAGTTCGTATTCCTTGTGCTGATCCTCGTACAAGTGCAGCTCTTGCAGGTGACGAAAGTTCGACAGATATCGGCCCTGAATTGGTGTCGTTAGACGAAGTCGCTGCAAATTCGGCATCATTTCAGCCATCTTGCTTATGCTGCGATCCGATGGATAACAGTCCATTTCCTCGGGATCGTAATAGAAGCTGGTCACATTGGGCAGCACATACACTTGCATCTCATCCAAATCCTTTAGCAAGGTGCACAGACAGGTCGACACATGCATGTGGCGTATAAAGGGGCGCATTTCTTTTATGAAATAGCACAGATCCTCATAGTTGGGCAACAATTCGCGCCACTTTTCCATGTCCAGCTTATCGTATAAATGAGAACTGCGCCATCGGTTCAGGCATATCCACTGAAAGCGCTGGCAGACTCTGGCGAATGCCACTTCACTGCGTAAATCCTGCAGACGCTCAAATATACATTCCAGACAATCGTTGTTCAGCTTGAATATATCCGCCGTTTGTCCGCCAGGCGTCGGCGGCGTTGAAACTGCATTTGACGGCGCTTCGGCCATAATTGTAATATTTAAATTTTTTTCTTTCTGCTTTACAATATATTTTTGGCCACAACTACGTTCTAGTTTGTTAAGTATGTTTAATTGACTGTTTGTTTTGGCCAAGAGTAAAACGAATTTACAAAAAATTGTCTCATAACAAACAAAAGTGTACCACAGCTGTTTGAGGGCAGTGTTGACAAATAGAGTTGTGCTGTATATTTCGGAACGCGTTCGCAGGAACTGGTCCTCGAAAAATGAACTATTTTAATGGTATTGATTTGGTTGGTTATTCTCGGTTTTTGAAAAATGTTCATATATATATATTTTCTAAAAACCGTTCTCGCAGAATAAAAGTGGTTTACATCTTGATATATATTTTTGTGTATTATTTTAATTTGTTGAAAAATGTTATATAGTAAATATTAATAAGATATAGTAAATCAAGGGGGTAAATATTAATACAATGTGGAAAATCAAATGAGTAAATTTTAATACCATATGTTAAATAAAATTAGCAATAAGTTCGATTAATAAACTGCTTAGTAAAATATTCGAATTGTACAGCACCACTTAAAAGTGCTGTAAAACTAGTGGTCGATTGCGAATATATCGAATATATCGAAACAACACGTGTGTGTGCGCCGTTCTGTCTTATGCCTTTTATTGTGACTGCAGCGAACAAGACGTTGCTTAAAGTTTTAAGAGTTAATCAAAAAAAAAGGATTTAGTCAATTACAATGGCGGAACTGCAAAAATTAGCCGATGCCATAGTGCTCGAATATCTCAAAACCAAGGATAAAAATATGTCTAAAGTGTTCGAAGTTAAAACCAAAGCGGTAAGTTTGCTACGCTGCTCCTACTTAATTTTTTCCCCCAAGCTGCATGTAAATTTGTATGCTTTTTGTATGCAATGCGGCGGCGACTGTGTCGGCAAATGTGACTTTTGTGCGAGTGTGTGTGTGTGCAATCGATACAATTGAAAATAGTTGAAAATGACTGGTTTGGATATTCTGCGCACTATTCAACGATTTACGACCATGCTGAAAAACACGTGTTTCCACTAACCAACAACTTTTCTTGCATGCTTGTGTATTTTTCTTTGCGTCTTTAGGCCCCCGTTGGAAAGAATACACCGAAATTAACAGAGATCTTGGCCTTTTATCAGAGCACAAAAAAAATACCGCCATTGAAGAAAGTTGGCACAAATAGTGACGACAGTGATTCCAGCGATTCAGATGAGGTAGCGGCACCGAAAACAAACGGCGGAACGAATGGAAAGACAGCAGTGCCAGCTAAACCAGCTGCCAGCTCAAGCAGTGAGGATAGCGACTCCGAGGATGAGCAGCCAGCGAAAAAGTCGTCACCTGCTAAGCCAGCAGGGCCAGCAAAGAAAGCAGCTGCTGTTGCATCCTCAAGCAGCGAAGAGGAGAGCTCGGATGACGAACAGCCGCCGGCGAAGAAGGCAGCTCCAGCTGCTGCTGCAAAGCAGGCAACAAAACCCGCATATACCAGCGATAGCAGTGACTCGGAGGAGGAAAAGCCAAAGCAGAAAAAACCGGCAGCAGCTGCTGCTGCGGCGAAGGCACCAGTTCAAAAAGCAGCTGCATCCTCTTCCAGCGAAGAATCCTCCGATGATGAGCCACCTAAAAAAACTACAACGGCCGCTAAGCCAGCACCTAAGGCTGCTGCCAAGAAGGCAGCCGAGTCCAGTAGCGAGGAGGACAGTGATGATGAAGTGCCGGCAGAAAAGAAGGCTCCAACAGCAGCAACTGCGAAACCTGCAGCTAAAGCTGCCGCATCCAGCAGCAGTAGCGAAGACAGCGACTCGGAGGAGGAGCAAAAGAAACCATTAGCTGCTGCTGCCAAGGCAGCGCCTGCAAAAAAGGCAGCCTCTAGCAGCGAGGATTCTTCCGATGAGGAGGAAGCCCCCAAAAAGGCAACACCGATTAAAGCCGCCGCGCCGGCCAAGAAAGCCGCAAAGTCCAGTTCGGACTCCTCCTCGGACGATGATGAGGAACCGCCCAAGAAAGCAGCTGTCAAGGCCGTAGCGCCAGCCAAGAAACCAGCGCCGAAGGCTGACTCTGAAGACTCGTCCTCAGACAGTGATAGCTCGGAGGATGAGAAACCTGCAGTGAAGCCGGCAGTCAAGAAAAACGCAGCTGCAGCTGCCAAAAAGGAGGAATCCTCATCATCTGATGATTCTTCCGAAGACGAGAAGCCTGCCAAGGCAGCTGCCAAGCCAGCCGCTAAGAAGGATGACAGCTCCTCTTCTGACAGTGCAGAAGAGTCCGGAGAGGTGAAGGCCCCGCCCAAGCCAGTGGAAAATGGCAAGAAACGCAAATTCAGCGGTGCCGATGTGGAGGAGGAAACACCAAACAAAAAATACAACAATTTTGTCAAGTCGGGCGAGCAGCAGGTGAGTTATCAAGAAGCATTAATTATAATCTAAGGGAAAGGGCAGAGCAGCCTTCAAAATGTGATCAAATTTAGTTTTCCAATATACAGTTGCGGCAAAATAATAGAACCACTCACAAGAAATCTTTTCAAAGGTGTCGTTTTTGAATTTGCAAGTTTAAGAAACGTTTTCCGTAATTGGAATCTAGAATATAACTTGTTGGATGCAATCAAAAGTTATGTTCAATGGACTCAGATATATTGTTATAAGCAACAAAAGGCCCCTTTTTGGAAGCATTGTCAAGATTCACGATGAAAGGTTTGAAGTTGCTGTTGCTGCCCAATCCCGCAGGTATTCAGTGGATGATCTAAACTAATTGACAATGTGTGCAATAGCGAAACAGTTTCACATCCACGCCCAACAACAATAGTAATAATAATGCCAACAACAAAAGTGGTGGTGGTGGTGGAAGTGGTCGTCGAAGATCGCCTTTCCGGCGTGTGCGCACCGAGGAGGTGCTCATCGATTCTCGTGTCCAGGACATGTCCTTCGAGGCGAAGGTGAGTGCCACAAAAATGCATTTGAGAGGGGACGCGCGCTGTCTGTGTGTGTGTGTGTGAGTCTGGGGTGCGGCATTTGTAGTGTTATGGTTTTGGAGCTGTTCCGGGGGTGGGGGTTAGGAAGCGAAATTGGGGTTACACACAAATTAGCTAAAGCGCCTTTCGAACTCAAATCATTTGTGGCACTTGCGTTTAGATTATTTCAATTTGTATTTGCCATTTACTTGCACTGCTTGGCTAATTTGTGTTTAACCAATTTTTGCGTTGCTCTCTTTAAGGATGGTTTCAAGAAGTTTAACAATGGACCACGTGGACGCGGACGAGGCGGTGGCTCTGGCTTTGCCGGCCGTCCGGATCGTAGCACTTGGGAGACTAACAATGAAAACGGCGAGGATGGCGGCGATGGTGGCTTCAAGAAGAGCTTTGGCGATCGCAAGAGCTTTGGCGGTTTCGAGCGCAAGTCCTTTGATGGACAGCAGCGTGGTGGACGTGGCGGCGGCCGAGGTGGTGGTTTCGGTCGTGGAGGCGGCGGCGATCGTGGTGGACGCGGTGGATTTAGCCGTGGTCGTGGCGGCGGAGATCGTGGTGGTCGCGGTGGATTTGGACGAGGCGGCGGCGGCGGTGGTGGTCGCGGTGGTGGTGGGCGTGGTGGGGGCTTTGGCAATAAATCTTTTGATGCGGCGCCAAAGCAAAATAAGAAAATTACCTTTGACAATTGATATGTAAACTAGCTTGGACATAGACATCGACATCAATTATAGACACCACGCAAAAGCAGAACGAAAAAATGCAATCCCAAATGAAATAATCACCATAATGCGGATATTTTGTATTCCCATTATTATCGCGTGTAATTATTTAATTTGGTGTTTTATTTTATAACGCCCCCGAACAGACACACACAAACACGCACGCAAGTTAAATATAATACATATTTGTTGTATACATAATAATATTAACTAACTTTTATATACGATATATAAAAAAAATATAGAAAAACGCTGCCGGCTCCTGGGGAGAGCGCGCCAGTCTTGATTTGAAACACACGCGCGGCAAATCCTTCAAGCACGAGAAGACCAAAAAGAAGCGCGGCAGCTATCGGGGCGGTCAAATTGACACCGGCGTCAATTCAATAAAATTTGACTAGATTTATGTTAGCACATAACATATATGCGTACATATTTTAATACATAAGCTTAAATATTTAGTTTGTAAACATGCCAATCACCCACATACACTTGTAAGGCAGACCTTGGACCATAAATTTCGATGGCCAAGTATCGATATAATGTTTATTGTGACTACATATGAACTGTTGTTCAGCAGCCAGCATATTGTATACATAACTTCAACCTAAGATCTGGTGAATAAAACGTGTACATTTCACGTTGTAAGCTCAATTTGAATTTCGCTGCAAATTGTTGTTTTTATTTTGTTATTGCGTTGCTGAACGACAGAGCATAAAACTATAGAGTGGCATCACTAACCATTCAACAACTTCAATATTCAATAGTTTTGAGTAGCTCTTGTCTTCTACATGAAACTTCAATATGTAATATTTAAGATCAATCGCTATGAACGACTATCAAACATTTTGTTGATGGCGAGTGAAACATACATGTGTAATAAACTTATGAAACAAACTTTGCCTTTTTTTTGTGATAGTTCTTTGAGATTCCAATCCAAGCAGGCATTTTATTTAATATATGATATTTAAATCACACAATTTCAAACACAACATTTGAATGCATTGAAGAATGATTGGTTGCCATTGAATCTAGATTCACCAGGAACAGAATTTATGTATATATATAGACTTGATATTTGTGTCAATGCAGCCACGTGCTAAACACAGTGCGATGGTAATATTTATGTGGGGGAATCTAATGAACACTTGTAACCAGCCAGGTGGCTTCTGGTCGCAACACTGCTGGGATAGGTGCCATAGCATGATGATAATTGCCCGGATATGGCGAGGTGGCAAATGAATTGAATGAATTGGTAGGTCGGATACGCCATTTGCATCTGCGCCGGATACGGCATATTTCCTGGGGCGGCAGCGTCGGCTATTGTTGGTGGAGTGTCAGCAGGGGGCCTATTTGGAATATCGCTGCCACTGCCGATGTGGATGCATAGTGTGATAGCTGTGGTCAGATCCTGCAGCAGCTCCTGTTCAGTATTGTGTGCAAAAACAAAATCTTTGATCTTATTCTGCAAGACGACGAGCAACTGGGTCAAATTATTGTGAAACTTGGTGCCCTCCTGCAGATTGCCATAGAGTAATATCTTACCTTAAAAACAATATAACGATCAGAGAAATGAAAAACATGATGTCAAACAAATGCATATATTCCACTTGGTTTTTTAAAAATCTCTACTGATAGAAGACCGTTTACCTTGGGGAAATTATGGTTCTTACCTTGGTGCAACATGGACTCCAATGATTGATTGATTACCGGTCGACTAGCTGAAGAGTGCTAAGCTGAAGGTGTGTAACAGTGGTCAAGTAAGTTATTTCAGATATCCGAAAGAAAAACAAACAACTTTATTTCTTCAGAAGGTATGATATGTGTTCATTTTGTACCGTTTGGATATATCCAATATTTAAATAATTATAATATAAAAATCAACATTAACTCTAGACACTATTCAAAATATCCAAAGCAAAGAGTAGTTAAAATTTTCACAGTAAAATTAATCTCATAGCTGCTATTAATTACTTAATTCCAAACGTTCAATTTCTAATTTCACGATAATTTCCTAAATATATTATATGACAATAATAATTTCCCAAATATATTAAATTTTAGCGTTTTCAAATTTACCTCAATTTTAGAATAAATCAGGACAAGCTTTTGAAAGTATTTTTCCAAGAATACTCACCTTAGGCAAATCAATTAAGTTCTTCATTAATTTTGAATTTATAATTTTATTTTGCTGAATTTCAATATTGTGTTTATGTAACTTCATATCGATTTTGTTCATATGTTTCATTTTTCATTTTTCCGTATTATATTCACATTTAGTATTGAAAATGTATTGTCAAGTTGTTTGCTTGTATGTTAAGGGTATGCGAACGTTGCCATTTATATACATATATCTGCATATATAGTTTATAGCAATAGTAACTAGGTGTAACATTATTGCGTTGGCCATGACGGCAAAGCAGAATAACGGAAAATAATTATAAATTATATAATTAAATAATCACAATTAGTTGTACAACTTTACTTTATATAATTTAGTAGGTATTATAATATTCGAGCTACATTTTATTTGTGTGTAGTGTAAGTGAGGTTTTAAAATGTAATCAGCATATCAATTTACAACTTCATCGGGCATTTGCTTGTTCGAGGCGATAAAAATACAGCAGAGATTCGATATAACATTTAACTACATACAAATGTATTGGTTATATAAGGGCATAGTGGGATGATGGTGCGTGTGTTTTAAAAATATATCAACAAAATACATATACAATCCCTTTATATAAAGCATATATATGAGTTAGTAGTTTATATGAGATTCCTGTTTTTGTTTTTGCTTTTGCTTTTGTAATTCTTTCTCGTTCACTTCTATTCGGACATGTAGGGATAGTTGATGTCACGTAAGGGCACAAATGTCTCCTTAATCGACTGCGGCGATGACCAGCGTAGTATATAATGTGGCCCACCTGCCTTGTCATTGGTGCCCGACTTGCGGCCGCCTCCAAATGGCTGTTGTCCCACCACAGATCCCGTGCACTTGTCATTGATATAGAAATTGCCAGCTGCTATTTTGAATTCTTCCAGAGCGCGTCTGATAAAGTCTCTGTAAGACATAGTTTTGTTATAAATATATATATATTTAGATATATTGACTTGCGCTGGCTGCACTTACTCATCCTGTCCAAAGACAGCGCCGGTCAGAGCGAATGGTGTTGAGGTATGCACCAGTTTCATGGTCTCCTGCAGATCTGAATCCTTATATACGTAAATAGAAACCACGGGTCCAAAGATTTCCTCAGTCATAATGCGATCTTTGGGATCTTTGCTTTGCACTATGGTTGGATTTATAAAGTAGCCCTTGCTATCGGAATACGTGCCGCCAGCAAGAATCTCCAAATTGGGACTCTTTTTGGCATGCTCAATGTAGCTGGTAATGCGTTTAAATGCTTTGTCATCGATAACAGCCGACGTGAAAGTGTTCATATCCTGCACATCGTCAATCTTTAGTTTGCCCACTTCGCTCAGCAATCCAGCCTTGATCTGCATCCAAATCAAATGTTCTTATTACTTGCATTTTGCATTTTGGAAACCAGCAGCAACGCTTACCTGTGGCCACAGCGACTCGGGCACATACATGCGGGAACATGCCGAACACTTCTGGCCGCTGTACTCAAAGGCCGAGCGTATTGTCGCGGTGACCACGGACTCAACATCCGCTGACGCGTGCACAAAGTGGAAATTTTTGCCGCCACATTCGCCAATGAGGCGCGGGAAGTTAACATATGTATCCAGATTATTGCCCACTTGCTTCCACAGTCGATTGAACGTGCTGCGTATCAGTTATGAAATTCAATGAAGTGTGGCACACAAAACAAAAACAAACAAAACTACTTACGGCACAGAGCCGGTGAAATTGATGCCCGCCAAGTGAGGCGAGGCGGTTATTGTGTCACCAAACACTGGGCCATCTGCAGGCACAAAGTTCACGACACCATCGGGCACACCAGCCTCGCGCATAATGTTGAAAATCCGCCAATTGGACAGTAGAGCCGTGTCCGAGGGCTTCCACAGCACAGCATTGCCCTACAACAGACAGAAGACAGCAATAGACGTTGAAGTGGGTCGTTGAATACAGATTGTGAATACCCCATCCCTCCACTCATACCATCAATGCGGGCGTGTAGGCCAAGTTGCCACCAATGGCGGTAAAGTTGAATGGACTGACGGCGGCTATAAATCCATCAATGCCACGATAACGCATCGAGTTCTTCGTGACCTTTATGTTCTCGCTGATGGGCTCGTATTTGACGCACTCCTTGAGAAAATAGGCGTGAATGCTGTAAATAAGGGAGATGTTTATTATTCTAAGGAAACTGACAATAGTATCACCTAGTTAATAAATGACATGTATAAATCGGGATCAATTGCAAAATGCACATCGAAAAATGATTTATGAAATGATTATGAAATAGAAAAATTGTATTTTCAAACCGTATAAAATCGATGAGCTCAGCGGACGAATCGATTTCCGCTTGAATGACCGTCTTAGCCTGTCCCAACATGGTGGCTGCATTCAACTCCTGACGATATTTGCCCGCCATTAAGTCAGCGGCACGTTCCCAAATCTGTAAGCGATCCTCCAGCGGTACTCGATCCCATTTTGTCTGCGTTTCCACAGCCGTTTTGATGGCCTTCTCCAATAGTTTCTTATCGGCATAGTAGAACTGCGCCAGTTTGTGCGCATGATTGTGTGGCATCACTTGATGCATCACCTTGTCCGTTTTGTACTCCTTGCCGCCAATGACAATGGGCACCTCCTCACATTTGGCGGCGGTGCTCTTCAGTGCCTGTTGCAAGGCTTTGCGTTCCGCGGAGTTTTTTCGATAACTCAATATGGGCTCATTCATAACACCGACATCCTTCAGCTTTGGTTGTGCAACAACGCTGCCCAAACTGCGTACATAGCTGTTTGCGATTGGAGAATTGCAATATTATTAAAGATATGCTTATTCAATTAGATTAAATCATACGTTTGAGCAATGCTTTGCGGCATGGAGGAGGAGCCGATGGCTGGAGAACGCATCAATCGTAACATCTTGTTTGCTGGGAATGATGGTCTGGGTTCGTGTGTCGACTCTGATTCACTTGTCTCGTTATGTAAACGCTAAAATTTTGTCGCTCTGCGAGATAACAGAAAAAAATACAAACAAAAAAATAAAAAAAAACGTCATTATTTCCATTTATAGCGGCAGCTTTTTTATCAGCAACCTTGAACGTTCATTGGGGGTCTGACTCTGGCAGCCGGCGCAGCGTCGCGTGATTTTTACTTGATAAGCAGCCAAACGTGCGGCAGCCACACGCCCACTGTCAATGTTACCGATAACAAAGTACTGTTAAAATACTTTCATTTACGTTTATATATATTTACAATGAAATCAAATGTCTCGTGCGAAAGCAAATGCCAACTGGGCAAGTGTTGTGTAAACGTGCGAGTTTCTTTCGCAAAGCGCACACAGAACGTGCACACATACATACACACACAGCCACACACACACACACATGCATACATATATATATATAGACACACAGGTATCGGCAAGTTTTAACAAGTATCAGCTGTTCTCGCTATGCTGAGACTGTGGAAATTTCCCACTGTCAAAACTTTTGCATGAAAGAGGGAAAGGGATTCCTGTTCTGGTTTTTATATTAGATATATTAAATATGATGAGGGTAGCTCGAGCAAGAAAGAGCGCACGAAAAGCACCCCAGTTCAGTCTATATACATACATACATAAGTGTTAAGTCAGCTATTTTTTTATATTTTTGTTGTATTAATTTCAGTAAATATGCATGTATATGAATTTATTAGTTATGTTTTTATTCTGTTATATTGATTGATTTTTATATGTATAGCATAATATACATATTTATATATACATATATTTATATATATATATATATATATTTATATATATCTGTATGTAGTGTAATAAATGGTCACAAGTTTTTGAGGCCAAGTAAAACATGCGCACAAATACAACGATACTCAGCTGCAAGCTAGATATACACAGATTCTGACTGACACACACACACTTGGATGCATGTATATGTTTACGTACAGGCGCAAATTGAATGCACTTCGTTTTGTTGTACGGGGGCCGCATTACGCAATGTTTTGATTTTGCTCTGCCATTCACTTTAGATATATATATATAAAATTTTTCACTGAGGTGCCAGCATTATTAATTGCTAAATTTTTTTGAGGGTCTATCGCTATTTAAAATTAATTACAGCTTACTGTGTGTGTGCTTTATTTTGCGAACGATCTGGAGGGAGTGACACGAGAAGTCTTAATGATTGTTTGGCCTTTGCCTACGTATGTATGTATTCATCCGTTAGAACAGAATGCCTGTATGTGTGCAGGTGTGCTCAATTTTTAAATTTTATTTTCATTTCACAGCTGATGCCTATCGATAGTTTTGCCGCCTTCCAGTCACTTCAAGATTTATTACTCTAATCATGTTTGAGTACAAGAAATTGAAGCAAGGAAATAAATTGTTTTAAGTTTGTCATATTTTATGAACCAATCGACTAAGAAGATTTCAATATTTTAACGATCGTATCTATGACATTATATATGTTTTTTGTCTATTTGCCTTTTTGTCTTACTATTGGAATAGTATGTATTTCAAAAATTGATAACTCTCCAGAATATATCGATTAATTTTGCGTGCGAAACATATCGCTTAATTTGGGCAGCGCGCCAAACCTGTGCACCACTAATGCTTACGTTTTGCAGCACTTGAATGTGTTATCGATTATGGCGGGACGTTTGTATTTCTTGTAATTTAATTTCGTTTAGTATTTTCCTTTTAACAAATTATGAGATTTGGAAGATTAATCATATTTGAAATATATAAATATATATATATATAGTTGGGTAGCACATAACAGACTTATTTGTTTTTATATTAAAATCATTTAATAGTACAACAAAATCAGCTACAGTTCAATACTTAATCGCTATGTGTATGATGTAAGTGTTTAATTAACTTAAGTATTTGTCCAATGCTTCACCTAACCATAATAGCCTCCACCGCTACTTGCACTTGCGCTGGCAAATCCTCCGCTGCTGCTCGCAAAGGCTGTGTCTATAATAGAAAACAAGTCCAGAACACTGACATATATATACAATGCAAATGCAGAATCTTGAAGAATTGTTAGAAATGGTGCATTTTACTCACTCATCCCACTCCCACTATATGGATAACCATATCCATAGCCCGGGTATCCATAGCTTGGATAACCATAGCCATAGTTTCCTCCGCCGCTACCGCCGCCGCCTCCTCCGTAGCCGTAGCCAGGATATGTGTACCCATATCCGGGATATGAATAGTACGATGGATAGCCGTATCCATATCCATAGCCATTACCATAACCACCATAGCCACCTCCATATCCGACACCCGCACCCGCACCTGCACCCGCACCAGTGCCCACTCCTCCAAAGTACGGATATCCACTGTATTGCGATTGCACCAGTTGGCACTGTAGCAGGACGGCTAACAAAGCTAATAAGCATAGCCAAAAACAGCGACTTGTTGAAATTCGCTGATATGCCATATTTGTGGTTTATTCCCCGGGTTCAATCTCACTGGAATTCTTGTGAACACTGCTTGGCAAAATCAGAGCGTTTGCTCTTTTTATACGCCATAAATGTATTTTTATTTTTCCAATTTCGACTCTGAAACGATTTTTAATAGCGCCTAATCATTCACGATTTGATCATCAATTGCTGAATGTTTACGTTGCTGTCGTTTTTTTTTTATTTTATTATTTATTTATTTTTTTGGCTAGCGTATTGTTTGTTCATTGGAGTGTGTCGAAAATTGCGTTTGCACAGTTTTTACAAATGTAAAGACCTTCATTACATTATCATGAGATTATTATAATTTGGTTGACAACAAATAAAGGGTATTAACGCAAACTATAATAAAATACTATGAATATGTTAATAAGTATGATGCGCATGAAGTTACCCTGAATCATTATTTGTTAACTTTTGCATCTTTAAAAAAATATAAAAGTATCTACTATAAAAAATGTTGAACTACCAATAATGTGAATGATAGGCATACATTCAAATATGGTTTCTCAGAAATTTCAGATAAGTTTAGGTTAAAGATTTTGCAACAATTGCTGCATAAAAAACTAATATTATACGGGGTAATCAACGAGGGAAAGTTAATAAGAAGCCAAGAGGAATATGATGACAAATGAAGGTTGGAATCCCATTTAAAACCATTTAAGAAGGAAATGCTACTTAATTTTTATCAAACACAAAAAAAAAGGGTTTGGAGATGAATCGCTAACTTCCTTGAAGGGTACACAATAATGCGCATATGTGCACATATTTTGTTCGTGGTAGATTGCAGGGTATCAAATTGAAATAAGTAGTAATCATATGACTCAGAACAACAGTTTTGTTTACTTTATAGGCATTTAAAATATTTCATTTTTTATTCTATTTTTTTTTGTATTTTAGGGGTTTACCAGTTCCTATTTCTGATTTAATGCATAAGCACTGCCATTAACCTTACAATTTGATGACATGACATTAAAATATCACCTGGGGTGATTTTTGGTTTAAGTCCGATTTTCAGCTCTTTGAGGTTCAATGGTCCGGGTGGTCAATGCTCATAAACGCCCTTCAATTGAGGTCAGCTGCGAGCGATTAATATTAATATTAACCACACTGTGAGCAGATATATAATTATAAATGTTTTTCTGGTATTTTCAATGCAATACAAGTTCATTGTGAAGGATTTCGCTTGGATTGTTTGAGTTCGATCGCCGCGCATGCTAGATATTATTATTATTGCTGTTACCTTGGTAAAGTTAATGACAAAGTTCTAATAACGATAATATATTTATACATTATTACTTGGAAAATGTTTCCTAATGTGAGCCACATAAATTCTGCTGTTTTTTAATCCAAGTAAAATATTTCACAAAGATAATCCATAATATAAAAGATTAATGAGGTATTGTTGTGATGAATATTGTTTTGAATGAAATGATGTACATTTTAATTGTGTTTACATCAAAAAAAGCATTAAAGCACATTAAAGTGCCGATGGAAATTTCAATAAGTGATGTTGCTGCTTTAAATGTGGGAATATTCCGAACAGAAATGATTATATATCAACTGATTAGTAATTCCGTGGAACTAGCTGCCAGCCCATTACCCTACCATTTGTTATGGCTGGCCTTATTATTGCTGTGTATCTATGTGTATAAGTTACAGGGCCAATTTGCACAGTTATTTTTTCCTAGATTGCCATCTGTTATTCTACTTGGATTGGTTGATATTATTGAAAATTACGCTGCACTGAATCTTGAGCACTTGCCCTGGCAAACGTGAACAATTTGCGCTTAAAAATACAAGTCACAAAACTTGGGAAACTTTTGTTGCATGCACACACACACACACACACACATGGGCTGTATATCACACACACACACACACACTCACACTCACACACATTACGTACATTTGCAATTGCATACACAAATTGTGCACAACATTTCATTCATTAATTTTTAAATCCAGCGCGGCCCGCTGTGTGTAGGTGTGTCTATTTACACTGCCCAAAAACGTTATGGCGACAATTTTGTTCCGTTTCTAGTGTTGTTTCTGTGCTGCCATTGTATTTGTTGGTTAGCATACCATTTCACTCCAATTCCGCTTTGTGCCATGGGCTGTAAGTGTTGTAAGCAGCTGACGTTTGCTATTTTTTTCTTTCTTTTTTATATTTTTAGCCTCCTCCTTGCTGTCATTTGTTGTTGCTGCATTATATGGCTCCAGGTGTTTTATCGCATTGTTGTTATTTCTGTTGTTGTTGTTGTTGTTTCTGTTGCGAGTGGGTTTCTGAGTGATTTTACTTTGAGTTGCACTTCTTTTGCGCATGCCTCATCTCAAATGTTGTTGGCTCCTAAATGGCACCCTGTATTGCTAGTTGTAATAGAATTACTCCGTTGGAAGGCAGCGATTATGGTATTTGTTGTTATATTTATAAAAGATCTGTTCGGTGCACAGCTGATAGATTCACACATACAAATGTGTATGGTTTCAACTTTTAAATATAATGAGTAGAATATATGAATTTGAAAATGCATAATTTAACTTCCGAGATCAATTCGATATTTTGTCTCCAACATCGAATTATACTTTCGATCCTCCAAGTCGATCTTAGATACATTATTAAAAAAAACTTTGTATTCTTAACTCGAATTTCATAAAATTTACATAATATATAATAAATGTGAATTTTGTGTTTTTTTTTAATAAATTTGGCAAGGATTATTAAATGGTAATTTGAGTTTTAGAAGTTCGACTGAATACACAAGTAGAACTGATTATGTCCAGTTTGTTATTAATATATAATATAATATATAATATTACCAGATAATAATAATATGTCCAGTTTGTTATTAATATAATCGTTATAAGTATATTACAGTGAAATATGAGTATTGGATTTACAACGTTATGCTCCACTTTATAAAACAACGACTTATTTAATCGATGCACTTAAATTTAATTCAGTTTCGAAATTCCTTATCAAAATTGTGTTGATAGATAAGCTTATAATTTTTGATGCATGATGTGTCACTACCAGTTAAAGTTAAGAATTCCGATTGAAATGCTTGTGGAGTATTCTGGTACGTTTGAGCAAAAAAATAAATGATTGGAAAAATACATCATTATCAGTCAGTTTTTTAAATTTATAATGAAATTGAAATTGAATTTTAGTGTCAGTAGGCGAACCGAGGTTGCAAGGTATACCGAGTATAAGGAATATTTGTTGCTATATATAATATTTCTTGCTCAGGATCGACAGCCGAGTCGATCAATCTTCCCGTCTATATAAAAACCCGGATCTCAGAGACTTTACATTTGAAATGTATAAGCTCTCGAATACCAGCCTGAATACAAATGATGTATTGTTACGGTGCTTCGGATCCTATAATTTTTATTTAAGTTTCTGATTCTGAGTCTGAATGTCAATTATGGGTAAATAAAAAATCAAATTAAATGATTTTTAAGTTGCATTATTCCCAGTCTAATTCAGTAAAACATAAACATAAAACATATATAGTAAAACATATATATATATATATATTTGTTCATTTACTAAACTTTGTATATAATACTAATATATTTAGCTTCATACATACTAAAATTATTTAGCTTCTTTGTTCGCTTGATTTAGTTTTAAATTTCGAATTAAATTTAGTTTGTTGATAGCTAAATACATTCGTCTCTTTTATGTTCCGTAATATTTTGTATGGTTATTGGAAAATATTCCATTAGTGTCTGAATTAGTGAATTAGTTAGGTCGAATCAAGTTTACATTTTTATTACTTGAAAGAAGTCTGCCTCCATTTTGGGGACGCATTTCGACAATGAATGTATATTTTCGAATAATATTATTTTCCAAACGCGATTTGAAAACTTATAATCCATGATGAATGAGGAAAGGACTCACTCTTAAAAGTAAAGTAGTCTGTTACTGAAATATGTTTTCTAAGGAACCGACTTCTACTTGTAGGAAGTGGTACGCATTCTGTTGTTTTTTTTTTAAGGACTTATGTGGTAAAACCACAATCTGCAGTAGCATATTCTGGTAGACAATACATCATTTGTCCATTATGCTATTCCGAAACCGGCTAAGTGAACCAACTGCCTAAAGCTGACACCAATTTTTTTGTAGGTAAAAAAATGAATGGAAATTTGAGCTTAAATCGGTTTTCTTTTTACCCAGTCCTGTGTGAAGTACTGCTCACCTTTCAAATATTTTACCCCGTTGAACACACTTTACATATTAAAAAAACGTTGTCTATATGGGTAAGAGGAGTACAGAAGACAAGGAGCATCCTTCGGCAACTTCATTACACATTTTTCGTCTGGCAAAATATGCAAATTGTTTGACCAGCTCGACACTCAAGCGTCGGCTACTCATTTTTGTTTGGATTTTTTCGTGTAATTAATTAAAAATTTGTTTCCACAGCAAGTTTATTCAGTTTTGGTTATTTTTTTTTCTTTTCATTTTGGCCTGTTGCCTGCTGCCTGTTGAAATTGAAAATATAAAGCGGTAATTAAAACTTGGAAAATATGAGACCGACAACATTAATTGACCTAGAAGGGGACGACGCGTCGAGGAGATCGCAAAATGTCGACAAGAAAAAAAAAGAAACGAAAAGAAAAGAAAAGAAAAGAAAAGAAAAACTCACTCATGAACAAGTCGAAACTCACTCAAAGTCAGGTGCGTGCCAAATGCAACTGCAAATGTTACGCATACGCCGCATGTAACAAACGAGGCAAGGCACACGGATTTCGCTCTCGCTCTTTCACTCTTTCGCTCAGTGACAATAAGTGCATGCGAGAAAAACAAAATCAATTAAAATGCACTCGAGTTCATTTTCAGCTGTGTGTGTGTGTGTGTCTTTGTGTGTGTGTCTTTGTGTGTGTGTGTGTTCTCTTGTAAGAAATGTATTCTTTCATTATTTAGCGTGTATGCTGCCAAAAATAAGCAAAAGGCAAAAGGCCGCTAAACCCGAAAATATACCTCCCATCCCCCTCCTTCACCCCTCTGGAGACCATAGTGATGCGCTCTCCCACGCTGTGCCCTTACTCAGTGCTACTCGGTGCGGCAAAATTTCAATTCAGTTATTTGTGCAGTTTCGCTCAGTCAAGTTGTGTGTGTCCTGTGTGCGCTTCACATCACCAGATCAACCGACAACCGACAAACGACAACGGACAATCTGACAATCGACAACCAACAGCCAACCAAATTCAACTCTAGCCGCACAGCAGCTAAATAAATAAAAAGACCAACGTTTGTATTGCCCACGCTGCGCGCCTCTCAATCCAATAAGCGTCGCCAAACAAACAAACTGCATTAGCAACCTGCCCCAGTGGCAATCGCCAGACGCCGCCAAAAACCGCAACAAACGTAATCATAATAAACAGTCAGTGTGTGTGTCCGTGTGTCCCTGTGTCCGTGTGTGTACGCGTGCGAGTGAAAGAGAGGGCGAGAGAGTGCCACTGTGTGCGTGTGTGTGCGTGTGTGTGCGAGTGTGCGCGTATTTTCTAACTGTACTTTGGCGCCCAAATTATCAAACGGGATAATAACGAAACCAATTAACAATAACCAGAAACCAATCAGTGAACCAAACCAAAGAATTTATAATTAAACGCAAAACTCATTGATTCGATTAGCGTCGCCATTTACAGAGCAATGCCCATAAATAAATAAATCCATCTACAATTTTGACGGGTGAGTTAATGGACTGTTTTATTTGCCAACTCGTATATGTATTAACATTTATATTTATATAGTCACATATGTCTCATATGTTGTTCGTTGTCTAAAATGAAACATTTCAATTGATGATTATGCCCATGATTGGAGTACATGCATCGATAAGCAATCGATAACGATTACAAGAATTACGTCTCTGCGGTAATTTCTACATGCAATTATACAGTATTATATTAACTTATTCTCAGTTGCTGCGGAAATTCCTCATTCGTTTTCGAAGCGGAAAATATGTATGCAGATAATCCAATTAATTCCATTTAATCTCTGTTCCTTTCAATACTGGCTGGGTATTTGAATAAGCCATGTGAACAATTGAAGAACCGTCTTCAACCCCAAAAGTTTATATTTTCTTGACTAGTGCTGATGCTAGCCAAGTCGATATAGCCATGTCTGTCTGTATGTCTGTTTCTATCCGAACTAGTCTCTCACTTTTAAAGCTATCGCTAAGATGCATTTTCTCAGGTTTTGATTTGATTCTTAATCTATTTTCTATATATTCACACACCTCTAAATTTTCTATTCTTTTTCTATTCTAATTCTTAATTATGGGCAAGTTCCCATCACTACTCCCATTTCCTTTTTAATTTCATTGACAAGCAATTTCTATTTGTAGACATCATCCCACAGTGTCGTTTTATAAAAACTATCACCCCAATGATAATCGGCTGACAGTGGTTGCTCATCACCCTTAACTTTGAGCAGCTTCTACTTTCAATGGCCGCAGTTACTTGCGACAGAGTCCAGGGTCTGGGGCAATGTAATTAAAAGCAATTCGGTGGGTAAATCCTATTAAATGTTTAAGAAATTTGCTCGGTTCTCGCTACGTCAGAGCACATTGTTCTCGGGCGAGGACAATAGTGCAGGCAGGCAGAACTAATTATAACTCCACTAGAAACTAGAAAATATGGAAATGAGCTAAAAATGAACTTAGCGAGACAGAAAGCAAATGAAGTAACTAATGATTTTAAGGGCACCAAATTAGAGTACAAAATTTAACCAATAGAACACTTTAAAAAAGAGACCAGCGGCAAAAATTTGCACAGCGAAAATATCAAAAGTATAAATATGAAAAAAAGAGAAAAGAAATGAATGAAACTATAGAATACAGAATACGTGCACAGTAATGAAAGGCCTGGAGCATAAGTTTTAAATAAATATTTGACTGTGTTTATGTGCATGTAATTTAACAAAAAACAAAACACAAAAAACAAAAAACGAAAAAGAAATAGAAATAAATGCATATAAAAAAAGCAGAACGAAAGCCAGCCAAAGAAACGGACAAGAGTTGTTTTGAGCAAGGAGGCTGGGGATTGTGTGGAGAAACTGCAGCACATGAAAATTATGACGAATTATATTTAACTATGGGCAACAAGGACGTCTAAATACTCTACGGGACATACTACAGACACTAAAATTTAATTTTTGCTTACACATTAAACATTTATAATTTAACAATTGCAACAATGATGACATACCATTTAAGTAATACGGTAAAGGTCTAAGTTCTTTCCATATGCACGAAGACTAGCGATTTAGTTATTATACCCTCTCTTTGGAATTAAATGCTGCTGCTGGTGCTGGTGCTGCTGCTGCTGATGTGGACGCTGAAGAGTGGGCTAGGTAAACATGCAGAACAACAAAACTACCTAGCCTGACTGACTGCCTCACTGTTGACTGGATGCACGTTGCGTGGTTGAAGTGCGGACAGAGGACAGGGTACGGAGATGGTGGTGGTAGGGGTAGGGGTTGCTTTGCTGCATGACGGATTGGGGGTATGCACTATTAAGGTCTTAACAACGGCGACGATGACGACGACGCAGTCTGGCCCCAAAAGTAGGTTGAGGTAGCCGCCAAGCGCCGCCATGTTTAGAATATGCACACAAAGCGTAAGGCCAACAAAAGCTGCTAAAAAGGGTTGCCAGATGATTGCGGGGCATATCTGTGAACGCGTGAGTGGAGGATGGGTTGCCAAGTGGGGCATGGGGCGGTTGGTTGTTTGGCGGTGCAAGCGACTGGTTGGCTTAAGGACGGGCAGCCTTGTTGCTGTAGACAGTGTAACAAAAGATTTGCTTAGCTTTCATGTAAAGCGTAAAATACAAACAATTATGCAGCTGGTTGGTGGGATATAAACCGTATCCCTTGCCATGAACCTCCCACCTCCCACCACCCACCTCCCACCTCCTAACGGCAACGAGCCCGCATTTCCTATTTAGTAGGCCGTCGAGCCACTTGAGCCCGAGACTTTGCTACTTGAAAATTTGGACAAAGGCACCTCGCCTCAGTGTAGGCGACCGTTGCTTGCCTGCTGACGTTCTGGCAATCTGCCCTTCTGACGTGAGTCGAGGCCCACAAAATATGACAAATTACAAAATAATTGTGCGCACAGTTCAAATGTGATGTCCTCGTTGCTGTTGTTGTTGTTCTTGTTATTTTTGTTATTTTTGTTGTTGCTGATGTCCTCGTTGTTGTTGTTGTTGTTGCTGCTGCTTCTGTTGCCGTTGTCGTTGCCGTTGTCGTTGCCGTTGTCGTTGCTGTTGTCGCCCGTCCAACTTGCAATATTAATGAACTCTTTTACATCGTCTGTCATTTCCACCGCATTCGTCGGCCAACGCAACCGCAATGTTGCGATGAGTTTCCCATTACCCCGTTACTCAAGCTTACCCGATAACGGTAACCCGTCTGTGCCTAACTATTTGCCTTGCTGCGGCGTGGGCGTACACTCCGCCAGAAGGTGGACAGAGGCAGGCAGCACCACCATCGCGTATTTTCGTATTTACTTGGAACCGCCGCATGCCACCACCCACCCACCACCCACCACCCAACTGCGCTTATGCGTCTTCTTATTGACATAATACGTCTATATTCGAATGACTTTTACTTTAACTTTGTGATTAACTTCTGGTCACGAAATTTATGAATGCAACTTCTTTGAATACGCCATCGACACTTTTGTTTAACTTGTCAACTGAAAATCTATTCAGAGAGGGTTGAAAAATACGTTGAAGACGCAAAAGTTAAGATTCGTTCATAAAAACAACATTAATGTATTTTAACTGAAATGCGTGGAATTTATTTATTCGAACATATTTTCCTGTAATTTTCGAATTACAGATCTCATTGTAAATCTGAAACCAAAACTTCGAACTGTTATCTTTGGCTAGACGAATTATAAGTTAGGATAATCTACTGACATTTAAATATTCAATTCTTTTTCAAAAAATGTTATTCATATTCACATTTGAATTTGAAATTTTCCTTTTTCGTTTTATAAAATATATTTTCAATTAACAATTTTCTTTTCTTATTTTGTTTGTTGTACTTTTCTTAAGATGCCTGTTTCAAGTCTGGCTTTGAACTAATTATACCAAAACTGAAAACTAAGCTGATATATGACACTTAAAACTGATCCTTCGACCCAGAGATCATTTGGCAGATACATATAGATATAGTGGTTCAGTCCACTCACCTTCAGCAGAAAGGTCTTTGGCTGAGGTAGTTCTGTGAAGCTAATCAAGAATCAGTACATACTTTATGAGTTCGGAGAGGTCTTTGATGGCTTTGATGCGTTTCAAACTTGATCACAAAATTATAATACGTGGAAATAAGAACGTACAATGTGAGTCCTGAGCAAGAGCTGCTTATTACCGTAACGCTCGAGCTTGTGATAATAAAGCGACTTACCCGCACGGAACGGTTTAAATCATTAACAATATTTTCGTCATAATTCGCCGCAGCTGTAGCTGCTGGTGCATCCTGCCACTGGGGATGCGCACGGGGTTCGGGGGTGTGGTGGAAGGGCGGAATGGCGGAATGGCATGCGGGCTGGCATCTATTTGGCTCCCAAGTGAACGTGGACGTGCTCGCTGCGCTTAAAGCTAGTTACTCAAATGCATTTTATATGGCCCCCTGGCCGTTAAAATTTTGTTTGCATTGCCTCGCGGGTATTCATAAAAGCTTGAGGATATGCATCGATGCTTTAAGCTGACAGTTTTGTCGTTGTCGAGCAGCAGAGCAGAAGAGTAGAGGAGAGGAGTGGAGAGGAGAGGAGAGGAGCTGGCATTGTCGTGACGAGCTAGTTGGCGTTGAAACTAAAAAGGAAATTAAAGGAAAATGTGCGTTGCTGTGCGAGTTTGAGTAATGGAACTTTATTCGGTCTATACAAACAGTTGCCAGGACTTGCTTGCTGGCAAGACAGACAGACAGACAGATAGACAGACAGACAGACAGACAGACAGACAGGAATGCCAGTTGGACTTACAACATGCCATCATTCCGGCTGTGTGTGTGTGCTGTGTGTGCTGTGTGTTGCTAGCCAAAAACTTATTAGACAGACGGAAATTGAATATTGTTTTTGTAAAATTGTTAAATGCTTTTTTCGCTCACAGCGATTCGTCCCCATCTTGGCTGCCGTTGACGTGTCCTTTTTTTCGCTTGACTCAATTTTTTTCCTCTTTTTTTATTGTTGTTGTTGCGTTTGTCAAGTGTGTGGTTTTCACTCTTTGTATGACTTTTAAATTGTTTGTTACAAATACGACATGTAATTAGCAAAAAGTTGTCTTTTTTTTTAAGAGTTTATTGCACAAATTTCCCTCTAAAAATGGTAAAGTAAAAATAAAGTTTTAACTTGACAATTTCAAAACTTTGTTTATCGAGTAATTAGAGCTAAAATATATTTAGATGCTAGTTAAAAACATCAGAAGTTGAATTGAACATTTTCATCCAATAAGGGATGTCCTTAAAGAAAATGAAATGAAATTAAATAATTGTTATTTTTTCCAAAAAATGAATTTGCTGAAAGCTATATTAAATTAAACATCTTCATTTATCATTAATAGTAAAACATCTTCTCTTTTGTATTCTCGTTCAAGAATTTTAGCTTCATTGGCATCGATCATTAATTTAGTATCTAGAAGTCATTACACCGACGAAAAATGATTACTACCGATTCAACTATGAATTAAAAGTTGTGAAAATTGAGCTGAAAACCCATCAATTCGTCATAATCTTTAGCTGTCGACCTTCAAATTTAATTCATCAAAATATGCAGCTAAATATAGCTGGTTCTCTTAATCGTTTTCAGAATTTTTTAACAATTTCAGGGAAGACATTTTACAATTTGGGTTTTCATTCACTAAACATATGGATTGCTAGAAGGCAACACAAAAATCCGTTCGAAAAGAGATTACTCCGTGCGTGTTTTGCAGGCTGAAAGGTCAGTCCAGGCAAAGTTAAAATATATATATTGGTAGCCAATAGGCTAACATATCTATTAGATATCGATATCGATATCGTCGAATACGACGTCGGAAACAAGCATATTATGAGCCTGATATGGGTGCCTGCTCACCAGGACATTGCAGGCAACTGCTAGGCTGATGAGCTAGCTAGGAAAGGAACTCTATTACCCTTCCTGAAGGATAAGCAAGGTGTATGCATGCTTCTAGCTACCTGTAAGCTCAGTATCAAGCAAGAAAGTAGACACAGCTCGAATGATAAATGGCGAAACGCAAACTGCGGTCGCAAAGGGCACCAAACATGGCCCAATATTAATACAATACACAGCAACTGGCTGGTCTAGTCTTTGATCTTAGGTTTGACACGAGTGTAGGAGAAATCCGTGTTAGATCACAAGGTGCCAATCGTGACCGTTTAACCTAACCTAACCTAACCTAAAGATATATAAATATATATAAAAAAGCTAAATCGTCGAAGAAAGTATGGCAGATTTTAAACTTAGCAGTGTCATTTAAGTATTGAGTGGCTTGACGACTTTCCACAAAATTGATGAATTCAGTGTAACTGCTGACGCTGAGCGTGAAATCAAGATTTGTTTGTTTTCTTGCATTCTAATTAAGCTTTATTGACCCGCAGCTGGTTTCGTTGGTTGAATGCGTTTTATTTATTTCCGTTTTCGTTCTTCTGTGCATTTCAATTAATTCGCAAAAGTTCTTGTATTTGTGAGATCTGCAACTTATAAATACTATTGAAATAAATTTCAAGAAAACTTAATATTCTCAACTAGCCAACAGAAGTTGAGCACGATGTGACTGCTACTAAAGCGAAACGGCTTTTTAAGAATCACAAACAGTTTGTATCAAAGAATTCTTTGCATCAAAGCATTACTCGACGCTTGACTTCATTTCAGACGCATTTTCCGCAAAACTAACAGCATTAAGTGGTTAATTACCTGAAGAGAACTCGCGTCACACATACGACCCGTTTGTTGTCCTGGTGAATAAGTCAAGTGCCTCCGACGGCTACACATAAAACATTTCAGCTCACGTCATCATTAGTTAGTTTTCGTACCGTACAAAATGGCATTAAGCACAGAAATGTAAGTAAATGCTTTTAAATTGTAAATAAGCCGACGGAACTTGTACCTGTTCCGCAGACTCTGCTGATTATTAAAGCAGCTTTTGAATCGTTGTCTGCGGCATCCTTTCCATCTTTCTCTATATAAATATCCCTCTCTCTCTCTCTCTCTCACTCTATCTCTGGCTATCTTTCTCTCTCTCTCTCTATCTTTTAATGCCACTTTACTGTGCCGCTTGGCTGGGCTTATACTCTTTGCTGGCGTTTGAGCAGCAGCTGCACAACTGTAGTAACTGCAATATCTGCAATGCCACTTTGCATAGTCGTCGAGGCTACACACACACACACACACACAGACATAGATACAGACACACACAACTTTGAACTCAGAATTGAAGTTCAATCCTCCGTTTCGTCTTGGCTAACAAAAAACACAAACGCATGTAAATTGGCCAATTTTGTGCTGTCCCTGGCAGGCCAATCCCCCTTCATCCGCACTCCAAAGTGGAAATCCTTTTCTTTTCATTTGTCTTTTTACTATATTTGCTTTCTTTTTTATATTTTTTTTTTTGGCGTGCACATCTTTTGATTTGCAACTTGCGCACTTTTGTTGCTTTGCTTTTTTCATTTTATTTGTTGGGAATTTGACTATCGCCGAAAACCATTCGCAACTGCAGACAGAGAGAAATGCATCTCCGGGAAAACTTGGCTGAGGTTGCCCTGCCAAAATGCTGGAAAATTAAAATTGAAGCTAATGGCATTGTACAATTTATATGCATATTCATTTCCTCCTACAAAGAGAGACTATTAAGGTCCTGACTACTCCTTCAGTAGGAGCTGGTTTGTAATTCAACTTACGACTTAAAGCTAATGCTAATCCTGATCTTTTAAATGATTTCGGCATTTAAATGGTAATTGAAATACTCAACTGTCATTTACATAAATTCTTAAAATAAAAATCATTTCGATATATTTCCATGCATTTTGTCCAACTCCAAACCAAAGTGAAATCAAATATATACCTTAAATCACTATAAATCCCTGGAATCAAGCAACACACAGTTGGCTTTTTCTTTTTAAAAAATAAAACTTTCATCAGTGAGCTTAGTTGTTCCTTGAGACAACTCGTATAATACATATATAATGGCCATATAGGGAGCACTTCCGACTTCCTCCGAAGTAAACGATTTTGACTGCTCCTTCTGCTTACTGTAGACAACCCCTCTTCCCTCTCGCTGGCAGCTCGAGTTACATCAATCAAGTGGCGTCTTGCCTGCAAGTGCAGCGGTAAAGTATGCTACAGTTTTTGCACTTAAGTAGCTTCTGCAGCTGGTGCAGCATGCGTTTGTGGTATTTATTGTTGCTGCTGCACACCACACAAGTTGGCAATATATTGTGGCACAGTTACATATCTGCGATTTGTCTTGGCAACCAGAGCAGCAGCAGCAGCAGCAGCAGCGGCATCGTGAAACCCATTTTGACTTCTGTCGTCTGCTCATTAAATTTTCATATAAATATTATGCTCAAGCAAGAGCACCAAATAATTAATGCCTTCGTTAAACTTTGGCTGACCGCAAAAGCAGCTCGCTGTTAATATCCACTCAAGGTGTGTAGTCACTGAGCAATTCTAATTTGATTAGCATTCAAGCCGTCCTTGCTGCAGTTGCTCCCATCGCTCCACTTGGCATCTCAGATTGATGTCTGGCAATCGCTTACAGGCGAGCTTCATTAAAAGTTTAGAGGCAGCGATTGGTTGCGGTCTTTGCTGAGATAGAGTTTCAGCTCGAGGTAAACTACCCGCAACATTTCATTAAAACTTAGGTCGCCAACTTGCCTAGAATGCGGGAAAAGGCTGCTCTCGACAAATATGTGGCTAAGGAATGATTTATTATGGAATAAGCACCGAACAATTCCGACAAACCAATCGTATTCAAATGAGTTCGTTAACTACCTGGTCTGGGTATTTATTTTTGGAGATATTTTAACTAAAACATAGAATCAACATGCTTGTCTGAAAACATCAAGAATATCAAGAAATTTGATTAGGGGCTATACAATAAATTGAATAAAGAGTGCCAATTAATGTATAGTTAAACTGAATGGAATACGTATTATATGAATAAATATTGATTTAAACAAATTTTATTTCTACATCGAGGTGTTGGTGGCAAGAACTGAGCAGCATAAAATATTTAATATGAAATTCCAATTGAAGTGGAGTCTGCTGCATGATTATCTAATGCTGAGGAGACCAAAGTGTTTTTTTCTTCAGTATATGGTAATAATTTTATAATCATTACCAAGTGCCTAAAAAAAAGCACCCACAAAAACATGTAATTAAAGTGGAATTAATTGAATAATAAATAAATGACATAATGCCCAAGAATTGTTGTCATGCATATTCCAATGCCCAATTAGCCCATTTCACATTGCACTCAAAACACTTGAGATAGGAGCATGTTGTAAATACATTTACAGATTTCGCTTGCTGTCCCTGTACAATTAAATTAACAATCTTTTATGCATTTCTAAATGTTGGTCGCTGCAGATTTTCAAAATCAAAAATAATTACAGCAAATATTTCAGTTTATTCTTGTTGTTATTGTTGTTGTCGTTGTTGCTGTTGTTTCGTTTGCCACTGCGGCTGCTGCTGCTGCTGCTGCTGCTGTCTCTGTTGCCATTTCGCATACTTTTGCGTAGCATTGTAAGCAAAATAGAGGGAAAAAGTGCAGCTATAAATAGAAGACATCAGTGGCGAGTGGCAACGACGCTGGCACTGCAAGTGCCTCCTCATCGGCTGGGAACGAGACGAGTGCCTCGGCCAGTGGATTCTCATCGCATTGCCAAATGCATTCGCTGCCTGACAGCCGACGCCTCGCCTCGGTTGAAAAATAGGAGGACGAGCAGGAGGACAAGCACGGGGATGGACATGGGGACTGGGATGGAGATGGGGATGGGAATGGGGATGGGGGATTCTGGCACTCAAGATGTCACAGGGCTGGCAGTAAAATCTTGAAAACTTTCGCTCTTCGAGTGCCCGCATAAGACCCAAAGTTTATTCAGCTCGATAAGTGGGTCCTTAAGCAATGAATCGAATGACGAAATAGAAATATACCATTATAAGTGAGAATAAGGCGTTTAATTAGTATAATAACATCAACATTTTTAAAACGCCTCTGCAATTGGTTTAGGTCTTGTTATGCAATATAAATTTGACAAATCAGAAGTTTACTTTGGCATATTAATTGGCAATTAGGTTGATTTGAGACTACATTTTAAAAGACAAACTTGGCGACATTATTTGAGTGTTTGTCCTTAAACTTTTTCAATATGAAAGAAATATTAAAGGTAAATTTGGAAATTTTCTACAAATATCTAAGCAAAAGTAAGAAATTGTATTATTTTGTAAATAAAAGCAGCAATGATTAACCACACTTAACCATAAACGACTCGAATAAAATGATATTTAATCAGAAAAGTTATAAATACTAATAATAAATCGAATGTTATATATTATATAAATATGTGTATTATGTATTATGTATTATATAAATATAAACTACCTTTTATACTAAAATGATTATTATTATTATTATTGGGGGTTTTCTTCTATCACTGCTAATTCCTGCAGGAATGTAAGAATCTTTGTCTGCCGGTTTTCTATGTCATTCGAGCTTAAAAAATATTTCCCTAGGGTACTACTTAGTTTGGTATTATGTGCTCTGATGAGGATTCTTTCTCATTAGGTAGGTGACTTAAATTTAGTTATAAAAACAGAAAGTCATGCCCCATAATATCAGTGTTAAGTGCGGCTGCATTGCAGCCCTAGTGAATGGCATCACTTGTCTATTAGTTTGCGTATATGTTGTCTATATATTATGTACTAAATCTGTCGTTTTCCTTCAATATGTCAACGGTGTTGGCCGTTGACGCCGCTGCCGCGATGCCATCGCCATCGCCGTCGCCATCGCCATCGCCATCGTCTTCGCCATCGCAGCAGGTCTCTTTTTTGGGCTTTGCTCTCGGCTGGCTCGCTGGCTGGCTCGCTGGCTGGCTGGCTGGCTGGGTTGCGTTGTGTGTGTTGTCGTCGTTGCGAAAATTTAATTAATGTGAAAATTTGCACAGACTGCGTCTATTTATAAGTTGTTGTAAGTGCTCGCCATTGCGTGCCCCTAGCCGGCACTCCCCTCGCTATTGGCCCCTCAACATGTACTATGTATGCCATGTGCAACGTAATTGAAATTTGTGCCGTACGCAGCCCAGGAACTATTCGAATACTTTGAATACTGGAACTTTGTTTGAATAAGCTAATTTCTCTCTGACGTGGCGTTTTACTACACGCCAAAGTAACCTTGTTCTTTTTGTTCGTTTTGTATGAATGTGCCTTGTTGCCGCTTTAATATGCAAATGTGACATGCTGGTGATTTTCATGTTTGCATGTCAAACAATTTGACGCGTTGCGAATGCTCCATTTTGGGCGGATCACGGGTGGGTGTTGGAGGGGCGTGTCCAGGCGCCAGAGAGTATCCCGAAAGCATCCCGATGACGACCACTGCAAACAAAAGCACTCGAAAAGCTGAACAAGCTGACAACTGTAAACTGAACTCAATGTCAACAGGCTGAACCCTTGACACGCTTTTGTTATACCCTAGCTAGAGCTAGAGTCGCAATGGCCATGCCAAACACCATCATGCTGACCATATCATCCCTTTATATAAGAAAACATTTTCCTACAATATATTAATATGTATTTATAATATAATATTCCAGTCCAGTAATAAATATATTTTTATATATTTTTTGTATCCATGTTTAAGTTGGAAGTTAAATTGGCATTCAATTCTATATTGATGATAAAAATGAGCTGTTTACTTCTATTGACATTTCTGCACATTTATATATTAAATTGCCAACAGGGTATTTCATTGCCTTTTAGCTGTAATTGAGGAATGGTGAAACGGTTTTTGTGTTGTCGAGTTACTACAAACACTATCAGACACAGGTGAACTCTGATGTAGTTTCCCTTTCGCAGCGGGAGGTGGACGTGCCTGCTTGGAGAGTCTTGAGAGCATCAGTGAAAAGTGTAATTGAGTTTTGATTTAAAGTCCTTTGATATCTGACACAAGACCATAGACCGGCATACCACCTGGTTAGGCAACTACTTTAACTTGGCTGGCTGTTCGTGTGATATGCTTGACGTGCTTTTGTTAACTTATCGGAAAAGTCAATCGATAAGCTGCCGTCCTTGTATGTTTGTGAATAGGTCGGCAATGCCCAGACTTCTGGCCAAGTAACAAATAAAAATAGTTGCAAGCACAATAGAAAGTTCTTTGCAAATTGATTTGTTGCAGATGCTTTTGGGTTTTGCGGTGCCATTGTCAGGCAATGCCAGTCATGTGGTCTCCATACTCGAATTTGGTCTGATACTTTAATTACTTAGACTAATTGAAAAGTCTTTTCTCGTCTTTTTTTTTTTTGTGGCTACCAACTGCAAACTACAGATTCCATTTTAATTAAACTCAATAGTTAAAGTGGGAGTTCAATTCCAATTGATTTTTACGCATTGCCTACAGGGCTGAGCCAAAATGGATTAATATGTTATATGTTTCACCAAAATTTAGAAGAATACTCGTTTTGCGCTTCTAAAAATTCCCGAATTAGTTTTAATTAAAAATGAAAATTTGAACTGAAGTTTCCATTTAGAACGTAAGTGTGATTTGAAACAGACGATCGACAAGATAAGTTGTAGGGAATTGCGGCTTCTGTGACAGAAGGGATTGGAAAATTTTAATTGCGTTCATCAAATATTGATTTAGTGTTTTCTGATTGGGAGAAGGTCAGGTGTTTAACCTTCTTTTAGAAAATATGAGGTTTTCGAACATGAATCGGATACTTAGGAACATGCAGATTGAGTGGGAAAGTACTTCTCACTTGTCTTTTCTCATCTTCCTTGTCAGAACTCAGAGGAAGCCTCACAACTGGGCTGGCTAATCGCGAGCCACAAATCTTACTGAATATTCTGCCACTCTAGATTCATAGCATTATATATGTAAGCTGTTTAAGGCAACAAATCAAATCAAATATTATCCTTCAATTAGTTTGTATTACTATGAATTTTAAATTTGACAACATTGCAGTTTTAGACACAAATTGTGTATTCAAATTTTATGAAGTTATGTTAGTAATGATACTTTAATTGCTATGATTTTAGTTATTAAAAATTAACAACCACCAATAGTACGTGACCATAACATGTATCTAGATGTAATAGCAAAATTAGTTGTAAATAACCATAACTAAAATTGTCCACTATTTAATGTCGCAACATGAAAACTTTGAAATTTAATTATTTAATTGGTTCTAAAGTAACATGTAAGAAGTATAAGAAAAACATAAGAAAAATTATAAGAAAAACATAAAACAAACTTCAAATAAAAATAAAAATGTTTAATAAAGTTGAAAAGAACGGTATTAAAATGAAGTAACTTCTTTTGTTCGTGTTTTCAAATGAATTTCTTCTTTTTTTTTGTATTTTGCATTTATATTTTAAGCATACGGATTTGTTGCAAGTTTTCTTTTCTATGAGACTGTGGAATTACAATTTATTCTGCAAGACTATTCATATTCTTTCTAGTCTTCCATACGTATATGCAAAGAGTTGCTTATCGACTCGCAACTTTATTTCTACATGTTTCTTCTCATCTTAAAAGTTCGATAAGCCATGAAAATTGTTTTTTATTTTATGAAGTGTGTTGTAGCTTTCAGTTCTCTTTGCGTGCCCCTCTGCTTTTCATTGGCACAATAATCATAAAAATCTTTTACCCTGGCAATTATGCTTAAGTGTTCAGTTAGCGATTTCGTTAAACTAATATCCACTGTTTTCCTACATAATGAGCTCTTAATCCTTATCACAATTACAGGCGCTATCCTGCACCTTCGTGGCCCAAACTCATTACAGCCTCATTAAAGCGTAGCCTTTTGGAAGGCAGCGAAAAAAATATTAAAACGAAGCTTAAATTTGTGGACCCGTCGCTCCTTTAAACAGTCAAACTGTGCAGACCCCTTTATAATTGCCGCATATCGTCGCCAAAAGCAACTCTAACGGAAAATATTTTGTAATTTAAAACGCGAGCGCGCCAAACCCAAAAAACCAGCCGCACACCTTTGTGGCAAAGGAGTTACCTCAAATGTCAGCGGCGTTGCGGGGGGCAGCCAGTTGCAATGTAGCGCTAATAGATCCCAAAGCAAAAGCCCACTGGGTTCCACTGGGTTCCACTGGGTCCCACTCTTCGCACAGCGCCCCCCTGTCTGTGTGTGTGTGGGTGGAAGTGGGCGGAACTGGTACTGGAAAATGAAAAACGTTTCGCTCAGGTTTCTGCGCTGGGGCAAGAGCAGCCACACGAAGTCAGCCAAAAATGTGTTTTCAAAACGAGCTAAAACCCAAAAGCAGTGCACAGTTATTTTAATTAGAAACGAAGCAATTTGCATATTAAGTGCGAAAGAGAGAGAGGGAGAGAGAGGGAGAGAGAGAGAGAGAGAGAGTGAGAAAAAGAGCAAACGGCATGCAAAATTTAAATTTTTTTCAATTTAGTCGAGGGCGTTTTTGGACTCTGGGGATCAAACAAACAATAAGTTAACTTAAGTGCACTTTAAATAAGTGATGAGGCTGTTTTTAGCAACAAATTAGAGAAATGGCTTAGAAACAAAATGCAAACATTTAAAAATTCCCCACTTTGAAATGTTTTGCATGGGTTTGCAAATAAACTGAGCCAATTTAAGTAGCAAACCATGTTTTTACCAATGTAGAAAAATCAAAAACAAAAATAGATTTCATTAGAATTTTAAATTAATAGCAGTAATTTAGAAATTAATTAAAGTAGCTTAAAATTATTTGGCTTCCCACATAAATAAAGCTTGGCAAAAAGTTTTCATTAATTATGAATTTAGCGCGAGGTGAACTTAAACTTGATGCAATCCTTGAGTTTCAACATTTTCCATGCAGATTTCCCAACCCCACGCGATTCAAGTGACCTTTATATTTACATCTTGATTGTGATGACCCACTTAGCTGAGTTTTCTAAATGAAAATTGACATATAACTGTGATTATCACAAAAGCTTTTCACTCGACCTTCTCTCCACAACCACAACAGCAAATTGTTGTTCAGATGTACATATTGCTTGTGCTGCGATTGGCAGAGAGAAAGATAGAGGGAGCGAGAGTGAGTGAGAGGGGGAGGGGGAGGGGGGGAAATGGTCGCAACTTGACAGCCAGAAGAGAGAGCACAGGCAATCAGTCAATCAGTAAACAACTAACCGAGTCAGTAAGTCAGTCAATCAAATGCAGAAACTCAGAAATCTCGAGCAATACCAATTGATGACAGTTGGTGGATTGGAGAGGTGTCCTTAAACGTCTTAGGAGTATTCTCTTGATTTGTTGGTTTGCTTGTTTCATGTAAAAAGGTCTGCAAAGTGTATTCCCCACTTTGCCAGCAGAAACCCAAATTCAATTTCTTTTTTGTTATGCACCAGAGGACATGCAAACAAAACTGATTTGAAATGCAGCAAGCGGTGGCCATCGCCAGGGGCATAACATTTGGACATTCTTCTATCCACCCCCCATCCCATCATAAGACGTGATGGCATGTAAGCTGATTCTCAGCAAGAAGAAGGCACGAAACGAGAAAAAAGAGAGACAGAGAGAGAGAGAGTGAGACAGATGTATGGCAAATGGACATTGAGACTTTGTTGGTGTTAACAATTTTAAAGTGACAGAAAGTGTCGGCTGCTGTCAGCACTAAGGAAATTTGAATAGGCAAATAGTAAAGTCAAGACGAGGCAGATGATGATATTCTACTATTATATGATAACAGGTAACGAGGGTTGTTCATTGAATACTGCACTATTTCCACTTCACACACAATTCTATTTTGCTTATATACCCCAAATGAAATGAGGGACTTGCCTAGAGTTATGCACCAATGGTTTCCACTTGTAATTTTGTTTTGAACTTGTATTACAATTAAAATAAAATGACATTTGAAGCTGATCAACGAAATTAAGTCATGTCAGATTTGAAGCGACTTAATCTGTCCGTCCGTGTAAAAAAGCATTCTCGACTAGAGCATTCTAACTGGTTTTGTTTTTTCCTCCTTCTTTCGATTTGTGCAGATTTAAAAATAAATTTGAACTGAATTATTAAGCAACTCTCAGCTAATAAATCAAAGTATTTCTTTCAAGCTTGTAATCTGACTGAAACTTTAAAATCTCAATAGCATTTTTGCAAGAGAAGCTGAGCTTCTCCAAATGCTGATAATTGAATTTTTTAATAGGCACCGCAAATCCACTAGAATAAACTAATATAAGCCAAGTTAAGCTTCATTCTTTAAGATACTGCTTATGTCCAAGTACTTTTACCTTGCTTAGCTTGTCATTTGCCCAGCTAAAAGCCCATAAAAATAATGCCACTGCAAATCTGTTCCGCAGCCTATTTCGTATTCAGGGCAGCACACACGCAAAAGCATCTTCGCGACTTGAGAGCCTTCATAAACTTTGACGATTTTTAATTGCCCTCTTTTCTAGATGGCCTAGGCCAAGCATGTCATGGATCAAATAAGTTAAAAATATGTAAATCACCACGTCGCTGGCCTTCTCGCATGCAGAAAAACACACAAAAATCGACAAGGAAAAGGAAGAATATAATAAATAAATAAATAATAATAAAAGAAGGAAAAGTGGAAAAACAAACCTATGAAATTTGCACATCATCATTATCAACACAACAGTGAAAATTATCTGCTGAAGTGAAGTTGGGGCTCAGAAGCCTGTCCAAAGGTACTAACAATGTCGCAGCCACAGACTGTGTGCCTGCCACCACCACCACCCCAACCCCTCCCGTAAAAGCATTTAGGTGGCTGCGATGACGACGACGCGTCAAATGCCTCACGGCGACTTCAACTTTGTTGCTGTTGCTGCTCGGCTGTAACACAGCAAATAAAAATTGAAAGCAAATGAGACAGCAGAGACTCAGAACAAGGAGGCGGATGTGAACGCAGACACGGGGACATGCGGATGTCGTTCTCTGCTGTCCCGGTCCAGAAACCGAACCATAGACCACTCCACTCCACTCCACTCCACTCCACTCCAAGCCCCAACGTTCCCGACGCTGACAGGCAGCTAAAACGCCGAGTGTCGAGTGTCGGCCTCGGTCTCGGTCTCGGGTTGGCTTTTCGAGTGGTTGATAATGCGTGACAGGACCAGGCCAGACCGTCAGCAACACCACCCACAAAAGAAGACCCCTCTCACCCTCGTTCTGCACGATTTCTGAATTCAAATTTGATGGCGGCTGTGTGCGGTACAAGAGCGCACAACGTCCTGCCACCACAATTCCCGTTTTCCCGTTTTCCCATTTTCCTGGCCGGATGTGAGACGACAGCGGCGTTTGTCTATTTCGTCTGTCCCATCTCATTCTGTCTGTGTCTCTACGTCATCCGACATCCCTCTTCCTCTCTCTCTCTCTCTCTCTCTCTCTCTCTCTCTCTCTCTCTCTTCCTGCTCATCACTGCTATTCCCGTGCTCCTTGCGAAAGTTTAAGCGAATTAAATTATTTGCTTTTTAGATTTCAATATTTCCGCAGTGGAGATTTTTAGTCGATATCAGTGGGCCGTAAAGTGGTTTCTGGCTGCGTGTGTTTGGTTAGGAGGGCATCTAAATTGAGTTTGATGATGCGCTGTAATCATAAAGTGCTTTGGGGCTGAAAATATCTTAGCCTGGGTTAGCTCAGGTAACTCAAAAGCGATAGACTTGCATGCTTCCTCCTATCCTTATGTCTGCAAATCGTTTCTTAGCTCCACTTTGGAGAAAGTGATGTAAAAATATGGTTTTACATGCATACAAAACATATGTCCATTGAACTTCCTCATACTGAACTGGCGATGATGCTGACAGCAAGGTTATGTTTTTGAATACTTCAAATTACCCACTTAAGCTTTACTGTTACTGCCTTTAAAATGTTATTGATGGTTATGAGGAAGAGAAATTTACATTTCACATTATTTATAGCACAAAACTTCGTATTGTCTTCGCTGCTTCTTTTGTTTTTGAATTTAGCCTGCACTATCTACAAATACAATTTTAAAGAAATATGAATGTAAATGAAAATATAAAATATAATACTCAAACTAGAGCACTAAAGAAAAAAGGAAAATGGGCGGATTGTACAAACATAAATGATGATGGGGGAGGAGTATTTCTTTGTATCACAAAACCGTACTTCATATTAAAGTCAAATTGAAAAGACTTGTCAATTCTTATTTGTTTTATTTTTAGCGTCGTTTGCGCTTGAGGTAAGTTTGAAATCATTAAAATGTATAATTTATGCTAACACACAAGAGCAAGCAACAAAAATGGGAAAAAAGCTGCCAGACTGCCAAACTGCTTTCAAGGTTTTCTTTTCTATTTAAATTCCAACTCTAATTCAATTTTCCCGCTGACTTTGCCTTTTTGCCGCGTTTAGGCGGCAGAATTACTTCGGAAAAAATTGTATATATATATTTATGTATACTATATAAATAAGTGAATTTAGTGTGGGAAATGCAAGCATGATTATTATAGCACAGCTAAAATTTTTTATTTGATTTTTTACTGTCTCGCAGGCACAAATATTGAGCCTGGCAGATATATATATATATAAAGAGGGGGAGGAGTGGGAGAGTAATGCGTTTCAGTTTGAGTTTGAGTTTGAGTTTACTTTGCATGGCCAAAGTTTGCCCGGCTTGAGACCAACTTGACTCATACCCACTGCCCGCTGCCGTGTTGCCCGAACATGCGGTTGGACTGTGCATGAGGTGGTTGTGGAGGGTTCCAAAACTATTGAAGCGCACACAGCGCGAAGCGCATTCATTTACTCGGTGTGGGCGACAGGTACCGTACTATGCCGCCCTGCCACATGCCTCCCCCCACATGCCGGAGTGAGCGAGTCCATTGCACACTTGAATGGCCGCGCAAAACATGCCATCATCATCATCAAAGGGAAATTAACCTAAACGGCCATGAAGCTGCTTGCTGGGCGTTACTGCCACTGAGGTTCTTGTTACTGTTATTGCTGTTGTTGTTGTTATCGTTGTTGTCGTTGTTGCTTTAGCTCTGCGGCTGCTTTGCACAGGGATTGTAACTGGAACGCTGACTGTGAATGGCCATCAGCAACTCCTTCTGACTCTTCGCCCACATTTTTGCTGATTATGAGGTTGAGCAAACTGCAAAATGTGTTAACCTCCGGTTTTGGTCGCTCCGTTTTGATTGCCGTTGCTTCTTCCCCCATCCGTTCCACACACGGACAGTTGAGCCAGTGCGTCGTTGAAAGCTCCTCTCTGTGAGCCATTCTGTGTGGCATGCAAAAAACATCCAACTCGTCTTCCGTTATTTGGTGCTAATTGTGGCTGATTTTGCAGGTTAACTGCGCTAATTGAACTCCTTATTGAGCCGGTTTGTGGGTTCATCGATACGCCCACTCAGCTATGAGATTTTAGGGGCAACATTATTCATCTGGCTCACTTGAATTGCCCCGAGAAATGTGTACTTCGCACCGGATTGAAAGTTTGTCGGATGTGCGCCTTGTACACAGGATATTGTCAAACTTAGTATTTCCGCTTGCTTACTTTTGCTTTCTTAGTTGAAAGTAATTTTTCTTACACATAAAAATATTTAATTTAAGAAACAGTGACAACTAAACTTTTGTTATGCCCATAGGATATTGTCCAACTTGGCATTTCCATTTCCGTCCTTTTGCTTTCTTAGTTGAAAGTAATTTTTTTACACAAACTTTTACATATAATAATCTAAGAAACAATGCCAACTAAAGGGTTGGGGTTTTATCTAAATGAACTTTCAATTTAAGCATGGTTGTTGTTTTACTTATTACCTTCTCGAGGATAGTTAATTTAATTCTTATTGGTGTAAGGAATATATGTATTCCTGTTCGGAACACTGTGGCTGGGATGTGTGTAATGCATTAAAGGAGACATCTGCCACCCAGTCTTGCTCATCATCAATAACAGATCTGTTTCTATAAAAACTATTTTCTCGGGTTTTCAGCAGTCTTATATATATCATATATCAGTCCTTAGAAATTATAGAATGTATATAACCAGGGGGACTTTGGTACGTTAGGGTATATATTCTTCGGCGTGCTTAAGTCGGACATTTTCAGTCCATTACCGATTGAAATGCGGATGAGATTTGACTACTTTATCTTTTTAAAGACTTGCGACAGTTTGGTTACGTAATTTATGGGATTTAGTTAGATTTCGCTTGGCTGTTACATAATTTTCTTGAGGAAACTTCACACCGCAATCCCATCAGGCAATACCAAAGATCTGTTCACCCCTTAGCAGTTTAGACGGCACTTTTCATAATTACCCCTGCCGTGCCGCATGTCCTCTGTGCCACAGTGCGCTCGGAAATTCTGTGGCGGCTTTGGCCAAAGGACTCTGGCAGCTGTTGTGGTCCACACTTTTAGCGTGTGACAAATGAAAATACATGACACTGTGCCCTTGTTGTTGATGTTGCCTTTGTTGTTATTGTTGTTAATGTTATTGTTGTTGTTGTTGTTGTTGTACTAAATGAAGCAAGTGCACAAAAAGGCTAAGCAAGCATATTCTTATTAGAGGACTCTCTGCCAGGTAATCCACATTTATAAAAATAGTCATTAAAAGGGATGCTTACTTGCTGCTGTGACAACACACAACACACAACACAGCACCCAACACCCCCCACTGACCCGCCCAGCTTTATAAATACATTTTAATTTAGCTTTGTGCATTGAAACATATTTAAATTAAAGAGCAACGGCTTGTGAAATGCGCTCGCTCGCTCGCCATATGTGAAGTTGGTCGTGTCCTTTGCCATTTTTAATACAGTTTATCAATGTCCAACGGGTAATACGCCTTTGCCCCACACTGAATCGAACTTATTTGCGCTTCGAAGCGTGCTCAATTGTGAGAAACCGCTCGCTCAGTTACATATGTGTGTTAGTGTGTGTGTGTGTGTGTGTGTCCGGTTCAGTGCTGCCCACAAAACCGCTATTTACATATACTTTCATCACATGGATTTGTTAAGTATTTGTAGATAATATTTTCATTAAAATTACGATTCGCTTCACTGATGCCCCTGAGTAGGAATTATGTTGTTGTGTGTCTTGTGATAAAATCTTCAAATTCTTCTCGTCTAGATTTAATATCTATATATTATTCATATCATCTGTGTAACTTTTACAAAACGGATTCTTCTTGCAGCTTGTAGCACTGGGGAAACGAATAACAATAAAGAAAACCAAATCAGTCTGATTTTAATTTGCTAACTTTAATTATTGTTTTGATAATATTATCCTGAATAAAAATCCCCTGTCGAAATAAAAATAATACAGTGTATAAGACAATATATGCTTGCAATATTATAAATATTTCTTATTTTTTAATATATGTATATAATTTTAAATTTTATCAAACATTTAATTTAATTTTAATTTGTCTTACGTTTTGTATTTGTTGTGTCGATTGACTTTAGTTGATATTAAATAAAATAAAATATAAAGATAATTTATATATATAATATATAAATATAAATATTTGATTACGTAATTATTTCGTCCACTTATTTAAGTATATATACATTTTCTGCCGGTTAAACTGGTCCATTATAATTAAAAGCAAATAATAATATTTGATTAACAGAGTCACCAACTGTTCAATAATGAATACAATTTACAGCAGGACAAAAAAAGAAAGTAGGTGGTGGTTAAAAAAAGGATCTTCCTAGTAGGTCCAACAAACTCAAAAGGGACTGCTTAAAATTCAGCACGCGTGTTAATAATAATAACACCAAAATTTACGATTTTTCAATTACTCTTCTAAAAAAGAATTAAAAATCAGAATATTCACTAAGCGCTGTTTTCAAACATTTCCCTAAAAAAGGCCAGACGTGGCAGGAAAAGCGGTAAACTGGCAACACTGGGCGTGTTTCTTCTGCTGTCCTGTTGTCCTGTTGTCCTGCTGTCCAGCTGTCCTGCTGTCCTTCTGTCGTGCCTGTCATCCGTTCGATAAAATTAAAACGTCTGCTCATGTGCAAACCTCAGACCAGAGCAGACCAGAGCAGCCCAGAGCAGCCCGCCCAGACCAAGTTTGCTTTGTTTATTAACTTGGCAATGTTCTCATATCCAGACGCTCTGGCCAGTTTTTCCCACTCGGTCGGTAGCCGACAGTTCCTCTTTCATCTCTACAAAGCGGTACATTCAACTTTGTCGTGCAGTTTGAAATGCAAGTGGGAGGCACGTAAATAGTAAATATCCGTTGATAGTTATTTTAATTGATATTGGAATAGTTGAAGTTGGCAAATTGCCAGATTTGCAAAATATGGTTGGACAAAGTAGACTTATCATTTTTTGATTGACTTTGCGGATAGAAACAAATGGATTTAGGCGTAGTTTGATTATAATAAAAAATCATACGTGAATGCGTTGGAAATTTTATATGGGGCATTTAATGGTCATCATCTAGATACGATTTGTATTGCTCCTTTCATTCAACTATGATATCAATGATATGAGAGCGTTTCGACTTTTTTAAAGCTAATAGATTTAAACTTGAAACAAATTCTTGTATTACGATTTAAGTGCATCGCCATTTTGCTGCAGTTTTAAAACTGGAGTTGCACAAAAATGTTATTTTCAACATCTTTTTACACTAATTTTAGAGCATTACGTTGTCGGATTTATCCACTGCAATTTTCTTATTGCCATTCTCGTTTTAATTCGACCGCCCAGCGATGCACAGTTGCTGATTTAACAAGTTTTGTCCGACGGTGAATAGCAACAGACACAAACAGAGAGAGAGAGAGGGAGAGAGAGAGAGAGAGGCAGAGCACTGGGGGATCAATGGCCATTTTGCCAACTCTTCACTTTACTTATTTATCGATAATTGGAAATTGCAAACCTGTTGTGAGCCACCTTTTGCCGCACCCATTTGCACACATTCAGTGACAATTTGCCATTCTTAGCCATATTATCGGATAACCAGCAGCCATAGAGGCAAGGAAAAGTGAACCCAGGCATTGATACATTGATTCATTAGCTTGACAATGCCTCTAAATGCCATTACTGAGGTTTTGCATTGGGAAAGGGTTGATTATTCATAAAACTGAGCCCTTCACTAGCACAATATAGGTGCCTGTTTCTCATATAGGAGTAAAGACCGACTGGCAATGCCTGCATGTTTAAGATAAATGTCAATCCCTGCCTCCCATCAGGCTCCTCTCTTTGTCTGCCTGGCTGCCGTCTACCCAGGCAGCGGGTTGCAGTGGCTAATGAGTTGCTAATTAGAACTGCGTGTGTAAAATGTGACTTTAAATTACAATGAGCTACAGCGAATTGTTGCAAGCGGATGCTAATTGGCTCACTTTGCAATTTGACTCTCAGCTAAATATAATCATCGAACTGGAACGGGTTTAGGGAAAGACTGTGGATTGCCTCGAAGATCTAAATATGGGAAAATATATGTATATATGTAATACCCTAAAAGATATATGCATGAAATATAAAATTTGAGATAGTCTTTTTACTGAGACATAAAATAAATATACACAAACAGCGCCCTTTTGATTATAACTTTTTTTGCCTATGCCAAACCACAACTTTCTAGTTTTTGTTTATCAATGTATATTTTAAATATGTTATAATAAAATTTACCTGCAGCCGGTAGGAATAAACTTATATATAAATAAAAATAATAATAATATATAAAAATAAAAAAAGAAGTTGCTTGTATAAAGAAGAAAACACTTGTAAAATGAGAGATATTTGCATTAAGCTTATATAAAATATGGCTAAATATAAACATCTTTTCAAGATTTTCGAATTAGTATATTATTTATTCATTATAGTAATAAAATAACTAAGCTTTCTGTTAAAATACAAAATAAATCTTTATAAAAACTAATTTTATTGAACGAAAAACAATCGAATTTTTTTTAAATTTATGTAAAAAAATATATATATATATGTATTATATTACATACTATATAATAAAATTATATTTTATAACTAAATACATATTTGTGTTAACTATTTAATTATTCAAAAAGCCAATTAAAAATATATTTGGAAGCTTAAAATAAAAACTTATTTAAATAATTTTCATTACAAGTTAGTAAAATATAATATTATATAAGTATAATATTAGCTAACTTTCTTGTATATTTTTTTTAATATTAACCTATTTTTAAACTTTGCTTATAAACATTACTCGGTTAACTGATTGGATGTGTTGTTATGATATTGACATAAACCAGTAAAAGTAAAATTTCTACAAAACTGTAAATGACAACGCTTATTGGACACAGATAAGAAAAGCCATTGACAGCATTATTATAAAGTGTCTTTAACATTTGCATATGTCAATGGGCTATCGTCGTTTATCACAAGCCCTGACAACTGTGGATATCTGCTCAAGTGATTTCAACTAGTTCGCTTTGCACAGCTGCTTAACAACAAGCTACAACCTTGTCCCAAACAGTCTCAGGGCAACTTCCACTTTCAGTTCAAGCTCATTTGGATTTGTGCCTCAGCTGCATACCACAACTGAAACAGCTCAAAGGCTTTTCATCAAGCGCCTTAATGCCATTCAGGGCAGCTTTTGACGACGCATTTCTGTTGAGCAAATTTGTTTTGATTTTGTTTTGATTTCGTATTTTTTTTTCCATTACATGCCACATACAACATTTTCTACACCATTGGCCAGACAGATGGAACTCTGAGCATTATCCTTGCCGAACATGTAATTAAAATATGCGCAATTAAAATGAAGCAAAGGAACCCCACAATGCGCCTAATTCGAGTTCGAAAAATGCAGAGACGACACTTCATAAATGTAATTTACATATCACATTTTCCAGCAGATGGGAGCCAGGCATATAAATTGAAATTTCATTAAGAAAGTTCTCGCTTTCGCTTATCGCGCAGCATGCGAAAGAGAGATGAGACGCTCTCAGTGCGCTCATCTGCTCTCCTGCCACTCTCCACTCTCCTCCCTCCTATCTCTCTCTCCCTATCTCTCTCTCTCTCTCTCTCTCTCTCTCTGTCTCTCTCGTACTCTCATGTCACTTCAAAATTGAAATGTATAATGGCTTTTGCATGTATGTACATACATATTTACATGTATTTATATACATAGATATATGAGTGCGTATGTGTGTGTGTGTGTGTGTGTGTGTGTGTGTGTGTGTGTAGGCGCACTTGAGCGACTTAATTGTGTCGTGTTAACGTCAAACACATGCAACAAACATGTGCAAACAAATGTTGTGAGTGTGTAAGTAAATGTGTGTGTGTGAGTGTGTCTGTGCTGTGTGTGTTTGTGTGTGGGTGGAACTCTTCGGCACGTTTATGTCAGCGCCGTGTTGACAGATTCAACCACCCAGCAAAAAACCCGTTACAAGCCTACCTTTTGCTCGCACACATACACACATACACACATACATGTATGCAGAGCCACTCTTTTATTTTATAAAAACACATACATGTACAAACATTCACTCAAGCGGCAAAACATATCCGTACACATCCGTTATGCCGCCAACGACCCCCAAAGAACACACCATCCTTTCTGTTCGCCATCGCCATCGCCGTCGCCGTCGCCGTCGCCTTCTCCCGCCTCCCGCCTCCTTTACCGCCCCGCCCCGCCCCGCACAGTGCCTGCCAGGCAGCCATTGCCACCTGTCATAAATTTCCATATACGCGAGAGGTTGAGCATTTTTTTTTCATACTGCATCGTACAGGAAATGAAATACTCTTTCATCTTTTCACCTGAGCATGTGGTATGTCAAACTGCACAGGATTGAGAATTATAGCTTTCAAATAAAATATAATTTTTCTTTTGTTTATAATCTCAGAAATAAATAAAAGAGAGAATACAGCTATAAAAGAAAAAAGACTATTTCCGGATTATTGACAAAACACTGTAGGATGAAAAGTCATCTAATCAAACGGGGCAACGCCGGGCAGCAGAATTCTTACTTCTAGATTAGAGATTTAGAAGTCGGCTGTTTGGAAAGTATATTTTAGAAATAGAAGAAATAAGTACCCTTAACCAAAAGAAGATTCATACAATTCCCAAAGAAGTTGCAAATTCGCTACTGAATAACTAAATTATAAATATTCAACAACTGAATATATTCTTTACTTAATTTTCTAAAACAAAAAACCAGCGTGTATTAAAAAATAGTTCGCTAAATAATCACTTATTTTATTGCATATAACTATAACCATAATATAAATAAGAATATAATGTTTAACAATACGATTACTTTATTTAGATATTAGTTTTACTACCTTAATATAAATTACTTAAATAATTAATGTAGAGCTGAAGGTTGTAGCTGCCACAATGGCTTCACAAATTATCTAGTAAGTTTCAAACTTTAAGCTGGGCTCTGTGAGTAAATAAATAAATATCTAACTAATTTGTAGTAGGTAACATCAATATGAGGTAGCTAATCAAATTAATTAACTGGAATTTAATAACCAATGTGAAGAAATTAATATTGATATAAAAAAATGTTTTGTTTCCATGGAATATTAGCCAATGCTTTAGTTATTATGTGAACATTTAAGCCACATCCACTTTACTAATTTGTTCATTTTAATATATAGAACAATGGCAATTAGCATTAAATGCATTAAATGTTTACTTAATAAATTCATTTAAGTTGTAAACCTGAGTCTTGCCTTACGCCAAATTAAAGCATTCTTTATTGTTTTCGGCATTTACTTTTGCACAATTACTGTTCGAAGTAAAACTAATTAGTTTCGCTGTCGAGTCAGTGGTCCACAAGCATAAATTGACTTGGAATTTGTGCTGTTTCATCTGGTTTCATATTTCAATGGGGCCCCACCTTCGGGTAGGGCATGATGCGAACTTTTTGGCTGAGTACTACGGCATAAAAGCAGCTGTTCCGTTATGATTGGGGCTGCTCGGGGAGCTGGCGGCTTATGCATAATAGACATACTATATGTGAATGGCTGGAAAAACCATTTCCATAACTGACTCAACGATTCTGCGTCCGCATTTCGATTATGACAATGCTAAAAATATCGCGAGTTAAATTCATATGCATTTTTTTCAATCACCGGATGCCCATTTGACTGACCATCCATTTTCCTCTTTCATATGTAGTTTTTTCCCTTCCAACCATTGTCTGCGCAAATTCAATTTTCAATTTCACAATAGGTCGCTTTCGAACCTGTCGACATATGCGAGAGTTGGCCAAAACTGGCGCCGTGCTGATAAGTTTTAAGCCTTGAGTGCTAATCAAATGCTGGCGTCCAATCAATTTGGTCTCGATGTCTGCTAATGAACGCTTTTGCAATAATGCAAGACTGCCCGCCTGTTGCTGATCCCAGTCTCAGTGTCTCCCTTCCCCTCTTTATTGAAAAGTGAAAGGCAACTGAAGTGCAACAACAACACACAGTTAGCAGTTAGCCAGCAAATCCAAGTGGCTTTAAGCCCCTGGGGACTGACTGTATTGTGGCCAGTTGACAGTTTCATTAGTTGGTTAACATGCAGAAGGTGCCAGTTGCTGTTGCTGTTGCTGTTGCTGTTGCCTGTTTGTTTGCATTGTATTGCCATGTTGTGCAGGATATTGGCTGGCTTGTCCAGTTTGAATGCTTGCTTGCTTCCTTGCTTACTGTCGTGGTGTGGGTGGCACCCTGTCTGTGCCTTGCTTGTTGTGGCGTACGCCGGAAATCGCCTGATAAGTTTACGTTCACATGATGCCGCACTCTCTCTCTCTCTCTCTCTCTCTCTCTTCCTCTCTCTCTCTCTGTCTCTGTCTCAACGCCTTTTTGTCTCCACCTCTCTCACTCGTTCACTCTCTCCTTTCTGTTGCTGAGCGTTTTTGTGTTCGCAGCTGAAAGCTTTCATAACTTGATTTAAATTTTAAGTTTTGACCATTTCCATGTGACATCCTTTTTGGTTACTAACTTAATTGTGGCTTTACTTTTAGGTTCGCTAAAGTTTTCAATTGATTGTCAATGGTAACATATGTTTACGACAATTTTCATAAATGAAATAAATTCGACTTGATTTTATTGTTGGAATACAATGTTATATAGTTCGCCGTTAAGCTCAAGAAAAATGCGTAGTAAAAAATAAAAAATAAAGTTCGATTCAATCTTCTCTACAAAAATGAATAATTTCTACGATAATATTATTATTTATGATTTGTTTTTGAATTATTGAAGGAGATAGTAGCAATGACAATAGCGATAATAGCTTTTAATTTAATATATATAATATATATATTATGTAACTATTAAGCATTTTTTATAGTCATTTATTATTGCTAGGTTTGCTTGAACAAATAATTAAAATTCTTGAAACTAAATTTGTGAAATAATTTCTTTTTGATCTATTTTTTCTTTGCTTGTTTGCCTTTTTTGTTTTCATTCTTCAATATTTATCTTTGTGAACAAATACCTGCATTTTGGCTGAACATCATTATTTTTGTGTGGGTGTAAGTCGGATGCAGGAAGTAGAAATGGGGACGGAAATCTATGTTGAAAAAGTCTACTGAAGTCGCATGAATTTAAAATGTGGTCCACTTACTAAATATTATTTCTGATTGATTAAATATAAATATAAATTAAATATTTACAAAAGCTACTTAATGATTGAAATGAAAAGCAAAATTTTGGTGAAAATCTAGCAAGAGTTTTAACCAATTATGAAGTATGACTTGATTTTTAATATGTATAGAAATTAAAATTATAAATAATTTTGGATTAAATCTCAAGATACAACCAGAATATAAGTTTTAATAATGTTGAAATATACGAAAAAAATTATAAAAATTAAAAAGACTTCTTTTACATTTTTCAAAAATATATTTCTTAATAAGAGAAAATATTTCTAAAAAGTTGAACGACTTATTTTCATAATTTCTCTTCCGGCTGCAATTATTATATTATTGCCATCATCATGAAAATTAGACATCATTTCTCCAATTTTTAAAAGAAAATCTCTGGTTTTAAAAACACATAACTTTCCGTTTTAAAAATATATTTTCTGATTTGAAAGTAGGTAAGTGAAATATTTAACTTGAACAAGCTCTGTGCAATAAGCACAATCAACATAAAAACTTGAGAGCACAATTTGTTGTTAAAATAATACAAATTGAAGTTGTTTTACCTCCGAAAAGTTCAATCACACTGTTAAATATTCTCTCTACAAATCTATTTATTATATTTTCCTTTTATTTCGTAAATCATATAGAAAAAAATACTTTAAATGGTGGAGATAGCTAAGATCCTTGTTTAAAAGGATACTGGAATGAACAACAGACAAATTTCAATTAAATTATGTGGTTCGGCATCAGCAATTGACGACATGTTAAATTTAAAAGAATACTACAACAAATAATGCTAAAAAAGCAACGTCAAAAAATTATTACACAGGCAGAAATCTGCAATTCTATTTGATTCAAGTTTACAAATAGCGAAACATCGAGTTCAACATTTTCATTTTTATCAGTTAGTAATCGATTGCTTTGGAAGAAACTGAGGTCGAAGACAGTTAACGAAGGCACGCCACATAGCCAGATTAAATGTTGCAAAAGAACACATGTCCTGGACCCAGGAGTGGCAAAATGATTTTGATTTTCCAAACTGTTTAAAGTATTAATTTATAGAAGTCTGAGAGATTTTTCCATGCTCGAAGCTGAGGCGGTGCTTCACCCATGATCTGAGCTGCATTCAGTCATTACAACAGGACCTTAATTTGTAGAATTTCAGGCCACATGAGCTCGGAAGGTTATATAAACCTGTTGGACAAAGTTTTGGTCAACTTTATAGCTCATCAACCAGACCGGAATTCCTTTTTCCAGCAGGATAATGCTCCAACAAATGTGCCGCGAGCCTGTCGTGGGATTTTAAACTTTTAGAATGGTCAGCAAAATTACCCGACCTAAATCCCATAGAGAACATGAGGGGACACCTGTTCTGTCGAGTTTAAGTGGGTAATCGAAAGTTTGAGACAGTTGAACAGTTACGAAAATCCCAATATCTGAGTTCTTAAAAGCTGTCAAATCGAATTTATTTACAAATCTGGAGGCTGAACACAATATTAATTTGTTATTTTCATGTCATTTCCACATGTTGTAGTAATTTTATTAGCACTTAACCTTAATCTCACTTTAAACAAAACAAAAATTAATTTAAAATGTAAAGTTAATATTACAAATTTAATTCCTTTTTTATTTGACGTCTATTGAAAACAGCTAACAAAAATATGTAAAACATTTTCATTTAAATTGTATAAGGACAAATCAAGTGCCTTTAATCGAATTTCGCGGAATTTCTGTTACATTTACACAACTTCATAATAAACATTTTACGCATATTTAAATGGTTCTATTGCAAATCCGAATAGCCTATAAAAATTGACTGTTTTAAATGTGAGAATATTAGTATATATATATGCTCAGCATATATATAAAATTTCATTCACAAATAGTACAATGCTGAGAAAATGACTCAATGCTGTTAGTCTATTACATACATCGCTGAGCAGCAGTGTCCAATCATAGCCCTTTTCAAATTGGAAAAACCATTTAAACCCGGCATCAGCTCAAATCGCCTTACAAAATCGAACACGTATACACCTTTTAAGCAACTCTCACATCTGACCCCCAACAACATCCCTTTCAAAAACGAGAAAATGAATACGACGCACACAGCATCAATTGGTTGTCGTTTTGTGCCGTTGACCCATAAAAACAATAAAGGCAGCAGCATCATATGTCCTGCAAACTGCGCAGGACAGTGCGGTGAGCAATTCCAATGCAAAACTGAACAAACTGTCAGTTGCAAGGGCAGATCCACAGACCTACACCCTATATACCTACACGGCAAAACACAACCCAAACATAACACTACACGTCACCAGCAAGCATTTCTTTTGTTCCCGTTCTCCATTCTCCGGTCTCCAATCTCCTTTCTAATTCTCCTTGTGCGTCACATTGCCTCCTGCACCTGCCAAAGGACATACACAGCTGAAAAACAAACACGTTACACTCAGAGAATTTGATAACGTTTAAATGATGCACAAAAATTCCAAAACATACAAAATTCGGTAGTCATTTTTATCAAAACAAGCAGACAATTATTTAATTAATTCTTTTGATTGTAATTGATCAATGAAAACATTTTCAAATACAACAATATGGAAGATATACAGATATATATATATACAGGCAAGTGAAGATCCGATTATTGGACACAACTATTAAAATTCCGTTTAACAACAATATAAGCAATTTTATTACCCACAATTTTAATAATTTGTGTCTCTTTTTACTATCGAAACAATCAGATATAATAAATATGGAATCAAGTTGGCTAGTGTTGGTAAGGTTTCAAATAAAACTGAGAATAAAACTCTAGGAAAAAGAATGCCATCAAATTTTGAGCATACAATTATCTATTTCATGTCAAAAATAAATACTAAACTTAAGAAAATATTTATACACATGAATTCGCATTGCTCTTTTAGGAAATACTGTTTATATATTTATAGGATATTTTCAGTTGCATTTTCAATATTTCAAGTTGGTCATAAATTTATTTTCGTATCTCGATCGGATGAGCTCTCAGTGTATGCACAGGCTGTCCAACTGCGGTTTAGCTCTCCGTTGTTTTTGTAACTTTGTTGGCCAACACGCCGACACACATACGTGCACCTATACACTCACAGACACATGTAAGCACGGGGACACATGGTCCTGCTGTGGCATGATAATGGGCTTTTGGACGTGGTGTCGATGCTGGACATCATGGGGCTTTTGCCATATGGGTGTATGGGTGTATGGTTGTTTGGTTGTTTGGTTGTTTGGTTGTATGGGCATTTGTTTATTTTCCTGTGCCTATAAAAGTGAACGGAAGTTAATACGTTTACCTGGGATTTTGCTATACAGCTCACGCAGGTGGCATTGTTTAATGTTTGATGTTTGTGTTGTTGTTGTTATTGTTATTGTTTCCATGCAAACAGAGAAAATTGAATTGCGCTAATGCGCTTATGGCATATATCATATAGCATATAGCATATAGCATATATCAAATGGCATATAGCTCGACGGTTGGCTCCATTGCAACACTAAACACTAAATGATCAAAATAAAAATGCCTGTGAATATGTACATACTTCTGCACCTACATTAGAAATAGCAAACAAATTGACTTTAAGTGCACAGGACCTTCACATATACAGGCCAGCTCTGCTCTGCTCTGCTCTGCTCTGCTCTGCTCTGCGCTGTGGCGTGGGATTTATAAATATGTTATAGCATATTGTTTTATGTTGGCTTAAATGTAATTGTTAGATGAAAGTGGGCGGAATAAGAGTGCCAGCACTAAGTGGAGTGCCATAAACACATTCTACGACTATACATGTATACATATTGACTGCGTGTCAGTTGTAATAATCATTTCCTTGAACTGGACGGAGAGGGAAAGCTGACCTGCTTCGACACATAAAATTAGTCAGGTAAGCAACATCGATAGAAAATTTGTTAAAGGTGTGTTACCAATTTACTCAAGCAGAACTTCACTATATTGAGGGGTAACTAAATGTCACTAAATGTTACTACTTAGTTTTTGACAATGACTAGAACGAAAAGACTCTAGACTCAAGAACTAGAACTTTTATGAGTAACTGAATTTGGCACTTCTAGTTTAACTACGGCAGATGAAAGGAAATTAAAATAAGTCTACTCAATTTCGATTAGAAATTATGTACTTATGAGAAGACAAATGTAAGAAAGTTATATGAAAATGCACACAGTATTTTATTATATATTATATATCATATATATATCTGATGGCGAAGTATTTAAAACATTAAAGTTAATTTGTGACATGCTTGATTTATAGATGAAGTTAAATTGGGATTTCCTCAATTTGGAAATGTATTTTTGAAACAAAACAAAAATGCTAATACAAAAACTAATATGTTTTGTTATGCTTAAATAGATGTACATGTTAAATTTGACTATATGGCTTTTAATAAACTAAAATTAATAATAAAATAATAAAATAAAATAAATAAATGCACAATGCGCGATTTGCTAACAAAGTCCTGAACCTGTAACAGGTGCAATTTGATTTTTTATTCCTAGAACCCAATTGTGTAAATGAATGTAACCAGCAGCAGGCAGCATATCCGAGTCCAGAAAGCATTCAAATTCTTGACCAGAAGCAATAGCCGAGTCAATCTATCCACATCCATCAGAGACTACAGAAACTAGGGAATATAACTTAAATATCTATGACAAATATAGCTATATGTATATAGCCAATTTTCATCAAGATCGATGGAGCAACATAACATTAAATATGGCATCTGCTGATCGAGCTCTCTTGACTTGGGTGTTTTACTTGTTTAACTTTAAGCAAAATTGTGCCAAGCCAAAGTGCGTCTGAGCTGCAACATCTAACTGTCTATTAACGCATTCTTATTTCATCATTGTCCGATTCTGGTCTTTACTTAAGCCAAGTGAGTGCCTTGTTGCTTGTCGTTAGTGCTGCACGTACTGCCAGGATTGCATTATTGTGTAATAGCAGCAGCAGCAGCAGCAGCAGCAGCAGCAGCAGCAGCAGGTTGCTGGCTATTTGCTGCAACTGTGTATTTTCTTCGACAATTTTAGACTTCTGCTAATACATTAAAAGCCAAAGCCAGAGCTGAATGGGCAAAGTCGACGACACACTATCAACGTCGAATGCAGTCTGCGGCGCTTTTCGTTTTTATTTTTATAATATTTTCACTTTGATTTAATATCTTAATACCTTTAAGTGAACATCCGCTTTGCCGGTTGCCTTCAGCGTTCGCTTCCGTTTCGCGTTTCGCCAGTGTGTGTGCGTATGTGTGTGTATGCGTATGTGTGTGTGTGTGTGTGTGTGCTGAAGTGTGTGTGAGTCTTCTGAGTCTTCCGCTGCGAGTGCCGAGTTCTGTCAGCGCTGGCATTATCCCCGCAATCAGCGTAACATCAAATCACACACACTCACATACAGTTCACGTGAATATATATATACATATAAATATATATGTATATAGTTGTATATAACTACTGGAATAGTTGACACAGACAGCGACTAAAAGTGGCGTAGGAAATGATGCTGTGATGGCTGCCAAGTCCCGTATGCTTTTGTATTATGAATGTAACTGTAACACGCAAGCAAACAACGAACACGCAGTCATCACAGTCGCCAGGACGAGGATGTACCGACACAGACACAGAGAGCGAGAGAGATAGAGGAGGGGGGAGGGGGGGGGGGCACAGTTTTTTCTAAACTGAACTCGACTCAGGGAAGTTTCAGTGTCTGTTGGCCGGACTGGCGCATCGTTCACATCGTCGCCGAACTGACGGATATTCCGGTGCTTCTGTCAAACGCTTGTCATTTTATTTACCATTCACACACTGACACACTCATCCACACACACACACACACCAGCACACACACCAGCACACACAACACTACTCAGCCCGGCCGAAGGCTCTTGTGTCCTGTTTAGCATTTTATCGGCTTAAAATGCGAAAATTGCAAATAAATGCGAAAAAGTTTCACTCGCTGTTGCCGAGTTTCTAAATTATTTACTCGGATTTTATTTAACGTTAAACGGTCGAGAGTTGCACAGCAGCAAGTTGTATGCTCTTGCAGCATGTAGCTTGTATTCCGTATCTTGTATCTTGTATCTGTTAGATACTTTCGATAGTTGACCCAACGCTTGAGTTGGGCACTAAACGTTATCTTTAACTGGCTACTCAATTTGTACTAGAATTCCACTTGTTCAGCTTGTTCATTTCGTGTGCCTTTCAATTGCTGTTCAAATAATGCCCATCCCCAACTCGTCAGATTCTGGCAAGTGGGCATTGACATTTGGATGCACTGTGTGCCAACTGACAGCTATTGTATGTTTGTCAATATTTGTGCTGTTTGTATTGCGAAACACACTGATTAAGTTATACTAATTATTGGAGGAGCACAAATACGACACTTTTATGTATCGATATCTTGGAATATATAAAGCAATTGACAAAAGAATTCTCGAATCTCGAAAGAGTCTCGTCTGCGAGTTGCAATATTTATTTAGAGAATGATATTTATCGGATAATGTTTGCAGCTCTAATTAGAAGAGACTACGATTAATTGACTTTATGGAACTAACTCAATTATGTAAAAAAGCTGCGTTCAATTTCACGAACCAGATTTGAGAGACCAGTTATAATTCATGGGTAGCCAGCAAATCCATAGGGGATTCAACTTACCTGCCCAACTTTAAATAACCCAGCAGAAATTTGCCCAAAAACAATTTGGCAATTTTCCACTTTTTATGCAATTAATCAAAGGCAAACAGAAACCTTAGCACAACGTTCAACGTTTCCAACTCAGGTATACACATACGTACATATGTATATATATATAGATATATATGTATATTTTTAGATATATATATTTATAGATATGACTGCAAATCGTCTGTCAGCCTGGAACGCCGTTGTCTATGGGCAGGAACTCAAAAGTAAATTCAATTAACCCTACGGACCGTTGAGAGCATAATCAAATACACTCAGCCAATACAAATAAATGTGGACGCTGACGACGGACCGTCTGCAACGTACTAAACGTAAACCAAAACTAAGCCGGAACCGTACTATAGACTACGGACTACGGAGGCACGCGCACAGTTTGGGGCAGTCCACTACAAATCAAGCAGACTCGCAGACGAAAGGTGCTGAGGAGATGGAGACAATGCCAATGCCGATGGTGATGTTGATTTTTACGAAGATTGAGAGTGGGCGTGGGGAGGGGGGAGGGGGGAGACAGAACGCTTAAACCACAACGACGCAAAGTAACTAATTATCTCGCCTTATCCCCCACAAACGGGCTCTTTATGTTTACCCAAGTCCACAGCTCTCTCTCTCTCTCTCTCTCTCTCTCTCTCTCTCGCACTGTCTCTCTCTGTCTGCAAGCACTCGAATAGGCAACATTTGTAATATGTGCGCCGAGAGTTGTTAGTTCCAGGCCTGAAGATTCTAACCAACCCTACCCTATCTGGCTGGAGAGCACAAACACACACGTGGCGCACCACGCAACCACGCAGAAATTGAATGCAAACTCGATGCTTGTATCTATCCATCTATCTATCTATCTATATGTATATATATATATATATATATATATGTGTGTCTATGTATGTTCACATTTGAGTGGACAATGGACGGATTGCCCCAAGGGGCAGCTGGCCAGTTGGGCTGCTGAGATCTCGAGGAAAACTTCACTTGAAATGTGTCAAATACTCCGACACATTCTGCACTCAACTGGTTACCCTTGGCAACGACGAGCTGCAAATACTCAGCTGATGGGTATTCACACATCTACATACTTTCTGAACTCTTCTAGTGTTTTTGTATACCCTTCGGTGGCTATCTAAATTCATTTATGAGCATCATGAAACTTGCGTAATTTAATATATTTTAGACAACATCCGAATTTTTGTTACTTCTTACATATTAGGGAACTGTTGTAACTATAGCACGAAAAAAGTAAAAAGAAAAACTTAGTTCTTATGATCAAACTCTGTAAGTGATATAAAAATATTGATTGCAAATAGGAATAAATAAATATTGAAACATTTTTGAAAACTATGCTTTTATTTTTCCTATCATCGCTATTAATTTTGAAAAGTCTAAATAAATCTTTTATTTGGGAGTATTGTATAAATTATTTATTATTATTTTTATAATTGTTATTTTTATTTGTTATCTTGTATTTCACAATAAATTAAATTGTAATTAGTGCGATCTTCTTTATGCAAGACATATTTTTTCTCAGAGTATATTATATCCTAGAGCCTTCGTAGAAATCGCTTGTTAATTCTAATAATAATAATTAATTTTTTAAACTTGACTGCTGCTGCTCCGAAAGAGTATCCAGTCATCAGCATGCGGGTTGTGCTTTTCTTTTTGTGCCTTTTCCTTTTGTAGAACAGAAAAGCGAAAAATATGAAACAGTTTTTGTGAGTAGTTGGCAGTTGTTGCATTGTAGTATTGGGCATTGTTTGTTGGCGGCACAGGGTTGGATTTTTGGGTTCCGTGTGCAGCTTGGTTGTCTGATTGCTGGATTGCTGGGTTGCTGGGTTGCATGGAGCTCGCTACTTCGCTCATTCATTTGATTAGTGCGATTTTCTTTTTGAGTTTGTGTGCTGATCGTTGTTTGGGCACCAAGGCTTCGTGCCATGTTTGTCATTTTTTTGCCATGCTCAGGAAATTGGCATCGGCAGCTTGTTGCCAGCGTTTGACAGTGAAGCCAGAACAGACATTTAATTCAAAGTTATTGGAGAGCCATGAACAGGGTTAGAATGCTACAATAATTGTTCACTTCATTCACACTGCTTGATAAGTGAATTTCATTCACATTTTTGTTTTGTGTACGAATAAAGAAAATAGAATTAAAAATGATAAGTGATGGAGTTATTAAGGCTTTGAAAAAGGGAAATAAAATGTGATTTTCAATTTTATTTTTAATGCTCAGTCTTTGCGCTATCAGATTTTTGATAGCTTTATTTTGCAATTAATAAAGTTATTTCAAATACGTTATAAAGTTTAATCAAATAAATATTGATGCTAGAAGCGAACGCTTAGCATTTTATTCACAACACTTGTTTATTTATACGAAGGTTTGAAGCCAATTGCTGAACCTGCTCACAACGAGAGTAACTAATAATAACCAATAACAAAAAAAGAATGCTGTAGTCGAGTGAGCTCGCCTACGATATACCCTGAATCCAGCTGTTAAATATATTTGAAAATTAATGGAAAATTTCTGTTTACAAATATTGCACCCAAATGTGAGCAGGTCAGCAATTACACTCATTTCTTATAGCAAGTACAGGCACAGAAGAGTAGTCGAGTGAGCTCGCCTACGACATATCCCGAACCCTGTTATTGAATATATTCTAGTTTTATTGGAAAATTTTGCCTTTCAAAAGTTTTGCACCAAAATGTGAGCAAGTCTGCAAGTGCGCTCTACCAATTAGCGGAGCTCTCATCCGATCTTGATGAAATTTGGGCAGTTGATCAATAATAAGCATTTGAATATTTTGTGTTGATTAGAAGATTCTACCTTTAAAAGTGTAGCATTTATTGCCACGCAGACCTCCGAAATCAAGCGGTTCATAAACAATTCATATTCGATTAAAAAATCCTTGTTGCTGCTGCCAACACTCAGAAATATTAATTTTTATTTTTAATAAATTTGTTTTAGTGCCTCACATTTTCCGTTTGGATGCCGATATTTTTAAAAACAGCAAAAAATGTGGTAACTTTGCTCACTCCTCTGCACAGATAGCAGCAGTCACTCACCAATCAGTCAGTCAAACTTTAGTTAGTTGGAGTTAAATAGGTGTCAGCATTCAATAATAATCAGCATTCATCAGGAATCAGATATTTTGCATTAGTAAGCATTTTTCGAAAGTTAGTTTATTTCTCTGGTTTTTTTATAACAAATAAATTGATAAAACTTTATTTCAGAAATTGGCATGCAATATCCAAAAATATTTTAAGTTGAGCAGAATATGAATTATTGGAATATTTTGTACTATAAATTATTAAACATTTTCAATTCTGAAGGCGACTGCATTATTCAAAGGAAACTTTCAAATTTACAAGAGGATCTCTCTGGTCATCAGAATGTTTATAATAGTTTCAATTATAATATTTTTTTATGTTTCCCCTTTCTAGATATGCGGCGGACAAGTTGCCATATTTATTTCTGATCAGCATCAGTTTTCGAGTCGATATGGCCAAGTCAGCCAAGCTCTTTGCAAACCTGTCCCTCAGTCTAAAAACTTTTTGTCTATTTTGGAGTATATATTGTTATATATATGTTATATATGTTTATTGGGCTCTGGGTTTTTCCATACAAATTGTTGTTTGCATTTAAAAAGTGTGCGCAATTGAAGCGTTAATTGAAGTGATTTAATTGTGCGTGAGTTAAATCAGAAAAAACCGAAGCCAAATAAAAACTGTAGCCAGAAGAACAACAGAAACAACAAGTCCAACATTGGTGTTGTCATGTCGCTTTTGGCAGTTTGGCTTGCATTATGGAGTGGAAAAAGTTTTTAATATGCTCTTTCAGTATTTTTAGCTTGTTTTTTTTTTGGTTTGGCTTCTACAGCGCCTCTTTTTTTTTTTGTTTTGTGCATGAAATACAATTTTGTGGCAAATTAAATACACAAACGAAGCGTGCACCCCACACTTATACACACAACACACACACACAACACACACACTCAGCATGCGCCGCACAGCATGCAACGAAAATTTGTCTAAAGCTGCGTGCGTGAAACATTTTCTGCAAAACTGTTCAGCGGGCGTGTGTTCCTGTGTGTGTGTGTGTGTGTGTGTGCAAGAATATGAAGAAAATACCTGAATATCATATATTATATATATAAATATATATATATATATATATATATGCAGTGGGGGAAATATGAAAAGGGACGCTCAGTTCTTGTTAAGATTTTGTGGGACTTCATTTAGCTTCATGCTCAAAGTTTCCTTCTGTTTTTTTTTGAATAAAATATGCAAAATATTTGGGGAACAAATTGTGTATTTTGAGTATTGATTATGGTATGTAAACTGTTAAGTAACCTGTGGCAATTTTCACGACAAAATTACATTTGACTTTGGTAATATTAATGCCAAGTAAAGCATTATTATATTATATTATTTAGTTTATAAACTCTTTAAGAATTGAAAACGGGTAAGAACTCAAAAGATTGTAACAGTCAGTCCTCAAATATATATATTCTTGATCAGCATCAGCAGCCGAGTTGATCTAGCCATGTCCGGGAGTCTATCCGGAATACAAGTTTCCGTTTTCAGGCACATATTAAAAACCAGATTCCATTCTAACATCCACATTCATTATAAGCCTCTCTTTAAGTGAAAAAGATTATCGGCTTATAACAATGAGTAACAGACAAATTATTAAAGATATAAAACAGGTTTTAGCCTGCATAATCTAAGAAGAAACCGATTTTAAAATGAATTCGAAATTCGTTTCAAATTTGCATTAAATTATAATCAATCAAAAAGGATTCATTAATTGATAATTGTATTTCAAAACAGTTGTTTGTGACAATGATATTGCCATAAATTGCATAACATTGGCACAAAACTCCATAAATCATCGCAGAAATGGAAAAAAAATCGGAGCGAATTTCTTTACAAAAATGTTTAATGTACAGAATATTGTGCCACATGAGAAAATGTGAAAATACTGTAGACATAATAGAAACTAAGATTTGCTGATAGTCGAATCAGACTATAAATTTCTACCTTTCATTGATGAAAGTCACCGTTTGCCCATATCGATATAAATCGATTAACGATAGCAACACAAGTTGCAATATTAAAGATGCTGTTCTCTAGTTTGGCAGGAGTCATTTTCTGCATGTTGGTTTCAGTACCTAGGACTGGTACGACTGTTAAATATTTGGTTACCATTTACCTTCAGAAATGTGCAAATTCAGCTTCACATGCCAAACCAAAGGTGAAGCATTAGTTCCAAACGTGCAAACCGAAATTGCAGCATTGCCCAAGGAGATATTTAATATTGTTAAAGCAAACTGACTTATTGTTAAGGCAGATATTTATATGCTTGCCTTCTAGTTTCCGCTTGACTTACTTCCCCCCTCTCCCCCTCTCCCCATCTCTCTCTCTCACTGACTCTAGACACAGTGGATATGCTTGTGGAGTTTTTCTACTTATGTTGTTAGTTGAGCCCGAGGAAACTTTAGCTTTCAATTTAGCTAATTAGCAGCAAGTCGCCAGTCGGCCCCTGCCAAGGACTCGGCCACTCGTGAGTAAGTTAGTTGCCTAGACACATGTTTTTTGGGTGCCAGGATATCCCAGATGTCGATCCCAAATGCGGCCTGCTTATCGCATTATCTGCTTTTGTGTGTGCTCGGATGCTCGGATGCTCGGTTGCCATTTAAGTTGTGACTGCTGCCAACTCTGGCAACTTTCGATTTCCATTGTTCAGCACTGGAATGCTGGGCGTATTTAAACGAACCCAGCTTTGAGCCAAAACCTTTTTCATTGTTCCAACTTTTGTTTTTGACCGCTGCTTGTTTCTACAAAAAATACCATGGCATATTAGCATACCTTGTCGACTTGTATTTAAAGTCAGTGCATACAAATATTATATATATATATATATATATATATATATATATATATATTAGCTTATACACACACAAATTGAGTTCAGTTTGCCAGTATTTCAATATGGAGGCTGCTGCTGGTCATATTTTAAGAGATAGGCAAAACATTAAGCGGATTAGTTTCTTGAGTACTGTGGAAATTCTTGGGCTGCCTGTGGAAAGCTGCTCACCTTTTGCCAGCCGGTCAGGTGGGCAGCCATTAGTTCTGTGCCGTCCTCATCATCATCATCATCATCATAATCATCGTCGTCGTCGTCGTCATCGTCATCGACCCTCAGCTCCTGATGGGGATAAGACTGTGTAGCTAAATATTTCCTTGGGCTTGCACCACTCCAGCTAGTTATAAATTGTTGGCTATTAGTTTAATGAACTTGTAGATTCTTTGGCTCTTCTTAAGCACTGTTGGCCATTTCACTTTGCCCGGTTGTGTTGCCAGGACAGTCCCCGCCCCGGCATCAAGTGGTTTTCACAATTGGCTTGGCGCCCTGCTCGCTCTGAGGCTGAATTAAATGAGAGAACTATTCCAAATTGCCATAATACGCATCCAACCTGACTACATATGTCATACAAACAGTTCAAATAACTGCACAAATGGCTTTAGCTTGATGGATGGTCAGAGACAGTGTTTGTCCAGGCAAATTAATGACTTTGGAAGCGTTTTTCAATTTACTTCCTTAGTATTTCGATAGATCAAATCTGCTCAAGCTTATTTATTATTATTGAGTATTTTCCTTTTTTTTATTTATTTCTTTTCTCTATAATATTTATATAAATATTAGCTGCACTAGAAAATGTATTATTAGCGACGCATTTCTCAATATATTTTCTTATTTATATTCTCGATGAGTGTTGCTATTCAGTTGAAAAGCTTTGCATTTTGTTAAGTCGGGTTTGGCTTAGATTATCTCGGACACATCTGATTAGAAGTAGGATTGAACTGGGCATGTGAAATCATCTACTTCTCCTTCCCTTTCGCAACTCAAGTCTCTTGGGATCTATTCATATATTCCTAATGGTCTACGTCCTGTGACTATTCAGATCTTCGTGTGTCCAGCTTGCAGAGATCCATTGGTCAAGTGGCAAGACTGCATCTATCCGTGGTCAGCTGCCACCAATGATTTTCCGAGAGCGCTTTCCAGATTGCCGTCATTTCTGCCAAGGCTGCTCGGCGTGGAGATATCCCGAACCCAATTTGAAAATGAATAATTACATACAAACACATAAATAGCTGTTCTGATCTTTAACTATGATTAATCACTTGCAGATTGTAGACAATTATTCAAGTAATCAAGACAACTGAACCGTAAATTGCCTGAAACTGCCTAAATTGATAATGGAATTCTTGCTAATTCTCTCGTTTGATTTACCCAATTAAAGTCCACATTAACCTCGTACATAATTGATTTATTTAAGCACAGACTTGCTTCAATTTCAGCCAATAAATGGTTGGCAGCTATTAAAAAACTGAATAAGCTTTTTAAGTTCGCCGAAATCGATGAATGCAGTTCAATAAATAATTGACGAGTTAACATCGCTGTTGATTATGATTAATTATGGATTTATAGTCAGCAAACCTGAAGTTCCTTTTGCCATCTGACTGAGTACCTGAGACCTGGCATAAAAACAAACAATTCAGGCTGATTACCAAATTTAAACTGATTATTGGCATAAGTGAATTTTGGCAGCAAACTCGAATGATGTATTTCAGGACAATTGACAATTTGCGTATTATACATTTTGGAATTTAGATAAAAGTCCAACTGTCTGTAATTCTCTACAGAGATAAACATATTGATTTGCGCAGACCGCATTTTGTGGCAATTGGAGTCGATTCAAAATTCAGCAGGACCTAATTTTCAAAGAGTCCTCAGTCAGAATGTCCCCATCGATCCTTAAGCTCAAATCGCTGTGTGACCCACTTTTCCCACACACTTTTCCACCCCCCAGCAATCGACAAAGCCACATGCATTTAACTTTCGCACACAAATGAAAATTTATTGGTTGCGAATATTGTGTATTGAACACAGAAAAAAAATACAAAGATTTTTCTGGCTTTAAAGAAGAAGAACGGGGTTTCTTAGTAAGTCGAGTGTACTGGCCATTTAAGTGTTAAGCATTCACATAGTTGCTGACCAATTCAGCATTAATAAAAGAAACCATTTTACCAATATTCTATACCAAATTATACATTTTATTTTATTATTTTTGATTGTAATTTGAAATTTATTATTTTCTTTGCCAGTGCCACAAGCTTAGGATTATTATTTAATTATTAATTTATTTATTCTCTTATATAGTTCATGTTAATAATATGTGGACATTAAGGATTGAGGATTCGAATTTAAAATTACTTTCAATCGGTTTAATATACTTGATTTTATATATGTTGTTAATTTCATTGGGTTTTCTCAGTCCTTGCAATAAATACTGTTATTTATTTATTATAAATTTCTCCCTCTGCATTTTATATAGATTAATTCGCAACCTTCATTTTTATTTGTATTTAAATTTGTACATTTTAAAACAAAACAAAAACTTTGACCGGTTTGTAGTCGACATAATATTAAATAAAAGGAGCAGTGAACAGTAAAGATTCTTTCTAGACAGCAGGCAGTGTTTTTCTCTGAGTGTACTTATAAGCTCATACATACAATTCACTTTTTATATAGTTGTTTATCTGTGTGTATGTGTAAAAGGGCTGCCCCACAAACACAAGCAAAATGTGATTAAAATTTCACGAACATGTAAATACAGATGGATGGAAAACTGTGAATTGGTGTGAGTGAATGTGTGTGTGTGTGTGTGTGTGTGTGTGTGTGTGTGTGTGTGTGTGTGTGTGTGTGTTACAATCATTATTCTACCTTGAACCACCATTCTAGCCACTCAAATGAGTTTAATTATAATTAAATTAAACTCACGGCCATAATGCACTTCGCTTGTATCACATTTGAGGATATTTATTTTCCGTGGATTTTCCAACATTTCCCCTGAATGGGGCTGGCAGCTTAATTTCTGTTGGTTTTTGCTTTCACTATTATTGATGATGGCAGGCACTCTTTTCGTGGCTGAGATATTTCCCTCTCGGTCTATGCACTTTGGATGCCATGGCAATTTAATTAAGCTCCACGCTTATCGCAGTCCCAGCTGCAAATTTTAACCCTTTCCCCAAATAGTATCTTTCCGCAATTCATTTTATACTCCCCGACGCCATTAAGAAAGTGTAAAATGTGTGTAAAAAGTGTAAAATGACGTTGTGAAAAGAATGAAGCTTCTCCGATTGGATAAAGTATATATTTATGCACAATAAACAAATATTCGACTCTATAAGTTTGAAATGTAAATTCCTGAATACCAAGTGTGTATCAAGTGTATTGCATTTTATCGATAACTCTCTCAATCGATGAAAATCGATTAACGATTGCAGTAAAAGTCACATTGCTCAAGATACAACAATAATTAACTGTACTAATACTATATCTCTCTAATACTTTTCTACTCTATAAATATGAAATATAAATTCTTTTATCAATTACCGATAGCAACAAATGATTAAAATACAACTTAAACAATTTTCAGGAACTTTCAGGAACAATCAAATTTCATTAGGATCGACTAAGAATCATGGATCGAAATAATTTATACATACATAAAATGAGTGTTAGCTTTGGGTGTGTCTAGGGTATCTCCTAGTCGGTTTCTCTCTGCTGTTGCACTCATATTTGCTTTCGCTTCATCTCGTTGCACTTTTATAATAACTTGACTGCGTCTGTCTCTTCCTCTCTCTCTCTCTATCTCTGTCTCTCTGTCTCTCTCTCTGTCCGGCTCTCTGTTTGTGTCTATTTATGCGTGTGACATTTAAATATGTGCCACGCCCACACACGCACACACACACACACACCCTGCCCCCAATTAATCCTCCGCTGACCAAAGATATTTTTTCCGTAGGTTTTTCGCTTGCAATTTTTTGCAATTTTTGTGTGCAGCACAAATAAATTTTTTATTTTGATTTTTATTTTTATTTTTATTCAATTAATTGACTTTCGTGTTTATGTTTGTGCACGTCCTGCTGCAAGTAACAAAACGTTGAAGGGGCATGTGGCACAGGTAAATACATATATATATATATATATATATATATTTGCAATATTTTAATCTGATTTGCAGGCAGCATATGGAATAATATTCCACTTTGGGTTTATTTTGGCTTCTGCACAAACACAAATGTTTTTCTTTTCATTTGAACAGTGTGTAATATTTGCTTCTTCTTTTTTTCTGTTGTTATTTGTGGCAAACAAAGGCGATTTTTTTGGAAAATACTCATACGGAAAAGTTAATTTAATTAGACGAGGCAGTAAAATCTTTTCATTGTGGTATTGTATTCAGTTAAGAATAATATAATAATAAGAATAGTATTCTCTATGCTTCAGTCTAACAGTATATCTGTTCACCTATCTGTTTCTTCATCACCTACTTTCTTAACTTTGAATAAATCATAATGGCAAAATACGATATTTTTTCTTACGAAAAACTAAATATTAATTTTGCCCTTGATTTTTAATATATTGTTTAATATTTCCCTTATACATTAAAGTTAGTTCAGCTCCTGGAATTCTTTTTAAATTACGTAGAAATATATTTTCGCCCTTAAAGAAAGCAATTATAAATGATTTAAAAATTGTGATATTTTTTTTTCGATCAAGTTCATCGTTTTTCATAATATTTAATTTGATAATTTTAATTTTAATTAAATTTAAATAAGTGGGGAATGAATAAAATTACGGTTTCTTTCTTTCTTTTTTAAGAGCCTTCTTTCACTTCGCGAAAAGTTTTCTCGTTTTAAAATCGACAACTTTGAAAACATTTCTTGTGTGCAGCTATTATTTCCTTCGCAACTGTGTATATCGAATCAATATCATTATGTAGGTATTTTAGTACAAATGTGATTAAATATTCAGATTATTAAGTTCAAAGCAAGACTTTAACCCGGATTATCTAACGAGAGTTTCCATCAACTGCTTGTGAGGGGAATGTAATGAAGGGACACATCTACATTCAATATATGCAGTGCGTATTTATTCCGATTGGAGCAGTCTAGTTATTTTCTAGATTATTTGTGAATTTTAGCTTTTGCAAATATTTGAACAAATTTGTATTTCTTAACTTTATCAATCATTGTATTTGCTTGTGTGGAGTACATAATGCAAATATATTATATGTTTTACTTTCCATATGCAGGCATATTTTATAGATTCTTTTCTTTTGTAATTTTTCGATCGCGATCGCTTCAGTGATATAAATTTAAATACATTTTTCATCAATTTAAATCTTTTACTCATCCTGGCAACGATGTCAGGCTACGTTTCCCTCTTGAATACATGTGGCAACGCTGCGCTGAGCGGCTAGCGATCAGCTGATGCATTTCGTTAAGAGTTCTCAACACTGGATTGGTTTTTTTTTTGCTTAATGCACTTTGTTAAATAATTCGTTGCATATTTGCTGAGAATCGCTGCAATTTGAAAATGTAAAACACAATTTAGTGCAATAATATTTATTAAAAGACAGATTAAAGATTTCCATAAAAGAAAATAACACAAAAATTCCAAAGCTTTAAATCATAAATAATTTGTGCATATTTAATGGGGTCTTTTCATTTTATTTAGGCTCTTTGATAAATAGTTTTCTTATTCGAAATCACATTTTCTGCTAACGAATTAAATTAAATTATCTACAATCTAAACATGTAATATATCTTTAATTTAATATATTTGACCTTTTTGCTATTGATATTGGCAATACTCGATCAAATTTTCGCTGCTAATGCAATTAGAATTAGAAATAAACTCAATGCAATTAGTTTTGCTGTGATTTAGTTTTTGAAATATGAATACGATAAATTAAATTAAATTGCTTTGTTTATGGAAAATTGTGTGTTAAGCCTTTTCACAGTTAATTGCGAGGCATTTGTATAGGTAGAATGTCACAGGTATTTTTTAAATTTAATTTAATTTCAATTGAAAATATGTACAAATTAATCGACTTCCATTAATCCTTGTTTAATAAAAACAACATAAAACAAATAAATTTCATTGAAATGCATTCGAGTTGCACTCAACTTGGCAGCACTTTTTTGTCATGCCACACACACACACACACACAACACACACACACACACTGCTGCAATTCATTTAAAATGTGCACTCAGAAATACACTCAACACTGTCGCACGCTGTGCGCAACAAGTGCAAGTGGGACAACTATAGTTTTGCCAGACACATAATGCACTCACAGGCTGTGAACAAGCACACTCCTGGTTAACAGTCAGCTGTTATGTTAACATAGCGCGCATCCCCAAGAGTATGCAACTTTATTTTGAACCGCAGTCACCACACTCAATTTAGCGCTGAGTTAACAGTTTGAGTAGTATGTTAATTAACAGCACTGCGGGTGGCGTTAACACTCCAAAAGAGAGCCACAGATTCAGAGAGCGAGAGAGCGAGTGTTACAGCCCGTTTGGGTTGTGTTTGTTCTTATAAGAAATACTGAGCGCAAAACTGAGTCATTTATAAAAATTTAATGGTGGTGTACGGTTCGTTCAGCTCGCAGCGCGTTGCAACGTCTCGATTTGTTGGCCAGTGAAAAAATACAGAAAATTCAGAAAATACATAAGCAAGGCAGAGAGACCCAATAAAATTGTATTATGCATAGCAATTGTTGTCTCGCGTCCCCGTGCAATACACTGTGACTAAAAAATATCAAGAGAGAAAAACAACAAACAAAAATATATCTCAAAAACAGCGCGTCGCGTCTAAAATTGCAAATTGCAATAAAGTCTGAAACGTGAAGAATACAAAGAGGAAGAGCGCAGTGTAAAAAACAGCAATATTTGAAAAAAAGCGGCAAAAACACAAATCACAAAACTAAAACAGAAAACAACAAAACACACTACGACAACAACAACAACTAAAGCTACAATTGAGAAAATAATAAAAAACGTGAGCGCAATTTATTTTTTTCTTCACATTTTGACTGCCCAACGCAATTTTTAACCCGCTTTTTGTTGTCTGCCGCGTTCTTTTAGTTCTCTCTCTCGCTCTCTTTTTCTCTCGTGTGCTGGTGCAAAAGGTTTACAACGGTTTATTAAGTTTATTGTTTGTCAGTTTGATTAACAACAAATTAAGCATAATTAAGTGTTCCTTCTCCCTCTCTCTCTCTCTCTCGCTTTTATCACATGTTTGCCTTCTCGTTCTTCTCATCATCAGCCGGCAAAGCCGTCGCGTGTTGCGTGTCTGTGTGAGCATGTGTGTGTGTGTGTGGTGTATACAGTTTTTATGCCCTTTTCACAAGATAAGTTTTTGGAGTTGTTCAAATCAAATGCTTAAATTGAGTTTCTTTTGCAAATGTCTCTGTATGATTTGAATCAATAAAAAAAAGTTGCAACCATTTTTAAAAATTATAAAGTAATTATATTGCAAGAAAAAAGATGAATTAATTATATTCAATTGTGCAAATTATAAGTCCAATTTTAATAGTCAATAATTTTATTGTCATATTTGAAAAGTGATTTTAAATACAAATTAATTAAAAATTAAAAAAATATAGCGTATTTGCGATTTGGTATACAAAGCTTAACTCCACTCTTAGAGTGCAAAAAAAAGAAGCACAGCCAGCATCCACAAACCCACACACGTATATATATATATATATATATATATACATATATATATATATATATATATATACATTCACATCCCCACGCCGCTTTAAATTGATTTTTGTATGGCGGCGTCGGCGTCGCATTTTCTTATTTGCTTCTCACGTTTTGCGTTTGCTTGAGCGCTCTTTGTTTTTGCTTCTTCTTTTTGTTGTTATTTGCTTCCTTTTGTGCCTTGCATTTACGCGCCTTTGCGTTTGCCTCTTGCGCTCTTGCGCAAGCCGCTCTTTGTTCTCTTTCTCAAATGCTCAATGTATGAGTGTTTTTTCATTGTACAACACTGGCGTTTACCAGTTGGGACTTATGTATATTTTTCTAATTGGCGTGGGCAGCAATGCGCACGATTTTTTTTTTTTAAGAATTAACTTTTGGCAGCCCTTTTGGATTAAACGCTTCCGTTTGTTAAACTTTGCGAGGCGTTGCTTGAGCATTATTCTTATCAGGCAGAAATTCATTCACAACACCAACTGCATCAACTTTTGAGTAGTTGTTGCTGTTGTTGTTTTCTCCTTCTGCCCCGCCGCCTATAAAATTCAATTGTGATTACTTTTAAGGCAACGTCGCTGTCGACGTCGTCGTCGTCGCTTCGCTGCACTTGAAAAGAGACAGATTTGAGTTTACACCCGTGTCTCTCTCTCCCTTTCTATCTCTCTCTCTCTCTATGTGCCTCTCTCTCTCTTCTAGTCTGTTGATTTCAAGCTGAGGCGTTTCTTTGTTGTTGGAATTTTTGCTACCTTGTCACTAACATCATTTACACTTGGCATGCCGCTCACCAAATTCGGGTTTGGCTTGCTTAAATACGCAAATAAACAAAACAAAAAAAAAAAACTATCAACGATATATTTACTCTTGCTCATTTATTGACTTTGACTTTGAAACCAGAAATCTTTAAGTTTGCTATTCGATTCTGCTGGGAATTCTCTACGGCAACAAGCTTTGCAAATTTATATATGTTTATAAATAAATAAATATAGATATATATATTTTTGTATAAATTTATAAGCTTGAATATTAATATATGTATATAAAAGTGAAATTTGAATATATGTAAATATGAATATATGTAAATATATATTAAATATGAATATATATTTTTAAGCTTGAATGCCGAATTTCACAAATTGTTCTCTTAATAATAATAATTATAATAATAATAAAACGTCTTGTGATTCAGCACAGTGAAGTAATGTCTATTTATGCAATAAATTGACTTATTATGCATGTGAATAATTGTACAAATATATGTGCATATATGCCATTGTATTATTTTATTAGATTTGTTTGTGTGTAGGAGGAGGTGCTTAGAGACGCTAAAAAGTAAAAGATTTAAGATATTCTGATTGGCAAATTGTTTTAATATTTTGAATAACCATTTTTCTGCACAAGTTAAAAATATGCCTAGGTGTAATATATTACAATTAATGTTTTTATCAAAAAAAAAAAGTTAAATCGTTGGTTATTTAAAAAAATATGTGAGATTTAAAATTAGTGAACAACTTTAATTGCAAATTCCACTTTTAACACATTTCTTTATAAAATTTGAAAAAAAACATACAAAGTTCTATATTTGATATTTAATGTTTTTCTTGAAAAAAATATTTAAGTTTCACTTTTCACGTTTATAAAATCTTTGTGAACAATTTTAATTCCAAATTTCTTGACTCAGAGTCAATTAAAACAACTTATATTTTTATATTTAATGTTTTTTTTTTGAAAAAAATTATATTTTTGAAAGTGTAGATTATTTTTTATAATGCGCAATATTCACTTTTAAATTGATCATTAAATCCTTGTGAACAATTTTAATTAAAAATTCTTGATTTTAATCATTTCTCGGCTAAATTGTTATACAATCTGCTTTACAAAAATTTGAATATCATCCTTCACACATTAGTATGTATTTAATAATCGTTAAAAATACTCAACAAATTTAGTGAGTGAATCTCAAGGAATTTCATTTATTGTGCAGTCACATTTCAGACACAAGTTAGCAGAAAACTAGAGGAAAACTAGGTCATAAGTATCTAAACATACATCCTGTGCATATCGCTTATTGTATAAATGTAATATAAATAAAGAAAGCTGTTATATACATTCAAGATGTATATAACAGCTTTCTTTATCAAAATTATAAATATATATTAAATCTTTGAATAACCCATTTCTTTAATATTCCCTCTTATAACTTTTTGCAATGTGTGTGTAAATGATATGCAGCTACTTGTCTCGCCCAGTCCAGTCGCCTAGCATACATTTTGAGTCGGGCTGGTGCTGCTGCATTTATTGCTCTTCTTCTTCTTCGTGTGCTTCTTAGCGGTGCATTCAGTTGCAATTGCTTTGGCGTTTGCTTTATGATGCATTTTCTACTTTGCTGCTGCAGCTCCTGTTGTTGTTGTTGTTGTTTCTGTTGCCTTTTGCACATTCTTCGCACTGTGCCTATTTTGTGTTTTTGCTTTTTTCTTTTTGTCTGGCCTTTCATTTGTATAGCTGTTGTTGTTGCTATTGTTGTGTGCATATTTTCTTTGCTATTTTTTTTCTGCATTTACTTTGCCTTGTCGCTTTGCTCGTTCTGCTGCGTTGAATTTCAACCTGCCAAGCGAGCATAAAACGTTTGAGGGGTGTGTGCGTGTGTATGTGTATGTATGTGTGTGTATGTGTGTGTGTATGTGTGTGTGTGTATGTATCAGATTGGTAGCTGTACTTTGTTGCATTTTTCTGCTGCAATTTCTAACTGGTTGAGCTTGAGCTTAGTCTCGTCTTGGTCTGCCCCCTCCACAACCCATCCTCCCTCCTTCTATCTGTGATTCTTCTTTGTTTTTTTTTTTGTACTTATTGCCCATCGTCTGTAGGCCGTTGACTGCATTGAGTGCCGTTCCTCTCTGTCTGCCCCCCTCTCCATCTACTCCTCCTCCGCATCCTCCTTCTTTCGTATTTTTTATTGTTGACCCTGCGCGCCACTTATTGCAGTTTCCTCTTGCTATTGCATTTCTTTTGCTTCGAAGCCCCACAGCGCAAAGTACTCAACCCGTTTTCAGCTCAGCTCAAAGCTAAAGTGCTGCTGGGGTTTGTGGGTGGGATTGGGGGAGGGTGGTTGGGGTGCACTCCTCTGCCCGTTTTAGAAGTGGGCGTCGCCTTTTTGTTTATTGTTGCTGCTGCCGCCTTCGAGCACTTAACCGCCTTCCGTCTTTTGTGTTTTTTTTTATTTCGTATGTTTGGTTTGTGCTTGCTGCATTTTTCACACTCTCTCTCTCTCTCTTTCTCTCTCTCGGGGCAAAGACCACCATCAAACCACCTGACCAAGCCAAGACTTGTCCCCCCCTCCCCTGCCCCACACTAGTCCCCACTTAAATGTCATTTAGACGGCGGGCAGAAACAAATCTTCGTGCCCCTTTTGGGCTGGTTAAATATGCAGCTCAAATGTAATCATTATTGATTTTGTGCCCAGCCTGCCTACCCAATTGCACCCGGTTTCGAGACCACTTCTACCACTCGCCGCCCCTCCCTCACCCTTTCAGCCTTGCTACCTACACTGAACGTATTTTGATAAACTTTGCCTTTTGCGAAAGATATCGAAATTAAATTTATGTTTTTACTTGTTGCACATTTTTTTTTTAATATTTATTTTTAATAATTTTTAAAAAATCCAAAGTTTTTTTTAATGTATTGAGATTCATTATGCATACATTTATACATAAAATAATCTCTGTTATCTTTGTGTTTCCTATTATTTACCTACACTTATCTTCGACTGCAGTTGTCTAATTGCTTTTATAATACTTTTCTTGCTTATAAAACTTCGCTTAACTTGTTTTACTTATATCACTTTAAGTTTGATTGCTTTAGTACCACTCGTCTGAACCAAAAATCACAATTCGAAATCCACAATGTTTCATAAAATGAAATAAAAACCAATGAAAGATAATATGTATTATTGATTATACAAAAATCGTACATTTTGTTTGTTAATTGACATTTATTTTTGTTTATTTGGCAAACCAATATTTTTACTTGTTTTAAAGTTTATTAATGAGAATATGCGTATATTTTAACCTTACAGCTTCAGCGAGGTCTTTGCTAATTGAAACATTATCTTTTCATTATTTTTTATGGATAAATAAGAGTCTTTTTTATGTTGACTACATTTAAATTTGACTTATTTTTGTCTTTTACAATACTTTGGTCTATAATCAAAATCTTCGCATATTTTTATATCTATCTTTTAAATATTTGACTTTTTTATTAAATTTTAATTTAAATATGACTTATTATTTTCAATTTAATTTATTTCAACTCTGTCGGCTGATATTAGTTATTAAATAAATGGACATCTATTTAGCTAACTCTTCTAAGCTTTGAAATTAATGCTATTCAATAGCAGCACATTTATTTCTCTCTGTGTGCAGTCGCATTCTGTTGAAGTTGAAGTAGACTTCTCCTCAGTCGGTTTCTGTTCCTGGTTCTGGTCACATTACTATGGCAGATTATCATCCAGGCTGTCAGGTCAGGTCGCTGCTGGTTACTTAGATATGCAAAACGTTGCTGCTTGTTGGCTATTTGCGGCCGGAAAAGCAACAACCTTAAACAGGGAGTGGGGTAAGGAGTATGTAAAAGGTCAAAGGGTGTAGAGAAAGCGGCGCTCCGTTTGCTGGGATAAATGCGGGCTCGGATGACAGGCTGGTTGGCTGCCTGGCTGCCTGGCTGCCTGTCCTGTAATGGTTGTGGTATAGGGGAGGGGGAGGGTTTCACACAGGACACTCTTGACTCTTGTTGCATACACATTAGAAATTTAACAGGTTAATGTCCAGAGTCGTAAACGAAACCATTTATTTATGCCATTTGCACGACGCCATCTTTCGGCAAGGACTTGATCTGGTTGTTGCTGCCGTTGTTGCTGTTGAGCCGAATGTTTTCCATCTGCTCGTATTTTACATAATATATATGTATGTGTACTCCACTTTCCCAACCCCAACCTTAACACCAACTCCATCGCCCCTATCTCCACATCCATCTCTCTTTTTGGTTCCACTTAAAATAAAAATCCCCAAGACAGACGCCGGCTTTCTCTGGTCTGCTGCAAGTGTGAGAGAGACAGAGAAAGGACCTTGAAGGGCTTTGATAATGACTGCCCCCCTTTCTTTGGCTACCCCCTACCCCCACCCTCTACTCTTCAGTACGCTGTCGCGAACATCTGATGCGTGCCATAAGCTTAACATTAACATTAATGTATGTTGTGTGTGTGTGTGTGTGTGTGTGTGTGTTGGGGCGGGAGTGGATGTGTCTGTGTGGCACCACAGCTGTCAGATTTGTCAGTCAGAACTGTATGGCATACGGTGAAAAGAAGTTACTTGCGATCCAAAAGGGCTTACAAGTAAGCAATAAAAAAAAGCAAGAAAACATATGTGCGAGGAATTATTGTAACAATATTGAAATACACTCAAAATGAATATGTTAACCGAACATGATGGATTGGTGGGTCTGTAGCAAAAGTTAGTTCATGTTCGTGCTTTCCGTAAGTGGGTCGAATTGTTTTTTTTTTTCATCAACTTTAATCTAAATCACTCATTTTATTTTTTGTATAATTTGAGATTTTTTTACTTTTTATATTTAATTCTCTCAACTGACATGGAATAAGTCAATAAATTGTGCATGCCCCGATTGTGTTTTAAATATGTATTTCGCCGGCTCCACTTCAAGTGTTTTTCCCCCGGGAGAGATTAACAGCTTGCGTTCAATCAGGATGTTTCAAACTCCATTTAAAAACATTTAGTCTCATATCAGGCTTATGAAATATGCAATACATATGCATAAGTCAATATAAACAAATATTTCTCATTGGTTCAAGGCCACAGTTTTTTTTTTATATATGTATCTGAATTGAACATCTTCTTTATTTTAGTAATCTCTAATCAGTAAAATGTTTTAGTTTGGTTTCGTTAATCTGGATTTCCCCAAGCTATAAAATCTTTGGCACTATTTTAAATGTTGAATGTTTTAAATTTAATTTTTATAAAATGAATGATTTTCAATTGAATTATTTCATTATTTATTTTCTAATTGTCTTAAATCTTAATCTTTTTAATTTTATGGACTGCATTTAGTCTACAGTAAACAAATTGTATATATTTCCAATTCAGTTATTTATTGTTGATTACGCATATATACTCAAAATAAAATTCCATTATTTTTCATGTTTTAATCTTTGCAATTTTGTGGATTGCATTTTGTCCAGGTTAAATAAATAAAAAGTATACTTTATTTATATTTACCTAGCCATAAATTCTCAAATGCTTTAAGTTCATTGACAACTACGAAAAAAAAAACAATAAACAAAAACTAGTATTTTGTATTAAGTTGAAATTCATTTAGCTTTATTCGCTCCAAATATTTTGTGTTTACTACTTCCTATCATTAAAATGCGAATTCCGATTTAAATCAGATTTCTGCTCAGAAACATTTATTGTGCTTGGCTATTTACAACTGGTCAAATGATAATGATAAATCATGTGGCAGAAAAAAATTTCAATTGAAAACTGAATTGAAGCTCATTTGTGACTCGCAATCATAATTGCGACTTATGATTTTGATCGATGCAGCTGCAAAAATTCCAGCAAATTTCCATTCATTCTTGGACCTATTTGTACATTATTAGCCCAAGCCGCATCCGGCTGTTGCAAACAGTTGCGCCTGCAACATGCGTCTCTGACTATCTCTCTCTTCAATTCTTAACCAGTTGCATTGCATGACTATTTCTAGGAGTCTTCTGACCCAGCCAAGTTGCCTGCTGCTAATTGCAATGCAACAACAACTGAACCAATCCAAAATTGCCATCGATTTTTCCTTAGCCGTTTAAACAGCTTTTCCAAATTTGTCAGCGCCGCCTGCAGCGTGGCCATATTTGGTGTAAAACTCGAAAGATTTTTCTTCCAATGAAAATCCATTTCGTCTTTACAAGGGTAGCAAAAACCATTTTGGGTTATTTATTTTATTTACTTACTTTATTTATGTATTATATCGATAAATCGTATGATAGTCAACCCACATTTGGGCGAAACCCTTGTTTTTTTATACCCATATAGAGAGATCATTGAGATCGGAGTATTATATCGTATAGTTTGCAAATAATCAATTAGTATAAAGATTGTATAAAAAAATATTTCTGCTTATTAAGATTGTTGATGTGTTTCTCATATTTTGACTACAAATCTATGAGCAACATTTTTGATTGCAAAATTATTCTAGCCAAGCTCATCAGTTCTGCGTGTTTAACATTTATTTAAATCAGTCGATACACTATGCTCTTAATATTTGAACAAAATACCATCAACATCGAATTACTCTGTAAAATAACATTCATAAGAACAATCGGTTATTTGTTAAAATTTTTATAATTAGATTTAAATGTCTGCAGATTGTCTTTGCAGGGTATGCAGCACTCGGCGTTCATAAAATAGCTTTAGTTCTTTCTTGTTTTTAATTCCCAAGCTCCAAAAACTCAAATGTCATCGTTAAAAGTTTGATTCGCCTTTTTGTTGTTGCCACAAAAAATGCTTTTACTCAGCAGTTTTTGGTGCGGGCAACCTGTTAATATTTATTACCCTACATTCGCTTTTGCTTATTGTAATTAGCTGACACTCCGATCTTGTTTGCATTTTTATTACAAGTTAATTGTATACACAATAACTTGATCGATATCCAACCTTCAAATAACACACATCGTATTTATTTCGATTTATGCTAGCGCACAGCAGTTTAACTCATGAGGGTATTTAAATACTTGGCAAATTACAATTATCAGTTTATGGAGTTCACCGAAAGAGACGCTTTTATTCGCAACTACGGGTTTGGTTTTGCAACTTGAAATATTACAGTTGGGATACTATGTCCTTTGGGGTGCTAGAAAATCAATAGCATCTCGCACAATTTGAATGTTGAAGTCAAAGAGTTTGGAGGGTAGATTGCTGGTGACTTTCTTTAAATATTGACATAAGGGTAAATATCAAAGTATTGCAGTTGGGTGCTGATGGGTTATCTATGAAAACCAATTTCTCCCACAATTTAAAAGCTTGCCAGCAATATACCTTCAAGCATCAACAGATAAAATACTAGCAGAGTATCGGCTAGTCTAGCACTCCTGCTCTTACATACGTATCTCGAGTTTAGAAATGCTTTAAAATAGGGCGTATCAGTTTGTTAACAACAACATAACAACTTGCCGGGTAAGTGAGTGACCAGATAGCCACAAAGAGCTCTTCACACTTTGAGCTGAAAAAAACTATCTACTTTAAACAACGAATTTATTGCTGGACAGAAATAATCATTACTAATGTTATACAAGAGTATACAAGAGATAACTGTGCTGATTTAAAATCACAACTATACACAAAAGAAAACAAAGATGTGCGCAAATATATTGTGATGTACAAATTTAGCGCTTTGAGTGAGAAATTTGAAATTCGATTAAGATAAATTGACGGCTTGTTGGCTTATTAAATTATAATTGCTGTAGTCTATAAATAGATTGATATAAGTCATATAAATTACAACAACTACGTTCAATCAACTAAATTCGATATTTGCTGTGAGTGAATCTTTAATGTTTTTTCTCCTCCTTAATTTAAACATTTATTTTCCAATGAATTATCCAAAACGTGCGAGCTGCTGACGCACTGAAAGAAATCATTTAGCGATTCTGCTACCCACATAGACCGATCTCTCTCTCTCTCTCTCTCTCTCTCTCTCTCTCTCTCTCTTGCTGTTAATCTCATTATTTCGAATACAATGGCTCTCTGAGTACTCCAGCATTCTTTCTCTCTCACTCTCTTGCTCTTGCTCTCTGTTTATATGGCTTTAACGATACAAATCATTGTATGTGTTTTTCTTCTTCTTTTTTTAAGTTTGATTAAACCAAATCGTGCCTCGCTGTTTGTGCAGTTGTTGTTTTTGTTCTTGTTATTGTTGTTGTTGTTGTTGTAGTTAACCGCGGTGTAGGCATTTTCATTCATAGCCAAATGCTTTTCGTTGTTGCTGTCGCTTTTTTTTTTGTTCTTTTTTTTTTTTTTTTTTTTGTGTACATTTGTATATGTGTTATATTATTATCATTAGCTGGTGTTGTTTGCTTGCTCGCACTCTCTGCTCCCGCTCTGGCTGGCTAGCTGACTGGCCGGCAAGTTCATTAACTTTTGTTTGGAGCAGCCAGCAGCAGTAGAAGCATCCAGCAGCGGGAGCAACAATTTGTCAAACATTTTTGTTAGACATGCGATTTTAAAATTATGCGTGTGTTTTGATATTTCAATTTTGCAGCGGTAAAAAAAGGTGTTGTCGACTCCTCTCCTCTCCTCTCCTCTGCTCTGCTCTGCTCTTCCCTCCTCTGTGTGCGTGCTTCTCTTGGTTATATTAACCTACTTGGATATATAATTTCGTGCTGTTTGTTATATTTGGAGGCGAAATGCGTCCGGTTGCCAAGCAGTTGAATTCGCTTTTGTACATGTGTAAGCCGTAAGCCTTGTTTTATTTTGATTAGCACTCAAAAGTCGATCTCCACCCAAGTTGTGGACGAACTGATTACCTGTTGTGCCGGTTTACTTATTTTGGGGCTACCAGCAGTTCCAGTTCCAGTTCCAGTTCCATTTCAGCATCGTTTAATAGTGTCTGACGTCAAAATGTCTCTTTCGAAATGACACTGAACGGACACAAAATTTTACCGGTTTAATAACATTTGTCTCGACTAGATATCGTATCGACCGACTTATGCGATTCTATTTCCTTATTGAGGGGGGAGTGCAATTTTCAATTTCCTTGAGACTTTTGCCAATCAAAGTAAAATTTGTGCAAAACAAATGTTTATAGTAAATATACAGATTTTATAAGTAGTTTTTGGCGCTTTTATTCACTTGTCTTGCCACAATCATAATAAACAAACAAACAAAAAATATACTTTGAGCTATTCGAATTGTGAAATAAGCTAAACATCTGTTGATTTATGTATGAGTGAATAATTCAATTTATATGCTTTATTCTATGCATTAATTTTTAATTTTATTGACTGCGTGCATTCAATGAATGATATTATTAATATGCATTTATTCACGTGACGTGAAAAAAAAATAGTTTAAAAATAACCAAACCTGTTCCAACTTTATATGCAAAATAGTTGGAATATCTGCTTCCGTCATGATTTATTTCGGGGCTTGGCTTAAATCACTCAAACGTTCAAGATACTAAAATAATATTGACTTTTTAACTAACTAATGCTGTGTGCATGTATTTTCTTCTATTTGCAGGTACGTGTTGCAAGCATTCATTTCTCAACCCCATTAAGCAAGCTCACAACAAATATTTTTGCGTAAGTCTAAACATAAATATATATTTAGTTTTTTGGCCCATAAAACTGGCTTAATAGCCTAGCCCTGCTGCGTGAATCCATTTTCAGGTAGCGATAAATATGTAAGAATTGTATTTCGTTGTCGAACAGATGTTTCCGTAATTAAACATTCATCAATCTGCTCGCTGGCTGGCTAACTAACTCACTTACTGGCTGGCTGCATTAAGTTATCAACAAGTCTTCTAATTATTCTTTCATATTCATCTGTGGAAGGGGGGAGGTGAGAGGAGAGAGGAGAGCAACAAAGAGAGATCGACCTAAATACGGCTAATGATGCTGATCGGCATTTGAGCCCTGTCAATATCAAACTGGAATTAATCACACATCTCACTTTAATTCTGTACTTATCTGCAAGTATGGGGTCCATCAATACGAACAAAATAAGAAGTTGAGAAGTCAAAATGCTGTGCAAAACTTGTATTCGCCATTTACAATTTACATAAGATACCAGCAGCCGTGGAAATATTGGTTATTGGAAGTTGGAAGTACATTGGTTGAGTGGCATCCAGAGCTTCGGGAGAGATTTATCAAGCAATATTAAATCACATGATCTTGGTGTAATTGCCACTTAGAAGAGGAGTCGCCGCTAGCAATAATCGAGTCACGGAACTGGTTGTGCAACCAACAACTATGGGGCATGTTGCGCTTCAGTTCTTGTGCCAATCGAATCTTGCGGTATTCTTCTCTCTGCGAAATATCGCAAATTTTTTTTTAAAACTAGTTTTTGTTTTTTTTTATCTTTGTCGACTTATATAGGTGGAATAAAAATAAATATAAAAAAATACTTCCAACTTATATATTGCTATTCATAAAAAATGATGTGTTGCATACATATGTTTAAATTGGCACTCCATTAGCAGTTAGTGGTCTTTATCAAACTATATTTTCAGTTCAGTGAACTCATGCCCAAATCGATTCCGAAAGGAACGCAAAGAGAATAATCTATCTCGAATTTTGATAGTACGATCGATCGAGTTTCAAAGGTTGCGCAAGATTGAGATTGTTCATAATGAAATGATAAACCTTTTCGAGTACGCTGCATTAATTACAATAGACTATGTCATGCAATCAATTTCTCAATCAATTTTCTATGGTTATTTTTGTATGCATTTGTGGTTGGTCTCTCCCTTAAGGAACTCTTTTACTAGCACTCTTTAATCGTACGTCTGATTGGGCCTTCTCCAATTTATGCCACAAATGTTGGACCAGATCTGCAGTTTTGCAAACCCCGCATAAATTTTAGAAACATTTTTTAATTCAAAATTAAAAATTATAAATGTTGTATTTGTATCTTTTATGTGAATAGTATTTGAATTGAATAAGAATTAATTAAAATATATATTGGTAGAAATAAAAGTAATAAAATGTCAGCAGACTATCTTTTTGTAGACATATCTCTAAATTTGCACTCCAATGGCAGACAGTGGTCTGCGTCACAGAATAATATTGTAGTAGACTAGTTTTCAGTTTTCAGTTTTCAGTTCAGTGAACCCCAAGCTCAATTCAATTCTAGGCCATTCAGTCAATTTGAACAGCTATCGGGCCTAAAAATAATAACTAGTTGCTGTAGCTACTAACAATTTCCGTTAAACGCGTTCGAGTCGATGCCACTTGTAAAAATGCTGCTGCTGTCAAGGAAGTTGCCTATTTTCAGTTATCCGCCCTGCTTTTCTCTCTCTCTCTCTCTCTGTCTCTGTCTCTGTTTTTTTTTAGTCTATTTTTAATTCAATCAGTGGACTGCCCTTAGCTGTGTGGTCTGCCATTTGAAAGCGTATAAATTGTATCTGCAGCAAATTAAAAAAAAAATAAAACTATGAAACGTTGATAAGGCTTTAGAGTAACGCAAAATTCATCTGGTGACTTTCTTTTCAGCACACAGCTGAGCAAAGTAAGTCGAATACAATGGTAAAGAGCAGAAACTAGTTTTCGATATTTTCCAATAGTTACTGCAACATACTTGGGCCAAAAAAAACTTTTCCTACTCTGCCGCTGCGGTTTCTGTGCAACACCAGCATCATCATCAGCACGGACCAAAACCAGGCAAACTCTCGTATCATTGTCAGTCAGTCTGTCTGTCAGTCAGTCTAAAAGTTTTCCATCATAATCTACTTAACTTTTGCTGCAATCAATTGCAGCCTTGTGTTGCAGTTGTTGTTGTTGCATGTGTCGCCTCATTGCATTTGAGTTGCACAGCCTCTTCTCAGACTGGGCTCTGCGGCTGCTTTCGTTCTGCTCTCAACCCATATTTATGCAATCTCTTTGTGTATAGATACAGATACAATAGTCAAGAGCCCAGAGTAATACTGATTCTTTCTGCGTTAATAGAAAAGTTGTCAATGTTTTTCAGTTGATGCTGCGAAAGCGGATGCGAATGCGAATGCGAGTTCTTGTATTTTCTACATATATATACATACATACATATACATGTATATATATTTATATATTTCGCATGAAAGAAGAGGAAAAGATGTTGCAGCTTGTCTGTCAGCTTGCCGTTTGCATAGATTTGTCTGTCAGTCCGTCCAGCTGCCAAGTTGTACCACTGTCAATCAGCTACAGCAACAGACTTCAATACAAGTTTTGCTTTTCTATTTTCTAAACCAGACACTCTCACAATACACACGCAGAGAGACAATCTCAAATACAGCAACACAGATACAATATCTTATGGATGCATTGCAGCGTAATTGCACTTGCCTCTCAAATCTCTTTCTCGCTTGTTCGCTGGCTCTCTCTTTTTTTTAGTTTAGTTGTGTCTTTATCTCAGATTTTTGCTCTCATCGAGCTCATTTTTGAACTATGTGTATGTATATATTTATATATGTATATGTTTATGTAGATGCATACAGTTGCGAAAAAAATAATAGCACCACTCGAACAAGAAATTTTTTAGTCAGTTTGAGAAACTTGTTAATACGTTTTCTGAATTAATTAAAGTCTCTTAAAAATAGTGAGAAAGAATAAAATATTGTTTTTATATGTACACTTATATATTTAAAAAAATTAAAAAATTACATTTGATGAAAAACGAAGAAAATGAACCAAAAAATAGCGTCACTTCTCAAATGTGCATTTAAAATATAAAAACTAAAAATAAATAATCGATAACAGTAACAACCTTAATTTATAGGGTGCATACTCAAAAATATATTCAAAATTCATATTTGAAATATTTGTTTTTTCATTCCTAAGGATGATGTTATTATTGTTTTTCGCAACTTTGTAGGTCGTTGAAAGTGCAGCGAACATTCTTTACCCTTTGAAATGAATCTTGCTGTGCTCTGAGCAACTTTTAAGCTCAAGTTGTAAGTAAATATTAATTAGCATTGCCTTTTCTTTAAGTTTAAGTGCTACAAGCTTCACAGTTCATATTTCATTATGACTCAACATTGTATTGCTTTATTTCCTAAACATCGTCGATATACACTCTCAACGTGCAACTTATTTATTTTTGTAGTGCATTTACGAGTTCATTTTTAGTCAAGCTTAGCTTGAATTGGGGCTGGGCTATTGTAGCTTGGGTTATGCCTTGCTTTTTTTTTTTGTTTTTTTTTTTTTTGCTGAGGCGTGGGACGAAGTGACCCGCTTTGCACTCACCTATTTGGCTATGTGTGTATATAGATATTTATCCGTATATGCAGCTGTAAATCTATGTGTGTGCTTTGCACATCTCGTTTCTCCAAATTGGCAAATGCTCTCTCTCGCTCTCCGTCGCTCTCCCTGTTTCTCTCGCTCTCTCTGTCTGTCTCTCTTGTTCGTTGGATGTATCTTAAAGTGTACACGTTGAGATTTAGTATTGTGTTTGAGGCTTTGTCGTTTGCTTTGCTGCTTCAGCTAATTGTTTTGTATAGTCATAGTCATATCGAGAGCTGGTGAATATAACTCTGTGTGTCTCTCTTGTGCACATAATCGTAATTGATAGTTTGACTTTTACACACACACACATACACACATACACACACACTCACGCAAATCGAGTACAATGTGCATAAGTTAAGGGCTTGTTTACGTGTCGCTGTTATTGATGCTGTTTGCTGTTTGTTGTTGCCTTTTGTAATTTAATACTTAAAATGTGGCAGGCCAAGCCAAGACCTTCCTGCAAAATATACACATACATTTATATATGCATATGGATGTAACTGTGTATGTGGCTTGAACTCTGATATTTTTGGTATTATAGGGCAAAGCCAGTTCAATGGAGGTAATGCGCATACGTATACGTAATATCCGCCTTACATTACTCATACGTCAAGTGATATCAACTACCAAATCGAAATACAAAATTATGCGCATCTCAAATAAGTGTAAATTTGTCCAAAAGTACGTGAAAAGTTCATTGTGCGTTTTTGTTGTTGTTGTTGTTGTTGTTGTTGTCTTTGCTTGTTTCTATCGTTAACTCAATCAAATGTGTTTCACTTTTCTTCTCTCTCTCTCTCTCTCTCTCTCTCTCCCTCTCTCTCTAACTGTTTCTGTGTGTGTGCGAGCGAGTGTGCACCAGGAGGAGCAGCAGCGACGTCGCAGTCGACAGCTGCGTTGGCAGATTGCGTGTGCTTTTCGTTTCGTCGGCTACTTATTTATTTTTTTTTTATGTTCTGTTTTTTGCTGCTTCGTTCGGTTTTTTTTTTGCCTTTGCATTTTGCGTGTATCAAGCGTTCATTGCCTCTTCTCTGCGCCTCTGTTTTACAGCTGTGCTTCTTCTTTGGTTGCATTTTAATTTTGTTTTATTTTTAACGCGTCGCATACAAATGTTTAATCGCTTATTTTTGTGCTTTGATTCGCTTGGCATTTCGTGTTTGTGTTTTTTTTTGCGCGAAATGATTTACCCGCTTTTTCTTTCTATCTCTTCTTTGCGTGGGCGATTGCACTGTGAACTCTGGATCAGCTGTATGTGTGTGTTTGTGTTTATCTGTGACACAAGGTCAAATAAAATGACCTTTCGGTGATTTATGTTTTGTTTTGTATGCTGTAAGCTAATGTCTGAATTGATCCTATTTCAGTTCAATTTAACCACGTGGTATGCGAAAAATGTCTAGTTAATTTTATGTATAAACTCATTCGCTTATTGTATATATTTAGATAAGCATTGAGACGCTCGAGTTCTTTGTTCTACATCTTATATCGATTGTTGGCTTATCGAAGCAGTGAATATTGACTCAGATAAGGCATACAATACAGAGTACATTTTTAGTGTCATTCTGTAAATATGGATTTTAAATAAATCGTTTTTCACTTGACAAGCAAAACTTTTAATTTCATTTAAATGAAATTAAATTTAAATTTTTATAACTTGTTGGTTTACTTATTTCCTATCGCTGATATCTAAAGTATCCATAATACTTTTTATTGCCACATTTACGGCATATGACTAATATATAATAATCATATAATAAATCACTTTCTTTTTGCTGACCTTTAATTTTAATCGGCTGTCAGTCAACAACGTAATTAGACACAAACAAATAAATTCATATGTGAAATATTAATACGAATTTATCGCAGCGTTAATCAGACTGTTAAGTAATTTACTCAAGCGCTTAACTTTAACAATCTCGTTTGTTGTTGTTTGCCATATAATATAACATTTAACGTAACTTCAACAGCCCTTCCTCCCCCTGCTCCCTGCCCAACTCTCTCTCTCTCTCTCTCTACCTTTGTATCTGTGTCTGTTAATCGAACAAGCAGATTACTTATCAATAATATGAGCCTAGTCAAAGCAGTTGTTGTTGTTGCTCGTTGACAATCGCACTGCATGCCATGCATTTAATCAGTTTAAAACAATGCTATAAAGCGTATATATATGTGTGTGTGTGTGTGTGTGTGTGTGAGTGTGAGTGTGTAGGGCCATGCCCGCCCATACATACATATACATACACACATACACACACACGTTCGCTTAGTGTAAATACTTATGCACAGGCAGAGACACAGTGCTGCTTTTAAGCAGCTTTAATTTCGTTTCAACTGGCCCAGCAATAATGATAACAACAACAACAACAACTACAACTAGAAAAAGCTGTTTCACATTTTATTTTGCGCTATTTTTATTTACTTGTGCCTTGCATTTCGCTTTGCCTTTGCTTTGCTTTTGCCTTTGCCTTTGCCTTTGCCCATTCTCATTGTTTCTCGCTTTGCTGCTATTGTGCAGCCTGCTGTCTTTGCTGTCTTTTTGCATATTTTTACTTTGGCTTGCAAACTATTTTTGTTTACTATTTACTTTCGCGTCGCCGGCGGTTGGTTGTGTGTTGACTAGTGAGGGGAGCGGGGTTGGAGGGGAATTCTTTGCGTTCAGTGCGTTGATTTCCCGACCTAGCCGGCGACAATATTTGTTGTGCACTCAACAACAACGCAATGCCAACACAGGAAAAGCAGGCAGCTCACAGCTTACAGCTCACAGTTCGCAGTTACAAGAGACAAAGGCCAATGGGGAAAGGCGCTACTCAATTCTCTCTCTCTTTCTCGCTCATTCTCTGGGGTTTAGCCCCCCTTGCCAACGCCACTGCTGCTTGGCTGCATAGTGCATTGCTGCCTAGGCATTTTGCGGCTATTGCACAGTGGAGTATGAATTTATTTATTAAATAACAAAAACTAGCATGAACCAAAAACAGGAAATTATGAGATTACATTTGGGTTATTTATATATATTTCAAGTTTCAAATGGAATTTTCTAGCAATAGAAATTTGTTTTAAAACGAAACTGTTTGTTTATTTAGTGGCCTTGCTTCAGAATGTTTTTTTTTTTGGCTTCCACTATTTAAAAAGTGAAAAACTTATTATAATTGTTGCTTAGCTATTTTGAAAGGTTTCGTTACTTTACTTTATATTTAATGCTTTTCGTTCAGTTGACTACCAAACAGATAACGTTTTTTTTTTGTTTTTCGTTCTGATTTTTTTTATTACGTTTCCCACGCTGTTTTTTATGAATGTTGTCCCCCCCAAACGAGACCACTGTGCAATGTTTCGCTAGCTTTTGTGTGCCTCTCCTTCACACTCCTCCCCTCTCTCTTACTCTCACTGTATGTCTGCGTGCAGTGCCTCGCAGATAAGTTGTTGTTGATGTCGTTGCATGCCACACTCGCAATGGCGCAAAAGTTCCTAGACTACTCAAAAAACATAAAAAAAAGAACACAAAATTTATATGCGCCGTCGCGCATGCAGTCGCCGTCGCTGGCAGCGCAGCCGGCGTCGAATGTTGACACGTACAGCGGCAGCGTCGACGTCACCGTCGTCGTTGGCGTCGTCGCGCCTTGTATGGCTTTCAATGGCAGCAGATTATTAATATTGCAAATGTGTGTGTGTGTGTGAGAGAGGTAGAGGGAGAGAGTGAAGTGCAGCGGCGAGCCTATAAATATGTTTTTGGCATTAGGCCTAGGCCCAGGCTTCAGTTAATCTTATGCTCTGCTCATTTTTACACTCTTCGCAAAAGCGAAAGAAATATTTGAAATATTTATCTCAAGTGAATGCGGTTTACAGTTACCCATTCGAGATATATATTTTTATATTTACCTATTTATATTTAGATATGTTTATAATTGCATATTGTACATATATATCCGAGCGATCTACATTTTTAATAACATAATATTTTTAATTCCAATTTCCCCAAAATCCAAATCTTGTAACTGTTTCTAATTTGTATACTCTGATCTATTCGTGTGTTCGTCCGTCCGTCTTTGAAACGTAACTTTTTTCGATACTTTTAAGCTAAAGTCTTGAAACTTGGAACACATATTAGTCTGTGCCCGGGACAAACTGTAAAATTTGGAGTGCTACGTCCACAAGTAAAGGGAAATCAATTAAATCGATAGTCGCAAATCTAAAAAGCCACATATCGCCCAATTTTTAAGGCTACAGTCACAAAATTTGGTAGGTTGTTGACGGTGTCCTTCAAAGATTGGCATTCGGAATATGCAGGACCCATCTCCGCCGCTCCCATAATTGCCAAAGCTGATATTTCGGAGAATGTTAATCGATTAAACCGCATATGTTCCACAATTTTAATGAAAACTTGCTGGTAACCTCCTTCAAAGATCGGCATATACATTTTCAGACCACGCCCTCACTCCGCCCCTAGGAACTTCGACCCTAGAAATTTGAAATGCGCATATTTGCACAATTTTTAAGCTAGAATCACCATATTTTGAAAGCATGTTACTGCCCTATTTCAATAAAGGATTGAATGGCCACGCCTCCAAAAATCGATACTCCTGTTTGTGTAAATCGATGGAACCATATGTCTCACACAATTTGAGAAGTATAGTCATCAAAATTCTCAAAAGTTTGGAAGGAAGATTACTAGGAACCTTCTCTAATAATTTTTTTCAGCCACGCCCCTTGCCGCCTCTAAAATTCAAAAGCCAATATGTCCCATATTTTAGGAACTACAGTTTCCAAACTTGAAAGCATTCTTACTAGGAAACTCTTGCAACATTTTATTGAAAGATCTGTTTCTTGGCTGCACCCACTCCATTCTGTGTCACGTGTTATCAGATGGTATTACTAATGTTATCAGAGTATTTCAACGTTGTTACTTAGTTTTAATTTGTAATATAATCCTTAATTCTTAATTTAAATTAATCTATTTTTTACTTTTTGTATTATTTTTGTGTCGACAGATTTTAGTTGACATAAAATAAATTATTAGAATATAAAAAAAGATGTAAATACTCTAACAGACAAGTTTCTTGTCCAATTTTTAACTGAAATATTTATATTGAAAACCTGAAACTTATTCATACAATAGCATTTTGCATTTCGTGGCTAAAGCTAGATCAGTTCAAAAGTGGATCTATGAAGATCGTTCAGAAAAATATACAGTATCCAAATTATTTAAATGAGTATTCAAACGTCGGATTGGCGAGTTGAATTTTTCTTCTTTTTTGTTTTTGGGGAGAAATGTTTTTTTTTTGTGGAAAAAAATCTGTGTTGCCGTTGACTACTTGAAATAATTGCGAAAAACTGCGGCGGTTGTGTGGCAGCTGCTTACTCTCTAGCAAGCAACCTGTCTGGCTGCCGCAGGGCGGCAACATCATTATCAAACTTAATTATCATTGGTCTGTGAGGCAGCAGCAGCAGCAGCAGCAGCAACGCACATTGCACATTGCACTTTTCTCGGCCTATCAACATCATCATCATCATCCCAACAACATCAACATCATCATCATCATCATCATCGTGGTTGTCGGTTGCTCGACATGCGCGCTTTGTCTGTTGACTTCCACAGTGTGTGGATGCGACCATATCGTATGCTGACTATATATATATATAAGTATATAATATATATATATATATATATATATATATATGTGTGTGTGAGTGTATATAACATGCTCCATGCACACTCCACTTGGTACTGCATTTGCTTGGATGTGTGTGTGTGTGTAAATGTATGTATGTAAATATGTGTGTGCAGTCTGTGTATAGCAATTGAATATTTGCAAGAGATTTCCGTTCATTAAACCCGACAGCGAAAAGCAGAAAAACAGCTACAACAACAACAATAACAACGAATGAACGACGGCACAGAGCAACGACTGTAGGCGGCCTTTGAGTACCGATCCCCCCTCGCTCCTCGCCCCTCTCCCATCCCTTTGTGTGTTGCGTTCCTGGTCTGGCCCTCTGTCGGACCGGGCTAGCTTCTGGCTGCACTGCTGATGATGATTTGTACTACGACGAGTGCTTCGCATTTAATTTTCTATTTTTTTTTGTTTGTTTTTTTTTTCTTTGTGATTTTGTTTTGGGAGCTTCGCTATAATTAAATTCCTCTTTAAAGCTGCGAATCGTCTGCCTATCGTCGTTGTTATAAGCATACCCTGTACCTACTAGGAATGGTTAAATCGGGTATCACTAAAGTCACCTTAATATACTCATCAAGTATTTACACATATGTTTACCAGATCAGCATCAACAGTTCATTTATTACAGATAATGTAGAAGATATAGGCACCATAACTTTCCTCAATTGCCTAACAACAAGACGAAATAACAACATTTGTTGCATATTTTTGTAGCTTGTAGTAGCTACATGCTCCTAAAATATCTACAAATATTTGGAGCTGTATTTACGATATCTCCTAGTCAAGCGCTGTAAACTTTATCACTCCTTGTGATTTTGTGCGCTAGTGCAGAATTTTATTATTGTGGGCGCTGAATTTGGTGGCAGAAGAGTCTCAGCTGCCTACGCTTTGAGAAAAAAGTGTGCAAGTTTGTCTTATAAAGTGCAAACAAAGTTTGCCTGGAGTGGAATGAGTACTTATAAAGTTGATGTGGGTCGTAGCAGTCAATTTGAAAGTGATTGCAGGATTTTAGTACTTTAAACTTCTTAAACATCGACCGGCAACAAAATAAAAGACTTGCAAAAATATAGTTTCTTACGCCCAAAGCAATTTTTTTCTTAAATATATGAGCCGAACTGATTTAACGCGCAAAATAATTTTTTTATAGCAGTCGAAAATTGAAGTTAAGTCAACTAACAACTTCAAAGATACATAATTGATGGTGAAATCTCTAATAGCCAAATTGAAGTTGAGAGTGGATCCAAGTTTTCTTCAATGTCCCCAATTGAATTGTCTTTGTTGTTCGCCCATGTTCAAATGTCGTTGACTCTAAGCCCTTTCTAAGGAGGGGGAGTATTTTCGTAGAAAATTGTAAAACCTGCTAGCGAATGTTATTGAGTTGGTTTATTGAATTTTACAAATTTAATTGAATCTGTTATGTGTTAATATTTATAATCATAAACTATTATGTTCTCATAATTACTGGCGAAAGCCAATCTTTTGTATAAACTTGATATCAATCTCTAGTAGACTTCTACTTATTAATCTTCCGCGGTAAATTAACCGTGGAACACTTATACGTGCTGTCCTCAAACACAAGATTTATTTGTGGTAATTTATTTATTTAATGTGGACACAATTTTAAAAAAGGTTTCAAAAATGTAAAATTAAAATTACAATTAAAGTTAGAGTTAAAGAAACAAATTAAATTATAAACATTCAAAAGAAAATAAAGGGATAATGAAATGAATTAGGCATCAAAATTGAATACAAGGATTGGTGAAACCCAGAAAATCCAAACCAGACCTAAACTTTTGAATCGTTAGTAGTAAAACCTTAACAAGGGAGAAATAATGAGTGAGAATTTAAAGTGAAGGAACTCAAATCCTTTTTTCTATTAGGTCATCTTAACTTTTCTGTTCCTAGGACAGAATTCGCCAAGTCAGGAAAGACTCTGACAGTTCTTAAGTTTGGTTACTTTATCTTCCAGCCACAGGCTCCGAGATTTTCCTATTTCTTTTTGTTCTCTTTCCTTGTATCCTTCTTTGTACCTTACGTTTAACTTCCTGTGCTGACTAAGTCCATTACTAAGTTTTGGGTTGATCATTTTTAAATTTTAATTACCCAGATATCTTATATTATGTGTTTTTTGCTGGCTTCAGGTGGAAACCCCGACGGGGTTTTAAATGTTCTTCAAATTTGTGGAGATAAATAAATAAGTTTTTGCTTTTAGACATTCGTTGACATTTGCCTGGGATTCCCGCTTATTCCACTTGAAGTCTGTAATTAGATTAGGCATTCGCTGAGCGCACAGGTGAGATCAATGTAACCACAGTGTTCCATTGAATCTCTTGGGCTTTTCCGGCTGCTTATCTAACAATAAGTTCTTTCGCTGTTTGCCGCTTGCTTTGTGGTCTTTTCCTCTTTTCCTCTTTTCCTCTTTTTTGTTGTTATTTGCTCAACGTTTTGTGGTGCATTTTGGTAAAAGTTGTGTCTCGAAGTTCGCGCACAGCTAAGCTGGTCATGTGTGTGTTGGGAGCGGCTTAAGCCTAATACAACTACTATTATACGTGTCTACATGGTTGAGAATTCTCTCTCTCTCTCTCTCTCTCTCTCTCTCTCTCTCGGCTGACCTGTGGCAAAATGCTTGCTGCTTCTAATTGCCGTGTTATTGTGTGTGAGTGTGTGTGCTCCAAGGGGCATGTGCATCATGTGCTGCATGTAAGAAATTTGCCCCGACTCGTAGTTTAATGTGCTCTCCTAGCTCTTGGCTCTTGGCTCTTGGCTGAGTTTATCATAATACCTTTGAAGATATTTGCGGCAGGCAACGAAGCAACTTCTAAGCAGACTTAAATGAATGACAGACTGGCTAACTGAGTGAGTGAGTGAGTGAGCGACTGTCTGACTGACTGACTGACTGACGTGTGGTCGGTCCGAACGGTGGATTGTATATGTGCGCTGCTTTTTGGCTTGGTTTCGTTTCGTATTTGGCCATGTAAAATTTGCAGTGCTGAAAAACATGTTTCCCTGTCGCTCAATCCATGATGTGGCAGTGAAAAACTGTTGAAGAAAAAACTACAAGCTGCATGCAGCATGCAGCATGCAGCATGCAGCAGTTCCCTTCACAGATGTTCATAATGATGATGATGATGATGATAATGATAATGATGATTGCAAGCAAGCACGCCAAGTTTTCTGCTTTTGTTACCGCTACCCGCTGCTACCCGCTGCCCCTCCGAGCATGCTGCTGATGTTGCCTGGGTCGTCGTCGTTATTCATAGAACATAGCGAACATGTTTGGCCATTTTCTTTTCTCTCGACTGGCTGGCGGCCTGTTTGTCCGCTTTTCTTTCTCTGTGTTTCTCATGTCTCGTGTCTCGTGTTGTCTTTGCCTTTTCCATTTTTCCTTTCTCAGCAGCAGCAGCAGCAGCAGCAGCATTCATGCATTTTTCCTGCCAACAACCAGATGAGACAGTCGAGTCGAGCCATAAGCCATAGGATGCAGTTGCTGCTGGCCGGTTTTTTGGGCTGGTTGTAAGAGTTTTACCTGCCTGTGCACTAAATATGCACTAAATGTTGTTTATTTCGCTATGCGAACTCATATGTGCATTCAGTTGTTGTTTGGTCGGTTTCTTGCATTCTTCTTTAGCCGACTCTAGCCGATGAAAGTGGCACTTCAGCTTAACCTGCTCTCTTGCATCAAATACAAATGCTAGGTGTCACATACCCTGTACTCAATAAGTGCTTGCTTCACTTTTTTCGTATGGTCCATAAAATGTAATCTTCGCTTAAGCTCTACCTCTGCCTCTGCCTCTGCCTCTGCCTCAATTCCATTTGCAGCAGCTAATGCCACCTGCTTGTGGCAGTTAAACTACAAAGTTGCGCTAAAAACAACGTGCAACAAAACTCGCAGAGCACATTTCCCCCACTTTGTACGAATTTGTTAGTTTCCCAAAATGTTTTCTTTTTTTTTTGCTTCGTAGTAATTTTCGGAATTCCGACAGATTTGTTTTGCCAATGATTTGAAAAAAAAAAATCTAATTTTTATGTTTATTTTTCCTTTCCCCAACTGAATCACTGTTTTGCGCTTACTCGCAAATAGTTTGGCTGTCAATTTTGTTTGTTTGTTTTGTTTTGTTTTTTACTGCTTTCTGTTGCAGTTAAAACTAGCCGTGTTTCTTTTGTTTTACAAGTTTCGGGAGAAGATTTCGCAATAAAGCTCCCAAAATTGATTTATGTGCTTTAAACTGTGTACAATTTAAGAAATGTTGTTTAGTAATCTTTCGGAATTGCAATAAAAGTGTTTAGATATAAGCCGATTCATCCTAGGGACGAAATGGCAGCTGAACACATGTTTTAGCAAGTTTTCGCAGTTCAAATGTGTTGCAAAAGGGATGATTTTCAAGCAGCATTAAATACACTTATCAGTATGAGAATAACTCCCAAAGTAGTTCGTGAGGCAAGGACCAAGCTAGACCAACGTGGATCCCGAATGAAGAAACCCATAGGAGGCACCAGGACTCAGACAAGTCAAATTAAAAATGAGTTAAACAAGGGAAAGAACAGAGGCAGAATACTTGCCGGTGTCCTGACAGGAGTCAAAATGTAGATTTGCTGATCTTGAGGAAGAATTCTGAAGGCACATCATGGCAGGTGCTGGCACCATAGCCAGGAAAGGATGTATTATCTTAGGGAAACATGTTTTACATTCCGAAGATATCGAAATTCTCAACCCGACAAATGATGCTCTTCCATCTTCCATATAGGCCCCGAAGGGGGCAATAATATGTGTAACAGATATAACAACAATGAAAATACATTGCTAAATTATTAATAGAATAGAAAATAATAGAAAGTAGCTTAGAATATAATTGTGCTGAAAATCGATTTTGTCCAACCCCCTCTGGGATTGTCAGCGAAGCTAAATTTATTTTCTAAATATATTTCGTATTCATTGTGTTCGTTAAGTGTTTCCTACCATCATTTTAGATTATGCGGCAAGAAGACCATTAAAGAGGTCATTGCGACGGCATTTGGCATATTCGACTGCCACTTTTGGCCATCATCAACTTTACTGCGTATGCGTTCTTCGTTCTTGTTTCAAGTTGTTTGCCATTTTGCCAGCAATTCATCAATCACACATTCAAGTTGAGCATCTTTCCCCCTCCCCCCCAAAAGTATCTCGCACTCGGCGAACGCATCTTCTGGACAGCTGCGGAAGCTTTTTCCAAAAGTGAAGTTCGCCCTCAGCTGAACCCAAACATGAAACAGAAAAATAATAGAAAAAGAAGAGAAAAAATAGAATAGAGAATAGAATGCGGCGCGCCGGTCTCTTGTGTAGTTTGAACAAAGGCATTTCGTTAAGCGCTCGCTCAAGTTTCATTAACCAAAAGCAAACTTTTAACTGGCTAAAAGCAAGAGCTGAAATAAGCCTCCCACGGCTATGCTTGCCGAACAAAAGTATAAGTCCAAAAAGTCCCAAAAGGCTTGTCCAGGCAAAAGGAAACGCGAAAGCGACGGCACCCGTGCGGCTTTTCATTATGACGTGGCACAGGGAAAGGGAATGGGGAAGGGGAAGGGGAAGGGGAAGGGCGCCTAAATTTGTGCTTTATTAAAATCTAATTTCTTATTTATGCAGCCAATTTCTGATGTTGTTGTTGCTGCTGCTGCTTTTGTTGTCCCTGCTGCTGTTGCTGCTGCATGTAACTAAATGCCCTGATTTTTAATTAAATTTTTAAAAATTTATTTCAAGCCGCAAATTTTGAGCACAAACACAAAATTCTATTTTATTTATACCTTTTGCATTGCACTTTATGATTCCGACTTATTAGATGGCATTTAATATTCATATTGTTGTTGGCCATTTAATTTGAATTCCTCTGCTTGGCCTGTTCCTAATTATTTTTCTGGCCCCGCGCAAATCCAATAAGCATTATGACTTCTTCTTCTGTGCCTTGCCAAAAATGTAATGTACTTGCTATATTTTCTAAACACACACACACACACACACACACACACACACACACACACCATTTTGTTGACTCCCTTAAACTTTATGGCCCTAACGACTGTCGCGCCTCCATCCAGCCCTCTTACCCTTGGGCGTCAGCTGCCCGCGCAGAGTGCCTTCAATAGGCAACAATTTTTGTTGCTTTATTGAATTAAAAATTGAAACTGACTGGCAGGCAGGCGGGGAGGAGGAGGAGGTGTGGGAGGGGGAGGGGGAGGAGTCGTCGACAGAGAATCCTGCGACAACGCCGGTGCTGGCCTTTTGAGCGCACATTAAATTAATAAATTAAAATGGAAAGCACTTTGTTTTAGCACTCAGAGCTGCTCCTGGTTCTTGCAACGTCCCCCATGCCACTTGCCGCCCTTCCACCTCCAGATTCACTTCATTCATCGACTCGGCTAAAATTACGAATTTATGTCATTTAAGAATGTCATTTTACTTTGTTATGAACATTTTTAAATTAGCCCTCGCACATTCGATAAAAATGAAGTAAGTCCCACCATAAGAAAAGCGATTTCAAACGCCTCATAATTGCACAAGGAGTGGGACAGAGAGGGAGAGAGCGAGAGAGAGGGGGAAGGAGAGAGAATCTCCGAATCCAGAATCTCTTTGTTGATCGAATTATTTGAGTTTATCACTGTGTGGCCAACTTGTAAAAAGTTGCCTTTTTTACGGGTGATCATATTTTATATGAAATTGCTGTCTTAACTTAATGTTGCTTTGAGTATGAAATAAACATTTTATGGGAATAAAATTGCGAAAATTCGAATCTTACACGTATTTCACTCAACCTGAGTAGATTTGGATTCCTCAGATGCAAATAACAACAAATTAAATCACTACGCTGAGCGTAAAGTGTCATTCTGAAATTGAAACGAGCGGATTTTGATTTTCATAAATTGAGAATAGTTTTGTTTTCATGTAGCTGGTCTGATTTTGGGGCTTTCGCCAATCCGTTTAAGAAATGTTGGACCAACTTGGCAATTAAATACCCTCAAAAATTGATTACTTTTTTGTTGTCATTTTGATTTAAATATAAAATACATAAACATATTTTATTTTTAATTTTATTTAATCAATTAATTAATTGTCATTAAATAAACAAAAATGAAAATATTTATAATATAATTGTACTAATTAATCTAAAGTCGTTCGAATGTGTTGTATGTAGAATCTTACTTTTCACCCACTGTGCAAGTATGAAAAGTACCTTTGGGCAGAGTTTTTGTCATCATCTTGTTCGTACTGCGTTGGCTGCTTTCTAATAGATTTTATATTTTGATTGATTGCCTCGCTTATTCAATTGTTGTGCCACGCAAAATTTCCGCTTCGCTCTATTTAAGTTTCCTTGAATGTCTGCTCTGCCTGCTGCCAACTCATCCCGGCCTCGTCCTCAGCCTGTGCCCCACCCATTGCCTGTGGGCTGGGTTTATGTAGCGTGTGATTGTTTTACTTAGGGCTGCTTATAACTTGGCTCACCCACCCATCCCCCGCCCCGTCCAGCCTTATGTTCGCGCTCAGCTGTTCAGACGGGATTTAACTGCATTATTAGGTAAATCCGTAGCATAAATTTCAATATCGATGCGGCTCCGCAGAGAGACAACCCAAATGAATTTTAATGCAATTTAAGGCAAGTCTCATATGCTGACACCTCTCTTATTGTTGTTGTTGTTGTTGCTGTTGTTGTTGTTGCTCGCGTTTTTTATTTTTGCTTTTGTTGCTCTGACGCGAAGCCGTACGAATGTGTGGAGGAGACTGTGTACAGTCGTCGAATACTATTGATGCGCACTGTTGCATAAAAGCCGATCCGATCCATGTGTGCCCCAGAATGAGAAAGCCAAGCCATATCACTTCCTCTTCTCTCGCTCTCTCCCGCTCCCTCTCTATCTGCCTCTCTTTCTCTCTCTCTCTCTCTCTCTACACGCAGTTAGTTGCCATGTAAACTAATATGCCAAAGTTTAAACACGTGCCACGCCCACCAAGCAACGCCGCCCATCCAATGGCATTTGACCGAAAATCTATCGATGCCAGATACTACACTAACACATGCATGTATATGCACACACATACATGTATATACACACACATACGTACAGCTGCGAAGAAAATAATATCGCTATTCTCACAAGAAATGTTCTCAAAATTTATAAATTTGAGGAACTTTTTTATATGTTTTTAAAAGTGAAAGAAGAATAAATCTTAAACTTATTCACGGTTTTTGACTTTTTAAATTTAAATATAAATTAAATTGGATGATAAAGGAAGAAAATTAACGAAAAAATTATTGGCACAATTTTTCAATTGTGCACTTCTAATTACGAAAACTGGACATAAATAAAAGAATTTTATGAATTACTTAAGAATTGCTAATATTTTTTTCGCTACTTTTTGGAATAACAAGTTTATATGTATTGAAAAGAAGCCCATTTTATAATTAAAATTTGAAAAGATTGCAAAACTAATGGTTTGTTTTTTGTCGTAGATGTGCTATTATTTTATTTGCAAGATTTGGTCAGGTAAATGTGGTTAGATGCCTTGTGAAGCTGTGGCTTCCGACGGTCGCTGCCAATTGCAGCTTGATGCGAATTGAACGTTGGAGGTTATAGCTTAAGTTACTAATTAAAGGAACCTTTATACATCTTGTTTTTTGTGTCAGGCTTCATGACCAATTTAATTATACCCAATTAACAAGAGCTTGACCCAGCAGCTATATATAAAGATGGAAAGTTTTTGTTGCGTAGCTAATTTAAGGCTTGTAGGCCATAAAAAAATAGTTGAAATAATACGATTTATAAGAAATTGTAAGCGACTTGGCCTATGCTATAATTATTTATTGTTATACCTTTGTTAAACATAATTAATTTACTCATTGTCGTAAATTATAATGCCTAATTCTAAATAATTCATTAGTAAATAATGGAAATCGTGCCATAATTAACTGTACAATATATGCCGAGCGGTAAACTTGTTGTTTGTTTATTTATTATTGTAATGGAACTATGTAATATAATTAAGATAATTATATTTATGCCCTTCAATTCGCATTTTATGCAATGTAATGTTTTTCCATCATACTTCACAATACACTCGAATGAATTGAGAGATGTGCAGGCATTGCCAACACATCCCATCTTCAGTGCTTACTTAGTTGCTTACTGGTTGTTGTTGGTTGGAGTCGTATCTTAACAACCTGTCTGTGAAATTAACGCCTAACAACTACTTAGGGGGGCGTGGGCGGGGCGGGACGGGGCGTATAGTTTTGATGATGATGTTGATGGCAATGCCTCGGCATATCGCATTTCATGCTTCGGCTTCAGCAGCGCTGGGTGCTAAAAAGGCGAATGCCCGCCAACTAGAGAAGCGAATAGGCATTAGGTGAAAAAAAGGTGAGAATGGAGAGAACGGAGATGGATGAGTGGGAGCGGGGAGAGGAGTGGAGTAGCAAATAGACGCTTGCTGGCCGTAATTTATGCGATTGCAACGGTGACTGCCGCTACTGCAGCAACAACAACAACAACAACAACAACAGCAACAACGAGAAGAAGCAGAAGCAAACAACAACAAACAAACATGTCCGACCATATTTTCACTCAGTGTGTATTTTTTAATAAGATTTCTTCAAGCAGACAACAACGATGACGACGACGTCTCAAGACAGATGTGTGTGTGTGTGTGCGTGTGTGTGCGTGTGTGTGTGTGTGTGTGTGTGTGTGTGTGTGTGTGTGTGTGTGAGTGTGCATCAACATTTGTAATGTTTCGTTGCAGTGTTTGCAACGCGTCGTTGATGTCGGTGTTAATAAAGATTCACCCAGCTGCTAACCAGGCGGGGGGTGTTTCAGGGGATGGCATGGGGAAGGGGGGGGGGTCAACCCACTGGGCTGCTGCTGCAACTGCACCTGTACTAGTGGATGGGGGAAGGGGGGGGGAGGGGTGCACCGCTGTCTGTCTATGGGTGGCCTACTTAATTTATGAGACGCGAGAATTTGCAGTGCTGGCTGCAAACTGGCGAGCAGCAGCACAAAGACGGTGCAGGAGGCGTGGAGTGGGTAAGGGTGGGGGGGCAATAGCAAGTGTAGCATAGCGCAATTTGTAATTAGTGTTGGAACACGGCACAAAATCTGCTGCTTCTGCTTCGGCTTCGGCTTCTGCTTCTGCTTCTGCATCTGCTTGTGAAGCAAATGCATCCAACAGATACTTAACGCTCTAAGGCGGCAATGACGCTGCCAACAACAGCAACAACAACAGCAGAATAACCACAACGACAACGACAACTACAACAACAGTTGGCGTAATTATGGCGTTGCCAGGCGACATCGTGTGATTGACCGCATTAATAGCAGTGGCAAAAACAAAGACAAAGACCATCTGCAGATGTAATTAGTGAGCGAAAAAAAGATGCAAATGGAAATGGCAATGGAAATCGAAAGAGTGAAACGTTTGACTTTTTCAACTTGTCCCGAGGTGTTGGATTGCTTATTAATAATATCTTGATTACTTTATTTGAGCATAGTAGATTTCTGCTAACGCTGTTATTTATGCTGCCTGGCTATTTATTGTTTTATTCAATTCATCCGCATTAAATTGGACAGCTTTTGCATTTACTTTAGTGCCGCAGCTACAATTCTACAATTCAACAATTCAAATCTTGGCCCACCAAACAATTCCCATTTAATTTGCAATTACTTCTGGCTTAGGCCCTGTCATTTCAAAGTTTAATCTCTGGTATTATATTAGAGACGGATTCTCATCCCCCCAAATACATACAAACAAGGAAGGCGGCCCCAAAAATGTGGGCACGTCATGTGCTTAATACCAAATTTATTGGATTATTAATAAATGAAGTTCTCTCTGTATTTGTGTGTGTGTGTGTGTGTGTGCGTGGCGTGAATTATAAACGAAGTACAGGCCGCAAAGATGAACTAAAACTCTAGTTAGACAACTGGAATTTTGGGACAGAACGCAGATCAACGTAATGACCCTGGGCTAGTGTTAAATTTTAATTTGATGCCTATTTGCACACACACATACATGTACACATACAAATATATAGATACATAATTCATTATATAAGTTGCAAATTGAAGGGACTACAAGAGCAGATGCTCAAACGCATGAACCTCATCTTGATGGTTGCCTTGGTCATCGGATGACTTTTGTGAGTTTTCTAATTAAATGTCACTTCATGTTTTTTGTGCCTGTGACATTTAGGCATCAAAATATTTTGCATAGTTTGTCCTCTGGCTATGGCATCATCATAATCATCCTTTAATACACACACACACACTGATACACATGTGTGTGTGTGTGTGTGTGTCATCTATTCAGGGCATTAAATGTCCACGTCATCATATGAAATGTGACATAGATGTGAACATAAAAGAATGAAATAGAATGGAATGGAAAACCTGTGCCAACATTTTGTCACTTTTTTGTCGGTTTGTTTGCCAGCTCTTCTGTGTCATCTTCTGTGTGTTCATTGCATTGTCTATGCCAGTTGTGACATGTTTGTATTGTCTCCCTCTCCCGCTCTCCCGCTCTCTCGCTCTCTTGTGCTGTGCTATAATCCTTAATCCTTCTGCTTTATTGTGCATTTACATGTCAGTCTGGCTGAGCATAAAGATATCTTTATGCAGATAGAGAAAGCAATGACTCTCATTTGGGACCATTTTTGACACTGCAACTCTGCAGATGCTGCTGGTCGTCTTGATTTCCCTTTGTGGCGACTATTCTATGGCAGTTTTTTATGCGGGGTTATCGCTTTTATCCGGCCACAAAGGACAATGAACGAATTCTCATCAAAATAGTCGAAACTACAAACTACAGCAAAGCAATCAAAGTCATGCAAATATTTCAGTTCATTTTGAATGGAATCGCTTGTAGCAGCATCAATAAATAAAATATAAAAGTAGCCATTAAGTAGGGATGCATGTTATGAGTTTCACAGACATAGAAGCCCTCAACCCAACAAAGATTCTCGCTTTTGGATGGAGGAGCTATAGGTTCATAAGGGGGCACAATAGATAGAAAAGTAGGTCGCAGGTATGCAAATAATAATAAAATTATTAACTACCTCGATTTCAGGCAGATTTAATTATTATACTTACAAACGGGGTTTGTGTAGAAGTCTATGATCTATTCTCAATCAGGATGAACAGCCGAGTTGATATAGTCATGTCATCTCAGAGATTATAAGAATATAAATTCTTGTACACCATTTGCTTATCAAATTCCCTCCATTTCATCGATAACCGACTACGTTTCGCAAATATCGATTCATATCGATGTCAGATGGTAATATAAGCCACAATAGGAAAGGCAGCTTGATATATTATTGATATTGTATTCGTTACACTTATTTGTGCATGCGAATGTTTCAACCCGCTGATTTCAGTTCGGTCTAGTGAATAAATAAATGCGCTGCCTTCGTATTATTTTTATTCTTTAGTAACACTTTTAATGGGAAGTTTGTCAAAATACAGACTAGAATTTATTCAACTGCGGGTTGGCAGGGTATTATCGAAGTCGAGCTGACTCACGACCACAGCATTCTCACTTGTTTAATATTTGTTTTTTCTGCGTAATGCTTGCCATTAGCAATAAGTACAGAAGATCCAACTGCCACAAGCGCATAATAATTGCTTCATCATCGTTGAGAATGATGTTGCCCAACCCAATCAATGATGAAGGAGAGAGTCGAGACTCATTTTGGCTCTGTGGTGGTTATCGACAAAGGCAACTTTCAATCTATTTGCCTTGCCCCGTGAATGGTCCACCAAAATTCCAGTGCTCTCCGAGTCTATATATAGCTGTATAGTAATATGTAATAGGCAATTTCGGCGCACACACACAGGAATAGCGAAAAATATTGTTTATACATATATATTTATTTCGGTTATTACACACACAAAGCCAGGCCAGTCTGCTACGATCCAGAGTTGTCACTCCCTCGCAAAGTGGGCGGCTGGCGGAGCGAGGAGGATGCTGTTATAGTTTCGCTTTTGTTGCCATTGTCGCGAGCAGCGAACATAATTTTAATAGGTCATCATATTAAGGGATTTTGTGCAATTTGTCTGAATAGGTTGCCACACCCACACACACACCCACACACACACTCGCACACACACACTCGCACGAGGGCTTAGTTGCTATTGTTGTAGTTTATTTGTTGCAGAAATGAATCGAGTGTAGGCTTCAGTTCGGTTTGTATTGATTGCTGCTGTGTGGGAGGCTGTGCAGCCTAACCCTCTCTCTCTCTCTCTCTCCCCTCTCTGTCTCTCACTCAAAATCTCCAAGTCTCCGTCTGCATTTCTCATTCTCTCACATTAACTGAGGTCCTATTTCGGTTATTGGCCATTTGCCACAAGCTGACATGTGCGTTTAATTGCGTTTCACTTATTTGACACAAAATTAATATGGCACTCGGCACTTGTGTGTGTGTGTGTGTGCGTGTGTGTGTGTGTGCGTGTGTGTGTGTGTGCGAGTATGCGGATGTTTGTTTGTTTGTGTTTGTTTGTGTGTTGAGGTGAGGTGAGGTGTGTTCAAGTTTCAGCCCTTCTGCTCCTTTTGCTGTTGTTGCTGTTGCCCACATAAGTATACTATAATTTTGGGCGCATACCTATTGTTTCAGCAAGAGCAGTTATTATGTAAGCAGCCCCTAATTCCCACTTTGTATGAATGTGTGCATAATTAAATATTTCTGCAACATTTGCGTTTTGCCAAGGATAGCAAATGGATGGGATAGAAGAAGCACAACGCCTTATCTGAGAGGGCTTCATGAGTTGTGTAAAGTTTTGATTGTATTTGCATTGCAATTAAATTTTGGTTTCGAGCCCACACAAAAGTCAACAACTAACTGCCAATTAATTAATGTTTTGGGGCTACCTAGTTTAATGTTAATTATTGATTGCATGTCAGATTGCTATATACACCTGTTATGCTAAGATATGATAAGCAACTTCAGCCTAGGGATATCTGACTTATTTATTTACTTTATATAATAAAAAAGTAGATTAAATTAAATTGAGTTAAATCCAAGCATTTTCTGCTTTCAAGCATAACAAATTTGGTTGTCGGCAGTTGCTTTCTTTCATGTGCTGTAATACGATAACTTCTTAAAACGCTGCTTTATTTTTCATTACTACTGCCGTTGGGCGGAAGTTTGATTCAAGTTTCAACCCGCCCCCAACCAGCAACAAAATATGTAAGCTTTGTGGACCCCTTAAAGTGCCAAGGCAAACATAAATCAAATTATGTGCACGGCAAAACGGCTCGGCTATAAAATCTGCCCAAATGTTATTAAGTGCGGCCCAGGGACATTCATCAGTCCGAGGAATGCTGGTCGTTGACTATTTTTGGGTTTGCAGTCAAGTATTTTATGTTATTAATATTAATATTATTATGTGCATAAAGTTCTTGTTCTCTTCGCTTCGCTTCGCTTCTCTGCCTGTGTGCGGTCGCAATTATGCACTTTAATGAGTTTTCCCTTTGACCCCTGCCAACCGCCCCCACCGTTCCCGCCGTTCCCGGGCAGCAAACTGTGCTCTGGTCCAGTGGCAGCTGCAAATGTGTCAGGTGTCGCCTGTTTGGCTTATGAAAATTACCCACTCAGGAAAACACACAGCAGCCAGCCAACTGAGTCTGACTCGCACATGTGCATAATTAATCCTTGAAAAAAATGTCTATGTATATATATATATATATGTATATATATATTAATGCCCATCATACAACTTTTACGTAGAAATGTACTCTATTTGTGTGGTTGGTTTAAGTATAAGTCTCAATGAGTCCCAATTGTAATAATGTATAATATCTTCAAGTGAGCTTTTAATATGATTTATTTAGTTTAAAGTCTGCAAATGTGTAAAACTTTGCTGCTTTCCCGTATATATTTAACACTCAACTTTTGTTTATTGGCACTTGATGAGTTCACTAAGAAGTTTCATTGACTGCATAACTTTCCCATTCACATATTTCTTTCATGTGCTTTACAGCAAATAACAAAATAACAAAGCGAAAAGTAGCTCCAAAGTTGCATCTATTTTCCTTTTGGGCAATTAAAGTAAAGTTAATGAGTATTTCTCGCTCACATGTTGCGTAGTACATTAAACAATCTGACTGATTGTGTTTCTGTGAAATGCCACACACAGAGAGACACTCACACTTAACTTAACCAAAAATTCTAAAGGTTAATGCTTTTCTTAAGAAAGAAGATGAAAAACACTGCGTTGTTTGTGTTGCCTAAGATTGAACACGCTGGCAGACGTTAATTAAAGTTGTTCTTTGCAACTTGCTATCAAACGCTTGCTATAATTAAAAATCATATGTGTATATAAGAAAAACCAGGGAAGTTTGTTAAATCAACGTTTACTTGGGGACTTCATCGAGAGAGCTTGCTGAAATAATAATCTAATCCAACATATAGTTAGATATTGATAAATACTTTTTAGGATCGACTCTTGCATTAAGAGAAGAGTTAAATATTTCGTGCAATATTTCGACTCTTGCATTAAGAGAAAAATTAAATATTTCGTGCAGAGAAAAAGTAAATTAAATCATGTTTTTCTTGAATTTTTTTTTATGATTTTTGGTTTTTTCATTGGCATAAAATTTGTCATGAACAATATAAACATTAGTCTTGAGCTCAGTCTAAAATTGCTCGGATGCGCCTACTTTATATCTGTGGGAAGTTGTTAGACACTCCGAAATATTTAATATTATCTGACAGGCAGAGAATTTAAAAAGAAAAAAAGAAAAATATTAGACAATAATAATAAAGCACACTTTTCTCCAAAAGAAATGGATAAGGATGAATTTTGTACTGGATATCCTATATTTTTAGGCACGCAATGCTAAATGTTGGTCTGCTATTAAGCCCTAAATCGACTTGCTCACTAAATAACTTGGCAACACTTTCATTTTGTATTTCACTCCTAGCACTCGACACAAGAATAGTGTAATGTGTGAGTAATGATGAGGCTGGTTGGTTCCGCAGAAGCCAACACCTGACTCGGGATTTCAGTTTTACTTTGCTGCTGATGATGATAATGGAGGCGTTTGGCGGTGCTGGTGGAAGTAGTGGTGGATGTGGCAATGGAGGTGGTGGTTTGCAGACGACAACTTGACATGAGACTGTTGTTGTTGTGCTGCTGACTAGAAAATGGCATTTTGGTTCAGAGTGAAAGCAACAACCACCACCCGAAAACAGCGCCGCCAACTGTGGCCGTAGTCGTCTGCACTTGATGTTTGTTTTTCCTAACTTCCTCCTACCAAAAGCGGGAAAAACTCCGCACGTCTCCTGCTCTCTATGTGTGACTACGACGAAAATTGACGTATAAAGTCAACGCTGCCGTCAACAAAAGTCTCTCAACGCATGACAGCATTTTTAAGGCAGAGATGGCGTCGTTTCTCCATCCATCCATCCATCCATCCAACCATTCAACCGTTCATCCAGCCAGCCATCCAGCTAGTCCACAGCATCGTGTATATGACCCCGTGTGTGTGTTTGTGTGTGGCACGTACAGCATTTAGTATTTATTGTGCCGCTTCATGAGTTTCTTTTTTTTCGTTTTGGAGACCGAAAAAAATTCAATTGTATTTTCTTTTCTTCATCTTCTGGGCCTAGACAATTTGTGGCAACAACAAGCAGCAGCGTATACAAAAGGTGCAATATCAAATGGCAACAACTGTTGGCAAGCCAAATTATGATAAAACACAATGTTGTGCGCCACAAAGCGGGCAACAGTTTTTGAAAGTGCCACAACTTTATTAGGAGACTCTGAGATAAGCAAAACATAATAAAACTCTAGAGGAAAAGTTGTGCTGACAATTGAATAAACTAAAGCTGCTGCCACCTGTGAGAAAGTTGACCTATCGATATTTTTGTCATATTGTTTGAAATTATTTTTAATTTAAATCCCGCTTCGTTAAATATTTTTAATTATCCTCGCTCTAAGAAAAATGTCATAAATTTCCGTACAGAATTCAGTTTTGCTTGCCATCTTGATGAGAAAAGCAATTGCGAAAGAAACAAAAAAATAAAACAGAGCAGCTCTTTCATTATATATCTTGGTGATTTGTGGCACTGTTTTTCCCATTGCCAGGAAATTAGAGAATTGGCACACACACACACACACTTATACACACTGCTCGAACAATTGTGTGTGGAAAGCTAAAGAAATTAGAAAGCAAACCGGTTGCCAGACAGAGTTGGCATTTAGATGCGAGTTAATTAAAAGAAAACTAGTTACGACTGTGCGTATGCCTTTTAAAGTTTGCCACCACCAAGAAAAGTCATTAAGAGCTGTTGCCAAGTGCAACCGCCGCATACACTGCGTATGATTGATAATGAATCTGCAGCAGGAGTTTTGCAGAGTCAGAGTCGTGGGTGGAGTGGGAGGTGGAGTCGATTCCACTGCGGCGATGTCTTCTTCTTGGCAACGTTTCGCTCGGCATGCAATGCAAACAATTTACAATGCATGTAACGGAACTTATTATTTCATTGCTCTTCCCACTGACTGTCTGTCTCTGTCCGTCCGTCTGTCCGTCTGTCTGTCTATCTGCCTGTCTGCTGCCAGCTGTGGTCTGTGGCGCTGTCTTGCCACACAAACTCACAGCAGGCAACCCCCTGGCGACAGCTTCAGGCTGGGCTGGGCTGGGCTGGGCTGGCTGGCTGTCGTCCGTCTTTGGCGTATTCTGGTCATGTGTTGTGTGTGCTGCCTCAATGCCACCTCCGGTTCACACTACTCCCAGGGCTTGATATTTAGACGTGTGCAGTGTGTGCTCTGACTCTGATTCTCTGACTCTGACTACACTCAGAAAAAAAAAATCGACCTAAAAATTAGTAAAGCTCCCCAAAATGAAAATCACCTTAAAATTATTTTCAAAATATTTTCAAGATATTTGGAAAATATTTCAAAAATTTAGTAAGGCTTGCCGTAAATCAACAAAATTCGGGTATAATAATTGTTTAATTAAAAAACATAAAAAACATTTTTAAGTAAACTAGAATTTTTAGAAAAAATCTTTTACAAAATGCAATACATTTAAGAAGTGTACTTTAGGGTGACTTTTCTCCGAGTGTATGAGTCGAAATCAAACCATCTCCTTGGGTATTTCTTTTTCATTTCAAACAATTGTTATACCTGTGCCGTAATTCTCATTTTTATGGATTGTACGCCAGCATTCTATGTGCAAAAATGTAAGTTCAAATGTGAAATATGCAAGCAATTGGTTTAGTTTGACATTCGCAATTTGCTTTATTTGTGATTGCAACTGGAACTGGAACTGGAACTGGCATTGGCCTGGCCTTATGATGAATTCACAAAGTTGTGACATTCTGCCAAAAAGTTGACTCAAGTTTTTCTTGAATGAAGAAGATGAATGTTCTCTGTATATGGTGCAGAATAAATTATGAATACCGACCCAGCCGAACAAGGGGAGCATATTAAATGTCTATGCACTTTCCAGCAGGTGAGACGACGGAGGAATACAATATGAATGCCTGGGCTAAGAAGTACGCCCAAAAATTATATTGTCCAGCAAATGATCTCTTGATGAAGAAGCTGCAAAGACAAAAAATAACTTGGAATTATTATATCCTTGCCAGCAAAAGTTGTTTTAAAGTTTCTGGCATGGCGTCCAGCAGACTTTGCATTCATCGGTCACCTTTGTGTCTGACTTAAAATGAATTGTGAGCTTGTCTTGCTTGCCACACAAAGACTAATGAAATACAGAGTTAAACCATGTAAATATTTCCATTGCTAGATAGATATTAATATTTCCATGTAATCAATGAATGTTAATTGTTAAAAAAAAAGCAATGCAATTTAATTCCGGCTGATTGAATAATTATGTTTTTATATTTAAACTCCGTCTTTAAAGTAGGGAATCAACTAAAAATTGTTTGGCTGGCATTTGACGCGCATTTTAGTTGTCTCGTTGTCTTGTTGCTGAAAGTGCCGCAAGCTGGGGCACTAGTTATTGTCACACCTGGACAGCGTTGCCGATTTGCATATTTGCACAGAAACATGGAAATATTCATGTAAATAATTGGGCGTGGCAGCTGTTGCTGGGACTGTCTGTTGGCTCTGGCTATCATTGACTCCCTTGTTGTTGTTGTTGTTGTAGTTGTAGTTGTTGTTGCAGTTGGAGGAGTCGAGTAGCAGTCATGTCAAAGTAAAGTGCACGCGGGCAGCCAAATTATGCGCATTTATTTATACGCTAATGCTTTTTACAGTTGCGACCCGCATAAGTTTCGCGACAAGCTGTGTGTGTGTGTGTGTGTGTGTGTGCGTGTGTGTGTATAAGTGTATAGACTTTATTCTATCTCTAGGCTGAGTTGCCGTTACATGGGGAATTAGTGTGCATAATTTCATAAGCAACAACGACAACGACAACGACAACATCAGCTGAGCAAGTCGCTGCTGTAGCAGCCATCGCGTTGGCCTGTGCAAATATTTTGGAGCATTGCCTCCCCCCTGAACCAGAACCCGCAGCCCCCAGCAGCTCCTTGGGGAAATGTTTTCGCTGCTGCTGTCTCTGCCAGCGGCAAACATTCAGAATCATATGCGAAGTCTGCATGTAAAGTTATGCTGGGAATTTGCTTCGCTTACACGGAAAAAGTAAGCGAATAAATAAAAAAAAAATATATTTAAAAAAAAAGCGAAGCAAGAAAAAAAATAAACTGAAATAACATTTTGTGTTGTTGTTGTGTGTAATGTGTATGGGTTTTATATATGTACTAAATTGCACATGATGTGATTTCAAGCGTAAGAAATGCCTTCGCGGCGGCAAGGGGCCAACCATCGATACTATATTCACATGCATGTGTGTGTATGTGTGTGTGTGTGTGTGTGTGTGTGTATGTGTGTGTGTGTATGTGTATGTGTGCGTGTGTATGTGGACTCTTGTTTGTCCCATCCGCACTGTGGAATATGCATATAAAAACTTGGCGCAGTTTCAAAGTTGTGTTCCGAGCAAAAAAAAAAAAAACAGCAAAATCAAAATTTCATATCAAAATTACAACAACGCTCACGAGACTTATGTTGTTGTTGTTGCTGTTGCTGTTGGGATTACTCGGTGAGCAAAATGCCGGAAGCCAGAAAAATGCCTGGCAAGTTGACTCGACTCGACTCGAGTCAACTTAAGTGGACTGAGCGGCAATTTGATTAAATGCATTGCGCGAATCTTACTAAATAAATTACCTAATTTCGAAATATGTGTACATGAAATACTCACAGATTCCAAATGCATACAAATAATTTATGAATTCCGTTTCTCTTTGTCTCTTTGCAGTGCAACAACTAAATACAACCGCTAAGCAACAGTATTTTCGCTCAACATTAAAATAATATTACTAATCATACAATACTAATAATTTAATGCAAAATCTATATAGCAGTGATTATATGTTGCATTTTTGAAATAATTAAAAAAGAAAACCAAAAACAATAAAACAATAATCAAGACAAACCACAAGAGACGAAGATTTGAAAAGAACGCAGCGAGCTTAAGCCAACAAAATAAACGTAGTACGATTAGTAAAAGACACCACCAATTTAATTTGAACAGAGATTAAGCAAACACAACAAATACACAAGAAAGACATACAAATATATATGTATTAGCCAGAAACTCGAATCGATGTCTGTGTGCATTATATTTTAATCATACATGTACAATATACTCCACAAACAAGTATATTTACAACATAAGCCATCAAATTGCAGCTAAAAGACAAGTAGTAGGAAGAAAGAGGACAAAACGACCGCTAAATCGGTCAACATTTTGCTGAACAGCATATTCATATAAAAAGACAAAAGTCAAACAAAACATAAAGAAAATGGAGGACAATAACACAAGCGGCAGTGCGAGCGGTGCGCCCATCAAACTCGAGGATCCATCGGTGACACTCACAATAAGGCTGATTATGCAAGGAAAGGTAAGTCACCTCTGCCTGTCAACATCATTTATATATTTCATTATAATTTAATCATGTTTTTCGCTGACTCCATTTCCATTTTTTGTATATAATCGCCGACACATTTCAAATCCCATTGTGGGAGTCAGCTGTGGATTTTGAAACTCCTGACGTGGTGCGAAAAATATAGGATTTGTTAAGAAACTAAATAAATAGTAATACAAAAAAGACCACTTGACTTGAGTCAGTTAAACATATATTTTAATTATAAAAAGGAGTCTCCAAACAGGATACAAATATTTCAATATAATTTCTTGCAAGCACTCAATACAAAATGCAGTAATTTTCATGACATTTATTTACATGTCAATATCGATCCCAAAAATAATATTAGCTAAGGCAATTTGTCGTCGGCTTCTTGATCCTGGGAGTTTTTATGACATATATGTAAACAAGACAGGAAACTGTTACCAATAGTTAAATATTTATTATTTTTATATTACATGCCATTTGGGATTTTGGGAATTTTTTTACACAGGAAAAAAGGATACTTTTTTAGACACATTAGAAAAACGTCAGTTTTTTACGGTAATTCAAACCTGCGAGTTAATTTTCTATTGAGCTAAAATAAGAGTCGAGAGATCATTCTTGGCTTACATTTCTACTTTTGCTACAGAAACATTTTCTATTATTAAAAAATATATTTCTCAGAAATAGGAATAACGGCTTTCCATTTTTAATTTTCGTATATTTAGTAATTATTTTGTACAAAAAGAAGAAATACTTCATCATTTTTGGGGAATTTCGCATTTTTTGGCGATTTTTTTTTTATGAGTGAATGTTAAATATTTATTTATTATTACGTAGGACTTGAGATGTTTAAATTTCTTTTATTATAATCTCAAGTGTGGCGCAAGTGTGGCTCTTAAGTGAGTTGGGAGCCTTAAAAGTAAATACGGACACACTGCCTAACTGAGGACAGACTAATGTTGTTCTCACAGTCGAGTCTTGCAGGCTTGCCAATCACTTTAAGCACCAGACGCCCTCCGGCCAGCCCCACGCCCAAATAGAGACACAATTTGTTTGAGAACTTCTTAGCTTTGGGGCTCTTTGTGAAATGTAAAATGTAAATTTTGAAGCCCACCTGTATGAAACGTGTAAGCCGTAATGCTTGCCATCGAATTATGTAATTTTAAATATTAATGCGAATTTTCCCAAACCATTCCTTATCAATAAAATGTAATACAGTGTGGGATAGAGAGAGAGAGAGAGAGAAAGCCAGATATAACATAAAAGGTTGCCCGGTAAAAAAGTAATTAATATTAAAAATGAATGCGTGCATTTTTTATGTAAATTAAAATTAAACACGCCACACTTCACGCGTTGTTGCGAACTGAAGAAAAACAGACAGAACCAAAAAAAAAAAAAAAGAAGGAAATTACTGTACAGCTCAATATATGTAAATAAGCAAAAACCAAAAATATAATATTTAAAGTCATAAAATGCAAAGCATGCATTGGCTATTAAATAATCATTACAGCTCGCAAATATGAGCAATAAAAACAGAAACGCACCAGTAACTGGCATAAACATAAAAACCGCAGCTCATCAGTATCGAAACATATGTGGATATTTCAAGATACACACACACACACACACCCAAACACACACACACACAGGCAATAATATTTATGTATATTTTAAGCATTTCGACAAGTTGGTGGAATACAAAACACTCATCATGCATAATTAACTATTTGAATCTCAAATACAGATGGAAATATGTAATTAATGCTATTGAGATATGTAATAAAAAAGATAAATATTTGAGGAATATTATTAATTATCTGCATAAAGCGTGACAAGAGGAAAATTACTGCATTTTTTTTTATTATTGAGTTAGTGGAATATGCAAACAATTTCAATGAACTTAACTGCAAAATGTATTCAGTAAAACAATTGAATATAATTCAAATTGACTGCTAAATAATGTAATGGAAGACAGTTTTATGAATTACACATTTTGCAGTCAGAGTTAAATGTTAATAGCTGAAAATAATCAATTAGATTTGATGCTGACTGGAAGCAGTTTAAGGTCTATCAGCCATAATGAACTCAGCTGACATTAATAAGACATATATCTGATAGCCATGTGTCAAATTTCCCAAAAAAGAAAAACCATAATTTTAAGCACAAATCCGCGCTTAAATACCTGCTTATTTATTTAAGCACAGTCGCTTAAAACAACTATTCGCGCAGAATTAGCTAAAATGAGTAAAAAGAGACGGCATTCAAAAGCTGTCCGGTGACTCTGAGCTGTCGGCGGTGCCGGCTCAGCCCAATGTGGGCTAATCTCGTGTCGTTAATCTCGCTTCCCATTACTTAAAATCAGATTTGTGGCGACGACGACTCTCGAGTGCAAATTGCGCATTTGAAGAGTGTGTGACCTGTCTTTGATTTAAATATAAGTACGAGCGTGTTATTGGCTGCTGCTGTTGTTGCCAACTTATGTGTGTTGCACTGAAAGGCAGCGACAGGTGCAACACCCGTCGCAGATAAGCCGACAGAGCAACGCAGGGCGCCAAGAAAGAGAGAGAGAGCGAGAGAGAGCGAGAGAGAGAGCGAGACATAGAGATCTACACATTACATGATGTGTAGTTGAAAATTGGCAAAATTGCAAAAGAAAAAAAAAGAACGAAAAAATTTGCAGACAATTTATAACAAAAATAGCAACAGACAGACGGCATTTCTTTGGGTTAGCGGGTGGTGGGGGATTGTCGGAGGTTCGATCAACGACAGTATCCGTGAATAATTGCACACTTCTCGGCCCCAGCTAAATAGCAGCGCCAAAAACTAAAATTAAGTGTGCAAATACATATAAATATGTACAAGTGTTTTTGCACATTTTTGCATTACATACGTTTTGGGCTTTTCGATTTTGATTTTATTTACGCTGCTCTGCACAAGGGTTCAGGCAATAAATTCTCAAGGCGCTTTGAAAAGCGCCGACTTGCCCCGTTGCCCCTTTGCCCCGTTGCCCCTCTGTGTATGTTGCTCTCTTGATCGATAGTTATAGATTAGCGTGATTTATGAGCTGCCGTCACCATCGTTGTCTGCTGTTGGCCAAGTTGACAAATCCACACACACTAACACACTCACACACACACACATGCAAAATATGTAAATATATTTTTAGCGCAGTGCAAATCAACTGGCAAATAACAAAAAAAAAAAAGAAAGAAAATCAAACCTGAGTGGAAATAAAGTAAATTTTCAATTGACAAGAGCTTTGAGCATATAGCGTTGAATTTACACAAGCAACATCCGTGTTGACTTGTGTAATTGAGCATGCAACGAACGTAATTGTCTGTGTATATCTGCTTATAACTCTGGCAATATCTGCGACCCTTTCAGGATGTACATTCGGAATGAACTGCTCATGTGGTAGAGATGAGATTATTAATGGGGTTTCCCAAACTTGTCACGAGTTCATAACGGGCAAAGAGGAAAATTTGGCCAGAGTATTTTAACAAACCTGTTTGTATACATAAGTATAGAGAGCATTAATGATGTATCGGGTTGGAATAATCTATGTTGTTTGCCAACAAGAGTTGAGGTAGGTCTGAAGTTACTCGGTAGAAATGAACATGTCAACTCACAATGAATAATTAAACTCGTTTTGAGCACATTCGTTTTAATAAATCATCATTCATTAGTTGATTGCCCGGCTCTTTTCGAAGTAATTGTCAATTTAACAAGCACACATACAATCACAAGCAATATGTGCAAATATTATTTCAACTTTAAATAATATGCAATGCATTCTCTAAACATGTTTATATATTCAAATTGTTAACAGGCTTTTAAGTTCAGCAAACATAACTGAAATAGGTGCAATTGCTTAAGTATAGCAAAGTAAATTACACAGTTTTTTCATATAAAACTGTCTGTCTGTCGGTATGAACAACATTTCATTTAGAGTGCATAAATAAATCAGTTAATTATAATTAGACAAGCGGCTGTCAAGTATGGCGCAGCGAGCACAAAATTCGCATTCAGATGCCGTATTCTACTGCTCTATGCCAATTTCACTAATTAAAAATGCATGATTCAAACAGAAACAAAAGCAGCAGCACAGATACGCAGACAGACATCGGACAATTGCAAAATACTCGATAATTCTCTGCGAGAGTGCAACCCACTTTTGGCTAGTGTTTCTATGCAATTTACGTTTGGCTGCCAACAGGCAATAACAACAGCAAACAGCAAACAGCAAACAGCAAAAAAACAAATGCGACAACGAAACTTAGCCGAAGAAGGCAAAATACCAAAGCCTAAACAACCCAAAAGGTGCAGGCAGGTTTTTTGCGCTTTATATTATCTAGTACAGTAGAGTCGTAGTCGACTGCATGTTGCAGCATATATTTGAGGCAATTCCGGAAATTTATTCAACAAAATATTTGAAATACCAACTAATTTTCATTGGTACAGTCTTCAGTTGGTTAAATTCTGATTTTGTGCAAATTCATTACACTTTTCTATTTATTTATTTATAAGTTCAATCCAAGGCTAGATCGTTGTCATCATCTTTGAAATATTCACAAATGAGCTTTTGTTTGACTGAGTCCCACCTGAAACTCAACTTAAAAACAAAATAATGAATTGTTTGCCGTTTACTAAGCGCCAAGCTAGAATCGTGTACTTTGCTTAAACAATTGTAAATCATTGTTATATCCACCAGTGCTCAATCTATATTGATTTATCTCTCTAGGTTTGTTGATCTTTTTCTTACATCTTTTCTGTACTCTACTTTGAATTATTATTATTATTTCAAGGTCCGCTTAGGCTCCCCTCCTTTTAATGTAGGTAAAATATTTACTCATTTAACTAAAACTCCATCGAATTCCGGTTTTGCTGACATAAAGTTAATCAGAATGTTCTTTTAATCTGAGTTATTTTCAAGTAGCTACATTTTACGATTTTGATTTTTAATTATAGTTCCTGTTATTCAAAATATCAAAGTAAGACAACGGGCTAAATGGGTATTTCCAATTTCTAATTGCAATCACTTTTATTTTATTAAACTTTGATCTTTAAGTCAAAAATCTTAACTTAAGTTTGGTCCGTTTTTAACAGCTTAGATGCAATAGATGCTAGTTTTTGTTAATTGGTTGGTTTGTCCTGAGGGAGCGAAGTTTGTCCGTTTGGCAAAGGCATACATCGAATTCAAAAACTAATATTTATTCAGTAAATATGCTGGAAAATTGAAATTCTATTCTTGCCTCCCGGATTATTGAAATGTGACGCAAGTAGCTACGCAGCTTGCCACAAAAGATATTATACTGAATTATAAAATTCACGTTGACGCTTGACTGGGTTTTCCTTCGGTTAGTTTTGTCGTTAATTAATTACTTGCGTCACACTTTGCGTTCAACAACGGCTTGACTCATTTGACGCCTTGCGCTGACTTTCACACAAAACTGCAAACAATTGAAAACCAACTGTGGAAAACAATACTAAAGAAACATGATGGAAGCAACATCGTTGGCAAACCGAATATTACTCTCCATTTTGAACCGCAATCCACCTGCTCAAGTCTTAAAATCGGGATCGGAATATTTGGTTTTTCGTAGAAGAACTCATCAGTTGATCGAATGCTTTTAAGAAAGATTTAAAGCACAGTAGTCCGATTAGTCTGAATATGATATTATTTACATACTTATGATTGAGAATGATTTGCGAGGCACCCGTTTAATCTAAGCTGAAAAATGCCTACCAATTTTGTCCTTGGCGAATAAACCTGAGCTGAGTTTATTCTGCTGTCAGTTTGTATTTATATTTCTAATTAAATGGGTATTGTTCATAATTCTAAGGTATCATTAATGGCCAGGTGAAATGTGATGTCAAAATCCGAATCTGTCAGAAATTTATGGAGACGTGTTTATGAATTTGAAATTTATTTCTTTTGAATTGCTTAAAAATAAATATCACTTAAAAAAAGTTTAATGCATAATAATTACAGATTAAATTATTTAATTTAGACTAATAACCGTACTCAAATTTAAACAATATTAATTGAATATTTAAGTTTAAATTAAAATAAAAATGTACAAATTAAATAATATAAAATTAGAAATGAATAATAACATATAAATTTAAAATAAGGGTTAACACTGCTTGGAGGCATTCACATTTATAACGGTTAAAGATTTATTGCTAGGAATTGGGAAATGCAGAAAAATCAAAGTTTTACAATTGTAATAAAATGGTGAAAAGAAAGGTGAAAATTTAATAGAGAGAGAGAGAGAGAGAGAGAGAGAGAGAGATAATAAAGAGGAGATTGGCAAATCTCTGAACCTGTATAGTAAAATAAATTATTCACAGCTAAGCATGCTCAGAGCTTTCCCGGAGTTATGCTATGTAGTCATGGAGTTCAAAAGCTTTGATAATTGCTTTTAGATCGCTCTTCTCGGGCATTTCACTGAAATGTCTCTTAACGATCTAACTGTGCTATTTAGTTTGCCAAAAGACATTTGTAGACAACTGACTAAACTTTGGTCACCTGCCGGAGACACCGTCTAATTATCAGCACATTAAAAATCTGCGGCTTTAGGGGGACAGACAGACAGAGAGACAGACCAGTCGTAGAAAACTTGAACAGATTGACTAATATTCTCAAGCGAGCGCAACATTTTGATAGCCCATTTATCACACGACCAACTCGCAAAGCATGTGGCCAACAAACATAAAACAACAACAAACAGCAAAATAAAAAACACTATAATAACTTAGAAGAAGAATTATCAACAACAACAACAACAACAAGAACAACAACAGCAACGGGAACAAGAGTAAAACGCATTAAGAGGTCCACAGAATGGACGGTGCTAATTGTGCCGCAACAAAAGAAACAAAGAGAACCACACACACATTTTTGATGTTAGTAGACCACCGGCACGAAGAAGAAGAAGACGAATTGGTGGCAGCTTAGACAGACAACATCAGACAACACAACACAACCCAAAAAACCAAAAAAAAAAAACTCATGCTGAGCGTGCAATTTTCAGCGGCTGCTGCGTTGGTGGAAACTGTTGGGTTTTTTACTTCTTTTTTTTTGTGTTAATGCGACGGCGTTGAAAATTCTCGAAAACAAAATAATGCTACAAAAAAGCCCAAATAAATGCAATGCATGTAACAGCAAAATAAAAAAAAAATGTATGAAAAAAAAGATTGCCAAACCGTGAGAACCATTTATGGAAACCGTTTCAGTCACCCAAGAAAAACTTTGCAACAAAATGTTGGAAAATGCAATGTGACAAATGTTCGTGTCAGGGGCGGGGGGGAGACGCGATGGGCGCTGGTACACGACATATGTGTGCCGCTTGTTGCACGAACTGCTGCTGCTGCGGCTGCTGCTGCTGCTGGTGCTGCTGCACACATGTGTGTTCAATGCGTTGGTCCACGCAGAGCCCCCTTCACCTGCAAACTTTTGCACTCTTCGTACCCTTTTAATAAATCATGCTGCACGTTTGTTGCACTGCATTTTTCTGCTGTTGCAAGTGTGCGTGTGTCTGCATGTGCATTTGTTACTGCTGCTGCTGCTGCTGCTGCTGCTGCTGCTGCTGCTCCTGGCACTCGAAGTGAAAACAGAAAAGTGCAAACTGTACAATTAAAGAATTTACAATTTGCCCCTGCAAAACAAAAGCAATTACAATTCTCCACAAGTCGCAGCGAATGGCATTTATAATTTGATTAAATACAAGTAAAAAAACCAAAAAGAAAAACAAAACAATTCAACAAGAAACAAGACACACTGAAAAAAATGTCGTCTTTTTGTAACGTTCTTAATTGCTTTGAACTTGCACAGCAATTCCAACTTGTCGTTGAATATTAAAATTGTCTCATCAACAATATTCTCTCTAAATATTGTATAGTAATTTAATCAACATTTCGCATGCAAGGCCACATATTGTGTCATATTTGAAGTAAAATGCATTCCTCTCCAAAAAGTATTGATCTTCAATCGTTTGCTGGCCAAAAGCTTTTAAGCAATTTCAGACCCCAATTTGTTTACATTGAAGCCAGCCACAGAAATGTTCGGCTTATGCTGTCCACATCCACATCCACATCCACCGCTTCCACTGCTCCCATGCATATTTTGGAGCAACAATTTCAAATGACATGCACAATTTTGAATGCACAACCGCAAAAGTGAATTTTTGCATAGAAATCGATGCATGATGTTGGAAGTTGGCAAGTTGGAAGTGCAAAAATTTAGCATTTAATTGCTGGCATGTAAAATAGCCAAAGCCGGTTTGCTGGCTGGCTGGCTGGCTGGCTGGCTGGCTTAGCCAGCATGGGTGGGGGGAGAGATGTGTGTGGGGAGTTTGTCAAAGTAATTTTTTAGCAAAATGGACTCTTCAGAGACGTTTGTCAGGCATTTAGCACAAGGAGCAGCTGCAACAGCAACAGCAACAGCAACAAAATGCAATCAAGTGAAAGTCCAAAAATTGTATATACCATTATGCGTATCATTGGAATATTCAATGAGTTTGGTGGCTTATCGCTTGACCCACACAGACTATGCAAATTGTGTAAGCTTCTGAAGCTGCCAATGCCAGTTGCACGGTGGCAGCCAAGTGGGTTGAGGGAGATGGGATGATTTTGGGCGCTGACCACGTTGTATATTATAATGATGATGAGCGCTCCTCGCTAATGAGCAGCACATCAAACTTAATAGCCATTGGTCTAGGCCGTTTCAAATAGGCATCTGAGTGTGTGTTTGTGTTTGTGTTTCTGTTTCTGTTTGGGTTTGTGTTTGCCCAAGTACTTATGCCAGAGAGACACAGAGATAGAGAGAGAGAGAGAGAGAGGGAGGGAGAGGGAGAGAGCGCATATAAATTATGGAGCGCTTTCAAAATTTGTCTTGGGTGCAGACAGGCATAAGAACGCAAATAAAAGACGCGTAGATCGTGCTCTTGCTAATAATTATGGCAATTCCTTCTGACATTTGTGTGTAATAAATATTTCGGCCATTTAGATCGGGCACCATCACCATAAATATCATAGAAAATGACCCATAATGCACAATCGACTCACAGAAGCAGACAACAACCCAGCAGAGACAGAGACACGTAATATTTTTACACTGGTTTAGAGGAGGATGTAGCATTTTAAACTAATATTGTTTTGTACGGTTCTGCACTTTGTGGCAGACTGGCAAAATGCCCAAAATTCTATACACCTTGCATTGTCTCTGTGTGATTGTGTGTGTGTGTGTGTGTGTGTGTGACAATGGATGGGTATTTAGAAATTAAGATAAACATGGCGACAGGCACGAGAAGTGCACTTCGTGAAGGTTACAAAGCATTTTCGAACTAAATTCATAAATGACAAGCTTTAAAATTATTACCGGGAAACAGTAAATTTTCCACTAATCATTTCCTTAAAACATTAATGATTAAGGCACCGATAGAAAAGGGCTTAGATATTTAAATAAATATATGTCAATCACAAATGTTGTAGTTTGCACAATCATATTTTAGCAGACAAAATTTCAATTTTTAATACCTATTCATATACAATACACATCTGCAAACGCAAAATATTTTTGCAGTGATAAGTATTCAATATTTAATTTGTAGAATTATAGATTTATAATCCGTTATTGAACAGCCTAAAATGGGATTAATTAGGCTTGGGCATTTTTAATGGTTGCCTCAAGCTAGGCTCTTTTAGTCGATATTTCTTCGTTTAGAGATCCGAATTCTGCGTAAAATTCAGTTTTTTATGAATGCCGCCAACAAAACGCAGTTTTCGATTGCACAACATAAAAAACGAACATTCTGCAAAAGAATTTTGCCAAAACGGAAAATTCATCACATTCTAACAGATACAAGTTGAGTGCTGCTGTCGGCTGCTGTGTAATTAATGTGATTTATTTATCTAAATATTTTTTTATTGATTTGCTGCTTCGCGAAACTTGTTCAAGTTTTAGTGAGTATCAAAAATTGTGTCTATCGTTTGGCAGGACTGCCAATTATAAATGTCCACGCATACATATAAATAATTTTGCATGTATTTTCCTCCATGTAGATATTTGCCATCAATTAAAACGCATAAAACGCGTTGCCCGCAAATTTCATTACAAAATATTCATGCGGCTTGCGTCGAAAAGGGGGGTTTTTAGTTGGCTCTGGTTTTGGTTTGAATGTTTGAATGAATCGCTTTCTGTGTCACTTAAATATGCAAAAGTAGTTATACACTCACCCACACACTCACACACATATGGCACAAAATCACTTAATATTTAATCGAATTTGCACATCTATGGCGACGCTTGTAAATGGCAGAAAGAAAGCTGAAAACGGATGCAATTAGAACGATATATTTTGCCAGAATGCCAGATGCTCTGTATGGGTAAAAGTATACATAAATATTCTTTTATTCCCATATTTCAATGAAACCATTGTTTTTCTTAATCTATATCAGACTATATTTCGATGACTCATTTTGATACTTTTTAAAATCACAGTCAAACTTTTATTATTAGCCGTGAATAGCGAAAAAGTCACGTACTTGAAATCAATTTGTGGTGGGCAGAACATCATTTCGACTTTTAGCAGTTTACGAAAAATAAAATATTGTATTGAAACTCCTTGTCTGAGTTTAGAGCGCTGCAGATCAATTACAAAATTATATTTTTTGTTTCATAATTATTATTCAAATGGGTAATACTAATTAAAAGTCATTTATCTTGTTGTCTCTTTACAGGAAGTTGGTAGTATTATTGGGAAAAAGGGTGAAATTGTCAACAGATTTCGTGAAGAGGTAAGTACACAATTACATTACATGTTCGGAATGTTGTATATATGTACATATGTAATATGTAATTATGCGCCTTTAAATCTTTACAGTCTGGTGCCAAAATTAACATTTCGGATGGCTCATGCCCGGAACGCATTGTAACGGTATCTGGCACAACAAGCGCAATCTTCGCGGCATTTACGCTAATTACAAAGAAATTTGAAGAGGTATGTGTGCGCTAGATCGAAACGGAGGCGAGTCCAAGCAAGGTTGCATAACACAATAATTGATACAAAAAAAATACAAAAAATACAAATACAAATGAACATAAAAACAAAAACACAATCGAAAAATAAAAAAAAACAAAAAACAATAGCACTCCATTACCCGACAAGAGAAAGTCTTGGCTCGAGAACTAAAAGCTCTAGTGTTGATTGTACTCAATTCTCAATTGTTGAATTAGATCACGCTTCACATTACTAACTTGAAACCCGTTTCAGTGGTGCTCGCAGTTCAATGATGTTGGCAAAGTTGGTAAAACTCAAATACCCATTCGATTGATTGTGCCGGCCAGTCAATGTGGATCGTTAATTGGTGTGTACACAAGCCAAATAGTAATGAATAGATTGACGAAATCTGTAGAAAACTCATTAACCTGCTCTTTCAATGTATCTAATTCGATTCTTTTGCTTTCGACAGGCAAGAGTGGCTCAAAGATTAAGGAAATACGCCAAAGTACAGGCTGCTCCATACAAGTGGCCAGCGAAATGTTGCCAAACTCCACGGAGCGTGCAGTTACCTTGAGTGGCAGCGCTGAGCAGATCACCCAATGTATCTATCAGATATGTCTTGTCATGTTGGAGGTAAACACAATCTGTCTATCAAAATCAACATATTGCATTCAAAAGTAAACAGTCAACGTTTTCGGAGCCAGCTATTTTTAGTTAGAGACATACAAATAATGGCCAACATTTAAACAGACTTAGTTTAGTTTTCGTGCTTTTTCGCTTTAAATTTTCCGTTTTTTGAAATTAGTCGCAGTCGTTGAAAAAAAATTTGTCTCGTCAAAGTAAAAATGGATGCAACAAAACGATATTTTTGAAGGTTTTGCAAGCTAAGCGAATAAGCGAGAAAATAAACTCAGCCCGTCTAAAGGCTAGGGGCTAGTCTAGAGCACTCCAGAGAGTATATCTAATTTATGAGCTAATTTAAATATTTGCATATTTTACAATTCCAAATGAGTTCAACTTGTTCCGGTTCTGTTTACTTTTCAATGCATCTCTTATATTAAATGCACAACTAACGAGTGTTTTGTTTTATACAGTCTCCGCCACGCGGTGCTACCATACCATATCGACCAAAGCCGCAAGTAACTGGGCCAGTTATCTTGGCCAATGGACAGGCCTTTACCATACAGGGCAACTATGCGGTGCCCACACAAGAGGTACGTGTACAGTGTGTGCAAATCGTATACGTATGTGTATGTCTAGTGTCTAGTGTCTAGTGCATAAGCAGTGTGTGTTATAAAACGTCAATTGAAAGATCATGTATAACGCCGCATTTATACATATATCTAGTTACTGTCGGATCTTTCTCTCAATTTCTATCTCTTCTTTTTCAACCCATCCCCAAAACATCGTTCTGCAATTACATTATCATTTATTTTGCCTTATTTTGTTTACCATTTACACAAGCTAAATAACATTTGGTTGTTTATACTATATGATTTTGCCTATAATAATAAAAACTTTATTTTTATTTTCTTGGTTTACTACCTCTATGCGCGTCTAGCAGCATCCTGTTTGCCTCTACTTCTTTATAACAAGTTTATTGATAATTTAACTTCTTGAGTTTTATGTCACTTCTCTATCTGCCCATCTGCCCATCTGCCTATCTGCCTATCTGTGTGTATAAATGCCTAAATAAAATATGAGTCTTTAGTTTTGTGTATCCACTCTAATTAAAATTATATCCACTGCTCGTTTAGAATTATCCACTTATGATTTGCACCTCGCTCTTTCTCTGTATCACTCTCTCTCTCTCTCTATTTCTATCTCTCTCTATCTCTATCTCTCCTCTTTCTCTATCTATGTAATCCACAACCACAATTATGAAACCCTCTTTGAACCTTGACAATTGTCTAGAGCCGAACCGACTTGTGACCCCCTTTTTGAAGTTTTCAAATGTCCCAAAGAGCCGCCTTCAGTTGGGTTCAGTTTGCCTATTGTGCATTGGGCCTAGCTGTTGCAGCTTCTTCTCCACTTACCACCAAGTCTTTTACCGTTTCTTTGCGCTCATACTTCATATATATCTTGTACCGTTGAACCAACCCAGCCCGTTTTCAAATGTCCAAAAGGTGGCCCAACCCCAAAAGCAAACAACTAATGTTAATCATTTACAGAAAATCAACTAATTGATTGATCAAATACAAATATATATTTACAATATTTTAAAATAAAATTCTTACATATTTTTTTGTTTTGTGTTTTTTTTTATAGTTTCTTTCGTACTCTTTTCTCTCAGGTTAAGAGCTTGTCACACAAGAGTGAGTGCTCTCTCTCTCTCTCTGACTCTGACTCTGACTCTCTCTCAGTCTGGCTTTCGTCCAGTGCGTCGTGTCTGTTTTTGGGGGCGGTCGCACTTTTGGGATCGTTTGCATTAGGGTTCTACATTGCGCGGCTGCTCACCGAATAATAAAGCGAGTCGAGTGAGTTTGTGCGGGGGCTTTGCTACTCTGTCACTCCACAGAAAAGGGCCTTCTCTCATCTCTCTGTTTTAATCGAACCGAGGGCTCGCGTGCAGCGTGTGGAGAAGTATGTTTAACTACAACACTAGCTCTATAATATAATCCAAAAATAATTTATACCTCTCATGAACAACACACAACAAACAACCAAACAACCAAACAACCGATTTAAACTCCTTTTGAGTGCCATCAAAAATACCCACAAACAGAAACTAATTGTACTCGATATTAAATATTAAATATTAAAAACAGCCCTCGATTAAAAAAAAACAAAAACAACAGCAACAACTTTGCCATTATCCATCCAACGTTTATTGGTACATATACTTAATACTCTTCATTTTGTGTAGTTTATACTTGCAATAGACTTTGAAATGTTTTGTTCATTTGCCAAACAACAAATCCATCAACAACAACAACAACAACAGCAGCAGCAACATAAACAACAAAAATCAACAGAAATTCAGATACTTTAGATAAGTCATACCTACCTACATATGTATATATACACATGTGTATGTATGTATGTATGTATGTGTAATCGTATATTACCCACCATTTACCATATAACAACAACAACAACAACAATAACAATAACAGAAACAACAACAATAATGCAATTAGCAACTGCAACAACATACTGTTCAAAATATCGTCCTGCCCGAGCCCTCACATCTACTCTACTCTGTCCGTTTATAATCGTATATAAATACATATACAATCTGCACAAGAATATCAAAATATGTACAACAATAACAACAAATAGTCCTTTAAGCCCCTGCCAGCCATTTCGCTCCAAACAAAAGTTTTGAAAACTATACCAAAAGTTTATGTTGTCACATCAAATTCAATTAATGTCCGCAAACAAAAACAATAATTCAAAATAGTTATAACATCAATTGCGCTCTTCTTCCCAACAACAACAAAACAAGCTCTCTCTCTCTCTCTCTCTCTCTCTCTCTCTCTCTCTCTCTTTCTCTCTCTCTCACACATCAGTCCCTGGTTATTGTCGGTGTTGGTTGATAGCATAATGTGCGGCGTGCAGTGTATAATGAATAAACCCACATCACTTGTCGCTATATCCACCAGTTGTCAGTTGTCAGTTAGGTATACATTGTGTACCAAAATATCCTAATTGATGGGAATTGCGGATAACTGCTATTTGAAGATTTACAAGACTGCGTACAATTTGGGTACCGTTTGATAACCATGTCTCCGTATCTGTGGCTATGCGCTAGTCTTGTTGACCTTCTCTCCAAAGTATTTTTGTAGTCTCTAACCTTGGTTTGTGTACCGTACCCATCGATCCCATCCACAAGTGCATTGGTACCCATTATCCAAGACCTCGACAATCTATTGCCCTTTCCGTAGTCAGTTCGTTCTCTTAGTTGTTATTACCACATATCATTTATCATAATCCAGCCTCGTCAGTCAGCCTCGTTTATTACACAAAAACTCTGCACACTTTGTTTTTTTCTCTCTCGCTTCCTGCAAAAGCTTTTTCGACGCCCCGATCGATCGATAACTATATGCAAGCTTCCAATCAAATAATACTATAGCGAATTGTATATTTAATAAGCTTTCTATTTCAATTATATACAAATTATCTAGCTCAAAATTTATTTTTGGTAAATCATTTTTGTTCTTCTACTTTTTTCTTCTTTGGAAACTTTTGCAAAACAACAATCAATCAAAATAAAAAAAAAAAACAATTAAATTCCCATAATCACAAAACAATCAAAAATTAATACCAAACCTTACAAACAACAATAAAAAATAAAAATTAAAACGAAAACGAAAAACGAAAAAAAAAATCTATTAGACTTGTCCAGTATTTCCACTGGCCTTGGCTACCGGTGGCCTACATGCTGGTATTTCAGGCTTAGCGGATCCTTTGTTAAAGGGGGCACATTTACAAGGAGCGGTACCAGCACACCACCATCACCTACAGCAAATGCCCGATGTGAGTTTTAATTGATCCACAAAAAAAAAAAAACAAAAACAAAAAGAAAATTTAAACACAAAAATAATAAATACCAATCAAAAATCATCAGAAACACAAAAAAAAAAAACAAAAGAAATCCTCCACAAGTCGAGCCTAAGACCCGAGACAGCATTTGATTCTTTTTGGCATGTGTTGCTGTATTTGAACGCAACCCTGTAGCTCTAGCCGTATGAATCCATTGACCGACGCCACTCCAAACCCCCACCCCACCCCGCCACTGTTTGTTCCACCCCCCCAGTACCCCAAGCTAGTTGTGTTTGTGCATTGCTGTTTGTTGTTACTCGTATTCGTATCGCAATATCCCCCAGCCAGCCACCCGTAGTCGTTTCTCCTGCCGTTGTTACCACCCCCACCCCATCCAACATATCTGTCTGTGTTTTGTAGTTTGTGTTCTTGCAGTAGTTACCTTTACTACCTCTGGCATTTCTTTTACGATCCCCGCGTTGCAACTGTGGTCGGGCCACATTTCAATAACATTAACGTCACCTTGTTCCCCAAGCAACTGCTGGACCACAAAGTTGTTGCCATTTTTTTCCTGTATGTGTGTTTGTTTTTGTTATTGTTTCTCCTTATTTTTCTTCTGTTAAGCCACAGACCAAAAATCCGGCATCTCGGTGGAAAACCAGAAAACTGGAAAAACCCATCAGAAGCATTTTTATGTCGCGATGTTGCAGCATATAATTTGCGAATTGTTTGCAACTTGCTGTTGTGTGTATACCCCAAGATATGTTTATTTAATATGCCCAAAACGCGACTTTCTATGACGAGTTTGTGTTTGCTGAACATTCGTCGTCATTCGCCCCACCAACCCCATCCTCCACAATTGTTATTCAGTTGCAAGTTTCATTTCCATTTGTAAGCGAACTGCATAGAGAAACACATATATGTTTTCATACGCAAAGCAGAGCGCATGTTTATTTATTTATCAGCTGGATAAATATTTGATTTCAAGTTCTACAAAAAATCAAAAAACAAAACAAACAAAAAGAAAACTCTCACACACAGATACACTACACCCACACATTCAAATTTAATATTATATTTTTGTCCCTCATCTCATATGTATATATATACATATATGTGTGTGTGTGTGTGTTTGTGTATGTTTGTCAGTATAGCATTTTGCATATGTAGTTGTGTGTGCAACACTCGTTCACAAGTTATTTGCAAATATTTCATTCGAATTGATTAATTAATAAAGTATACGACCGGGTTTCCAATGATTTTGTACTTCTCCCTCCTCGCTCCCCATTTCCCCATGTTTTGATGGCTTTTGCATAATGCATATACATGTACACATACATATATATATATATATACATATATATATACATATGCATATATGTATGTGACTGTGATGTATAAATGCGTGTGTGTATTTTGCTGTAGGTGTTGTGGGTGAAAAACTTTCAATCGCTATGAATATGCAAGTCCTTGAATCGGACAAAAAAGACTTTTTTTGGGTTAGAGACAGGGGGTTCTTCGCATATGTTGGTAACTGATTTAAATATAACTTGAATGTGGAACAAGTTGAAGAATTTTAGAGCAGCATAGCAAAATGCAAGAAATATCAACTTGCGTACAGACTTAACAATCACATTTGCAAGAATGGCGGCTTTAAAGCGGACTTAATTTTGACATTTGCACACGAATCAGTTTGAGTCAACACAATTTAGTTGCCCACAGGTTGAAGCCATCAATTTGAATTGCTATTCCAATTACACACTGCCAACCACTTGATAGACCCTTTCTCTCTGACAAACTACATTATAAATTACCAAGATAGTGTTAGGTGAGGTGCACATTCGCATTCATATCAAACAAGTTAATTGTCGAACGGATTTCCCAATTCACTAAATATATACTCACATTTACATGATGTTTAAAATTCCCTGAAACGCCAAAAGAGATCCCTTAAAGCTTTAACCCTTAATTATAATTGTAATTTTATTCTCAGTGTCTAGTTGCTAAATGTACGAAATATTCCTTACACAGATATTTGTATACAGCTTTATGTTAATCTAAAAGTAATTTCAAAATAGACTCGTAGACAGAAGGCAAAACAACAAGCAATTGTTGTATCAATTGCCAATACAAACACCAGCATAAATACCACAAAATACTCTTGTACACTTTCGTGAGTCAATTCTACACACACACACACACACACCAACACACACACTAACACACACAAACGCATTTTGTATTCATGTATTTTTCGAACCTGTACAAAATGTGAATAAATTTGTTTGTCTGTTATTTAAGCAAAATAATTTTTGTTTTCGCTTCGCTTCTTGTATTTTCTATTTTTTATGTACTAATTTTAAGGCTTTGTGTTTGTTATGATTGCCATTTGAGAGTTGATTGTTGGTTTGATTTCTATTTTTAATTCGATCCTTCTGCGTTATATTCTTTCCTGAAAACTGTACGCGCGTTGTGTTGTAATATCCCATCCTATCCGAAAATAAAATTATAATAATATATATGTCTACTTAAACTTATATGTATTCCAAATCCAAACCAGACTTGACAGACTCTAATGACTGAATGACTAATATGCTCCCATGTACTACTTACCTTCTCTCGAGAACATAATCACAATAACAACTAATACATATATATATATATATATTTATGTATATATATATATGTATATCTACATTATCAATATAAATAAAGTGTTAATCTCAATGTTGCTCAATGTTTCAACAGGTTTCTAAGAATCCATTGGCCAGTTTGGCCGCCTTGGGCCTTGCCGGCATGACGCCAGCCAGCACTGGTGGCATAAATCACACAGGTAAGTCCCTCAACTCTCTCACTCTGTGTGTGTGTGTGTGTGGGGGGGGGATTATGCAGAGAAATCTATATATGGATGTACTGAAAATCGATGTTTTGACCTGGGCCCATTTACAGCTCTGGCTGCCTTGGCAGGGTCACAGCTGCGTACGGCCAATGCGAATCGGGCACAGCAGCAGCAGCACGAGATGACAGTATCGAATGATTTGATTGGCTGCATCATTGGCAAGGGCGGCACCAAAATTGCGGAAATACGTCAGATCTCCGGCGCCATGATACGCATCTCCAACTGCGAGGAGCGCGAGGGCGGCAACACTGATCGCACCATTACCATCAGTGGTAATCCGGATTCGGTGGCATTGGCCCAATACTTAATCAACATGAGGTGAGTCACCAAACACTATCCATATTTATCTGTGCGTGTGTGTGTATGTGTGTGTGTGTGTGTGTGTGTGTGTTGTCTAACAAATTTTGTCGAATTGATTTGCAAATTGACAAAGTAAGAAAGAAGGTCTAAGGAGGTCGTCGGTCGTTGGTCGTCTCGGTCGTATCGGTCTCTCAGTACATTTAAGCACTCGTTTATCGTTATTTGAGTCTGGGCCCAGCGCGTTCAAAAGAAAAAACTTAAAAGTTGATACTTGATACTTGATACTTGATACTTGGAACTTGTAATTTTAAGCTAAAGATCAAGCTCTTGTCTAGTGTATAAGTCGCCAGCCCGCATTTAGCAATGAAATGCCAAATGCTTTTTTCATATGTAGTTCTGAAACGTACTGAAATGTAAAGCACTATTTCATGCATATAGAGACAACTTAGCACCAGCAAACTCTTAACTCTAGCATTATACATCTATAATTAATTCTATATATAAATATATAAACCTAGCTTCTAGTCTACTACTACCTATGCTTGTATATGTCCAAATATACAAAAGTCTCAGCTCAGCAGGCATTTTGGAGGAGGAGGAGCAGGAGCAAAATGGACAGCACCAACTAAAACTACGTCACGCGTCGCACTCTCGCACACAAATGAGCAAAAAATACGCAACTGGAACTGAAACTGAAACTGAAACTGAAACAATTGGTACTTCACAAGAAACTGCAGTTCAACTTGTCATCACTAAAAAAAATACAAAAAAAACAAAAACAAATCAACAAAAAAATAAATTCCAAATAAAAACTGTGCTCCTCTCTCCCCAACCCGCAACAAAACTAAACTTAACCATATATCCCAACAACAAAAAAAGTTCAATCCCTAGAAACTTTTCACAACTGTTTCGGTCAAGTCCAACAACTCGAAAATCGATAAGATTTCTACTCCTACCATCCAAAAATAAAAAATAAAATCAAATTTTGAACGACGCTCCCACCAATAAACAACAAACCAAACATTGCGCCCAAAAGTTCTCTCCAGAACTCTGCTATCTATCCGTTTACTCCGTACCGTTCCTCCACACAAACACCTCCTTAACCTTTTTTGCATAACAAAACACTAAAGCAATTCAAAAAGAAATGACCAACTCAATTCCACAAAATCACAAAACCAAAAAAAAAAAAAAATAATATAAAAAAAAATACAAACAAATGTTAAAAAAAAAAAAATACCTAAAGAGCCAAAAAAAAAATCAATATCCCATAAGATCCTTTCTCTTTCTTTCTGTCTCTATCTATCTCTCTGTGTACCTCATCCACAGCGTTGAACTGCAGAAGGCCAATCTTCAGGATCAGGCAGCTCAAAATGGCACTGCAGCCATATCAACTGTTGGTGGTGTTGCCGGTGGTGCCACAACAGCAGCAGTGGCAGCAGCGGCAGCAGCAGCTGCTGCTGCTGGTGGCAGTGGTGTGAATGGCAGCAGCTGTTTGACGGTGTCGCTCACTGGCAACTGCAGCACCAGCAGCAACAACAGCAGCAGCTCGGCCAGCAGCAATGGCAGCAGCAGCGCCACCAACTATGCCACCAATGGCGGCAGCCAGAGCAACAGCAGCAGCAGCAACCACAACGGCAACAGCAGCAGCAATGGCTCCTCCACTCTGGGCATCAATTCGACAGGAGCTGGAGCTGCTGCTGCTGCTTTGGGCGGCAGTCCATTGGCCTCGGCCCTACAACTGTTGACCAAACCCGGCGCGATCACCGCCCTATCGAATCTGAGCGCATTGGACTTGCTCAGCCTGACGTCGTTGGGCAACAATGGGAACAGCACACCCGGCGGACCGCCAGTGCAGACTACGGGCGTGAACCGTGCCAAGGGCCACTACGCGACATCGCGTTTCCGCCAACATCAGACCGAGACTGGTGGCGAATCGGAGAAGGCGCGCAACAAGTTCAACCCGTACTAGGGGCACGCCACATATCTGCAGAACAGACGGCGCAAAAGTATACCCAAGAAAAAAAAGAGATCATCATTTGCTTATAGTCGAGTTAGAAGTAGCTTTTTCTAGTTGTTAACAAGTTCATACCGTTGCGACAGCTTTAGAGTTTACGATTCTTCAAGAATAATGCTCTAATCACAAAAAAAAAACAAAGAAAAAAAGTAAAAAAGTAAAAAAAAAAACATAATAAGTTCTTAAGTGTAAAATTTGTAAAAGTATTTGAAATTTGAAGACAATTTTTACACAAACAAGTGGAAAGCCCGGTTGCTGCTAATTGCAACAGACAACAGTATCCAAGTTAGTTTATAGCTGAGATTGAATATTGCTTATGTTTTTAAATGCAGCAATGCCTATGATTTTGGAAAAAGAAAATGGAAACCATGGCAGACTGTCCAAGACGAGTTCCATACATATACCGAATTGAATTGGATCACACTTGAAGCACTTAAATAATATTGAGTATCGAATATAGCACGAAAAGAGAAAAAGATAAATCAAACATGGAATTAGCCCAAGTATTGTAATCAAACTTTGACCAAGTGAAACGCAGCATGAGGACCCTTCTCCTAGTAGGTGTTGTAGACTTTTGCCCTTATCCCTTTTTAAAGTTACATTAACACACGCAACTGTCGTACATTATAGAATTTGCCAAATTTTAGCGCATCCTTAGAAAGAGAGAAAGTGAACGTAGCAAGTATAGTTTGTGAATTGCTTACTATCGAATACCGATACACCCTGTAGCTGTATACAAAATACATGTATACAAAAATAATTGAATTAAGCACATAATAATAATAATAATATTATCTGTCCCCTCTCCCCCCAACCCACACATTCACTGTAACATATTATAACATCATCTAACCCCTTACCTTTCTAGTAATCGATCATATTTCCTCTAATTAGCGAATAAGCACTAAATGTATTTTACGCTCTAGCCTCTAAGTATAAAGGCCTCCCCTCAGCCATGTGTCGAGTAAACAACAAAAACAAAAAAAAATACTTCTTAAAGAAGTTGAAAGAAAATTAAGATACAAAAGGAAATTCCAATGCATTGTGCTCAAAAGAATTTGGCACAACGACTTTTATGGACCAATTCGCTCTAATTGACACAATCCACGCAAATGAGCGTACAAAAGAAAACAAAAAAAAGTGAAAAAAAAAACGAATTAAATAAGGAACCAGAAATAAACATTAATAAAAAGCCAACTGAAGGCAAAGAGAGAAACGTACATAACAAAATAATGTGTTTGTACTCGAATGTGGAGATGCATGTTGTTAAGCAAGGAGCAAAATCGTTATTATGTATTCGACTTGAAGTCACGAATTGTTTTTAAATCATAATTGGATTAGTGGATTAGTTGTACCCTATTAATTTACTATTTACTATTTTCTAAATTATTGTATTGTATTTATTATTAACGATTGTACATTTGTTATTATTTTGTATTGTATAACCAAGCGAATCAAATAAAACCAAACTATTTTTGAATTGGTGAAAAAAAAGATTGTTGAAATGAAAAAGAAAAGTATTTGGAAATTGAAATTTCTCCCCTCTTTACACAATACATACGGCTAAGAATTTGTATTATTTCTTAAGGCAAATGACACACATTGTAATAGTTTTAGTTAGTTAAGCTAAGCGGGCTTACGATTTTATAACCAAATCATATACATACATGCATACGTACATACGTACATACGAACATACATACATATTACTTACAATACATACTCGTGTATGCTAAATTTATACAACGTAGATTGAGACAAGCGTAACTCTAAAGAATTCTTGTAATGAATGTATGTACTACTTATTACTTTAAATTAATAGACACACTGAGAACAATTACCAATTGTAAAAGAATCGCTTTTTACCTTTAGTCGCGATTCTTAGCTGCGCCTACAAGCAGACAACAGCAACAAACAAGCAAACATATTTATATGCAATCAAACAAAATTATAATGAAAACTGCGTTTGTAATAAAGTGAAGAAATACCACAAAACAACATTTTATTCTAGCTTATCGATTCAAATGTATTCATCTGAGAAGAAAAAATTCGAGGATATTTGTTTTTTTTTAATTTTTTTTTTATAAACTTGAAAACACATTCAGTATTTAAGATTTACAAGGATCTAGGCTACCCAAGACCTGTCTGTCGTAGAGTTAAATCACGGGCAGGGCAAAAAACATAACTCAATTTGTATTAATAAAATTCACATTTGCCAATTGGCCAATTGGCCAATTTGTCGTTAAACTTGAATCAGAACTGAACTAAATCGTGTTTTTCACATTTCAACTTTGCAGAATATCAATGGAGACCGCTGGACTGCCCATACCTGGTTATCATTATATCGCACCAAGTGCAATTGTTAAAACGCCCATACACTAAGTGCAACTACAACAAAGAACAAAATAAAAAACAAACAGACAGCAAACTGCAAACTGCAAACAACAAACAGCAAAAGCAACAACAGCAACAACAGCAACAACATCAACATCAACAAATCGAATGCAGCGAGGAACTGGAGCCGATAAACTGTATCAACTGACAACAGGTAGCAGATAACAGATAGTATGATCAAATGATCGTCAAATGTTAAGTTATAGGCAATAAGTGAAAAGTAAAGAGTAAAGAGTAAAGAAAGCATAAACACAGAAAGCAAATAAATCATATGACAAGGTCAAATCACAAGAAGATGAGCATAAGGCATATGTAGACGTCATATACACAACGTTCACACACAGACATGTAAGAATACATACACGTTATATTTATTCATTGATTCTTATTAATTATGATATTTTTTATTAAGTTTAAAAGGAAAAACAAAAACGAAAACAAAAACAAAAAACCAGAGAAAATGAAAGAATTTTATGTTAAAACCGTTTTCGGGTGCGCTACTTCAATGTATGCGCTCCCTCACCGTAAGAACAGAACAGCAATTAATTGTAAGCTTAGTCAAAATGAAGACAAATGCAACAAAGCAGAAAACAAAACAAGCAAAAAACTAAAAACTAAAAACAATAATATTAACCAACAATACAGCAAAGTAAATGAAAATTTCGAAATGCAGTTAAATATTAAGCCAAGCAATTGTGCATGCGCATAACCAAAAAAACAAAAAAATAAAAAACAAAAACAAAAAAAAAACAAAACAAAATAAAATAAAGTACATCAAGTTAAGGCATTAAAAAGAAAAACAAACACAAAATTAACAACGGCATATAAATAAATAATATTAAACCAAGCCAAGCCAGGCCAGACAGCAAGCAAAGCAAAGAGACAGAGACAAACAGTTTACTTAAACAAAGATACGAACAGTTAATTTCCACTTTGTTAGGCGACGAAAATGTTGTGTTTGTTGTTTATGTTTAAATTTATATTTATATGCATACAAACAAACAAACAAACAAACAAACAAACAAAACATACATATAAATATGGCGGTACACAAACATATATATTAATTGATATAATAATTTTTAATTTTATTATTTTTATTATTGTAATTGTTATCGAAATTGTATTTGTGATTTTTGAATATGTTTAGACTGAAGGACAAAATTAATTCTGTTTATTGATTAAACTACATAATAACTATGATCTAATTAAATTAAATTAAATACGACTTGATTTTTAAATTTTCGAAATTAGTTATAATTTGTTAAACGAGAACGAAAACAAAAACAAAAACAAGAACAACAACTGATCGTAACATTTGAAGCCAAATTTATTTTTGTTAGATAAACTTTTTGCAATGTTTTTGGTTTTTAGCAAAAATGTTAAGCTAAGTGACAAAATTCAAATTACAATAATAATATTTAAGCACATTTGCGGCGTTAAAAAAGACTTTCTATTGCGTGGAAAATGAGAAAAATGGATTTAATTTTATTTAATATTGCAATAATGCATAAATTAAAGTATAATTTTATTTTCTTAGCTGTTAAATTTATACGCAAAACAACAAAACATCAAAAATAAAAAGATTTTCAATGTTAAACTTACAAACTTAAATTAATTTTATTTTAAATTTAGTTTTAGGCTGGGCAGCAAGAAGCAAAAACATAACTGTGGCTTGTTAACAAAATAAGTAAATTAAATCTAAAGCCACATTAGTAACAACATGTAGTTACACACACTAACAAACTGTAGTTACAAAGCACACACACACACACACACACAGATACAACTGTAGGAGCAGAATACAAATAAAGACAAATTTGAAATATGTGTTAGGTTAGGCTCCAGCCGAGATATCAATCCGTAAGATAGTTAAGGAATTTGTTGCTAATACTTTGTGTGCAGGCGGCTCAGCTCGCATCACAGACGGCAATATGTGTCAAATTTTGATTATACAAATTAATTATACAATAAGAGACATTTACAAAAGAAATTACCCAAACATATCCACAACAAAAATAAACCAATTTAAATGCAACCCTATTATTGTAATCATCAGCAAGTTAAAGTACTCAAAACTACAAAACATATAATGGTAAACATATCCCAAAAATGCATATATTATTTAATTGAAATATACAATTATATATTTATTTGCAACAAACAGTTCTGGTAGAACAAATGTTGACAAAGGGTCGGTGGACGTTTGGAAAGAGTTTTTCAAAAATGTAGTAGTCTTAGTTGCCACCAAATAAAAGATTCACATTTGTTATTTTCCTTTATTTACTGTCTTGCATAATAATAATAATAATAATAATAAAAACACTTATGAAGCAAAACTTGATTACAGGAAATTGTTAATAGTATAAAAAATCAATTATAATAATGATAAATGCATTACTGTTAACTTAGACACACTCTCTAATAATAATTGAATAAAAATTAACGCTAAAATGAAAAAAAAAAAAAACAGAAACAACAAAAACAAAAACAAAAACAAAAAATGAGGATCAAGCAAAATGTGCAACACAGGCAGCAAAATATCAAGCGAAACTATTTCGTGATTTTAGTGACAAATATTTCGCTGATGACAATTTGAAGCAATCATTTTTGAAACAAGAAGGGATAAGAACAAACAAAGAAGAATGAACGTTAAATGGAACTAAATCCGTATATCTATATATAAATAAATTATATATATATATATATATATATATATCTATATATAAATATACATATATTAAATAAATTATTATGTACACTTGTATTTAATTGTATTTGAAATATTTAGTAAATTTTTTGCGCAAGTTACAACCAACTAAATAAAAAAAACCAAAACAAAAAAAAAAAGAAAAGAAAAAGGAAGAAAATAATGAAAAGAACGCACGTTGACGGGTTGGCAGCGGATAGTGATTGGGACTATTTGTAACATAAATAAAAGAAAAGGGATAAATTAATTATGTGCATGTGTATGTATAAAGAAACTACATTTAAAATAGCTCAAAAGAAAAAACAAAAAAAAAAAAATTTTTACTAAATATTGTGTATTTGTATGTAAATTATAAAAACAATTTGTTGAAAACTTGTAAATTTGCAAAGGAAAAATACGTGTAAGAAAAGCAATTTTAATGGTGCCTTAAAAACCAAACCAAGCAAATTTCTTCTTGCCCCACATACTTACACACACAAACACTACCAACAATAACACACCGTTGTGTAAACGATATGGCATGTGAGTTTTTCTACCTTTCCACCGCGATTCTCTCAACATTTCCTCTCGATTTTCCCTGCTTCTTTGCCGCATTGCGTGCTACACCACGGCCCGCAATGTGTGTGTGTGTATAAATATTTAGTTAAATATACAATCTTGTGTATGTGTGTGAACATGCATTAGCCTCTTTCCATAAGGAACTTATCCCTTTTAGCGACATTTGACCCACGATTGCTCTAAGCTATTCGAGTTTCAACAACCAAAATAACAAGAACAACATCCAGTGTGTAGAGTTGCCCGTTATAGTACTTGAAAGTAATAAAGAAAATTTAAATGCGAAAAAAAAATATATAAAAAATAAATGAAAAACCAACAACAAAAAAAAAACGTATTTACATGGTAAATTTATTTAATAAACGTAGCTGCAAATAGTATTTGAACAACAAAATAAAACACCGAAACCCGAAGCATTAACCGGAAATATAAACAATTAGTCAGCAATATAACAATATAAAATATACACACACAATTATAAACACAAACACACATAAATGTTTCTCTCAGTGTAATTACAAATCAACTTGAATGTATTTGCTCACAATTTTACAATACATGTCGGAAAAAAACGTAAACAAACAATTCTGCACAATATGTGGAAAAACAAAAGCATTTAAGGCACTTGACATAAGGAACGATGAATGGCTATAAAATTATTGTTAAAAGGCAATGTAGGACAAAACATATTTATATACATATACATAAAAGAAGACGGAATGAAAAAACAAAACAAAAACAAAAGCAAAAAACAATATAATTATTAAGGTATTTTAGATATTCTTATTTAATATCCAGAAGAAAAAAAAAATGAAAAGTGAGAAAAATATACGAGGAGAATTTTTAATTTAGAAGTCATATTAAACGGAAACGTGTTAGGAACCACAGCGGTAAATTCGGGTTGAAGTATGAAATATGCAAAACTTATAAACTAAATATTGGTGTTAGAAAGTGTTAAACAGAACTTTAACTGAAAAATTATGTCATTTGCCATTGAGCAGGCAAAACAGAAACGTACTCAATTCAACTAGCTGAAACTGGCACCTAAACATATTATTATTTGCAAATATAGAAAATTTATATAGGAATAGGTAGAAGGCGAGAGGAGAGAGGATAGTGATAAATTGTAGCCAGCTCTCAGCTTACGCGCGTCTATTTTCATTTACTAAATAGATTGAATTCAATTTGCAGAACTTTAAAGTGCTTCAGCTATTTAAGCTATTTTCTAGTGTTGAAATGGGGGATTTGAGGGTTTCACATTCAGCGTGAAACAAGAGTAGAAAAATGAATTGTTTTTGAAGGTTGTCTGATTTGCAAGATTAATCGTATGTTTTTGTGTGCAATTTTCAGCTGGTCTCATTGGGACTTAAGCGAGGTCTACGAACGATGACATAGAAAAACGGATTTGTTAATGCTACTACATATGGTGAATTGGAATGCCCAATGCTCGATTGCCATATAGTTCAGTGATTTTCAAAGCCTTGTGCGCGGACAGTGTAAGCAAAAAGTAATACAAACGGTATAGCTATATACATGCATACATACATATACATATACATATACATACAATACATAACTTATTCGTATACCATTTTGTTGCGGCATTATCTCGAATGGTTCAATACCAGCAAAAGGAAAACTAACTACGTGTATTCCAATTCATCAAAGCAATTGAAAAGGGAAAATAGAAGGCATGCGTATTGCCAGTAAATACATATTCGAAACAGCTAAGGTTTCTCAGAAATTAGAATGACAAAAACAACATATAACCAATAAATGATATACAGCAAACAATTAACTACATACATAAATACATATTTACACAAATACATGCATACATACATACATACATACATCGGATGCACACTCTCTAAGATGATCAGTAGACACACAATATCTGTAGAGATTGTTTACGGGCTCTGGCAGAATTGGAATTGTAATTGCCGAATGAAAATGAAATTAGCACATTGCATACATTGCATATATATAAAAATATATGAAACATACAAACTGTTTTCAATAAAATTAACACTCGACATATTAGGTGTTTTTGTATATGTGTAAAAACTATTTAAACAAAATGAAAAGCAACTCTAGCTAATAAATTGAAAGAAACAAAGTCTTAAGAGCAATCACTATTAAGACAATTGCATTTCCGATGTAACAAATTTGAAGTACTCGTAAAGTAGCAAATTAGTTGTTAAGTGTCTCTATCTCTGTTTTATTTGAAGGTAAAATAAAAGAATGAAATGCAGCGTAAAATTGATAAAACTGAACAATTGGGATCAACTTATATTTAAAATATAAGATTAAATTATAATAACAAAAAAATACACACAAGCGTTAATAAATCAGCCCCAGAGTTGTTGCTAGTTGCTCACCAACTAAGTATATGAAAAGTATTGCATAATTGTGCCAAAAGCGAACAGCAGCTCAACTAAAACAAAAGATATGCAACCAACAACTGGCCAAATGTTCGACACAACAATTTTAGTTCAAGCAACATCCAAAATAACAACAAGAACAACAACAACAACAACAACACAAAGTGAATTTGCTTTTTTGGGGGAACAACACATAGGAATTATACGAATTTCAACAATACGCAAATTTATGTGAATTCATTTGTAAGCCAATAACATTGACAGCTATTTAAAGTTCATATTGCGCAAAATGAGCTTATTTAAAACATAAAAAAATAATAATAAAAAATAAAAGTACCACAACCAAACAAAGCAAAAAAGAAAACAATACTTACTATTTGTAAAAACCTATCAGAGAAGCTGCAAATAATGCTGGCTTTAATTTACAACAATATTCAAGTGGCTGTATTTTCAGTTTAAACTATGTATATATATTTCATATACAGATACAGATATTTCAAAATGCGTGCCAAATCGAAAGCTAATACACTTATTACATATTTTATTTGGAATGTTGATTGCCCCACATTTATTTGAACGATTTTATTGAAGATGCAAATTCAAATTCGAATATTCTCGCTATATACAAAGTATTTCAAAATGAAAAAGGCTCTTTGGAAAAATCGTTGCATACTTTTGAGAAAATTTATTTATACGTGTTGTATACATATAATATATATACATATGTATGTATTCTTTCATATCTTCATCGATTATGATATGTCGTTCATTGAATTTGAAAAGCATTCTTAATATTTATACCACAAATATTTTGAACCAAAAACAAAAAAAAAAAAACAAAACAAAAAAAAACTTAAAAGTCGTATAATATAGAAAAGGCAACTTAATGCGCATTAAATAACAAGAAAATATTTGAAAGATGTATTTACAAGTTGTAGAAATCTGCAAGGCAATCATAAAACTAGAGCTTCAATAAATGAAATGAACAGTGTCATATAACAAAGTGGACACAACTTTAAATATTTGTATGAATGGCTAAACAAATAAAAACAAATAGTTAAAAATGCCTAAGAATGTTTTTGGAAAATATATATTTAAGCCAGAGAATATTTGCGTTATTAATGAGTAATAAATGACAAAACTAAAAGATAGTGCCAATTTGTAGTGCAAATTTTTGTTTGCCGAATTGTTTCACGGTCTTATAATTATTTGTTAAAATCGTATTTAAAGTACACACAAAACAGTTGGTTTCAGAACCACCAATTTTTGGAAATTTTCAAACCGATAAAAACGATAATAGTGGATAAAGTCAAATACTTAGCACTCAGCACCGCTTCGTTTTTGATGTGTATAGCAACCAAACGATGAATAATCAATTCAATTCGAGAGCTGAACTAACCCACAAAAAGTAGTTAATGAGCTCTAGAGCTCCATAATACTTTTTTGTTCGTTGCACAGCCCACACAGCCCACAAAAATGATAATGAAAATCTATAAAAGATACCTTTTTGTATATGGCAACAAAAGAAAAATAAAATAAAATAGGAATGACAACATCAGATCCATGAGTAAAATGAAAATAAATTGTATTTGAAAGCAGCACTGAACAACTTTTAGATTACAATAAACAATAATGGAAGTAAAATGGAAAATTAAAAAAATAAGAAGGGCATTATGAATTAAATGAAGAATAAAACTATAATGAAATTAAAACTTGTTTATTTGTGTACAACAATAATATTTAAAATATTTCTTAAATGTGTACTATCACTCTATACAAAAAAGGTAAAAAAAAAACAAAATACATAAAAATTACATTGCATAGATACAAAAGCAAAAAACACACACACAACACACACTCGAACAAGATCGAGCTGATCTTTGGGACTGCGCTGGCTGCGAGGCACCAAATGTTGAAAATCACTTGATATTTTTACAATCCGAACAGTAATTTATAGAGTTGGGAATTAATCGAATTGTTTTGAAAACTCAGCCTAGCGAGTTTACAAAATGATCATCGAAATTCGGAAAGAATGTGGTTTTTCTCATGCCCAGCTAGAGTCCCAAATGGACAATGGCATACAAGAATACTTACACATATATAAGCTACCGAAACACAACATAATCACAACAAAGTTTAAACAAATACAACCATTAAACTACATACAATAAGCAACGGTAAAAAGCGGTATTAATTCATCATTGCAAACATAATGGCGAAATGTACAACAAAAATGGTAAAAAGTTGAAAAACAAAAAGGAAACAAAAAAAAAAAACGAAAAAACAATACAAAAAAGCAAACATTATTTACAATATATTTACAATTCTATAAAAATTATATTTAAAAATATTTACATATATATACTATATATGGACAAAACCAAATCATGATGTGTTTGTACTTATGCACGAGTTTTTGCAAAACAACAGACACAAACATGCCATGCAACACACAAACATTAACAAAATCCATATACAGACAGACATCGTACATATGTTCAACAAAAGTTATACACATACTTACATATACAAATACATGTGCAATAAAAAAAAAAAAAATGAAAAGAAATGGAGATACACACAAAGTTAAGTGCATTATAATTGAATTTATAGATTTAAAAAACAAACAAAACAAAATAAGAAATGAAAAGAAAAAAAAAGAAAAGAAAATTGAGTAAAAATGATCAAGCTATTAAGTGAGTTATTTAAACGGACTACTGTAACGATTAATGCCAGTGCATATGTATTTATTCACTACTCATATATACATCATATATACAAGACATACCTATACATACAGCAACATATAATTTCGTTGAAATCAATCATGTATCAAATTTAAGTCAGTTACTCAGCATACCATCATCACATCAATACTATTACCATCATCATCATCATCGTCATCGATACACAGAAACAAACACACGAACATGTATTGCAAATTTAGCCAAGTCAAGAATGAATTTATAAAACAAAGAAACCAAATACAGTGCTAAATGTATTGCGTTCTCGAACTAAATGTGTTTTGTGTCAAATTTTTACTTCAAATACCAAAATACCAAAATACCAAAAAAAACAAAAATGAAAAGAAGATAACAAAAGTGAATAGCAAACTAAAACACAAAATCATAAGAACATTGGAATATTTGATGATACTTTCTATATGTATTGGGTGTGAAGTAAATTGAAATGTACCACAAATAGGGAAAGAAATATGAAAATGATAATGAAAACAAAACCAAAAGTAAAACAGAATTTAACACAATTTTTGAATTCATTAAATAAAGGTATGTGTTTAGATATATTCAAACAAAATAAAAACTAACGTCTTATTTACTTATATGGTCTAACGAAAGTAAGTACATCATTCTTGGAAGGGGAATCAAAAATGGGTAAACAAATTGAAATATCAGTTTTTGTTTTGTCGAACTAAATTGGTAGCTGATTGCTCTTATGCTCTTTTACTATGCTCTGAGAAAGATAAACACACAAAGGCGGTCACGAATATTATACTAAACTTTTGAGATCACCAATACTGTGCCGAGTTTTCCTCAGTTGACAGCTGATTCTTTAGGAGTGAATATGCCAACACTGTGATTGGTGGTAGGAGGAGTTTGTTACAAAAGAGCTTTGAATGATTGAATGATGTGAATGGGGGTTAGTTGATCTAAGTGAATATTTTTAACTCTTATTGGCATAAAAATTCATCTAAATTAATTGAATTTACTTGTTGTTCAAATCAGAGTTGAGCAATGCGTAGAGTAGTGGCTTTAAAGTAGCTGGTTGAACGCATCAAATACTTGAATCGCTGTTTGGCACCGTATTTGGGAGTGCAGCTGCTGCTTGTGAAGGGGGGAGGAGACGGAGCTTGTTATCGCTACTCATGTGCGATTTGGATGTTAATATAATAGATGTAAAGAACCCGTTTTCAACTGGTTTCGAATACTTATTGAAGTCTTTGTTTCAATTCTAAACTGTGTTTTGCAGTCATTCAACTCGAGCTTGCAATTGATCATTCATGAACGATTACATTCAAAATTACACAAAAATTTAAAACAGTCCTGAATTAATGACAAGTGAAAATTAGTCGCCGATAGAATGATATGCTTTTATACTCTATTTCATTTAACTTCTTGGTTTTAAAGGTTACGTCAATTATTTGGTCAATTTTTATCAAGCGACATTTTTTACTTGAGGGATTGCAGCTCTTCCAAAATACACTTAAGAAGCACAATTCAATAATTATTTGTAATTACTAAAACTGATCATCACATACAAACATATCTTCAATAAAAAAGGGATAAGTTAGCCCCTTCCCTTTTTTCTTGAAAATTCAATTTTCCAATATGCAGCCGAATATCCGAAAATAGAGTGCCGTTTACTTTCGCTTGAGTAATGCCAATGATTCTTTCTACTTTGTTTTCAACTCTCACAAACCAGATATTGTTCAAAAAAGCTGAGCTTAAGCACTTTTCAGAACTATTTACTTGTCTGTTATCCCTATCAATCCTAATGTTTATAAAATGCATACAGTCAATAACTGAAATGAGAATTACAGTACTGAGGTGGAGACTGATTTAAGAGCAGCGCTGAGCAAAAATCATGGGACTTAAAACTTTCTTTTGTACTTACAAGTTGCTTCAAAGGCGTTTGCTAAATTCTTTCAGCTGAACACTCTGTGCGAAATTTGCGTCTATATTTGGATATTAAAGATCACGTTAGTAGCTGGTGATTTTTTACCTCAACGATTTTTAGAACGTTTTAATATTACAAGAATGGTGGAGTCTAGCAATTTCCACGACAGTTGTCTTGCGCTGTTTTTACGACTATTTGTTCTCTGTTTAGTTTTCAAAAAAAGCAAGAGTAAGTCACAATCCGCAGAGTGAAGGAGGGAAAGAGTTCGGCAGTTATTGAGCACTTTAAGTTAATAATTGACTCCTAGGAATTAGAATTGTTTAAAAATGAAAGTCATCAGTTGACATATAAAACACAAACAGTCAAACATTTGCTGGGAAAAATTATAGTTATTAATCTGTTGACTGTAAATTTCAAATCTTAAAAGGTGATTAAAAGAATATAATAAAAATGACAAGTCGTTAATTAACAACACACTTTACATTAGCTGGTATACTCGTCGTCAATTAGCAAAACGCTTTACATATACTTGATAACTCAGAAATTGCAGTGCTAAGTTAATTAAAAACAAAAAACAAAATTAGATAAATATACATTGAAATTAGCGTACTGTTAAAAACGGAAATAAATTACGAGCTTTATGCTTGTTAACTCATCCATTCATAAAATTGTCGGAAAATAAAGAATAATTTAATAATCATTCTCATCAAATAAACAGATTTGTGTGTTGTTGTTTTTATTTAAAATCGGATCATACTTTGGACATCAAGTTGTCTGACTTTCACGATTCATTTCTAGCGAGCTGTACATATACAAAGAAATATAGATAATTCTCATTCATAAAAAATCTTACAAAGAGCGTGACGAAGCAAAGAAAATGAGACAGGGCGAGAGACGAGAGTTGATATGTGTAAACATTGTATGCATTTATAAATATATACTAACTACTACTAAACTATACTGACTGAGATAGTCAACTAGTAAAAGTGAGACTTCGACAAGTTGAACACGTTGAACATAATTCTTAGAAATACCTGTCGAGCACGTACAGATCGCTATGAGGTAAAAACCTTATTACTTGGAAATACTACTGACATACCTAAAACAATCGAAAGGCAATTAAAATACAACTTGTATGTGTATTCAGAGCTAATCGCGACACATTAGAACACCGATTCAAATCCGGTTTTTTTATTATAAAAGTTTTTACAGTTGTCTCAGTGTAATATCCGCAAATTGTCCAAGGTTGAAGTATTTACTCTGGGCTTTTAGTAACATATGCTGATATTGTCGTTGGTCATGGTAGTGAAATATGTGTATATTTGCAAATACTTCCATACACATTTTTGATATTTTTGGAATGCTGCCAACTAATTTTTTATTTACAATTTAAATATTGAGCGAGACAAAAAGGGAAAAGTAAATGATTTTGTAAACATCACGCTTACATCACGTGAACACGTGAAAATGTCTCAACTAAATTATCGATCACTAATAGCAATAATGAATAATAATGTATATTTTGGAATTTAATATTTTTCTGCTTCATCCAATAAACAATTACACATAATTCCCCTCTTAATATCTATAATTTTTGCTAACATTTTAAATTAATTTGCTTTATAATAGCTGTTGGTAACATTATGCTTTTTTGAAAACTTTGAAAATATGATTAAATAGCGTCAATTATTTATTTTCCACACAACCAACACACTGTGCAAAGCAAGTCAAATAAAAAACAAGCCAATTTGCAAATCAGAAAACGTAATGAGTTTCGCAACAGCACACAGATTTTAAATGATATTCGCCACAGCGGACAAGTTTTTAAATATAAATCTTACAAGCAAAGCAAGTTCAAAAGTATAATTTTTGTGTTACTCCGCCCGATTGATACGAAATATATGTCTCACTATACAATTCTCTAGTAATATCAAAACATTCGCAAATACTTTCACTAGCAAATTTGAGCAGCAATTAATTAAGCAGTAGAAAGTCGAAACATTGATTATTTTTGGCATTATACAATGGCAATCAGGGGCGCAGCCAGATCTGCGCAAAGGGGGTGGGGGCTGAATAGCATTTTTTATTATTGTAATTACAATAATTGTAATATCATCTTATTTTTTGGCATTCTTATTTCGGTGCGTCTGTCTAAAGTTGCTCTGTAGGGGCTCCCTCCCTCCCTGCTTCCGCCCTCGATCGTAATCAAAACTGTGTAGGCTCAACGGTGGGCACAGCTGTAAAACTGAGCAATCTTATCACTGCGAAGAGCACACTCAGAGTGTACGAGTGTAGTTCGAGTTAAGTTCGACAGGACAGGGTCTAATGAGAGACCACTTTGCCGTTGACCGGAGTCCGTCTCGGAGAGGGACCGGAGAGCGATTGAATGAATGCCGTGGAATTGTTGTGATTGCGGTTGTGGTTGTGGTTGTGGTTGCTGTTGATCGTCGCTGGCAGTGTGTCTCGTGTTTTCGTGCCGTTAACAACGTCGTAAAAGTTCTTCGCGTTTAAAAATAAAACCTGGCAAATATAAGCGAAAACATTTGAGAAACGCCTGCGTATAAATAAACTTTAGTTAATGTCGGAAATTGTATGGTAATTGAGAACAAAGTTAGATAAACATATGACGGCCATCGATGAAGCACCGCCACCATCGGCCACAGTCCAGGCATCGGCACCAAATCAAATGGCTGTGGCAACCAATTCAAATGCCGATCCCGAGGATATTACACTGGACGCCATATTGAAGCACATCGGACAGTTTGGTCGCTTTCAGATGATCATCTTTCTGCTGATCTGTTTGCCGATGATGTTTCATGCGATGTTCTCCGTGACATACGTTTTCACGGCTGCCACTGTGATGCACAGGTGAACTTTGCGTGAAGTTAGTGAGTTAGTCAGCAGCCAGTGACAAGTGAAGTCTTCTTCAACTCCAACAGATGTAACATTACAGAGTGCGATAGTCCCAGTAGCCGATACGACGAGCCCTGGACGGAATATAGCATTCCCAAGAGTGGCAAGGAGATGGACAAATGCAACCGCTATGAAAACAATAAGCTCCCTGGCTGGGATCAATCTCACCAGATTTGCTTAGCTGACAACTACAATAAGGACAATATCAATCGATGCTCCGACAATGAGTTCGTGTTCCGCGATAATGAATTAACCATTTCCAATGACGTGAGTATCAAAGTTCAAATTGCGATTAACCACGTCAGCCAAACGATGTTTGGGGCCTCGAGACTTATCAGCCAATGAACACCAGACTCTGACAAGCATGGACTTTGATAATAAGTCATCAGATTTCTGCACATTACACTGGACCAAGCGAGAGTTCAGGAGCGCACTGAGGTGTTCGCTGGCGAACCCTTCTAATCGCGTGTCTCAAATCCGATTATCAATTTCCCATTTGTATCAATAGGGCATAAATTTAGCCAGACATGCAATTTTCATGCTTGTCATCTATTGATAATCAGTGATTAGTCAAGTGCCCACAATCGGGGCCTTTAACCAAGTAATAGTCAAGATAATAATGGGATAGACTGCTACAAATAGTGCACAGCTCCAATAAGTGAGTGATTGATTGCATGAGTAAGTTGCCAATAACGCCTTTTCGGCTTTATCAATATAGATTTTTATTCTTCTTTAATATGGCGCCTTTTAATTAATTATCGGTCACTGATTGTTTGTAGGGTACACTGTAAACAATAATTGCTTGCTTTTCTTGCTCACTGGAGGTGTTTGTTGAGTAAAAATACTTAAATTAAGTATTTGAAAAGTATTAAATTGGTTCAACAAGATTAGGAAGTCAAATTTATGACAAAACTCAAAATGATCTTATTTGATTTAACTTTATTTCAACTCATTTTTAAAATCACAAATAGTCACTTAATTTTTTCGGTCTTATTAAAAGTGATTAATTTTAACGATGAAGATAAAGACAAATGGAACGAAATGAAATGACTGATTACAACAACTGAAACAACAATCTCAATGGATCTTTTAGCGTACTTTAATCCAATTGGGCACTAAGAAAGCAACCCGCCGAAATATTATAACAATTCCGTAATTTCATTGCTTATTATTGTATTCAGTTTGTTTATTTTTGCCATACGTAGCGTTTGATAAGCTGCACATTCAAATTTCAAATTTTTATCACTTGACTAATTGGGGTGTGGACGTAAGACATAAATGTGCCACAAGTGAATGTCGTAGGCTCGTCTCGACTGAGTCTGGCCTGCCTCAATCATGCATTCATTTCATTCATTTTCAGGGGCAAAAGAAATTGCGGCATTCATACATACATATGCACAATTTTTAGATTAGATATGCAAATCAGAGCGAATCGTATAGTGAGAAGACGGGCAGTCGAGCCGACGAGCTGACGACTTAAGTGAATAATGAGCTGTGAAATAATTGTGTTGTGGCAATCAAGCATTGCGAAAACTTTTCCATTATTTACTATTTGCATTGTTGGGGGCATATCAAATAAATAGTGATTAAGTATGTCTTTTGGAATCTTTTTATGCCCGTAGTTTGGAATTTTCTGCGAAGATGAATGGAAATTATCACTTGTCGGTACCATAAACAATCTGGGACAATTCTTTGGCATACCGCTCGGAGGCATTGTGGCAGATCGGTAAGAGAATCCGATGCTATGCAAAACTTGTTCCATAATAATTCTAATTGTTCTTTCCATTGGGTTGCAGTTATGGTCGCAGCTTTTCCATTGCCTTGGCCGGCATTTTGGGCGGCTTGCTGGGCATCGTGCGCTCCTATTCGCCCAGCTATGTTTGGTTCCTGATCTTTGAGTTCCTCGACAACGTGACCAGCGGCACCCTGTACTCCACCTGCTTTGTCATTGGCATTGAGCTCGTGGGTCCGAAGCGACGAGTGCTCGCCTGCAGCGTGATAACAATCTTCTATGCCGTCGGCGAAGTGGCTCTGGCCATGTTTGCCAAGGCCTTCGAGGACTGGCGCCATCTGCTGAGGATTACCTACGGGCCGGCGATGATTCTGCTCGCCTATTTCTGGATTCTGCCCGAGAGCGTGCGTTGGCTGCTCAGCGTTGGCAAGGAGGAGCGAGCCAAGGCGATTCTGCGCAGGGCGGCCAGGGTGAATCAGCGCAGGCTGTCGGAGAGTGTGCTGGACAAGCTGGTGATTGCCAATCGGAATAAGCTGGAGCAGTCCGAAGAGGGTAAATTTCCCATTCGCGAGGCGTTCACCAACTTCAAATGGCGCATCGCCAACTGCTCCTTCTGCTGGATTGTCCATGTGCTCGTGTACTACGGACTCAGTTTGAATGTGGTGCTGCTGGATGGCGACAAGTACAACAATTTTGCCTATATTGCACTCGTCGAGATTCCGGGCTTCTTTTTGCCTCTGCTGATCATGGATCGGTTTGGCAGACGCTACTCGCTGTGTGGCCTGATGCTGTTCAGTGGTCTGTGCTGCATTGGCACCATTTTTGCGGGAGGCGATCAGCAGGTGCTGCAACTGGTGCTGTTCCTGGTGGGCAAGCTGACCATCACAGCCAGTTTCCAGGTGCTCTATTTCTTTGCATCCGAAATCTTTCCCACCAACCTCAGGAACAGCCTGCTTAGCTTCTGCTCCATGATGGGCAGATTTGGTTCAATGCTGGCGCCGCAGACGCCGTTCTTGGTGAGTCCTCGCTAAATTCCCCAAATTCAAGGATTAACATAACTTTCTCGCTTTAGGCCAAGTATTATCCCAGTGCGCCCGCCATTCTGTTTGCCTGTGGTGCCATCCTTAGCGGCTGTCTAACGCTCTACTTCCCCGAGACCACCAATCTTGTACTGCCAACCACCGTGAAGGAAGCGGATGCCATTGGGGTCAAGAAGAAACCTCCAATGGATCTGGAGCTCAACCTTCCCGCTAAGTAGCATCTAAATAATCAGTAAGCAACATTAACTCAACAATTAAAGCACAAGACAGTTCAAAGACACAACTTGGCACCATTTATTATTATACACAGGGGCGTACACAGAGCGGGGAAGGAGAGTTAATTAGTCTTAATTTTCTCTTCATTTTTCCAAGAACATTGCATTTTTTATTTTTTGATTAGAATTTTAGAAAATTGATTTGGCTTAAAATGCGTGACAATATTACGATCCGACTCCCCTTTACGAAAAACTGTGCACGCCCTTGATTATACATACATGTAGGTATATAATGTATTTTAGATATATACACATATATTTTGAAGAACACTGGAAAATAATAAAAATTGATTGCAATATATGCTACTTTTAGAGCCAACATGTCATATTATATATACTAGAAATATAAACACTAAAGTTAAGAACTGTGTATTCAATTGAGTTAATATGCTATTGACTAATTATGTTAAGCAATGAAATAAGTATATCTATCGGTCGTAACATCTATTATTGAAATAGCTTTAAGTTGCAAAGTGAAAAATGAACCCAAAATAGAAAAAAACAGATATTTGCACAACTAATCTATTCTCTGCTCTTCTCTGCAGTTCTTTTTTTTATGTACATGTAATTTGGAGAAAATCACGTTTGAAGCTTTTTTATAAAAGTCAAAAACTAACGATTCCATATCTTCGCCAAAAATGATCCGATCTGCGGGCTATATTCATAATTATTTAATTGGTGCATCAACAGCTGTGGCAAGATTCAAAGGTTTTTCACACATATACATATTTACAAAGTGTTCTTCTATATCAGAATGATATGTCTGAAATCTAGATAAATTTCGATTGAACATGAATTTAAATATCTTTTGGAGTCGGATAGGTATCGATTGATCCCTCCCGCATTTTCCGATAAATTATTAAAAACTTAATTCTTAATTTATTGCATTATAAATGCAAACGCTCTTAAGATTATGGAAGTTTCTTGCAATGTTTACACATATATATTTCAAATAGGAAGTGGGTCCGCACGGTTCGTGTGTGGCACGGCCTTCTCACACACAAAGTGCAATCTTTAAGGTTTGTAAAACAGTTTATTTTGATTTATTATTATTATTTATTCTGATTTATTATGGCGGCGGGATCGCGTTTCAAGTCTTTATGGCAATTGATTAAATTAATTGCAAAGACTGTAAAGCAACGGTTTTTTCAGTTAGGAACTAAACTATTTAATAGATAGCGTGCAGACATTCTCCAGAAGATAATACTTGCACTTATTATATAGTCATCGGCATCTGATGATGATTTCTGATTAACTTCAGTTGCTTTGAGTGAAAAATTGGGTAATGGACTTGTTTCCCGTGGCAGAGTTTAAAGTACTGTTCAGCTGCCTTTTGGCACGAGGTGGCGGGGAGGCCTTCTTGATGTTGGCGTTGCTTATTGTGCGCACTTCCAGTTGATTGAGCTCACGCTGCAATTTTCTGGCCATGTGAAAATCCAAATGCTCCGGCATATCGACACTTTTCACGTAGGTCTTGCATTCGGTGCAGAGCTCAAAGGGTGAACTACTGCAGCTCGGAGGTGGCTCAAGTGGCTGCTTGGCGGCTAGAAACTTGGCGATGGTGTTTATAGGCTTTGCAGAAGTTGTCGCAACCGTTCCAGCTGCCTTTTTAGCTTTCTTGGGAGGCGCAGGCTTTGCCGTGGGTAAGGGAACAGAAACTGTAGTGTTAAGTGTAGCGTTTAGTCGACTGCGTTGCATTTCCTCGCGCTGTTCCTCGCGCAGCTGTCGATTCAGTTGCTGGGCAAAATGATGATCCCGATGGGTTTGCAGTGCCGTCACATCGTCGGGCAATTGGGCGTTACACTCCTCGCAGCTGACCATGCTGACCAGATCTGCACGCAGCTCCGGTTGAGCGTACTCAGCGTAGTTGCTTCTATAATCGCTTGCTGGCGCTGGTGCATCCATGGAATTTTCTTGCTCAAGTTTTCGCTTCGATGTGCTGGGTTCTTCTTGTTCAACAATACAGCTTGATTCGATGTCATCCAGTTCGGCGGCCAAGCCGTGCATATCGGAGGAGTCGTCACCTTCAGTGGATGACTCATTTGGCAGCTCTGCTGCTTTGTTGACTTCCTTCTGCTCCTGCAGATACTTCGCAAAGAAGCTCTCCTTAAACTCGGGTGGCGTTGCAACAGGCCCTGCCTTGTCGTCGCCGATCTCCTGTGACACAGAGGCATCAATCAGTTTCTGCTTGTATTCTTCAAAGAAGCTCTTCTTGGGTGGCGGAGCTAATTTAAGCGCATTTGCTTCTTCATCAGTTTCTGATTTGTTTGTTTGCAACTCAGTTTCAGCTTCAGTTTCATCTGTTCTTCTGCTCGCCTCAATTTTTAAGTTATCCTTCACAATATGTTCGTCTTTGTGCGTTTGCAAGTAATTGGCAAAGAAGCTTTTCATTTTCGCCTCTTCGGATTGTTTCGGCTTCTGCTCGACAATTGGCTTCTCCACTGGTTCCTCAACGCTAATGCGGCGCTTTTTGGCCGCCTGATTGGCAAACATGGCTTGCAGGCTGTTCTGCGAATTCGATGCCGTCTCAAACTTGCCTACGCTGATGCCTAGAAACTTGACGGCATTGTTGAGGGCCGCATCGCTGCCAGCTCGCAGAAATGTCTTTGTGTTGGCTTTGATCAGTTCGAGTGCTTGTCTCGCCAGGGTATCCTGATCGCAATGGTTGATTGGCGAGGAACGGGAGCTGGACACCTCCTCGCCATTGATATCCTGCACAAACTGCACAACCATTTGTTTTGCCTTGCGGTTGTTCTCGATGAAATCCTTCTCCAAACGATCGTTCATTTCGCTCGCCAACTCACCAAGCCAGTGCTGCAGACTCTTGAGTCCGGTTATGTTATTGCGACCGGGAAATTTCTTGCAGCAGCCAATGCTCTTGGAGTAAAATCGAGGCGTGACTGCCTCCAAGTCAATGCCGCATGCAATCTGATGTAGCCAGGTGCTAAATAGAAATTAAAATTTTACTAATCGAAATTCAATTCACTTACTACTTAAATTGAACCAGTGACTTACCCGCTCTTCTCGTCCAGCTTGCGTTGCAGCTCCTTCTCAGTATACTTCAGCACATGGCCCAGAAACTTAATGCCCAGCGTTTCGCAAACTGTCTCCCCGAATTTACCGCCCAATCCCTTGATCTTGCCCACAGGCAGTTGATCGAACAGAGCGGGTATCTCGGCCAGCGGTAGAATTGTCTGCTTGTTGGGCTTATTCATGCCTGCCACCAGCTTGGCCAGAATTTTGTTATGTGCAATGCCCGCTGAGCATTCGTAGCCAGTTTCCGCCTTGACCGCTGCACGCACCTCACCCGCAATGCATGCCCCGATAAGGAGACGCAGATCGCTCTGGCGCACAGCGGGCAAATCGTTGGCATCATAGGCCAGCATAAAACGCTCATCATCCACATAGGGATTGGCAAAGCGATTCGTTATCTTATTCACATAGTCGCCAATGTTTTCGTAGCCGACGGCATAACTATTGACCAGCTCCTCTGGCTTTAGTGCAAACGAGCCCTGCAAATCAAAAATGAAACAATTAATTAACTTATAGTAATCGCTCGTTGATTCATTTTCTTGACTTGGGTTCCTTGAATTCTTAAATTCCTGGTTGTTGGTTTTTGACATTGCTTGTTGAACGCATTTCTGGAAATTTTTCAGAATTGCTATAGATAACATATTATATGTTTCTACGTATTTTTATATATTTAAAATATTTCTACATTTTTAAAATTATATCACAACTATTAATCCGGCTGAAAATGTGACTTCCATCTATACAGTTGCGAAAATAATAATAATAATAATATTAAAAAGTAATAAATGTTTTCATAGGTGTCTATTTGAAATTTGAAACTTATGAATATGTTTTAAGAAGTGGAAGAAGACTATAAAAAAGACTGATATGGAAAATAAAAACAATTGTACTCACCGAAAGTCCTCTATTTCTATCATTAAGAATCAATTTTAACTCATTTTCTCGTGAACAACATTTTTGCATGCATTTTGGATGGGCTTAACTAATTTACGATATACAATTTTGCATTTAGAAATTTTATAAATCTTATGAGTATTTTTTAATTTTAATTTAATATTAAACTCTATTGTTAGTTTAATTTAATCAACTGTTTACTTTCTGTATTTTTTTTTTTAAATTTTGTGTCGACTGCGTTTAGTTGACATTAAATAAATAAATAAAAATTCAAAATAAAAAACTAAATTTGATGAAAAAGTCAGAAAATTTATAAAAAAAAATTATTAATATGAAAATTAGAAATAAATAAACGATTTCTAAAAAGTGCGCAAGTTGTGATATTTGTTTTCTTTTTTTTAACTTTTTCCTTCAAAGAAAGAAGAAAAAAATATATGCTTATATAATATACAACTTTAATTATTAATATATATAATACTAAACAATATATTAAAAATCAGCATTTGAAAAAATTGCATGAACTAATTTGGTTTGCTTGTTTTTTCATATGTAGCACAAATGTGGTTTGTTTTTCAACTGTAAATGAGTATTATTTGCGAATAAGAATTATGTTTGGAAGGAGCTGAGGGACTCACCGTCTGGAGCTTTTGCACGCGTTGGTTGACCGTCTCGGTGATGTCCAAATAGGCCTCATCGACGGAGGCGCGTTCCAGTAGCTGTGTGAAACGTTGCAGGACATTTGCCACTTCTTTGCCGGCATCGCGATATTTGCTGGTGTCCGCCTTTTCGCGGATGCTGGGCACCTGGCAGAGAACGATGTCGGGGCAGAGTGCCTTGGCCTCGTCGCCGCGCATGTGGCGCGTGACGCCCTTGCCGCGTGCCGCATAGTTGACGGCGATGATGCCACCGCCGCGCCAGGCGTTGTATTGGACGACGGCGAGGGGTTTTCCTCGGTGCTGGGGTTGTTGTTTCTCCTCCACTTGGCAGAAGAAGCAATCCATGTCAACGAGCAGTACGACGCGGTCGTATTTGTTTTGCATGCCGACAAAGGCACGCGTTGAATTACTCATGATTTTAGCTTAAGATTGTATTTTTATTCATGTTTTCTGAATTGCGCGGTGAATTTCACAATCAACAAGCGCCAAACAGCTGTAGCGGTGCGATAACTTAGTCTATATTATATCGATATGTATCGAAAATTAAGCATCGATTTTTACTGAAATCAGCTGTTTAGTTGGGAACACTTCTGTTTGCCATGTGGCAACGCTGAAATCGAAAAAATGTAAACAGGCGAATTAGTTTTGTTGTGCGTCTAAAAATAAATAAATAAATATGTTAAAGTGCATTAAAAATTATTTAAAACGGGTGGTTAACCCGCAAATATAAACTAACTGTCAAAAGCGGCACGAATCTTGCACTGCGCTGCCAACGAAGCTACTTCCGCTTTTAGAATGTACGAATAAATTGTTTGAATAATTAATGATGTGGAATGAATAATAATTAAGTATTATTTAATGCTTATATTAGGAGTGTAAATTTATGCTAATATAGTGTTTAATCCATTTTTAAGTAAATTGGTCTGATTGCGGCTCATTTTATACATTTTTGGCAAGCCGCAGAGCTATTGATTTTTTCGAATACCGTTTGCCAAATGCATTGCACATAAAAAACACTCAACACGCCCACAAACAGTCATATACTCATACACACAACACATATACATACACAGCGATTAAATCATTTTGGGTTAATGCACGCCATTTATTATCGGAGTAATTATCGATTTGCGTTTGACCAGCTAGTGGTCAAAAATAGAATATTTCGTGTCGCGCTTTGTTTGATCTATTTCCGGTTTGTGTTCTATTCTGTTCCCTGTTACTCCTCCTGCGGCTTTTTTTGAGCTGTGAGTCATGTCCGAAAAATGTCATAGCTTGCTTGATTTGTATTTAGTGTTTTACGTGTGTGGCCAACTTATGGCTTAATTAGGTAAACGCACGTAGAAACTGCCCAGCCCAAGTCAAGTGGCAGTTATATTTATTGCATGCCTAAATACTGTGACAGCCTCTGCTGGTTGCCTAAGCGATTTGACTTGCTTGTTCTTGTTTTTGTTGTCGTTGTTGGTGTGGGTTATGGTTGTGGTCTTTGCTATTTGTGTGTGTGTCGTGTAAAGGTGTGTTTTTGTGACCTAATTCTGAATGGTTTATGAGGCTAACAGAAAAAGGAAGAGGAAGTGGCAGGTGCACCACTGACCTGTTGTAATATCGAATGACATGTCCATCAAAAATCACTTAACGATTTGTGTAACACTGTTGACTTTGATAATGAGTGTATAAATTATTTGCTTACTTTGTTGAGGATCTTTGCGATTACTTAAACTCATTTGACTAATGCTATTTTTAGAATCTAAATTTCATAAATTAGGTCTTTAATAAATAGTTTTATATAAAACATATTAAATACACCTATAAAAAGTTAATGATAGATTTCCCCCTTTGATTATTATTTTTGGTAATTAAATTTCATAGTACTTTAGGTTGCAGTCTTGACTAAGTCATTTTATATTTATTAACTTTCTAAAACGCATTGGATTAATTCTATTTTTTTAATTAAATTTATTTATTATTTTTGGTTGCAGACTTGACAATGTAATTTAATATTTTATTAACTTTCCTTATTTAATAATTGGGTTTGACCCGCATATTAATCCCTAATGAATTATTGAGAATTTCTTTAAATAAAATTGTGGTAATTCAAGATGGCAAACCCTCAACTGAATATATTTACTAGAATTACGCTACTGCTGTCTACTACCCTGGCTCCAGCATAAACGCACAATTATGCTAATGGCTCAGCAACAACCACTTGACCGACCCCCCTTCCCCCACCTGCCAGTAGCCAATAGACAACACACTCAGTGTCGACACTTTTGGGGGCATTTAACATTCAACAGTAAGCAACTCGCACAACTCAGAGAGATAGTCTCAGTCGGACGACGGACGCCGGACGATGAAGTCACTGGGGCGTTGTATCGCACACTGCAGAATTTCGAATTCCATTTGATTTGAGTGATTTTTAAGTGTCTCGTTTACTTCTCTACTTCAGTGCTCGCAGTGAGGACGCCTGTTGACATGGTGAAGATTCTACAGGCCTACAACTTTGCCAGGCAGCAGACATATGCGCTCAATGGCGACATTCTGGCCGCCACCCTGATTGGCAACAATCGCATCGCCATCAGCAGCGCCGAGCAGTTCATCGAGATCTATGACATAGCTGCTAAACAACACCAGCAGCAGCAGCAGCAGCAATCGGAGCAATCGGAGCAACAGGAGGATACCTCAGTTGCTGGTGGCACAGGAGATGCTGCCTCACCCACGCCAGCGAGCGATGAGCGCATGCCAAGCAGGTACACACTGGCCACGGTGGGTGAGGTGGTGCAGCTAATCTACTGCGAAGCGGGTAAGCCCTAAAGCTTAGTTAATAGTTACCAATTATTATGACAGGTATTTTCTTTAAATAGACTTCAACGAGGTGTGTTAAGTTTAGCCAATAGCAATTGAAGATTAAACAAATAATACAAATTTACCGACTGATTAAAATGAGTAACTTTTAATAAGTAAATGTTATTTAAACGTTAAATTGCTTACAGCAAGAACATTATTACATTATTTATTTGTGTTTTAGAATTTCTTTTAAAAGATATAGATTTAGTATGACATAATTAACATTAATTAATTAAGTGTTCAAAGATACAGAGCTTCACAACATTTTCAGTGTTTACTCTAAAAATCTTAATGGAATAAAAAAATATATAAATCTTATATCAATTGATATTTTGATACATTTCACACTTTTAAACAAATACAAAAAAACAAAATAAAATAAAAATAAAAATTTATTTAAATATATGAAAAGTTAAAATGATTATTGTTCATAAAATAAGTCAAATTCAAAAGTCAAGTTTCGTTCAGCATAAACTTAAAATCTATCAAGTTTTGGCTCTAAGTTTCAGATACAAATATAATGTGACATAAATAACTAATCAGTTTGAAGCATTCATAACATCTTCAAAGCATCTTCTCAAGCTTCAAAAATCTTGACGGAATTTACAAAATGTACAAATCTTAAATCTGCGGATATTTAGATACTTTTCACACTTTTCCAAGGGTGAAGAGAATTCGATATCCTAATCTGTAAATTGTTTCCGTTTTAGAAATGCATCGTTGCTTAAAAAAATCGGTATTAATGAAAATTAAAATATTGTTAAATTATTTGCCTTTATATATAATAATATTATTATATTTTTATTTATTTTATCTATTAGTTTTATAATTACTATTAATTATATGATTTAGTAAAAATAAATTTATAATCTGATTTATCTGCAACAATGGAATTTGAATAACACAACTGATACTACCAAACTAAGAAATGTGTATGAAATTAATTAAAAATGACTTAGAAAATGCCAACTGCTATTTAAATTTAACGTGTTAATTTGATGTTACAGTCTCCAATATACATATACATATACATGTATGTGTATATGATTACATAAAAATGTACTTATTTAAATCAACAACTCATTGTTAAGTCTTCAAAAATTCCAATGAAATTCATTCAAAATGGTTTTAAAAATATGCCAACTGCTATTTAAATTTATGTTTGAGTGCTAATTTGATGTGCTAATTTCTCGTATGCAGGCAAATACCTTCTGACGCTGGAGAAGGAGCAGGCTGGGAGTCCGGTGCACTCGAATAGCACCAGTATTAGTTGCACATCGAGCAGCAACAGCAACACCGTTTGCACCGAGGATGAGACGAAGATGTTCGTGCGCATCTACGCAAACTTCTGGAAGTTTCCCGATGCCAAGCTGAACGAGCTGCCCATCACAATACGCATCGCGTCGATGACGACGCCGAAGACGCCGCTGGTGGAGAGCATCGATGTGATTGAGTTGCCACTGCGCAGTCCACCCGAGCTGGTGCAGTGTTGCCAAACGTCGGGCAACATCATCGTGAGCAGTCGGGATCGCATCTATCTGTACGAGTATACGCAGTGCGTCCATGAGAATACCCAGCCGAGATTCTCCTTCATCGACTTTCTGCCCTTCAAGTTTTTTGTGCAGCTGAACTTTGTACCGCTGCGCCTCTGCCTGGCCGAGAATGTCATCGCCTGTCTGAGTCATCGCTATTGCGTTGCCTTCAAAGTTGTGGATGCACTGGCCAGCAAGGCGACAGCAGCGTCACCGGCAACTGCCCGTGAGCTCAGCTGCCTGGACAACGATTATGTTGGCGATGAGCCACTGTCCGAGTCCCTCAGCTTGGGCAGCAAAGCAAGTGCTGCGGCTGTCAGCAGTACGCACAGTCAGCAGAGCTGCGACAGCGATTCACTGCAATCCTCCAGCAGCGCGAAGCCCGCCAATCTGGCCAATCATCATCCGGGCTTGGCAGGTCGCACGCCCCTCGATTTCAATGTGGCACGAATGGTGAACTCCGCCTATGGACGCGAGTTTGAGCCCGAGTTGCGCTCACAGTGGGATCAGTGCGATAATGCCAGCGGTCGCCAGGAGGATAACAGCCAGGAGATAACCATATCGCCTCAGCGCGCCGCCGACATCAAAATCAAGCTCATCAACGAGGCGAAGGCGATGAATGTGCGTGGCATTGGAGCCGGTGGCAACAACAGTCTGACGGAGGACGCATCCGTGCAGTACGATGTCCGCAAACTGCTCCAGATCTGCATGAGGACATCGGAGCCACAATCGAGGGTTTTGGATATATTGCGCTGCATGGACTTGAAGGCGATTTATCAGCGCAGCAGCAGCGAGCAGCCGCAGCTGGAGGAGGATGAGGATGATGAGTATGAGATGGGCAATCAGCAGGTGCCCAGTGCTGTGACCACGTTCAAGCATGCCAATCGACGCACTCTGAAATCCTCGCAGCATCAGCGTTGCGTGGGGCATGCTCTGCTCGTGGCCAGCAGCGTAGATGGATATTTGTATCAGTTCTGTGCGCAGGGCAAGTGGTACAGCGAGAATGAGAAGCCGGTGGCCAGCTATAGTTTTACGGCTCCCGTGTTGCAGGTGCACATCAATGATTATGTCATCTATGCCGTCACCTCGGAGTCCGTGGAGACGCACACCTCGCGCATTGGCCACAAACTGTTTCACAATCGGTTCGAGTATCCGAGCATTGGGGCCCTATTTCCCGAGGAGTCCTCACCGGATGTCAGCTCAGCGATTGCAGTCATTGGTCTAGCTGCTTTTATGCACGTTCAGTTTGTCTGTGTGAATCGGGAGCAGCTGGTGTTGATCACGAATGCGGCGCTGGAGCTGCACAAGCGTCGCAGCACTGGCGAGGTGGCCGTGGTGGCAGTTAAACGCAACATCGCCGCTCGACTGCTGGCAGAGGCCAAGGCCAAGCACAACAGCTTGCTGAGGAGCAGCAGTTGTGCTGCCCCCTCCTCGGTGGTGAATGAGTGGACACTGTACAATCTGGAGGTGCCACGGGTGGAGCACGTCATTGAGGATCTCGAGGGCATTGCCGACTCATATCGCAGTGCGAGCAGCTCCAACTTCTACGATCTCATGGAGGAGGCGCATGTCATGCTCAGGCTGAGCCTAACCCTGCAGGGCGAGCGTCTCGGCGTGGACAGGGAGCAGGCGCTGCGCAAAATGTTTATGTCCAATTGCCGAAAATTGGCCGACTTCTCAATACGGTAAGTGATTAATTTACTCTATTGAAATAGAGATTTGTAAAACTGATTGTCGTTTTTTTATTTTAAGTTTATCCTACGATATTCTTTATTAGTTGAAAGCACAACTGATTTATTGTCTTAAAACTCTATATTCATTTGTTTACTTATTTATTTATTGTCAACTAAAGTCCTTCGATACAAATATAATAAAGAAAGTAAAAGCAGATTAAATTAAAATTAAAATTAAAGATTAAAAGTTACAGAATAAAACGAAATATTTATAATATTTCTGGGCGTATATAAATGCAAAATAGTCCATCCACCGTTAGTTCCATTTAACCCCGGAAAAATCTCAATCAGTCAAAAAAAATAAAGAGTTAGTATGAATTAGTTAAGACCAACCAGAAATGCCTGTGAAAATGTTATTAATCTTTCTTTCTTAATTTATTCAAATTACAAATTACAATATTCTTTCTTTCTTAATTAATTTCCCTTTATTTCTTCTTAAACAGCTCGAACAAGCAAGAAGTCTATTTGCAAGCCACTGGCTACTACAAGATGTGCCAGCTTCAACTCGTAGACATTTACAACAACTACATTAGGGAGTTCGAGAACAGTGAGCAGTTGGTGGAAACATCGCAGCTGGTTGGACTCATCTATGCCGTGAAACTGTTTCTGCTTGGCCTGGGCACGGATCGTTTGCGCTCTTCGTTTCTACATCAAACGGTGCCAGCGTATTTTACACCAGCCCGAGTGCTGCAACAGGGCTATAAGCAGGTGCCGCTCTCGATGGAATTTCTTAACATGTTCATCAATCATGCGCCAGGTGATTTGGCACACATAATGCTCAGTTCGCCTGTGGTTGCCGATGCGATGAGCGGTGAACTGATCAACTATCTAAAGTACTTGACGACGCCGTAAGTATCAATGGAGTTAATAAACTGAATCTATTATTTATTTCAAATATATATTTAAGAACACCCGATGAGAATCTGCTGCTGGCTGTGACAGCCTGTCGCATGTCCAACTATCTGCTAGCCCAGGAAATAATAGCCAAGTCGACGCGTCGCACTTTAGCCGTGGCCCTGATCAAGCACAAGAATGTTCTCTTCGATGACAGCACGGTGCTCTATCAGCGTCGCCAGCAACCCGAGCACCAGCACCAGCAGCAGCAGCAGTCCCAATCAACGGGTCGCAAGCGTTCTCGTCGTGGCGCCACACAATCCAAGGGCAAATCTGCAGGCGGACAAATCAGAGCCACGCCGACGCCAACGCACAGCGCAATTGTTTCGTTCTCCGATTTCTGCGAGACGATTCTGTTGGCCAACGAGCAGCCCGCTCTAATTGAGGCCATATGCGATGCATTCATCCACGCACTGTGCATGGAGCATAGTATTACGCTGGATGTGGTGCTACAGCTGTTCCTCAACTACATTGCCTCGCACATTGGCCAGAAGGGCTACCAGACCTCGCAGAAGGTGTTCGTCAGCATATTGCAAGTCTTCTACTACGATCTGTACGATGTCAGCTCGTCGCTGCAGCCGCATGAGGTGCGCTCCCAGACGCCGCCGCAGCTGGACGACGACTACGATGACGAGTGCAGCAGTTCGCGTGCTCCATCGCTACACAGCGAAGCGGATGTCCATTCGTTGTCCAGCTCCTGCGCCAGTTCGGCACCAGATGAGCGCTCGATAAGTGGACGCCAGCAGCGCATTGTTTACGATCAGCTGCAGGAGCAACAGGGCGGATCGCCCTATCAGAAGCGCAGTTCGAATGCGTCGCTGTCGCAGCCGCAACCGGACGATGATGTGGCTGCCACCAATTTGAAGGGTCTCAAAATACTCTTTCGCATGTACATGGGGCGCCTGAAGGCGCTGAGTGACCTAATCACCGATCTTCAGTCCGCCGATGTCGAACAGCAGAGCAGTCGCGAAGATTTCCTCAATCTGCGCATGGAATGCATCGCCTACATGGTTGGCATGGCGCCCAATTACTGCAGCAAGCCAAGTGTACGGCATGCCAACGAAACTCTATCCAACAAACTGATATATGTGCCCTATATACCCGACTATAAGCTGCCCGAGGGCGAGGAGTATGAGCAGCATATCAAGGCCTATATACGACCGATTCCCTGTCTTCTGGAGCGCCCGCAGTACTTGAATCGCTTGCCGCCCTTTGAGCGCAGCGATTTCAGCTATCCCAAGAAGGATGAGGGCGAGTTCGAGGTGCGTTTCATTGGCTGGCACAATGAGCTGCTGACGTTGACTCTGAAGATTCAAAGTCTGTTGGCCTCCAGCAAAGTGGATCGGGAGATCATTTCGGAGTTTTTGGCTTTCATACCAAAATCACCGCACTTGATAGGCGTTGATAGTTTCTTGGTCATCATATTACCCAAGAATTTGGCCATCAACTATATGCTGAGCTTTTGCCCAGCATTCTTGTGGCAATACGGCAAGGTGAGTTATTGTCTATTTTATTTATGATGCTCTTAAACTAATTAATTATGCCTACAGTCCTGTGGGTTTACACCCAAACATTGGGAATCGCTGCTGCGCAAGATATTAAGCAAACAGGATGCGCTGCCCAATTGGAAGACACACATTGCAGGTTAAATTTCGTATAAATATATCTATGCAAGGAGTATGAGATCTAATTGTATTACCTACACAGAGATACTCAACAATCTGGTGGCGGAGCTGAGCTTTGAGGAGCTGCTGCAATGCTTTCCCAGCGAGGTTATACAGAATCGGAATACGGCACAATACTTTGCCAAGGAATTTGCGGAAACTTGCGTATTGTACGAGCACGAGCAACTGGTATTTAAGCGACCGGATCAGCCGGAGGGTAGCAGGGAACATTTGCCCATGGATAACATTGATGAGGAGAATGTTTTCGAGCTGACTCTGCGCAAGGCGGTGGCCAAGCAGCGGAGCATTGCACTGCGTTCCATGATTGAGTCGACGGGCACCCAACTGTTCGATGCAACCAGTAATCCTATGTATAATCTATGAATAGTCTGGGTCTAATCTGTATCTGTATCTGTAATAGCATTCCTCTTTTAACTAGTTCGAATATTATCATATTGCAAATTCATAAGATTGATTGGTATAAACTATAAATCATAAACTTTGTTGAAGTTGCGTCTCAGAGCAGCAAATGTATAATGTATCGGTTTATATATATATATATATAGATATCAAAGTACATTCGCATATATGTATGCATGTAGAGTTATTATTATAGTCTCAATAACGAGGCAATATTTATTGATATTTTTGTTTTTAATACAAACGCAACAGTTCGATCGGTATTTGTAAAAGTGGTTTTTAGAAAAGATTTACGACTTACTTATTTAGGTTGTACACTTAAAGTAGACATTTATGTGCAGTATTCGCTAGTGACACGCCATATTTTAAACCAGTTATAGGCCTGTAAAGCGGCTCACAAACAAAAAAAGAAGAAAAAAACAAACATACCAAATTAAAGCTGTTATTGAGAACAAATTCTTGAGCTCACTGAGCACCCGCTTCTCGTTTATTCTAAGTTCGATGTTTGAGTTAGCTTTAGTAATCATAACTATGGTATTATAATTTTAGCTAAACATTCTCTCTCTCTAATCCACATACAAAAAATACAAGTGATATTTTTTAAATTCTTGCATAATGTTGTAACAATAAAGAACATCAATTGTATGATAAAGAGTCCACTCAATTATTTATTATTAAGCTGGCAGTGGTTCAATGCCTTCGCACAGCTGTGAAAAGTGCATTAGAGCTAAGATTTCAGTGCTTAAAATATGAGCCGTAGGCAATTAAGTTTCTGGCGACGCTTATTGAAATCGTGTGAAAAAGCTGTATGGAACCAGCTACTTCCGCAGCTACACCCCCCTCCATCTACATCATGGATATCGCGGTCAATTAAATGCGTTGTTCGTGCGCGTCAAGGCTACAAATGAGAGGCAAGTGAGGCACGTGAGGCAGTGGCCAATTCAGTTGCCACGAGTCGCCTCTGCTTGAAGCATGGCACAGCCGCAGTTGGATTTAGAGACAGCTCAAGAGAAAACAGCAAACGCAACGCCCACGGACGAGAATCATTTGGATGCATTTATTATTCAGATTGGTCAATTCGGACGCTTCCAGATTATCAACTATGTATTGCTCTGTTTGCCCATCATATGCAATGCCTTCTTCTCGATATCCTATGTCTTTACGGCCGGAGCAGTGGTGCATAGGTAACAAAATTGTGAGTGATGAATTGGATTTTAAATACAGCTTTTTACAGATGCAATGTCAGCCAATGTGATAGTCTAAACAGCAGCTTTACTGAGCCCTGGTTAAACTTTACGACCCCCCAGCATAATGGAGCCTGGGATCAGTGCAAGGCTTATGAGGCAACACCAGAAAATGGTGGCCAATGTGAAGCCTCTTATTTCAATAGCAGCCATCCTATTGACTGCCCAGCGGGCTACAAGCTAAGGGGTGATGAAATAACCATATCCTCAGAGGTGAGCTTGATCAAAGACTTTCAGCAGCTTTGGTTTTCGTATCTATATAGTCTTTTGTTTAACTCAAAATAATGCATTTTGTGATTTTTTTTAAATGAAAAAGCATTTAATTTTTAATTCTAGGCTTTCATTAATTAACCATTTATAATCGCCATAAAAATAATTGAAACATATTCGATGTATATTTAAAAAAAATGTAGTCTTTCATTTTTGAGATTTTTTTCCTTGTTACATTAATTTATTAATAAAAACTCTTTATTATTTGGGTTGCAAGAATTTTATATATACCATTATGCGCGCTAAATATTGTGACAATTCCAAATCAATCAGGATCAATAGTAATTTCACATTTATAACTGGGATTTAATTAATTAAAAATAAATTAGCGAAACATATTCGTTTTATATTTATGGTGTGCTTATCTGAAAAACTCAAAATCAAAATGAATTATTTTTATATATATTTTTTTTTATATTTTTGTTGCAATTATGTATTAATATAGTCAAAGAATTATAATGCGGGTTGCAGGAATTTAGAATGTACCATTATGGCGACAAACTCAAACTTTTATTTTGTGGACTAATTTTGGTTAGAATACACAAAATAATTTACATTTTGCTAACTTTTCCTATCTTCAGTTTGGCATTTTTTGCTCAGATCAATGGCAGCTGTCGATGGTGGGAACTGTGAACAACATTGGACAGTTTGTGGGCATACCCTTGGGTGGCTTCTTGGCAGATCGGTGAGTAAAACGTATACTTAATCTTAGAAGCAGACGCAAATTTTGATTTTATTTTACAGGTACGGACGTAAGTCGATGCTCGTTGTGAGTGGTGTTTTGAGTGCCCTGGCCGGCCTTGGGCGCTCCTTTGCATTCGACTATTACAGCTTTCTGTTCCTTGAGTTTCTGGACATGGCCGTGGGCAGCACACTGTTTCCCACTGCCTTTCTGCTGGCCATCGAGCTGGTGGGGCCCAAACATCGTGTGCTGGCTGCCATGGTCATCAGTTTAGCTTATGGCCTGGCAGAGGCGTCACTCGGCTATCTGGCCAGCATCATACTTGATTGGCGCTGGCTGCTCCGCGTGGTCTACACTCCGGCGATGCTGCATCTGCTCTTCATCTGCTTGCTGCCCGAGAGCGTACGCTGGCTGCTGAGTCAGTCCAGGGAGCTGGAGGCTGTGCAGATTCTGCGCCATGTGGCGCATGTCAATCAGCGGTCATTGCCCGAAGCCCAACTGAGTGAACTGGTGCGCAACAATCGCCAGCTGTTGGCCCAGTCGAAAGTTGCCACTGGAGGTGGCCACTACAATGCCCGTCAAATTTTCAATGCACTCGGTCTGCGCATTGCTCAGTGCTGTTTTGTGTGGTTCACCAATACCTTCATTGCTCTGGGTCTGAGCCTGAATGCAAGCAGATTAAATGGCAACAAGTTCTACAACTTTAGCATGACGGGATTAATGCAACTGCCCGGCATTCTGCTTGCCACGCTGATGATGCTGCGCATTGGCAGACGCTGGTCGCTGAGCTTCTGCCTCACCACTTGTTCCATTTTACTGATCGTAATGGCGGTTTTGGAAAAGGGTGAGATTAAAAATCATTTATATAATAACAGAAAAATAAATTTCAATAAACTTGAATGTACCCGGCTATGTAGTATGGTTATTATCATAGCGATAATATAAACTCAGATGAACATAAGAAATCTTACTCGGTAAATGGAAACTATCTTCAGCTATCTTCTGGAATGCCCTAATTTTCAGCAAATATATTTAGGTGTAAACAAAATAAATATTATTGCTGAATAGGGCAACAGCTCAAACGATCAAAAATATCTCTCTTCGAAAGTATTATAATTGGCTTTTCGACTTTCACTTTAATCAGAAAAGCAAATTTGTATTTTGAAAGTTTTCGTTTTTGCATAATAACATTAATAAAAATCTAACTTAATTTCATTTTCCAGATTACCCAACATTCTCTTGGTGTCTGTACTTTCTGGCAAAAATGACTTCAACCGGCAGCTTTATGATATTGTATTTTTTCACCTCAGAAATATTTCCAACCAATTGTCGCAATAGCATGCTGTCATTTTGTTCGATGGTGGGTCGCTTCGGCTCCATGTTGGCGCCTCAAACTCCGCTATTGGTAAGATAGACACTTGACACAAGAGATCCACTATTAACTTGATCTTATTTTTATTGTAGATAAACTATTATAAATATGCGCCGCATTTGCTGTTCGCCACATTTGGCATACTTAGCGCTATTTTAACTCTGTTCTTCCCTGAAACTGCCAACAAAGTGCTGCCAACGACATTGGAGGAGGCTCGTGCCCTGGACAAAAGTCTGCCTGTGAAACAGCCAAAATTATCAGCAGAAACAAAAACTGCTGTATAATCAGTTCACAACTTCTGTAAATATTTGGTTTCAATTGACAATTGTAAATATTATGAACAGACTATCGTATCAAATGGCATGTTAAAATATCATATTGTAAATGAGCAGTGCAAAGAATTTTCGTATTCGGATTCGTATTCGTATTTTTTCCATTAGTAGGAGTTGATGACATGTGAATTTGACAAGAAATCTTTTAGTGCTGCTTGTTAATCTAATCAGTTCATGATGAGTTGCACATAAATATTTATATCATGAGTTATAAGTCAAATGAAGCAATCAAATAAGCTGCAAATATTGTTGATTTCTAATAAGTATTCTAATGTACAGTTATAGATTTATCATTCATTCATTAGCGCCAACCTGATTTATCTTTATTTACTACAATATGTTATTGAATGAGAGGTGAAATGCCCAGTTATCTATTTATAGTTTATAACATACATATAAATTCTATGACGATAACAATTCTTATTTCGTTATTTTAATGATGAAGAATGTGAGTTCACACGTAGTAACTGAAATAATAGTCTCGTCAAATTCTCACGGGAACTGAGTTAGCAGGGAACTGAGTAAGCAACTCAATAAATAATTCAGAACTTTAGATATGGGTAACAGACAGCAACAGCTGCTTGTACGAGACATGATGTCGGCGCGGTTTCTGATAAAAGCCAATGAACAACAATAACTATGTTGTAAATTGCCATCATATTTGTTATCAATCAATGATCAGGTTGTTTAGCTATTTATTGAGTCTCATCGGTGCGGACGGTAAATACGCTTAACCAACAACATTCGATAAAAAGTGAATCAAAACGCTTGATAGGGTCGAGATAAGAGCAGATGCGAGAGACGCGTGGAGAGGAGCAGATCAAAACAAAGTAGTAAACTGGACGGAGAGCGGATCTCTCTCGAGGCGGGAATGAGGCGAGCATTCCGTCCAGTGTCGTAATCAGTCGAAAGCAAATAAAAATAGAGCGTAATTGCGGACTACGAAGAGAAAATAAATACAAAGGAAAACATTGTTTTTCTACGCCGAATATTGATGTCCACTTTTTGAAATACCATGCGTATTCAAATGTTTTTTTAAAATCATTTTAAAGTTAGTAATTTTGGAGTTTATTGAATTTGCTATTAAAATATGTTTCCACTTGCACATAATAAACCAGCTAAGTTTTTCCCTCTAATTGTTTATTGGATTAATTTCTGGCGTTTCAAACACACAAGTTTGTCATACTCTCTCTGCATTTGTTAGAGTATAGCGAGTCTAACCTCAAATTCAACCGGTTGATTTGCTGGGCGCGCTCTGCGTGAATCAGTCAATGAGGGGCATTGCTCAGAGTTAGACGCTCCAGCGCAGTGGATTTGGATTTGAGGGCCTCAAGAAAAAACCGCTTGCTATATATACTATTATGGGCTATAAAAAGCAGACTAAGTTTACGGCATATTTTTAAATCGTGCTCGCTTCATACATATACAGAAAGATAAAAAGTGCATTTGAGCACGTGGACGCGAAGGTAACGAGTAAATTAACCCTGAAAACAATTTGTTCAAACCATCGCGCACATGTCTCTCGGCAAACGGAGTGGAAATGGCAACATCGCCAATGCCAATGCCAATGAGAGCCCAACAACGTCCAATGGACATGCAGTTGTAACTCGGACTGCTGCTGAGAGTGGGAACGTGGAGGCATCCGCTGCTGAAGATAATTCACTGGATGCCATTCTGGTGAGAATCGGGCAGTTTGGGCGATTTCAAATCATTAATTATGTGTTGTTATGTGTGCCGATGGTGTTCAATGCCTTCTTCTCGATCTCATATGTGTTTACCGCCAGCACAGTGGTACACAGGTGAGTTGCCCCAACACCAACTCAATATCCATCGCCATCTAAATGTGTTTGCCCTTAGATGCAATATAACGCAATGTGACAGCCCCAGCAGTTTGTATGAGGAGCCCTGGCTGAATTTCACCGTGCCCTATAAGAATTCAGCCTGGGATTCGTGCAACCGTTATGTGAGCTTGCCACCGGGAGGGAACACGGCTCCATTCAGCACTCCATCGAGCGATATGTGTGCTGAGGAGTATTTTGATAATAATACTGAACACTGTGGCACTGATTTCAAATTCAGAGATGAAGAGAAAACCATTTCGACCGAGGTAAGAACTCAAACATACAAAATGCTTATACTAATTTTAATGAATGTATGCATGCCAAACATTTATGTTAAGTCTATAAAGAGAAAATTTGTCGGGTTTTAATTTTAAAATAATCAAATACTTATTACGCATAATTGTGAAATCATTACGAGACAAATTGTGTGTATAATAATATTTACCAATTAGTTCATATTAATGAAAGTATTTCTATAAACTTGTCTTTTTATTTTGCCATAATAGCCATACTTTTGGCTCCAAGGACAGCTTACCTCATTATTCAGAATCTATATTTCTAAAACGCAAAATTAATTGCTGTTTTTTCTTAATTCTATCCAGATTTTTCTTAAATTTCAAAAAAATATGTCTAATTTCCAGTAATTTCTTTTTCTCTATACAGCATTCATACATTTTTGTTACTTGATAATAGAAGTTAAGCCACTAAGCAGACAATTTATTGTCTGTATTGTCTGCTTAGTGGTTAAACAAGATTTCACATGTACAAGCGTATAATATATAATTTAATTTGAAATACTTACAATTTTATAGCGATTCGAACTCACAACGAATTGTTAGGTTCCCACACTACAGGGTCTCTGGGTTTTTTTTTTGTATAAATAAGTGTCTTTATTTACACATTTTAGAAGAATAGAATAATAACAATAATAATGGAAAAATAATTAAAATAGGATGAACACTACAAATTGGCTATTATTATACTATATTATACTATAATATATACTAAAAGCAAAACAAAAATATTTACGCATCAACATCTTCCCTCTAAAGATTTGAGGTACATTTGGTAAACTTTCAGTAATCAGCTGTAGTTGGCAAGTCAAACAAAAAGTATCAAGAAATGATTAAATTCTCTCGGTTTTTGGGAAACACAATATTCATTTAATTCTGTGTACACACATTGTGTGTGTGCGTGTGTGTGTTAGTTGATGTGAGAGGAGCTCCGAGGGATATGCGAAATTTGATGTTCAATACACATTTAGTTTGTGTTTCGTTTCTCAGCTTTCTTATGCTTCTTGGAAGGGGAATGATATTTATATTTAATTAAATAACTACATTATTAAATGCCTTAACTTTAATATCATTAAGTGAACTCAATTTATTTTTTAATTTTCATAGTTTGGCATCTTTTGCAAAGACGAATGGAAACTTTCGATGGTGGGCACCATAAACAACGTGGGACAGTTTGTAGGCATACCCCTGGGAGGTTTCTTTGCAGACCGGCAAGTCGACAGTCCCATTTCAATTTGAATCTTGACACTAAGCGTATGTTTGTTCACTTAGATATGGACGTCGCACTATGCTGGCTATTGCTGGAGCTGTGAGTGCCGTCATGGGCATCATCCGCTCCCTATCCAGCAATTATGCGATGTTTGTGTGCTTCGAATTTCTGGATATGGCTGTGGGCAGCACTCTGTTCCCCACGGCCTTTTTGCTGGCTATCGAGCTGGTTGGCCCCAAGCGTCGTGTGGCGGCTGCCACAATCATCACCATCTTCTATGCAGTGGGTGAGGCACTTCTTGGCATTTTGGCATCGCAAGTGCAGAACTGGCGCTGGCTGCTGCGAGTCCTCTACGCGCCAGCCATTCTGCAAATTTTCTTCCTCTGGATTCTGCCGGAGAGTGTGCGCTGGCTGCTCAGCCAGGGTCAGGAGGAGCGAGCGGCATCCGTTCTGAAGCGGGCAGCACGCATCAACAAGCGTCCTCTGCCTGATCAACAGGTGGACGAGCTGCTGGCCAACAATCGCCATAAGCTGGAGCAGGCCAATGAGAGTCAGTATCCAATCATGCATGCAGTCCGCTTCTTCGCCTGGCGCATTACCAACTGTTGCTTCTGCTGGTTCACGCACACCCTGATTGCCTTAGGACTGAGCTTGAACTCGGTGAATCTCGGCGGCAGCAAGTACAACAACTTCATGCTCAATGGCTTTGTGCAAATTCCCGGCCTGCTGCTGCCCCTCATCATCATGGATCGCATTGGCAGGCGATATTCGCTGTGTGCCTCAATGTTAATTTGCGCCATTTGCATGGGCGCCTCGGCAGCCATCCGATCAGGTGAGTCACCAAAATACCCCTTTTTAATTTATTTATGTATTTATTTAATGTCAACTAAAGTCATAAAAAACATACAAAAAGTAAGTAAAATTTAAATTGAATGTAAGATTAAATTTAAAATTATATATATAAATTACAAAATAGAAAATATTTATAAGATTTCTGGGGGTATTTAAATGCAAAATGGTCCAACATTTGTTAATTGGGGAAACCTAGAATAAACCCAATCAGACTAGAAAATAATTACTATGAACTAATTAAGTTCCACCACAGGTAAATGCGAAAAAGTTACTCACGAGATTGGGCGTTTAAAATTAAGTTTGTAATGTAGAAATTGAGGACTCTGAATTGATTACATGATGGAGCCTGTTGTAATCACTACAGAGTAGTCGAAACGGTTCATGCAAGGAATAATTAGTAGTACAACGACTAAGAGAAAGTGGCAAAAAGTAACGTGACGGTCTAAAGGGAATTGAAAAATTTATTTTGTTCATTAACGTAGCTAAATCGAGTTCACTATTTAGTAATTTAACTACAAAAATAACACCTAGTGTAACAAGACGATTAGTTAAGGAGGGAAGGTGAATAAGGAGCAGTCGGTGGGTGTAAGGAGGCAGTACACCGCAGTCAAAGCGACGAAGAACAAAAAGTAAGAAACTCTTTTACACAGATTCCAATCTACTTTGATGAATATGATATTGCGGAGACCACACACAATATCCATATTCCAGAATGGGACGTACAAGAGAAGTGAAAGGTATCCTAGTCGTATAAGGGTCATAAAGGGTTTAAAATAATAAATGAGCCTGGGGAATGTTGAATACAGTCGATATTCATATTTTTATTTAATCTTGAACTGATTGAGTTGTTGAGAAAACATCAAAATTATCAAAAAATTCATTTATTTATTATATTCAATGTAGACTAAAAACAGTTCACAAAATTCAAAAAGCTGATAAAAATACAAATTTAAAATTAAAGTGGTGTTGAATGGGTCATTTAATTAGTTTGACCAAATAATAATTCTAAAATACATTTCAATAAAAATAAAATTTTATCATACTATTTTATATATACAAATACAAAAAGTTTCATTTTAAATAACACGTTTTCTCTTAATTATCATTTTAGATGATTACGCTGGCTCGCTGACGCTCTTCTTAATTGGAAAGTTGGCTATAACGTGTAGTTTTCAGATTTTATACTTTTTTACTTCGGAGATCTTTCCCACCAATGTGCGGAATAGTTTGCTCTCTCTGTGCTCTATGGTGGGTCGCATCGGTTCTATGATTGCTCCGCAAACGCCCTTGTTGGTAAGTCGATCCCATTATATAAATATAACCCATCTAAATATGTTTGTATATTTTTAGGCTAAGTACTACGAGCATGCTCCTGCGATTTTATTTGCTACTTTTGCGTTTGTCAGCGGTTTACTGACGCTTGGTTTTCCAGAGACGGCAGACAAAGTGCTGCCCACAACGATGGAGGATGCCCGCGATTTGGATCAGGATCTGGCTCGTCAAGGGCGCATAGACGAAGACGAGGAGCAGGAGTCTCCTCGGAAAATGTGTTGATCAATTTGTTGAAAAGACCTGCACCGTTAGAATGCTTGCTAGCAATTGCTATTTCCAAAGATTTGAATTTGTTGAGATTATTGTAAGCTTGTTCTGTGCTTAGTATTAAGAAAATATCGATTTTATTGCCATACGAAATAGTTATTTTTTAAAGTATTTTTTTATTTTTTTTATTGTATATAAAACGAAAAAGTCACAACTAGCAAAATATACAAAATAATTATTTTCTCTTTGTGGTTTTAAATAACATGAAAAAGATGTTTACGCTAGTATTATTTTATAACAACGCAAAAATAAGTACTCCTCTCGCTTTGTGAACTAAAACTAAACTTTATCTGCGGTCTACTTTGGTACAAATGTACCAAAAATTGTACTCATAAGAATTAAAATTCGAAGTAACGGAAAATTGCTTGAACTCATATAACCAGCCTGTACAGTTTATGGATTTGGTTTTCATCTGTACATTAATTATGCTGCACATTAATATGTCCAAAACTTAAATTAATATAAAAATTTAATTGTTAGAAGGCCATCTAGCGGCCATAGCGAAAATATGTTCTCGTGCTGTAGCGCCATCACTGGAAATGGAAGAGAGCTAACTGTGTAGCCAAGTTTAACACCATTTTAATTGACGGCCCAATGGTTGCTGCAGTTTGCAGCAGTTCATATACCTTGAATAAAACACAATAAATTTACAAACAATTATATTGTCATATGTATATATTATAAACGTATTTTGTTGAAATTTATTTGTCGGATATTTACCGATTTTCTAATAGCACGTATTATATATATAACTTAATATATCGCTTGACTAATAATTTATGCATTATGTGCTTTTATAAATTTTAAAACAAATTTGATTTAATGCAGTTATATTATTATTTTTGAACACTTGAACCTGAAAAGTTTTGTTGCACAAATAGTAATTGTGAATTGTATTTAGTTTTCATTTCTTATTTTAAATATATATATATTTTTTGTATTTCTAAGTACAGTTCGTATAACAATAATAATGATAATAATAATAATTATATTTATAATTGTAATAATAATATTAGTAATAATAATTAGTAATAAACACAATAAGTATGAAGTGTGCGTGAATAATAGAGTATCCTACTTTACTAAGGCGGTTTTAAGCCCCTTTAATTTGTGCTAAATGTACTAAATCATCTTGACAGCACTTATTTTAATTATAGCTCTACTTGCGTTAATCAGTGCGACACTTTATAATGCTTCAAAAGACTCTTATTTCGATGAGATTCCACACAACTTGTATATAGTGTAACAATTTGCTATCAGCATTCAGATCATAAATTATTATTAGTTGCAAGTACAAGAAACCGCCGTGTTAACAAAGACAAAGGCAAAGGCAACGGGGAAAACCTTGGAAAAAGAAGGAATTAAATAATTGCAATTTAAAAAATGCCAATTAAAAAATGTATAAATATGTATATAAAACCTTATAAATGTATAAAATTATTTTATTTGAATGTTGAAATTTTGAATACTTTTTTTAAAATAATAAATATATATAATATATACCTAAATTTTTTTTATTTGATTTTTTTATTCTTAAATATTTTTTATTTGTTATACTACTATTGAAAAGTTTTCCAAGTTTCTTGGAAAATTCACCAAGGTCAGTTGTTCTATAGGCATTTAAAATTCCAAATTCCTGCGCCCTTTCACACAAAGTTGCCATTAACTGAAGCAGGCCATAATTGATAAGCAGGGCGCACCTTGAATAGGCGGCCATCTATTGAAAACTGCAAGTTCGAAGCAAATATTTAATTATTTGTTATAGAATACATACATATGGATGAAGTTCACATGCAGCGTTAATGATTCAGTTTTATGTGAGATGAGAGTGTGTGCATTTAGTGGCAATTAATGCTGAGAGACAAGAGGTCTCTTTATCGGAAGAGTCTTGTTGACATGCTGTCAACTTACGCACCGCGATGATATCGCCGATTCGCAACTTTAACTTTGCCTCATCAACAATGGCCGAGAGTGCTGTGACTCAGTTGAAAGCTGTCAATGACTGTGGCCAGACATGAGTGCGGACTATGAGAGCAGCGACTACGTTTTGCGCAGCCGGTTAGTCTTTACTCAAGAGTCAAAGAGTCAATTATGAAAATTAATATCCTCAGCAAGGTGCGCGATAAGCCTTCGCTGTGGGACTCATTTCAAGATCCGCCAGCGAAGCGATCAAGTGGCTCCGATGCCGACTGGAAGAAGCTGCAGTTTTTCATCAAGCTCTTCAAGCTGTTCACTTACATCTTTGTATGCGCCGTCGTCTTGGCCTCCAGCGTGGCAGCCAAGCTGACTTATCTCTATATGGCTGGTAATACGAATGGCGATGTCCAGGTGCGAGTCTGCAGCAAATACCGTAAGTCAAGGTCAAGAATAGAATATTATCTGCAAGGGTATACAACATATTCGCTGGCATTGTTTGATGAGCATCACCTTTACTCTCATGCAGTGCTACTCGATGGCCAAGTGATGGCCATGCCCAGCAAGCTGGAACAGATTGCTTGGGTCTGGGCCCTGATCTTTGCCTTTGCCGCACCGGAGCTGCTCACGTTTCTGCGCGCCATGCGCATCAGCATGTTCAAGCGCGAGCAGCGACCCAACGGACTGGAAGTGGTTCTGGTGAGTAATGCGCGAATACACTCAGAAAAAAAATCTACATACATTTGAGTAGTAACTCGCTATACTTTTGGCTTTATTATGCAGAAAGTATTTTACAAAAATTTGCATTTATAAATTTCAGGCTGGATTTTTCTAAAATTTTGAAAAAATATGTCTTATTTTCAATGTTTTGTTTTCCATGTGTGGTGGCTTAGAAGTATTCTAAAATTAGCTTCTTTATTACTTATATTTATTATAAATAATCATTAGTATTTTGTGATTTTATATATAGACGAATATTGTACATAGTTTTTGAAATGCATTTATTTAACTTGAGTGACGAATATACGAGCCGAGCCAGTAAATTTTATTAATTGTTTTTTATGAAGAATTTTTTTCTAAACATTAGGGATTGTACAGCTGATTTTTATAAATGCATTTCAAATAAATAGTAAATGTATACAAAAATAAAAAAAAACAGTATTCTTGGGATTGCCAATTTTCTTTTTGGGCGATTTTCTACAATTTAGGCCAATTTGTTTTCTGAGTGTAGTATTTATATTGATAGATTGATAAGCTCATTGGATTGTTGTTGTTATTGTTATTGCTAATCAGGTTACACTGTTTGAACTGTTGCATGTTGTTGGCCTGGCGCTGCTCACCTTTACCGTGCTGCCCCAATTGGATATGACGCGTGGAGCGATGCTGGGCTGCTGTGTGTGCTTTGTGCCGGCGCTTCTTAGTGAGTAACATACACAGACACACACACACACACACACACACACACAAACTATCAAGCATCAAATACCAGCTAGCATCTTATCAGCCTCATCGTCGTCCGGACTGACAGCAATCAAATTGATTGCCTTGCGCTCTCCGCTTAACATTATTATTATTATTATTATTATTGGCATGACTTTGTTTTGCAGACCTACTCACTGGCACTCGTCTGCATTGGAAATCAGGGGATATTGTTGTATATGGTGCCTCAATTGTGGCAGCGTTATCATTGGGCAGCGTCTTCCTCATTTGGCCAGCCATGTCCGCGCAGCTCGAGGTGCAGTTGCTGGCAATACCTTTGATATTGGTCTCGTTTCGCTGGTGGGAGAACTTTGCCAATAAGCACGAAGCGATTGGTGAGCCATCTGATTTTGATTTTATTTTGAAAACTATATAGCACAATGAAGCACGTTTAATGTGCCTGTTTATGCACAATGGAAATTATTCCTTGTACGTATTACAACAGATAAGAATGTTATCGCAGCGCAAGCTAGACAAGGGATACACCGAACCCAAGTATTTACCGTCCTCGATATTCAACCTATTTATATGAAATGGATTTAAGTGACATTTATAAAATCAAATAGACTTTATCTGCGTTTGGTCTACGAGTCGATATAGGTATCCGTCTGTCCTTCTCTCTGGCTGTGTGTTGGAGTACGCCTTCCAAACTCTGTCCTAATTAAATTCGATGCGATTTGATCTTGGGTATATGGCATATGCTGGTCTAATGTTTTAAAATCTATTTAATTTAGAGTTTGAGTCTAATTCGGTAAGTAAGTGAGCAGAAAAAAGGTTGTTTGGATAATTCGCTCTCCAAACTCGGAATATGGGAAAAGCAGCTAAAAGCAACTTTTTTGTTTGTCATCCTTTAATGTTTAAGCTCGCTTTCGAAGATCAATATAAAAATTGATTAAGTTTTGTATATATTTCATTTCTTTTTGCCACCTGGCAAGATTAAAGGGTCAGTTGCTTCAATGATTGCTTAAAACTTTATTTTGGCGTGGAATCAACTGTTTATAGAAAATTGACTCGACTATTAAACCATCAACTTTAATTTGTGGTTTTTGTTGGTGGTGTTAATTAATTAAATTACATTTTGTGCGTTGCTAACTTACTTAAATTTATATATATAATCACACTCAGAAAAAAAATCGACCTGAAATTTAGAAAATCGACTTAAGATTAAAATACAATTTTGTTCCAGGTTTTCAGAAATATTTTTCCAATATGCGAAAAGGATTATTAACATTGGAAAGTCATTTATTATGTACATATTTTCGAAGCTCATATTTCTTAACAGCTATCTTTTCTATACACAATCTAAAATATTGGAATATGTGAAATCTAAAAGTAAAAATGTTCAATAATAATATAATTGGCAAAAAGGTAATCAGAAACAAATCCGGGAATTTAGAAATTTGTCCTAAATTTTAAAAATATGTACCCTGAAATGAATAACAGAAAACCTCGGGTTTTTAGAAAAATACTTTTCAACAATAAAGTGAGTTACCCTTGGCACGACAAGTATGGCGGAATACCATGTTTATTTCTTAATGTGTGTTTGAACACCCTAAGAAGACTAAACAATAAATCTTACAGCTTATCTAGCTGATTAGCCATTATATCTAGCAGCACTTAGTGAGTGCACAGTGTGCTAAGATAGATTGTTATAGTTACAGAGTACCATTAAAACAGTTAATTAATTGATTCCGTTGATCCATTCGCAGCCTACATTATACGCACTATAAGGTGCACACGCTCCCGTTACCACACATATCTGTATTTGGCGCCTCTGAAAATTGTGGTCTTTGGACTGATGGGTTTTCTGTTGCATGGCGAGAGCTTTATCGAGTATTTCACACTGTTTTTCAAGGCGTGGCAAACGCATGCCATAACACTAACGGTATGTAAAAAGCTCATTAGGTTGACATGTGTTTGTTGTTGCGTTGTTGTTGACTTTGAGTTCGACTGTCGAAATTCCAGCACTGGGATGGCTTGCAAGATACGGTTAATTTGACACACGCGTCCAACAATGGCAGCTCGTTAATCAAATCCTCACCAAGAGCCCAATATACGCTCCAGTCGAATAGCAGAGCCGTCATTTACGCGGTCCTGCTGCAAGTCGGCGCTGCGTATTTGTGCCACATTTTCGGCAAGTTTGCGTGCAAGATAAAAATACAGCATTTCAGCTATGCGCTGCCGCTCAGTTTGGCAACGCCAGCCACCGTTGCTGTGGCCACCATTCTGGCACAAATGCGAGCCTCGAATATCTGCTGGCTGCATGGCCTAATCCCTGACTACCTGACGCTGCAGGCACTGGGAGAAAATCTGGAGGAGCTGGGAACTCGCAGCCTGGAATATGCGCTGTGGCTGTGGCCACTCTGGTTGCTGGCACAGATTTGGACTTGCCTGCACATCTGGCGGCCGAAAAATGATCGGAATGCACCCACCGAGAAGCTGTATGTGTGTCCCTGGTACTGTGGCCTGCTGGTGGACCAGTGCTCCATAATGAATCGGCGCATTCTCGACTGGAGCGATGAGTACTTCGCCATCAAGGTGGGTAACGAGGTGGAGCACCCTTACTCTGCTCAGGCAGCAACTAATTGCGCATGACGTTGGCAAATGTGTGACTTGAAGTTCATGTTAATGAATTATTGTAATCAGGCATTAACATCAATCATCCAGCCAACTTGGAGGCGTTTGCAGTTATGCTGTCTCTCATTATTTGGGCGGTATTCCCCGGCCACGGCCACGCCCTCACACACTCCGATTCCCATTCCCACTACTACGTCTACGTATACGTCTCAGCTCCGTTCCTCAATCTCTCAATCTCACATTTATTTGCGCAGGACTCTTTGACTGTGTCGTGTTTCGCTTCGAATGTCAGGCAATGTAATTAAGTTAAATGACGGGGAAACTGGAAAGTTTGGGGGAAAATATTTTGTGTGCTCTTTGTAAGTGCCTGTCCCTGTTCCTGTTCCTGTCGCTGTCCCTGTCTCTGTTTACATGTATGTATGTATTCACACATTTACAGTGACATTTTTGTTGCGAAGCTTTCGTCAATGCGAACTTAATTAAAAGTGTTACAATTTGGCCTGTCTGCGGTTCAGAAGGAATTTTTGTGAGTTGTCAAAGGGGTTGACTCTAAAGGGTACCACAAATAGGCAAAACTAATTAAAATAAAGTCGCATATGACGATTTTTGAGATTGTTAATTAGAATTATAGCGAATTATGTATTTGAAAGGGTTGTAACGCTTTAAGCGCATTAAGAATCTAGTTTTGGCATGTGGAATTGCATAGTTTGGTTGATAATCAAATAATTTTCAAATATTTGCGCAAGGATTAGAAATGTAGCTCCATTTTTAGATAAAGTTAGAATTTACAGAAGTTCAGAGTGCACATAATATTCAGGATATTAATTAAAATAAATATTAGAAAACAGAGAACAAATTACATACAAACTTTAAATTAATTATTTTGCCTCTATATTTGTCTAAAGATGCCTTACAATTAATAAAAGACAAGAATTCCAATTTGGACTTAGAAATAAAAATTAAAAAAGATAAATCTTCTGGTTTTAGAAATAATTTCTAAACATACGAAAAGAAATTAAAATTAAAAGGCTTCTTTTCTAAACAAATAATATAATAAATATTTCTAAAAAAAAAATAATTGCAAGCTCTTATTTTAAAAACAATTGTTTTTAAATTGCTCTGCTTTTAGAAATTTGCTTTCTTAATTCATTTAATTCAAGGCGATTTTTTGTGTGGTACTTAAGTAATTGAGTAATTCATTCTACTTCGAAATCTGCAGAAAAGATATGAAGTCTAACGCTGAACCCGTTGACCTGATTGTTGGCACACGTAATGAAATTTAGGATGAATTATGCGCAAGGGATAAAAGTAAATAAATTTAAGAGTTTGTGGAGCGAAAAGTTGTCGGCTCTCAAATTTATGTGTGTTTTTCTTCTTTTTTTAATGCGCGAAGAGAAATCTGTTGGCAAATATTTTGTTCTGTGAATACTGTATATATTTCCAAATAAACATATATTTGTGCATACACACACAGAGCGACTTGACGGAACCTAGAGATCCTGTTTTGGCGCTGGCATCCGACAGAACTGCCAGTCGGGATATACAGGAGGCGGACAAAATACCGCAACTGATTGTCTGTGCAACAATGTGGCATGAGACCGAGGATGAGATGATGGAGTTTCTGAAATCAATTGTACGCTTGGATGAGGATCAATGCGCACGACGAATGGCAAAAACGCATCTAAACGGCGGCAAAGCGGATGATGAATACTATGAATTGGAAAGTATGTAAATATATAAAGTGCAACTGTTTTGCATCTTCAAAAAAACTTTGCATAAGCAAGGACTCCCATTACTTTCGAGTGTCCTGCTGTCGTCGCATTGATATGCATATTGAAAATGTAGTTGCTTCTGGCTTCGCTAACAACAAAAAAAAAAGGCTGCCAAATTCGAAATTTGTGCCAGCCAAATGCGGTGCTGCATAAAAGTATGCTTGGTATAGATTTGTACACTATTTGTAGTATTTGGCGTCTTCGTTTCCTTGCATTCAGTTGCCAAAATGGCGCCCAGCCAAAAGTTGAGAAGTCAGACAGTATGGGCCATAAATTTGCCCAGTCTTTGTTTGACAAGTTTACGACTACTTACGCAGTCGAATCTATCTCCATCTCTATCTCTCACTCTCTCACGCTCTGTCTGTCTCTTTCTGGTTCACACCTGTAGCGAACATTTTCTTCGACGATGCTTTTGTGCTGGACGAGCAGCATTGCAAGAACAAAAGGAACCCGCCACTAAACGAATATGTGAAGACATTGACACGCACCATTGACAAGGCGGCATTCGAGATTTATGGCGTTAATATTAAAATCAAGCCGCCATTGAAGATTGAGACACCGTATGGCGGTCGCCTGGTCTGGACACTGCCCGGACGCACCAAGATGGTCGCCCACTTGAAGAACAAGGACAAAGTGCGACACAAGAAGCGCTGGTCCCAGGTCATGTATATGTACTATCTTCTCGGGTTCCGCATCATGGAAACGGAGCAACTGTCGGCAAGGCGCAAAGCGGTAATTGCGGAGAACACATTTCTGCTGGCCCTCGATGGGGATATCGATTTTCAGCCGCGAGCCGTGCAACTGCTCATTGACCGCATGAAGGCGATTGATGAGCTGGGCGCCGCCTGCGGTCGCATTCATCCGGTGGGCCGTGGACCGATGGTGTGGTATCAGAAATTCGAGTATGCGATTGGACACTGGCTGCAGAAGGCCACGGAGCATGTGATTGGTTGTGTTCTCTGCAGCCCCGGCTGCTTCAGTCTGTTTCGGGCCAGTGCCCTCATGGAGAACAGCGTGATGAAGCGTTACACTCTTGTCAGCTCGGAGGCCATGAAGATGGTGCAATACGATCAGGGCGAGGACCGTTGGCTCTGCACTTTGCTGCTGAAGCAGGGTTCCCGGGTGGAGTACTGCGCTGCCTCGGATGCATTTACCCATTCGCCGGAGTATTTTAATGAGTTCTACAATCAGCGCAGACGCTGGGTGCCCTCAACGATTGCCAACATCTTCGATATACTCGGCGATGCCAGAACTGTGGTGAAGAAGAACAATTCGATATCCACGTTGTACATCCTGTATCAGGCCATGCTCATGATTGGCACCGTCCTCGGACCGGGCACCATATTTCTGATGATGGTCGGCGCATTGGTAGCCGTCTTTAGCATAAATATTTGGACGGCTTTCCTCTGGAACTTCTTTCCCATTCTGCTCTTCATTCTGAGCTGCGTTTATCTCAAGCAGAAATTCCAGTTGCTTATCGCGTTTGTGGTCAGTGCTCTCTATTGTCTCGTCATGATGGCCGTCCTCATCGGCATCATTGTTCAAATGCTAGAGGATGGTCCCCTGGCGCCTGCCTCCCTCTTCTTTCTTCTCGTTGCCGTTCAAATCACCATCTCAGGTAAGCCGTTTAGTTCAATTAAAATAAGCAACAACGCTTGTCTTAGGCAAGCTGCAGATTAAAGATCCTTGTAGATCGGCGTTAGTCGGCTGGCATTTAATTTTCACTTCGAAGTCTTGAAAAAACAGTACTACTTTACAAATGTGCACTTATAGTTATGTAGTTACATATTAACAATGCTTTTCTTATAGCTTAATTCTTTCGCATCATTTTATTTGAACAGCCAACCAATTTCTGTATAGATTTTTCCATGCAGTGATTTTTACTACTACGTTGTATTTACCATTTTGGATTTATTTTAAATTGAATTATCGAAAAAATATCATTTAAAGTTCATCATTTGAAAAATTTCAAAATGTTGTAGTAATACTCTTTTTTACTAATCTTATGAGATATATTGATGGACATCGAAATTGTACAAGTTTGCAAGCCAAATGTTTCTAAGCAGTATATTGCTAAACAAAATAATTAAAATTTATTATTATTAATAATGCCGCAGAAACGATAAGAAATGTGTTTTTTTATACTCTGTTACAGAAGAGAGATATTTCTGTCCGTATGCACAACTTGTTTTTGACTCACTTGAGGCAGTTGACTTAAAACTAGCCGAACTTTGCTTATGTCTGCATTAGACAATATATCCTTTACATATCCCGCAATGTTAAGGCTAGAGTCATCAAGAAGAAAGATATATTGCTGAAAGCCGTCTTCTAAGATTCAAGGATTAAAAAATGTTGGCTATGCCATTTCACAGCATCAACAATTATGAAAAACTTAACCCTAAATCTATGATGATGGTTACTTTCGACTTGAACATTGACTAGATATTTATCATTTCAAAAATCAGCTTTAAATTAACAAAATCAGTTTTAAATCTATGAAAATATGTACATTTTAAATGTGTTATTAATTTTACCTTCATTTAAAAAATGTTTTATTTTTTTCAGGCCTCATGCATCCTCAGGAGTTTATGGCCTTGCTATGCGGTGTCATCTATTACATAACAATACCCTCGATGTACATGTTGCTGATGATCTTCTCAGTATTTAACATGAACGATGTCACCTGGGGCACTCGGGAGGCGCCCGTGCTGAAGGACGATGACGATGAGTCCAATGAGAATGATCACGATAACTATTTGCCAGGGTGGTTGAATGATCCGCTACTCATCGAATCGGAGCTGGGTGAGATATCACTGTTGGAGCAACGTTTTTGGAAGGATATGATTCGGCAATATCTGAAGCCACTGGAGCTGAGCAAGGAGCAGAAGCAAACTATGGCCGATGATCTAAGGGAGCTGCGAAATATGGTTGCCTTTGCCTTTGTCATGGTTAATGCAATATTTGTACTGATTGTGTTCCTGCTGCAGCTGAAGAAGGAGTTTTTGCATCTAAAGTGGCCCATCGATCCCACAGATTTTGTGTCCTTCGATCGCGACAATCTGCAGGTGGGCATTTACAGGCAGTACAAGGAACTGGATCCCATTGGCCTGTGCTTTGTCATATTCTTTGGCTTTATATTGGTCATTCAGTTTATAGCAATGTTCTTCCATCGCTTTGCGACAATGTCCCAGCTCCTGGCCGCCACCCAACTGGACTGGTTTCGCTCCAATGGACAGCTGAGTGACGAGGATGCCGCTCTCGAGCTGAATGGCAATGCTGTCCATATAGCTCAACGCTTGCAGCGACCGCGGCGATTGTTTGATGATGATGACGATGACGACGAGGATGGGCATCATCACTACGATGAGCTGGAGTTGGGGCAGGAACGTGAGAGTATGGTGCGTCGCCAGACCATTTTCCGGCTGCATGAGGAGCGTAACAAGGAGCATAGCGACTACAGCGATCTGGTTAGGAACTTTGAGAAGCGATTCTTCAGCGAGGATGACCTGAACATGAAGAATCTGCATTTGAGCCGCAAATCGATTAAACTCTTCCAGGAGCGTCGCTCTGTCGCCAAGGTCAACGCAGCTGCCACGCCCAGTGGCACGCCCACGCCGAAGAGGGGCAAGCGACCGCCTCTTGCGCCCCTGAATGCGAAAAAAGTCAGTTTCAGCAACACCACCATGCAAATGTACAATAATGGTGGCTACGAGACCAGTGAATTCTAGCACTCAAGTATTTCGTATTATACAATGTGAATCTTTCAACTATCTGTGCATCCCACATAACCACATGCAACTAACTATGCCATTCTGTAATCTAACCTTAAAAGCCCTGTGGCAAAAAATATAATTAATTGCAATTTAACTCAAGTGGTCGTCAGCGAAGCTTACTTCCACAAGGACGTCTTGCGGCTCATTAGCATAATTACAAGATGGGGTCCCATCGAGGGGGTGCATGGTGCAGAAGGGGTGGGAGGGGGAAGGGGAAGGCGTGATGACAGGGTTCTGTCATTCATCAGTGTCGGCCATGACGGTGGCTTCAGTTAAGTGCTCCTCCACTGCGCTTTTTGCGCTAAGCCAAGCCAAGCCAACCCAAGCCAAGCAGCAAGTTCGCCCCTCCGGCTGCAAAATCCGAGATGCAAATCAAAGTGTCATTAGCATGGATTTGATGGAGTTTCTGCTGCAATGCACAACTTTTTGCTGCCTTCTGTCTTAAGCGCACTTGTGGGTGTGTGTATGTGTGTGGGTGTGTGTGGGTGGGTGTATTCTTTAGCCAAGGTGTCGATATAGCTGTTTTGTAAGTGAATATTCTTGGTTCATTTTTTTTGGAGTCAGCCCACAATAACAGATGGAAAAAATCAACTTTGCCAATGCGCATACATTAAAAGCAGTTGCAACTTGTGGTACAACATTGCAAAAATAAAAGAGAAGACTTGCTACAGATGAAATCACTTACCGTGCCAAACTTGGGAGATGGGCTCGGTGAAGCTGGAATGAATTTGAGATAAAATAGTTGCCAGGTAAATGTCGCATTTCAAATACACTTAGATTGTTCCAACGAGCCGATAGAACATAGAAGTTGACCTGATCGATCATATGGCGGCTATATGCAAAAGAAAAGAAGAAGTGTAACAGCTGGTTAGAAAAACGCGCATCTCTGAAAACTTGAGATATGATAGTATGTTTAAAAACAACTCAAAATGAGTTCGACGACAATGCACCCTGAACCCAGTTGTTAGATATGTTATAGTCTTATTGGCAACTTTCTCTTTAAAAAGTTTTGCACCCAAATGTGAGCAGGTCTGCAAGTGCATTCATGTCTTATAGCAACCACAGCACAGACACAGAAAACGAATGCAGCGCATGCTTTTATTCACAAGCCCGAAGTGCCCCAAACTGACTGTCGACAAACACGAGAATATTCATAAATACATACATACAATACATACATACATACGTACATGCAATCGTAACGAAGTAACGGGGCTCTGCAGATTACAAAACATATTTACGCTCGCTCCGAATATCATGTCATCTCTTTCTCTTCTCTTTCTTTCTTTATTCGCATATTTATGCACACAGAAAATGCTTGCGGCTGCTGATACTCATTTGTATCTCGTGATCAATGGGGAATATATTTTCAAGTATAAACTGGGCGTTTCTTATGTGATCTCTCTGATGTTGGCCACTGAATCAATAATAAGCATTTGAATATTATGTATTAATTCTACCTTTAAAATTAGGGTAAATTATAAAATAAAGAAAACTTGATATACGAGAATCTATATTCCAAATTTGAAGTCTCTTTGGACGGATGGGCGGACGAACATGGCTATATCGACTCGGTTGTAGATGCTGATCAAGAATATATATACTTCGTGAGGTCGGAGATGCTTCCTTCCCCCTGTTACATACATTTGCACAAAACCATAATACCCTTTTTACCCTTTTTCAATGGGTTCAGGGTATAAAAAGGCGACCTAAGCTGAAAATTTAATTTCTTCGATTAAGTAAATTAAAAGTCTGAGTAAACACAGTAATAAGAAATTGCGAAATGAATTAAACATGTTGTTGTACATTAAGATGAATAATAATAAGTGTACTCAATATACGCAAAAGAGAATATAAGAGATAAAGGATGAAAAAGTTTCTTTTCAGATTGAAAAACTTTGTATTTAGAATTATCTTGATTTATTGATTACATCTTTAAAATCTGCGTGGGTAAAACATTTTTCTGCGGCAATCAATTGGGTGAAAAAATGTAGAATTCAGTGGTTCAATATTGAATTTGAATTTGCAATATAAAATGAAGTAGTTGCAATAAATATTCACTGAAGTTTCAGAGAATCAATTAAAATTCACCTGCTGTTTACTGATTGAATTAAGAAATATGTTGTTTATTAAAATATGTAAATACAAAACATATATAGCAGATAACAGAAGTGAATTGCAACACGTTCAAATTCTGTTGCCAAAAATCTGGCAATTTGTTACAAAAATATTGACGATCCTTTTGGCCAATCAATTAGTTGGCCGCAGTCAAAGCCAACGCGTAAAAATGCATTGGGGCAGGAAGACACCCCTCGTTAACAAAGTAAAAAAAGCAATATTTTTCACATTTCAATGCGTGGTTTGCCGTTGTAGATGAATCGTTGACTAGTTTCCATTACAGTTCATTTATGTGACCTATTTTAAATGTAAGCACAAGAAGAAAATCAATGAGACACTATTTCATTGCACATACTTAGTATTGTTTTGTTGAGTTCAAGCCACAGGCAAAAATATATATTTACATTTATTCATATTTATGGATGTCACATTTCTTGCGCAACAAAACCCGCTCAGCGGACACATAAAACAAAGTGGCACGGAAACGGCAGCGGCACATAAAATACAAAATTCGATTGAAAAACTTTGCAACAATTTTTTTTTGCTGCTGTGCTTGGCATTTGTACAGTAAAACCAGCAGCTATGCAACCGGCAAGCATGTACATAATTTTGCACTTATCTGACCCCAGGCCGTTGGCTCTGGGGTGCAGTGGTTCAGTGTTGCTCTTGTTATAGTATTTTATGGGTTTCCTATGCATTTACAATTTTAATCCAGACCAGGACAGCGGCGAGGACACGACGGGACACGCAAACAGCCAAAGCAAGAACAAAACTTTGGTTTCTGCTTTTCTAATTTTTAATGTCATTTAATTATGAAAATAATTCTGAGTTGATCGCTCGCTGGCTCAGTGGCTGGCAAACAGCTTTCCCCAACTTGTCCAACTTGTTCTGCTTCTGTTTGCCACTGGTGCTCATGTTCCAGTTGTTGTTTGTGTAAAAATAATTAAATGAAAGCTGCAGGATATTTGCGCACAATGTGCACTGATTGTGTGCCGTGTCCTGTTGCCAGCAATGCACCCTCATTGCCCTCTGGCGTTGTTTTCGTGCAGTCTAGCACATTTTGACCTGCCTGTCAGTTGGCTTAAATAGTTCACTTCTGCAACCCTTAAAGGTCAAAACTTGTTATTTCCATTACATGCTGTAATTAATTTTGTAATATTTTTTTGCGTGCGTTGTTGAGGTGTTTTTTCGTTTGAGTGCCATTTACTAAAAAAATGTCCGATTATCACAATTTCATTTAATTATCTGGTATGTCATTTGTAATGGCTAACTAATTTTTAATTAAAATTGCTCACATAGCTAGTATATGCAATTGCAAATCAAGTATCTATTTGGTTGAGTACACCCATAAAATTATATTGATTACTTAATTAAAATATTTTTAAAGTACTCAACTAGAGAAACATATTTATACATTTATTATATTGAATTGATTAAAAGTTGAATTAATGTTGGATTAAGGTTTAATCTTAAGTCCAATCTTAGCAACTGAGAGTCAAAATTTAGATAAGATTTCTTAAATAAACTTATGCTTTTCTCTGAGCTGTTTCAAATTACTGCAACACTGATTATTTTATAATTTATTACGTGGGCTTAGAAGCCTTTTCACTCCTCGTGTATTGTGTGTATTGTCTTTAATTAGTGAGTATTAGAAACTGCAACGGCATTGCAAAGAGCTGGAGTAACATGAATGATTCGCTAAGCAAACACAGCTCTTCGTCAGATAAGCTCCAAGTTCTCCCGTGCCCCATATGATAAGCACTGCGACTCGACGAAACTGCTCCATGTTCAAAGTGTAAATGTTTGCCATAATCTATAGCAGAGCTGCTGCTGAAAATACATATGTTGGGGAGCGAGTGTGCCAGTGTGTGTTTGTGTGTATGGGTGTGCTGTTGTTGCTCTGCCTGTGATTGATAACAGTTCTAATTGGATCCCAACAAGAACTGGGTGGCGATAAGGGGACAGCTGTGCAAAGGGGCTGGCCCCAACCAATTTTAATCGCAATCGCAGTGAGCACTTACATTTACACATGTTTGCGCTTCATTATCAGTAAGCAGCCTGAGTCCGTCATTTCAGATCCCGTCACTTGGTTCGGGCGTGCACGGGTCCAAAACAATTCCGTTTCAGTAGTGCTCAGTGGGTTTTACGGTGCGGTTCGCTGTGCGCAAATCTCTCGTTGCGATTCTGTGATATTCGTGTGCTTGGATCCCATTCAGGATCTTGTCTGCTTCACTGTCTCCGCATTAAATATAGCTTAACTCTAAATATAATTTTTAAACCCATAAATACTTCACACTAGACAAAATGCTGCTTAACAGCTGCAAAGCACTTCGCAACAGTTTTTCAAGCAATGCCTGGAGGGCGGCCAGTACCCATGGACCCCGACAACCAGTGAGTGTAAGGGAAATCAAATTGTCATACAATGTGGCAACGAATTGCTGTGAATTAGTGTAAAACATTCATTATCGATTGAGCGAACATTATTTTGTAATATTATTGCTCAAAGCTGATTGGGGTCAAAACGGTTGAAGTGCTAATTGGATCATATCTCTTTTGACACATTTCTTCAGTTGATTTATTTAACTTATAATTAATTTGCATATTATAATATGTAGTCTACTCAGTTGATTTAGGTTTAACTTCTAATTAATTTGCAAATTATGTTGAATAATTTATTTTGTGATTGTCTAAAATGAATTTTTCCCAGCCAATAGTGGCATGCTCAAAAAATCAATATAGTGAAAAGACAGCTCTTTAATAATCGTTGTGACTTATGTGAATGACGTGATTAATTTAAAATAATCGGAAGGTTATTAATTTGAAGGCAATACGTGTTTCTACCTTCTACACAAAGTTGGTCTTTGTCGATTGTACTGTTGGACTTTGGTATCAATTACCTAATTCGATGTGCAGCTGAACACAAAAAACAAAAGATAACCAAAAAAAAAAGGTTCAACTAAAGTCATTGGCTAGACACTTGTAATGTCTACAAAAACAGTCTATAAACAATTGTGAGCTGTCATACTTTGAGAATATAGAAACAAAAAAAAAAAAAAACAAACTGATAAGCGGTTTTTGTGTGTGATTAAATGTCATTTGGGTAGGGGGAAAATTACTGGAATCGTAGAAGCTGATGATTTCAGAAGAGATAATGACGTACTTGAGGATGACCACAGTCAACACTGAATAAACTATGAGCATTGGCCGACTTTGTCCATGTCCATGTTATGTAATCGACTGGGTTGGGGACACTGCACAATAGTAGATTAGGAACCGAATTTTCCTTGACACTAAAATTTAATCAGCACTCAATCAGCTTAATAAAAGAGGCACCAAGAAGAAGAAGAAGAACAACAACAACAACGACAAAAGCCACAGCAGTCGCAATGTAGTTCAAGATTTTAGTTCGTATTTTTTTATGACTCATCGAAGTGGCAACAGCTTGGAATGGCAGAAATGATTCTGGGGGTCGGAAATGGGCCATCAGAATAAGGCTGGGGTTCAGCTAATTGAATGGACATCTAAAATCGATTTATGTTTTTTGGGTTAGAGTCATGCTGTAAATCATTTGCAGCATGGGCTCGGATTGAAGGACATGCTAAACATACAAATGGTGTTTCACTGGCGGCATGGGATGGGTGAGAAAACAAAACCGAGCAAAAAAAAATTATTTGCCGGACAAGCTGATAAAATGACACAAAAAGCGTTTGCACAGCAAGACAGCTGTTGGTACTGTGCGGCGTATACGTGTTAAAATAAATTGTAAAGTGCAAATATTGTATTTCAAAACTACAGCACGTACACTCAACGAAAAAAGCTGGAGGCAACGCAAGTGTGGCAGGCGGGCGTAAAGTGTGTGTGAGAAATGCCAACCGATTGTTTTTTGTTTCGTTTGTTGCCTTTAGCAATTTAATGCCGTTTGTCGTTTGCCGTTCGTCTTTTCCAATAAACTTAAAGGCCCTTTAAATATGCATAGACCAGCCCTGGCCCCGAGCAAGGGTCGACAGCTGCATTTGCATATGTCCAAAGTCCGTAGTCCGTAGTCCAAAGTCCAAAGTCCGCAGTTCGCAGTCCGCAGTTTGCAGTCCCTGCTCCGGAATCCAAAGAGCACACGTTGCCTTTGACACTCAAAACTATTTGGCTAGGTCAGGGTCGTCGCTTCGTCACTGCCCCGCTCCCGGCTCCCGGCTCCCTGACTAGTTTTCCGGCGTCATCGTCGCCCAGTTTGACACGTGTTGGCAGTTATGGGGCAGCTCCAGTGCTTTTGCATATGTGTGTATTTGTGCTTGCGGTACATCATAAAAAGCGAAACAGTGGTAAAAACAACAATATGACATAACAGAACAAGCGTAAAACATTAAAGAAAAAAACAGCGCTGCAATTGTGTCGAGCACGAGAATCAAACAGCTGTTGTCGTTTTGTGATTAGACCTCTCGAGAGTTTTATTATGCCTCGACGCTTGCCACATGAGATAGCACAACGGAAACCCCTGAAGGAAGTGAATATATAAGAACTTAAGTATCTCAATTCAATTTTGCATATTTTTTATGTGAATCTTATTCCTTGATTCTAAATACTTTCCAATTTGCAATTTGCATTATTGGCAAATAATATTAATGGTATTTTGCTTGAGTTTATTTCATCTTAAAAACCTTTTCTATTGTGATTACTTCATACTTTTTTAATTTCAATTTTCATAACTGAAATTGTGCTGGAGTTATAATTATTTGGTTTATGACTGCTTTAAAGATTATTTGTTAATTGTGCTTCAATTTGCACCACAGTTTATCCCCTGGTTTCGCCGAGGCTACGATTATTTTCACAGTCATTTGCACAGGCCGTAAACGTTTTTCTACAGTTTTATTGCCGATTTTATGGGGTCTGTCTACGGATGGCCATAAATTATTCTTGCAAAACAGACTTTTGGGCAATCAATAATTTAATCGCTTAATAATTAGATTTTTGACAGCAGCAAGTGTTAACTTTTTCCAGACGATTTTCAAGAAGTGCAACAACAACTCTTATCAATATGAAAACAACGCGAAGCTCAGCATTCGATTACAAATAATACCAATAATACGAACTAACTAAATGGGGTAAACATTTTGTTGGCTGTTGTTGTTGTTGTTGTTGTTGTTAAACACAATGTCAGCAGTAGGTTAATGCAAACTATTTGCATGGGGTGATGATGCTTGTCTGTATTATTAGAAATTCTGCACTTTTCTGGTTACGTATGCTTACTGGGTACGTAAAGAACAACAAATTCCATTTGTTGATTATATTTTAATAATAATTTAAAAATAAATAGACAAGTTATTTTTTATTGTACAATAACTGACAATTAAGCAAAATTATTTAATTATAATAAATATGTTATATTTTATAAAATAAATAATAAATATTTATATTTAAAATATATAAATTTTGATTAATTATTTCGCTATTTATTCGTGTCGTGTTAAGTCATGCTTTCGCCTTGCTTCTGGGTCCATCTCTAGTTCAGGTCTTCGCATTTATCTGATGAACGCCCCGTTGACAGCCAGACAAAAGATTTGCCCATTGTGATATTCTTACTATTGCTGTTATGCATCAGGCGACTGGCAAATATTATGATAACAATATAAACTGAGCAACGATAACAAAGCGAAATGTTCAACAGCCAAGTAAAAGCCAAAATCAAACAAGCAAATAAATATTTGTTGGCATTTCGACTGATTTTTGTGTGGGACACCTTTTGATCGCCTCAACATTTTTACGGAGTGTATTTATTACTTGGCCAGCAAACAAGCTTGTTCTGATGTCGGCAATTTAAATTTAACGCAATGAAAATATTTACGCCTCAATTTAGTTTACGGTTCATTCGTTAGATAATTGGTATTGCGTTCGGCTTTGACGTTGCCTTTGATTTCGTTGTAAAATATGCGAGCACAAGTACCTTGTCGCTTTTTATTGCGCCTGAGAAAAGCCAATCAATAAAAAGTACAAACAAAATATGGAATAGTCACTGAAGTGTGCATTGGCGCTTTGGCGGCGGCGCTGATTGACGCTGATGTGTTAGGTAAAATAAAAATCAGCAAAATAAACTATGGCAGCATAAAAGGTTAGACGAGGGTGTATAATTAAAAGGGCCGCTAAAAAATACTGATTTGCAGTACGTTGTCCAAGGATTACGTTGCAAAAACTATACTGAAAATCGAACTGAAGCATACCACAAACTATGCTCTTTTAGATTTGCCTAAGACTATTAACACAAATGATCGCATAAGATTCGAATTCAATCTGTAGCCATTGAGCCAATTGTAGTGTAGTTGTCGACAGTATATTCAACATCGATAGTAGGATACGTACCTAAAATCGGGAAACGTTTATTTCTATAGTGTAGTAGGAGGCGGTGGGTTTTTGCTAGTCCTCAATAGTAATCATAATTTTATTATGTAGGATTCCTTCAGAAACTAAACTTGGAGACGATACTCAAAAAAAAAGAAGAAAACAATTACAACATAACAATTACAACATTATAATTTTTGGGATTGCGTTCCAAAGGCTTTTTCTTTATTTATACTTTATTAGGGTGTTTATTATTTAACATGGGTGTTCCTGGTTGAGATGGTTAAAGGTAATATAGGTAAGAGAAGGAGAACACAATTCAAACACACTCTCCGTCTGATGAAAGCAGGTCTTAATTTTCTGTCTATTTCAACTACAAATGGGAAGTAGCAAGCAACTTGAATTGATCAAAACAACATTTTAATTATTCGGCAAGGATATGTGAAGGCAAGATGACCATTAGTTCCTTTCAATAATCCGCATAAAATATTTCCAACTGCAGTTAAGTGATATCTAATCATAGTTGTGCTAAGGAAAATGATCTCGCCGAGAACAACAATATTCTAGAATTGTATAAGAAAGTATTTTCGAACCTAGTCGCAGGAAACTATGCCATCTCCAAAGACATAGAAAACAAACGAGCAAACACAGTGAGAGCTTCACACTCGTGACCGTCAATGTCGTAGGCACTCACTATTTCGGCAGTTAATATAAGTTCCTAGTCGGATTATCTAAGGCAGAATCATCAGTATGTTAGGTTAAAATATAAACTTGAATTACTTCTGTATCTCCATTTGGGGAAGCCAGTCTAAACTAATCTAAACTTCGTCAGCGCAGGGGATACTAGAAATTTTTTTCTTTTAAACTCAGCACAAGGGGGTTGAACAGTTAAACAACAGAGTTGGGTGCTAAGACTTCAGTAGAGTTACTCAAGTTACTCAAACATTGCTGCATATTAATCGGGTACACTTCCGTCCCACGTTATGCGCCAAAAGAGCTACGGTCCAGAGGATTCCATCCTCTCTAGAAATACACGATCCCCGATTTTAGGTGAACGTTTCCAACGATTGATGTTGATGTCGCATATGGACCTACTGTCGACGACTATACTACATTGTTTTTTACACAAACTCATCAAAAAATCAATATAAATATACGTTTTAACATTGTTGAATTTGCCTTAATAAATTGAACTAAATCGAATATTAAATGTGATTTTTTGGCAAACGTTTTATTGCATTTCCGGGTATTAAATATTGTTGTACGTGTCTGTTATTTTGATTTTTGAGTGCCTGTGTGATTGTTGACGCAAGCATTTGCCAAGTTGATATTTCCGACTGTCAGGCATCAATCGAGCCAGCGTTTAATTTCCCAGAAGGTAGCACGTCAAGTTGTGAATATAAATTTAAATTTTGCGACTGTCACATTTGATTTAAACTCACTTTAGGCGAGCAACTCATGTCGATAAATCAAATAGCACTTATACTATTATATTTCTGCAAAGCATTTTTAAAGGATATTTATTGCCAAAATGCTATTATGTGAGGAGTGTTCGTATCGAGGGCGGAAATCCATTAGTCGTGACTTGCAATTAATTATCTTAGCCAACATTATGTATATGCAGCATGTTCCAAAACAAGGAGAACCAATTGTTACACATAACAGCTAATTATTAGCAGTTCTAGTTGTAATTATTGTTATTGCCTGCCTGTTTATTATGCAAATACATCACAGAGTATGACATTTATTAATGAAATTGAATAAATCAATTATATTCATTAATTTTAATGTGCTCTAGAAAATCAGATTTGTAGCATTTATATATATTTATATATAAATAAAGCATTGACTTAACGCAAATCGGTGATTATGATTTATACACACAAACGCAAAACTGATTAAGTTCAATGATTATGGTTGGAGCCTGACTCCAGTCTAACAAATTGAATTGCCATCGATTTGTTGCTTTTATTTCCAAGTGCTGTGTTGTCGTAATTTACAACCTCATCATGTGTTTGCCGATAAACAGAGATAACACAAACTCAGACACACACAAGCACACACCACTTGTGGGAGTTGAAGTGTTGTCCCATTTCAATGTCTTGACTCTCATAGTCTATTTATGACCTGAACCAATATTTAATGTGTGTCTTATCTTGCTGTAGTTGTTATCGCCGGAGAAGCGCTTGGAGAAGGCCCATCCTCAGTTTACGGAACGTAGTCAGCTTAAATATGCCCGGCGTCTGGTGGTCAAGTTGGGCAGTGCGGTGATTACACGAGAGGACAATCATGGCTTGGCTTTGGGTCGTTTGGCATCCATCGTGGAGCAGGTATGTGCTAAATAGATATTAATAGGTAGATAATAGATATTACATTGTTCCTTAAAAGACGTTCTTTAAGTTTGATTGCATTTTATGTTTTTGAAATAATTATCAATGTCATCATGTGTACTTTAAAGATATTTACGCTTATAGTTCGGGAAATGCTACAAATCTGAATTTCTTGAGAAAAAATTTCTTGCGAACCCCTAAAACTTTGCTGTAGATTGAGTATAAATAATCTCATATATATTAATAATTTTTTTTTCTGTGTTGAGCACAACTATGAAAGGGCTCTTTGATTTGAAACTTTACTCAGAAGCTCCATGGCACCCATAAAACATTTAACTCAAGCTAATTGGTATTTTTACTTTTTACAGGTGGCCGAGTGCCATTTAGAGGGACGTGAGGTCATCATGGTGACCAGCGGTGCTGTGGCGTTTGGAAAACAGAAACTTGCCCAGGAGCTGCTCATGTCGCTATCGATGCGCGAAACGCTGAGTCCGAAGGACACCAAGGAGGTGATACACACACACACTCAAAATATGCAATTTAAAGTCTCACACTAAGCTGCTGGCTATTTCATTAGTTCGATGGCGCCACGTTGGAGCCACGTGCGGCTGCTGCGGTGGGTCAATCGGGTCTTATGTCACTCTACGATGCGATGTTTGCGCAATATGGCGTCAAGATTGCGCAGGTCGGTTGCGGACAACACTTTATCAAATTACTTACCACGAAAGCGTAACACAGAGACAGAAACTGAAACTAATACATGTATTTAGGTGCTGGTGACCAAGCCGGACTTCTACAACGAGGAGACACGCAACAATCTCTTCTCGACACTCTCCGAATTAATTAGCCTAAATATTGTGCCAATCATCAACACGAACGATGCCGTCTCCCCACCCATGTTTATACGTGACGATGAGCCAGCCGGCGGCGCACGAAAGGTACGCACCTATACCCACCCCGGGGCTATGTAACCACCTCTGTGTGCAGGCCCACAATAATGTGGCCCTGTGCCCCTGTGCCTCTGTGTCTGTTGCAGGGCATACCCATTAAAGACAACGACAGTCTGTCGGCCATGCTTGCCGCTGAGGTGCAAGCAGATCTGCTCATCCTTATGTCCGATGTCGATGGCATCTACAACAAGCCCCCCTGGGAAGATGGCGCTAAACTGATGCACACCTACACCAGCGATGATGTGAATAGCATTGAGTATGGCAAGAAGTCAAAGGTGAGTAACTTCCACACCTATCAACTCCATTCCTCCTTTAAAGTATTAATTGTCAATGCCAGAAAAAATCACCTTGAGTTTTATAAAAGTGGCATACTTTTGGCGGCAGGCAACTCTTAGTATTTCATTAGCAGAAATTATATTTCCAAAATGGAAGGTGTTTTTATCTAAAAACTATGGTTTTTCTTAGCTTAAATTCTTAATTCCATGCAACATTTTTCTTAAATTAAATAACAAAATTTTTCTAAATTCAAAAGTGTTTTTTATAAGTGTACACGGAACTATAATATTAAATTTTTTGTGTTAGCATTTTATTATTTCACATATATTCATATGTTATAGATAATTTTTAAATGTTATGATTAAATTTATTCGGAGCTATGGCAGACAGCAGCTAAATTCCAACTTAGCTGACGAGAGAGCAAAAATTATATTACAATTTTCCGAATTTTACAATTCTTTCAAATTAGAGTTTGCATGACTACATCTTATAAATATTATCTAAATTTCTTCTTTTTTTTCCGGGTGTACAATATAAATTATGATTAACTTTGAAATATGATGAGCTATAATATGAATGCTATCAAAATTGGTCAGTCAAATAGCTACAACACTTTTACTTATATTTAGACAAATTAAATAAGTCCAAATAAGTCTCATTTTAGTAATTTTAATCTTGGCAAACAACAAAGTTGTTCATACAGGTATTTATTCAAGGTTTTGGCTTTAATTAGGGTTTGGATGATTTGATTTAATTATTGTGATAACACACTGGGTTTTTAGTATGCCATTATTTAATATATTTATTTACTTGCCATGCTCAAAGGTTTTAACCACAATTGCTATTAAGAATTTTCTGTGACTCCTACTAGGTATTTGTGGCCATTACGTGACAGTCCTTTGCAATTGCTTTTTTTCTGCTGTACCTGAGCTGCTTTCATTAGCGCAGATCTTGTTAAATATTTAAGAGGCAAAAAATGTTGACACCGCAGAAAGTTTTGCTATTTGGCTGTCCTTGCACAATAATTTCTCAAAATGGTGACAGACGACGGGAGGGGGAAAGTAGCAAGAAGTAACAGCTGCAGTCGCGTATTGCAACTTAATGGTGTTTATTATGGTAGCTTGTTTATTGCATGCTTCACACTTTGGCTAACTATTTATTCATAATATTTCCCGTCGCTCTGCAGATGGGCACTGGCGGCATGGACGCCAAGGTGAAGGCAGCTACCTGGGCCTTGGATCGGGGCGTCAGCGTTGTTATTTGCAACGGCATGCAGGAGAAGGCTATTAAGACAATTGTGGGTGGCAGAAAAGTTGGCACATTCTTTACGGAGTCAACAGAGAGCGCCAACACGGTGCCAGTCGAAGTGATGGCAGAGAATGGTAAGTAACACAATTCTGATTGACACTAAGAATTCTGTTCGCAAGAAATCTGGTGTAGAATTCATTGTATAAACAGACTTTTGTTGTTGCATTGAATCAATATTTGAAGTATTAGGAAACATATATTGTCTAGATAAGGAAACCAGTCTATGGAAAGCCAGCTAAAAAATACCATAATGTAGATAAATAATTAATGTGACATGTGTCCCAGTTGGACCACTGCAACCCAGCCGAAGCTGGGCGTATTAAGAAATTAATGAGTATGTGAGGGAAACTATCCTAAGTAATAAATTTATGTCCTTTCTCATATTGTCATATTGACAATCCAGAAAGAAAGGGGCGGGAGTGGGAGTGTCTGAAAAAAATGTTTGAGGAGTTTCCTTGTAATCTTTATTCCTAGTTTTGTAGCCTTAGCTCTTAAATTGCCTGAGATAGAAGCATATTGAGAATTTTGGTGGTGGAATTAGCCTTGGCTGAAAAAAATAGTAGATAAGTTTCCTTGTTATCTCCTCTTGCGGGAGATATGGGCTTGGGGTATTTTTGGGGCGGAAGTGGGCGTGGCTGAAAAATATATTTAAGGAGATTTCTTCCAACTTTGCTAACTATTGCTCCTAAATTGCGAGAGATTTAGATTTTTATCGTTTTGGTGGCGGGAGTTGTCGTAGTACAAACTTTTCAGGTTTTTAAGTCACAAGTTCTTGTGGTCATCGGGTGTGGGCGTGGTCTGAAAACGAATATGCGGATCTTTGAAGGAGGTTACCAGCAATTCACCTTCCACGTTTTTGTGACTCTATCTTTACAACTGTGGGAGATATGCGGTTTTGTCGAATTACACTTTCCGAAATATCGGAAGGACATAGCCAAAAAACCTACCAGCCAAATTTTGTGAATGTAGACATAAAATTGTGGGCCTAATCGAGTTGCGATCATCGATTTTATAGATTTCCCAGCCTCCTATTGAACGTTGCATTTAAATTTTTACACTTTGTCTGATGCGGGCACAAGTTACAAGAGTCTACCCCTAAGGGTGTATCAGAGGATAAAAACTAAGGCTTCGCAGGTCAGTTATCGATCAAATGAATTAAACTTTTTATGCACGTTAAATATGAGAACCTATAGTTGAGATGGGAGCATTTTTCTCAGTGTACTAAGATGCAATAGAGAGAGATAGAGAGAGGGAGAGAGAGGGGGACCCAAAAAAAAAAAATAGAACACAATTAATTTCACATAACTTGAGCTTGCTTAGCGATGATCGCTGAAAAACGAAAAGTAAAAAGAATAATTCGATTAGATTTTTATAGTTTGGCAAGCGAGTTTGTCACAACGACTGATTCTGTTAGTTGGCTTAATGAAATGGATTGCAGTTGGTGCCACTTGACAAACAGTCTGGTCAAGTCTCAACTAGAGGGCCAAGCGAAGTGTAAGTGTTAAGTGGCTCTCAATGAGCGCGAGCTGGCAAAATGCTCGGGGCCAACATTCTCAAAGTGGCTGACTGGCTGACTGGCTGACGTAGTGGTCATTTAGTTTACACCGCTGCAGCTGTTGCTGAAACGAGGTCAGCGTGTCTGCCTAAGGTTCCCCATTGTCGGCGCACTAAGTGGCATCCGTTGGCCTCACAGCGCCAACTGGTCCAAGTCTGGTCCCGGACCTGGGCTGACTGGCCTGTTGTGCTGCGATTTTTCGTTGGCAAGTTTAATTTAATTGTTATTAGAGACAGCTAAAGCAAAGCGCTCGCAAATAGCTTCAAGAGTGCTTGTTAATTAAGCTGCAGCTTGTTGAACCTTATTTTTGGCTACTTTTGCAAATGCCAGAGGGCGCTTTCAAATGTTGCAAATGTTGCAAATGTTGTAAGTGATGCAAAGACTAAAGCTCTTAGCGGAAAGTAATTTTTTACTGGCTTAACTCATATTCAATTTGTAACGCAAACAAGTATATAAGTAAATAAAGCAATAGCAAATATTCAAAATGGAACAGCCTCAGCAATTTGTTATGTTTTGTGCTGAAAGCTTGATAACCGCCTCTACTTTACTTGAACTTCACAAAACAAACCAGAAAGAATAACTTTCTTTGGCCCATCGATGATTACATTCCTTTGTATACCATGGAATCCATCTGCTGATATCTAAATTTAATTATAAATAATAAAAATTATAATTGTGAATTTTCTAAATATAAAAAAATCAAACTTTAATTTAACTATTGAGTTTGCTAAGATTGAATATATTCATTGTAAATTAAAGGAGACGATAACTTGAATGCTATGCTGAAGGGAGAATAATTGTGCGTCAGCTTTGAGATCAACGAAATATATCCATGAATGATGAATGAATAGTCATATCAATTGAACGATATTAAAACCTCTTTGCAAATGAAAGGCGTGGAGGATGGTGCTAACTTCAATGTTTTATTTACTTATTTAATAGTTACCGTCTGATCAGCAGCAATGCATATGTATATAAATATATCCAAATTTGAATATCTTTTTATTTATTTTTCGAAATCTTGCAGAGGTTGTTGTAAAAGGTTGAGTTAATCAAGACTGCGGTAACAGCGGATTTTCAATTTTTGGTATATTAGGGCAAATATGTATATATTTGCAGACAACAAAATGCTTTATATACTTTATAGACTGCCTTATATAATGGGGTCAAGCACGCTGAACATTTCATGCCCTACATTTTTATTGCAGCAGAAGAGTAATGATATTCTGTCAAATTAAATTCAGAATGTGCCATTTGGCAACAGTGTTTACAAATGACAACGTGGCTAAGACTATCACAACATTTTCATTAAACAGCTCGCACAGGCAGTCGTCAAATGCAGGCGTTGAGTGCCGCCGAACGTGCCACAGCCGTCAGCAATTTGGCCGATCTGCTGGTTAGCCGAGAGAAGTTTATTTTGGAGGCGAATGCCAAGGACTTGGCCGAGGCGCAGAGGAGTGGATTGGCAAAGCCGTTGTTGTCCCGCCTGTCGCTCAACTCGGCGAAATTGAAGAACCTGTCGGTTGGCTTGAAGCAGATTGCCGAGGACAGTCACAAGGTGAGTGAAAGCAGCTAGAACTTCAATTATTTATCCCATATTTAGTATGCAATGGGAAAATCAGGTAAAACACTGGGGACCCTAAAAAGTTGGGGCAAATTGCATTTGTTTGGCTGTCATCAAATATTGTTAAAAATACTGTTGACTTGCCAACAATTGAGTTAGTATGCAGCCAGGGATTTGGTCTCGCTTCACAGCAAAGTGGTCATTTTATGACCTACAACACAGCAGGAGTAACTGTTGTTTATATGCAGCTACAGCTTTCTGGCTTTAACAACATTATGAAATCTCTAAGCAATTTTACACTTCAACAAAAATTGACACCCGAAGGAAGGAAATGGAACCAAAGGACCTAAGCAAGTGGAAGATAAAAGACAGCTCAGCTCCATATACTATACTTCTAATGTGTGTGTGTGCGTCTTTGCAGTGACATTAACCCACACTTTCGCACACATAGTGGCAACAGTTGATGGAGCACAGACGAAGAGAGATACAGAGAGGGCTGCTTGTCTAAGGGTGTGGCCCTATTCAATCCAACCCACCCCTTTGCTAACCATTTTATTGGATGTGATTGTGCGGAAACGTAAAACTTTGTCCCGTTAGCCAGAAAAACGTTATTTTTTCTATTTCTCAGTACTGGTACGTGGGCATACTTACGGAGTACATTGTAAAGCAGGCAGCGAAATCGTGACACAAAGTGGCAGCAGCGCAAAAATCATAAAAAGAAAAACGAAAATCGAAAAACGAGCAACGAGACACGAGGAAAAAACGAATAACGCACTCAATAAATGAATGGGTCGAGGGATGTGGAAAAAGTATGTTTATGATGCTGACGTGGGAGATGACAATTTAAATAACAAGACAGGGCTTTTGGTAATTTAGTGCGATTTTATAGATGAGCTCTTGAAGTAAATACAACGGAAAAAATATGTTTTTATCGCCTAAATCCCTGCTTTCGCCTGCCAAATGCAGAATATAACAGAGTTGGGCACTTGCAAATTGTCAAACTATGATTAAAGGCTTTCGATTATGAAAAGAGAAATTCTAAACTATAAAATAATATGTTTATTTGCAAGACAAATAATATCAATGCAAATATATAAATTGTTACTTCATAAAAGTAGATGCTCAAAACATAAATAAAAGCTTTTTAAGAAGCAAAACATAAAATATGAATTTTCTTGCCCGGCGCCGTTTTTAAATCAGGTTGAAAGCATATGCGCAAAATGTGAAATTTCACAAACTCAATAACAAAAGTTATGATACTCTTCACTTGAATGATGCATAATAAACATCGGATAAATGGTTACCGACACAATGTGTTGGCCCAAGTTATTTGGCACGACTTATCCAATTGTCCTTTATGAATATAATTTAAAGTTTTGCGCTCTACGATGCCAAAGGCAATGGCAGTCTTGACAAACGAGGCGAGCAGCTGCTTTTAGCGGAGCGGAGTACAGGATATCGCAGCATGGCCAGTTCACGTTATCTGTAGCCAATTTCCAGCAGCTTTTTGTGCCGTTAACGGGACAGAGCTGCAAAATGGGGCCAGCAGCAGCCCATTAAAAATAAATAAAGATTACGGCAAGCTGAATGCCTTGATTTATGTATGTATGTAAAACTGCTCCGGTGCCGGCAAGGCATTAAAATGGACGCCCGGGATTAGAATTGGCAACTGGGAGGCATTGCCGCATAAATAAACAGTTATTTTATATTGTCCCCACATGTACCCACATGTCGTATGTGTAATGCTTTAACTGCTGACTTGTCAATTGACTGTTATTTATTTTTCTACTTTTTCTGCATGCAGAATGTGGGTCGCGTCTTGCGTCGCACACGTTTGGCAGACGGGCTGGAACTGAAGCAAGTGACTGTGCCAATCGGCGTCCTGCTGGTGATCTTCGAGTCCCGCCCAGACTCGCTGCCTCAAGTGGCTGCCCTGGCAATGGCCTCGGCCAATGGTCTGCTGCTCAAGGGCGGCAAGGAGGCCGCGCACAGCAACAAGGCGCTCATGGAGCTGGTCAAGGAGGCGCTCACCAGTGTGGGTGCCGAGCATGCCGTGTCCCTCGTGAGTAATAATGCAGCAGTAGGTTAATAGCCCAGTTAACACATTGTAATTTGCCATTTTTATAGGTTTCCACTCGCGAGGAGATAAGCGATTTGCTGGCAATGGAGAGTCACATTGATTTGATCATACCACGTGGCTCCTCGGAGCTGGTGCGCAACATTCAGGAACAGTCCCTCCACATTCCCGTTCTGGGACACGCCGAAGGCGTTTGCCACGTCTTCATCGACAAGGACGCCGATTTGAACAAGGCTCTGCACATCGCTCGAGATGCCAAATGCGATTATCCAGCAGGTAAACAGAATGTTTTTCCAATTTCATATCATTTAAAGTGCGTTGAACTGAGAGGTTAGCTTATTTCAGCTGATGGGTTTCTTATCAATTGCGTTTTTTAGTAGTTACAACAAGTGAAATTTCTTAAGAATTTTGAAATATCTGAAACAGAATAAATTGTTTTATACTTAAATCAACATGCAGCAGTAAAATTTACATTTCGAAATACTCAATAGAATATTGTATTTAATGCATAAAGAAGATTTTACTATTATTAGTGGTTTCTTTAAATTGCATATACTTTTCAAATATTCTGAGGAAACAACTCAATTTAAATTGAAGTTCATAGCTACCGTTTTTTAGTTAGAAAAATGGTATTTGGTCAAATTAAATTACATTTTCGAAATCGAGAATATGCATTTTAAGCATCAAGAATATTTGGAAAGCGTAAAGAAATCTTCATTGCATTTTAATTGTGCGATAAATCGCATGTTCTTAGAAAATTTATATTTCATCATCAAAGAGCAAAAGAAACCTGCCACATTTTAATTAGAGACATTTCCACACCAAAGCGCATTGTTCGAAAAATTAATTGCATTTTTGTTCTGCTATCGTTGTTGCCACCTCGTTCACCTTGCAGCTTGCAATGCAATGGAAACGCTTCTCATACACGAGGATCTAATGAGCGGCGAGATTTTCAACGATGTCTGCAACATGCTGAAGCGGGAGGGTGTCAAAATATATGCGGGGCCGCGTCTAAATCAGCAGCTGACATTCGGACCGCCTGCGGCAAAGAGTCTGAGGCACGAATACGGTGCACTGGAGTGCTGCATTGAGATTGTGCCCAGCTTGGAGGAGGCCATTAATCACATACATACATACGGAAGCGGTCACACGGATGTCATTGTTACGGAAAATGGTACGAAAATTGAAAATTAATTTCAATTGCTTGCAATTGATGCAGAAAAATTAGTCGACCATGAGTCCAGCGATTTTAGGAGGGGCAAATTCCTCACCCTAATGACAGTTCAATATGCAGGTTATAAATTAGTTTAAGGACAGCGTTGCTCCCTCCCCCCATCCCTAATATAAAGTGGGTTCCATTATTGGCAGCGCAAGTTTGGCATACTGTGATTTATGACTGAATTGAAATATTTAGCTAATCCTGCCCCTGACTGGACCAAAACCGTATTTAGCCATTGGGAGAATGAAGGTAGACATATGCAGTAATTGAGCTCTGCAGGGGAACCAGGTCTCAGACAAGCCAAATGTCTATTATCCGACTATTATCAAGAACGATTTAGGCATTTACTATCCGTGGGGATGAATAGACTTAGAACACTCACCGGTCCCTTGGCAGCACTGAAAGTCACTTTGCTAAATAGGTATAATCAGTGGCGGAATCTGCCGATTTTGTGTTAATGAGGTGGAATGCTCACAACACAAAATGTAATATCCTTGGAAAACATGTCTTAAACATAGAAACACTCAAACCGATAAAGATTCTCGCATTCGTGTGGGATGACGGAAGATTTATCAAACAGATTGAAGTGCATCCATTAATATCCAATTATGCGATACAAATTGACAAATTTCCGTTAGGTTCACAAAGAATTCTTAAATACTTATTTATTCCACAATTTTGGTAAACACGCACGAGTTAATAGCTTCAAGCTATAAATTAATTTTATTTACAAATACAAATTTAATTATCAGATTGCTGAGCAGCTTACATCCAAATTACACTTTATTGATTGCAACTTAGTTTGGTGCAATTAGATCTCGACTGTTGACTTGTCAACTGACCTGTGAGCTAATTCAATTAAGCACTAAATAAACCCTGGGCCAGGCCAAGTGCACTGGCATGTTTAGTGGAATTTGCATGTGTGACGTCATCGTTAGTGTTTTGTGTTTTAGCCAAGGTTGGGCACAGGTTCTCAGGTTCTCAGGTCGTGTCGGTTGTTGGCTGCTGCCACCAAAAATTTAAATCATTTGGGAAATTAATTTAATTCAGCATTCTGCATGATGTGCTCGTGCCCGTGCCTGCATATTACATTTTCTGTTTTCTATTATATTTTTTCTGTTTTCTGTTTTCGGTTTGCTATATGCTGTTTTTCCATTTCCCATTTTCCATTTTCCGTTTTCCGTTACGTGCAGATGCCGCCGCAAAGCACTTTCTTGGCAGCGTAGACAGCGCCTGTGTTTTCCACAATGCGAGCTCGCGTTTTGCGGATGGTTTCCGGTTTGGACTTGGCGCCGAGGTGGGCATCTCAACGGCTCGGATTCATGCACGCGGCCCAGTGGGTGTCGAGGGCCTGTTAACCACCAAATGGATACTCAACGGTCAGGATCATGCGGCGGCAGACTTTGCCGATGGCGGACAGCGCAACTGGCTGCACCAGTCACTGCCCATTGATTAGTTTTGTAGGTCTGTAAGCCTGTTGTTGTTATTGATAAATCTTGTAAATACTTTGTGCGTATGGTAATTAAAAGTAAATCGTGCTTTTGGCAATATGCTGGACCTGCATCATCATTCCGAAGGGGGTAATTAACCCGCGAGGGGGCTGCATGATGACAGCTGCCAGTCGTGGCCACATAGGAGATATTAATTCAAGTGGAAATTATTTAAGCATGCAACTTGTTTAATTAATAATAAAAATGTGTACAGCGAAAGGCGAAAGCTGTCAGGCGCGTGTCTTGACGCAAAGTTTGTGCACAAAGTTCTGGAACGCGTGCCACGCCCACAATCTGATGCTGCACGCAACGCCCATCGCAACTTGAAGCTGAAGCTGGACCAGAAAGACCAGATTTGCCTTCCACAGTATAAACAACAGAAATTGAACTAAAATAATTCAAGCAACGCGAACCCTGCTTTAAATTGAAATTTCTAATAAAACGAAAATTTGAATTCGCTTGCAAAAAAAAATAAAAACTGTGTGGAAAATACAATCATAAATTAGCCATAAAACGTGAATGATTTCCCAAGTCCCAAGTCCCAAGACCGGAGCCCAAAACCCACGTGGTATGCAAGCGTCGCCAAGTATTTTAATTTTTATGTGCATTGGGGCAAGTTTTCAGCGCTCAGTTTTCAGCGTTCAGTTTTCAGTATTCAGTTTTCAGCTCTTGGTGCTCAGTTTTCAGATTTAATTTTTCACCGCCTGGCACTTTAGCTAAGTTTATTTTAGTGCCGCACGCTGCATTGCGTGCCAAAGAGCCACCATGGCCCAAAAGCACCATCGCAATGCACCACCCTGCACTGCACCACTCGCCCGTAACCAACGGAATAGGAAAATTGCCACTGCGCCCTGCCAACGCATCACGGCTCTCCGACGCGTTTTTAGCTACCAATTTGAAGTTGGAGTTTGGGCCAGTCTGCGTCATTTCGCCCATTTGCACTGCCAAACTCAGTTAGCGTCATACTCATATTTAGTGGCGAGTCAATGCTTGGGTTGAGCGAAAAGTTTGCCATTTGAGAATTTTAACCCATATGTATTTGATGTGTAGATAGAAGTCAAGACAGCTAATTAGATTGAGTTGATGGCATAGTTTGTAACCAGTCCGAATTATTAAAAAAATTTTAGAGTCATAATTCTAGTAAATTCTTCTACTAGTTTTCACGAACTGTTTGACTGACCCAAAATCCGGCTAGTTGCTAAACACTCTGCATGAGTAGCAGATAGCAGCGTGTACTGGCTAACATTATTTCTAGGAATTTCAACTGGTTTTTGGCGATGAGCTCAAAGGCAACATCGTACTGACAATGATACGTACAGTGGCAGCGCAGCACCTGCCTTGTGGCAACAGTCACGTAGTTTTCAATAGTTTTGCAAAGCACTTGAAAAAGTTTTGGCCACACATTTGGCAGCAGCTAACTTTCAGTTGATACTGCAGCTGGCCAACTAATATGAGGAGGAGACCCACGTTCGCACCACAACTCACAAGCAGAGAATGCTGAATTTTGCGCTACACTTAATTAAAATAATAAACAGCGCGCATATAAATCTCGTAGTTAATACTTCGTTAAGATCTGGCGATATGCGACGGCACTGACAACCGACAAATTGTCAAGAAATGCACTCACGCCTCTATCTCTATCTAAACATACACAACACACACCACACACCGCACACATACACACACACAGTGAGAATTGTCTTCAGTCTTTTCTTATATTTTTGTATTATTTTGTTTTCCTTTATTTATTTATTTATTTTATATTTTTGTGGCTATGGGCATCTTGGGTCGCACCATCTATGGGCCGAGTGAGCGAAATGAGTGAGCAGCCACTCAAAACAATTTTGTCACATCATTGGCACAACATTGAGCATTATACACAGAAAGGCTGGCTAGAAGTGGCCAAGTATGTAGTACACAACATTGTTCAGTGCTTCGCATTTATTTATATAAAAACTTAAAAATATATCTACAATGGGGATGCCTATACAAGTCCTGGCGCATATTCGCCCTCATGCAACTCAAAACATCGCTCTTGCCAAACGCAACAGGCATAATTGAGTGTGCATGAAATGATACAAGCCAATAATTGGGCATTTAAATATTCTAAATACTCTTGGATGACATTAATGCTGCCAGTTAATGATACCAAGCAATGAAGGGAGTTATAAGAAATCAAATTTAATCGGCACTATGGAAAATATTATTATTGAAACTTTTATTTATGAATAGGTTACGAATGATTACACATAGAAGCTGATGCTTTTACAAAAACTCATTTAGTTAATTAAATAATAACATAGTGGAAAATCTGCACAGGTTTTATACATAATAGGGAATTATTGCTGAAGAAAAATGATCGATGCAACGATGGAAAGAATCAAAAATATCTAAAATAAAATGTTATTAATTTATATCAATATTGAAAATAAAGATTCATGAAGCCTTAAATGTATTTTATAATCTCCTATTTACCATTTCATCTCCTTGAGTAAACAAATCTTTCAAGTAAAATGATCCGAGATATAATATGAGAAGCCGATGTAAAGAAAAATAAAGTCCATAGATAAGTGTACTTTAAGATACGACTTGCACTTGGTTTATTTATTTAGTGCTTTAACAGAATTAATCTACTGAGACTTGATACTCAAGAAGCAATAATTTATAATAACCTTAAGTCGAAAGACTTTCTGGCATTAATCAAAATCAATATTGCAAATAATGAAGCCTGAAGCTAGAAATAGTTCTTCTACATATATTTTATAATCTCCCATTAAACATTTTATCTGCGTGAGAAAATAAGTCTGCTTAGACGATAGATGATGAGATGTCTAACAATATCTGAGTGAATAATTTTGTAGAAAAATCAACAATGTAATAAAGTCAAAGTACCCATATCCGGCAAGTGCCCCGATATAAATAATGTGTTCTTGCGTTTCCGTTCCCTTCCCGTTGCTTGATGCTCTGTGAGCACAGACGGAATTCATCAACATGTTACTATGGTGAAAAAGATCCATTGTTCGAGATGACGGACAGAGCTTATTTAAATGCCGATGTCGACCATAGAGCGAATCACTCTGATTGCTGTCGCTGTGGTATATAGACGTCGTGAGTGGCGTGCTCGCTTTGGTGTCTGTTGCAAGGATATAACAACTGGGGATTTTCTGTATTTTAGTAGTGCTGCCCCAACAATCTCAACAATCTTAAGCCAAAATGTGTGACGAAGAGGCATCAGCTCTGGTTGTGGACAATGGATCCGGCATGTGCAAGGCTGGCTTTGCTGGCGATGATGCTCCACGCGCTGTCTTCCCATCGATTGTGGGCCGTCCTCGTCACCAGGGCGTGATGGTGGGCATGGGTCAGAAGGATTGCTATGTTGGCGACGAGGCGCAGAGCAAGCGTGGTATTCTCTCCCTGAAATATCCCATTGAGCATGGCATCATCACCAACTGGGACGACATGGAGAAGGTCTGGCATCATACCTTCTACAATGAGCTGCGTGTGGCCCCCGAGGAGCATCCCGTCCTCCTCACCGAGGCCCCACTCAACCCAAAAGCCAATCGCGAGAAGATGACACAGATCATGTTCGAGACCTTCAACTCGCCAGCCATGTACGTGGCCATCCAGGCAGTTCTCTCCCTGTACGCCTCCGGTCGTACCACGGGCATTGTCCTGGATTCCGGTGACGGTGTCTCGCACACTGTGCCCATCTATGAGGGTTATGCTTTGCCACATGCCATCCTTCGTCTGGACTTGGCTGGTCGCGATCTGACCGACTATCTGATGAAGATCCTCACCGAGCGTGGCTACTCCTTCACCACAACCGCTGAGCGTGAAATTGTGCGCGACATCAAGGAGAAGCTGTGCTACGTTGCCCTGGACTTTGAGCAGGAAATGGCCACAGCGGCTGCTTCCACCTCCCTCGAGAAGTCATATGAGCTGCCCGATGGCCAGGTGATCACCATTGGCAATGAGCGCTTCCGCACACCCGAGGCTCTGTTCCAGCCCTCATTCCTGGGCATGGAGTCCTGCGGCATTCACGAAACCGTCTATCAGTCGATCATGAAGTGCGATGTGGACATCCGCAAGGATTTGTATGCCAACAATGTCCTGTCCGGCGGTACCACCATGTATCCAGGTATGTTCAAATTGCCTCGCAAATTAAAAAAAAAAAATAAACATTTAGTATTACTTTCAATAACTTTGATGTAGAAAGTCTCTTAAGACTTAAAGTTTATTTATGTTAATGTAATTCTGTGTAGTATATAATGAGTGTATAAAAAATTATTTTTAAAAATAGAATTCTGTTGAATTCTTTGCATATTTCAATATTACAGTTGACTATGCGCAATATTAAATGTCACAATGTGAATTCTGATATTTTCAGGTATTGCTGATCGTATGCAGAAGGAAATCACCGCTCTGGCACCATCCACAATTAAGATCAAGATTATTGCACCACCTGAGCGCAAATACTCTGTATGGATCGGTGGCTCCATTCTGGCCTCGCTGTCCACCTTCCAGCAGATGTGGATCTCCAAGCAGGAGTACGACGAGTCTGGCCCTGGCATTGTGCACCGCAAGTGTTTCTAAGCGTTTAGTGCACAACGTCAAACACAACAACAACAACAACAACAATAACAACCACAACAACAACAACAACAACAAAAGAAAGAACAACAACAAGAACAAGATCAAAAAGAACAAGTGGCGTTTATATATAGCCTATATGAGAACATCTAATATGCATATATCTTATATCTGACATTGGGTATATGTTTAGCTATGGCCAGGCTAGCTGCATCTGGGCGCCGACAAAGCGCTCCACCCATGCAAAAAAGTATCTTTAAAATTACATTTAGTTGAAGAAGAAGATGAAGAAGAAGCAGAAGAGGAAGACGTGGAAGAAGTTGAAATGGAGGCAAAGAGACCCAAACGAGTAGATAGAGCATCTTTTATATTTAGTTTCGATTTGGATTTTGATTTGTTGCCAAGAGTTACACGGAGCTGACCAAGAGAACAAAAAAAAAAAACAGAAAAATAAAAGACAATCGGATGTACAATAAAACAATATATTTGTGTGTATAAATTAATGTGTCGAAAGCGAGTAATCGAAACATTGAAGTGCCATCAAACAATCAGTCGCATGTTCAATAAATTTTGCGAAAGTTTTTTAATTACGCTTATCGAGGAAATCTTTGAAGCTCCCAAACGTCAATCAGCAACTTGAGAAACTTTTTACGGCCCGCATCTGTGGCTAGAACAGTAACTGTAACTGTATCTGTGAAAATGTATAGATGTTTCTCTGTATCAAATTTGGAGGTGGCCAATTTTCTACACAGTTTGCTTAGCTGTCAAATTTTTCGGCTCAACTTGGTCGCATCTCTCACGGAAGTTGCCCAACTTGTGCCGGAAGTGAATGTGTATGGATATGTGTGTGTGTGTGTGTGCGAGTGTGCTAGTGTCTGGGTGTGTGTTGCCTTGTATGTGTGTGTGCCTGTGTTGTTAGCCATGATTTATGTCCCGACTGAGTGACTATATGACCGTGTACATATGTCTTGTGTTGTCATGTATCAGCTGCGCACTGCAACTTAATGCTCGTTATGCTCCCGCCACATCCAAGTACATGCATGTATAAATATATGTATATATGTATATATATTTACCTATATGAATGCATTTACGAGTACTGTATATGTAAATATTCACTTAGCGAGTGCGCGTGTGATATATTTGCAACTTGTCTAAAGTGCAAGCAAACTTTGCAGTTCCTTTGAAACAACATGCGAAAGACATGCTAAAGCAATAATAAACTGGTCAAAACGAGTTGCTGCTGTTGTAGTCAGTTGGCCATCAAGTTTTTGTGACTTGCAAACTGAGCTTTGCGTAATTACTCGATCAACATGACGAAGAACTTTCAACTACACCTTCGAAGAAAGGAAACTAATGCAGAACTCTCACAAAAACGATGCTACCGACACACTAATTGAGTTGACTTACTAACTTATTGGTATCAGTGCTGAACTACATTCAGAGAGAAACTGGCTAAGTGCAGAAACCTGCAGTCCGATTTCGAATAATTTGCATATACCCTAACATATTTACTTATACCACAAACACAGGTATTAAAAGAGGTATCTGAAAGTTAGGAAATTGTAAGTAAAAGATAGATGGGAAATAAGTGTACAGCTACAGTGACATAATGCTTCTCGACAATCTCAAGAAATTGAAAACATTTTTTTCTCATATAAAGTCTGATTTAAGGAACATGTCCTTTTTGTGTGCCCACCTAAAATAATGTGCTTTCAAATAAAACAGATAAATACTGTAAAAGTAGCAAACATACTAGAAAATAAAGTTTAGGAAAGCAGGAAAAAATTTGCGTGAAAAGTTATGAAAACCATTATTTTTTTCTTTTTTGTGCTATCAATCTATCCATAGGTGTATATATTCCTGATTAGCGGAGCCGATGAATATACAAAATACACTATTACTCGGTAACATAATTTTGTAATTAAAACAAGTAAGAGTGCTGTGAACGCAGCTGGCTGGGCAAATGTCTAACTTTTTTGGATGTTTTTAAAACACGAGTGTGGGAAAAATCCCCCCATACGGTATCAAAACGGGCCAAACATGGCCTATGTGTGTCAACCCCTCGGGCTGACAGCGGTCCAAACCTAACCTAACCTAAGAGTGCTGTAGTCGAGTGAGGCCGACTACGATATACCCTGAACCCTGTTGTTTAACATATTCTAGTTTAATTGGAAAGTTTCCCTCTGCAAGCGCGCTCTGCCGACAAACACGTGAATGTTCATACATACATACGTGAATGTTTATACAACCACGGGTAACGGGGCTCTGCAGAATACACACAAAGACATATTGACGCTCGCATCGATTATCATGTCATCTCTTTCTCACACATGTTCACACACTGATCAAGAATATCTATACTTAATGGGGTCGGATATGCTTCCTTTTGCCTGTTACATAAATTTGCACTAAACCATTATACCCCTCTTACCCATTTTTAATGGGTTCAGAGTATAATAAAGTAATATGAATTTAAGTTTAGGTGCTATTTTCAAGCATACATATTTTCAAGAAGTGTGTGGCTAATAAGCGGTGTTCTCACATTCTCACAAATGCACTGATATTCTGTCAGAATTGGTAGGCCAGCAGCCAAATGTTAATTGCATACATTTTGTACAGATATCAAATGACGCATTTTGTTCAGATATCAAATGACGCATTTTGTTCAGATATCAAATGACGCATACGCAGCGTGTGCTAGAAATTTGGCGTTTGCCTGTCCACTGGCATTTGTCTGTTATTGTGCCCCAACCAGTTGTCATGTGTGGCACTCGCAAGTGTGTCCATTGTTATTGCCGCTCTATTTACTCAACATTTGGCCAGCTGTGCACCCGAGTGCGGTGTCATTATTTAGCCAAAACAGAATCACAGAAATTAGGAACAACAATTGGGGCACGTTAAAATGGCCGCAGGGCAGGTCGGTCAGTCGGTTAGTCGCCAGTTGACCAGACAATCAATCAAACCTCCCGACCAAGGGACGGTTGGAATGGGCAGTGGACCGGGGACTATCAACAAATGTCAGGCGCTTAGATTTTGCATTTGTTTTGCAGTGTGTCGCATTAAATAAAATGGGTCACAACAGTGTAAAGCCGTTAGCTCTTGTTGCCTGTCGTCTGGCCTTGGGAGACCCTTAATGTTGTATTTATACCCAGCACAGAAGACAATCTTTAGGTGGGCATACCAAATCTATGACAATTAACGACTTTAAAATAAATTACAATTTAAGCTAGCATACGACTTTTGAATCGCAACGCTTAACAATTCGTTTTTATTTGCAAAAATATTACATTTAAGTTGTAAGTTGGAACAGGGTATCTATTTGGTTGGTAAGCTTGCCATCTAAACTGTTGCTGTTGCTGTTGCTGTTAAATTGAATTTAATTGCAGCTGTCGCCCAGATTGTAGTCTGTGCTGCTGTTTGTTTTGTTTGCTTATAATTTTCATTTTTGGTCGAATTGTTTTGTATTTTGCAACTATTACACAACTGGCTTGCAATTCAGTTTGCTGGCTTGTTGATTTTATGCTAATTTAATGCACTTACTCGACTTCAAGCCCCACCATTGAAGCCTCCAGCAATTGATAGCCAAATATATAATATAAATTGCTGATAATGCGCCGAGCAAATATTTGCCATTTTCATTATGAGAATTTTGCATGGCTTATGCAGCTCAAATATTGGCATTAAAGCCAAGTTAACGAGTTGGGGCACCCAGGAAGTTTCGAGACCAGAACGGAACTGGGACGTGACTTGGACATGACATGGCCGTAAACGTAGACGAGCAGACGAGAACGTGAACATGGAAATGGGCATGAATGGAGCTCAGGTCGGCGGTTGTTGCTTTTGACATGCTAACAAATTGTTTTTCCGGCTTGAGGTGCACCACATGCAAACAGGAAATTAATAAATAAAGGGCCGACTGCAAGCTACAACTTATAGCCTACGACTTCAACCACCACTCTTTGACTTCGATAACGACTCGATCTCATTTTCGTCTTTGTCAGTGTCGTCATCAGCACCATCATTATCTTCATTAAACAATAATTTAAACTTATTTTGGGGTTGCTGCCCCAAACAGAAACTGACAAAGCCGTCAAAGATATACCTTAAGCAAATTACAATACTTTGGCCGATAAGTTTCGCTCTAGCAAAATACGCAAACTATTTGCGAAGTGCTGAGAATTAATTACTCTTTCAGGCATATTAATCTTTGTTCTGAATTCCACTGACACTTCATAATCATAATTTGCAGATGATCATTCTGTGAAACGGATTAAGGAGGGAACAATGAAAAGAACGCTTTAAGAGCTGGAATCGCGAACTAATTTAAACTTAACACTTTTAGCAGGCTATTATGTAGCTTATAATGCAAAACCATTCAATTAAATAATACGATACCTCATATTTTCACATTTATAGAGCATAAGCCAATTATGGTCTTGTTTAAATTTAACAATATGAAATTTAATATTTTCAGCAAGCTGACACGCTGCCAATTTTGAAAGAACATATTATACAATTGCATAAAACTAAACGAAATTACATAGTATGCCTTTAGTATTATATATAATATAAAATACTTCAGAATGCCAAATGATTTAAATAGCTGAACAATGCCTAAAATTTGTTCTACATGATGTCAATTAATCTCAATGGCTATAAATAATTAGCAATTTTCTGATAATTATCATTAGTTCTTTTGTAATACGATGTACTACAAATCCCTTAAATGCAGCCGACAGTTTAGAAATGCATTCAACACATAATCATTATCATCATCACCATCACCATGCAGTTTGCTGAGGCATCATCATTGAATCATCATCAGCATCATTGAATCAGCAGCATGCGGAGCATTAAGATAAAGCTGTTGCATATTTGATGAGCCATGTACATGTGTATTACGGCAGCATTTGTCTGGCAGGGAGATTGCTGCAGAGGATTTCACTTAGTTAGCTCTTCAATTTATTATAATGCTTGAAATGAATTAATTTCTTTCTTTTTTTTCAATAATCACTGCACTTAATTACAAGTAGCCATTAATTGATAAAAAGTTCAGATTGTAGAGATAGAGCGAGATAAAGAAATTATACTAAGAGAGAGAGAGAGAGAGAAACGCAGTTAGAGAGCGAGTGAGAGTGAAAGAGAGAGCGAGAGAGATTGCGCAGAGTTAACTAAACGTGAATGATGGAATCACATCAAAATTGCCAACATCCTCATGCTTCTCCTGTACCAATGCAAAAAGCATTTTGCGTTGCCATGAATACGGATCGGGGACATCGTTTCCGTCGAAGTTTACAAAGCCACACACACACGGATGCACACACACACACACACACACAAACACGGGCACATCTGTGTGGAGCATTTTGCCTTTTACCTTTATAAATAAGCCAGTAGCAGGTGTGGGGAGAGGAAGGATTGGTAGGCCATGTTGGGTTGTCGTCCTGGGTTTTTGTTTGGTTGCTGTTTGCCGTGGCTCGTTACACTTCACTGGTTGCAACAACATTGACAAAGATGCGATAATCGCTTCATTTAAGCCTTAAGCCTTAAAGCAGGCGTGTGCAGGCGTCTAGGGGGATTGTTAGTTGAAAAATGTAAGCGAGTTGCCCTCATCCGAATTGATCCATTACTGAAGCTGCTGTATTGAAAGATGTTTCGTCGCCGAGCTGAGCTTTTTTTTCCCAGATACCCCTCACATCTGCCGGTATTTTACAGTTATTCCAGTTTCTGTTGGCACTTCGGTTGAGTAATCCATCAGGCACCTCATTCTTTGTGGTTTGCTGCTTTAATCTATTGTTTACAGCCTTTCTGCAAATATATTTAAGCTTTAAGTTATTATCACAGTGACATAAAAAGTTGAGGTGAATTTTAGAAAATCGCCTTAAAAACTAGAAAGCTTTTTCTATTTTTAGAAATTATTTCTAAACATACACATTTTTTTCTTTCTCTAATTTAGAAATGTATTTCTGCATAATAGAGAATATTTCTAAAAAATAAAAGTGCAAAGCCATTATTTAAAGAAAGAATAATAAATAATCAAAATGTTTGTGTATATGTGTATATATTTGAATATTTAATTTCTTTTTTATTTGCTTATTTAATGTCAACTAAAGTCAGTCTACACAAAAATTGAAAAAAAGTCAGAAAAAATGTAAATGTTTTTAATTGTAATATAAAATTTAAAATTATATATATAAATTAAAAAATAAGAAATATTTATAAGATTAATGTCTAATGTTGAATAATAATATAAATTTCAAAATAGTTAATATTGCAAGAATTCTGTGTACACCTATAAAATCATTCTGGAAATTAGACAAACTGTTTGATAAATCGCCTTAGAAGTAAATTAATTTTTCTGATTTCTGCAAATATTTTGTAGATACACGAAAAAAATATGTATGAAATTTTATATTATTTTATTTTGTTTTATTTCTTTTAATATTTCTTAAATATTTAATATTTGCAAGAAAAATATTTCCGTACATGCATCCGTTCAATAATGTGTGTCCTTATATGTTTACTTGCCTGAAGCTGGCAGGAACTTTAAATCGTGCCGACATGCATATGTATGCATATTGAATTTGCATTTGCATACTTAATGCATTTTGAGACGCAGAGTGGGAGCAATTGCGTGATGAACTCCCAAAGGAAGTGTCGGACAATTTATTGTATTTTTTTCACACCTTGAGAAGTGGGGCGCGACGTGAGAATGCGGACACACATACATATTTAAGTGCAAACACTCATATAAAATATGTAAGAATGTTGTAGTCGAGTGAACTCGAGTGAAATGAAAGCAATTCTTAAATTAAGTATGACAAAATAGTTTGTTATCTGATTTGGACTAAAGAAATAGAAAACAGATAATAATTCGTTCTATTATGGATATATTGAACCCTGTTAAATATATTAATATATTTTTAAATTAAGAACTTAAACCTTGGTTGTTAGGGGGGCGCCAAACCATTCAGTTTTACAAAAAGGTGAGCCGCCAATGGGATGTATAAAATAAATTAAAATGCTGCACGTCAAATCAATTTCACGATTGGTATTCTAATTAAATACCAAGTTATTTTCAATCTTCGAACTAAGTAGCATATTTGAAGTCGAGGTCTTATATAAATTTATGCTAATAGCAAATGCGCACAGGCTGAAGCATAAAAATAAAGTGTCACATAAGTCAATACAGCTAGTGGCTTAAGTGCGAGGCAAAGCGGAGACGATGAAGTCGCTCGACAGGCTGTTGAAAGTGAACATCTGGCGCTTAAAGCCATCTCAATTTACATAAAACATGGCAGATGACGACTAGGATAACGCCTGCCTTACAAAGCGCAACAAGGTAAAGTGGGCTCGTTTTACATACAAACAGACACACACTCACACACACCCACACCCACACCCACACACCCACACACATGTATACATTATGTCGATGTAGATTTGGCTAAAGCAGACGCTATTTGTGTGATTGCAATGCTCGCAAACTGGAGAGACAAACACTGGCAAACACACTGACAAACACACTCACACACCGACTCACACACCCACACATTCAGCTATATGTACAGGAAGTTGGGAAAGAAGCCACTGCATCGAACATAATAAAAACGATGAGCAGAGTGGGGGATGCTTTAAGAAGTATTTTAAATCTTTCAGTCTTTGAGCCAGTGAATCAGCCGTATTCAGTCAATTACCTCTTAAGCTGATCGGTGTAAAGTAAACATAAATAAACAGAAAAGCTGTTTCTTTGCTATTTTTGTATACCCTGTAAAATGTTTTTGTCTAAAAAATTTGAGACTATGAATTCCGACATGACGACCACAAGAATTAGTTACTGGGCAGATACATATTTGTTATTGTTGAATAATTAATTTATTTTAAGTTAAATTTCACTAAAAGCAGCCCACAATTTTTAAAAAAGATTTAAGAACAATAAGCATTTTAAATTTAAATTTAAATTAAATAAAGTAAAATATTATTTAAAATGATAAAAAAAATTGTAATAAACTGTATAATGGTTTACCAATTATTGAATGGGAAATCCGGAAAAAGAACAATTGGACTAAAAAAAGGGAGAGATCTACTTGAAATTGAAAAGCAAGTAAGATACTCTCATGCAAAAGAGGAATCCCGAATTCTCAATCCTGCACTCTAATCAGTAAAGTTAATTTTAAGTTAAATACGTATGATTAAATTAGTTTTACTTCAGACTTGCCACAAAAAGTTATTTCTGCGAAATGATTGTTGTTGTTCACAATGTTGATTGCCAGTCACATTTTGTAATTTCAACGATTCTTGAAAATTTGTAATAGTAAACGCTCTTGATATAAACCATTTTTAACGCCACACTGTGCATAGCAATCAGTTCTTAGTAGTCAGTTTGCCTTACTACTTGCCTTACTACTTAGAAATTGGCTATTTGTATGGCTTAGTAGTCGACTCTTCTGACCAAGTTCAAGTCAAAGTGCAGGCAGTCAACATTTTCGGTAGTGTTGCTCAATTTGGCTTTGGGCTGTCTCACATTTGTTGTATATATAATTTGGTATTCGCTTTGCATTTTCTTTTGGCTTTGGCTTTTACTTTCTTTCATTCATGCATTTCTTTTGGCACTGTCATAATGTCATATGAAGTGGAAAAATGGCAAAGTTTGGCAGACAGGACGACAGGACAGTTTGGGGGCTGCGTCCTGGTGTTGGCATTGTCGAATGCCTTTAATTTGGCTGGCACAACATGCCGCATATATTTTGAATAGCTACTGCGAACATTTTTGGCTCAGACTGAGGTTCAGTTTGGGTTATTTTTTGGGGTTCTGAGTGCGCTGCACAGAGGGCAAAACTATTTTCATTTGCAAGTCGAACAAAGCCGCAAACGCCGCAAACTAGTCAGGCGAGGCGGGGGTCTAAGTCAATGGTTGCCCTCGAATAAAAACTTTTGAGCAATTGTGCTTAAAACCGCAGGAAAGTTGAAAAGTTTTGTGTGATTTTATGAATATTGACCACTCAAACCCAATTGGTTCGAATAGAAGGCGCGTGCAAACTATTTAAAAACAATTTTGCCGACTTGGCTGGTAAAACAATATCGAGTTGCATTTTGAGTGGGTTTATTGATTTCACATTGCGGTTACTTTTGAAATTGTAATTGCGAAACCCTTTTATTTCAATGTGTTTACCAAATGCGCGCGAAAAACCCCTTTAGGCAATTTCATGGCATCGCTTAATTGCGCAGCGTCCATCCTGAAAAAAAAGAAAATCTTTTTCGCATGAAAACCCAATCAGGCAAATAACTCAAGAATGCGGTGGAAATCTTTTGTTGTACCCACTGAAAATTTTTCTTTTCTTCATTTTTATTTTAATATATTTGCATTAGGTTTTGTGGGCTTTGATACAATTTCTGCAGCGGCATTTTAATAATATTTCTAAATTTAATATTCAATATTTTCAAATTACGCAAATTCCTCGTGATCTCCTTTCCATTTCCTGCTTTACCCCCTGCCGTTAACCACAGTTTGTTTGCATTTTTAGTATTGTGCCTTTGGTTTTTCCCATAATGTTGAACAGTATGCACAACTGGGGCGGCAACCGGCAAGGTGAGAGTGTGGGGAGAGGTCGAAGCAAAAAGGTTAAAGGAAATATGGCAACTGTTTGCGGCTTACAGTTAATATGCTTCAGCTTAGCCAAACGAGTTGGTAATGCGAGAGTTGTGGCCATGATTTATGTCCTGCGCTGGAATCAAAGCAGAAAAAATGAGGGATGAACAAAAAAAGCCAGGCAGCTGGGCAAACTCAACTCAACACAAATTTCAAATAAAAACCAGCTGATAAGAGGGGCGTTAAGCAATACTAAAGTGAGCATAAATTGACAGGTTTCGAGTATCTATAAGCAGGAAACAACTTTTGCCAAAGTTATTTACACTACACATTTTAAAATAGTATGAACGCAATACTCTGATACCAGCTAATAACAGATGGCAGGCGGCTTGGTCAACAAGTGTTGATCTTCTTCCGGAAATGTTGATATTCGTTCCGCAGCAATCAACGCTCCAAGTTTGGTGCCTGTATCGTTAAAATATGCATTTTGATCGATAGGGCTAAGAAGTGTGGAAGATATAGGCATTCCCGACTTTATTGACATCTTCGAAGGACATTTGCCAACTGCAGCTTTAAGCTTGGGGAATTATGTGGCTTTATCGACTTGCAATTTTGGATTTTATCAACTCGAAAAAGTTGATTGCATGTAATATATGCTCTTGTACCTTCGGTTTCAGAGTGTGATGTTTATTAGATATTCAGAAAACTTATATTGGACTTGCTAATAGGTTTGAATTTGTATCAAGACCTATTATTGATTTTCCTACAAAACCAATTTGGCTTTTCATCAAAGTTCTTATTAGATTGGTCATGCATTAAATAATAATTAGGAACGCCACTTAAACATAAGTGCCTATTAAATTGATATCAATTACGCAATCGATTGAAAAATTGTTCACAGCTTTTACAAATTACGAGCCGTGATCATTTTCGAGTACTCGTATTTTCAAACCTTATTTCGGATATTACGCTGTATTAGTTAGTTACAAAGCGGAAATTGATGCACATGAAACCCAATTGGTTTTTATCGAAATGTGTAATTTAAAATTTAAGAGCGGAGCTAACCGAAACCATTGTTTGCCATAAATAACCCTTTTTAAAAAGGCATGAAAATGTGTGTCTGTGTGTCTGTGTGTATTTTTTTTTGGTGATTTTGTGGTTAACGAAACTGTCAGAACCACTTGCCACACGTGTCGAAAACAGTAGGTTTCCACAGCCCCACACAACCAGAGTCAGAGTCACAGTCAGAGTCAAACCCAAAGACCAATTCAAACGCCAAACTTTGGCATTTTTGGCTTCTTTTTTTTAAATTCTATTGCTGTTTTTTTTCCCATCAAATGGCGTGAATTGGAAATGAAACTGTCGGCAACAGCATAGCGTCAATAATAAAATTGTTTCAGAATCGTTTCTTCTTTCGACTATCGGCATGTTCCGCACGTTTTTAATATGAAATTTCTATACAGTTTTTTTAATGCATTTAATGGCCAATGAAACGGCCACAAATCGCATAATATATTCCCCTGTATAAGCGTAAAACTAAATGATTGCAATTTCCAGATTTAACGGCCCTGTCGACAGTTGGCCAAAAGCTATATTTAATATTTATGTCCAATCAAATTTGCAATTGCAATTGCACAATTTTGATATCTTTTAATGGTGTGAATAGTTTTTGGCTTAGTAATTACATTTGACAAGTGGATAGAAATGTGGTATTTTATTATTATAAGCAAATAAGTATTAATAAATAGCTAATCTTGTTTATTATACATTTGAATTAAAAGTTTCAAATCAAAGAACAAATAAAATAGAGGATATAAGTCTGGGTATACAAATTTAAAAATGGTCCCACATTTTTTGGAAGGATTTGGGAAACCTAGAAAAAAGAGAAAGAGAGATAGAGAAATAGAGAGAGAGAGAGAGAGAGAGAAAATAAAGATGGCATGGAGGTCTCTAAACCTGTAGATTAGTTTATCCCAGAGATATGTTGGAAAATATAATGTAGAGCAATAAATTCACATGATTACTCTCTTATCAAAACCCTAACATAATTTTAAATTTGCTGTAATTATAAAAAGTAATTGGAATATCTGTGAGAATATTTAATTAACAAAATGACAAGCCTTCTTTTAAGGAGAAAGGTATAAAAATAAAGCATTTTTCGTTGGTTCTTTCAGTGTCTCCTTTGCTCCGTATTAATGCCCCATTCGCATAAATGTAAACAGCTTTGCCTTCCTTCTGTGCGCCTCCTATGGCCAGCACTTTGAGCCTGTGCCGCAAATGTCCCAGCAACGATGGAGTTGCATAATCTGAGCAGAGACAATGCTCGTTTTGCCTGCCTGTTGCGGGCATCACACATACGCAACACACACGCACACATCTTGTCACTGTTGTTGTGGCAACGCAAAATGCAAATGACATGCCATTATCCCCAGCTTCAGCAACAGTATCAGCAACAATAACAAAAAGTAATAACATCAAAGTAGCAACAACTACAACAATAGAGAGCAAATGCAAAGATGATTCTGAAAAGAGCAAGCTTGACACGGCTTTTGTTAGCCCTAATGGCTTTTAATTGTTTTGTGAAATTGCGAAAAAAGAAAATTATGAAAAGCTCATTTTGCTGCAGCAGCAGTAGCCAGCGTGGCGTATACGCAATGCCCCATTGGCCTAGCACATTCGCCCAGTTGCAAGTCGAGGGCAATGCACGCAGTCACGGAGGAGTAGGGGGGTTGCACGGCGCACTCGCATCAAGTTTATAAACAAATTGTGTTGACATTTATTGCCACATTTGCCAGGCTAGCCAAAAAGGCAGGCAGGCATCTGAACATTACTCGTATTTTTACCCCTCTTCCATTCAGTGCACAGTACACACTTTGCAGGCTAAGCAATTAATTCGATGTGTTTATGGGAGGCCAGCCAAGCGGATTATTGTGTTTCGAAAACAAACTTGCAGCAGTGGGTCAAGTGGCAGCCGCAATCAAAGCACCAGAAAAGAAACCGCCAAGTTTACAGAAAAACTTTAATTGCTGTTTCGTCTCTTCCACTTTGCGTATACTTTATATCCAGTGCTTTTCCTCGCTTTCTCGCGTTTCACATTTTCATTTTAGTTGTTTTTTTTTTTGCCATTAAAGATGAGAATTTTCACAACATAAAACAAGCGTTCAAAATTAAATCAAAGTTTCAATTGTAAACAGTTCTCTTTTTACCTCTCAGCCGCACTGCTTTACCGACCCAGCGAATTTCCCTTAGCTGCACCGAGTACTCTTAACTTTTGCTGCTCTTTTGTGTTGCAGCGGAAAATGAAAACAAAGTCTTCTGCCCACAGCACTGAATCATCAGCGGAATCAGTCAGGATGCTAACTCAATTTGATTAATTTAAATGCCGGAAGCTTTTTGGTGCAATCTGCTCTGCTCCCAAAGTTTACTGTTTTCGGACATCAGCTCTAAAAGTAAAGATATTTTGTAGTCCTGAAAATTGTACCATTTGTTAAAATCCATTTTTCAAGCTTGTTCGAGCAATTTGACTGACTAAAAATAGTATTACACATAAATATTTCTGACAATTTTTTATTTTTTTATTTATTTAATGTCGCCATAAAACAAAACATAATATTTAAAATAAATAAAAGTTTAAGTTAAAAATTAAATAATTTAAAATTAAAAGTGAATAATTAAATAAAAATTTGAAATGAAAAAAAAAATGAAAAATAAACATAAAATCAATAAAAAGTTAATTTGGAGTACTTATAAAATGATCCAATATTTGTTGCCAGGGTTTTGGTATCCCAATCAGACCAACAATTTTTAAACGTTTGTAGCATGGTATAAGGAAAGTAGAACGTTAAGAAAAGAGATATAAAGAATGAGATGGAAAATGAAAAAGAAACGAACATTTCTGAAATCTGTAGAGTAAGAACATTTACCACAGTTTGGCGCGCAGAGATTTCCCAGAAATATGTTTGTGTTGATAATTTGGTTAAAGGCAGAAATAGAATTCCACCGAAAATACTTGAAGTAAGGCATTGAAAGATTTACAAATGATTGGAACAAGATTCTGCAAAGCATAATCGTAAACAGTTGTGCATGAGGCCAATAGAAAGACAAAGTTCTTAGTACCTAATAGACGAGATAAATATATGTCGCCATTAATTAACTTAACCGTAAAATATACACAAGTCATAGAGTAGCTATTGCCACTAAGCAGACAATATTGCCGATCTTAGAGCTTATAGCTTGTTCAATTGGAAGCCCAAATTATTTGTCTTATTGAATTCCTTGAAACAATCCTAATAAAAAATGGTTGTTAATCTCCCATCTCCTCTTAATTAATCCGTTCATTGGCACGTCCGGACATGTTTAATATTTACGGGTGACATGTTCCAATTACCGGTAAGCGGACAACTGCTCAACGTTAATTGCGGTGCTTTTAGGCCCAGTGTAGGACAGTATGACTATGACTATTGACTTGCACAAAGCTCCAAAGCTGGACGCACAACTTAACGAGCTGTCCCTAATTGCAAGCTTTTAGCTACAATATATGCTAAATGTATTTTCTGCCTTCCGCTTACTGACTGACTGACAGATAGACAGACAAAAAGTCAGTCAGCTGTCCGACTTGCTGACTGACGTTGAGATTTTTTGATGGTGCCGGTGTGACAAACGGGGTAGAGCAAGGAAGTGAACAGAACGCAAAGAGTCGTATAAAAAGTATCTGTTATTATGATTGTTTAGTGCTGTCGCCGGAAATTTCATTCAAGTGGAATACAGACGAGGGGATAACAATGCTGCAAGGACAACGCCAACAGCAACAGCAAAGAACAACAAAAAACAAAATCAACTTCTGGCGACAAAAATGCAGCTTTAACGAGAGAAAAGCATGCACATAGACAATGAAAACTTATGCTTGAAATCAAAAAAGGATCTGCAAAAAAGATAACCAAAAAACATGCTAAAAACAGAAAGGGAAAAAGAAAAACAAAAATCTAAAGACAATTTACAAAACAACAGCACTGCCATAAGTTGAACGATAAAGTGTATCTGTGTATCTGAGTATCTGAGTATCTGAGTATATGAGAAGTTGCTTTATTGCCAGGCAGCTGTTGCGAAAAGTTGCTTTGCATATTTCATGGCCCTCGTACTTGTGCAATTGCCTGAATTTCAACATTAACTCATGCAACATGCAGCGATCTAAAGGGAATTGCAACAACTCGAAAACTTATTTCTGCCCCAAACACACATGTATTTTTGTATAATGTATGTCCAATCTGTATCCTGTTTATATGAATATACAGAAGCACACACTCTCTCACTCACATTCATTCATTCATTCATTCACTTCGTCAGTGTCTTTTGCGCAATTTGGCTGTTGATGTAACAATTTACTCATACACATTACACGAAAAGCGCCAATCAGCTTTTTTCAAAGGATACAGCAGAAACACCAAAAACTCACTTAAGCACATGGCTCGAATGTATCAAATTACTGTAGGGCACTTCATAAGCTAGCAAAGCTTTTTGGTATCTGAATTATTGTGTGCATTATATATTCATATGTATTTCATTCTCTGTTCGCCATGTGAGCATCCAAGTTAAGTGTATTTATTTATTTTATAAACTCCGATATATTTCGAATCATGTCGAGCTTCGAAAAACATTTTTAAGTATTTATTTAATCTATATGATGTTTTTTTATATCAGCCACCTATTCTGCTTTCTAGTAATTAAAATATTAGCTGTGCAGGTATTCTTGTAGTTAGCTATCACGTATGAAAATAGTTTCAGATCCCGTCGAACTTTTCAAGTGACTCTCGCAAACAGAGCCGCAAGTAAAACAATAAATGATTAAAAATTTTAATAATGTACGTGAAATTAATGCCGGTGTATTTTTCATGCATATGCGTTGCAGACGGGAAATGTCAGAACTTTAATAAGTATGTAATGGATGCTTCATTTAAACACCAGCGGAAGTAGCTGAGGTGAAGACAAATGGTTGCAGTGAATTACTTAAAGTATTTTTTTTATCATTAATGAATAAATGTATTTACTTTCCAGATTTTTTACGTTACTTAAATTGGCCAAAATTTCAATGTGGAATCGCCATGACAAAAGTGATTTATGCAGCAGATGACTTTTGGGTTTTTAATTTCTTACAATATAGTATAATTTTATGCAGTGCAGCGTTCATTTGCATGCTGTGTGACTTGTAATCAGTTTTAATGAAATGCCAACACTGCGTATACGCAATGCGAGGCATTAAAGACGACGAGTCAACAGAAATGCCGCAGAGCAGCTGTATTACCGCTTTAAGACAGGCCAAAAGCAAAATGGCCAACAATTATCACCGAGTCTCATTTTGACACACACACACACACACACACACACCAGCACACCAGCACACACGCACACACAGAGTGAATATAATTGAAATTCAATGCCGCGACGACATGAAGTAAAATTTATGCGCAGATCCAAAAGACGGGGCAAATAGGCAGTCAGCTTGTATATCATTCAGACATTCAGTTAGCTCAGCCACGCGCAATTCAATTAAATGATGCCAAACAAATTGACTTAAAGTTCGCTGCCAAGGCAAGCCCAACACAAATTAAGGACATACTCATAGCGCAAGTCAAGTTCATGAATTTCTTTACATTGGAAATACACTCAAAATACATTAATGCAATATATTTGTATATACATCACATTATTCACTTGCTTATTTTTATAAAGTTGCAAATTTCCAGTGCTCGCTTCTCTCTATTTGAGAAATAAAAATGTCGAAGAGCAGAAATTTGTGCATCCAACTTTTGAGTCAGAGTCACATACACATAGTCATATACACATAGTTATACATACCTAGACAATTTCTTAACACTAGCAGCCCCAGTTCTACATTTAAATTTCATTCGTTTTATATAAAATAGAGTTTGTCAACAAGCCACAACCTTTGACCAGCACTCCTACACTTGAACACATTTTTAAGACCATGAAATACGTTAACGAAGTGTAGCGTGAAAGTCTCTTGAAATACCACAGTAAAACAAATAGGAGTGCTGTGGGCAAGAGGGCTCGACTTGAGATACCCTATCCCAATGACATTAACAAACATAAGCCGTCTATGTAGATATGTATATATATGTGTCCATTTAAAACCATGACTTCCTTTGTGTCTTTGACATCGAGAATTTGCAGCTGATTCTCAAAAAAAAAAAAAAAAAATGAAGTCGTCGGTAATTTTTCTGCCAATTATCATAATATTATTTTTTCTTATCCATTTTAAGTGGTTCCAGGGTATTATCAAGAAACAGCTTAATTCGAGAAGTTTGTCACACAAATTTGTTAGTTTGCCCGATATCGCTTCAATAGACCACACAGTTGGTCTTCAATTTTCTTGATGCTTTATTCCATTAGGGGCAGTATCGTTTGGGAAATGTTCACAAGCACATTTTCTCACAGAGCCAGTAGGGCGCCAATGCGCCAACCTAATAGAAAGCTGAAGGCTCCTTCATTGTGTCCTGTACGTTGCCATTTCCATTTCATTCTGAAAACGCTCACGCCCTCGAGCACAAAGCAACATTTGTTTTGCCTGCTGACCTTCTCGAAATTTGTATATGGAAATAAAACAAATTGTGGACATTAAAGTGCCCCATCAGCCTACTCTATATATATTTGGCTCGCCTTTGTTTGCAAATGACTTCTTATCCATCTGTTTATTATGCGGCCCAATAGGAAAGCCATTTGTTAACCAACGTATTGCATTCTTTTTAAGGCATTGTTCAACTTTAAAACATTATAACGGCATTTCACTTTTATATATATATATATATATAGTACTCGAATGCCACACGTGGGTGTGGGCAGGCAAGCCTCTGGACAGCGCTTTATGGACTTAATATAACTTAATTGCTGTCGCTTGCAACACATGTGGGTGCAATTAAAATCAAAGGCAGCAACCTCTGCCTCTCCCTCTGCCTCCGTCTGATATTGCTTCTGGCCTTTTGACGACACATTTGTCACATGCAAAACTGATGACAAACTGCAATTCACTGATGGCTGATGATGGCTGTATGACATAATTGTTGGCTATTGGGCGGTCAGATGTGGCCCACTCTTTGTGCAACTGGAAACACAGCAATTAACACAGGTTATCAAAGTGTGTGCGCACTGGAGATCAAATGACACTAAGGTGTCTGCAACGGCATTCTCTGACCCAATATGGAGAAAAAAAATTAAGTAGGAAATGTTAGCAATTCTTAAATGACATTTGACAAAACAGTTTGTTATCTGAATTAAACTTAAGTAATGGAACACAGATAAAAATGAGTTCTATTACAGATACCTTGAACCCAGCTGTTGAATACATTATTCAAATTTTATTGCCAAATTTATATTTAAATAACTTTGCACACCCAAATGTAAGCATGCGTGGAGATGCTCTCATATCTAATGGCACACAACCTAAGGCAGCTCGTGCTTTTATTTACTGTTTGAATCGGGGCACTGCCAACCCTTTCTGAAAGATATTTATGTCATCAGAAAATTCTTGGGCCTTCTGATGGTAAAATGATAAAATGTTTAGAGGTATAACTTGGATGTTTCCTATTCCATACTTAAGAAATGTTTTCAGTGCATCAATAATGTATCAAGATATGTTATAAGACATGGAATATACATGGGAAGCCATGTAACTTCTAATGCTATCGGAATTCGATATGCGTCGGTATTCGTGAATCGATCAAATCAAATAAAGTTGATCTGATTCATCCTGATTAAGAAAATATTTAATTTATAGGGTCAGCAATGCATCCTTCTGCCTGCTATTGCCATCTTTTACTATATACAAAATATATAAAATAAAAATAGTTTTATTTAAGAGTTCCGTTATTTAAGCTTGCTTATAGAAAAGATTTTGCTATTAATGGGGGAAAGTGGAATAAAAACACCGTTAACAGTGCTGAAAAATTTATTGATATCGAGCTGCAAGGCAAATCGCAATAGGAAATTCTGGCTTACAATTCAGAATAAAATTCATAAAAATGCTGTCTATTATCCATTTGATGCGTTGACATTTTATGGGCCATCTCCGGCGAAGATACATATCAATATCACAACATGCCATGGAATATAGTAACAAAGTAACATGGCCATTACCACAACGAATTGAATTCGTATTGGTCCCGTTCAAGTCAATATGTGTGTGTCCTTGTTGCACCTACCCTCCATCCCCCCCTGGTATAGCTCTTGCGGGCGGGGTGTGCCTATCTGTGCGTGTTTGTGGTTTAGCACCAGAGCTATTCAATAGCCCGCTTCACTTTGAGGTAACTCAGCCCTGTTGCATGCCGCAAAACAACGGGTGCGCCGCTGTTGGGCAACTGTTTTTATTGGCTACTGGTTTCTGTGTACTGGTTACCGGGTAATGGCTGGCTACTGTCAGTTATTTACTCAAAGCATTTCATTTGCCAATTTTCGCTCAGCTTAAATCAGCGTTGCATGAAAATGACAACAACAGAAGGCAGCAGACAATAAACAACAAACAACAATGTCAAAAGCGTCGAGTTCACTGTAAAATAGCAGCACCAAGATAAAATCCAATTAAAATAGCGTATAACTTATGAAAAAAAAAATGAAAATTCAATTTGAAAATATAAAATTAGTGACTGGCAAATGCCCTGAAAGGTCTTGGATCAACTTTTGGCATTGACTACAAATACTCTCGAGAACAAACACAATCTGATTGCTTCAAATTTATTTCACCCAAATTGGCAATAAAATAGCAATTTCAACGACTCTAGATAATCAATAAAATATAATATTAAATATTAAATATGCTTTTTACGAGTGCTAAAAGATTTTGAAAGTTTTAGGTTTGCAATTTTGTTGCTTATATAATAATTTAGAAAGGAAAGCAGAACGGATGTCTAATCTTTTATTATATATGTTAGAAATATTAAAAGTATCTAACTCAATGATAAATAATTATTTATGCATTTTTAACGTATGTTTTTTATTTACTAGTTACTGGACTTGCCATTTTGTATTTAGAGTTTATTGGCGTCAAATGGCATTAAATTTATAAGTGATTGTAGATTGGCGAGGCTGATATTAGCCCATTCGTAGTGCAGTAAAAATTATAGTTATAAACTATCTTCAGTATTGATCTATGTTTTAAGTGCTTCTGTCATAAATTATTCAAGTAATCATTAGCTATTTATCAAGCTAGGAAACTGGCAGAAAATGATTAAATTAGACATGTATATATTAACTTAGCTGAATCTGAGTGATTGACAGAATATTGTTGCTCAGCGAAAAGACTTTATCAATGTGTTGCAAATACTGCTGATAAGCAAGTAGTCCCTTCGTATACTCTACCCCTCTAGTGTGTTAAGAGTGTAAAATGGTGCAGGAGCAGAGCAATGGAAACTTGGTTGACTGTAAAACAAAGCAGAAAATCTATTTGTACCTGGCGGCGGGCAGCGCTAGACAACAAAAGTTTATGCCATGTAAATAACGACATCATAAATTTGGTTACATTGCTATATGCATCTGCATATCTCACCTACACACACACACACACACAGACACACACACACACATGCTCGCATATGCAGATACATTGGCTGCTAGTTCGTTTTAGTAACTAATTTTTTTGCGCCTGTTTCGCTACCAAACAACTGCCCCCGCCCTTAAACTGTTACGCTTTCATGGCCCTCGATTCGCGTTGCTCTTTTTTCTATATGTATTTATGTTTATATTTTTGTTTGGCTTTTTCCATGAAAACACGACAACAATGGCAGCAGCAGCAGGAGGTGCTTTTTTTTTTTTTGCAAGCCACTCGTCAGGGGAAATAAAAGTTACGTTGACACGGACACCGCCACCGCCACCAAGTGCCAAGCACTTTGCCCCCTCAAACCAGCCCCTACCCCCTGGTTGCAAAGTCAAAACCCAACGCAATCGCTGCCCGCATTGTTGTTGCTCCGTTGCTATCTGATTTTGCAGTATTTTTTGTGTGAAAGGTTCTGCTGCTTTTGCAGAATGCAGCTCGTTTTGTGCTGTTGTAAAATGAGCTGCGTATAAAATGTGTAAGAAATTAAAACGATTTGCACAAACGCTTCGCAGCCAGGGAGCAAGTCAAGTCCTGGGTCAGGATGTGGCACAAAAAGTTGAGAGGCATTCAACGAACAGACCTCCAATGAAATATAACTATGAAGGACTTAAAGGTCTTGTAGCTCCAGCAAAAACAACAACAAATGAGTGTTATTTTGATCGAGCTCTTTCTCTAGCAAGTGGCAGCAAAAGGAGTCAACTGTTGTTGCAAGAATGTGAAGCGGACTGAACAATATCTGCTTGTTCACAAGAAATTACTGAGCATTCGATTAAGTTGCTGACTTATACAAAATATTTTAAGTTCCATTGAATTTAAGTATAATATTGGTAAAGAAATGCGAATTCACCTTGTTTAATCTAAGATCTTTTTCTATTAATAATAAAATAAAATATTATAAATCCATAAAAAAAAACACACGTTGATTTTGATACTTAAATCAACAACAGTTCAGACATTTAGTAATGGTGTTCATCGTAGCGAACTGAATTTTCCAGTCAATTAATCCACTGTTGAAAGGTGCCGAATTCAATGAACTTTTGTTCAACATTTTAATACCCTATTGCAGAGGGTATAATACTATAGTCGTGAATTTTGTAAGATTCGCCATTGAACCCATAATCTATATCAACATCACTAGCCGAGGCGATTTAATCAGATAAAATCTGAATGTTTTTATGACAGTCTGTCCTACATTTGTTTATATGAGCAGTTTTAAATCTATCTTTACCTCCGTCCGGATTGGACCACTATTTCATAGCAAAGACTAGCTTAAAGTTATGTCATTGAGATAAGAACAGAAATGTCATGTCGAACATGCTAAAAAAAGCTATTTCCGAAAAACTTACTTTGCTGCCGTGAAAGTCAAAAGAAAGCCGAAAGAAATAAAATTAGTTTAAAACGGGCAAAACATTATAATGTTTCCAATTCCAATCTAAAATTAAGAATTTGACAAATTTTGATTGAACCTTTTCTGGGTTTTCTTAATCTTTGCATGAATTAGATTAGATAAATCATTTTAAATATTAATACTGCTCACTTTTTTATATTCTTATTTTATTATTGAGTTAAAACATGCATTTAATTATTTTCATTTATAAACTTTGTATCAATTTTTTTGGAAATTTAATTTTAATTTTGAATTTAATTAAAACTTTTAAGTTTTGTTATGTGTCTAGTCCACTTCATATAAATAAGTTCACATTAATAAATGCATAAATAAATACATAAATAAATAAATACATAAATAAATAAATACATAAATAAATAAATAAATACATAAATAAATAAATAAATAAATACATAAATAAATAAATACATAAATTAGTAAATACATAAATAAATAAATACATAAATAAATAAATACATAAATAAATAAATACATAAATAAATAAATACATAAATATATAAATACATAAATAAATAAATACATAAATAAATAAATACGTAAATAAATAAATACATTAATATATAAATACATAAATAAATAAATACATAAATAAATACATAAATAAATACATAAATAAATAAATACATAACTAAATAAGTACATAAATAAAAAAATAAATAAATACATAAATAAAGAAATACATAACTAAATAAGTACATAAATAAATAAATAAATAAATAAATACATAAATAAATAAATAAATAAATAAATAAATAAATAAATAAATACATAAATACATAAATAAATAAATACATAAATAAATAAATACATTAATAAATAAATACATAAATAAATACATAAATAAATAAATAAATAAATAAATAATGCTTAGAAGTCAGCAGGTTGACTCCGTTAATAAAGGATATGAAATATTTCGCCAGTCTAAGAAAGCATATTATTTGCTTGTCGTTTGAAGCTTGGCTTAAGCTATTTACATTTCAATCAGATAAATGTTTGGGTATTGGTTGCCAAAGCAAATACAGAGGCAAATACCAAAGCACTTGAAAAATAAATTTAATGGAGATCCACAGTGCTAGAAGCTAAAATGGCAACCACAAAACGGAAATTTACCCTGAACTTGGTTTACGTTTATTTCTGGTTTTTGTTATTATTGCTGTGAGGAGCCAAAGGCTACGGTCATAAATATAAGCTAGTAAATCTTTTTTCTTTCAAGCGCGTCCAAATCTGTTTGGCCAGAATGCTGTTTATTTGTTTTCGTATTAAAGTTAAATTGCGTTTAAGTAGCCCAATTTTATGGCTCTGCCTCTGCAGGCTGTTCTAGGTACATGTACGTACATAAGTATCAAAATATGTATGTATATGTGAATGAGTATTTGTGAATATGTATATTCAACAGTTGTTGTCTGCCCACAAGAGTATTTGCAAATTCAGCGCATGTTGGCAAGGCCAAAAAGTGAATTGGATGGCAAAAATAGCCCTGCAACATTTTTGCCGAGCTTCGCTTATTGCCCCTTAAGAGCTAACAAGCTGAGGGGCGGTAAATGGTGGCAGCAGGCTCAGCCACATATGCACATTCGCATTTTCACGTATATAAAATTGTATGTTTATTTATATGTAGTTAATATGTGTGTGTGCGTATGTGTGTGTGTGTGTGTCTGTGTGTGCTTGTGTCCGCTGTGTTGGGGCTGTTGTTGAAATGATAAGCATGTGTGCAATTAAAATGAAAGCGTGCCTCCAGTGTTGGTTCCCTGACTGTGACTGCGGCAACGGCAACAGCAACATCAACAGCAACAAAAAGAGCAACAGCAATGGCAACAGCAACAGAGCAACATCAACAGCAATAAGTGAAAAGCAAAAAGAAGCAGAAGGGCACAAGTGAAACAGCAGCAAAGGAAGCAGCAGCAGCAGCAACAGTAACAACATCAACAGCAATAGCCTTGCCGCAGACCATGACAATAAAACAAATGTCTCCTATTTTACATAAACGCTGTGTGCAAAATTGTTGTCCTTGTTATTGTTGTCTTTGTCCGTTATATGACCAAAAATTAAATGTACAACCAAGTGGTCTGTGGTGAGAGTGGGCACTGGTGAAAACAGGTGCGTTGATTAAAAGGAGATTTAACCAATTATTTATGACTGAAAATAATATTGCACAAATAAAACAAGATTGAAAATGCTAATCTTAAAACAACCACAAATGTATTCGTTTTGGTTTACAAATGCAATACTAATTGAAAACGTGAATCTATAAGTAAATGTAAAGAAAAGAATATACCAGAAATATATTTCTTAACGTAAACATTAATTTTTAGTCAATATGTAATATAAAATGTTAAATAATAAATATTACATTTATGTGTTTTTATCATTTTCTCAAGCTTTGATTCTTACGATTTTTATGGGGTTTTCTCAATATAAAACATTTTCTGGATGAACTCACTGAATGATCATTTGGAAACCCGAATCTAATTGCCTACAAAATGTTGCTTTTGTATTCCCTATCGATGAACTTCACTGACCTTTCACGTCACATTTATTTTGGATTCAGCCTGCAAGCGCGATCTGCACATTAAATGGTTTACGACATCCTCGAGGAGTCAGCAATTTCCTCTTTTCGCTCGCACAGAGTTAAAAAGCGAACAAAATAAAGACAGCCACTTAAACGCTCATTAAATTTTGTTGCCGACTTCAAGAGTCCACGGCCACGTGTGCACATTTAATGGTGCCCCAAAACGATTAATCTACAATTTCTGACGCCAATAATTAGTGTCCCGACTTTCCATAGCTTTGATTTTAGGAGCTTTGGCCGAGCACCCGAAAAGTAAACAGTACACGCTGAGGACCGGAACGAAAACCAGACACAAGTCCCTGGGCACAGCACTGGCACTGGCACTGCCACTGGCACTGGCACTGACTATAAATGAGCAATTAGTCGTAATAAAAACATCAGAGCTCGGGCAGCAACTAACACTCAACGCCTCGTAGCACGGTTGGCAGCACTGGACTCCTGCCACGGCTTTTGTTTTTGTTTGTGCTGCCTGAAACGACGTGCACTTAATTCAAATTGCAAAAACTTAACCTCAACATGTGCACAACCCAAACAAACACACACAGGCACACTTGATGAAGCACCCACAGTACAGGCGTAAAATTAACATACAGTTCTCCGAGACAGACCCAGGAGCTGACAGCAACAGCAACAGCAACAGCAACAGCTTAGACATGCAGCAAATGGACGAGAAATTAATGAAATGCAAAGCGATACTCAACTCGAATGTGTTCCACATTCCATTTTCAAAAATTTACAAGTCTCATTACTGCAATAGATGCAAAAATCTTACAAATCATATAAAACTTTTTTTTTTAAATAATTAAAGTGTAATGCTAAACTTAATTTGTAATATAATTTAGCATATTTTTAACTTCAGGTTACACTAAATAAATAGTTGTGCTGTACAATTATTAGTAACGTAAATTAAAATAATTTAAAATTGATACAGATATTGTTGTCAATTAATTAAAACTTGGAGAAATTGAGAAGAAAACGCGGAAAGGAACACAAAAAATTCCATTGAAAAATGTTGGCAACGATGCGTTGCCTTCTCTGTCAGCGGTCGGCTGATGTACTGCCTGCAAGCCGATTGAACAGAGTGAGTACTCCACAGACAGACAGACCGACGCAGAGACAGACAGTGTGTAAAGCAAATAAACAAACCAACTAAAAGACTAACAGACCACCCAGCATGCAACATCTAACCGGTTGCGTGCAACTACGTTTAGGCAGAGAGGGAGCCGTGTTGAAAACTTTTTACTGCTTTTCAAAGATTTTTTGAGTTATTTTTTGTGGAGTCTCACTTAGTTTTTCTGATGGCACCTGCTGCTATTTGTCAGCCCTGGTGCACTCAAACACAGATGTGGCTTGTTGTTATTTTAGCTGCATAAAACTGGCTCAGCAGGTTTATGAACTGAATATTTTTTTTATTGTGACTGGCTGGTTAGATGCTTAGGAAATGTGATGTGCAGTTGGTTTGTGTGTCAGACAGGACATGAGCCGCTATTTCCGGCAACGGTGTCGCCGTTTCCAACATACATTTGACATTGTCACGTTGTGCCATTTGCATAAATAAATAAACGCGAGTGAGCAATGCAAAGTGTATAAATTGTGGATAAACATAATATAAACAACAGAAATGGCAACGCAAATATATCTATAAAAGTTGGGATACTCTATAAGACCGAAAATGTAGCTTAAGCTTAATAAAACCAGTGAGCCATAAATATTATATTATCATTACATGTATAAGAAGTTAAACCCTACATACACTTAACATAAACAACAGGATAAGCAACGAAAATATATATAGGAGTTAAGATACTCCGTAAAAAGGAAAATGCAGCTTTAGCTAAATTATTAAATGTGAACTGAATATAGAAACTGTTTAGTTATTTTTTCATCAACGAAATTAGATTTATTCTCATTGCTATTGATCTTAAAAATAATTTTTTAATTTTCGTATATTTTGTACTTAAATAACTAAAATGAAACCATAATAATTTTGTAATTTTTGATGTACTCTATTTATGGTCGATTTATCGATCTAAACTGTCATAAAATGTTTGCTATGCCCATTTAAAGGGCATTTCACAAATACTGTGCCATTTCGTGTTTTTGTATCTGGCTTGTCATTTTGCTTTGTTTTGCTTTGTTTGCTTTGTTTGCTTGCGCGAATCATTTTCACCATGGCTGCAAATGGTGTAAGCAGGGACTAGCGGAAGTCCTTGTTGTTGTCCCTTTTACGTTGAGGCCTTTAAGTGTTTACGTGGCGTATTAGTAATAAGTCTAATGTGCATAAAAGTGTCGCACAGCCGCACACGACTGTCACGTGGCAGAGCCTGCTACTAGTCGTAAAGACAAATGTTTACAAAGACAAATGTTTACAAAGACAAATGTTTACAATGTGAACTAACCGGAGCGTGGAATATAGATTTTCACAACTTTATTCAGGGCCTGAGCCAAGGTCCGTGCGCACTTAATAGGCATCGTCAAGTGGCGCGTCAGATGCAGGCACTTAATCAATCAAAGCTGCGAACGAGCCAAAACCAACAGCAGACTGGTTGGCTGGGAAGCAGACGGCTTGAGCTGGACTCAATAGTGTCCTTATTAGGCGCTGACCAATGCTTCGGCCAATGCTTTTGGCAGCACAAATTATGGCGTTGCTGTCCAAACATTGAGAGTCTACTAGAGCCAACTTTCAAGGACTTTGCGTTGATGGACTGATTGGCTCCCATGTTGGTCATACTTGTAATGTATTGCCTGTACAGGCATGCAGGCGCGTTGTCTATTTGTGTTTGAGTTGCCAGCACAATTTGCCCTAGTGTACATGCCAAATCCCTGTTTAATGCATTGCCTGCTTTCTCCACAGCTCCACTATAAGCTCCACTTTTGTATCTACTCCATTGGTCGGATACAGAGTTCGTTTATTGGTAAGCCTTGGACTTAAGGCCTTGAAAATATGTTGCCTGTTATCGGGTTTAACTGGCTGTTTTACTTATCTCGCTAACGTTATCGTGCTCGCAAAAATCTTGGAACTGAACCTTTTACGGAAATGACGGCTGTTCAATAGATGCTGTATTTGCCATAAAATAAATGAGTAATGCCACCAACAAACAATCTGAGCTCTTATAGAACTCTATTTACTTATTCACCTATTGAAAGTGTAATTTTATTTAAGCCGAATTATTAATTATCCGACATTAAATCTAAATGATGAACTCTCCAACAAGAAAGTCAGAAATTTAAATCTATAAGTAAGACAAAAAATAAAAGTAAGGAATGATTTATTTTAAAAACTCAATCCTTAAATCTTTTTATTTATTTATTTGATAATATAAACATTTACTTTTATACACAATTAATATTTTAGTTAATAAAATAACAAATTCTACCAGCAACTAAACCTTTAGTTCCAATCTACTTAATAATACTCGCATATATTAATTGAAGTCCATTCTTGGTATTTTGAATTATCTGATATAAGATCATAATTATGCCGATTTCAATTATGCTTTTGCTATGCTCTGTCTTTTGGTCTCACGCAGGGCAAAAATCGCTCACAAATTACAATTTTCCAGCGTATCCCTTTGCCGTTCTTAAAGTTTTGCATAACTTTAGCAAAAATTCTTTGAGCCCTTTGTGCGTTGAAAAGGGTTACATTTTGGATATTTTTAATTAATTAAAATACTTCTTGTTGTTTAAAAATAATGTTAGGATCGCCAAAATGGTTGTCAATTGTATGGTCAGGCGCTATGTCCATTTAAAATACTGCAAAACAGCCACATTAAATTCTCGACTTTAATTTTTTCTATAATTTAAGTAATTCAGCTTGTTTGGCTTATTGGACAGCCAATTAAGGCAAGTAAAATATTGCAGCCAAGTGGACGACATAATGCAAATAAAATATTGTGAAAATGAAATGTGGTTGTGATACACAAGTTGGATGTTGCTTAAATTAATTTTAAGCTGAAGCGTTTTTCTATTTATATTCTGTTTTTTCCCCGTTTTTGGCTTAAAGTCGCTAGTTTGTTGACGGCTTGTGTGGTTTATTTATAGGGGCAACGTAAGCATCTAACAGCCCAAAACAAACTGAAGCGCTCATAAATTTTATAGCAGACACACACCGACTACCGCAAGCACGCACAGAACACACTCCCTCCCACGAATACACACACAGATACACACAGATACACACAGATACACACAGATATACACAGATACACACAGCGCATATGCAGGCCAGCAGCTTAAATGTTTGTGTTTGCAAAACATTTTCCAACTTTGTTGTCTTTAAGCTTTTTGTTCCTTTGGTTCAGGCGCACTAACAAAATAAAATGGCAAGCGTGGATAGAGGGTGACGGGGATTGCGCTTTTATTGCCATCACATTGGATTAGTCGAAGTCGAATTTTGAATGTTGAATGTTGAATGTTGAAGTATGTGTTGTATTTTCACTTTGCGTGCATTTCCGGCAACTCGCAAGAAAAGATGCGAAGATTGGCAAGCAGATCAGCACTGGCGGCAATTAATAAATGACACTCGCAGATGCAGCCCTTCCACGGAGAGAGAGAGAGAGAGAGATAGAGAGATAGAGAGATAGAGAGATAGAGAGAGCCCGAAACCTGAGATAAAGTTCATTAACTTGTGTACACGTGTGGCACTTGGCACGTGGCATCGACTTCACCATCAGCTGAAACTGCGCACTGCTCCCAGCGAGCTCTCGTAAGTGGCTCATAATTCATAGACGGCACAATCAATCTTCTCCGTTTCACTTCGACTTCGGCTTCGACTCTTTCATTCATTTGCATGCATCTGCTGCTGGCTGGCTCATTTGTAATGGTCAAGGGATGACACTGAAAATGCGTACGCAAAAATCCGCATCCATTTGTAAACAGAGCGTCAAAATGTTTGCAGGCTGCATAAATATTAATGAATAATTGCTATAATCGTGAGTTATTCTGTTTCGGTCACACTGTATATTCTTTGGCCATGTTTATAGATTTTCTGTCAGACAGACAGATTTTTGGCCTACTTATTTTGTTGCAAGTTTCCGCAGAGTTATTGCCCGAGACAAATTTGTGTGGCACGTGCTTTTGCGACAATTACAAGAACTAGCTGAATGAAAGTTACTCAGTCGAAACGTGACTGAAAATATTGTTCACTTCAGAATATATGCAATCAGTTGTTATATTAAGGCATGAACATTAATTGCTCGTAGAACATGTCAAACCAATAACTTATAATTTCATCGAAAATGGGACTAATTTCAATTACGTGAATGGGAGGTCATCGGATGTGTGTTCATCATCAAAGACTAATTTATAGAGTGCGCTTATCAATAAATAAATCATTTTATCTGTAAGGATGTTTGCGACCGATATGTGCAGAAAAACTGTATGAATTATTAAAATGCTATTACATTCATTTTATACAGAGTCTCATAAATTATAAGTTATGCAGCTTTATCTAAACCCTCATCAATTTAAAATGATTTATTTCCCTTTTTTAATCAGTTATTTTGTAACGATTCATTGTTGTATTTTGCTATTTTTATTTGACTCGTTTTTCACATTTTCGCGGTAAATTCAAATATGTTTTGAAATGTTGGCACACTTTATTTAAATATAAATACAAACACGTTCATTTTGTTTCCACTTAAACAAATATTTCACAACTATTTCGATTCAAATTGGAATCGCACTTTCCATAATTGCTTTTATCAATGCAATTCTCAGACCACTGCACAGTATGCACTACATGTTTATTTGTTTTTTGGCTAATTGGTTAACTGCATTATTTACGAGTCTTTCACGAGTATGACAACATATATCTATTATATCTATATCTATTTATAGTTTAAATTTCTCGACGTCTGTTCTCGGTGGAAAAAGTGCGCAAATGTGTTAATTTTTATTGCTCAGCCGCATTGTCGCGCTCGGATATTTGTTTATTTAAGAGTGAATATATATTCAATGATTTCTACACACACGGTTCGACTCTGGTTATGTGGTCTGACTTTGATGTGGGTTTCTAAAAATACACGTTTTAAAGTGCCTTCTGTTTGCCAAATGATTTGTCTTTCATCGACAACGACTTGGATTTTTGGCTGCCTTTTGAATTCCATATTAATTTTGATTATTCCAGCTAAAATCGCACCTTGTCCTTGTCCAACTTTTTCTTTGCGTCTCTTTTCCCATATTATGTGCTGCGTCAAGTTTAATGAACATCGCCACAGCTGGAAGTGAAAATGTGCTTTTCATTGCGCACCAGACGTCTCGGCGATGCCTCTGAACTTGGCCCTCGTCTGATTTCTGAGAAACACGTACCACATAAAGTATGTTCAATTTTATTTGTATTCAGCTCTGGTAGAAGGCATTCAAATACGACTGCGTCAAGGTAGTGGCATTTGCGTGTTTGCCAACGATTACACAAATATTATTAGGCTTTGTAGGGTATGATATCTTTATTGGACAGACTTCAAGTCATAAATTGAAGCACGAACGGACTTCGTAAGCAAAATGTTTATAAATAAACTGCATATGTCTGTATTTATACCACATCATTATTTCAGATAATGAGGATATAAGAGTGTATTTAAAAACCAAGGTCTGGAAATTATTTACATTTTATTTAAAAAAGACAAGAATAAATAGTTAACTAAGGCAGATAGCAGCACAGAGCACGTGTTCCGAGCTTTATTAAGATATCTTTTGTAGCTCAGAAGTCAGTTCGAATATAAGCAGACAGGCGGATTAAAAAGAAATAAATAAATTGTATCCGAAATTTATGTTTGGATTTAATTAAATCTCTTTCATATATTATTCGGAGAGCAGTGACAGAAGGACAAATTGTTAGGATAATCGTGCAAGTTGCGTATAAGTGCCTATGAGGGAAAACTGCTTTTAAAACTCAATAGTTGGAAACACTTCTCTGTAAGGACACTCTCTAGGCAAAAAATCTTAAAAATAAAATATTTTACAATTTTGACCTTTTTCAATATGAGCCTGAGTATAATTTTAATTAATTTAATTTTCAAATATAAACATTGTTCAATGTAAGTTTTGAAATCGTTTCGAAGCTTCGCAGTGCAACTCAGAGCTTACATAATGGCTGGCAGTCTATCAATAAGGCTTAAATACCCGCATAATTAGTGATACAAAATTTGGACGTAGAATATTAATCTGAATTACGAATTAATCCGAAATTGGCAATAGGAAATGTCCAGGCTTAGGAAGACATCAGGAGCTAACTTCATCGTGCGAGGACTAAGTCGTTGAAAGTGGAATATCTTTTATCAGTAATATATTCAACGTTAAATAGGCAGCTCATTTCCAAAGACCTTCCTAATACGCGAGTACACAAAGTTGACCTTTAATTCCTGACTACATCATTAGGTTCAATCCGCTTACCTTTGCTCCCCCTGCGTCCATTTAAAAGAAACTTGTGTTCGTCCTGAATGAAATGCCACCCAATGAGCCGCATAATAAACAATTAATTAAGGTGCTAAGCACTAATAAACAAATAAGGCAACACCCTCCTCCGTCTATAAATATCCACAATCAAAACAGCCTGCCGCAATTTGCCCAAACCCAATGCCAGTGCTCAGCAATGTGGATTATTTAATCAGGGTAGCTTTTGGCCACATTCAAGCACAAGCCAAGTGTTATTGACTGATGCGATCTGGTGTCATGAATTTAACGTTGAAAGGAAATTAATTATAAAACACCTTTTGTTCATAATTTTAGCGAATCCTTTGTCCTTTTCATCAGCTGCGACGCCTTCTCAATCTGCTGACTCTCGGATTCTTCCCCTGTAGCAGCTGCCTATTGAACCCAAATGCTTTGCTCATAAACATTAATTTTTTCGTACCATGAACCTGTATTTGAAAGTGCTTAAAAGGGGTATAATGATTTTGTTAAAATTTATTTAACAGGTACAAGGAAGTATACCCGACCTTACAAAGTATAGATAGATTCTTCATGAGGATCAACGGGCGAGTGCATATCGCCATATGAACACGTGGATCTCATAGACTATAACAGTTGGAGACTTCAAATTTACAATTTATATACATTTTATCGATAACTGTCTGCGTTTTTCATATATCGATACCTTTCGATTTTCCGATATCAATAAAAGCAACAATTTTAAATGGATATAAGAGACACCCAAGTAATCGTCAAAAATGTATTGTCATATTGTTCTGTTAAAGGCAAATTTGGCAATACAACAAATATATATTTAACAGCTGCGTTCAGGGTATATCGCAGTACAACTCAATCGACTACAGCATTCTTACATGCTTTTTTTAAGTGGAGGAGGTGGTTGCCCCAAGGTGTTTGATTAACAACAGTACTCGGTAGAGTTCAATGTTTTGAATGCTCCGGTGAGCTGTCAACAACTGCCGTTTAGTGTTTCCAGGTCGCCAATTATGTGCACCGTTAGTCAAATGAGGCATGGTCGCAAGAGGTCGTCACCCACTGCGGCGTGTGGCGGAAACATTTTGCAATTTTCGTTTCAACAATAGAAAGCAATTACAAAACAAACTCAACTCTAAATAAGAGTGTGGAAACAAGGCAAATAAAGTGTAATGAAGGGGAACAATGGCGTTGCACGCGCGGCAACACTGATATGCATGTTGCGCGAATGGGTGCGTGTGTGTGTGTGTGTATGCGTGCGTGTGTGTGTGTGTGTGTATGCGTGCGTGTGCGTGTGTTTAATGATAATAATATACACATGTTTGGGCGGGCTGATGGCAGGTGTTGACTCTGGGTTGATTGGATACGATTGAATTGATTTGTGGTTGGCGCATTGAAGTTAAAAATGATAATAACAATAAGTCAGAAATATCTTAGGCAAGCTTGTTGAACAGCAGTTCACACAAAAGTGTTTAATTAAATAATAAAAAGTGTACAGTTTATATTAATCATGTAAGTAACTAAATAACTGTGCTTAAGCTGCACTAAACACAGAAAAAATATCAATTAAGAATGCCATCTAGCAAATAATTAAATCCAAATATTAAAAGTACCACAAGCTAAGTCACGGGATACATCGATAATCCGTTAAAGATGAGATTCAAAATCAATATACCATAATGCAAATAATTGTGCTACTCAAACTGTTGTACTTCGTATTAGCATGAATCCTTTTGAGTATTCTGTAATCGTGTACTTAATTCAGAGTTCAATTTGTAGGGAAGATTACTAGGAACCGTCTCTAATAGTTTTTTCAGCAACACCCATTCACAACTCCCGTATCAAAAGCATAAAATATTAAGTTTTATTCCTTATTTAATTTATGTTGTAATTTTTGTATTTTTCTGCTTTGGATATTAGTTCACATTAACTAAATAAAATAAATACTTTATAAATGTTTGTATGGGCTTCAACGAAATTTAAAAATACAAAAATAAAATATATATACTATTTATTCAAAGGTTTGAATAGATTACTGAAATGAGTGGTATAAGATTCTTCTTATTCCTGCCACATAATACAACTAATCATATTGATTAAGAAAGTATATTTGCATATATATGTATATTAAGTTATGTAATTACAGGTTATTTGGCTCACCTTTCTGGGTGCTTAGAATAATTAACTATCAGACTGTCATTTCCATGCTCTTTTAATTGCTCCACTTGTCATTAAGCTAAGATTTTGAGATTAGCCTGCCAACTGCACACTCAAATATTCCACGCTAAGAAGCCTCGTTGCAAAATGGACTTCTCCTTGTTGCCATCTTCTTCTTCTGTTGGCATTGAGCATACGCCGCGTATGTTTGCACTCCTAATTGCAATGGCGGACATAAAGCGGCTACTCGCGTTCAGCCAACAATGCAGCTCATGCTGACACCAAGTGCCGCCCAGGTGCGTCGAGGAGGCGAAGTCAAATTAAAGTCACTGAGGCCCGCTAAACTAGCAAAATACGCCATAAAATGCAGCCAAACGGATGTCGCCGACGTGAAAACTTTGTTCAGTTTATTGTTGACTCGAGTCGACGCTATTTCCGGCATTTGGGCGACAACGTGTAACTTGTAGCTTGCAACTTCAACCTGTAGACAGTTTGTTTTATGATTCAACGAGGCGACGAGCGTTGTTTGCCATGGACTTCCTCTAATTTGTTCGCTATCCTGTCGTGGAAATGTGCGAAACAGCTTTGCGCTAAGAGTCGCAGTGTTGGTTTTTTGGCTAACTACTTGATAGAGATTCTGGCTGGCTGCCTCGTTGTTTTCTTGATGCCGGCAATTAGCCAGTGAAGTCAGTTGGATGTGTTAGTTAGCTGAAAGTTTTTGGTGTATATGTCAAAAACATGTAAAGAAGCTTGCCAGTGCCATCAATCATTCAATCCCAAGACAGCCTGTCGATTTACAAATAACTTCCCTAGGAAAAGCTCTTCAGCAATGTTTGCCTAATTGACGGCTCTGTTCCACTAATAAGCATAATCAATCTTATGAGCAAAGACAAATCATTATTAGGCAGATATCTGGCCAATTATTGTTAGGCTCATAACTTTCTAGCAACACATTATTAACACCCTTCCAATCTAGAAGCCTGTTTCCGCATGCCGGCAATGCTTTCATTTACTTTATTTTCTAGGCAAGGCTCTTTACACCGGAAACTCAATTTTATTTAAATTTCTTTTTGCTTAAAATGACTGTTACTATTTAAAAAATAATATTTAACAAGACTTTGCATAAATGTGTGCACATATTTACTTATAATGAAAATATTAATATGTTAAGCGATTCATATTTACATAAACATAATAATCGTAATTGGCTTATGATTATGTATATACATATACTTCACATCATATATATATATTTTTGTCTTAATATGTTTTCTTTTTAAATTTCAAAATCTTTATTTTCTGTTGCAGCAGGCTAGTTGCTTGCCATTCACATTTGCTCGTCGTCATGTTGCCAGATAAGTTCGATTAGTTGTTTCCACATGAGCGAGTAGCCACCTTGTCAGAACACGTGGGAGATGTTTAAACGTATCTGGCAGCACCAATGTTGCCCACCTTAACAAATAACTTACTTTGAGCTTTAATGAAGTTAGTTGGTATGTTTTGAATGTTTTTTAATCAGGCACCTATATTTTCCAAAAGTATATCTGTATTTTTGTGCACTTTTTCGCCTTCGTCATTTGAGTAATAACAATAATCCTGAAATCCTTTTGTTAAATAACAGTCCTAATCACTGGCATTTTTGTACCTTGCGATATAAATGGCTTGTCTACTCGATATGGAATGAGTAAATTAAGCAGATTTAATTATGTAATTGTTTTTAATATTCGTAAGTTAATTCACTTACTAACTAACCTAAACTAATTCACTTCATATATTTATTAAGTCATTTTGGCAAACAATTATTTATGTAAATGTTTTAAATATTGACAATTTAATTAACATACATTTATTACATACATATACATTTTTTGGCAAACATGAATGCGTGCATGACAAAGCGAAAAAGTATTCCCATTGACACATTCAAATTATTATTCAATTTATTTTTAATTTGGGAAAATAAATGTAATTCTTGTATTGTTTGCGTGCAAAGAAGGAATTTAAATGAAATTCTTATAAATGCAAAATGGCTGAGTAAGCGAATTCAATTTAATTAAGTCCCTGCTTCCTTTAGTCTCGACATTCATAATCATTTCCATTTTAAGGGTCTTAACCACGAGCGCCCTTCGTCTTGGCAGACAGACCCACAAAAGGTACAACAAATATCAACTGCAAATGATGTGCGCTGCTTGTTAGCAGACATCATCAAGGATAACAACCGCTACAGCTATAGCTGTAGCTGAGTAAAATCAATAAAAAAAGCATTTTCATTTCGACTGTCATTAAGAACGAGTTCTACACACAATGCACCACATTTATTTTCATGTAAACCGAGTCTTTACAAGATGCCAAAACTATTTCATAAACATTGAAAACACGTCGCATTTTTTGCGCTTAAGTGTGTAATAAAATGTAATAGCCCGGCAAAAGGACGTTGCAATATTGTTCGCCATGCCCACAGACACACATAGTTACACACACTCACACACATAGACAGAGAGAGAGGGAGGGAGAGGGAGAGAGGAAGTCATGTTACTAGCAACTCAATTAAAACACTTCATTAACACATGCTGTTGAGTTGAATAGTGAAAGCAAATCCTTCAGCTCACATGTAGCTTCTAAGCACTATATTTAATGTTAAAATGCTCTCGTTATTTTTTGTTATGTTTGTTTAGGTATGAAATTCAATTGTGAGTGCATGCTATGAGTTTATGGCCTCAAAACTGTACAGCAATCATCCACCACGGAGCACTTATTTTTTTGTGGCTCTACAAACATTTGCAAACTTTTCAGCAGTCTTTTATTTAAGCATTTGTTTGCGTGTTGAATTATGGCCAGACGGTCATAAATTATAACGCGCTCGCCATTAAAAGGTTTGAGTAAACATGCAATCACGTTTAGGCCAACAACAGTTGCAAGCCAACAAACAGCAGCCAATTAGTCATTGAAATGGGAAACAAAAACCCACACACACACTAATACACAGCCACACACATACACATTCTATGTGTTTATTGAAAACGCATAATTAAAATACACACAAAAAGCTAAATAGAAGCCAATTATTGTTCATTTAGTTGTTGAAAATTACCGGACAAGTCGTTAATTAAAATATCACCAAGGCATATAAAACAGTGGTGAAATCTATTATTGAATGTGTTACTATTGCTAAATGGCGTAAATATTTCCAAATATGTAAAAACTCTTTAAAATGTATATAAATTTAACTTATATATATTTAAATGTGTTAGGCAATTAATAATTAATGCACCATTTACAAGCATTATCGCGCAGTTTCCAAATTGAGTCTTAAATATATCATCAAACTTGTTTTATTACTTAAATAATTATTAAGCAGATTTTTAAAAATCATTTTCAAACTGTTCGGAAAATGTGTGATGGGGGGTTTCTCTCGATTTTCGCCACTTTTATATAAAATTTTTCAGAACTAGTGCTTACTTTGATCACTGTAAGATTTAAGCAATGAGTGCGGGATTGTTGATTGAAATTTATTTATTTATTACTTAATAATCTCTGCTATAACAAGTGAGAATTTAGTTGAAAACAGTTGACGAATAACCTTCTTGTTAGCCTTTAAAATTGTTTCCTGTTGCTAACGGTGGGGGTGGGCGTGGCCGGTGCCAACCTTTGAGGGGCGTCTCCAACCAGATACGTCTCCAACAAGATACTAACCTATTTTGGTGACTGTAGCTTCAAAGACTTATATTCAAATGAGTTTCCAATCAGTGATGATCGATTCTATTTGATTTCTAGGCTCTAATCTCTTTTTCTAAGTCAAATATTTTAATTTTCAAGCTTTATAATAAGCTTCTCGGACAGCAAAACATTAAACAAAACCAATATATTCTTATGCCTTGATTGTCGAAGTGTAAATAGTAGCGTTAGGTAAAGTTTCAGATTCGTATCTCTAAACTTTTCGAAGATTAGATTTAAAAATAAATATTTTTCATTAAATGTTATGAACTTCATTTCAAAGTTAGTATGGCAAGCTAAATATTTTTTTACAATATGGTAACACATTCGACATTCTTCAGATGTGCGTTATTAAAAGTTATGTTTAAAATTGCAATTGCAAAAAATTGTTAAATTTACAGAAAAATTCGAAACATTTACGCCCAAATCTTCTGTTTTATTTAAATTAAAAGTTAAATGTTCAGCTAAAAATGATGTAAAAAAGTTAATTTTGAAATTATAATGAAAGATTATTTATTATATTTTGATTAATTACTATTTTCACAACTCCTTCTTTAAGGCTTTGTTAAATCCAAGAAGAGGCTGCGAAACCTTATCCAATTATGAAAACTGTATTTGCCAAAGACAAACGCAGCTGAATTGTGCAGCCTCTAAAACTAGCTGCCAACATGCAGCAATAACTCAAAAACACTTCACACAATGTTGTTTCCTTACACACACATACACACACACACATATATATACACCCCCACAATCACATACTGCAATCAGTTTGGCAGAAGTAGAGCTGCATCGCAATTGTAGCATACAAATGAGCGCAATTTGAGTAAAATCTTAAGTTGAAGATCAACTGCAAACACAGTTAACAAATAAGTCTGCGAATTTTCATGAATGTAAATACAAATGACAAAAATTGCATTTCTGCTGTGAGTGTGAAATACATCTGAAATCATTGGGATGGCTTTAACTTTTTGCTCGCAGCAATTACCAAAATGTGGGAAATTGTAAAAGTATAATAAATATTCAATTTTAAGCCACATTCCCTTTTAAAAATTCTTGACCTTAACCATATGTGTAAATTCCACCTTGATATGCCAAAATTCAACCATTGACAATTTTTTAATTGCAAATCGCTGTGATATACGAGTGTAGAGAGCACAGACCCAGAATCACAATTCATTTCTGTTCTATCCGCTGAAATATAATATAAATCGGAAACACCTTCACCGAGGCCACATTGTAAATCTTTGCATACATTTTTTCTTCACATGTGGATATCATGTAAGGTGTCCAATAAAGGTTGCATCTCTTGTGGCATGGCAGCTGCTGGAATGCCAAGGGAAATGTGTATGTAAACATGCAACGTATGCTGCCCCCACACATCAAATGCATGCTTACATATTAAACCTCAACCTACGCCAAAATTCGGTTGATGCTCTCAGGAAATGAATGCATTACTCTTACTCTATTATTACACTTCCCCAAACATACATGCAAATAATGTGAAAGACGACTTGAGTGCATTTTACTGTTGCGTTGAAAATATGTCCGGTGTAAGAATAACAGCTATGCCCTCATTTCTAGAGAATAGCTATTCAACCCATTAATTTATTTTATTTAAATCATCTGCCTCGTTCTCATATAACATGTTACATGTAGAGCTTTATATATGTTATATGTTGAAGCTTTTCTCAGTAGTATACAAGGCAAATTTTGCAAGAGGCAACAACACATTTGAAAAATATTGCTCCATCTCAACGTATTTTTTTCCAACCCTCATTCAGTCTCCCACTGCGACTAAGTCCTCTAACAACACAAACAACCTTTTTCGAAAAAGAGCAAACAAAATAACCTCTTCTATCATAAATCGTTCATATTGAAAATTGCGAAGACCAATTTTCTTATATCTTTTCCCTCGTTTGAACCAGCTGGAAAACTTTCTCTGTTAATAATTAATAATTGGAATTTTTAATTGTGATGAAAAATGTATCTACCCAACTGGAAATGGATGTAAAATATAAAATAGAACGAATAAAAAATTCAACTGTTAACTGACCAACAGTGCAACAACAACAATTACAAATCTTGGAAGCGTTAATTAAAATGTGTGGTTCTAAAACCTGTATTAATTTCTTTATATGCATACAGCTTTGCTGTCTGCTAAAACAAAGTGTGGCTGTAAGTGAAAATCAATTTCCAGTAGATTTCCACTTTCCCTTTGAACCACTCCTACGCATACCCGATGGACAAAGTTAACAAAAAAATCAATATTCAATGCAATTACGCATCGCCTTTCGGTTGAGTGGGCGTGTCAACGTCGGGGTGTGGCGGCAAAAATTAGCAAAGTTCGCTTTTTACTAGCAGTAGTGAAATATCCATGCAATCAAACATCAGGTAAGGTTGAGCAACGGCTGCGTAAAAAGTGATAAAGCTCATTTAATTACGTGGCAGAAAATCATTTCCTGCTTGGGTTTATTTCAGCAAATGTGTTGAAGAGAATTGTATGCTTAAGTTATGACCAGTTTGAAAGTGAATAACTTTATAACATTCGAAAAATACTAATACTAAATCATCCGATATGCAAAGCCTAACAGGAAAACTATCTGGACAATATTAAGTTTAAATTACATAAGTCCAATTCGGTCCCCCTCATTCTATCTATCAGGCATCTCATCTACCAACATGTATAGCATATATAACTTAATTAAATATTAAAATGTTTAAGAACACACAAAAATTATAAATCAGTATTATTATTAGCAGAGCTGAGAGCAGAGCTTATATTATTAATTGTAATATTACATGTACACAAATATATCATAGTTAATATTAATGAAAATACAATTTATATGCTCTGCACGGCATTTTATTATTATTCACAGTCTATTATTTGGATTAGTTCAGATGTATTTATTAACTGGCTTATTATTTCCGCCCACTGACTGAAGTTGTCTATTCATTTTTGGTAATTTAATTTGCGTAAACACCATTTGAACAACATAATTTGATACGCTAGCACACATAGGATTGTAGGGATTTTCAGTAATGATGTGCTCTTTAGCCACATCAATAGCCAACGAACAAAAAAAAAATCCAACTCATTAACTTATTGTAATCCCCTCATAATCCCCACGTTGCTCTTTGAGCTTTGTATTGTGAATTTAACTCACGTTTTACGAGCTCTCTCTCAGTATGCGTGGGCTCAGTAGAACTGATGAATAGGACTACACACAATTGGGAAGAATATAGACTCTAGCTGCCACTAAGCTAATTAAAGTATTGAAGTTTTGTCTAATTTGGTGAGCATGGTGTAGCACACAGTTGTTATTGTTATTCGTCCTTGTTGATGGGCTTAGTGGCTTTTATTAGCATTGGACGAAGAAATAGCAATTAATTCCATTAGCGTCAACATCGTTGTCCTGGCTCCCATTGCCATTACCCCCGCTACCTCGGCTGGCGCGTGGACACATTAAAAGTAAATATTAAAGACCACAATAACAACTGGCTTGACGAGCCAACGTCAAGGCATGTGGGTAACCAGGGAACGCCGGATGTGGGAAGGCTAAGAAGCGCTTTTCAATTTATCAAATCAAATGCCCAAGTGCCCTGAATCAGTACAACTTTTAAATTACCATTAATAATTGTGAACCTCATGCTAAGGCAAAATGGGAGTCGAGGCAGCAAATGGCAATCAAACCAAAAAAGCAGTGCGCAATAAAAAAGCTGAATTTGATACCGCTGCCAAATCGGCTAATACGCAAATAAAAAGGCTATTTTATTCCACAAAATGCCCAGTACCAAAAATGGAAGTTTTTTTGCTACCAGGGGCAATTACATTAGGTGGTCATTTTATTTTCGTTGTTTCCTAGAAATCAATATAAAAACCCGAGGAATTTATTTTAGGCTATGAAAACAAATTTTCATATTTAATATATGTTAAAATAACTAGTAAAACACTTATTTGCTAACTTATTGTAGACTACAAAATTAAAGTTACGAATTAAATTAAACAAATTTAATCGGGAGAAATTTAATTCAAATTTTAAAATGAAAGAGAAAATAATAAAATAAAGGATATAATAATTATAGAAATATTGCGTGTAAGTCGTTCAATGATAAAAATACAGTCGTTCAATATTTTAAATGCTTAACTTAAGCTGATGACTTAAACAAATGTTTAATTATTCAAATGACCTCTGATTGCAGCCCAATATATTCCAAGTAATTATATAAAAGTGTATATATTTTTGTTGGTTAATTAATATGTGCAGCCATTGTGTTGTCTGTCAGTTTGAATATATGAATCATATTTTCATTGCCTCAATTTATTCTTTCCACCACAAATGACAGCTGTTTTCTGACGTGGAATGTGTCAAAAATTACATGTGACAAGTTCTGACAAAATAGTTTCAGTTGTTTACACGCAAATTACATAAATTATTCATCACACATACATTAAACAGACTAACACTAATCCTCGCTGATGAATACAAGCTGTAAGCCAAAATAAATATGCTTTAATTATCCGTGCCTTTGGTTACAACATTTATTTAGCCAACTTATGTTGCAATAGCCGTTGTTGATTTTTGTATATGCAGTTCAAATTGAATTGATGAGTTTTCCAGAACCAATTAACCTGATCGACTTTTGACAGATGCCCAAAGCCGACCGCTTATTGGAAATACACTGGCCATCCGAGATAGATATCAAGGCCGTTGCACAAAACATGTCAATGGACATAAATAGCAATTGACAATTAGCAGGCAGACAGTCCGGACAGACAGTCCGTAGTCTGCTCCAGTATCGAGCTGTGTGATTTATGGCATTTGTTGTTAATTTGTCTTGCCAATAGAGCTGCTGCTTTATATATATATATATATGGCTGCCTTCTGCAAACAAAAGCCAAATAGTTGCGTACCCAATGCGTATGCGTGATATACGGCATACAATGGCTATTGAGCTTAGGTCAACTGTTTGTATGTATGAGTGCCGGCATTTCGCCTATTTAAGCCGCCATTGAGTTATGGCCTTCAAGCATAAGCCACAAACCAAACGGTTTTGTGGACAACTCCCACTGGGGTAGGGAAAGAGGCAGATTAAATCTAAAACCTAAAAGCTAAAAAAAGCGCCATGAAGACTTTGCTTTAAATTTAACATTTAAATTTTCAGGAAAACAAACGATTATTTTTTTAAGTATACCTCGTTGACATTGTTGAATACCAAAAAATATGCGTAATTCAAAGCACATATTTAAATTGAAAATTAGTCCATGATTAACAACACAAAAATTACAGTATTAAATCTAATTTATTTAGCAACATGCAATTAAAAATTTAAATTTTCAGAAATCAATTCAATTTAGTAGTTTAAATAAAATACGATTAGATTTAAATTATTTTTGCAGTGCATAATGAATCCATTTGTAGTGAACTTTATGGCCAATAAATGGCACTGCATGCAAATATAGACGCAGCATAAGTTAGGGAACACGTTTCTCCTGATTGGTTCGAGCTTCACTCTTTTCGATAACTGTAGTTAACATAATTGGGATCAACCACAATACAATGACAAAAGGCTAATCTCTTACAGTGCCTCCGAGCAGGTGACCACAACACGTGTGCACGACAAACAATTACTGTGTCATTGCCAGAGCGGGTCCTTTGCAAGGTGTTCGTAATTATATGTGAAACTTGTTGAAGGATTTAATTATGATGTGTTTGCACAGAACCTACTCAAGCACACCCACACACATACGCACTCACTTTGCCATGGCTGGTTGGGCAGGTTGTTGTTGCTGCTGCTGCTGTTGCTGCTGTTGCTGCTGTGCCTTGACTTGTAGTGGCTTTCATGTTTCTGCTCCAGCTGCAGCTGTTGTTGCTGTAAGTGCATGATAATTGGCGTAAATAGCAAAACAGCAAATTGCCATTAACTATTGGAAAAATGTGCGCTGCTTTCAGTCTGCTTGCAATGAGTCGAGTGCTGTTCGAGACTGGTTCACTGCTGCTGCTGCTGCTGTGTAGGTGTCATGTGATTACGCGAAATGCAATTAAAAATATTTAAGCTGCAGCAACATACACAGCAACAGCAACAGCAGCAGCAGTTGCTGCCACACCAGTACACCAGCAGCAGCAGAATAAGCGTTTATTAAAGCACTCGATCAGCTTAAAGCAAAACGTTGTCTTTATTTTTTAATGGCCATCATCTTTGCTTATTTTTCAAGCTTAACTTGCAACGCTTCCCTGTTGGTTTTTTGTTACTGTTGCTGTTGCTGCTGCTATTTCTGTTTCTTTTGCCGTTGGTTGTGTGCTCTGCTTATTATTGGCTGTAAGCTGGGGATTTTGAAGTGTGTTTACTCTGCATTTTTGCAGCAGTAGCTATTAATTAACACGTGCCTGTCCTTGCTGTGCCTGATACTTTTTTGTGGACAGCAGCTTACACTTAATAAGTCGCAAACTCAGCAGGTGGATTAACAAAGTGATAGCTTGTAATAACGATGGAGCTTACACCAAGCGAAACAAATATAAAAGTGACACACATTTGCGTATTTAAATTAACTATATTATTTTTCATATTTAAATCACTAAGTGATGGGCTGGCTTAACATGTACACTCGACGCTCTGCAAATCCATGTTTTTAGGGACTTCCGCCCAATATTTCTTTCGAATATAAATGTTGCCAAAATAAATATTAATATTTTTCTGGAAAGGTTTCGTTTTGAGCTTAATTATCTCGAGTTCTATTGAAATGAAAAATGACGGGGAGAAAAACAACCTGAAATTACTGCACATTAGTTTTATGGAAAATCTTATCATTAATTACATTGTGCAAGGCACTAGTCATGTTGAGTAAATGAAAGCAAATTTTATTAGAGCTATATTCAAAAATAAACAAGAAAAAGCGGTTAATTTTGGCACACCGAAGATTAAATACCCTGACCGGAGTTAATCCGCTGAATAGTGTTTGTTTCCCTTCCCGCTATTCCAGTTGGAGGTTAAGCTTTGAACTGATTATTTAAAATATCTGGACAGAAGGATGTGGCTATACCGACTCGCATTGTGATGCTGCCCAAGAATATATTTTCTTTATGGGGTCTCCTTTAATTCGTTGCAAATCTAACAACAAATTTAAAAAAAAAAAAAAAAAACAAAATGTAAATAAATAAAATCGTAAGCACATTTTTTATATAATATTACCCCAAGCAGATGATATGAAAGAACAGCTAAGTTCTTTGATTAAGCAGAAAAAGAAGCAAATTAAAGCTTTTGTGTACAAACTTAGAAAAGATTCATTCAATCTGTAAAGCCCAAATCAGCTTTTTATCTAATAGACCACTTCTAATCTTTGTCAGCTGCCAAGCAAAACTTGTTACAAATGCGCATAGTTTAGAATAATTTGAAAGAATTGTTTAAATTATACGAAAAGCGCACACAAGCACATAGTGAGTAAAAAAAAACATTGCATAATTTGGGGGAGCTTAGTTCGGCACACGCCATAAGCGCATTTTAAACAGCCGCAAAAAGCCAGAAAGAGTCTGAGCCAAAAAGACGTTGCAAGCTGCGCCACTTGAAGCTCAACTGGTGCTGCTTATGTTAATTTACATGTCTGATGGCCTTACAGCTGAGGCTAAGCATCTACTCACCTGCAGGCGGAGCTGAAGGCGTGGCAAGAGACATGTTGTGACTAATGCATAAAAAATATATATATATTATGTACATGTAATTTATACATATATATGTATGCAAAGCTACGCGCCTGAGCCTATACCTATATATATATATATATATATATACTATATATACTATATACACTCACAAAAAATATCGCCCTATAATGAAAGTCGCCCTAAAAAATATAGAGTTTTTCTTGTCTATTTTACAAGGGAGGAACAAACATTTGAAAACTTTCCCTAAATCAACAACTCCAAAATTATGGCGATTTTAAAAAAAAATTGTTCTAATATATTTTCAATAATCAACAAATTCATTTATAAAAAGTTTAATTGCAGGCCAAAATTAAAAAAAAAATGCTTTCTAAAATTGTGAAACAAATAATGGAATTTTTGAGTATTTTTGAAATTGTGAGTAGCTCAGCGAGAAGTCAGTCACATTAAATTATACACATTTCTAAACTATATGAAACGTTTGTATATTTGGAACCTAAAAATACAAATGTTTATTAATAGTTATAAGTACAAGAATTTATCTGCGGTATCCTATGTAGAAAACAACATCCTGGGAATTAAACATATTTTTTAAAAATTTTAGAATAATTCACCATGAAGCTTAAAAATAAGGAAACTCGTTTTTAGAACGCCTGAAAAGTATAAATATTTTTTAGCGCAAAAAGTACTTAGTTGATTTTTTTTCTGAGTGTGTCACTATGCCTATGCATTTGAGAGAGCCACGCCCACCTCTTTGGCATCCCTGCATGAGCAGCCGCGCGTGTTTTATGGCCAAACAAAATGAGTTTCTCGCATGCCTGCTCAACCTCTGCTCTGCTCAGCTCAGCTCAGCTCTGCTCTGCTCTGATGAAGCCAAATGCATCTGCATTACGTGACTCTGTCGAGCAATGGAATGGAAGGTGGGAGTTGGGATGTGGTTAAGTTGGCTTTTATCCGGCATTCGGCAGTTGGCTGTTGGCAGTTGGCAGTTGGCAGTTGGCAGTTGGGCGCCATAATTGAGATGAATATAGTTTGCATAAAAATGCAAATTGTCACATATCCTGCACATTTCTATTTAGTTTTGTACATTTACCGCCGCCGTCGGCTCACATTGCAAATTGTTTGCGGCTTATCCCTCCTGTGGCATCTCTCTATACGTTATTTGGCCGTGTTTTACCATACTAAATACCGGCATTGTTACCGAGCCACGAGCTCCCAACTAAATGGCTGGCAATTTGTTTAGCTAACGATTGTTTGAATTTATACTGCGTAATGCAACTTTAATTGAAATGCAACCAAGCGAAAATTCACGTTGCGTGAGAGACTCGGCAATCGTTGGCTCATTGTTCTTTGGCTGCGCAATCGTTAAAGCTAGCTAGATTTACGTGATATGACCAATTAATTAAAGCCCATCAGTGCCCATTCCTTCCAAGCCTTAACTTTAAATAATACTGAAGCTATCCTAAATAAAACTATATTTTCTTTTTTAAAGTATCTCTTGTGACATAGCACGAGAAATGTTAGCTGTCAAAAACCTATATGCAAGTATATTATATGACCACACAAAAAGAATATGTTATTTTTCGCTCGACAGGGCATAAATCAGTGATTCATTTTAAAAAGAAATTTACGGCCCTTTGCACATTAATATGCCTTGTCGGTCATAAATGCGGAACAAAAACATGCATGGAAAACTAAATAAGATGTACAAAGAAGAGGATAACCAAAAAAAAAAATACTAAAAAGCAAACACGACAACAATAGCAACAGCTTTAGCCAAAAACTGGTACAGATAATCAGGATACGTGCAATGGCGTCAGTCTGTGGCCGCGAGGCTCTTAGCAATGTCAAATAAAGCCCAAGAGAGGCCCAGACAAGAAGTCAGACAGAACATTTCACATATGTCTACAAATGTCAGAGTGTGAGTGTGCGTGTGTGTGTGTGTGTGTGAGCGAGAGTGTGTACATACAAAGAACAGCACATCCACACATACACACAAAGGGTCTGCTTTGTTTGCTTGCCGGATGGCAACTGGCGCCATTTTGTCGCCGCTGGACATTGGCCTGATTGTGTTAAGCGTGAGCAAAACTCAACTCAAATGCTCGCAAATTGTTTAAACAAAGTTACTTAACTTTTTACATTATATGCAGGGTCTAAAGCCCCCATGTGTTGATTGAGATAGGAATGCATTAGTGGTGACAGGCTGACAAAGACAAATTATTTTCCTTATAAAATATATATTCAAATATTTTTCTGTTTCAGTAAACGGTAAACTAAAGTTTTTGAAGGCAGTTAAATTATAAATAAATTTAAAAACCAACGGGCAAGTAAAACCATTAAAAAAAATTGGCTTAAGGAAAAGAATCGATTCATTGTTGCAAAGTGAGTATTTCAAGAATAGTCTTCACCTTCATAAATAATTTAGAATAAGTTGAACTTATCAATTCAATAACGACTTTGTCAGCAATTTTGAATATCAAACTTAATTTAGACTACTCTCCGTTAAAAATTAATTGTAGAAAATCACATTATCTTTGGCGACCAGGAAAACTCACCATATTATTCACAAAGTATATAGTCTTAAGTCTTTTATTATGTGAAGTGTGGATTGCTTTCAATCCTAAAGTGTGACAAATTTGGAAGATGGATGGTTTCTTTGTCTATTAGACTGATTGGATTACCTGAACAAATCAGGGGCTTCATTATATTCTGGTTCGCATTGTGAACACTCTACATACGAGTATCTAATGCGGATGACATAAAATTCTTTTCACAAGTTTGCGAGCTGCAGGTGCGGTTTCAATATAATTGCATTTTCCTCTGCGTTTTTATTGGCGCTGCAACAATATGCAAGAGGTAAGTTGGGTGTGAGAGGGCACAGCGAATGACAAGGGGTTCCTTTTACGCATTATTATTTAACTAACAAGTAACTAGAAAAGTTTTAATACTTTGGTAACTTTCGCTTTAAATTGTGCGCAACGCAAAGGACAAAGTGGCGCAAAGATGTCGACGACATCCGCGTGCAGCCAGAGGCAGGCAAAGGCAGTCAGCCGAAGGAAGAGTAAAGGAGTAAAGTAGCCCAACAGAAAACGAGACGTAGAGAGGCAGAGAGCGTGTGTGTGAGAGAGAGAGAGAGAGAAAGAGAGAGTCAAAACTATGTTTAAATTAAATAAGATAAAATCTTATCAAAATGAAAATAGTTTTCCCAACGTGGCTGCCACAGAGAGAAAGTCGCTCTCTTGGCCAGATGTAGTGTGCAGGCTTACAATATTTCAATCACAAATGTTTATCATTAAATACTTTTCAGGCTTATTTTTGGCATTTCTATATTATCGAAATACTTGTGGCTGGTTTACTTATTTCATAAAATTCAATTCTCTATATTTCTTCTTGGTATTGCTAAGGCTGACGCTTTGATGTTGCTAGGCTGTCAGCCATAATGCATAAATTCAAATCAGTAATGAATGAAATGTATTTTTGACGAATTTGAAAGGAGACAGGAGGAAGCTAAGCTTGAATAAAGACCAAAAGACTTAGCATTCGTACAATGACAAAATGTATACACGCTTAAGTTGAGGCAAAATAACACAGCATACAATTTAAGAAATAAAATGTGGGGCTATTTGTATTCTGCAAAATATAAGCTGATAATATGCTTATTCTTCCGCCTGTTCAATATTTAAATCTAAGACTTACCAAAATATTATTTTCAAGGCGGGGACGAAACTTTTTATTTTAATTTTTATTTAAAAAGAACATTCTTAACTTTAAATTGTGAAGGTTTTTTTTAGAGAATAAAACACAATGAAAAACAAAAATATTTTTAATATAAATACTTCAATAATTTTCTTAAATCATGGAGTTGGAAATCAAAGAAGACGAAGAAGATGAAAATGAAGCGATCCAGCGTTTTTATGTTATATCAAAATATTGTGAATCCATATTTTTCCTATGATAAACCTACTTTATATATTATTCTCAGCAAGTAGACGAATTTTACTGAAGAGTTAATTCAACTATTTATTGTATTAATCACGTACGATAAAAAAAGGAGAACTATTCACACACTGACTGGTATGCAAACTATTTTCGCTTTAAGCTTTTCGTCAGAATTACATAAAAACAAAATGTTTAATAAAAATGGCCTAAAAAATACACAGCTTGTTCACTAATTAAGCCAACCAAAATTTATTAGGTTATCCTCAACTTTTTTGTCCGCATATTTTTTATTATTATGGGAAAAGTTAGCAAAAAAGTTGAAGCAAAATTGAGGCCAAACCAATCTGTGTGATTTAGCGGTATGGCCACAAAATGTGACAAAAAAATTTACTGGCACCTTTGTGGAGTAGACTGGCCCCACTAAAAAGTCATTGATATGCAAAAAAGAAACTGCCAAATGCAAATATGCCAAGGACAATCGTCGTCCCTTCAAAGCTATGCAATATGGCGCTGGCACATGACAATGACAAGTCAAAGGGGCCAGACAGGCGGAAATGCTTTCCAGGACATTCCACGGAAGTTCATTCCGCACACTCACATACACATACACACACACACATACACCGCACACATAGTAGTCGGAGTGTGGAATCATGGTCCCAGTCAGTACTTGGGTCAGTCTCTGGGCAAGGTTCTTTGTTGTACAAACTCACAGGAAGTCGGACAAAGCTTGCACTTAACCCCGTCAAGCTATTTCAGCTTTTACACAAGAAAGTTACGCCAACTTCAGGTGCTAAAATGCGTCAATGCTGCTGTTAAACTGAATAATGGACGAATTGATAGCACAAACTTACTTACAGCGCTAAAAGTATGTGTGTACATCGAAGACATACCTAATTACATAAGGGAAGTGCAATTTAAAAATTATGTCTACCTGTAAAAGAATTTCAATGTCTTTTTACTTTCCTCAACCATACTTCTTGCGCTTAACATTTTGAATTGCTTTTCTTTTTTTTTTGTTTTTTTTTCTGGGTTTCCCCAAACCTTATAATAATTGTTGGACAGTTTTACAATTATCAATTTAAAATATGTACCAGCTCTGCATACGCACATCTGAATATGAATCATCATTTCAGGTTCCCTGAACTTTGTAGTGTCTTCCAAAAAGAAGTCACTGCGATCAATTAGGAATTTACGCTATTAGCTGCCCCAAATGTCAGACAGGAAATGTGCATATTTCAAATAATTTAAAAATAGTGAGCAGCATCTCTCCACGAGATGATAGAGCATTTTGAGACAATACACATATAAAATATGCGATCTGCTTAGTGTTGACAGGTAGCCCTGACCACATTTTCCGCAGAATCTGCTGTGATGGAGAGGAAGAATAATTTAATCCCTATGCAAGAGAATACAACAATTTTTGGGTTCATCTTTCTTCACAATCGTATTGGACCTTTCCGATATCCCACCAAGGCATCTGGCTATGTTCATCCAAGCCTCTGGATGACACACGGTGCCTCAAGAGGTTGCAGTATGACAACGAGTCAAACTTGTCTGAAGTGGGTTTGCTCGAAGGGGCTCTCTTCTTTCTTTTTTTATTTACCATTTAATTTAATTTTATTTAATTTTATTTTTAAATACTTTTTTTTTTAATTTGTAGACTGTTTTTAGTCCACATTAATAAATAAATAAGTGCTTTCAATTCCACATAACTCGAGGCTTAGATAATTTGTTAATAATAAATATATTTCCCATTTTCAGTGTCACTAACTGAGCTAATGGCTATCAGCACTCAGCACTCAGCACTCTGGCTAAGGGTGCGCAGAACCATCAAGAAGCTCGGCAGAAAGGTCGTGATACCTGAGTATGTCACTTAAGTAAATAATCGGAATACCCGAACTACTAGTAGATTTGTAGAATAAAACGTTGCGTCACATCACACAAATTGGTCTCGAGCTGCTCTTATCCACCCAGCCAAACTTGAATTTCCCGCCTGTCGCGCATAACTCAGGCGGCTCAGGTTATTAGCGTAATGCAGCCGCGATTGTCGCAGCAGGATGTGAAGGGAGCAAGGAGCCCGGAGCCAGGCAGAGCCGTAGAGATTGCCATGTGCATAAGCCGCAACGTGTGCAGCATATAACGCTGACAAATGGCTCTGTGAATGCCCTGGCGAACCGGCAACTGGCAACTGGCAACTGGCAACTTGAAACTTGGAACTTGGAACTGGCTGGTTTAGCATTTGCATTTGCATTTGAAATTTATAAGCAGTCATAACTATAGACTCCTCCCCAAAATCATAGCCAACATCCAGCTGCACATCTGCAAACGAAATTTGCCATTATTCGCTGTTCTTAAGTAAAACGCGTGACGAACTGTGGCAAGAAAAATGTTCAAAATATTATAAGTGGGAGTGGAGAGTATCGCAAACGGAAGGTGAACTGTTAGGGATAATCTATATTACTGTTATGTTAAATTTAAAAACGTTTCTCATAGAAACCGCAAGATACTCAATATTTATGGAGCAATCGCAGATATAATCGTAACCTGAGAACCCCTTCAAATCTTCAACTATTCATTCTTGAAATATTTACTGCTCTCGGCGCACCAGCTGCAAAGATATTCCAGATGAAAAATATACTTCATCATGGCAATACATCTTAACTTGTTTGTGAGCACCGAACGCCATGTCGAATAAACTTGATTTTAGTGCGCAAATAAAATGCAAACATAAATATCTTTACGATTCAATGGCAAATTGACGCATAATCTATTTTTACCGATGACACAACAAAATTATCGACAGGATAAGAGTGCGACAACAGAAATATTGAAATCACTTTCATTTTCCGTCTCACTTGCGTGATGACTAAAAGATGATGATGCTTAAATGTTAAGTGAAAAATTATCTTTGAAAGTTTTCACGAACAGACAATTAACATTCATTTCTCCCCCGGAATCCCGCCGAATACATCAAAGAATGAGAGTTAATAGGCGATAAAAAGGCACCATAAAATCATAACATTGTCGGGGCCCTTAAAATAATGTGTTTGCCAAATTTGAACTTGTAATGTGCTTTGCTCAGCTAGAAATAAGAAAAAAAGTTGAGGAGAAAATGTTGTTCAAATCGACTAAAATAATAAAATAATAAAACTGAGTTAAATGAATATTATTAGTTAAACAATAAACTAAAAATGTAAGTTAGTCATCAAAAATAATAAAACTGAGTTAAATGAATAGCATTGTAGTAAATAATAAAATAAAAATGTAAGTTAGTCATCCAAAATGTCAACATCTTAAATGAAATTTAAATTTTTCGGTTTACACAACTTCAAACTGTTGAGCTAAGGAAATATTCCCGTATGAGATAGGGACTGCAGTTGAATATAGCGATTTTATTTAATATGAAAGTCGAGTGGGCATTCAACACGCACGAACAAATATTTATGCAAAATAAATGGATGTGGAGCGGCGCATAGAAAAATGGCAAGCTCGAGGTGGAGTACATAAGCACGGTTCGAGAGAGCAAGCACCTAGATTATATTACGGGAACGCATCGTATAAAATGACACGATTTAACATTCGCACACCCACACACATGAGGAGGGTGCAACTTGAGCTGAAGCGGGAGCCGTGCATGCGGCCAATGTGTGCAGCCTTGCTACAGATGGGTGCATGGGTGCCTGTGGGGTGGCAAGCCAGCCGTTGAGCGGCTGTGCATCGAGGCAGTTAAGGAGTCGAATCGAGTCGAGTGGAGTCGTGGACTACGTAGCAAGAGAGCAAATGAACCATAAACCGCACTTTTACGTGCACAACGTATGGTGTCACAGTACAATAAAAGTGCACTCAACTCAACTCCATTTCGTCAACAGACATAGTATATATAGATTTTAAATTTCACATGTCTTAAAGTGAGAGTATTAAATGGTATCTTTACTGTTCGTATTGCAGCAGCAACTTGTGGCTTTGACAAATTGCACAACTGTCGTTACATCGAACATGGCAAATAAGCAATTATTTTGCAATATCTTTGAAATTAACAAACCTTTTTCTGCCCTTGTCCATCTCTATCTAACTCAATACGAAGGGGTAGAAAGAAACTGAAACGTTATCAACGTACCAAGTGTCAGCTCTGTGGCAAACGGCAGCCGGAAAGAAAATGGAAAATGTAAAGCAGAGTGGAAATACTGCAAAATGCTTGGGAAAAATCACAGATAGCAAGCGAAAGAAGACTCGAGGTTAGCCTCAAGGCTTTGAATAACATGCTGCTAATATAAGCATTTAAACATTTCATATTGCAGTTTGTTTGGCAAACGCTGATTTGATAATATAATATTCAAAGAAAACTCAAAGTAGAAAAACTGACTAATATTCTAGCAAGATTTCACATTATAATTGCCTTACAATTTTATAAAGCAGTCCTTGAACCACGAATTTCTTGCATTCTAATTAATGTAACGAGCAAGAATGTATCGTGCAACATGCACAGAAACTTAAATAATAATAAATTTAATCAATTTTCTTCATGTCGCTAGCTATTCCGCTTTTGACATCAGTTGCTTGAGGTTTTTTCAGCAATGTTTTTAATTAGTGTTACAAATGGGAAATACAAGTGCTGTGCACGCAATGCATGAATGGAAGAATGAAAAGGTATTTAATTTGTGACTTATTTATTTGTATCCTTTGGGCCAAAAACAGTCGACAATTTTTAAAAAGGAGAAAATAAATCATATATTGAAAAAAGGAAAATTATTGAAAGGATTGGGGAAACTTAGTAACTTAGTATTTTTGTTATTAACAATACTATTAATATTATCATTATTATTATTATTTTTATTATTATTAGTAGTACAAGAATCCAATTTTATTAGTATCTATCTGTCGTCAATTATCTTGTCACACATTTAATTGTAATCAGTTTATTTTGAATAACCCATACTTACTGACATGTCATTAAGTAGACAGAGTCCCCCCCCCCCCCCCACACAGGCAACACCCTCTTCAAATACTCCCTTCATGCATATAGTGTGGAATTTGGTTAAAAGACTATCTAATACTACCCTCGCACCTAAGCCAACTCGTCCATGACTGAAAATCTGCTTTGATTACGAGCATCTTGTCGATGGCACCTCAGAAGACCGCAACCAGCAGCACTGAAAAAACCATCAGCTAGAACGACTGAGCTGGTCAAACATTTAGCCAACTATTTTTTGGCCAAGCCCTAAACAGTTGTGCTACCTTGTGCAGTTGCGGGTCGCTTTTAAATTAAGCAGTTTGAAATGTTGCCCGCAGTTAGTGAAACGTTGGCAGACCGACCGCAACCGCAAACCGTTCCATTTCCCCACATCCGTGTGGAGTGTCGAATGGGAGGGAGGGATGATGAGTGGAGTGGAGTGTCACTGTTGTAATCGCTGTTGTAGTTGCTTGTAAGTCTGACAACAACAGCAAGGGGAAGGAGAGAACAAGAGCAACTGCAACTGGAACTGCAAATGCTGGGAAGATAGCAGCCACCAGACGATAGTTAAGAACTATGAAGCAGTCGATGGCCAACAAAACTACCATTTCCCAGCATTATTTTTGCTGTTTAGTTTTTTTTTTATTTTGCTTCTTTTTTTTGTTTATTGCCCGTATTCCTGGCTGGCCATTTGCCTTACGGTTAGCCAAGGCGAGTTGGTCAGTCTGCCGAGCTGCCGTTGCCAGCCATTTTAATTTCACTTTATGGTTCTCAAACACAAAATCCGTTTGCCACTTTAGACATACACAGAGACTGAGAGAGAGTGAGAGAGACTGTGAGAGAGAGAGAGATACCCAACCAGGTGTAACCAGGTCTCGTTTTTATCGCCTTTGTTTGTTTGTTGGAGGAAGGTTATTGTTTGAGTTCCTGGCTGTGCTATAAAAAGTGAAATTAAATTGGGCTGCACTTTAAGAGGCGCAGGGAGGCAACGTTAAGTCGAATCAAGAGCAGATAAATGAAGAGACCGAGCGTGAAAGGGATAGCAAATAAGAGTAAATCATGGTGCATGTTGTAAGGCAGCTTATTCGAAAGCATCAAAGTGGAAAAAATCGTGTGTAGCACAGAAGAACAAATAGAACGACTAATAGCCAGACAAATTCAATTTTCTAGGTAAAACCCAGAACTCAAGCAACATAAGAACATAAGAAGCGTAACTGCTGAGCTACATATGCAGAAAAACCAACCTACCAAGTTTTCCAAACCAGAACTCATATTCATATCCATGACAGATATTTAGCTTAATAGAAGAGAACTTTTAGGATATTTAAATAAATGTTCTCGAGCTCGTGCATTATTTATCATAAATAAAGATTGGATTCTTTGAAGAAATCTTCTTAAATGCTTTACACACTTCGTTTCAAATTTAAATACCATCTGAAAGGCCAGAGAAAATAATAAATCAATTTGGACCAAGAGCTAGCTGACAACACATATATGCCGAAAGGAGGAATATACAAAACATATAAATAAATAAATAATCTTAAGCGCCATCTCAATTGTGGGTGACAATATTGTTCTTAATGATTTTTTATGGCATTTACAAAAAAAAATAAATAATAACGACAGACAGCGATAAAGACAGAGATAGCGAGAGAGAGAATGAGAGAAAGAGAGAGAGAGAGTGCGAGTGAGATGGAGCAGGAATGCTGGAATCGTGCTGTTAAATCTTTTCGCAACGAATTGGTTTTTTGGCTGGCACAATAAAAGAAAAGGAAGAAAGAACAAACAAACGACAAAAGGAGCAGCAGGACCAAAAATGCTAAAGCATATTCGTGTTGCAAAACAACAAAGGCCATGAAAAGTGGGAGGGGAGCAGCCGCAACGGAAAAGGGCTGAAAAGAGCTGAAAAGGGCTGCAGAAGTATACACATGATGGGGTGGACTTGAGAATCTGGGGTGACCTGCAAGCTAAATGGCTGGCAAGAGTACAATGCAATTTATAATCAAGTTAAGAACTAATTGTTAATGCTAGAAACAAGGGATTTCTTAATGCATCTTCTGCTAATTAAACCGGCGTCTAACGAGCTACAAACTGCAAAAGCTAATTAGCTTTGAAGTACACTCCAATTGCAATAGAAGGCATTGACAGGATCGACTTATTTTTATTCAGAGTTGAATCGAAAAAGCGTTCGATAACCGGACATCGTCAACACGGAATACCCACAAAAACTTCTCAACCAAATAAAACCAAAAAGAAAAAAAAGAAAAATCAAGAAATATATAAAATAAACCAAAGTGTGGCGTGTGAGCAATGTAAGTTCAAACAAAGTTACATTAAGAAATCAAAGTAACTTTCTCGGCTATGCTTTCAACAAGCTTCTGCTTTTCCTTGCACTTTTTTCCATCATCAACTGCTTTTCACTTATTGCAAACTTTTGCCAGCCAACTTGCTGCCTGACCAGAGAAAATTTATATTCTGTACACTGCCACACGATTAAATTGATATCGGGCCACACTGACTAGCTGACACATTTTTTCCAACTACTGCCATACTCTTTACTAGCACTCTGCTTAATGCCCAAGGGAATTCTTAAATTTTAAATTCTCTTTCTACATCTTGAATTGATTTTCTCATTTTTCCAAGTAGTTCTTCTTTGCTGATATTTAAACTGCTTTTATTAGTTTCAGTCTGTTTGCATTACCAAGATTGATTACAAATTTTCCGAGTTTCCCCCTTAAGTTCCGGAAATTAAATATCTTATATATATTTGTTATTTTTTCAAATGCAAATTTAATATTTCATTTAATTTCATCTACAAATACTAAATGTGAAAGTCATTTTTAGTCAGGTTTTTAGTTACACACTCGATGGGATGACACTTGAATGAAGTAAACGATTTAGGTTTACATCTTGATCATAAGTTTAAGTTCGATAGAAGTACTAAATTCAGTGTCAACAAAGTTCTTCAACTTCTTGGTTTTATTAAGCGTTGGTCAAAGGAATTTGATGGCCAAGACACTTTTCACTTCTCAAAATCCGATTCACCAAAGCAGATTGGAATCTGTGCTGTCTCCATACACTGATGGACAGCTATTTATTAAGCGTCCCTGCTTAGGTGTGATGTTTGTAGTTAAATTACTAAATGATGAAATCGATTCCGAGAATAACTTTTTAACTAATTCATAATTAATATTATTTTTGGTCTGATTGGGTTTTTTCTGGGTTCAAATGTTGAAGCATTTTACATTTGCATACCCCGAGCAATGTTATAAATATTTCTTATTTTTTAATTTAAGTTTTATTTTGAATATACTTGAATTCAGTTGGTTACTTTTAAATAATAGAATAAATAAATAAGCAGTGTATTACGAAGTTGGGAATAGATATTATGCAACGTTCTTATTGGTTTTTGTCATAGTTTTATCATGTTTTATTCATAAATATTTATTATGCAGTGTTTTGTTGCCTTCTCTCCTTCAACTCTCTGTTGTTCATTTACTTTAAAGGCCAAATGATGTGTGTTATTTATACTTCGCCAGGCTAGAGCTCAAACAAGAAGCCAGAAACCTAAGTTCTTTCGACTTTCTGGTCGATGGGCAGTCAGAGCAGCTGCAGGCCCAGTGCTTCCACTCGGTTAATTAAAAAACTTTTGTTGTCTATTTGAGATTTGCAAGTGTGGAATTTATTTATGGCATATATGTATTGTATTGTATGTGGACCGACTATAACTGAAAACTATGCTAGGAGCTCATCGTAGGGGAACTCATCCAATTGGGCGTCGCCTGCTGCGCTCGACGGGGATCAGCTTCGGCTGAGCTACCTGAGCTGGTTCTCTTCGCATGCCACTCGTCCGATTCATAGAATTTAAATCCATGCCTGGCTGCCATTTCGTAGGCGGCCATTGGTCCCCGGGAGCCAAAGTCGTAGAGCAGCGGCTTGGGTCGCTTCACATCGATGAAGTCCAGCACCTGCGAGAAGATGCGCCAGATCTCACATTGCTCATCGGTGCGCATGAAGAGCATTTGATTGCCGGCGAAGACGTCCAGCAATAGACTCGGAAAATTATCGGGCACGGTTCTGTCCCGTCGCATAAGATTCAGTTCCGTTTCGCGGAGACAAAGATTCTGTCCCGGCTGCTTAAGCATTATGCGCATGAAGAGCTGCTCCCGTGGCGACAGGCGCAGGACGAGCTCATTAGGAATGATCTGTTTATCATCTCTATGATCACAATCCATCGATTTGTACTGGACTCTCACCTCCGTTTTGCTTTCGTTGAGGGCTTTGCCCACCCGAAGGATGAACGGAACTCCCGTCCAGCGTTTGCTTTGGATGCGCAAAATGACCATGGCAAAGGTGGGTGTCAGTGACTCGTTGGGCATGTAGGAGTGTTGTGTGTAGCCCACCTTGATGGGATCGGTCTCCATGCCATTGTTGCTATACTGACCCAGTATCACATCGCTCATGTCCAGTGTGATGATCTGCTTGAGCACCTTCAGCTTCTCGTCTCGCATGTCCTCCACATAGTTGCTGTACGGCTGCTCGATGGTCAGCATCGCGAGCAGCTGCATCATGTCATTGGTCATGCAATCCCTGATGATGCCAAACTGATTGAAGTAGTCGGCTTTAGCTCGCACCGGCTTCTCACACTTCACGCTGATCATAATCGCCGCAATGTGTTTGTTGTTCCACGTCTCCGACCAGATGTGATTCGTGAAGCGTACCACAAACAGATTCTGAATCACCTCTTTGCTCAGGTAGTGGTCAATCATGTAGATCTGCGACTCCTTGAACGTCTGACAGAGCTGTGTCTGATAGGGTCGATAGGTGAGTTCGTTCTTTGCAAAGGGTTTCTCGACAATCACACGATTCCAACCCGTAGACGTCAGGCACTTCCGGCTGACATTGAGCGTAACCTTATCGAAGACGATGGGCGGAATTGCCAGATAGAATATACGATTGGCCAGAGACATGTTGTGCTTCATCTCCTGTCGCACCATCGCTGCTGTGAGGTCCTCGTAGTCCTCTGGGTTGTCGTATTTGCCACAACAGCAGTGCACATTGGTCCAAAAGCTGTTGTACTTCACTGGATCGCGGTCCTTGCTGAGACCCATGTAGGGCACACATTTGATGCGATACTTGCCGAGCTCTATTTGGGTTCGACAAAAGGTGAATATTTTAGTACCCTGCGGCAGACGATTGTCCCGATAGAGTTGCCAGAGTGCTGGAAAGATTCGACTGACCGCCAAATGGCCTGAAGCGCCAAAAACCACAAATGAATAGGCGGTTTCATTGGTCGGATCGATAGGCAGCATTTCTCGGGTTCCAATTTGAAATTTTGTTTAATCTATCAAATCTGTATTTGTCTCCTTAAAGTGTTGAAATTTAAAACAAAGCTACAATCTCGCTTCTAGCAGCCCATTTAGTGTAACAGCAAAACTCTACATAACAAATATGAAGATGGCAATTATCGTTGAGATGGAACTATTTGTTTAATTAGAAGTTAATCGAAACATTTCAAATATTATCGATTGGTGTTGCTGAGATGTTTTTGGGCTAATTGCTCCCAAATATCATTTTACGAGAGTTATATATCATAGAAATCCGATATGGATATCTCTAAATTTCGTAAAAAATGTATTGACTCGGCTGCAAATACTGATCAAATATATATGTGTACATATGCTCAGAATAAAAACTCTCTCTTTATTTTAGAAAGTCGCCCTAAAGACTAGACATGTTCCTGTTATTATAAAAATGTCAAACATTTGTTTAAATTAGAACGACTATTCTATTTTTCAGATATCAACTTTTTAATATATATCGACTTATATAATATATTTTTAAGCGCTGAATATGCAATCCCTATTTCTTAAAATACTAATATTTAAAAATAATATAAGTAACACAAAAGCTAATTTTGGCGTAGAGAAATAACTGGTAGTTAGATATATTTTCTCTAAGAACAAAAACGCTGTTATTTTTAAAGAGACAACAATTTGAAATAAAATGCCAAGTTGCCCAGTTAATTTTCTAAAAATTTTACGTTTTTTTGAGAGTGTATGGAAAAGCTCAAGCATTTTTTTAGAAATATACTAAGCATGGTATAAGAAAACAAAGAAATGGAATCTTTTAAAGTAACCTCAGATATTAAATCGATTTCTAACAGCAACAATGTGGCTCTCAGCAAAGGCAGAATTTAACTTGAAGCTTAATTCCAGTGAGGCGAGTTTTCTTGTGTGAACGCGCTCATGTCCAAAAAAGCTTTTCTAGAAGAAACAGCTTGCAATTCGCCTCATTCACAGTTGCAGCATTTAAAACGCATCAATTGTTCATTTCTCAATTCTTAAGCATTTTGCCAACGGGTCAGCTTTCCCCTTGTACACATTGTTGCTGCAGGGCAAAAAAGGAGAAGGGGGGAGCAAAAAACATGGCAATAGCCTAAAGTCAGAAAGGATATGAAGCTGCAGGCGGCGAGAAACTAAGCAGACAATTGCCAAGGCAAAGCTGCAGAGTTGCAGGAAGATAACAAAAATAGTGCTAACAGGAAGCGAGACGTGCTGCACCAGTGACGGTGGCAAGGGGGCAAAAGCACAGCTGCCAGCTGCACATAGACACATTGGAGATTTTCTAGCAGCTATTGTTGTTGTTCTTGTTGTTGTCTTTTCTTGCTACTGCTGCTGCTGTTGCTTCTGCTACTGCTGCTGCTATTGCTGCTGCTGCTGCTGCGGACTGTAATTCAAATTCAATCATTACAAATTCCCTGAGCTCCCATTCAAGTGCATTGAATGCCACACGCTAATAATGATATTGTTGATGATGATGATCTTTCTGCTGCTTCTGCTGAGTTGCCATTTGCTTTGTGCACATGTTATTGGGGGCAGCTAATAGCCCAGTCACGCCCTTTTCGTTCTTAATCTCGACCCTTTTCTCGTTCTTGCCATCCAAATGCTCCAATGCTCCTCGTGATAGGCATATGACGATGGTACTGTGGATGGGCAACGTAACACCTAAGCACCACTGCATCCTGTCCAGACACCCCTCTTTCTCTCCCTCTATCTCTGTCTCTCCCTCTCTCTCTCTCTCTCCCTCTCTCTATCGTCTTGCCAGTGATAATTAAATTTCTTTGAGCCTGCGGCCGTCTGCAAAATGCAATATGCCAAAACAAAAATCCACTTTGTGCCACTGTCTGCTGCAGCTCATTGTAAGCGCACAAAAGAAAACTGAAAGCCATTTTGTGTTTCAAGTTGTAAAACACAAAACAAACAAAGCATAAATTGCGGAAAGTATTAGAATTAGTACGCTCGGCCCCTCGGTGATTTGAAAAGGTTTGTTTTTCCTTTTGACCAATTCACTTAACTGTTAGTTGGGCAAACATTGCACTTTATGGAGCAAATATTATTTAATCCGACTGAGAACTAAAAACAATAAGCAATTTAGAAACTGCCTTTAAACTTAACCTTTAATATTTTGCCAAGTCTCTTTTTGTTATGTTTTACATTTGCAGTACGATTGAGTCAGTTTATTTTCAGCATCCTTAAAATAAATGTGTCATATTGTTTACGATGTGCTAGGCCAAATTTTTGATTAAATTTACATTTTTATAATATAACTATAAATTTTTGCATGCAAAAAGCCAGCAGAATGCGAAACTTGGTATCTTTAGCCTTCTTTTATATTTGTATCCACAATCTAAATTTAAAGATGTTCCTTTTTCTCCTTAGCAACCAAATCAGAAATTGAAGCCATAAGCACGTAAATTATGTCATCAACAGAGAAATTTATGAATAGCTTTAAGGTTTGAGGCTTAGACCGGAAAAGATGCATGAAGGCTTAGGCCCAAAATAAGCGAATGCACAAGGGGTAAGCAGGCTGCTCAGGTGAGAGGATTTGACAGCTTAGAAAACCTGGTGACCTTTTTTTTATTAACTGTCTATAGCCTCAAACCAAAAATAAAATCAAGAAAGAAAATTCGGACTTTAACAGGTAGAATTTAACATACTCTTGCAACTCGAAATTAAGCTTGTCGCATTCAATGTTCAAAATAAATGTAACAAAAAATGCACAGATGTTTCTTAATTATTTTTTTCTTAATATATCAGGAGAGTTATAGCAATCGCAAATACTGATTTTGGTTCAGCTATCTTTGATATGTTTGTCTTTAGTCTGATGACCTCATTTTTGCTGTTTTTACTCCAATACATTTCAAATCTGGACCGGTTTCGTAGTCTGGGAGAATTTCACAGCGACCGCTGAAACTTTTTAAAGAAAAGTTTGTTTATCATAGTCAGACCGATTGTTCTGACGGCAGTTATATGAATTGTTATTCCGATCCAGGCACTCCGTATATATCAGACAGACGGATGGACAGACAGATAGAAACACAGATGGGCAGGTGGTTATTGCTGTATTGACCTCTGCGAGGCAATAAAATAAATGGAATCCGTTACAAGAGTATACAACAACAACCGTGCCACACGCCGCAAATCTGGTCTAATTCACCAACGTGTATTTTGCCTCGTTTTCTTGCCACGCTTTTTGAAGCCTGCGAAACGTGCCACAAATAATAGGCAGGCTCAACACGTTACAAACAGCCACGCCCACTTTTGACAAAGCAAAAATGGGAGGCAGGCAGTTAAGCATTGAGATAATTGGCTTGTTTTTCTGGCTTCCGCCGTGTCTTCTGCACAAAGCAGTGCGCCAAATGCGAATTTCGTGGCATTTATCAAACGCGTTGACATGTAAAGGAGAATAGCATTGGGGCACGAGTCGTATGCGCAATAATTCTGATTGTCAGTACTAAGTTGAAATGTGGTAATTAAAACTGACAATTGCGAATTTAACAGGCCGATGGCATTCACACAAAATGGAATTGACATATACATAATTGGTAATTCGATAGGAAATTAGTTAATAAACATGAAAATCGGCGTAGAATTAGTTGGGAAAATAATAGGACCTGTAACAATCAACCTGGCTTAAGCTAAAGCATCAGTTAATGTCTAGTATAATATGCTTGGGGCAAGTTGAAGATCTAAATGCCTTTAATAAAATATTAGTCCAACTGAGATTTTGAAGCACATCTAGCATTTAATGCTGGAGCCAGTAATGCTTAACAGTCATTTAGGCAAACAAACAAATCCGAAAATGTCTTCGCCAAGACACACACAGACAGAAGACAAATTGGCCATTGACCAATGACCTGACCTTAGCCGAAAGTATCTCAGATATGAGCTCGATGCCATTCGTACTGGACTGCAAATGTTGGAGTGGCTTGGCCCGAAAGTAGGCAACACACACACACTGAAATTTAAACACACACATAAATCACAGGAGCTTGTGTGTTTGCGCTTGGGCGGAAATGCCAGTGTGAAGAATGTGCATAAATATTCGGGGCAAATTGAAAAATGGAGGCGTCTTTAAAGTTAAGTTGCGAATGCTGAAATCACGCTGGCATTTTCACTTGGCACTAGCCTAGCAGTTGCTTATGATGTGCGACAGTTTGGCAAATTGAAAATGATGTGCACAATGCGAAAGGAACAGTTTTGGTGCCATTGCGTTGCTCATAATTGCTACACACACACGGATAGATATACCGACGGACAGACGGGCGGACAGGCAGGGCATTAAGATCATAATTGCCAAAAGACAAGGACATAAACCCGGCCCGGGCGAGACACGTGCGGTTATTTGGAAAGCAGAGATTGAATTACGGCAGCAAGTGCCAGATGTTTCGCTTCCTTGCAGTTTATTGTGGTTTATTTGCTTTCATTTTCTTCGCTCGGTGGCTCACATAAAATCTAATTAAATTGTTTTATTGCATACAAGCCAATGGAATTCCCGGCCTCAAATTGTGCTCCTCCATCTCAAGGAAGGTACATTTAAGCCACCACCTACCTGAAGAAACGCCAGTAGCAACAACAATAATAACAAACTTGGGTCACATAATTAAATACAGGCGGATCAAATATAAGCGCATTTGTGACTAATCTTTTATTAGCCTCTGTCGTGCAGCATTCCTCCACAAAGCGAAAACATATGTTGAACAAGTGTGCGAATTTCTGTATCAGCTGTACACAGTATATAATCTGCTCCTTCGTCCTCACCGAATTCGGTATATTTATTTATTAAATGTCGGCTAATATCTGTCGACACAGATAAAATACAAAAAATTAATTAAATTTAAATTTAATAAAATTGAATACCAGCAAAGAACAATACATTTTTTTATTCGATTTATTAGGGGTATTTGAATGCAAAATTGGTCAAACCTATGTTGCATGTTGCTGGAGGAAAACCCAGGAAAAAACCCAAACAGACGAAAAATATAATGATTTAAATTAGATAAGATGTCCAAGCACAAATCGCTTAAGATTGTGCTCTCAACATATAATTTTATTTTATTATATTATAACAGATATTGCTGGGCAACAAAAAATTAGTTTAATACTAAATTGGTTTTTAAATTTCTCCTTGCTCAATTTTAATTTCTTTAATGCTTTTTCACGGCTCTTTTATGTACTTTCTTTTTATTTGAAGCGACATAAATTTAATGGTCAACGGCTTCTCGTCTCTCGATACAGAAAATTCCAAAAATAGATGAATAAAATTAAACTAAAAACAGAATCGAATACATAAAGGTAGAATAAATTTGTAGGATTTCTGATTGTTGTTAGTAAAAATAAAGTTAGTAAGAATTACTGTAAATGCCCAACAACAAATGCAAGCGAATATGTTATTCAATTGGCCTTAATGATACTTAATAAAAATAAATTATTCTTTTATGTATTTTACCTTATTCGAAACGGATTAAATTGAATACTCAAAAATTTCTGTTCTCCCGATACAGTACAATTTTCTTTTATTAGAACAAATATTGCTGCACAAAAAAAAAAAGGAAATTATTTTAAAACTGAATCTGTTCTTAACTTCGACCTTGCTCAGTTTTTTTCCTTAATGCTTTTTTATAGCTATTTTTATGTATTTTCTTCGAAATTGAATTGGTCAAACGTTTCACTACTCCTGCAGACAAGTGGTGGAAATAATCGTCGTCAAGTTTACAGTTCACAGAACTCTCATATTCACATGGCTAATCAAATAGCTGTGCACAAAATGATTTTTAGGATTCCTTTTGTCCTGTATATATATTGCTTCAAATTGATCGGGTAGTTATTTAAGAGTCAGTCACCATTGAAAAGCAATTTCAAACTTCTCCCAGCATCTGCGAAGGAAAACCGCAGCTTGGAGCCCAAAAATCCCAAGACGTCGCATGAAAGTTAAATGCTCTAAGAATATACGAAAGCAAACTGTGTGTAAGTGAAAATTAAGTTGGTTTTAAGCACCGCTTAGGAGGCTTTAAAAACACACATAACTTTAAACGTTAACAATGAAATTAATTGTCATTATCATAAAGCAAAGTGCACGTAATGTTTGGTAAACTGCTCCTTTCAATAAGCTCCCAACCGCTCCCCTCGTCCTCTTTATCTTTATGCTGATGCCCTCTTTATCGCTGTTTTTGGTGTCTTGTTAGTTAATTAATTTCTTAAATAATTCATGAACAAACTGAAACAGTAGGCCATTGTGGTTGAAGCCCCAGCTTTGCCACAAACCATTGACAGCAGCCAGAGCCAGTGCCCCAAGTCCCATGGTTTTTGGCTTTCTTATTTGTAGTCGGAATCGGGGCTGTCCTTTCCGTGGCAGGCAACAGTTAATGCTATTAAGGCGCCCAAGTGTGCAGCTTATTTTAGCATAGCATTTAAGGAATCATCTTGAAACGGGTACTTGCCATCTAATTGACAGCTGTTACTCAACTGACAACTGTCATTGATGATGACAGATGATGAGTCGGGTAAAGCCTCAGACTGATTTGATATAGGCATTTTGAGCTCAGCTCAGAAAGCATAATGCTTCAAACCCTATTTTTAAATATGCATAACTTAGCATATAGAGCGTATATTTTTTATCAATGCTCTTGCATTGATAATTCAAATTCCACCATTCCCAAGATATCGCACATTCAAATGATTTACTTAGCTGTCGCTATTCCATTATGGGTCTCCATTTTCGTTTAACTTGAGTCAACAATTAACTAAAATATAACACAGGCTTCATCCATCTTTCTGCAAACAAATTAAACAATGAAAAGGGAACTTTACTTCTATGTTGTTGTCAACATTTAACTATAAAATAATATATTTTCTTTGAATTGTATTCATATAAACTATTTGTGATATTGATATTGCCATACATCTTATAACAATACGAAATTATCGCAAAAACACGAAAACACGAACTTCCAGCATTTGCAACATATTTTACGAATTGAATGAACAGAATTGTGGCAACACGTACAGGCAACTAGTTTTCATTCTCTAGAATATTCGACAATGTAAAACATATTGATAATGGAATCAGGCTATCAGCTAATATATAACAATAGCTGCGTAATCCATAAAATATAAGAACACATAAATATACCTAATATGTTTTCAAACTGGTTGGTTAAAACGCTTACGAAATGTCTGACGAAGTTATTTGTTGCAACGATTGACAAGAAAGCGTTTAATCAAAGTCATATTTATTAATATTTATTAAGCTAGAAAGCAGAAACATTATTTAACCATGCTTGCTTTCAGGCACGTTACCAAAAATGAAAAGCGCAAATTGCAAATGCTAACAAAGAAACAAATTCGTTAAAAGGCGAAAGGAAATTCAAAGCTCATTGGCATATCTACCTAATTCTGGTTCAATGCATCGGGAGTTTTCCTGTTGCACACACGCGCGAACAAACACACAAAGGATCAAACAGCAGATTACGCAGTGGAAAACAGGAGCGGCAAAGGATTCACCAGCAAAGTATGCCAAAGATGGAAATTCATTTGTGGCATAAAGCATGGTTGCAGCCATAATTGCAACAATATATGTACATATATAGACATAAACATATACACACACATACATTTTTGTGTGTGTTCAATTATCGATTTGTGGCAACATTGTAATTTGCGGCGCTTTACATTTGCTTGTTGACTTCTTGCGCGAACTTCAAAAATCAATTACTGAACAAAAACACAAAATGCACAAGACAAAAGCGAGTCATTAAATAAGTTTCAAGGATTTAGATATTACAAAAGCTTACATTAAAGAGAAACATATTACTTTTCGTAGACTACCCTTTTATTTATATTTTCTTTTACTTTATTTACTGTGGTTTCAAAAATACAAATTTTTGATTAATTAAATGAAAGTAACACATTAAATTTTATAAAATTGAAAATTAATAACAAATGACCAAAGTAAAATATAAACGAGGGGTACAAAAACATAAGCATTTATTTCAACGACTGATTAAGTCCAATAGAAGACTGATAAAAAGATATGAAAGACGGATCAAAGTTTTAAAGGAAAAAAGATTTGCTAAATTAAAATTGTAAATGAAATGCAAAATTAAAGCCAGAAAATAAATTAAAGAAAAATTATTGAATTATATAAAATGTAATATGATATAAATAAAATATAAACTCGCGTTATTTAAATGTAAAATATGGGCAACATTTACTGCAAGGATTGAGAAAATCCAGAAAAACACACTCAGACCAAATACATCGAGAAACACTTACAAAATGAACAATTTATATGTATATATATTTTTCGACGCCATTCAGCTGTTAATAACAAATGGTAGATTGCAAATTGTAATCCAAATGTATTTCGGGTTGTCAGATATTCTTTATGGTCCTCTGTGCAGTTGCATATATTCGAGTATTTTAAGTATTTGCTAGCTGCGAAAATTCGAAAGCAATTTGCCATAGTCTGTGGCTTGAAGTCATTTTAATTTTCTTTTTACAACTATTGGTGCCAGAACAAAGGCAAATAAAATGTGAAAGCATTTTATTACCCCGAATACATACTAAATAATATACATATATATATATATGCAATTGCCGAGTGTGAAATAATTTTGGAAATCTGCATTGAGCCAACGATGGTCAGCTGAGACCTGTGTCCTGAGGCCTAAGCCCCGAGGCGATTAGTCTGCAAATAATATCCTACATATGAATCTCAGTTAGGGAGCCGGCAAGTTATGAGTCCAACTGTCAGTGTGTGGGAAAACTATGGGCAAACGTGTGTTTATGAAGAAAAACTGTTGCCAGTCGAGTTGAGGCTCTATAAACTGAAATGCCCCAGCCCAGTTGCAGTTTCTGTAGCTGCTCCCTGTTGACTGTTTTAAAAGTTTTGCCTTTGTTGCAAGTTGCAAGTACACTCAAGTTTATTTTGTGAATTTTGTCTTTATTTGTCTCAGATAGACAGACAGAGCAAATATGTAGTCCGTCAATTGGGATTGTTATTATGAAGACTGCTTGTGCGTGTTGCAGGAAGAATAATTTGTTGTGGCATGCGACTTAGTATTAAAACTTTAATTGGCTCAGCCCAAAAGTACAACAACGGAAAAATTGTTGACGATGAAAAACAAAAAACCGACTAGAAGACAAAGCTTTGTTTGATTGTTATTTGTCTGGCGTCCAGGCATTAAGTTAATAATTTCAAGACATATCTGTATAAATTAAATGAAAACTGAAAAAAGCAAGTCAGCTCCAGTTATTATTACACTCAAATTTGCTCATAGCAAATCATATGTAAATCGTTGGATTATCTTTGCTTAACTTGTACAAAAGAACTTTAAACAGTATTTGGTTTTAGAGACACTATCGGAAACTATTCCAGACTTCATTATTGCGAAAGGGCGTCGTATCTAAAAGTACTTAATACTTACTTTCTTACAATATTAAGAATTTATTTCTTTATTTATTAATGGTATCTGTTTGATATTGTATTCCGATATTGAAAATAAATTGTGCAAAACTATTAAATATCTTGAGGTTATGGAAATAGGAAGCCTTATGCATAATTCCAGTTGTCGCATTAATTATAGACCACAATATAAATGAAATTAACTTAACAACAAATTGTTAGTTACATGTCTTTGTATTGTTATTATATGTAAGTTCGTAATTTATCTATTATATCTCAAATGGACAGACAAACACAGCCAATAATGCTGATCAAAAATGTACTTTGACGACAATATTATAATATCCAGCGCAATATTTGGCCACAGGTGAGTTTCTAGATTGATTGTAGTCCTTATATATAGGATCAATATATATAGCATTCTCAAGAACCTATTATTTTGGTGTGGAACTTATTTAGTTAATCAGCGCTCCATTTAAATTGGCATAATTATATCTGATAAACACAGTCTACCAGAAAAGTAATTTGATTAATATTCCGGCAAGGCTGTTATTGAGTAACGAGCACTTTGCGTACAACTGCCATTTTCTTATCCATCAAATGTGCTTAACTCATTACCTTCCGGAAAATTTGACACGCATCAGAAAGCTTAATTTGATCATACGCTTGTAAACCCTTCTCCTACTCCACCTCTTAAATATTGTACACACATTTATCGATTTGTGTGCCTTCAATTTTAACAGGGCAAAAAAATAATTGTGTTGCACCACCCAGGAACAAAGCCACAACTTACTTTTTCGACTCCAATGAATGACTAATGTGTTTATGGATTGTCATTTTCAAGGCCGTGCGCATTGTTTGCTGCTGCTGTTGTTGCTTTCTACTGTTATGATGACATGCAAAGCAATTTGTTAGTCCGACTCGGACTTCAATCCGACGCTGGCACTATTTCTAATAAGAATTTGTCACATTACAAAGAGAGAGAGGTGCGATGCGGGCAAAGAATCAACAGTTTGGCACTGGCAGAGAGCCAAAAGCCGAAGAGAGATAGATAGAGAGAGAGAGAGAGAGAGAGAGAGACTGCACTGCTTAACCGACGCCGAAAGAGTCGTTCGTGTTCGTGTTGATCCGACTCGGTTTAAGGACGCTAACGGCAACAGCAATGGCAACAGCAACAGCAGCTGCTTCTGTTCAATTTTCATTTCAGTTCAGTTTCACTTGCAACGTTGACACGTTTGGACGCGTGCTCTACTTGCGACTGCCAGCGCACCATTCGTACGTGTGTGTGTGTGTGCGTGTGCGTTGCGTTACTGTTGCGTGTATTTGCCGCCGATGTCGCAACAAACTTCAAGTTGAGCATTATCCACAAGTCAAATGCCACAACTGCCGCAGTCAAATCAAACATCAAAATCGTCAACAAATTGCAATTTTTGCCGATCTGAAAAACTCAAAAAAAAATCACTTTGAATTATTTGATTAAATTAGTGATTGAACTGTGCACTCCAAAAATAACTGCAAACTGCAAGCGATAGTTTCCATAAAAAATGTATTTCTAAATTATCAACAAATATTCAAGAAGCAGCAGCAAATATTTAATAAATATTATCATAATGTTTGTGCAGAATTCAACTCCACCACAAATTACCAATTATTGCCGTTAAATTTGGAAATCAGGTAAGCAGCAAATCACCAAAATTGATTACGTTACTAATTAAAATGTGGCACGTTTTACTATATTTAATAAACTGTTTATTTGGCTGAGGGCCTAAAATGAGCAAATGATTTTACTTTGATTTAATTGTGGCTAATTTGTGGAAAAGTGTTTGTCTCCTTGAATTTATAATTGTGTGCAGCCAATCAAGAAAATCTTCTTCCACCCAATTAATTAATAAGGTTCATAGTAGAGGCTTAAACTGTCTGTGTGTCTGGACACAACTTAGATATACACTCCCCGAAATTCGGGGATCCTGTACCAAGTTTAACAAGACCTTGTTTACTCTTTTTATAACGGTGCTTCTTCTTCTTGCACTGTTATATTGGAACGCAAATTCCGTTGGTTTTTTTCCAAGATTTTTCGGTTTCTACCTTTTTATTGCTAGTTCGGGTGCGAAATTCGAATAAAGGCAGTCACTTTGATGTAGGGCCTTATATGGAATTTCTTTGAATGTAATAATAGAAGGAACACAAAGTTATTTAATACTTTATAGGTAGAAATAAATAAGTTGCACACACAAATTTGAAAAAAAAAACACTCCTCTACAAGGAATCTTGAGTGAACCACAGACAAATATCAATTAAATTAAGTCGATCGGCATCAGCAATTGACATGTCAAAATTAAACGAAAACCAGAACAAATAATGCCAATAAAAACCAACTGCAAAAATTACGGTATCTAAAATTCTAGTTGATTTAAGGTCACAAATATCGAAATATCGTGTTTAACAAGCTTTATTATGAATATATATTCAAAGATGGCTTTAACGAAGGTGCACCAAATGTCACATTAAATTGTGCAAAAGAACGCATGTCCTGGACTCAGGAATGGCAAAATTTTGTGTATTTTGTGATGAAAACAAATTTAATTTCGATGGTCCAAATGGTTTAAATTATTACTGGTACGATTTAGAGAAGTCTGAGAACAAATAAACAATATTCGATGACGAATAAGTCTTTGGGTAAATATATAAATAAATCTAATTATTTTATTTATTATTGCCAATTGTTTCTTTCCTGCTGAAGGTCTTGTAGATAGTGATATAACTAGTATTAGAATTGAGATATTTGTTGTATATCTAATGTATTATAATTAAGGTTGAATGAATACATAAATAAAATATTTATTTTTAGTTTCGGATTATTTATTTATTTGCTTACTTTATTTAATTCAATGTCGATCAATATCAGCCGAATCAGCAAAATACAAAAAAGTAAATAATGAAAAAAACTAAAAGTGATGGTTAAGATTTAAATTTGAAAATAAAAGAGAAAAACAAATTTGTAAATTTCCAGTGTTGTTTAAATTCAAAGTTGGTCTAACATGTCTTCCATGGATTAAGGAAAACACAGAAAGAAGCCAATCAGTACAGTAAAAATAAAAAAGAGTTACTACGAATTTGTAAAGAAGCCCAACAAAAAATGGGTATTATTGAGACAAAACATTTAAAATTGAGTTCCTAATGATAGAAATAGATTACTCTGGAAGTGGAAATGTCACCTTAATTTGAATCAATTAATTATCAATCGCCTGATTTATTATCCAACAAGGGTTTTTTTTTTAATAATACTGCTTTTTGTTTAAATTTGAATGAAATTGAATTGACATAAAATCTATTCGGCAACGAATAAATTTCAATCCCCGTTTTGCATTTCCAAAAGTCAACTAAATATGTAAATGCCAATTTACCAATATGTACATAATTTCAAGTTGTTCAGGATTTAGTTGTGAAATGTGTATTTTCTAGAGAAATAAATATAAATATTTGTTAATTCATATTGATTTCGAATACGAGTAGTAAATACGAATATTTATCTAACAGAATTTGAAATGCGAAAATGAATTCTGTTTACTTTGCAGCCTTTTAAAAATGCCAATGTAAATATTTGTGTGTGCAGAATTCAGCACGCTAGACTAAATTACAAATGGTGCCATAATACTTGTGAATATATATTTAAATATACTATAATCACAATATATACGCTTTAAGCTGCAAAGTGAAAGACCAAGCACACACAACGCAAAAAGTGCGTACCTTTATCTTTGAGCTTAATAGCTTTAATTAATTAAACAGCACAGCTCCCGAAAGTGCGGGCAGCAGCTTCACCTTCAACTGCTGCCATGCCCCCAAAGCAGGGTGGAGGGAGGGGGAGAGGGGTAGAGCCAAACTCTTGCAACAGTTGTGTCGTCTTTTAACAACATTATGTGGCTCACCTTGGCGCAGGAGGAGAACGTTTCGCACAATCAGTCAGTGCCAAGGCACCCCCCCTTTAAGACAACCACCCTCTCCTGACAGGCTCTGCTTCCTTTGCTCCCAGCGCGTGCCACATTTATACCAATTTAAAAAGCGCGGCATACTTCTGCGGCAGCCGCATGATTATATATTTATTTGATTTTTGGCTCGCTGTTTTACGACAGACTCCGCCCCAAGACTCCTCCCGTCTGTCTGTCCGCCCGACTGTCTGCCCTTCCGTCTGCCCTTCCGTCTACCCTTCCGTCTGCCTGTGGTTGGTTTATGTACAGTGTTTGTCTTGCCCACAGCATTTACATAAAATCTAATCAAAAGACATGCACATTAACCGCCGGCGGTCTCATCAAATTTTCAGCATGTCATATGTGGATGCGGGTCTGCACTTATCTTACAGTTACTTAGATTCAAGGCAAATTTGCCTACCCTAAAAGCATATTTAATAATTTAGCAAAATATCTGTCGTATCAGTAGGCAACCGCTTATACTTTTTTATTTGATTTTATTGTTTATTTCTGAACTATTTTTGTTGTCTTTAGCGATAAACAAACAAACAGAGAAAATATCTAAATATTTAACGACAGGCAAGGTCAACACACGAAGCGTATATACCCTATAAAAGTTATGTGTGAGTAGTTTAAGGAAAACATTTTCTAATTAGCAATTGTGCATAGATTTTAAACGAATTTAAAGAGCAATTTTTAACACATTCAAAGTTCAACTTAGTTGTTCGTTATTATTAATTTAAATAAATTTGGAGACAGAACAAGTGTTTGTGATGTATTTTTTAACATAAGCAATTTGTAGTGCTTATGCTATTTTTCGTCATGCAATAAAGTCCAATTAAAGACTCGGGTAATCAAATAGAAACCTGTAATTTTATTTTTAAGTGAACTTTAATAGTTGACATGTTCCACTTAATAAACTGGATTTTAATAATCACAATTTCTCAGTCGTGTGGACGATTGCATGTCATTTGAGCTGCACAAAAAAGCAGCAAGCGTCCTTATTGTTAACCCGGCACAAATGGGCAAAAAGAAGGTGAAATATTAAATGGACATCAAATTAATGCAGTTAAGCCGACGTTTCTGCTGCGGGCGTTGCGTATTCAATAAAATATTTCATTTTTAATATTTAATCTTTTCAATTAAATTACCCCTGATTCACATGACAGCCGCTCTGTGCATTTTATGTCCAAGTAGTTGGGCTCTCGGAGCGAAAGCACACGAAACCAGCATTGGTAAACCGTAAATCGAATTTATTGTTTAAATCAATTATGCTGCTCATTTAAAAATAATCAATTGTACAAATGGAGTTGCAAGTGTTGCTGCACTTTATTATATTGTGTTCCACTTCAGTTGTGCTTTAATGTAACCAATCGATTCGATTGTTATAAGCATTTTCAGTTAATTTCAGATTAAAAATAATGGTTAAAGCGAAACGAAAGTTTAACATTTTTTACAAAATGTTTTGCGGGATTCTGTCATATATTGGTGAATTGACATTTATATTTATATTATATTATTTAATACCAGCTGGTTAAGGAACTTCCTTGCATCTAATTAAATCAAAATGATCAACATTGGGAGAATATATCAAATAGCTCGGTTGTAGTCCTAAACTTATAGCGATGCGCTGATATATAATAAAAGGATATAATGCATAAAAGGCAGAAGTAAGTATCTCTAATAGTCATAATCAACAGATGAGTAGATGTAGCCATGTCAGTCTGCCCGTCTGTATGTGCAGGCGGATTTCGGAGACTATATGAGTTAGAGACTTCAAATTTGAAATGTAAGTCATATGGCAATTTGAAAACAGACAAATTCAAATAAATAAACCTAAGGAAGATTCTAATGATATTCCGCTACAATGTTTCGATTGCGACAAGTCCCAAAAAGATGACTTATAATATCAGTTCCAGTATTTGGGTTTAAAAAACTTTGAATTTTGTTTCGGATTCCGATTTTGAATACGAATTAAATTATAATCTAATTCACACTTTTATTATCTATATCAATATGCCGCCATAAGCTTATTTCCATTTGCTTTCAATTTGATGCGTTGCTTTTTTAAAATTATTAAATAAACCTAATTAGTCCCCGATTCTTTAGAATTCACCTGGCGCATTCGCCAAGTTGAATCCAAGTTGCGCTCGCTGCACTCAGAGTGCAAATCCAACAATAGAATCGCATACAAATATCAACTCACAGTTGGCAATCGGATATCAATAGCAATTATAGAATTGCCCAGCACAGAAAATCAATCATAATTATAATTAAGTGCGCAACTGATTAAGTCGAAGAGGGATTACCATCGAGGTAATCAGCATTTAATATAAATGTTCAAATAAAATGGCAAGTATATGTGAATTAATTTTAAAGGCGCATATTTTAAATTAATTGAAGGCCCGACAATCAATTCGACAAACAATCCAGCAATCAGTCAATCAATCAGCGTGCCTGATGAGTGCCAGATAAAACGAAATGCCAGCGAATTATTTACAGAAATGAAAGTTAAGTACGAGCATAAGCTGTGACAGCAACCGAATTGTGTGTTTTGCATAATAATGCCAGTCAATTTCAGATACGTACAGCAGCTACGTGCCACAGAAGCTGAGCTCAACTATATCTGTAGGTATCCATTTAGCAGTAAACCGCATACCAGATACAAATTAGCGAGTGTAGCGAACTAGACGGAAGCCGCAGCGTTGCCAGTCGATTGCATGTTCAACCCGGGGGCATGGCAATCTATTGCCGCAGTCAGACACATATTTCCCGTTTATTTTGTTTGCATTGAAATGCGGCACTTTCGTTCCATGCTGTGGCGCTGAGTCTGCTATTGATATGGCAAAAAAGTCCTTAGCTAAACCCAAGCGCTTTTCGATGGTTTTGGGGAGAATTGACACAGAGCTCGTGGGGCAAATGCCTCCTGAGCTTTTGGCTATTTGCCTTGGCTGCCGCATCTGAAATTTACAAGAGAGCCAAAGTATCCAAATTGTCAACATTGACGACAATTTTAATTACAACGCAGACTGAGGGTTAAGATTGTCAATAGCAAAAGTATTGCGTACTTCCGGGGACTACCAGGCAGCAAAATTTGTTAAGTAAATGGAGCGTTTTGCATGTCAATTGACATAATATTTTGAAGAAACCATCATAATCCTAAGCAGTTTAGACTTCTGCTTCGAGTCCCAGTGGAGTGGAAAGTTCGAAGTCTGAGTTCAGTTGGGTCACTCTCTTGTAATTATGAAAATTAGCATATTATGCAAAATGCGTCACTCATTTTTCGACACGAAACTCATTCATTTATATAAATATATTCTGCTTCCGACCCTTTCCCATTTGTGTCATGAACGTTTCAACTCTTTTATTTGGTCTCGTTGACTTGATCCCAAGACAATTTTTACTAATTAATAAAAAAAAACTACAGTAAGGATGGCCTAAGAAGAACCCAAAGTAAAAGTAATACATATTTTTATTGTGGTGATTGTGTGAGCAAACAAATTACAAAACAAAGAAAATATCCATTTATTATGATGATTATAAGCGAATCCGTGGATTAATTAAATGAAAAGTAAAGGAATTAGCAACCATTAGAAGACTTTTGTACTTTTAAATAAATTATAAGCGAATTTTCTCCAGTTTTAAATGATTTTACAACAAAGGTCGGATTACTGCATTTTTTACAATTACAAATAATTAATGCATTGAATTGTAAACCTATAGAAGATTAAACAATAAGAATGAAAAGCTAGGAATACCGAAGATTAAATAACTTACAGAACTGAAGAAGACTTCTGTGCATTTAAATTTATTGCCTTCTCTCTAGTTTTAAATGATTTGACAGCAAAAGTCACAAGATATGAAACACATTTTCATGTAACATTTAATATCAGAACTTTAAGAAGATGGAAACATTATAAACATGATAAAATGCTCTGTTAGAAACGCCGAAGTGTGCATACACTTACGGACTGGACTCCAGCTGCTCACATCTGAATTTAATTGTTATTTAAATGAAACCATAATGCCAATTGAAACTATTTAATAATAGTATTATCCGATTTGGAACTTTTCGTGGCATAATGTTGGGAGCACAATTTTAGATATCTTTGAAAGACAATAAAGTTGCGGCGTGTCCTACAGACAGTCAAGGCTATTTTGACTCGGTTATTTATGCAATTCAAGAATATGTATTATGTGGTAAAAATCATAAGTTTCAACGCGAAATACAGTTTATGTCAAAATTATATTACTCTGTGCATAGCTTTATATATTATTTCTTAACATCAAGGAACTGAAGAGATATAAAGTCTGATGTTTCAAAGATGACAACATAACTTACATTTTCCACACAACTTTAGCCCAGGTGGTGAACGCCTTTCGGGTCGGACTTCAAATTAATTGTATGCTTGCTTCTCATTGCGGCTGCCACATAGTGCGGCACACATAAGAAATGTTGCCCCATCAATCGCCGCTCGGCTTTGTGGTTGCTGTTGCTGTTGCTGTTGCTGTTGCTGTTGGCAGCTGCTGTTGCACTTTGGTATATAAAATATGACCATAGCGTCGCAGGACAGTCAAAGGCAACTCATCAGCATCTGCCATGAGGCTGGTTAATTTATGGACGCGCATATGTAAATATATTTGATGCACATACATATATACATAATCGCTTTATTTTATATAGGTTAGCGGTCTTTGATGGGAAAAAGAATATGTTCACATTCTGATTTTAATTATATACTTTTCAGATAGCTTTCGCACACAAACGAATTTATGGAATACAATTTGCATATTTTACTTTGGAAGAGGCGATCTTTCAAAATCAACATGTGCATTTTTTTATCAACTGAACCCATTTAAAATTGCTCAAAACGGTATAATTATGATGTGCAAATGTATATAGCATCCATCGAATATATAAGCTCTTATATACCACGCGCCCATTGATTCTCTTTCATTAGATCGATAACTCCTCCTGTTATGCGAATATCGATACAAATCGATTACTGATAGTAATAAAGGAGCCAGCTTTAAAGATATAGTTTTCATATTCGAAATAAAATGTATTTAGGTATAATTAACAATTTAAAAATATAGTCAAGAACAAGAAAAGTAAGCGAAAGCATACTTACATATATGCGTACATAAAAAAATATACAATTATTGAATGTCTCAAAGTGTTAAATATGATATCTAATTGGCTTGAGCTCTGTCGACTGAAACATGCTTACTGGCTACGCCCTTTTAGATGGTATTTCAATGTTATGGAGAAGTTCACTTCTCCGACTTCAGGAAGCATATTTATAGTTGATCAGCATCTGTGTTAATTTTTATTTGTTTATCTGTGCAGAAGTCCCTCAGTTTTAGAGCTATACTCATAAAACTTTGTATATATCCAGGCATTTTTGCTTCTTAAAATATATCTATATATTCTTATACATATTTAATTCATACTATTTAAAAATATTATCTGAAAAATTGAAAAGAAGTCTTTCTAATTAATTTATCATTCTTATTTGTTTTTTTCATGTTTATTTCAAATGTGGAATAATTAATTTGCAGCCAGAAGCAATATAAAATATTCGAAATTTGAACTATGGTCTGCTAGAGTATTTAATCTTCAGTGTGCCAATGACAGCCGTTCTTTCTGGTTTTAATTTGAAGCCTGCCATATTCTTCTGCCTCGTTCCGCTTCTTTATGCTAAGTACCCACTTTGAAGCAACGCGTTCGCTTTAATTTGTCGGGCCGTACCCACATTTGTGAGTAGACGTGGATTGCAGATTGAACGTGGAGAACACGTAGCCAGCAAATTTGCTTCTGACCCGCATTCCCCTTAGTTACACTTTTAGCTTGTCTTTCTGTCTATCTACCTTTCTCTTCCTTACTATTCTCCGGCTTCGGCCTATTTTTGGTGCTAAAACGCACGTGGTTGCGCTATCTGGAATACCAAGAGACCACATATGTCGTTTGAAACGTATTTGTAATGGCAATTTGGGAACATACTCTGGCGACACAGGCAGATTTCAGATCGTAATTGCTTTTGCTAGCCAGAAATTCGGCAAAGCAATTGGAAATCAAATTCCGTCAGCTCAAGAGCTAAAAAGTGGAGAGTATTGAACTGAAATGGACAGTCATTAAAATTGTGATTAGTTTGGAGTAAAATACGCACAGGTGTTCTTCATGCTATGACGAAAATAATCAAATAACAGCTGTTTGACATAGAAACTTAATCCAAACAATATCTACATTAAACATTTGCTGAAAACAATTAACTACAGCAGTGCGTTACTAAAGCTTAAAGTTTACAAGAAAGTTATACAAGTCAGGCCATATTCTACCACTTTCCAGTATAAAAAAAAACATTGAAACAGTTTAAATAAAACTTTCGACTCAATGCCATTTAATAAAGCAGCCCGCACTTCAGGCAACCAACCATCGCAGGATGGGGACAACATAAAGAAAGTGTTGATTTTGCTTTTATTTGCTCGGTGTGGTGACACTCTTAATAACCACAAACACCATAAATAGCGACACCTAACCGCAAACAAGAACAACCAGAAACACCAGAGCCAGGTGCTCGACGGCAGCTGAGCAAGCAATTTCCATGTATATCCATCAAATGAAAAGAAAACATGAACCAGAACATGGCTGAGGCCAAAACTTAAGGCGGGCCGCAAACCTCAGTAAATCTTGAACCCAACTAATTTCCGCAATCAAAAAGTCACTTGCCTTACGAGGGCAAGGTATAGGTATAGGTAGCCAAACAACCAAACAACCAAACAACCAAACAACCAAACAATGCGAACAGCAACAACAAAAACATCAACAGCTGTGGGGAAAACCATGTAACGCCCGGCATTATAAGCACCTTAGTTATAACTATCATTGCTCATGTGGCTATGAAGGTTATCTGTTCGCTCTTTATTGCCCCTGTTGTCTCATGTGTCATTTAAAAACAAAAACACACACACACTCACTAAAAAGAACAACCCTCAGGACAACGATGGTGTGGGGCGGGGAAGGTTGGATAAGGGGAATTTTTGTTTGCCCATTTTAACGATGACGTTGCCAAGTTGTATGGCGATAGTGACATCTAGCCATAGTACACCTATGTGTGTATTGTATACATATGTGTAGCTGTGAAGTCGTTGTATATTGTATATAAAATACAATGGGGTCAGAGCTTCAGTCACTCAAAGTCCTGCCAAGCTTGTTGTGTATCCATAAGCCAAAGGACACCACATCATCGCCCGCCCCGACTCCATCTTTGCATGTTGCTACAATGACACCTGGCTAAAGCGATATCAAATTGATTAGTTTAGCAGAAGAATGGAAAGCAATTAAAAATCTCAAATTAATTCATTTTTGTCTGACTATGTTATAGAATTTCTTTTTTCAATTTTCATTTAATTTACTTGTAATTTTGATCCACTTCATTAGAAGCTTTATTTTAAAATTTTCATTTCTTAAAATCTTATAAAACAACAAATTATTCCTTACACAAACTATTATACACCAAAGAACCAAATTATTTAGCAACAAACTTAGATTTACTTATCTCATAATAACTATCAAAATTTTTAGTCCCCATATTTTCAGAATAAGAATATATTTAATTTATTAATATGTACATTTACAAACAAATAATATTACAATTAATAATTAAAATAGGTACACAATCGATTAGACCTGCAGCTCTGCTAGTGATCAACATTTTTGTATACAGAAATGGAATCTATCGCAAGATATTTAAGTTCCAGTTCAAAATTGTTGTTTAAACATATATATCTCAGTTTGGAAATTTCAACTAGTGTCTCTGAAATTTAACGGTTTCTTGAGCAGCACATAATCCTTGCCCTTGCTTCTGCCTATTGTTGCAAATATAGCAAACAACTTTAGGTGTGCACACAACCAGTCAGGACACTCAGTGTGTTGGCAGATTTATGTTGTTTGGCCAATTGCTGAATTTTAATTGGATATTTGGGATGGTGGCCCAAGTGTCTGTCACATAACAATAATTATTTGCCAGTTATTGAAAAACAATTTCCCTTTCGATTTCCTTGCATTTTTCTGCTAGCTCGCAAAAGTTTTTTACCGGAAATTGTTGCAATTTATGATTTAATTTATGTTCCTTTTTTAATGTTGCCGCCCGTTAGCTTCGATGGCTGCCACTGCGATGTGCTCAATGTTGCATATAAATGCACTGATTATCGCGGCACGTTGCACACCACGCCCAAGTTCTGTTAAGTGTTGGGGCGTTAAAAGGATGCGCATCTAAAGCGCCAAAGATAAAATGACAATCAGACTGTCTAGCGTGGGTAATCAACTGCTAAGTGGGCCAGAACGAAAGCAATAAATACCAACCAGTGATTGTTTCCGAACACAACAGAGGTTTGACCTTTCAGTTTTATAAGAGCTGCAGAATGCTACAGGAAATTATATACACTGATACACAATGGTCTAGTTACCACACTCAGAATAAAAGCCTGCTTCAAACTTAGAAAATTTACAAAGGATGCTCACTTTATTATTAAGAAATTGTATTACTAAATAGTTGAAAAGAATTCTCAATTTAAGTGTAGATTTTTTAATATGAAAAATAGGTAAATTAAGATTGGATATACAAAACAATTTTAGACAGCTTATAAATTCGCTGTTAATTTTATCAAAATAAAGATAAAATGTTCAAAAAATTACTTTTTTCGTTTTTTACTCTTTTTTCTTATTTGAAATACAGAAATAAATATAAATACAAAATATTTCTGAAAAATATAAGAAACACTTACCAATTTTAATTATTTTATTGCATACTTATTATTAATTATTTCAAAAAATTCAACAATGAACTCAAGTTTTCAGGGCGTTTTTCAAGGTCGATTTTCATGTTCTTGTTGGAAATAAGTTTCTTAAAAATATAAAAAACTTTATAGTGTTCAAGCGCGATTTTCTGAAAGACCGATTTTGTTTCTGAGTGCAGTATGTGATAGAGAGAGTTAGTATCTTGAAAACACAATTAAAGTCTCGGAGAACATTTTGTTGATTATCAATATATCTTTGATAAGGAGTACTTACATTTTTGTAATGAGTTTAAATTATATCCAAACTGTGCTGACGGCCCACGACAGCCTTTTATATTCGCACAGCTAAGACTGAATTAAGCTGCAATCAAAGCTACTGGGTTATTCAAATGTACTGCTCAAAATGCAATAAACATATCAAGGTTTATTTGTCTCATACTCAAATTTCATTGAGACACAAAATGTACTCACAATCAACTCTAATATCTTTGCGTTTAGGCAAATGTGGTAAAATTAAAATCAAACGTTTGGAAAGTGTGCCAATGTGGAGGGATCCCCCCGGCTTTTGGAGGTGACGCTGCCAATGACAGTCACAGACTCCCCTCTCCCCCACACCGCCGTCCAAGTGCTCACTACTCACATTGATTGCAGCCGCAAGTGCGACTCATTTAAACAGAGAGGAACATGGTAAATGGAAAATGGAGCATTCACCGCATTTCGTTCAAATTTTTTTATGACACATTTTTCCTTTTTTCTTTTTTTTTTTTTTTTGTAAAGTGACATTATGTACGAAAAAGTGAAAAGCATCATTTTTATGCGACACACTTGAAAAGGTTTTCCACTCATGTTTTTATGAGTTCAAAAGACGAAAGTCGAAACCCAAAAATTGACTCAACACCCCAAACCCACCCAGCCAGTGTTGTCTGTCAAAATGCAACCATGCGAACACATCCTTTCTCCTTTCTCCCTCTGGCCCTCTCTCTCTCTCTCTCTCTCTCGCTGCTGTGGCACTGAAACTGTTTGCGCCAGTTGCGTCAGTCGCATTGTGTGCCCGAACAACTGCCAAATAGCGCGCATATTTTATGTCAACGGATGGGTAACGCCGTGAAGTATGCAACGCAATACTTTTCGCTATAAGTTAATTGCGTAAGCAAACGACATAGACTACGTAGACAGAGACAGACATATTACACGCAGAGAAAGTATTTTCCTAATTTTTGAAACACTCTTTACTTTTGAATTCATTTATTTCTCATACAGTAAATTTCTAAAATTAAATTCTTTCTAAAAAACACGGTTTGCTTTTCTAAATTTAAGGTCAGTTTTGATCAAATTTAGAAAAAACATGTCTAATTTTCAGGCTGTTGTTTTCTGTGTGAAGGAAATCTCATACTAGCTTTTTGTTATTTATATTATTATTAAATACTATAATTTTTAGATTTCACGTATACAAAATTTATTGTTTATAAGTTCACTTAACTTCATTTGCAAAACCTTAAGATGGTACAGAAATTATTTCTTCTTAAAATAAGGGTTTATTTTTCCACCTTTATAATTTATATAATATATTTCTAAAATTTGTTTTTGCAATTATCGATGTCGGGAAGGCCTTTTCAATTAAAAAGAAAATCATTTCTTACAATAAGAATAACTTTCTATTATCTAGCGCGGTTTTTTAATTTTCAGTGGAATTGTTTTGAGTGTAAGAAAGAGAAAAAGATAACTTGACAGAAAAGTAAGGAAGCAATTGCGAAATTTTATTTTATACACAAATACATTCGACATAAATATACAGTATATATTTATATATATGTTTGTATGTTACCATACCTTTAAAAAGTGTACTTCAATTGAGTTGAGGGACAGGTGCAGGGGCAGGGCCAACTACAAGAGGAAAAGGCAAAAAGTACTTGTAGTTCAAGAGGCAGGAAGTGCTTGTGTAATTGCTGGGCAAACAAACACTCAGGGACTATTTGAGAGCACTCAAGCAGACTGCCGGCTCTTTGAGCCATCCATTTCCCTTCAGGACAGTTACAATATTTTGCGAATAGACATGTTGCCTGCGTTTGCCGGCACAATTGTTAATTAGGCAAAAGTAATGACTTGCGAAATCGTTTTCGTCTTCGAGTACAAAATAACTTTTTTAATATCAATCTTGGGATAAGTGAAATGCTACAAAATAAGAAATGTTCTTTAAGCACCTAACTATTCAGCAACTTGATGAAATTGAAATTATTTTGTGCAATTCACATACTTCCACCAAAAGAAGCAACAGAGCTGTGAACTTTTAACTACAAATTTGATTTAGCTTTAAAGCTTATGACAAAGTGTTTTGACGAGTGTGGATGGGTGTATGGGTGTTTGGCTGCTCTGGGGTCTTATCTATAAATAACAGTTCAGCCAACAACCGCCAATTTGGAATTTGAAAAAACTTTGTCGTTCTCCTTGAAAACTTTGTCTGACTGAAAAATTCGCAGCCAATGACTTCGTCGCCGATTTCAGCTAACTGGTCTGGCAAGCCTCTAACAAATACAAACACACACGCATCCACACACACACACACACACACACTTAAGGCAACAACTTGACGTCATTATGATTTAGTTGAGGCAATCAATTGATTATGTGTCTGCTTGCTTGCATGTATCCACAAGTAGGAGCTACCAATTTATGAAGGAGCTCGACGACAGGTGAATCCAACTAATAAATCACTGGCGCTTCAGCCGTGCCAATTAATCAAAAGTGCCTTTAGCCCAAGCAATAGACAAACTGCCATTACACAAAATGCCACGGAGTTTGATTCTCAATCTTAAGCTGCCGCATAACGTTGAACGATTAATAAAGTATAAAATAAAAAGTAAAACAGAAACCTTCTACAAACCGCTATAATTAAGCCATCAAGCTGTTGACAGACTGACATCACAGCGTCTGCAGATAATGTTGTATTTTATTTTTAAGCAGAGTGCAGCTTACGAGCTGTCAAGTGGCTCAAAACAAAATGAGTGTGGAAATTTTGAAACATCTCTTAATAAAGAATTCATTGAGCGGCAGCCAAGTGGCTGTTGAGACAGGATGATGACTCAAAAAGCCTGATAAATAAATTGATGAGTGAATAATACAACTTAATTTTAACAGTCGCAACTATATAAATATATAAATAATGTGAAATTTATTTTATTTTATTTATTTTTACATAACATACAGCTCGAATACGCTGGATTAATGGCAAGCTCAAATTCAAGTACCTTTTTAAATGTGATGCCAGAGAATTTTGATATCAGTTTGCACCCTCTTTAAAATACAGAAGCAAAACAAATTAAAGCGTGTCGAAGAAGTTAAACCATGCCCAAGTCTTTTCCTATCGTTTGTCGTTAAGGTCTTAGAATTTATCTTATTATATATGCCTATATCGCGTCGACTTCTGATGCTGATGATGGGTAAGATAGATTTGACACAGTCACAACACAATCAAATATCGCCTTAGCAGGAAAACACACACAGTAAAAAGAAAAGAAGCGTTAAAGCTTTGCTAACATAACCTTAAATGCTCACGATTAACTGACTATTAATTCGCCTTGTCTCTGTGTGATAAATGATTTCAATGTCTTGATTGATAGATTGCCCTAATTGTTCAATTGGTGCAAAAGAAATTTATCATCAATAAGGGCACCAAATATTAAGATAAATATAAAAACGCAAGATAAATTGGCTTAAGCTTTCTAGATCAATGACTTAAGCAGTGATCCAATCAGAACCGAAATGTACTTTCCTGAGTGCCAAAGACACACACAAACTGGCATTACTTATACGCCGTGTTGTGCAGCGTGTGGTTTACACTCTCGTGTCGTTGTTGCTGAAGTAGTTTCGTACTTTACGTTAGCAAGTGCATAAATTAAATTTAACAGAACAATTTTTGACATAACAAGTTTTTAGCTGCAAAAAGTACGCATACGTCCCGTTGCCATCCAGGGAGTCGGAAATTTGGTTAGCCTTCAAGCTTGTGCTTGTGCTTGTGCTGCTGCTCTTCCTGCTCCTTGTTTAGTCATATATTTTGCCAGCAAAACTAATGAAAAGAAACAGCAAACAGCAAACAGCAAAACACTAAACTGCAAACAGCAAACTGCAAACTGCAAATGCACTCGACAAGGCTGCTGAAAGATATTTAACTCGATGTGCAGCTGCTGCAAGTTTTGGCCAAGCGTATTGTGATTTAAATGGCTTTCATGCTCACTGAATGCCGCACAGCTGACGATTAGCTTTCGCCGACCAGCGTCGCAATGCTTGCACAAAATCGGCCAAAAAAGAAACAGGCAAACTCAAGTCAAAGTTGTTGCCATCTTTCGATCGATAAGAGATTTATGCAAAGTGCAGCGGAAATTGAAATTGAAAGGCGCCGACAACGCAACGACTGCCAGCAAAATGCAGACAGCCTTGGGCCTGGTTCACTTCTTGGTACTTCTTCTTCACTCCAGCACTTGGTCTCTCACTCTCAGGATGTCTAAGGCCGAGCATTCACTGTCTGTCTGCGAGTGTCAAAGATGTCTAACGCTTTTCAATTAAATTCAATTTATTAATTTCAATTATATGCGCTTCAAGTGACCGCATCCCAAGTATCCCAGCAAAGAGTGCAAAAAAAAAAAAAATCAAGGAAAAAACTGTCAACTCAGCTCACTGAAGCACTGATGCAGAACTCAACGCCAAATGTGCTATCCAGATGCCGCCCAGCCACAGTGGCCTTCTGTGGTTGTTAAGTGCAAGGGAGGCATTTGATTGATGTACAAGTGTGCCACGGAGCTCAAGGGAATTTCTGCTATAGGAAATGAGCAACAAGCGAAACACACTGCTGACTAAGCAAACGCGCTTAGCCCATTAAACAAAGAACTTCGAATTCAAAATAAATCCAAAATCGACTTTTAAATACGCTTTATAATAAGAAAGATTGATAAAATAGATAATCACATAAAAACGAATTTAAATGGATCTCAAGAAGTTTCAAAATAAAATGTTAATTCGACATGATTTATATTGTTTTTTTTTTTTTAATTTATTTATTGAAATTTATTTACGATTTATTAGAAATGGTGCAAAGCTTCATTCTACATTCTGAGTTTTAAGTGAGACCGACGATCAGAATAAAATATTGACATTTCCAGAGTGATTCCCAGAACTAATAAAAACCAGTTCACAAAACATTTACACAGTATAGGAAAGTCAAGTTGATGTCAATGAAGTCAATGTGATATGTTGTGCCTGGTACAATTAAGGGCAACAAACATTATCATTCTCATATGTCAAAATCACAGCTGCTGTTGTTGGCTTTTTGTGCCTGACTTGAGGCTAATGGCTTTTTTAGGCGTATTGCCAACGTGTAAGGAAATTTTTATATTTAATGGCCATAAAAAGTCTACCAAAGAAGTGCAAAAAACACTAAAATACTAAATGGCGAAGGAGATATGTCGCGTAATGCCTATTGGTGATAACCATAAATCACTTCCACAATGATGTAAATAGTGTCGTAAAATCTACGACAAGTCACCTGCATAGCCATCCCAACAGAAAGGTCAGTTCAGTCAGTGTCAGAAGACATCTGAACAGGACAGTCAATATAAATATATATACTATGTACAAATACTGACACTGTCAGTGACGACAGAATAGACACACATTGGACACAGATCCAAACTGGGAACGCAGAGACCGCAATAAATCGGCATTGTGGTTTGGGATGTTGGTCAAATTAAAACATTTTACCTGTGCTGTCAACTGCCTGATGTTGACAAATTAGAGGTTTTTCGAGGTGTGGCACCTTCTTCCATGGCCTGTCATGCACAACTCCCCACCCAGGGGACATTTGCGGTGCGAAACTTTACAGCCAAGCAAACGCTCCAGCAGATTATCGGTTAAATAAATAGACAAATTGATTTTAATGGAATTGAACACACAGGGTCGAGCAGGCAGCCCAGGCGACCAGGCGACCAGACGACCAGGCGAACAGACGCCCAGGTTGGGATGTCGTTGTCTCCATGCGCACACCATGGACACGGACATAGATAAGGACACGGACAGGACACTGACCCAACCCTGTTGAGCAAACATAATTTCATGTAATTCTGCCTTGGCTTGCTTCCCCACTCTCATTTTTATTTACTAGCCCAGTTGCTGTTTCTGTTGCTGTGGTTATCCTTATTGTGGTTGCTTCACAGCAAATACATTGGGGCCTGCTTTTGGCAACTTGATGGACACTTCTGACAATGCCAACGGACGTATGAAATACCAATCAAAAGGTTTGCCTCGAAATACCCAAATATTGCACACGTAACCGGAAATATCTAATGAGAATTGCCCATATGAATATGAAATTTCAAATAAAAATAACAATAATAATATAAAGGTGTTTTTTTTTCATATTATATATGTAAAAGAAAGAAAGCTCGATTTAGCTTGCACACCCTCAGTGGCAGTGACAGACAAATCAATGAATCCTCGTTATAGCTCCAAGTGTACGTCGATAATACTTAGAATTACCGAATTTGTAACGTAAATACATAAATCAAACACATAAATAAATAAAACATGAATCTGCAACAGTCCTAAAACAAACGAAACAGACTGTCATTAACATTTATTTAACTTATTATTATTGTACATTTTATGTTAAAAAATAAAATATTTATTTTATTGTAAATTGTTTGATTTTCTCTTTATCGCAAAACGGATCATTAACGTAAAATTGATTTTCGAAAATAAAATCATTTATAAAATGAAAAGCCTTTTTTAAATCAGAATTTTTATTAGTTCTTGCACCTCCTCTGTTGGCAAAGCAGGTCAATGTGTTACGGCCATTTTCTACTAATTAAAATGAGCTACTTAGACAACAATACCAGAAAGACAATACCCTTTCCATGTGCCATCTTCAGGACCAATTTGGAATTTTATGGCAGACGCTTGCAGCAAACGAGAAAGTTATTGCCCAAGGATTAGTTGTCCTAAGCTCCTTGAAATTGAGGTGGCGTTGGGGTGGGGTCGAGGGCACAACTTTTAATGACGTGCTTTGTATGCGAGTGCGTGTTACATGTTAGCCACATTACCAAGAGGAGCAGGAGATGACAATTTTCTCAGTGCGAGCTGTTCATGGTATATGGTTATTCTGTGCTACTACTCCTCTTCTTCTTCTTCTTCTTTTCCGGGGAGTCCACGCCACGTGGCTTACGTGGATGCAACGGCAGCTCATGCAAAGGGTTCAAGTTTTTGTTTTTAGTGTCATCTCCAGCTAATATTTCTCGCCGCTTGGCCCCAATTCTTCACTGGCTCACATCCTCAAATTCTCACATCCTTGCTGCTCCATGCTCACACAAATAATACAAGTTTCACTTAATTGCACTCGAAAAACTATGCATGTGAATTGCACTCAACTCGAATGACAAGTGCGGTTGGACTGGGAATTGGATTCAAGCTTGGGCTTGGATTTGGATTTGCGTCTGGACTGAGGTTAGTCGAGGTTAGTTGCGTTGGTCCATCAGTTTCTGGTTTCAGTGATGCAGACAGTTTTTGACAGAAACAGTCGGACGCACATCAGACCCAAACGACATCCCGACGGTCTGAGTGGCTCTGCCAAACTTTTCGTTTTTTGGCTTTAGTTCTTCGGATTAGGTCAACTCCCACAAGATCCGCCCGGGCTGCTGGCAACCGTCGTCTGCTGTTGAAAGTTGTTCACGCATAAGCAGCACATGCAGGGAGACGATACTCTTGAGCGAAGGGGCACCCGGAGACATCCTTCAGGCAGCCGCATGCTAATGAGCACAACTTTTTTTTATTCATCATTTTTGGTTGTCTGGTGTTGAACTTTTCATGCACCTCTTTGGATCATGTCTATCCGGAGCCGAGGTGCAACAGAAACGAGGTAAAAACATGGCGGACCCAACTTAAATGAAAACTTCTTGAATGGAACAATGCTGTTGGCAAAAAGAGTCAAAAAACAACTTTGTGTCGTGGAATGGTATAATGATACCTAAAATGAGTAACTTTATTGTGGCTTAAAAGTATGAGAAGTGAAAAATTAGTTTTAAATTCCATGCTGAGCGCTAAATTAAAAATGAAAATAAGCCATCAATTAATATAAAACGTTTGGTAGAAGTTAAATTAAAATGTTTTGTTTTTGAATTATTCACTTTCGTTTAATTTTTGGTCAGATTTTTATTTATAATGCAAATCAGCACAAAAGAAACTATTAATCGGATTGTCATTTATCGAATATACGTTGATACAGTTTTAATTAAAATTTCTGCATAAAAACTGAAAAGCTTTTCTTTTTAATATAAACTCAATTTTGTTGAATTTTTAAACAGATGATAATTTATAGTGCAAATCACTACAAAAGAAACAATACGTGTTAATCTCTGATGTTATTTGAATATGCGTTGATAAAATTTTAATTAGAATGCTATTAAATTTTGGACTTTAAATACCAAATTTATGCACAAAAATTAAAATATTCACTTAAGTTGAATTTTCGACCAGATAATAATTTATAATGCAACTCAACACAAAAGAAACTATAAATCTTATGGTAAAAATTTAATTAAAAAGCTATTAAATTTTTGACTTTAGATACAATGTGCACAGCAAGCAGCCGCTTTTCAGTCTTAAAAGAGCAGCACTTGCCACGATTCAAGCACTCACTCATTTAGAATTTAACACCTTCCTAGCGTTGTCAGCCTGCGACACGCCATAATACCAAGAAGCTCTCAAAGAAATTATCCTTACGCGCAAATCCCTTGACGGGCCTTGAGAAGTAAGATGAAACTGCAAACGGTCTGTCATAAAATGGTGCACTACTTTAAGCGCCGAGAGCAAAAAGAAGCTCAGCGGAGAAACCTTTTTAAACTCACAGTTGGGCTATGGTTGCCTGCAGCCTTTTCGCTCTGACTGCCACACACATATTCCATTAGGGCCATATCGGGGGGTGGAGGGGGAGGAGAGACGGCCGTCTACTGTACTGTGCTGTAAGGGGCCAAAACTTAATGTTACTTGTCAACATCAGCAAATAAATAGGGAAAGCAGCTAAAGATAAATTGAAATTTATGAACCGGGCTAGGAAGTCAAATGCCGACACAACTAACCGACAAAACATTTCACATTTCACCACTGAAATGCTACTAAGTAATTTATAAGGCACAAAAGTATTGCACTAACCTCACAAATGATGGTGCGAGTTACATAAATATAATTTTCCACTCTAGACAAGCGGCAAACACTTGAACTTCAATTTGAAAAGCACAGCAAAATGTTCCATAACGAACCTCGGATACGTTAAGATATTTTATCTTTAAGCGAAGTCATTTAATATTTTTGAAAACAAATTATTAAATGCAGAAAAAAATAAGTAATAAGTAAGTAATAAATAAGTAATTTAAAAAATCACAAATTCTATTCATTTAAAAGCCAAAATTTTAATATTTAACATCAAATTACGAACATAAGAAAAAATGTATAAGAATTCAAATGGTATTTAATGGCTTGGGGAAAAAAGGGAAATTAATTAGATAAGATGGCAAAAAAATGTTATTCTTGAGACAAAACGTTTTAAATTGGGTTCTTAATGGTAGAAAGGGGCACTTTGAATTAATTTAAGCCTATTGTAATCATTACAGAGTACTCGCCTGAGTTCCTGCTAAGAATAATTGGTAGTACAACAGTTAAGATAAAGTGGGAACAAATAGCGGGTAGGTGTAGAGGGAACAGGAAAATTAATTTCACTCATCAACGCAGCGGAATCGATTTCACCATTTAGTAATTCAACTGCAAACATTAATTAGAGCAAAACAGGCCGATTAGTAAGGCAGGAAAGATCTATTAGACAAAAACTGGGTGCATACACAAAAATCAGTTTTGTTTTGCTCAGTTTATTTCCCAAAGAGCTTAAGCAAACCAGGAATCTAGGAAACCAGGAATCGGTATAAAGTGTGCTAATGAAATAACAAAGAAATTCTTCAAAAAGTTTTATCGAAAACATGTTCACTTTTTGAATATTTTTATTCTATTATATTATAATCATATTAAGCTTTAAACTTAGTTATACAAGATTCCAATGCCAATATGCAACATTATTATGTTAATATGTGAAAATACCCCTATTGTAAAATTAACTGGAGTATCTATCAATATCGAAATCGATCACAGGCTCATTAGCATCTATTATATTAAACTTTAACGCAGATAATTCATTTGTTTACGTGCTTATTAAAAAAAGTTTATGTCGTGAAAGTATATAAAATGCATGAAAATAACAAGTATCCCTAAGGATGTGTTTCCCGAAAAGCGACAAAAGTATTGTCTGTGCCTTTGCCAATCTATTACAAACTTTACGATAATGCTATTGTACCCTCTTCAAGGGTATAATGAAATTCAATGGCCCAGTCCACCTGTCGAAAACTACAAAGCGTGCAACAATAAGTGGCAGACAGGTAGCTAGTGTGTGTGTGTGTGTATGTGTGACTGAGTGTGTGCTGTGTTCCTTGTTATACATTAGCAGAGCCTTATTAAATTATACAAGCAGTTTGAGGTGAGGACATTGGGGTTACGCTCGAACAACAACAATGTTAAAGTGTAGCATATTTAAGCTAAATATTGCACACAGCAACGAAGTCGAATTGCAGTCTATTGCCCCACAAGCACACAATAGCATAATACTGGCTACCGACAGACACTGTCGAATATTTATGCCTATACGCAATACGCACAATGTTGCAGGACGGCTTCTTTGGGAGCCAGAGTCTGATTGTTAAGGTTCAGAGCTCGTATGGCATGGTATCTGTGTGCTCTGTGTCGTGTTTCATTTGTTAGCAGCAGGTGATAAGTTTGGTTGCCTTAAGTAAAATTAATTCAAGGCATATAAATAATAGTTCATTGTTCTGTGCCCGACTAACTCCTCTGTGTGTACTCACTATTCTCAGTGGCTGCATTCGGCACTAGGGTTATATATTTTAAACACGGCTATATAGCCAGTCAGACCAACTTGCTTCGCCTTGCCGCATTTCCCCATGATATTTGCCTTTTGAGTTCGGGCTTTGCCTCGCCTTTTGTGTGGCATCTTTCGCGTTGTGCCTTTAATTTAATTTCATCGCGCATACGCGCCATTATGCCGCAGTTGAAGCGTCAAGTGCGCCCTGGAAATCAATTGGCAACGCCGCATTCGAGTGTTGAATTCGCAAGAGTGAGATAGAGAGAGAGAGAGAGAGAGAAAAGTAAGGAGAGAAGAATAGAGGGAGAGAAAGACAGAGTGCTGAGGGGCAGCAGACAGAATATAGGATACTCTATTTATTATGCAAACATCCAAATGGGAGGCTTTTCAATTGCATCATGAGCAAGTTACATGTCAATAAGCAAGTCAATTGTTGGCTACATTGAGTGCAAATTAGGCTTAACTAATTCGCTTTGTGTGTGTGGCACGAAATTCACATGAATTTTGGATTTCTTTTGCTTATTTGAATGCCGCCAAAAATGGCCAATATTCAAGGCTCATTGATTTTGATGCCAATGCCAATAAGTGCGGCGTCCTGTGAAAATTTGAAAGCTTAATGGTTTTCCAAAATATACAACTGAGCTCGTCTATATTATTATGAAGCTATTAAGAAGTCAAAGAAACGACAATCTTGGCATTTTAACAATGCATACAATTTAAATCAAATAGAATGAAATAAATTTTCATAAGAGATATGAGCAAACAAACAATTTATTTTTAAACTGCACGTTTCATTAAAGACAAAGCTTAGAAGCAACCGCAATATTCAAGGCAGAAGAAGAAACAAGAAACGTTAAATTCGTATAACCAATGCAAAAGAACTGTTTATTTGTCCATAACCTTTTTTTGGCTGGCATATCCTTAGAATTTTAAATGGCTATGTGCACTAAATTTCTTTTATTGATATCGTTAATCGATCTTCGTCGATCTTATGGAATCGACGGAAGTTATTCCAAAAAGTGCGCTCTGAAAAGAATCTCTATGAATTTTAGACCTGATAACTAGAAATTTGTTTGTGCCTTAGAAATAATTTCAAAAATATACAGAAATCCTTTCTGAAATTCAGGGAATAGTAATGAAACTTAGGCCTGTAAAATCATAAGTTTATTCAAAATAAATTATTTAAAATGCTCATATATGACAATAGTAAAAGTCATATAAACCAGTCTGATTAAACATATTTTTAGTATTTATTTATCACCTTATCTAAATTTTGCAGCTGTTTTTCCACTCAACTTCTAATTAACTATTATTATTATTATTATTATTGAAAAAATTCATATATTTATTATAATTTACACCATCAAGCATCAAATAAAACCCTATCAAAATACCGTATGAAATTCGTTTACTGCTTTTAAGTTTGCAAAGTTCAGAATAATGTTTAATGAAAAAAAGTTCAGAATAATGTTTAACGCATATTAAAGAGGCGAATGAAACAAGTGCAGAATATTGACGAGTACTCCGCAAATAGTTGCCATGGCAAAAACAAATCTCATTTCGGTTTTCCATAATAACAAGTAGTCGAAAAACAAAGTAGAACTCAATATAAACGCCCCCACACACATCGAGAAAAACCAAAAAAAAAAAAAATTAAAAAAATGAAATGAGATGAAAATGACGTTGAGCGCTGTTGATTTCTTTGCCAATGGAATGAATGAATGAGAGAGACACGCACAGCAATTGTTGCCGAATTGTTGTTGCTCTTGTTGCTGCTGCTGTTGCTGCTGTTGCTGTTGTTGTCATTTTCGTTTGGTGTTCTTCCGGCATGTAAATAAATACTGAAGAAAAGCGAAACCGACTATGATTTATTTTGTATTTGGCACGCACATTGTCAATATTTGTGGAATTCATCAAAAGTTTGCTGCCGGCCGAAACTCGATGATTGTTCCGAAACACTTGACTCGAAGGCGTCCTCCATCCCCTCTATCCACCCCTCCCCCTATATCAGCAATAACAACAACAACAGCGTTGCTCATAAATATATCGACACTCCCTCACGCCGAGCCAATGCCGAAAAATTATAGCTAAAAATCGAAGCAGTTATTTATGGATTTTTTTTCATTTCCCTCTCGATTTTTCCGCTTTTTTTCTTTGACTGTCGAAAAAGAATAACAGAAAAAACAAAAGCAGCCGGCCCATTTAAGCAACTGAAAACAGAGAAAACATTGCGCTAAATATGTTTACAGACAGTTGTTTGTGCCACACAGATGTACTATATAAGCGTCTACTCGAATCAGCTGCACCCCCTCCACGCCCCTCCCTCTTGCGAGTCCACAAAATCAGCAAGTCGAAATCACGGAAAACATTCTTGAATATACATTTGTATTTATGGCTCCGCCGACTTTTGAAGAAAATAATAGCGCGTGTGTACCATTTCTATGAATGGGCCTTGTATCACCTGCTGCACTCTGCGATATTCTTTGAAGAGGTCAGTTCAACTATCTCTAACCTAAAACAAAAAATAAAAACGGTGAATAAAATCAACTATTTTTAATTTGCAATTATTTTACTTTGAATTTCATTGGTATATTTTTTAATTAGCAAACTTTTGATAAAAATTATAAATGATATGAGTGAGTTTGTTTATATTCTAAAATACACTTTCGAGAATGCTTCGGTATTTTTGTTGTTACCCATTTTAGTTTAATAATTGTATAATTCATAGATCCAACAGAAATGGGGGGGATTGGGTCAGTTCACCAATCTCTGTAATACTTATGCTCACTTTTAAATCTCTAGAGCAAAACCTCACTTACTGAATGGGCAAAGATAATTTAATACCAGCCAGGGGCTTTATGTAAAATAATACCAAAAGGAAAAATAAAAATAAAATTAAAAATAAAATGTTCAAACGCGCGGCTTCTAAAGACGTCTGTTTTATATTATTCATATAATTTTAAGTTCATTTGGTACGCTTTAATAAACAAATTTAAAATTTGTAAATAAAATGAGCGCATATTTTGCATATAATACTTCCGAGGAGGATGCTTAGATATTTCCTTTTCTTTCTAGTTTAATGATTATATATTTTGTATGTGCAATTAATGGATTTATTTTAACTTCGCTTTCTTAAAATTGTGGTAAATATGTGTTCTTATCACAGTGTCAAAGCGGAATCGGAACCGCTTGTTTACCGAATCGGAATTGGAATGTGAAACTAAATTCAACATTTTTTAATTCCATATTACCGGAACATATCGGAACCATCTTTTGCGGTACACAATCTTTGTGAATTTTTGTACTCTACTTTCTAGAATTGGAATCGGAACCAAAAGTCGTTTCGGTTTGACACCCTAATACCCATCAATAGTTTTTTTATTGTTAAAAATTTATATTGACCTATACGATTTGTAGAACATTCCAAATTCGGCAATACCCAGGAAATTTCCGCACTATAAACAAACAGTTTTAAATACGCGCTGCGATGTCTAAACTATCAACCAATCCGTTGATCTGACTGATCAGTTAGATAGGAATCGTGTCTATTTCGAGAATACATCATTTAGTTCAGATCAAGTGCACAATATTCTAAAAATATTTTTGGCAATGATTGGAAAACTCTAAGATAATTCGTTTTCCCTGTCAATTAGAGTAAAGCTTTAATGGCATCAAACAACATTGGCCTCATGCGAACAAATAGACGACAATGCACAAAAATAGAATTGAATTAATTCTGTTTTTGGGCAAAGAATATCGAAATGAAACTGGTGCACGCAAATGCAGTTGACATGCACAGAGTTCATGGTCCGGGACAATAAACAACAATTGGTGCATCAATGATTGTGTTATATGCTTGTATTTGCATTTGATGCATACAAATTGTTTAGCTTGCGAATGCACAAGCTGTGAGTATCTCGCAGATGGCAAACCATTTCAAGTGCTGCGCACTCCAGTTCGTCCTCTAACTTTATATATATGAATATACAGCTCTCCCCTATATATACATTTATGCTCCGGATGTATGCTAATTCGGTTGGACAGCAGCACAGCTGTACAAACTTTCGAGTAAAAACACAAAAGTGAACTAGTCGTGGGTGATTGCTAGACTTTACCCTGTTGGGTACACATGGAATCACATTGTTTCAAATGTATTCTTATATGACTTCTCCGGAATACACTCCCATGTATGTTTCAAATTTCACGCACTATTATTAATAAAAGGTAGGAATGGAAATAGCTCAACATTTCGTACATTTCATTCTTTAGATTTCGCGATTCTATTATGAGTTTCTAATGTCGTTAACGTGTGAGTGGCAAAATTATCGATTAATTTGCGAAATGAATAATAAAACAATTAATTAAAATATAAAACAGGCTATTTTTGTCTGCAAGCGAAATGCCACAACACTCTTTACGAATGTTAAAAGTACAAAATGCGGTTCCTTATGGAAAAATGTATTGGCAACAATTTTACAGTCTGTACAAATGGTTGATAGTGTGTATTTTAATTAATACATACATTTATTAATGACTGTGCAGATCTATTTTCCTAACAATGTAGAGTTACCCTCGGCAAACTTTTAATGTGGACAGGGTATACAAATAAACTTGCTATTCTAACTAAACCGAAACCGAAACAACTGCCCCAAGCCCAAGCCCAACCCCAACCCAAACCCAATTGGGGCAAGTGCTAATGCTGAGTACACGGGGCTGGCTGCGCATTTCTCACGCGTCAAGTGGCTGCCAAATATGATTTATATGCCATGGCTAACAAAGTAGAATATATGGCTGAAAAAATAGTATAGATAAATGGTGCAGGGCATGCCGGGGAGGAGGTGTGGTGGGAGTGTGTAGCTGGCATATTTCATGCTCGGATACAATGCTCAAATGCAAATCGAAACTGAATTTTAGAGTATTTATATTAGAATTTATGTGCCTGTAGAATCCCTGGAACGTGTATTAATCTAATGAGTTGTTGTGCTTGACAGCTAAATGTGATAAAAGCATTTCAGTTCGATACTCGCCACAGCCCGATAAGCTTAAAGCGAAATGCTAATTTGAGATTCAGCTTTAGTACTTTATCAAGTGATCCATAGCATTGACAGCGCCCAGCTCAATAACTGAAACAAATCAATTGTGACAGCTGTCAGATCCAAAGATATATTAGTGGCGACCAGCCAGGCAAATTGGATTGCTTGGTGAGAATTTGTATATATGCGCTCGATAGCTACAGATATTGACTTGAATATAAAGAACGGCAATTATTTCTAAATTTCGTTTTTGCCAAAAAATAATTTCTTGTATTATTTTATGTATTCCCAGTTTCGTATGCAATTCAGCAACTCATCTGTCTCTTCAATTGAGTTCACATTGCCGCTGTGGTTGGATGGGTGGGTTAAGTGAAACAACTTCACTGAGCCACCAAATTGCTATAAATGTGTGTTATAAATGTGAACAAGTTAATTTAGCATAATCCAAGGCAACAAAATCCAAGTGTCACATACCGAATCTAGAACAAGTTCCGTCTTTTATCCAGCTCCAGCTGCAGCTCCAGTTACTTTTGCTCAGCTCGACGAAGAGTTTCGTTGTGAAGCTGACAAATACGGCGAGTGTCGCTGCTTTCCCCTTTTATTGATGGGCAGCATTAAGAAAGGACTTCAGCGCCAGGCAATAAATATACAACAAGTTTGCGCCACTTGCCACGAACTGCATTTGATTTTGCTGCAAATAACAACAGCAGCCAAATGTAAGAGTGCCAACAATCGTGGGGCGGTTCTTCAGCGCCAGACTAACTGGGAAGACGGGCAACAACTTGAAAGTTAATTTAGTTGGTATTCATGCCAGATTTGCCACAATCAGAATAAACATATAATCGACTGCACACAATCAACGTATTGTCCATAAAAACTTCGACTTTATTGAGATTCTACTGACGGCCGCCGTCTGTTGCGCAATTGCAATCCTGGGCCAGTGTTTTGGTGCCAGTCTGGCCAACAACGTGGCACTAAGAAATATAATAAACTGGCGAAGTATTGGCGAATCGGTGAACTGAATGGGATTACAACTGGGTTGCCATTTTAGTTTTATGACACGCCCACTGTGGAAGTAGAACTATCAGCGAGGCAATCCGTTTTCAATCAAACTTTCAACACGTACACAGCGCAGACAGCCTGATTCAACTCATCAATTCCACGAACTTTGGCCATAACAACGCTTAACAGCGTTCGAGCCATGTTAATACAACATCAAAGCTTTCTTTACTAATACTCTGAACAGGGATGTTACGCACCTCATCTTGACCGAGAATAATTGCCTCTGTTTTTATATGGTCACATAATTGGATTGTGAAAGCGTCATCAATAATATTTGTTCAAGAAATGTGAAAAGTTTGCATGACAGAGAAGGAAAACAGGAGTAAACAATTAAACCAAATCTTAAGAGCACTTTATTTAATTAATGTAAAAATAAACGACTTGATTAAAAAAGGCGAGTTGATAAGTTCCAGGCTTGGTTAGGTTAAAAAAAAAAAACTATCACTGACCCAGTTAAGCCATTTTTGGTACATTGTGCTGCTAACTAGTCTTAAAGCTCTCTTCAGATAAAATAAGTATTAAATATATTTTCCAAGCTGACAACACAAATATTTTATATCAATATGTAGCTATTTTCTATCCTTGCTGACTATTTCTGCAACTAAAATATCAATCACTTTCAAAATGCAATTGCGTTGGATGTTCGTAAGCAAGTTCAACTATTAGATGAAGAAAATCAGGAAAGCAAGGAATGCGCCGAAGATTGCATACCCTTCTTAGACCTGCTCCCATCCAAACTTAATCATTGTTATGGCATTTTTATTTACTCGCAGCCAATGAGCTTAATCCAGATGTCTTTCGACTGATATGGCTGCTTTATAATATTGTCGAACGAAATAGCCGTTCATGACACATGTACTGACTACACCAAAAGGGCGAATAATTTCCTAGCTTTCAGCAGAGATGCTTTTCAGAAATGAGTGATACACTTTACAAAAATATTATAATGCTCTCAGCAAGGCTATGAAAACTTTTACCATTTGCATTTGTAAAATGTACTTTTAATTGCTGGCCACAGATTGAGTTTGTTTAGGGAAACTGACTTTTCTGAAGTAAAATGGTTATATTAATTATTCATTTCATAGTTGAATAAAAACCGCGTAAAAACTTTGCACGCAATTCCGCAAAAGCAATTGAAAGTTCGATGACCATTCAGCAAACGATTGCCAACACACAGTAAAAAACAGTTGCGTTACAATTGGAAAAAAGCAATTCGCATATTGAACATAAAAAAGAAAGAAATCAGATGCACACACACACACACACACACACACACACACACACACACACACACACACACACACACTCATTCATACACACAGTGTGTGATTTGTTGTTGCACAAACTTTTTGTGTGCGCTTGAGAGACAATAGAGTTAAAGCGCCAAATGGATAGAAGGATGGAAGGACGAACAAATCAATCAACTCGCAGCGTGTATGTAGAAAGGACAAACGAACAATTAAACGCCAAAGTTAAGTTTTGCTAGTCCAATATAATAGATGTATAAAAGCAAGATTGACTTTTACCAAATTGCGTTCAATCCCGGCACACTTAAAAAAAATTAATTAGTTTCTAGCAACGTGATTTTATTAAACCAACCAGTCAAGCAACTGGCCACCGACTGAGCAAAATCAGTTTATTTTGGATTGGGAATAAACAATGGAATCCATGAAATGCAAATGTAAACAGAGGTTAATTAAATTTCGAACACTTCGAGCTAAGTTTACTTATTTTGAAATCAATCGCTTCGCACATCCCATATATATTAGTAAACAGTGAGTAATTCACTCGAACTCATCGAGTTGGAAAGTCAAATTGTGCATACGCCACGTTAGCCCGACTTCAGCTCAAGTTTGCTACAAGTTGTTGCAACCGCAAAATTTAACAATAATAATTTTAAATTTATATTTGGTTGAACAGTAAAAAAAATCACCGACAGGATATGCAATTACTTGTGTACATACATTACACACATAAACACACACTGACACATACACACACACACACACACTGACAGACACACACGGACAGACACAAGGTAAGACTGATGTGATGTGGCGTAGAAAATGTACTTATGACGGCAACCGACAACAACACAGCTGTGCACATTGATAACAAATGTGTAAATTGATACAGTGGGCGCTGCGGAGCTGAGTGCAACTGCCACACGAGGGACTTATGGATACTCCTAATGAAGCAAGCGGAAAGAAAATACAAAGTATAAAATAAATGTGCAAATTAAGCCCAACAAGAACACTTTGGCATGCAACCTAGTTTTTTGGTTCAAAATTAGTCTGCTAAATATTTGTAAGAGCTAAAAGATTAAACTTCGTTTAAGAAAACTTAAGGTGTCAAATTACTGAAACCTTGCAATTAATATATTTATACACATTATAATTACAGTTCAAACATTTCAAACTAAATGCATATGATTAATTAAGTCCTTAGAAAACATATATGAATAAATCATTGTTATTATAGGAGGTTCCTCGTACCTGAATCTCGAGATGAAATCTTATTTTACTAGGATGCCACACATAAATAATTACAAATTTTAGTTTGTATTGGTTCATCGTTTCTTGCGATAAATTACAAATATTATTATATCGATATGTGTCAGAAAAAGGTATTTTCAAGTTTTATCAGAGTAAGTCAGCTTTTCAAAAAAGTGTTCAGACTTTATTGCGAATACTCCGAGCTGTTTTCCTTAAAAAAGATAGCTGACTAATAAATTAGATAGCAATCAATCCTCAAGCCAGTACCTCTCTCAATGAGAAGCATAAATAATGTGAGCAGTGAATCAGATTGTATTTACTGCTGCAAACAACACATTTGTCAGTTTTTAAAGGGTTCTGGCCCCCAAGACGCAATGACACTTGAATGAATGCCAGGCGCATTGCGTGCGCTGCAAGCCAAACAATTCCCGGCAAATGCATTTTGGGGGCGTTTGCAACAGTGTTCGATGATGCTGAGACCAATGCAAAATGCTTATTACAATCCCACAAAATGTGCATTCGAGTGCAGTTTTTGACTGACAGTTAAGGGCGTATCTGTGTGTGTGTGTGTGTAAGTGTGTGTGTGTGTGTTGCATTCCTGCTAGTTGTTCGCTTACATGCCTGGCTTGCCTCAGCAATAATTTCCATGTTTATCTGTCAGTCGTAGTCGTCGCCAATGTGTCAGGTAAGGCTAACTGTCCGTTCAGTTTTTCTCTCTCCCCTGTCTCTGTCTCTATCTGTAGTTGACGGGTTGCCTGTCACTGCTGCCACTGAGCACATAACGCATACATTTTTAAAAGCTTGGCCCGCTTTGAGGCTCTGCGCTTCTCCAGGACTGCAAATGCAAATTGCTGACTTGCTAACAAAAAGATTTATGATTGACGTCAGCCGAAAGGGCAAATGTGTCAGTAATTGGATGACCATAGATCTAAAATTGCATGTTTTCAATTTGTTATGTTTTGATTACATAATTGGCACAACTTTTTTAAACGCAAACAGAAAAATTTAAATATGTAAGCGGATTGTAAACATGTTTACCTTTATTTTGGTAGAATATTTTGCTTGTATTCTTTCTTACGGCAAGCTAAAAGATAGACGGGGCATTTCTCTGTTTCAATTGGAATCCGCTGAATCTATTAGAAATGGAAAATAAAACTAAAAAAGTCTACCTCTATTTTTGATCGGTAAATATTGTGCTGCCAGTCTGTGTGTCTGTCTGTATGAACACGCCGAATTTAGAGAAGACAGTGACAGACTTGAAATTTAGAAGTTAATGTCTGGTATACGATATGTACTCGAGTCTGCTTCATTTGAGCCAAACAAATTATTAATTTACTGTGAAAATTTCATGAAGATGGGGTAAGAAACACAGAATTACTATTATCAAATCGAGCAGTTAATTCTACAGCATTCTAACTTATTCATCTAATATACTAATGTAGAGGGTAATATAACTTTGTCGGGAAGTTTGTATCGCACTGAAGGAAGCATTTCCGATACAATATACAAATTAATATTATATATTTTTGTATTTTATATGATATTATCTTATGTGAGCATCACTCATTGTTGAGACTGGGTATATAGCCGTCTCCGTGCTGGAGATAATTTGAAATCCGGACCAATAAGTAGACGTTTGTAGTTCGACTCCGGTTTTTTTTTTGGGCGTGCCAAAGATATCCGTTGTTTCTTGTTTTAAAATTAAAGTCTGTGGAAACTTTCGATCCGAGCACTCCTATTTTTTTATATGCTGTGTCCGTAGTAGCAAAGACGGATTCAGATCCATTTAACCCAGATTTGACCCACAATTTACCTATGAGGAACACTGCTGGCAATCGCTCCTCAGTTGATGCATGAATGCGTTTTATGCTGTGTCATTGGGTGAGGTTGCAATGCAGGGCACGCCCCAAGACACAGAGTCAGGATTCAAAATGCGGGGAAACGTTGGCAGCACACCTGGACGAGAAGCTTCCCAGCACAGGGCAACGTAAACAAATTTGCAAATGGACGAGAGTGTCTATTCCTGTAAGTGTGTGAAGGTGTACGTCTGTTGCCGTTGATGTATTGGTGCGCTTTATAATGCATTAAGTTCGCATCAAGTCGCACAAAAGTGCCAGCTGCAACTGCAAACTGCAAACTGCAAACTACAAACTGGGCGAAGAGCTGAAATGCAAAGCTGAACAGTTTCGGATTTTCAAGCTTAAAACAAAATGTTCATCTTAATATGCGAACATTTTAGCCATGGAAATCGGCGAGTAAAATGAAATTTCGCTTTTTGCCAAAAGTAAAAATGCGACAAAGGCCACAGATTAAAAGTCTAAATTGCTTGCATATGAACCTCTCCAAAAGCCACTCAACGCGGAATGAAATGACTCCATGTGTGGCATCGTGGCCCTTGGAACGGAAATCTGAATGGTTCAAACTAGACTGCACATGAACTTCTACATGTACGTGTGAGTGTGTGGGTGAGTATGCGGATAGAGTTGAAGCATCTCGGATTTTCATTTCACTGGACTCGACTTTATTGAAAGAGGTGGACTTCCACAGTCATAGATTTCAATTGGGGAGTTTACGGGGATAGTTAATGCCAGTGGACACATTGTACAAAGCGGAACCACGGAAGGTGATTAGAAGTAGGCAGAAATAGAGACAACTGGTCGAGTCTCTGCAATGCAATGCTGCCAGTTGGCATCTGTGACCAGATTGGGTTCGTGTTTCGTAGTAAACCTATTCCACGTGTATGAAGCGTAGCGAAATGGAAATTGGAATGCGAATAGCAGACGGATATTGGATCAAAGAAAAAATTAAGTGGACCTTGGCAGGTATTTCAATAAAGTGACTACAGTCAATATATGAAATTGACTAAATTAATTTGATTTAAATATAATTGTGTATAAATAGCTGTCATAACTTGGAATTCTTTATTATGAACTTAACATTATTAAAATGTATTTTTAATTCACTTTTTTATTCAGTCCAGGAAACGTCATGTTATACGTTGTAATACATCCCTGGCAGTTTTGTGAAAATAATAATGTCTGTGAAAAAAAAATACAAAGTCTGTGTTCTTTATTTGTCAGTTCGCTGTCATATTTTCAAAAAATATACTGTTTTAATGATATTGTCAAATGTATGCGGACTAGATAGGGATTTAAATTTATGTTTGCAAAAATATTGCATTTAAAGTCATCTTTCGCCATTCCGCTCGGGAGTACAAACATTATTTTCCAATCTATTTTAATACATTTAATACTTAGCGTAAGTCTTGAATATATTTTTGTATGGTATATAATATAATACAAATAATTAATTGTGGAGGACGCTGCTACAGACTGTGATGAACGAGAGATGACGAGGCTTTAGAACTAATTCTTGTGGGTTGGCAATAAGCACACAAAGACTCTCTCAGCAGCTAAATACGAGTGAAAAGGGGGATTTTAAATCAAGTATAATTGCATAATAATAATAATAAATAATAATAATAATAATAATGGCATATAAACCATGATTTCCAGAGCATAATTCCCTGCATAAGAGCTTAATGAGATGAAAGCAGAAATATATTTACTTAGTAGCAATGTTAGTTACTAGTACTTAGTTGCAGTTGCATTCTTATTAAAGAAATACAGTTTGAGTTTTAGCTCATTTCATACTGGATAGGATATTGCAATTGTGTCCTGAAGTGTGTAAGGCATTGACATAAATTATACACAAATATTTCTATAGATAAATGAATTATAAATTCCGTCTGTTTCTAGGAAAACTAACCTCTCAATTATCTTGATAAATTAATTATTCAAGTAATATTTCCAAATTGTTAGGCTTTATTTAAGCGCTTATTTTTATCTCTGCTTAGCGCATGGCTTAAAGTAACTGACATTAAGCTTTTGGGCCACATTAAATATGCAAAGTATCCTGAATATCTTGGGCATACAACTTTATTTATAGTCAACTGCGCTGCTAAAAATAACGCGCAGGAATAATCAAAATTGTTTTGGCACTTATTTTGTCTGTGGTGTGTGAACAAAACAAGAACTAAACTTAACAAGTGTCTTAACAAATTTCGTTGTTCGGCATATTTTCCTTATTTTCTCTTTTTTCTTGTGGATTGTGGTAGATGGCCTTGAATATTTATTCTGATATTTGATTGCGATTTAAGTCGATAAAAAACTTCATCAATGAGAGGCAAAAGTATTTAGAAGTTCGGCATTTAGACCAAATTCAAATTTATAGTTACTATTGATACCTAGCCATATGAAATGAATTTAAATATATGTTCAAAATGTCAGATAAGTCATTATCTCAATGTCAGTTTGCCTTAAGGTTTCTGTGCATTTATCTAATTGAATACATACTAGTAGAATAAAAACTATTGAAATGAAGAGTTCTTTCTAAAGATAAAAGCAATAGAAAGAAAGTGTAGGTGGATTTACCACAAACACATTTAATGGAGGAACAACTTTCAAACTCTTGCTAATGACAGCAAAGCCAAGAAACCAACGCTAATTTCCTGTGATTGCGTGTTCATCTGCATATGTGCATGTTTGTCTGCTCATAGCTGTTTGTGTGTCTGTACACATCTTATATATATGTGTGTTTTATATAATTTCATTTTACATCAAGCACACACATCAAGGACAGCAATTGAGAAAAAGCTTTGCACATATGAATGCATAGGAAGAATATAAAGAAAAGTGCAAAGCATTTGGGAAAGAATACTCAAGCAAAACTTTCCTAACCCGTTTCGTATGCAGAAGCAGTCAAGCACACTCAGCTACAACTGTAAGTGAGTATCTGTGAGTGTGTGTCTTGACCTTATATATTCTGCTTTTCTGTGTGTTGTAAGCCCTGTAATAAGCTTATCGCGAAGCAACCAGAGCAGTGTCCACAGCGTTGCCGAGTGTTGAGCTCAGCATTTATTCAATATGTGTGCTAATCGGCTTATCGATAGCAGACGGTCTCCCTAATTTCGAATTATCCAAAATTTGGTCATACTAGCGAGGGTAATAAAGTCCGGTCAGATCAGAATAACTAACTGCAAAACTTAGTCGCTTTGTGTTTGTAATGAAACCAGTAAATCCAGCCACACCTCAAAAAAAGAAGAAGAAAAATGAGCAACTCTCACTAAAAGGATTGCCACGCTGATAGAAATCAAGGTGAGTTTCTCGGACATTAGCAGTAAAACCTCTGCAGCAAAAAAAGATGAGTACATTTTTTGTTGGCTAAATGAAAACGTTTTTCCTGAATTTGACTTCCTGTTTTTTGGCGGTGCTCGCGCACTTTATGAGCCGCATATTTTGATTAATGCTCTTTCTGCGAATGCTGCAACTGCAACTGGCTGCTGGGTGCAGGCTTGTGGCAAGAGGCTAAGCGGATAAATGTGTCAAACGCTCAAGGCGGCTAAAATACGCTGTAACAATTATGTGCAATTTATAGACTCACATAAGATTAGCTATTGCAAGGCAAAGGGGCAAGATTCTCAGCCAGAGAAACCACTATCCGCCTACTGTCCATGGCAACTGAAATGAACCTGAATGAAACCAGCTGACAAGCTTTGATGATACAAGTGATATTATGCAATGTTCTTCTTTCAGTACGGATTAGCATAAATTTTTTTTCAAATCAAGCGTTTATCCGCCAACAATTAAAATATGACCTCGAGCATATTAAGTCTTTAACTTTCAAATTCTCTAGTTTTAAGTAAATTTTAAGCTTTCAATTTTAAAAATTGTAACTATAAACAGAGCATCTAACAGTCGCTATATTTAAATTAATGACGTCATCCAAATAATCGAGAAAATTGTGTTTTTTCATCTCTTATTACAATTTTTCTCAACGTATTCGAATGAAACGTAGCTTGGGGTATTATTTTACAGCTGTCATTTTACTTTGGCTGGCATATTTAATTACTTGGCTTCCTTTCATTTAACGGCTAATGCGAATAATTGTCACCTAAATTGTGAACGGCTTTCCGACAAGATCCAATTCGGAAATGTCTCCAGGACATGTTTTGCTTTTAAATACTCCACAATTAAATGCCTGAACCTTTTCCCACTGAAGGCTTTCAGCATGCTATTTTTGGCTTGCATGCTTTCTAACAACTTGTTATAAAAATCTATCCGACATGAATTTGATTGACTTCTCTGGCATTTGCACTTGGCTTTGACTGCAGACTTGTGTGCTTTGTGATTTATCCATTTATCTGTCTTCACATAAATTAAATAATTGCGTAAAAGTAAAAGTAAATTAATATATTTTCCTTTTCCAACACATTTTTTTTTCATTCTAAAATTGGCCTAGCTTATAATATGCTAAAATCTCGCATTGTCCACCACAAAATTATGAGCTGAGTTAAAAAGCAAATAATTTAATTGTAATTACACCAGAAGTGTGGACTCTGTCTTAAGGAAAATTAAATTTCAATCAAAAGACTGAGAAACAGGAACTCTTTTTACGAAATCTAAGAACACAATTTAATTTAGCTGAAGCTGAAGTCTCCTTAGCTTAACTTACACGTAGAATGGGATCTTAAAGATTTAATATTGGAAATGATTTGCTGTAGACAGAAAGAAAATTCTTAAATTGCTACCATAAATTAAAATAATATATCCAATTTGAGCAGGAAAACAAAAAATATCATCTGCCATCAGTTTTTTTTACTCACAATTGCATTTTCCTTTTCATTGCAGCGCAAATAAAACAACGAGAGACAAAGAAGGAGAGAGAGAGAGAGGGGGGAAGAAAACCACGCGCATAAGAGACGAGCAGAGCGGAAAAGGACGAGGAGGTGAATCCAGTGTTAGCAGGATGTCAAAATGCCATCGGCAGATCAAATCTTGTTCATAAATGTCACCACAACGGTGGCCGCGGCAGCGTTGACAGCAGCCGTTGCCGTCAACAGCACACCAGAGGCGTCCACAGGGAAGGCATCATCGCCAGCGGCAGCCAACGGACGCAGTGCCTCGGCAGCAGCAGCGTCGTCAACGTCGACAACAACAGCAGCCCTGGCAGCCAATTTATCGGGTTCGTTGGTGGACAGCCTGACAACAGCAACGGCAACGGCAACAGCAACAGTGACAACAGCAACAGCAATTGTCGAGTCAACACAGGAATGTGGCGCATTAGCCGTGGAAGAGTTGCATGTCAGCTTTTTGGGATTGCAACTGGCGGTGCCGGAGTGGGAGGCGCTGCTCACAGCGCTGGTCCTCTCCATCATCATAGTGCTGACCATAATCGGCAACATTCTAGTCATACTGAGCGTCTTCACCTACAAACCACTGCGCATTGTGCAGAACTTTTTCATCGTCTCGTTGGCGGTGGCTGATTTAATGGTGGCGCTGCTGGTGCTGCCCTTTAATGTGGCATACTCGATACTGGGTCGCTGGGAGTTTGGCATTCATCTGTGCAAGCTGTGGCTCACCTGCGATGTGCTCTGCTGCACCTCCTCGATACTCAATCTGTGTGCTATTGCCCTGGATCGCTACTGGGCAATAACCGATCCCATTAACTATGCACAGAAGCGGACAGTGGGTCGAGTCCTGCTGCTCATCTCGGGTGTGTGGCTACTCTCCTTGTTGATTAGCAGTCCGCCGTTGATTGGCTGGAATGATTGGCCGGATGAGTTCACCAGTGCAACACCGTGTGAGCTGACCTCGCAGCGTGGCTATGTCATCTACTCGTCGCTGGGCTCCTTCTTCATACCGCTCGTCATTATGACGATTGTGTACATTGAGATCTTTGTGGCGACGCGACGTCGTCTGAGGGAGCGTGCCAAGGCAAACAAATTGAATACGATTGCGTTGAAGGCAACGGAGCTGGAGGCCATCAATACGAGCAATGCGGCTGCTGGCAGTAGCTCAACCAGCTCCAAGGCGCGTGCCTTGGGCAGCCTCTGCGGCAGTTGGCTCTGCTGTGGCCGCGATCGTGCCAACTTTGCCACGCCCATGATACACAACGACCAGGAGAGTCTCAGCAGCGAGACGCACGCCCAGCCTGACACAAACACCGAACAACACCAGCACCAACAACAACAACAAACTGTTGTTGTGCTCGTCAAGAAGTCGCGTCGCGCCAAGATCAAGGACTCAATTAAGCATGGCAAGGGGCGCAGCGGTCGCAGATCGCAGTCTTCCTCGTCGGGATGTGAGCCGCACGGTGAGCAACAGTTGCTGCCACAAGCCAATAGCAACAATGCCGCCGCCAAATCGGATCAGGAGATAAGCACAGAGAGCGGCAGCGATCCCAAAGGTTGCATACAGGTGGGACTTAAGCAAACATCTCAATCAAATTAATCTCTTCTGACTTCATTTAGAAACTTAATTTATTAATTGTCATTTCTATTTATGTGAGCTACATTTTGTCTACATTAAATAAATAAGTAAATAATCCTTGTAGGTAATACGGACTGCATATTGCTTACTGCTCGCAGACAGTATTTTAGATAGATATTTATGAATTGAATTGAATTAAATTAAAAATTGCTTTTAAATAAGAAGATTTCCATAGAAGTTTCTCAAATGCAATTATTATGCATTAAAGCATATAACTCATTAGTTATCCAAAACAATGACGGCATTAAGATCGACGCAACATGTTGCATTTTAATATATACAAAAATACTTATTTAATAATATTTATTGAATATTACTATATTCAACAAAACTTATCATTGCAAAACTCATCTTAGCTAATTTCAATCCTTCGATTATAAATAGATAGCAAATTAAATTATATCGCAATTATTTAAACTTATTTTATTAAAATATAAATTTAATTTGAATAGTAGTAATTTAAAATATTTAACATGTGATAATATTTAATATATTAGCATATAATACTTTTAGTTATCATATAAAATGCTTATCATATTTTATGAAATTAATACATATGCGATTTAAATTTTTTTTAGGTTTGTGTTACCCAAGCGGATGAGCAAACGTCTCTAAAGATGGCGCCGCCACAGTCATCGATGGGCACGGCTGCTACGACTGTGGTGCAGAAGAAGCCGAGCACCGTTAACCAGTTCATCGAGGAGAAGCAGAAGATCTCACTGTCCAAGGAGCGGAGGGCTGCTCGCACCCTGGGCATCATTATGGGCGTGTTTGTCATCTGCTGGCTGCCGTTCTTTCTGATGTATGTGATTCTGCCATTTTGCCAGAGTTGCTGTCCCACGAACAAGTTTAAGAACTTTATCACCTGGTTGGGTTACATTAATTCCGGCTTGAATCCGGTCATCTACACGATATTCAATTTGGATTATAGGCGCGCATTTAAAAGACTACTGGGCATGAAGATATGATGACATAATGATGGACACAAAGTGCAGATGCCAACCGAAAGAGAGGGCATTACTCGAAGTTTGTGCCAAAAATTAATATGAATATTTGAAGAAACACCTGGGAAAAGTGATGCTACCAAATAACTAATCATGAAATTTACCAAAATATGGTTTCACTCATTTGTATACAAGATCTCGAATTTCATTCAAAATAATAAATGACATTAAATATTTGAACTAAATGAAGAAAATAATAAGCAATTTCTATTAGCAAATAAAAAGCTTCGTGTTACATTAGCGAATTCTAGTTTTTCACTTAACTACTTCACTTCAATATCAAATGAATATATCTGTTAACTTGAGCTCTAAAATAAACTCACTTTTTTCGGGTGTTTCAAAGCGTTGGTTTTGCTTATAAAGAACCCTTTGAAAGGACACGCCTGGGCGTACTTAGCTAAATGCAAACTGTTATATATACTCATAGACAGTGTACTGCGAAAGGGGGCCTAAATGGCCACAAGGTCAACTTTTATGTGCACAGGCTCTGTTCTCCAAAAGAAATATTAAATAAAATATTCAAAACTGAAACAAAATATTACCATAAAAAAAGGAGGAAAGCTTCAATGTATAAAACTTATAACAAAAAGTAAGAAAACTAAACTGGAAACCTAATTGAATTTAATTAAATGTTTATGCACATGTTGCAAACTTTCATATTTCATTCTTCAGCGCATAAACTGAACATATATAAAATATATATGCATTACATTACATATGCATACATAAATACAAAATAATAAATAATAATAAATTAATGGTTAATTGAATGTGCTCGCTCAACAATGAGAAACTTCCAAAAACTGTTTTCTTAGGCATTACTCTAAAATATTTATATTACGAATTAGGTGCAAGAAATTATTAATAATAAATGTATGTATACTTTGTGAGGTACGCTTAAAAATATTTGTTAAATAATTTAATTAGAAATGAATTGTTTTTATGACAAAGCATCAAATGTGTTGAGTGTGCAAAAGCACAGCTAAAAGCTTAAATACTTAATAAATAATTAAACACAAATAAGTAAGATATACAGCAGCAAAGATAAATGTTTAATTGCATTGCGCAATATAACTTAAAATAACTTAAAATATAAATCAATGTATAAAACCAAGAGAAAAGAAACTCATAAGTACATACGGCAATTATTGAAATTTCATGGTGTACGTTAACTTCACTAATTAAATTGTTTAATTAGCAAGCCGAAACAAAACAAACGAACAAAAAGACAGATTCGAATAAAAGTTATGAAAAATATTTAAAAATCATAGTTTCACTTGTTTATTTCAAAACAATACAGTTCTGCACTTTTTCACGTGACAGACAACAATTTGACGATTTTCATCATTAAATCATTTATTTACTGAAAGAAACGACAATTTCTTCTCTCGATGTTTGTGTTCTAAATTTAAATCACATTTGAAACGGTCATTTTCGATAAATTAGAACAGATGTTTTAAAATTTTCTGCTCCTCCTAAATGCACGTGCTGACAAAAGCTGCTTGTTATGTATGTTGCAGTGCACTGCAGTGACAATTGCCTTCAGCAGCTGAATGATATGACACTGCTTAACCTTTTCTGTATATTTGAAATCAGCTGGCGCTGGTAAACTGCTTCTTACCATAAATTGAAATAAATTGTTTTATTAATTATAAACTAATCGAGTAAAATAAAATACGACCTAAAAGAACAAATGTTGTTCGCTTCTTTATATATAAATTATTTATTTTAAGCAACTGGTATTTTTTTAGTATTTTAAATAATAATCCCAAATATCATTTTTGGGATTTTTTGCATTGCATTTTGGATTTGTGTCAGTATTTATGAGATGTGCGATTAGTCACTTCAATTTATTTTTAGTTTACATTTAAAGCACATTAGAACAATATTTCAAATAAGTCTCCTACTGTCCCAAAAGAAATAGAAATAATACAAAAATGCAGGTGAGTTTAAAGACAGCGGAATATTTATAAATTATATATTTATATGTCTATAAATACATTTTGAATTATAAATGTGTATTTGTGCATAAATTTGAGCATGTGCATGCAACAAATGCCCATATTCGGTAGTAAAACGCACCCAAAATGAACCGCATGAGTGAGTTGATCGATTTGTGAATGAAAACTCAAGCAAATTATGATTTTTGTAGGATCCCAACGAAGATACCGAGTGGAACGATGTGCTGCGCGCAAAGGGAATCATTGGGCCAAAGCAGAAGGAAGCGGAGATTACCGAGGACCAAATTCAGGCGATGATGAACGATGTGATTCAGCGACGAACAGATTTGCCGCCGCAGGAGGGTCAGCGTGACAAGCAGATCGATGACATGTCACTCGACGAGCTCGATGAACTCGAGGATTCAGAGGACGAGGCAGTGCTGGAGCAGTATCGCCAGCGTCGCATGGCCGAGATGCGTGCTACGGCGGAGAAGGCGCGCTTTGGCAGTGTTCGGGAAATATCCGGACAGGAGTACATCAACGAGGTGACCAAAGCGGGCGAGGGCATCTGGGTGGTGTTGCATCTGTATGCCAACGGCGTACCCCTCTGCGCCCTCATCCACCACCACATGCAACAGCTGGCGGCACGCTTCCCTCAGACCAAGTTCCTGCGCTCCGTGGCCACCACCTGCATACCCAATTTCCCCGACAAGAATCTGCCCACCATTTTCGTTTACCACGAGGGAGCGATGCGCAAACAGTTTATTGGTCCGCTGGAGCTGCGGGGCGAGAAACTCACGCTGCCCGAGTTAGAGTTTATGCTGGGTTCGGTTGGGGCTGTGCCCAGCGACATTAAGGAGGATCCCCGGCCACAGATCCGGGACAAAATGCTAGCCGATTTGGAAGATAAAAGTGCGGATTTTTATTGAGATAGCATCGGAATTTCTTCGAACCCATTTTCTGTTGCAGTACAATTTGCGAATCTTGTTTTGTGTGCATTTCTTGTTAAAATATAAAAAATATTTTTGCTACCAGGATTCACTTGTTGTGTGCTTTCCCACTGCTGGTCGGGTTCTTGGCCATGCCTTTGGGCTTGCTGCGAAATATGTTCGGATCGATGATATTGTACGGGTGCTCGCAGGCCGGATTTATGGTGCGTCCGCGACGCAACTCGTGCTTCTCCAGCAGATGTGGAGCCAGCAGCAGAAACAACTGCTCCGTCCACGAAGGCAAGCCAAAGCTGGTGAAACACAGCTCCCAGTAGGGCAAGCCCAAGTGCGCAATCGCCATGCGCAGATACTCACTGAAAGTCTCGGCCAGAAACTGCCAGCTGAGTGTGCCCAGCTCGAGCAAATAAAACCGTGGATTATTCGAACTAGTTGACTCATACAACATGCACACCTGAAAGGGGAAATATATTTTTTTTTGTGCAAATAAATAATTGGAACTAGAAGAAATGTATACATTTATCTACATTTTATATAAAAGAAAAATCTACCTGAATTTTAGCAAATCGCCCCGAAAAGTTTACATTTCTTTTTGGGAAATAATTTCTAAGCATTAAGATAAATATTTTTTAAAATTTAGGTAGCTTGCCCTAAATCGACAATTTCAAACATATGGCGATTTTTATAATTTTTAACAAATTTTTCCTATATACAAAAACATTTTAAAAAGTAGAAGTGCAAACGGACATATTTTGAAAATATCATTTCTAAACTTCAGAAACGAGTAACGAATTTTACCGGCTCGGCTTTTATATCAGAGTTCAGCTGACTTCTGCCTTAGTCTAATTATATCATATGAATTTATATATATAACTATTCAAAATGGTTGAATATGTGAAATCTTCAAATACAAATTATATATTATTAATAATATAAAAAGGCACAAAAGCTAATATAACAATTGAACACACTGAAAACAGCACCTTGTAAATTGGACATATTTTTCTGAATTTTAGAAAACTACACTCTAAAACTTAGATATTCAAACCCCAGCTCTCAGAAAGCCACAACCATAAATATTAGAATATTAGAATATTATTCACTTGCTGAATGAAGTATGGCGACTTACTTATGAGTGTTTGTGTGTAAATAATAGCAACTGGAACTGTTCCACACTCACCTTGGCCATTTCGTTGATATTGTTGATCTCAAATATTTTCGTCTTGGCCGTTATGATGGGTGTGGCATTATCCCACCTATCCTTGGCTATAACAGAGCTGGTGCTGCTCCCGCTGGCCCCGCTCGTCGACTGGGCGCCACTTACCGGGTGAGTATTCTCGATGTTCTCCCGCAATAGGGTCACCTGGAGCAGATGCGGAAAGTGTATGTAGCCGACGCGTCGAACATCGCTGGCTAAGGGATTCCATTTGACGCATCATCATTATTCGACTTTGTTTGGTCGAGTCTCGATACTTACGCGCATATTGATAGCTCCAGTTGAGCACGAAGCCATCGCTTGAAAGATAAAACTTTTTCATGTCCTCCGGCAGGTAGACACAGTGTCGTTGCTCCCAGTTGACCACCTGGCACGGATTCAGGGGTTGTCGACGCTCCAGGCTCACATTGCACACTCTCGGCACATTTGCTATTGTGTAAGTTTGTTTTCGGTATTGGTTTAACAGGCAAACAATGACTCTTACTCACATAGCGTTTTAATAAGGCCCAACGTCAAATTTTCGTAGAATGCATCTTCTGGTGAAAGTTTCTTGTTCATATTTGTAATATGTAATTTTCGAAAATGGAGCACTGTTAAATGTTAAATTTGATAGAGTAAACAATGACTCCCTGACACTGGTTGTCCTGGTAACAGACTGACTAACTAACTGTCTGACAACTTTTGTTCCTGAGACTGAACTAACAATTCATTTCCATGAATATAATGAACTCTTAATTTTATATTGAACAAGTCAAAAATTACTTCGAATAAAGATATGAAACCCTTATTTCCCACATCTGACTAACACTAATATATATATACATATATATATATAAATTAGTGAAACACACGTTGATTTTTTTTTAATACGATTAAATTATCGTTGATATAGCTGTTAATAAGCTAATGAAAACAGAGTTGTATACTATTTTTAAAAGTTTGTACATAATTTATTTACAGAAAAGAAGTACAGTAAAAGAGAAGGGGAACTAACAACTGGTTTCCATAAATATTATGAACAATGCATTTTAGATTGAACTAGTTAAATAGTAATTTTAATAAATTCGAGTATTAATATTAAACGATTATCGACCACATCAAACTAAAACCAATCAATCTAAAACTGAAACTGCGATTATTTTTAAATGCGATTAATATATCGGTGATATTGCTGTTATTAAGACAGAGTTGTATTCCATGTTTAAATTTTTATGTCCATTAAAATACAATTTATTTACACAAAATAGGTACAGTAAAGGAACTTGATTACGGACATAAATGATTGACCCGATAACAATAAAATTAAATACGACACAGAACGAGCAATATGGACGTGAACAGATCGTGGCCATTGACCAGTTGCCAATCTCATCTCTTTGCCTCACTGGGCTCTGCGCTCTCCGCCTCCTCCTCGTGTCAGGAAACCTCCCACACGGTGGACTCAACGGAGCGACGCGGACGCCCTGCGACCTCCACATGGGCATCCAGTCCATCACTCATGCGGCTGAAGCGGCGAGCCCAACTCCCGCGCGGATTGGCCTGTCCCCCGGCTATGGATGTGCGATGGTTGGCATCGCGGAACAGGCTCATAATATCCTGATTGTCTCCCTGCGCCCGCTTGATGCCATGCTGGTATTTGGCCTCCTTGGCTAGCAGCTGCTCGCGCTGCATTTGTGTCTTCACCTCCGAGGGCACATCGGGTATGATGAACTGCATGATGCCGGTTAGGACGAACACAACGTGCTGTTTTGGTCAATACAAATTCATAAAGTGAGTATCTATTAGAGCCACAGTAAGATTCAGAGTCAAACTTCTCCAATTCAAAGAACTGTAATATTCTACAACTCGAACCAAACTGAAGAACGATTTCGTTTAGAGACACAATTTGGTACAATTAAATAACACAAATGTAACTCAATTTTCGACAGAGAATTGTATGATTTCGGTGAAGTCCGTTTGAATGTACAATACTCTTCTTATGCAACAATACAACGCCGCTTTTAAAATGTTCTTTAACATCGATTCGATTTAGACAAGTTTGACTATACTTGATGCCCCATTATACCTCAAACACCACGACGAAGGCCAGGCGTGCGGCAAAAACATGCCAATAGTGGGGACTAAGGCCATAAGGCTCATAGTGCTTGGGGCCATTCCTGAAAAGTACAGCAAATGTAAAAATGGACCAACATGAAATAGTTGTCAATTTACTAACCGATAACCCCTATATTGACAGGTGTCGGGATCGAGTTCGCTACTCGTCGCACCCCACTCCTCCTTGTATTCGGATGTATTGAATACGGACAGGGAGTGCTCAATGTAGCCAGCCAAGGTATTTGACTTCGAGTAGACAAACTTATAAACGACGCGTGGAATGAAATCACTTGTGTAGGCGATCACAAACGCATTCGAGACGACGGCCGTGTAGGTGATAATACGCAGAATGCCGTACCAGGCGCCAATGTCCTCCACACGCTCCGCCAACGGTCGCCTTGCCTGTGTGACCATTTTGTAGGCATCCAATCGAATCTCGGCCACATTGTTGAGTAGTGCAAAAAGCGGCGCCAATGGAAATGCGGCCACAAACAGTGTGACAAAGCCATATTGAAGAACTAAAATAAGTACAGCCCAAATTATGAATGGCCGACTTGGGATGCTTAAAAAGAAGCGAGCTACTCACTCATTTCTAGGTACTCGTCGAATAGGGCCAAGCGTCCTGGGTCCTGCATATGATAGTCCTGTTCCCAAGCCATATGTAAATGCGATTCATCCTTAGTAGCCTGCAATTAAATAAATATTGGGATTTATTGCTCCGATATAGCGTACTACTATGCTGGTCTATAATAATATTCTAATTGTTATTAAACCCCAGGTTAGTGCTTTTATTTAAAGCTTGACTATCACTCGTGAGAAAGAGTAAATTTAATGCCAAATAGGTAAAAATGAACCAGACAAAAGTTTATTGGGAGTGGAATCCAAAAGGCTGGAAACAATCAATTGGTAAGTAAATAAATAATAAATAATAATTAATTTATAAACAGCTTTCTACCATTTTCCCCACAAATTTTCTAAGACTTTCGTCCTACACTTGGATTTCAGTTCTAATTTGAGATATTTATCCCTTACCGCTTAGTCCGTACATTAATCTGCACAAACAGTTTTAATTATAAATAAATTTGTAAGTTTCTGTGTTACACACCTGTTTGTGTTTACGCTGACGCCACCAGTTCCAGAACTTGGGAAAAAGATATTCCATAAAGTTGTTCCAGCACTGCTTGCCCACCATAATAATGGCCTAAATGGTCAGAGAGTTTGCCTTATAAACGGAAAACATACTGATCGCTGAATTTTATACTTGCCAACTGTATGCAGAGCTCGGAGAGGCAGCCTGCCGGATCACAGATGTCATTCTTGAGGCGGAAGAACTCACTGCGCCGCGCCTGATCATCGCCGGGATAGTCGAAGAAGCGTCCCTTAAAGAACGCTATGTAGATGAGCGACGAGTAGAAGTTCATGAACTCGAAGAAGAATATCTTAAAGGTGTATGAGTCCTCGTATTCGGTGTGGGTGCGAGGATTCTCCAGGTTCGTCAACTTAATTGCCATGCGGTGATAGATCTAATGTGATACCAAAAAAATGATTGATCGATTGATTGATTGACCAAGTTCAACACTTATGGAATCTAAGCCTACCCGTGTGAGTATCATAATGACAACCAAATTGATCAACGCCGCTGTCACTGTGGTAAATAGCTTGGCATGCTCATTCACAAAGAAGCCTCCCCCGCCATAGATGACCGACACCAAGGATACGCGATAGATGATTGTGCCCAGCACGGCGGAGAGCACAACTGCGATCTGTACTCGATGAAGATGAAAAATATTTTGTTAAAGGGCAATGTATTATTACAGTTCTTGTTTATTAACTACATTTTCAAATAACTATTTTATCATTCATTTATTTTTAATGTAGTCCACAAATTTAAAGATGATTTCAAAACATAAATCTATAAAAAAAAAAAAAAAAAAAATAATACCTTGTCATGTAAATGTCAATTTTCATAAATCGTATATTCTCTATGCAAAAATATAAAATTTAATTGAATATAAAATCATCAAAAACAGAATCTAATAATGATAAATTGTTTCATGTTGCATTAAAATTATTTCTATGCGGCAATTGTAATACAATCTGAAAACTCGATCTTACTAAACTCATAATTTTCCGGAAAACTAATAGCTATTCTAGCTTTTAGAAATAGTTTCTAAATATTCGAAAAATATTTTCCAACATTCGAAATGCTGACCCTGAATTCAATATTCATAAATATTGGGTTTTAATTTTTAAAATTAAAAAGTAGAAAATCAAACCTTATTTTCAAAAACATTCTTTATAAAATTCAGAATAAATTCATGAAAATCATCTGGGAATATTTTTTAAATTAAATTTATGGAAAGTAACGACATTCTCTAAGATTCACTGTTATTTTTATTAAGTGTAGCATTTACCATAAAGAGCACGGCACTTCCTGTTATTACGAATCGAATAGCGCGGCTCCAAGTGGACATATATGGTTCCTTTTCCCGTGTCACTGGATTCATGCGAAATGTGGTTGCGTTCGTCTCGAACTCGGGCCGGTTCTCCTCATCCAGTTCGACGTTGTGGAGGTCCCATTCCCAAACTAAGACTGATTGCTTGCGTTTCCACAGCTCCAGGAAAGTTGTGGCTAAAAGTGCATAAAGTGCATTCTTAAAATTACAGATTATTAATTGTAAATGTGAATACTTACCCCAGAAAGACATGAAAATGGCAAAAAATACCGTTGACGGATTGTCGAAGAGGTAAGTCAATCGTGAGAAGAGGCATGATTTGTAGAGCGGCTGATAGCTGCACGCCCTATCACAGAGCGGACACAGGGTAATGTTGCCGGTGCCGGACTCATTGCAGATCTCCTTGCTTGGGGTATTGTCCTCCGACTCCAGTGTGGCCAGGCCATAAATAAAGCACAGAGTGCCAACAACCGAGGGGTAAACAAGCATTTCGGTGTAGAAACCCAACCAACAAAAGTAGAGCGCGATTTTGTCGCCAAAGTACTTGCGCACCAGGCAAAGCGGCTGCTTCTTGTACCACTGCGAAGGAGTTGCCCAGGTCTGATAAAGCACTCGGCGATCCAGGGAAACGCCACTCGAATGGGGCCGATCGTAGCGACCCTCGTGCAGCGGAAAGCAGCCCAGATAGGTGCCATCGTTGAGCAGTCGTCGGATGCCACTGCGATCGCCCTCCTCGTAGGGTGTTCGAATCAGCACCTGCATCACCATCAGCGACCGCTGAGCACTTGTGTACGCCGTGGCACGATCCTTAACAATGAACCTGCATGATGTAAATTGGCATTAGTTGAATTGCGATTTCAGCTTTTTTGATTCCGTTTCAAAGGATTTGTATTTTATAATCTGAGGAGTGGTTTTGAACTTGATGCTTTGAGTCTTAAGGACTCGGTTGTCTAGGAATAGCAAGACTTGAATGCCAAGGTGTAAACAACCTTTAAAATGCGAATAAATCTTGTCAAGAGTAAATATACTAAGAATGAAAACTGCCATACTTTTGGCGTCAAGGGCAGTGCACACCTCAATATTAAGAATTTTTATTTCTTAGTAGGGAAGATTTCAAAGCCACAAGATTTTTTAGATTTTTGTTATTAAACATCAGTTTTTTAAGATTACACAAATATAAACATTTTGAATAATTTATAAATTCATAAAATGTATTTTAAACTACGCGGCCATTAATCTTTTCTAAAAATAAGGGTCTTTTTATTATAGCCTTGTTAGGAAAATAATTCTCAATAAAAGAAATCATATCTGTTAAATATAGAATTAAGAAATATTAATATTAAGACATTTTGTTTCGTTGATCTAGAAAATATTTCTCAACATAAGAAAAACTTTCCAGATTTAAGGGTGAATTTGATTTAATTGTAATATTTTTTATCTGAGTCTGTTTTGAATTTGATTAACATGAGATTCTATCCAAAAGCTTTTTTATATATAATTAATATCAAAATTTATCTGTGCAAAATGTTGGATAGATAGCAGTTAAGTGTTGTTAGTTTAAGGCCTTACTGTTCCTCCGGATTGCCGTTGGCTGTCGCAGCCTTGAAAGTTGTCTCGCCTTCCAGCAGGCTGTGATCGAGTTGGATCTTTTTGGTGAGCCGTTGCCACATATCCTTCCAGTATTGCACATTGCGCATGACGACGTTCTCATCATCCTACACAATTGAAGGACACTTAAGGACATAGGTGAACGCTTAATGAATGGTTTGCTTACCCAAGACGGTTTAACGGTTATTGTTATGAAGCGTTTGATGGGCAACTTAAGATTCATGACCTCAGCTAGTCGTGTTTCGAGGCGCCACGGCAGATGGATCTTGAGGAAAAATGTTTTTTCGTTGAACGACTGTGACTTGTCCTCAAGCTCAACGTCGAGTCCTTCCTTCACTAGATTTTCCATGAAACAGCGCCTTATATCGCGCCGACGTGCCTCCGCCTCGGTCATGACGCCCAGATCCTCCTCCTCCCAGGCCAGCACCATGTCCACCTTGCGCCGTCCGTCCCGAAACATCAGGGACTCCGGGTCCAGGCCCTCCCTATCCTGTTTGCTTATGCGTCGCTCTCCCTCACTGCCATCGCCCGTCAGGCTGTTGCTCTTGCTGGCCTTGCGACTGCTGGCATAGCTGCCACTAATGCTGCTGCTCTCTCCGGTGGATGTCCTTCGATCGGTGGGCATCAATTGTCGATAGCCAAACTGATCCGCCAGTTCATTCGAATGTGACGACTCGATTACTTCATTTGACTGATTCCCTTTGTTATCCACCTCGCTGGACATGCGCCCATTCAGCGCCGGGCTAATGTCCAAGCCCAGAGTGCGACGCATTGCTGTGCCTGGTATATCCTCCTCAGGTCTGTCCACAACTTTGGGTCCGAATGCTTGCGTGGGACTCGGCTCCGCGGATTCTGTTTCCAGGTGCGTGGGCAGCGGCACCGTTATCGAGTTTCCCTTCGAGTAACATGAGGCATTGCTGCCACGTATCATCGAAGAGTTGAGCCATTTCTCTGTGTAGGAGGCAGAGCCGCTGCTGCCCGAGCTCTGTTTGTCCACGGGGGGTTTTGGCGAGACGGGTTTGTTCACCGCTTGACGTTCCACATCCATAAAATGGTATATGCTGTCGGCAGGGATGCTGGGCTCCATTGGTGGGGCCTCCAGATCCAATTCAATTAAATTTCTATCCTGTTGTGGCAAATAAGTAGAAGCAACATTATACGATATCTTGTTAAGATCGAAGGGTACAAATTGCTTGTGATAACGACACTGAATTTGCTTGAGAAAAGTGGAGTTTTTAGATTTCATTGCACAAAAGGAAGCAGACCGTAGTCTCAGAAAAATCCTTAATTTTAGTAAATCTCACTAAAATTTAAATCGCCCAAGGAAATATAAAGCTCTTCTTGTTGTTAGAAATAATTTCTAAAAATTAGGAAAAATATTTCTAAAATTTAGAAATGCTTGCCCTTAATCGACAATCCTAAAAATATGGTTATTTTTTAATATAAATATTTATATTAATGACATTTCAAGAAAGTACACAAAGGTAAGCGCTAATTTTTAGAAAAATCCTTTGCAAATTCAGAAAAATTTAATGAAATTGTATGGCTTATATTAGAGTTGAGTTCTTGCCTGCCTTAGAAGCCGAGTAGCCCAGTGGGAAGTCACTCAACTCGCGAACCAAATAGAATTCGTAAGTTCCAATTAAGCATATGCATTTTATAAACTATGTAAAATATGAATTCTATTAACTATGTAAAGTCTAAAATGACTGGCATTTAATAATAATATAAGCAGCAGAAAAGCTAATAGAAGCATGCTTAAATTTTGTCTTAATTTTAGAAAATATACCCTAATATGTAGAAATGCAAATCCTTGTTTTAAGCCACAAAAACATATATATTACAAATTTTCTTTTTGAATAATACGGCGCTAATGGCGACAAAGGAATGTCGGTTTAAAAAACTTTAAATTGATTTTTTTATGAGTGCAGGAAATAGGATTATTTGGCATACATCAAAATAGGAGACAATATATGGTAGCAGATATGTATAATGATTGAAGAGTTTAGTTGGATGACTTACACCATAAGCAACTAGACGACCTGCCACAATGCCGCTGTCCTGGCTAAGCCGTCGTGGACGCGACTTGGGATGATTTTGGCGAATTGCTCGCTCGCTTTTGGCTGGACTTGAGACGATTTGTCGCCGGTTTGGAGAGTTGTGCCCACTACGTAATGTGGGCACTGACAGGAATCCTGTGAAATTTAAAATATCTTAAGCTAAATCGAGATAGCTTCAAATAGAGCAGCAGCGAACTCACTTGGAAACTGAAACACTGTCTGCCCACTGGCTCTCTCGCTCTCGAGTGTGCCGCTTCCAATGAGATCCTCGCGCGAATTGGAATCAGTTATGGGTGCGGTGCTCTCATCATCAACGCTGTCGATTCGTATTTGAAAAATATTTGAGTTGCCTCGCACTTTGCCCTGCAGCTTTCCATGACTGCTCATTTTTCCGTGGGTTTGTCTATCTATCTGCGACACGTCACTACACAAAATAATTATACTATTTAGTTATTCTATAACAAGAACTTTCCTCTTTTTCGACTACTTGACGTGTAATTTGACCTACAATGCCAGATCGCACGAGGCATGTACATTTGTTACCATTCCCATAATAAAAAATGTATTTAAATTTGTAATTTCGATTCAAATATAACAGCAACTTTACGTTTTTTTTTACGTTTCCTCTGATGTAGAAGAAATAAATGATTGTCGAAAAAAAACTGTTAGCCTTTTAATGTTACATCTTTTTATAGGAAATATCGGGTCCTTTAAAGCTCCTCCTTCTATTCTTTTTACAATTCGTTGTGAACTTTCTTTTATTTAAATATGCATGCACGCATTTTAATTTGTTTTTATTTTTACTTTACTTCATAGGGCACAACTAGGTCGAGTTGCTTCTGCTGTATTATTTTGTTTCCCTATTTCTGTAATGTCCCGATGGGCCACTTTTATTTGACATTTGAACCCTGTTATATTACAATTACAAAGAGAAGTAGTCCACATTGGGGCAGGTACTATATGTATATGTATATGTATGTAATTGTGTTTGTGTTTGCATTCAATTTGTATATTTGACTGTCAAATTTCGGGTTAATTAATAAGAAGTTCAAAATTGTGCACAACACAATTTGTCAATTTGAGGAAAATATTTTGAAATGCAAAAATGCATTTTGTACAAAACCTCAATAAGGTATGCATGAGTAACAGAATTGTAAGGCACTGTCAGGGTAAAATATATATCTTTAAATTATAAAAAAAAAGATCACCAAACAATAAACTATAAATATACTTTATTGTCTTACATCAATTTTGATCTAACTTGTTCGACACAACTTCGATAAACTGATGTCTTCTGGTTGAGCACTATTAAGTGTTGGTAAACTGGATTAATGTTGTTTTGGAAACAGGGGACATACCCTGTGAACTAAATACATATTAAAAAGATTGACGTATGAATGTATGTCCATGTGTGTACACACGCCATTCAATGGCAGGGCAGCCAGAGTCCAACGTCATATCGAGGCCAGAGTCATAATGACCTTACACATACGATTAAATATGTATATACGTGTGCAAGATAATGCTCGTTACAGACAGTTGTACCTGGGTCGATAAAACAAATAAACTTGTTGCTGACCGTAGAGGCGGGTTGGCAATTTAAGTATTTTCAATTAACTGAATTAATCTGCATTTCTGATCACTCTACGAAAATTGGATCATCATTTTAGACACTCTTAGTTGTTTCACATTTCACATCTAAAGTTAAAATCACAATGACCGGAGAAGGTTCCTTGTCTTGACTTGGTATTTGTACTGGCTGTGACTTGCTAGATTCGTCAATAGAATTGCTTGGTTTGTCAGTTGGGCAAAGTCCCATGCCAACGAAGTAATCACAGCAATTGAGGGTTTATTGATTCGTTGTTGTAATTTTTCAAGTTCTATATTCACAATCGATTATTGATTGATTCAAATTCCATGCGCATTCACAGATCCTAGTCAAAATTTATGAGTACTCACAAAAATCAATTAAATCAGTCACGGCTAATCAATCTGTACAAGCTGTTTTTGTTTAATTTTTATTGTTGATTTGAATTGCACATTACATGATTTGGAATTGGGATTGTTTGAAATGTGGCTTGCGTATTGATTTAAAATTGTTGTAAAACGAATATTTGTCTCTTGTATATCTTTAGCATTTTCCATTCACTCGTTCGCGTGTCGCGTATTAGTTATTAACACATTCCGTTCTACATAATGGAGACCAGGGTTCTTGCGACCGATTTATTGAAGCACTCGCGCACGAATGACCAATAGCCAAGTGAGTGCCACAGGACTAGGTTGGATGGCAAATATCCTGCTGTCCCGACCACCAAATGCCTCCCACTAAAATGTGAAAGTTAGTAGATAATCAAAGTAGTTCATTTTCATGTGTTGCGCTCTCACTCAGTCTAACATCGAGCTGACTGACAATACAAACATGTACATACATGTATGTACATATGTACATATGTACATAGGTTTATAGTTTAGTAGTTAATTGACTGGCCACACTACTCGCAGCGAGTAGTATTTGACATTTCGAGAATTCGAGAGTGAGGTTCTTGTGCAGTTATTATTACATATGTATAAATTATACATCTTGAACTCAAAGACCTGTTAGTCCTGTTTCTAGATTACTCACACCCAGTTTTCGAGTGGTTAATAATGACATCACAATTAATTGTCACAAAATAGTTGTAGCGTAACTATAAAAATAGGTGCCTCTTTTCACTTGCGACTATTATTGTACAGCGGTCCATCTATTTTGAGCGACTGTATGCGTCAATCAAGTCGGCAAGTGCGTCCTCTACCAGCTTAAGGGCGGCATTGCGTGATGTGTGATTGTTGTCGGAAGTGCTTATACTCAGTTAAACGAAAGTATTGACGAATGCCGTTACAACTGAAAATTTAACGGCTGCAATCCAATACATATAGTCTATGATTTACTGACGAACAAATTGGTTTCTATGACAGCTAACACCAGATTCAACGTACAATATATAGAGCTATATATGAATATATATTAATAGATAGATGATTTACATTGTTAGTCTTTCTCTAATATCGGCATGAATGATTTGGCATTGGTCCGCGAAAGTTGACTAACATTTAATTAAAGTTGTGCAACAGTGTTAATTAAATATCTCAACATATATTTAAATGTGTTCATACTTTAAGCTAAAAGTGTACTTGTCTTGAGCGGATTTATTTTCTTAAATAATTTATGTGGAACTAAAGTCAAGTGCTTGTAAAAACATAAAATAATTTAGTCAAACTGTCATTGTTATACAATAATGCTAAGTTTTGGAAAATATGATTTAGATGTCTTTATTTTTTTTTTGAAAGCCATGTAAAACATGTTTCTAAAGCTACGTTAATATAGGTGACGTGGCTACTGTCAAAAAAAAAATATTTATAACAACACATTTAAATTGATTGTTGCTTTTGAATAATTTATGTACTTTTCTTCCATGAAATTGTTTTAAATATATTTAGTCTCTTTTGTCAATCTTGATGTAAGCTAGATATTTTTGTCGATCTTTATTGACTTAATCAAATTAATTAAAAACAGATAAGTTCGATACTGGCGATGAATTATTCTGTCCAAAAACAACTGAAATAAGGTGGAAAACAGTCATGTGGAAGTCAAAAAGCAGTTAACCTATGTGCTTTCGATGTATATTCTAAGTAAAAAGTAATGCATATCTAAATTCTATTGACTCCGCTATTACAATTGTGGGAACTCTTTAATAAATTAATGCGGCAGTCAAAACCAAATTACATTTCTTTCTAAAACACGTCTGCTCACTTAACTTTATTCACATCGATTCATTTCTACTTCTTCAAGTTGCTGATCACACAATTGATATCGGTCGACTTCGATATCAATGTTATGTGCAGATGCTAAGTTAGTCTTATTACTGCTACATTAAGGCCGAGTGGTTCATCAGGATGCTATTGGTTCGCCAGACACCCAGTGGGGACCAATCAATAATAAATTCACTTCAATTTCATACAATAACCGAATTGACGAACAGAAGCACAGACAGCCGGATAGATTGGTATGATTTGGTATGAATTATTTATTTTTGGTTAAACCACACTCAAAAAAAAAAAATCAACCTGCATTTTACAAAATTGTAATGCAATTTACTGGCTCATATTAGATTTTAGCTGTTGTCTGCCTTGGAGGTCGAGTAGCGAACCAAGCTTCGCAAATTCGAATCGCCGAAAAACCTTAAGTTTTTTTAAATTAAATTATTATTAATTTATAAAAACTGTCTAAGATTTATGTATTTTTAATACATATAAACAACAAAGTTAACGTTGCAATTGCTTTTTGTGTACACAGGAAAATTAAATAAGACCCTTAAAATTAGATACATTTTTCCAAAATTTTGTACCCCGAACCTAAGAAAAGAAAAAAAACCCGTATTTACTGTAATGTCTGAACAATTAGGGGAGTTATTATTGGTGCCAAAATGTTGACGAATTTTTAAAATTTAGTGAGATTTTTTCTGAGTGCATTGTCGAATTCTAACTTAGAAAACGAATAAAATTTTAATTATTGCTAATTTTATTGAACCCAACACCACAAAGATAATTTTATAAAACGCAATTTTGGTATACAAGAAGTGCTTCCAAAAGGCTTACAAGATTTAACGATCACAACGCCTAATCATCGGATTTTGGCTTATTATTATTGGTGCACTGCTGAAGAGTATCCGGCTCACAAGTGTTTGTCGCCTTGCTGAAATACTGGCCAACCTCGCACTCGGCCTCGATCTTCTGGCCGTGCAGGCAGATGAAGTAGCCGCGACAATTATTCGTGTTCCGCGCCAGTTGGCCATGCTTCCCGTTGCAGACGCCCACACGGTCTCCGTTCTCCAGAAGGCAGGTGCCGTCGTTCTGGCGACAGATGCCCAGCAGGCTGTCGTAGCTCTCACCGTTGCGGCAACGTTGCGAGATGGGCTCATCCTCGTCGCAGCTGATGTAGCGGCGACAGTCGCCCGGCTCTGCAATGGAGGTCATCACGTCGCCAATCAGATCACAGAGACTGCCAATATCTGTGGGCGGATCGGTGCAATACTTCTCAACTACTAAAGCTTGTTCCGTTGTCGCTGGCTCAGCAGCTGTCTTAGGCTGGAGCAGATCCTTCTCGTCGGTTAGCTCAAAGGCTTGGCACTGTTGCAGCGTTGCGTTGAAGAAGTAACCCGCATAGCAGCGCTCCCTGCGCAGTTTATTTGAGACGCACAGGTAAAAGTTATTGCAATTTGACTTATCTGGCATTAGGTGACCGTGTTTGCCCTCGCACAACTCCGGATTGGGCGGCTGATGCCCGCTGTTGCTGTTATTCAAGGCGCTCATTGTTTCATTTATTCCACTGACAACAACATAGGGACAGGCGCCATCGTCCTGGGTGCACAACAACTGATCTGCATCAAAGTAGGAGCCGGCGCCGCAGCGTTGTGCCAACGCCACGCCCCCCGCACAAATGTAATACTTGGTGCAGTCCCTGGAGTCAGCCACATAGCTGCCATTCTGCAGACTGGCACAGCTGTCAACGGCACTACTGTTGCCACTCCCACTTTCAACTGTCAGCTGTCCCAGCGGACACTTCTCCAACTCTGATTCCAGCCGGAACTCCAACTCATTTACACAGCGCAGGAGCGTTGCATTAAAGCGCAGCTTAGGTGGACACTCGGCTGGAATGGCCAGTCCATGGACGCAGGCGTAGTACAAATTGCAGTAGACCTTGTGGGGCAGACGTGTGCCATGTGCGACTCCGGCGCAAGGATTCATGATGGTAAGATTGGACAACGATTGGGCGGGTTGGCGGCACTGTCCCTGATCCAGGCGACATTGTAACGTTAGGCTGTCAAAGTATTGACTCTCGGGACAATAGAACAACTGAGTGTCATTCTGGCCAAGGCTGGAGTTCAACCGGAATTGAACCGAATTGAAACTGGAGCAATTGTAGTAGGCGCGACAGTTGTCCGCATGAGCTACCAACCCAGCACCCTTGTGATGGGCACACACTGAATCGATGGGCAGACAACTGCCATCGTTGGGGCGACAGTAGCCGACATTGGCATCGAAGTAGCTGCCATTGGAACAGCTCTGAAGTAGAGCCGGCTGCTCCCGTAGACACAAATAGAAGCTTACACAGTCCTCAGGATGGGCAACACTCTGGCCATCAGGCTGACCTACACAGCTGCCCGTGGGCAGTTGCTGCAGCATGGTCTGGCAACGCTCCACAGATTGACACCTGTTCAGGTGGTGGGCAAAGCTATGTCCGCGCAGACAGCTGCCCAAATGCCAGTCATCCGCGTCGCAGTAGTAGAAGAACTGGCTGCAATTCGATTCCGGCAATGGCAGAGCTCTCAGCTCACCTTGCTGGCAGGGACGTCGCAGCCCGTTGCCCTGGCAGCTGCCATCGCTGGGCACACAGCCCAGCAGCGGCTCGAACTGTTGCAACTCACCACAGGATTTGACTATCCACTGATTCGCCTTGTTGCATTTCTCATACGAACGGCAACTGGTGGCCAAGGCCCGTATCTGTCCATTGGTGCAGCCCGTGGAGGAATCAGTTCTGTTGAACTCGACTGTGCACTGGTTCGCATTGTTGGGCAGGCAGTAGTTGAAGGTGCGACTAAAATACATGCCAAGTGGACATTGCTGTTTCCACCAGGCGTTCTCCATGCACATCAAGAATCGATCGCAGCTCGATGGATCTGCCCGCACAGCCAGCTGCTGGCAACTGGCCGGCTGCACATCTGTGCTCTGGGTGCTATTCAGCCAGCTGCAGAAATCATCGCCCTCGTAGGCCGGCATTGGGAGACAGCTGCCTAGATGCGTGGCATAATACTGTCGCTTGGGGCAGTTCCTCAGTCGCCACTTGCCTGCCGCACAGCGAAAGTATTGCTGGCAATTGTTGCCCCTTTCACTCTTGGTCGGAATAGTTTCAGATTCGCTGCTTGAATTGCAGGCGGGCAGACCTGATCTTCGGGCATAGCTACAGACCATGTCGTCGCGTGGCTCCAGGCAACGCTGCTGCTCCGGATTGTAGTAGCGCTCCTCGGAGCAGGTGCGTCGCCGCCAATTACCATCCAGGCATATCTCGTATTGAGAGCAATTCGCTGGCACAGAGCGCTTGCTGTTTAATTCACAGGCGAACTGCAATGAATCAGTGGAGAAATTGTTGAATTGTATTAGTGATAAAAATAAGAACTGTCGAAATCTGTTTTATTAGAATTATAATTTGTATAATTTCTTTGATTGACTTTGGGATGAATTGGTTTAATCTGAGAAGCGCATTGGCAACGCATGCGATTATTCTGTCTTTATAACAAATGATAAATGAGCCTCTAATAAATTTATCCACAAAATCAGACAAAAAATAAATTGAAAAATGTCTTAGTTGAATTTTCAAAAGTATCATTGAATATAAGATTGAAGCCGATACGACGATTTTTTACCACTTTGGTATCGAATTTTCACAACTCTATTGTATGATCTCATTTAAGTACTGAAATAAAGATATTGAGAAGAAATCACTAATCAATTGAATTATAATTTCTTTTTAATTCGACTTTTTAAGAACCTCTTCAAGGTAGTCGAACTATTTTCAGTAAACCAGAAAATTGTCAATTTGTTGCCCAATCGTAATTTTATTACACGAGAAATGGTGAGTTTTTCTGATATAAAATTAAAAGGAATTTCATGGAATAATTTAATTTTGTGCCGATAGTTCCTCAGATTCTGGCCGACTGCTTACAAAGATAGCTTCAAAACTGAAGGACTTTTACTGATGATATTCAACTAAATCTAAAAAAAAGAAGATAATTATCGATAACATGAAATATTTGTTTATATAAATAGAGTATGAGAACAACAACAACTAATTTAAAGATAACAACATGCTCTTGTGGACTCTAAGATTGGCGAGTCCATACAGACAGACAGACAGAAATACAGACCAATGGGCACCGCCAGATCGGTTGCTGATGCTTATTAAGAATATATATGCCTTATGGCGTCGGAGATTCTTCCTTCTGCTTCGTTGCACGGAATGAATACAAATATTTACTTTAAACAATGACAAATTCCCGGATATCTGAGTTTTGTATTTCCTAGCAATTGTTTAATATTTATGTTTCACGTTATCAAGTATAAATTACTTTTAATAAAATCAGTATTCTTTACAACGACATATTTTTAGTATTATTTTCAACAAAATCTAATCAGAATGTAAGAAATTCAATAGTCAAGCCACAATTTTTTGGATTTCAGATAATTATAAATATGGTTCAGAAAAATTAAAAGTATCGAATTGTCAGTTGAAGGCACATTTTACTTCTACTTTCTTTGCACCAAAATGTTATTTTATTTAATTTGCAGGTCACATTTGTTTTCCGAGCGTAGTTTGACAGACAGGTTACCAATCGGCTGATAATGCTGATCAATTGTATATATAAATTTTTAAGGGGTCGGACAGGTCTGCTACAATGTGCTACACTAATGGCGAAATAACTATAATATTCTCTGCCAGGGGCATAATCAAATAGCGAAATAAAAGTTCAGCTTAGCGCACATGTGTGGTAAATAAACATACATATATTTGGATAGGTATAAAACTGGAGCAAGCGGAATTTCTCGTAATAATAGTAACTCATAAATAACATGCATATGTATATGTATATGTATATGTATATGTATATGTGTATGTATATGTATATGTGTTTGTATACGTATATGTATATGTATATGTATAAGTATATGTATATGTATATAAGTAAGTAATTTAAGACATCGTCTAAGGTCTACATGGGTTCAAGGCGTTGGTCGCAAGTGTGGTATGAGTGTCGCAAAGTCTATGCAAGTTTCTGGAAGAGTTTCTTAAGGAATGAGACTGATCTTACTTTTTCCTCCGGCTCCACAGATCTCTTCTGTATGCCATGATCGTTCAAAGCGCACAATTGCAGAGTGGGATCATAGAGGTAGCCTTTTTGGCAGCTATGGTAGGTGGCACCTTCAACACTGCCATCGCAGAGGCAGAATCCTTCGAATGTATTCTGCGCTGCAAATACCATGATTTTGGTGGTATTCGCACATTCTTGAGGATCACAGACACCTGTGACTAAATCCACACACACACCCAGGACCGCATTGAACTCGCGTCCAACTGGGCACTGATAAAATGTTGGCACAGTGTCGCAGGAGCAAAATCCATTAGTTGTATTGCGCGCTGCGAACGATTCGAATTTCTTGAGAGTTTTGCATAGATCCGGATCACAGGCATGTGTGACACATATGTTCAGAATCTGATCGAAGATCATATATTCTCCACAGCTCTCAAAGCTGGCACTGCCATCGGCTTGGCATGTACAGAAGCCATTAGCCGAATCTTTGGCTGCAAATGTCTTTACCTCAGTTGCAGCTCGATTCTGGCACTGTGCCGCATCACACGACAGGTCTTGAGTGGTTGCGGCCTTTGCCTTAGGGAGGCATATGCCCAGCTTGGCATCGTATTGCTTGCTGTCGAGGCATTCCAGATAGGTGGCAACACCTTCAAGGCACAGACAGAAGCCAGAAGTTGTATTTAGCGCCGCGAAGTTCGAATTGTCTTTCATTGTGGCACATTGTCCTGGTGTACAGACAGAGCAGGGCGCCTGTCAAAAAAAAAAAAATTAACTTGGAAATCGGATAACAATTCAAATACTCCAAATCAAACCCACCTCGCGTATCATGCATACTCCTTCGTCAGCATTATAGTATTTACCACTCAGACAGTTCTCGTAAGTTGCCTCACCACCCTGACACAGGCAGAAGCTAGTGTCGTCCGCCTCGTTTGAGGAGGGGAATGTTTGGTATTCGCCCAAGCAAGAACACTTCTCTGAGTCACAGTAGCCCGCCATGCAGCCATTCTATTGAACATATTGAACATGAGTGAGGACATCAACTATAGCGATAATAAATTGAATGAGTGGCTTACCACAGGCTCCAAGCATATTCCTAACACGGCATCAAACTGCTTATTGTCGAGACACTGGCTGTATTCTGGTAAGCCTTCCTGACAGTAGCAGAATCCGTCAGTGCCATTGTTAGCAGCGTAGGGCTGATTCTCGGCAAGAACATCACACTGCGACGCATCACAGACACTGGGAGCCTACAATTTAAACAGAACGACAGTAAATGATGAGAGTTAGTGTCTAATATATTCAGTCATCACACAGCAAGCTTACCGCTGGCTCCAAGCAAATCAGGAGGTCTGGATCGAATTCGTATGTCAGAAGACATGGGGTATATACACCGCAAAAGTCTTTGCAGAGGCAAAAGCCAGCTGGGGTATTCGATGGGAAAACCAGATTGTCTGGGCCACTCACACACTGAGTCGAATCACACTCATTGCATGGGCATGTGGTAGGTTCCTGCAAAATTATATGATGGCAATTACCCAATGAAAAGATCGGATCAGGATATTAGCCTAGAGTACTTACAGAGGGGACCAAACAGATGCCTAGAGTTGCATCGAAAATCATATCATTCAGGCATTTTTTAAACGATGGCACCTCATCCGTGCACATGCAGAATCCAGTGTCTGTATCCAGAGCCGGGAATGTGACAAAATTAGGCTGGTTAACACAATAGGTGCTACAGCATCTTGGCTATAATATTGTTGGATTTAAAGACAGACAGCGCATCAAATTAAACGTGAAAGAGCAGACATCGTCGGTACTCCGAAGAAAGCAAGCAATTTGTAGAATAGAATTCAACTCATTACATATTAGCTGCAACTAAAAAAAGAAACCCAAGATTTAACTTACATCAGGAATTGGTATGAGGACGCACAGTTCGGAATTGAAGGTATATCCGCGGGGACAGGACACTGGCGTCGGCTCGCCGGCACGGCATAGACAGAAACTATTGGGATCATCGTAGTTCACGGAAACAGAGTATTCTGGTGTGTCGATACACACTTGTGGATCGCAAGGGCCCGTCTAAAATGAAATGGTATTAGAACGTTTTCAACCCTTTTTATCAGACTTCGAGAGAGAATCCTTACAAAAGTGCATACGCCAAACGCTGCATTAAAACTTAAGCCGGATGGACAGTTATTTAGATAGGCGCCATCGGCCTCGCATTCACAGAAGGTGGTATTATCACAAGTTAGCGATGGGTAGACCTGATTCACATTGGTCTTCGTGCATTGTGATTGATCACATGAGGTCTGCAATTGATAAATAAGGGAACTTTAGCGAACAGTACCTTTGTTCCGAGCAACATGCAACTCACACTTGGCGTGGCCAGACAAACCAAAACGGTTGGACTAAACTCTGTGTTAACGGGACACGCTCGAATCGTGGCAATATTGTTGACGCACAAATAGAACCTTGTCACATCGCCGGCAATTGCAATGGCAGTTCGATCAGCTGCTGTGGCACATTGATTGGCCTCACATGTTACATTGCTGGAGCACTTGCCGATTGCCGAATTGAAGCCCGCGCCGGGCCCACAGTTCACCACCTGGGGAACACCATCGGTGCACTTATAGTACTTGGAGCAGATAGGATTAGCGACATTTCCCGAACCACAACTACAGGGATTTATACACTGGCCGGTGACATCGATGGCACAGGCATCGCCATTGAACCACTCGCCACTGGGACAGCTGGACGGAACGGATACTCCATCGATGCATGTGCTGTAGGCAGTGCAATCGCTGGGATTTATCATTTGATAGCCGTTGGGCTTGTTGTTGCACACCCAGCATGTGGCCTCGGTATCGGGCACACAAATGTTTTCACAGCTGCTGAAGATGTTGCCCTGACCACAGGAGCCATCGATCAGCTGACCATTGACACATATCTGATACATGGCGCATTCGGTGGGATGCGCCACCATGCTGCCCTCTTCCATGCCATCGGGGCAGTTGCAATCATTCTCTGCGGCACGTCGCGTGCGCGCATTCGGCTCCAGCAACTTGTTCTCGGGACACTGATTGTCGTCATCGGGGCGACAGATGCCAACAGAGGCATCGAAGTAGTAGCCACCAGTGCAGGACTCTTGAATCCACTTGCCAGCGATACAGGCCAAATAGTTCCAGCAGTCAGCTCCGGCGACCGCAGCTTCGACTCCACTGCACGGGTTACCATCAACAGCAGCGGGTGGCTCAGTGGTGATGATGGGCACAGTTTCTGTGGTGCTGTTTGAGTCAGTGGCTCCGCATTGCGGACACACATTGTTTTCATCCAACAAACAAATCTGGAGCTGAGTATCGAAGTAGCTGCCGCTTGGGCAAGTCTTCGACTCCCAGTTGCCATCCTGGCACACAAAATACTGATTGCAATTATTCGCATCGTCTGTCAGGGTGCCATTCACGCAGTCTGTCGACGAGCTGTCCGAGCAGCAGCCATTGCTGTCCACCGTGCAATTGCCAAGTTCACCGTCAAAGTAATTGCCTTGCAGACAATCGCCGGGAATGAGTTCACCATTGACGCAGGTGAAATACATACGGCAGTTATCCGGATTGGGTACCATCTCTCCACTGCTAGAGCCATCGGAGCAACCGCAGTTGGAGGGTGATGCGGTGGTTGTCGAAGTGGAGTTGTCATCACCTGGACATGTGCCGGGCACACAGTGCGGACCAGATTCTTCAAAGTATGTGCCCGTTGGGCACTCTTGACAGGTGGCCGTTTCATTGTAGCACACATAGAAGATGGTGCAATTGTCAGCATCAGCGACCGCTGATCCATCGGCCTTCCCAATGCAGAAATTCTCCCAGCAATGGGAATTATTATCATCAACGACACAGCTCGCAACGCTGTTATCGAAATAGGTGCCACTGGCGCAGGTTTTCTGAGTGGTCTGGTCGTCGTCGCAGACGTAGTAGTTCAGGCAGGATGTTTCGCTGCCAATAACTTCGTCAGTTGTCTTGTTCAGGCAGAAATTTTGCCAACACACGGATGCGGTGTCGGGCACGCATCGATTTGTGGTTATGTCAAACATGCTGCCTGCATCACAGACTTGAGGATAGGCCACCTGATCGTCACAGATGAAGAATTCCCCGCAGTAGCCAGTCTTGGACAGATATGCGCCACTCACCTCATTACTGCAAACATTACTTGGCTGCGGATGGAGCACATGAAGTTAGCTTAGCATTTAGTCAAGATCAGGTATTTATTATATAAATATTATTTCTTGTGTCCGTCCGGGAAAGGACGAAAACTTCAGAAATTAATTCAAATCCGATCACTTACCTCCGCCAGGGGTGCGGCCAGGCTCAGTTTGCAGAGGCCACGTCTTGCTGTTGAGCATTTGCCGGACTTGGAATTGTACTCCTTGCCGGCTGGGCATTTAAGAGAGCGCACGGTATTCTTGTTGGAGCAGCGGTAGTAACTGGCACAGCTGGTAGGATTTGGCCAGTGGGGTGCCAATCCACGCAATTTCCTGTAGACGCACTCAGGATCGGCAGCGCTGGCAAGGGTTGCCACTGCGGCGAATGTAACCACAGTAAGCAGAGTAACTGTTGTAAAGGTATGAAGAAAGATTGAAAATGTTAACTCCTTTTGCTAGCTTCTCCTTTTTTCCTTTGGCTGGCTGACCTTTCATTTCGGTGCACAAATATTCCACGGCTATTGTTATAATTGCACTCCGCACAGTTACCAAAATTTCAAAGCCTTTATATACATAACAAATAACATTGATTTCTGCTTATCAGCATCGTTCGATCAGAGCGTTCTTATCAGCATTGTCGGTCATGTTCAACATAGTTTTTAATTGAGTTCGAACCTTAGCACCCATCAATTCCGGGAAGACAACAAATCTAGTATATTGAGACGCACTCAAACCACTCCCCGTTATAGTGCTTGAGTGTTTATGAATGAAGAGCACAATTTGAAACATAGAAGATAAAATACCTAGGTGTCTTTGCATATGTACATTTATTCACATTAAACTATTATTTTTATTATTTTTATTATTATGGTTATTAGGCGCAAACAGTATCGCATGTTTGATACTTCGAGTCCCAGTAGAGATTAGATGGGCATCGTTTTATGAAACCCTGCGTTCCATCGCATTGTATAAACAGATGACAGTCATAGGGATGTGGCAGGTACTGCACACCAGGATGGTTTCTGCACATGGCATCAGCATCCACATCACAACATCCCGTTGTCATTGGTATGGGAATTGTAGTCGCTTTCGTACCTGTCGCCGTCGTTGTGGTCCAAATTGATGAAGCCTGTGTCAACTCTGTTGGGGGAACGTGTGTAGTAGAAACATCTGGAAATTGTGTTTCGGTAACGAGGGTGGATGTTTTGGGTTCAGTTGGAGACTGTGGCAATTCGGTCGACGGTGCATCTGTTGTAGAATCCGACTGCTCTGTGAGTGGAGTATCACTTGGAATCTGTGTTGTTCCAGTGGGCAATGCCTGTGTCGAAGATGAAGTTTCTTGTGTCTCTGTTGATTCATCGTCGGTTGGTGTTGCTCTTGATTGGGTCGTTGATGGAACAGTTGTTGGTGTCGTAGTGGGTAGAGTGGGCTTGACACATAGTCTTGCATGGAGAGCTGTTATCAGCAACAGCAGCTGCAATGCTACAAATATCCAGGAGATTACTGAAATAAACAGAGACATTCCTTGACATATCCCTCAGGTAATTAAATGCAACTTGCTTCCAACAAAACTCACGTTTCATCTTGTTCGGAGTTCAAGTATCTGTCAGCACTAGAGCAACTGCAAGCGATTCTATTTGTATTTATATTGTTTGAAAATGCATCATCCTCCATATGTCTTATCAATATCTAATTAGCATTTAACATGCCACTAATATTTTTATCTTATCTCAATAATGATATGATTTGCATAATAGTTACACATTTCAATTAAATCACCAACGTCAACTTTAGACAATAAATAACAAACAATTTGACTACTCGAAAATGTTCTTAGTAATAGCTTAATAAATTGATTATGGCCAAATTTAATTCCTTATTTGGTTTATTATATTTTTTATGTCATTATTGGAAGCGGTTCCTTTGAGTAGAGTATAAGCCGTTAGACATATTTTATCGCAAAAAACATGTATTTATTTAATTTTTTAAGCTGCCTAAAAGTATGCCAAAAAAATGCAACCATACTATTATTTAGTATCAACAATCTTAAAATTGGCAGTAAATCTTTAAAGCGTATGGTAGTAACAATCTAATCCATATAAATATTATTCGCTTCTACCATTCTCACCACATTCAGCCACATATTGATGTAATTTATTTTTATATATATTTACATATTTAAAGGAGTTAATCGACTAATATATCTTTGTGTCCGCTAATATTTTGTGATTTTATCCACGCAACTAAATCAATTTAATAAAAGGGTCGATTAACAGTGAAGGCATGCGAATTGACTTATTTGCGTCAGCTATCAATATCCATTTGTTAGCAACTGCAAATCGATTAATAGTATAAAAAGTAGTAGGGAACTATGAATAATATTAAGTCTAATGGTTTATTAACATTGCAGTCATAGTGAAGCCAATTAGCAGGACAGCAGAAATAAATTAGAGCACTTTAAACATGAGAGGCAAACAGATACTTTTTTATTCAATTGTTTTCATTACAACATAATTTATTTTAATATAACCCGAATTAATGGCATTATATGAAATAATCAATTTCAATGCAATCAATGTTAATGCTAATCCATTTGAGGAATTAACCACATTCGAAACGACAACTATTGAGCCCATCAACTGAGATACCAACTCATTCTACAATTAAAATAGAAATCACATTAGAACCATGTGATGAGGAAATGGAAAGTGTTTATATGGTTATGGAATTCGAATTCTTGCTCTAATATACTCTATTATATCTTTCACTAAGAGATTTCTCTTCCGATTCGCAACATTATAAATTATATTGTGAATCACATTGTGAATCATCTGGAGATCCATTTATATATATGATTTCTGATTATACCCTATTTATTAAGTGCGTTCATAATATTGGATATTGAATTTGGAAACAAAGAAAATTAAATTAAATTAACTAAATGTTATTAATAATTTAATTTTAATTAATCAAATATTTAAGTAATAAATGAAATATTACCCATTTGAGAGAGACTCAGACTGCTCATTGTTGGGCCTTCTGTTAGAACATGTTCCAGAGTCAATCTTAGGCCTAATTCTGCAGTGGCATCCTTGAAGAAACCTGCGGTTACTCAATTGGAGTTTTAACTCCTGTTTCGTTTCGTATTCCTCGCTTATCAAATATACTTAAATGTTTTTTGCTATCTAAGCCATGAGAAGCTCGTCTTCTTCGTCTGTCATTATGGCTATTCTAATGGTAGTCGTTGCCCATCTTGGACAACTTGAGCCATTGGCCTTCTTAAATCGACTAGATTCAACTGGAACATTTTACATTTATAATAATTTAAATCTATTTCATTGATTTAGGGAAAAATCAGTTGGCTACCTTCGGAAACGTAACAAATTTAAAATACAAATGGAAATACAAATGCACCAAAAAAATACACTTCATAAACTGGAACAGCAAAGAAATGTTGTTATCACGGAAGATAAATATCTACAGTCACAGCGAAACACATTTTTATCAACAGTTGCAAGTACAACAAACTTTAACCTTGAAATCGGTATCAAACTCACCTTAGCCAATATCTCTCGCAAAATTGCAAAAACCTATACTTTCCGCAGTTTAAATACATTTAACATGAACCTTAGAAATTGTTTAATTCTTCCAGAATTTATTTGCCATCTGCTATCAACTATAATAAATAGTCAACCAGCACTCGGCAACGAGCACGCCTGATTTCTATAGTGAACCAATAAAGGGTATTTAACATTTGGCGTGCGTGTGAAAAGTATTCTCTGCTCGTATTATTGTTTATCCCAATTTTTTTATATTAGTCAAAAAACTTCTGAGAGACAACAGATAATTTGTGTATGAAAAAATGATCACTTATAATTGATGGGTATGTGTATATCGAAACAAATTATCAAATTCACAGAAATAACAAGTGTAATTAAAAGATTAAAGGCTGCGTTTCTTCCAGCTTTTTATCTGAAATGGTATAAAAGAGTAGGAGCTGAGTTTCTGAAGACAGTGGAAATTATATGTGTAGCGAGACAAAATGAGAGCGTTTAGTAAGTAACACGAATTTGAATTAACAATTCGATTGTTTACCTAAATCATTTATCCAACAGCATTTGTACTTGTTGGCTTGATGGTTGTGCTTGGAACCAGTGCACAAAGTTTGCAAGACGTAAGTGAATATGAATAATGAATATGAATATGAGTTCAATATTTGAGTTTGCATTTCAGCAATGTAGGGGAATTGAATACGATTTGATCCCTCACCCGACTGATAAGAAGAAGTTCATAGTGTGCGTCTTCGAAGTCCCAGAAGAGCGCACGTGTGCAAATGATCATTGTTTTGATCCTAAATTGAAAAGCTGCTCCGAGAGTGCTTGCAATCCGATTGTGCCCAGTGACAAAGCTGTCGCAGTTGCGTATTGCCATGACTTGGGCCCAGCAGAGAGGATACCTTCGGTGGATTGCTCCCACTTCTGGATCTGTTTGGGCGACTTGGATCCCGTTTATGTGGCATGCCCGGATGGCAAACACTATTCACGTTCTGAGCAGGATTGCATATCGCCACCGCTGGCCAAGTGCACCACCCCCGAGAAACTGTGCGCCTTCCCCGAGACTGCCTTCTATCCAGCTGAGAACTGTAATGAGTACTACGCATGCGACAAAAAGAATCTGGTGAAGCACACCTGTCTCTACGGTCAGGCCTACAGTGCGGAGAGCACGTCGTGCGTCCCGGACTTCGATCAATCCTGTGCCGCTCCCACAAAACCAGATTGCCAGAATCCCGTCAACGCTGATGCCTACTTCTCGCATAGCGACTGCTCCAAGTTCTACGTTTGCATTCAGACCCAAGTCTACGAGGGAAAGTGCGCCAATGGCTACGGCTTTGACAAACAGAGTTCGAATTGTATGCCGGGCATCTGTAAAGCTTAGATTCTTAAATTAAAAAAAAAAAGTTTAATAAATTATTGGATACAGCATGTAAGTTTTTGTTATGCCCTAGAAAATTTTAAAGTTTAATCGCAAAGCATGAATCGCCTTAAAGTAAATATCGTAATCGTCGATTAACTGTCTCGTATAGCTCTTATTTTATGGAAAACTTTATTGATTTATAAGATTCCCAAACCAAATCACCACTTATAAGAATTATTTTGCCAATAGGAACTCTGCTAAATAGTCAACAACAGACTATTAAATCACTATTATATAGTGTGGGAAATCTTATTCCTATTATTTATTGATCTTAATAAATGTCAAAGCTATGCTGTGATGTGATCAAGGAGTGTTCTATCAGCAACAACACGCAATGCTCCAGATGCCATAGATAGGTCCATTTTCATTTTAATATTTTACATGATCACTCCGATCTCAGAGTCTGCAAAAAATAAAGACTTCAAATGTCAAATATATGCATCAATCGATAAGCATCGATAATCGGTAACAAAAAATGTACATTTTGCTAGATATGGCTTTCAAATAGGTTTTGAATATATCTTGATGGAATATTGATTGAGTTGATGGTACCTCTTTATCTCGATAGGAACATTCTTATTTGTAATATAATTGAAGAACGCACATATCTCCCTCACCTATGTACATAAATCTTACATTCCAAAGTATCAAAGCAACAAAAATAATTTAGCATAGATATAATATATGCCATTTAAAATTTATTTATTTAATTTCTGTCCAATTCATATATTTCTGATTACAAACATTTTTTGTCACAAGTAAGCAGCTTGGAGTTCCAATATAGGAAAGGAGGGCAAATCTTCACGAATGGCAGATAGTCGCACTGGATAAAACGAGTGCAGTCTCCTGGGTATGGTATGAAAACCTCCTTCTGAGCAGCACACAGAGCGAAAAGACTCTGAATATGATCATCTTGGCTAGAAGTCGAATTCGAGCTGTGAGTGAAATTTGTTGGTTTTTTAATGCTTTTAATTTCACATCGTTGCAATTGGGGTATCCAGCACGATTCCGATGGGCAACTCAGAGTGCGTTTCTCATAGTAGAGATTGCAATCTCCTGGATAGGGTATATGTGTCAAGTCATTGGTTTGAACGCCAATGAGTGTTTGTGGGGTAGAGAATCCAATCAAGACAGACAGGCCGGAAATTATCCAAATTTGCAAATTCACTGTCAAAATAATGATTATCAATTATCAATTAACAATTAACAATTATACGTTTGATGGTCTTTTACTCACTTTTGTTTCCGTTGACAAGTGCAGACATAGTTAGTAAGTTGCGATGTTTTATAGCATTTCTTAGGAAGCTCTTATCGCAATATCAATGTTATTACCAAGTCAATAGCATTATTTAACAACAAGACAATAAGTAGAATAAGAATAAGAATAGGAACAATAAGAAGAAAAGATATATTGAATTATATCTAGGTATTTAAATAGTAAGCACTTCATAGCTACGTGCGGTAAAATTTTAAACAGCTAAGAATGTAAGAACACAAAACAGATATTTAGAAAACACTTGACAATATTTGCACATCATACACTTACACTTAAGCTGTTTTATTGATTCTCTGTAAGGCTTACAGATACCGGCGATTACACTGATAAGCCAAAATATAAAAAGGCGCTTGTAAGTGCCAAGAGCATTGCTTTCTCTGACTTCTGCTGATCAAACCAAAAGTAAGCATCAATTATGCGACACTAGAAAGTCAACTGATTTATTTACTCATACTCTTAACAGCCATGAAATTTAAGATCCTCATTTGCTTGACTGTGGTCACCTTAGTAACCACTGGCTATGGCGACACAGCTAATGGATCGGTAAGTCTGCGATACTTAACAGTGGAATTTGTAATTATTAATTCACCTTTTCTTTCATTTGCCATACAGGTTATACAGGCTATAGCCCCTGTTCCACATAGTCTGTGTCCACTTTTTGACGATCCCAATCATATTGTGATGCTAAGCTATCCCAATGATTGCAAAAAGTATTACACCTGTTTAAATGGCCTGGGATACGTCAATCAATGTCCCGAAAACTACTATTGGAGTCAGCTGACTTACCGCTGCGACAAGAAGCAGTATTCTACTTGCGGAAATGGCGATTATCCAGACACACCTAGCTCCATTGAGTACAGCGCCTATCCGGGAGATTGCAGTCGCTACTACGAGACACGTCTACTCCGCTGCCAGGACAACTATCACTGGAACGCTCGAATTGAGCGCTGCGATCTGCCACAGATTGCAGGCTGCGTGGCATCTCCGATTCCCTTTCCGCCATTTACCACCCCGAATCCCTTAGTGCCAACTGCTGCAACTCCGCCTTCCGGACCCCAATCAACAATTCAGCCTGGTTCCAATGAACCGATAAATCTCGACAATCTCTGCAATAGTGCCATTGGGCAGAAGTATCTGCCATATCCTTTAGATTGCAACAAGTTTATCTACTGCGGCTCAACAGCTTCTGTCCTAAACTGTCCCACCAACTTGTTCTGGAATCGTAATACCCAGTCATGTGGATCATCCAAAATCGGCTGTCCATAGGATCATTGCGGAACTGGCTAGATACGACTATAACGAGATACGTAAGGAGCTAACTTAATAAGAAAGATTAAACATTTGTGCCGCAGATTAAATACCATTCAGACAAATAAATTATTGAGCAAGAACATAAACATCAAAAATCAATTAATCTCTTCACACAGATTGAAGCTATGTTAAATCGAAGATATAGAGACATAACTTTATGATATGTATACAAAGCAATCATGTTCCTAGAAAAGCTCAATTGTTAAATGAATATTTTGATAAAATGCGCGCTAAATTCTATTCCGAAGGTAAAAGACAAAATCGAAAAGTTAAAGTCGATAAATGCACATATCACGTGAAAGTAAAACTGTCACCTTCTTCAAAGATCGGTACGATTTTGAAGATAAAGTGACTAAACTTGGAAGATAACTTGCTGGTAACCTCCTCAAAGAAACGGCATATAAATGTTCAGACCACGCACATATCTTTCACAATTTGTCACCAAATTTAAAAAGTATGTTACTAGTAACTCGCCTAAGAGATTGATACAAAATTGGATGGCCACGCCCAATCCCCTGTTTAATGTTACTTTAAATTCTAAAAGAGAAAAAACATTTACCTTTTAGTGGCATTTTATCGAATATGCCACAAACTTCATATTACAGCAATATCAAAAGCAGATCAGAATATTAAATTGTATTGTATAATTGTAATTTTTTAATATCACATTTTTTTATATTTATACTTTAGATATTTTATGTTGAGTCTTTTGTCGTAGGTATTTGATTTTATGAGGGTTGTGTGCTTAAAAACTCTGAAGCCAAAAAAAGAACTATGTTTAAGGAATTTAAAGTTTGTTTGTTATCTTTATATTATTACCTGATAGACTACAATACTTGTCAAATTAAATGAGTTTTTTTAGAGTTACAATTAGCTGCCTGGGCATCCATGCAGAGCAAGTGTGTCGGGCTAAACTCCTCTTCTCCAGGGCAAACGTAGGCAACTGCAATGGGTTTTTGGCACACTATGTATTTTGTGCAGTTGTTCGGATAAGGAATAAGCGATCCGTCAGCTTTGCCTTCAGAGAAATCATCCTCGGTGGATTGATTCGATTCCGTTGTGGCAGCCACTTGAGTTGTGGAGTAGCTTTAGTTGTAGGTGTTGCAAACGAACAGTTGGCAACCCAAGGAGCCATGCAACGTTCCAATTTCGCACTAAACTGCTGTCCAACAACACAATCGTATGCCACAGGACCCGCACTGGTGCACTCAATAAACTTGGTACAGTCGTTGGGATAGGGCACAAGCTTACCTTCCGTTACGCCCTCACAAGGATGCGGTTGAGGTGTCGTTTTTGGTGTAGGCAGGGTTATCATTTCTGTAGTGGTCGTGTCCAAAACTAATGTGCTTGTCGTGTAATCCTCAAGGCATGCGTTGGGCGAAACGTTGGCACCACACTTTCCACTCCATGGATCGTAGTACTCGCCGCTATTGCAAACGCTCATCATGAAGACATTATCGTTGACACAGCGGAAATACCATTGACAATTACCCGGATATGGAAATGTTATATCCTTGCCGTTCTTGCAGATGCCGGGAGATGGAGTTGGCTGGTCGCCAGGCGGTAACACTGTGCTGGAAGTGGCCTCACAATCACTTTGCTCCCAGTCAACACACTGCTGAAGCGCCTCGCTGAAGTAATAGCCGTATGTGCAGTAAAATGCAATGGGAACGGGCTCTGCGCACGCTACATATTTGCTACAGTTATCAGGATAATTCACATACTCGCCTTGCACCTTTCCAGCACAGATGTCTGAACTAATGGGCTTTTCTGTTGTTGTTGGTTCAGTGGTAGTTGACTGAGTCGTTGACTGAGTGGTTGACTGAGTCGTTGACTGAGTTGTTGACTCTGTGGTTTTAGTTTGAGAGGATTCCTGGCATGCTGTCGGTGACACATCTTGTCCACAATCGCCCGTCGCCGGATCATACCAAGCATTGTAAATGCAGTTGGCTATGACAGAATTGCCATTACCCAAGCACAAAATATATCGCTGACAGTTGACAGATCGCTTGGACTTGGCGTTGTCTTTGGCGTAGTGCTTGTAGTTGTTGTTACTTGGCAAGCGGTTGGTGGCACGGCGGGACCACAATTGCCAGTCGCTGGATCGTACCAAGAATTGGATGGGCACTTGGCTTGGACAGACTGATCGTTTCCCAGGCATAGAATATACTGTTGGCAATCCTCAGCATATGGAAATGATGTGCCCAGATCTTGACCCTGACACGGGTTATTGACTTCGCTGGTTACTTTTGGAGCTGTGGTTGTTGTAGTGGCTGTGGTGGTTGTGGTAGCTGTGTTGGTCGTGGTGGTTGTGGTTGTCATTTCAGTAGTTTGTTCGGCATAGCACCAAGCCTCATCCGGTTCGTCACATACGAGTAAATTTGGATTGAAGAGATAGTGCTCGGGACACGTATGGAGTACAACTTGATGATCGATGCACACTATAAACTGATCGCAGTGCTCCAACGAGGGCAGCACAGCTCCGTTTGCTTGATCCACGCAATCATCCGGATACTCGGATTCGCTGCAATTAACTGCTTCGGGTGTATCACAAATTTGCAGATCTTCATTGAAGAGTTTACCCGGAGCGCAATATCTTAGCTCTGTTTGGGAATCGTTGCAGGAAATATATGCAGCACAATCATATGGATATTCATAGTAGCCTGTTGGCATATCTTCACAATAATCTGTATCAATAATTGTGATTGATTCAAATGACATTCTCGTTGCTGTTGTACTTTTAACAGCGTTCACTATTTGATTGAAGTCCTTTTCTTCGCTACTGACTCTGCTACTCCTGGCTGAAGTCCTGCGAAAAGCAAACACGATCAACAGCGTGGTCAGGGTGAGCCACTTCCAGTCGTAAGCTAGAATATAAGAAAAAATACTATTTATATAATTATGTTTTACCTATTTTTAATTGAAATTTTATTTAAAAATGTATTTTTATTTTAATACATTTTCTACATTTGTATTTTTTTGAGTCGAGCTAAAGTCAGCAGACATTTAATAAATAAATAAATACAAAATAATAATAATTTGTTAAAAATATAAATTAATATATATTGATCCATACAGTTAACCTGCAACACGAAATACAACACAACCAAGGCAAGCATTTATATCGGTTTGACTAAGAAAAAGTGTTATTTTATTATATATTCGAATTTGTGGACAAATGCAATAATTATCTGGACAAAATCGACAATTTGAAAGTATGTTTCCGGTAGATCCTTTCAAAATCGATAAACAAAAAAATTGGATCGCCACGCCCTCTCTGCCTCCCAAAACCGATTTACCTGATCACCATCAGGTACATCGATAAAACCATATATCTCACACAATTTGAAAGCTTGAGTTATCAAATCTAAAACGAACATTGCTAGTAACACCCTTCAACGGCCGGAACCACTTGAACCCACACCCCCAAAAACGGTAAAAGCCTATTTCTCAAACAATTTAAGAGCTAAAGTTACCAAACCTGGAACGTAGACTACTAGTAATCTCAGTTTTTTTCACAAAAGCTTATATCTGCAGCAATTTTAAAGGCAAATTTGGAGGATGGATTACTAGTAATCTCGCTCAAAGATCACTACACCTACATTCTCCAAAAGATCATAAATGGCCTTGTAGTGTTGGGCATTGCAACAGTTTGCGGATGCCATTAGAAAACCATTTTATTCTCCTACACAAACGATTTCGATTTGGTGTCTGTGAATGCTTTGAAACTTGAGCCACTTCCAATAGTAATCAGCGATTGGCCGGAAACGAACAGTTTTTTGCCATAAAGTGATAACCTGGCAATATTCGATGCTTGATGTTATACAAACAGTTGTTGTTGAGCAACATGAAGCGGCTGTGGTGGTTGTTATATCAATTGCTGTATTTTGTGCTGCATATAGTTGTTGTGGTTCTTGAACTACATGCTGTTATTAAAGTTTTTGAAGTGGTTGTTTTCATTGCTGCTGTGGTTGCTGTTATTGTGATCGTTGTTATTCTGATTGTTGTTGTTACTTTCGTTGATTTAGTTTTTGTTGTGGTTATTAATTTTTTCCCAATCATTCACATTATGTTATATTTATTTCAAATCACTTAATTATGATTATGTAAACAAAAGTATCAAGTTTTTCCCAATAAAAAAAAAAAAAAACAGAAACTATTCCGCCGACTACATAATTAAATTATTATTTTTTATAGGTAAGACAAGCCACCTGCCAACAAGATATCTATCATTTTTCTGGCAATTTTGAGAGGCTTACAAAAGTTTAATATGCAAAATTGGTGTACTCAAAATATAACATCATCGGTCTAGTGGAATCATTTAAGCTTCGCTATCACACATATTTGTTTATTGATATTTATTGATATTTACTTTTCATTTTTGTTGTTGTTTGTGTTAAAGTTTTAGATTGTTTTTTTCTTTCACTAAATAATAGATGAAAATCTTGAGAGTTAGTTTCTTTGGTTAGTTTCTGGTATTTATAAACTTTATTCTAATTATTATTTTTAAATTGTTTGTTGTTAGTTATACCACGGGTAGAAAGCAACTAAAATCTAATGAAAGTCAGAAACATATTTTTGTAAGGCGTTCAGTATAATAATGAAACGGAAAGATAGCAGTTAATCATATCAAAATTGAAGCCACTTATGTTGATAGTAAAGACACACGGATACAATCGATAAGATTTTGGCAGAAATTCAATTGAATTGCTATTATTAATTAAAGAAAACATTCTGGTCAAGGAAAACCTTTTGGTGAGTCAATTGTTTATTTCTTATATATTTTTAGAAATTATCATTTCAAGTAGAAATTAATGGCTTTTCAGAGTTGAATAATTGAAATATGTTATCATGTTTCTGCAAGATGTGAAAGGCCTTACATGAACTTTCATATAAATGGTCCTCAACACCGAAACCTCTATAGATTTTTCGACGGTTTCTTCAGGACACACCAACTATAAAAAAGAACTTCATTCCAACCTTTTTCATTCGGATTAGAAAACGACTGCTGCTCTTGTAAGGATTATATCCCACAAATTAATATAGTTTATTTTTTCCAATAACTGCATTTATATTTAAAAAATGTATTCAAAGGGGAAATCACTGCACTTTCTAAACAAAATACTACAGACTAAACAGCCACGTCTTCCCCACAAATGGACAGAATATGTCTCTCGTCTGCTTGTTCGTCACATCACATTTAATACCAGCTAAATATATCTCCTAAAATCTATTCTATTGATTTTACTGAATCGGGGAATCAAACAGTAACCAATTCAACTTCCAATTGCGATTCTGGAACTAAAAGTATTTTTACGGCATGCAATTCAAAAGTTTGAAAAAGAAGTGAGAATGTTCGAGTCGGATGTAAGCGACTACCTACCCTACCTACCCCATAAGGTATATACAAATAATCTTGATCAAAGACTGCAAGAGCTAAAGACTTCATATTTGCTTGAGCGCAGACACATTTTGAATTTAGATTCAGACTCCGATTCTGAATTTCAATCGATAAGCATGTAGTTTCGATTCCGGTATCGGTTTGACTCGCTGTAAAATACATTCAATAAATTTCTTTAAAAATAAATAACAATTTGCAGTAATCATCAATGGGGGACACAAAGTGCTTGCATACTTTTGGCTACCGTTCGTTTTAAATAGATACCTCTCTACTCATTACATATTTTTAGGAGTATTTTTTAACCTTCTTCAAGAATGTTCAGGCAGCCAATTAGAATGTCAAGCAATTGTATATATATAGTATATATATAAATATATATATATGTATATATATGTTTGTACTCATAAACAAAGTAACGGTGTACATAAACTTGTTTCTATTCATAAACAAAGTATGAGGAGGCCTTATTAGGAACTTGTATTAGACTCTATATGGTGAAGGTGCATTCACTATTTAGATATCAGTTGTAATATTTTCTGATTTTATCAATTCACTTTAAAAATGATAAGAAAAAGTGTCTGTCGCATGGGAAATTTCCGATTGTGCTATCTCACCATACAATTTACATATTGGCACAAAATTCAAAGTTCCCAAGACAATTCGGAACATAAAATAAAAGTGAAGATACTGCGAAGTTACAGTTTCTGTGCGATTTTGAGCATGGTAGGAGACATGAAGTTTGTAGTCGTCCTCTGGATAATGCTGATTCTGCATAAGACAGCCGACGCCCAATTGAAGGTAAATGATGAAAAGCACTGCATCGTGGATTATTCAATCATGTTTTTATCTCAAAGGATGGCTTTATGTTCAAAACACCCATATGTGTGGGAAAAAATGGCGCTCTATTGCCTATGTTTGGTAGATGTCGAGGATACTACGTTTGTAATGACGGCAAGGCTGTAGTTGGATCCTGCGACGAGAACAGTCGATTCAATCCACTTACTCTGCATTGCGATGATGCAGACAATGTTATATGCCCCTACGAAACTTCAGATCGCGATGAGGAAATTGATTCGGATGGTTCAGAAAGCGATGAATCGGAATTCGACAGTGATGAGATCGAAGAGACGACAACAACTGCACGACCCGTTCTTACTTTAAAGCCACCAAAACAGCAAAAGCCACACACATTACTGTCACAGTCGAATATGGTTGATGCGGATGATTTATGTTGGGGCAGAAAAAGTGGAGTAGCCTTGCCCAAAGCAGATTCCTGCACTGAGTACTATGTGTGCAAGTCTAAAAAAGTCCAACTGCGCAACTGCCCAGGTCGACAGCACTTTAGCCCAACTCGTCACACTTGCATGAAAGCATCGGAAGCCATGTGTACCATCAGCCAGAAGTGGCTGCAACCGGAGGAATCCTTGTCAAGCCCGGCAATAACAGCTGGCTTTTGCCCCGATGAGGAGCAGGATGCGCTAATTCCCCATCGTGATGACTGTGGTAAATTTATGCTCTGTAGTAACATGATGTTCCTGGTGATGGATTGTCCAACAGGATTGCATTTCAATGCGCAGTTGAAGCGCTGTGACTATCCAAAGATTGCACAATGCGAGCTGCCAAATAAGCCAAATAAGAAAAATAAGAAAAAATTATTAAAGAAGATTAAATAAATATAATTATTTAATCAAAACCAGCAATGCAATTTAAATGGTTTTCATTTTTTTTTTTTTATTATTCCATTTAAATTTGCTGAATCTCCTTCGCTCACACTTGATGTGAACAGTATTTTCAGTAAAGTTAATAAGCTTAATCGATTTATGTCTTAATTACTTAAATGTTGAACACTTTGTACAAATGGAAAAAATACGAATGCTCGAAGGAAATTAAATTTCGCCTATATTGATATAGTATGCCAAGATTCATTGGCATTGGTCACTTAAGATTTCTTATTAGAAATCTAATTCTAAAAAATAAATAAACAAACGAAAATTTTTTAATTTTTTGGTTTTTCGCGAGATTAAATTGTTAATAATATAGGGAAACTTTAAAATCCATCTGTACATCTGTGTTCGACAAGAATATTTATTTCAGTGTACTATATGCGATCCGGTCGGACATATGCACTGCTTGCATCAAAAAGAAAGATATATTCGAAGACAATTTTAAGGCTGGTTCGCTTAGAAATATATACAGTGTCTCAGAATTTATTTCGACCAGTGTCTAGCAAAATATTTAAAGTGCTATAAAGTTTAAACAAGGAAGCAGACGCAAAATGTTTAAATGCCAATTTGTTTCAGGTTATATCACGTTTGAAAAAGAAACTTTGTTTGAATGAATTCTTTTAAATATTAATTAATTCATTAAAATTAGTCAAAAACTGAAAACATATCCAAAATGCATGTCAAAGCTTATTTCGAACAGTCTTAAAATAGTAATATATTTGCCGTATAAAAGGATGTTAATACTTGATGTGTGATGTCCTTTGGTCTTAACAACTTTCCTTAATATATTGTTCATGGAAGATACCAGCTTCCGGGTAGTTTCTGCGCTGATTTTGCTCCACTCATCCAGCTGAGCATTTTTAAGATCCTGTTTATGGATATGCTGTGATTCCGAATGCTATTTTCCAACAGAGCCCACGAGTTTTCAATAACTAGGCCGGTGGAATTCCAGGATGAGCTTTCGTTGTTCAATGGTAGTCCGTTTGCCCATAGTCTTTGTTCACTGGTTGCACCCGATATGCTGGATATAACTAAACTGACTCCGAAGGAGGAAAATATTCAACCTAAAACGTATAAAATCCGGGTTTAATGGCAACCAGGTATCCATAATGCAACTGTTCGATATAAGCGTTGACCATAAATTAAGGTACTTTTTTACATAACCCGACCTATCAGGTGGGAAAATCCGAGTTTATGGGGGTCATATATTCATTTTGGTTGTTAATATATACCTGCCAACGGTATTTGGAATTTTTGATAAATAATGTATGATTAGTTTATAATCGGCAGTTAAAATTTTTGCTATACACTTGTCGAAATAAGGTCTGAGACACATTATATAGGTAGATAGATTGACGGAGATGGCTATTTAGACTCGGTTACTGGCGCTGATCAAGACTATATATACTTTTAGGGGCAACACACCATTTGTCGAGATTTGAACAAAATCGATGGAAATATAATGAGATTATATGTAGCTCTTGGGTGTAATATGAGAACATCTAGAGAAGCAAGTTTTAAAGACTTTTTCTTTCTGCAACTTACAGCGAGTGTGTCGAAGCACTCGCCGATCGAAACTCGGCGCGTCAATATGTCGATATTACCTTAAATAAATCAGAATAAATCGTCTTTAATCATTAATTTCTGAAATGGATTTTGGATCGATGTTAACCGTTATAAAAGGCAACCCTGATTTGGCCAATCTTGGAATTGAACGACTACCAACAAAATGATATTACAGTGTAATGACGTTGTTGACACATATACACACTATAATTACCAGCAACCTGCAACTTGTCTTATGTACATATATGCAACTGAATCATTATGCCGAATTCACTCGGAACCAGCGCCAAATGATCTTTGGATCAATGCGAGTAATTGTCTGTTGCAGGCTTCTGCCAATGTGAATAACAAGCCGCTGTTAATGTAGATAACAAGCCGCTGTTAATGTAGATAACAAGCCGCTGTTAAAGTAGATAACAGGCCACTGGTAATTTAGGTAACAGGCCATTGGTAACTTAAAACAGAGACTGTAATTAACATCAGTAACATAACATGCACCCACTGTACGAAACATACGATATCGAGATCGATGGATATCGACGATACAATCCAGCTTGAAGCAGATCAGCTCAGTTAGTTACGAATAAAGTGAGGGAGCGGACATGTTTGGAAGAAATATTCAATTTAGATATGTCTGCTACAAATATCAGAGCCGGGATAAAAAATTCATCGCTGGGACTACTAAAATTTGCATTGTGAAAAAGCTTCTGCGTAAAACTTACTCGAGCAGCTACGCTTGCAAAACCACCGCAGCGGCGCCTTTCAGCAGCAGACAGTTGAAGATAACGGTGAACGAGAATTTACGGAGGAAACGGACAGCGGCAACAGTCGCGACGGCGGCTGCTATCAACGAAAACGGCCGCTGTGAAATTGAACAATCAGTCGGGCACACCGATGTACAAAGACGAAGAAAAAGACATCGGCGCATTCCAGTTGGCAAAACAAGTTCTATGGATTTCGATCGTAATTTTCAAGTACATAATTGAAGCGTCCAATTGAAGACTGTTGCCGAATTGTACGAACTGACTGAGATGCAGCGAGTAAATTGATTGATAATTTGAATCTTTTTTTTTAAATAAATAAAAAAGGTTTTTGTTAAGTTTTTAAGTTCCAGTTTAAATATTAGTATTATATTATAAAATTAATGATGTATAGCTAGCGTAAGTTAGAAAAAAAATATTGTTAGCTCTAAATGTATGAGGTAGACAACTATCCCATGGTCAGAATGGCCGAGTAATGTATGCAACAGACCACCAATGACGCAGAACTGAGACTGTGATAACATCTGTTAAATAACATGCAACACTGTACATAACATAGAAAGTCGATGTCGGTGGATGATGCAATCAGAAAAGGAGATGAAGGCAGAACGTTTAGTATAAGGTAAGTGAGGAATTACTCAATTACCCAATAGGCAACCGGCTTGCGGCAATTATTAATTTACTTACATGGAATAAATTCCTTTGGCATTGAAAATCGATCTGGCTCAAGCCTATCAGCAATTGCACTCAGCGCGGCTACACACGAAATCTGCGCACAAATAGGGGGAAGTCTGGGGAAAACAGATAGCCTTCGTGAAGTGCTCCATCTATTTGACAAGGCTGGTCTGCTGCTCTGCTATTGCTTCGCATGCCGCTAGAAGCTGTTAGTACTGTCAGCGATTCTGTCAACAACATTTACCCCCGTTTGGGTTCGTAAATATGTTGCTGGACGAGGATAGATTGAAGGCGGTACCGGCATCCCCACCCTGGATCTGATCGTAGTATACTATACACAATACTAGAATGCAACTGAGTGTTAAGTAGAGAGGCCTCACTATGGAGGCTGTTAACCAACCAACTGTACCAACCTGCACGGATTAAGAAGAATGCATATACTGCTGCATGCACAATTGCGGTGTTATAGTGGTCAGATGTTGAGGGTGAGTTTAGTCGTGATACCTTGATGAGCAAGACAGTTGTTAATATGTTAAGTGATATATCAGTCTGATCCGGCGACAATATATGTATTAAATGCGGCAAACAGATTCATATAAATAACTTTAAAACTCCGTCGCACAGAAAGGAGAGGAGGACGGACGGTCAGAAAGCGTATAGTTATGCTGATCAAGAATATATATGTGATTAGAGACGTCTCCTTCAATGCGTTAAAAAGTTTACAACCAGCTTATAACCAGCTCTGCAAGGGTATAAAACTATAATTGGAAAAATATAATATCTCCGACATAAGCTTCTAGATGTCGGAGAAGATTATAAGAAGCGATAAAAACTTGTGCAGCTTCAGATACGTTTATTAATGAATTTAGCAATTGGAATTTTCAGGCCAGTCGCAAGACTGGACACTCTGATTAAAAACTAATCCGGCGGAACACGTAAAGTTCACCTCACATTCGCATTGGCACACAATATAGGATCCACTGCAGGCGTTGGTCGCATCGCCGAGCATGGTACCATCACGTTGTCCCACACAGCGACCGCCGCTCTCACAGTAAGTTCCCGAGGGTCCGGCAGAGGGTCCACTCGGTGGTGGACTGCCATCATCGCAATTAACATTCTCAGGGTAGTCGCATTCCAGTGTCAAGCTATTGAACTGTAGATTATTGGGGCATTTCATCTGGATCTTGTTGCCATAGAGACATTGGATGAACGCGGAGCAGTTATTGGCAACGGACCCAATCCAGTTGTTAGGTGCATCACAGCACTCGCCTTCGCAGTCGTTGGGAATGCACACGCCCTCAGTATCGATAACACAAGTCAACAGTTGTGCATTGAAATAGGTCTGACTGCCGCACTGTCTCGGTACCAGTGTATTGTCCACACATTGCAAATAGCCAGCACAATCGGTCGGATTCACCTGAAGCTCACCGTTCGTGCATTGGGGTTGGGGGGGGTTGCCATTGCATTGTCCATTGTCGGTTTCACACTGGCTGGTTTCTGAGTTCCAGTAGTTTCCAGTGGAACAAGATTTCGACACAAACTGACCGTTGGTACACAGTTGATATTTGGTGCAGTCATTAGGATCTGCCTGGGTCTCTCCATTGGTGCATGTCAATGGTGGGGGGGTATTGCTTTCACTGCTGCTGCATTCACCATTGTTTATTTCGCAAGCGCTGTTCTGTGGATTCCAGTACAATCCACTGGAACACGTCTTCTGAACGAATTGACCAGTACAGCATGCGTAGTACTTCGTGCAATCCTCTTCGTCGATTTTGGTGTCGCCAGGCTGACAGCAATCGGCGGCCACAGTTTCTAGGAAAAGTGACAATGCAACAACCAGCACGTACACTGAAAGTGGAGATCAGAGTTATTGAAATTAAGTTATTATAACATAAAAGTTCGATAAATATCTTACCACTGTCCGATTTTAAGCTCTTCATTTTTACACTGCACTTGGCTAGCAACGTTTTCCTTTGTGAAGATAGCGTCGACTGAAGTTGTGTACGATGTGTAGCAGCTTTTATATTTGCTGGCAATTAAAATAATTAAATGTTCCTGCATGGGATGGGATGCTTGTGCCATAGATAAAGAGAAATCAGATCATATCTGTTGTATACAGTAGTTGTATACTAAAACAAATTTCTTTTATCTAAAAGGTTAAATGAAGACAATGAAATGAGAAATTGCTATTTCTGCAATTAGTGAATTTTTTAGCGATGTTTCTTTTTTCATTATGCTTCTATTCCACACTGACCTTTTCAAAGAAACAGGTTACTTGTCAAAGGCACAATAGACACGTGATCATTTTTTTAGTTATTATTATAAACTGTGAAGTTGAACACCATGAGGAAAAAGGTAATAAAATGATACATCAAAACATATGTGAAATATAGCACTATGCGACCCTAGAGTGACTAATACCAAGAGAATATAATCAAATAAACTTTGACTTTCTACTAATTAAATAGTACTTGATTGGACTATTCGATAATTCGACACCTTGTTTTAGACATTACTAGTAGACATTTTATTGTTTTTTTAATTTATTGAGCACAAATTTGGAAAAGATATCGTTGTAAAATAAATTTGTATATTCTGAATACATTTGAATGAAATTGGTGATAATGCAAATGCAATACCACCTATGAAGGGCAGTAACCTTCAGTATCGACAACACATGCCTTGATTGTGGTATCAAAATAAGTGCCACTGACACATTTTTGACTCGTAAGTTGTCCCATAACGCACAAATAGTAGGCACGTCGCTGAGCTAGGATTCCAATAGTTGCCACTCGAGCAAGACTTTGGCACAAATACTCCACTGCAGCAAACATAATAACTGAGGCAATCGTTAGGATCCGCCTGGGTTTCTCCGTCCTTGCAACAGTTTGTAGCCAGCGATTCGGCTGAATGCCAAAATAGAAGGCACAAAAGTAGCACTGTGTAATAAATAATATTTGTAATTCTTAATACTTTAGATGGATAATATTCTGGACTTCAATTATACCGTATTGGGGCTTATGCAACTGTGCGAGGCACATTTTAAGCTATAATTTCCTTGGTATGCGGACGCTTACTAAACTGTTTTGCTGTTAGCCCGGATTTGGAGTTAGAAAAATGCAGAAGTGCGTGAAAAAAGTCAGTCATTCGCTCCTAAAGAACAGTGATGCGCACTCAAACTAACTGTGCTGCTCAGTCAAATTAACAGTTGTTGGCTGCCAGTGATGCACTGTGTCGTTGTCCATAATTAGTTTTAAGCTATTTCCACCCAAACCATAAATCCAAGAAAGAAGAACAAAATGAAAAAAGTCTGCAATTTATCTTAAAGTAATGCGCTTGTAGGCATCTCTGTGATTGAGCGCTTTTGCATACATACGTATGTATGAGCTGACGCAGATTAATTATCTGTTATGTGCTGCCAATACATCAATATACAAAAGCTGCGGTTGCCCCATCATCAGAAACGAAGTCAATCAGCTCCTAATAACTGCATGAAGGCCTGTTAGCCCGGATTTGGAGTTAGAAAATGCAGAAGTGCGTGAAAAAAGTCAGTCATTCGCTCCTAAAGAACAGTGATGCGCATATGCATATCATGTGTTAATTGGAAGATTCTGCCTTTAAAATTGTAGCATTTATTGCTGTCAGAAATTTAAAAGTATCGATAATCGACAAACGGAGGCAGTTATCGGTAAAAAATAAAGCAATCTTGATCTGCGCCTGGTATACGAGAACCTATATTCCAAAACTTGAAGTCTCTAGCTCTTATAGTCTCTGAGATCTGCTTGTTCAAACAGACGCACGAACGGACGGACATGGCTATATCGCCTCAACTGTTGACCCTGATCAAGAATATATGTATATACTTTATGGAGCCGGAGATGCTTCATTCTGCCTGTTACATACATTTGCACAAAACCATTATACCCTTTTTACTTATTTTTAATGGGTTCAGGGTTTAAAGAGAAACAAAATTTAAATATTTTAAACTTCAACCAAACAAAAACTTTGGCAGATTAGGATCATTTCTGGAGAACATTTTATAACTATATATATATATACAAATACGCCAAATTATATTTATAAATACATTCATTACATATGATGCTACATATTCATATAACAACACACACAGTTAACATTACATGTATATTATGGTTTATTTATTTATTTGTACATTATTTTATGTATTACATTTTTTTTTTTTTTTGGCTGCAGTCAAAAATAATCTTCATACCTAAAGCTGGGAAGCCATCACATACAAGCGCTAACGATTTCAGACCCAGCGTCTGTCATCTTTCATGCTGAAGACCCTAGAACGACTCATAAGTCTCTGTCTTGCAATATCCATCGACTCCAAGCTTCTGTCTGAGTCAATGTTCATTCTGTAGTCAATATTACAGAGAAATCTCTACTCTATAAAGAGTATACCCTAATAGAGTTCTTAGACATTGAAGGCGCCTTCAACAACGTCACTCCGGCGGCGATAACTGGAGCTCTGCTGGACCAGGGGATTGACGGCAGTTTAGTGAAATTGATCAATCAATTGCTCACTTGCAGTATTGTGATATCTACACTTGGATCGTCAACTCTCTCCAGGTATGTCAGCAGAGGTACGCCTGTCAGCCCTACTATGGATCATAGCTATAAATAGATTGATACGGGACATGGAGGGGGACGGCTGCCAAACTGTTGCATACGCAGATGACGTTGCGGTAATCTTCGGGAAAGTAGCCCCAAACTCTCTGTGACTTTATGACTATCAAACTTTAAATACTGTCATGCTGGGCACACAAGTATGGTTTGGGTGTTAACCCCAATAAAATGAAACTTGTTCTTCTCACGAGAAATTACTAAGTCCATCCTCGAATCCTCAGCGTATGGCTGAACTGAGCATATCCGGGGCGCTTCGTACCACACCTAGTGAGGCACTAGACGCTATCCTGGACAATCCATGTCTGGAAAGACAAGGAATAGGAAACGCAACACTCACGGCCATAAGGCTGAGAGAATCCTTAACCTGGACTGCTCAGAAAAGATGCAGGGAATTTAAACATCTCTTCGAAAACAGATTACTGCGTGCCAGTAATACGACTAGAAACACCCTTCAGCACATACGTCCCACCAAGGGAGGAATGGGCTCATGGCACTCCCGGTCCACCGGCATCCATAAGATTTTTCACAGATGGCTCAAAGCTAGAAAACCGCTTAGGTGGAGGTGTCTACTCTGAGCAACTTAACATACAGCTATCATTCAGTCTCCCGACACATTGCAGTGTTTTTTCAGGCTGAAGTACTTGCTTAAAAAAAAAGTATTAGATTGCCTAAAAGGGCTCAAAGTCAGCCCCGGCAATATCAATATTTATATTGATAGCCAGGCAGCAATCAAATCTATTAGCGCAGTATCGTCAAATTCGATATCAGAAACAAGCTGTCGCAAATCTCTGCATGAGATGGCAAAACAGCATGTTATTTGCCTGATATGGGTTCCTGGACACAAGGATATTGAATGCTGATGAGTTAGCTAGGAAAGGGGCTATATTACCACTCCTCACGGATAGGGAAGATATCAGTATGCCTTTTGCTACCTGCAAGCTCAATATCAAGGAAGAAAGTAGACACAGGTCAATTGATAAATGGCGAAATGCAAATTGCGCTCGCACAGCACACCAAACATTGCCCAATATTATCACAAAGAACAGTAAAGAGCTGTAGTACTAATAATAGTATTAACAATGGAGAACTAATGTTTTTTACTCTTATACCAAAGATTGCTGATCGCTTCCTTTAATATGTTTGTTTCCCGATATCTTGCTCAATTTAAGCATGAACTAGCTTTGAATGAGTTATTTACCAAGAGAAAGGTCTTGTTTTATAAAAAACAAACAAGAAGAACGGTTATCTGATTCACGCCGATAATTAGACCTTGTAGACCGATGTTATTCTGCTGACATATCAATTTCTGTTCAGAGTTCGAAAAAGTTTTTTTTTCGTGTTATTGAAAAAAAGTTCGCTTTAAGCAAATAATACAAAAAAAAATTGGCCTGAGCAAATTTATGCGAGAACAAGTCTTTTGACCGATTACTCCTATTAAAGCTTTATAATATATAAATCCGATCGCCTCCGACTTCATAAGTAACCGAAGGAAAACGACAGTTATATACCAAGATATATATAGATAAACCAAGAAGACTTCAATCATAATCGTAGTAATCATAAAAAACGCAATAAGTCTTCCTATTCGTTGTTTGATAAGCGTATCTGATATTAAAAATCGGGTTAAACTACATTGGGGTATTTAAAAATTCTCGACAACAGATTGGCAGAATGAAATAATAAAAAAACCATTCATTGTTACTTTTCAATTATATTTATTTGTGTGACGCTCGTCGATTAGAGTTTACAGTCAACATTATACGAATAGTTGCAAGTCAGCAGCGTCTGATCCCAGTACAAGCCTTGTTGGCACGTCAGGTTCACTTCACACTCGCACTGGCAGACTACATATTCGCTACAACTGACCAGGGATGGGAACAAGGTGCCATCGCGTTGGCCCAGGCAGCGACCGTTGCTCTCGCAGGAGATGCCGGAGGGCCCGGCGTTCGGACCGGATGGTGGTGAATGCTCCCAGGGGCAATCAACATTTTGGGGATAATCACATAACTCATAACTGGAATCATACAACAGATTGTTGGGGCACACCTGTTCCACGGCACAATTGAAGTTGCACTTGTAGAACTTATTACACACCCCCTCTATGGGAAAGAGCGTACCCTCCGGCTGACCTTGGCAAACTGTGCTTGTGTTGTCGCATTCAACCACCGGCACATAGTCCGCCGGATAGTCACACTGATCCGAGGTGGCATTGTAAACGAGGCCATCGGGACAGATCACAGCACTACCGCCTCCAACGGAGCCCGATGTATAATCCCAGTCGCAAACCTGGGCCAACTCATTGAATTTGGTATTCGCATCGCAGGGCATTGCAATTGGACATTGGCACTGGCAGACGACGTAGCCACTTGTACCCGGATCGGCAAACATAGCACCATCCCTTTGTCCAGCACAGACGCTCTGATCACTGCAGCTGGTGCCCGAAGGACCAACTATCTCACCGGTCGGATTGCTTGGCGTAGACCCCACGGTTACATCGGTTCCAGCGGGTGCATCGGTCGTTGTCGGTTGATCTCCGCAGGTCTCCGGCGATTGTTGGGCAATCGTACACTGCGTCAAAATGAGCAACAGTAGCCCAATGAAGGCTATTGTTGATTTGATTTGACTAGAATTCGTTATAGAGAAAACTCCTTACTCACCAGTAGCTTTTATTTTGCACATTTTCTCCGAATTCTCTTATATCAGCTGAACGTCGAGCGCAACTAATGCACCGTGAAGCCTCTTCAAGAGCATTTATGGAAGTGGAAAATATTGGCAATGTGTAGTATGTATTGTATATCAAATCGGTAGCCAATCTTTTTTGATAATAACAAAAACCTCTTGATTAATTCAGTCGACCTGCTATCGCAGGCGCTGCTGGCGCTGCATGCACTGCTTCTGTTTAATTACGCCCATGTTTCGGATTCGGTTCCTCCTATCGCAATCAATATCAGAGCAGGTTTTTGAATTCGAGCCGGGCTCGTGTGAAATGTCCATATTTAGAAATGTCGACACAAATAAGGCATATCCAAAATCTCATCACTGATACCCGACTCTGACAGGAAAACAGTTAACAGTATGAATTGATCAATTTCTATACATAGTGTGATATATTGTATGGATGCGATATATATCGCCGGTGGTTGGATAATCATTAGTGTGCCTTTATAATTTAGGGCCTCTAGCTCTCGGACTTACACGATCAGGTTTTGGGGAGCTCGAGTGGGCGTGGCCTTCCACTTTTGTATTATCGATTCTTAAAGGGCGTTACTAGTAATACACATACATGCAAATTTTGATGACACTAGCTTAACTATATAAGAAATAAGCATTTCCGTTTCTTAATGGGCTGAAGGTGACTTTGGTGGGACTTTATATTGCGAACTTTGGAGGCCATCATCATTGTCGATGCTTAGGTGCGAAAGGGTAGGAGGCAGTTGGCGTGAACATGGCAGCTGTCAATCCTTGAAGGACATTACTAACAAGGTACTAACCAAGTTTGACGCCAGCTCTCAAATTGTAGGAGCTATGTGATTTTATCGATATGCATTTATCGATACCACAATTTTAACACATTGTCTGTCGCTGGCAAGACTAATGTTGTTGACTAATGATGTTGTTATATTTTCCATTTTAATGACATCCATACCCAATTCACTCCTTCGGTATGCTTTGATAGTAGTACAGTTGCAAGCAGACCTATTTAAGTCTCAATTGCAATCAATAACACTTCAGCAGCAACTCTCTCTCTCTCTCTCTGTCTCTCTCTTTCTGTCTCTCTCTCTCTCTCCCTGTCTCTCTATTTCTCTCTCTCTCTCTCTCTCTCTCTCTCTCTCTCTCTCTCTCTCTCTCTCTCTCTCTCTCTCTCTCTCTCTCTCTCTCTCTCTCTCTCGGAGGCACATGCACGATGGGCGACAGTAACGGTATTTACATAACGCCTGCTGTAGCATTCATTTCAAAATACTATTATGGAATGGAAATCATTTTATAATAATACGAAAAATATACAATATATAAGCCAAGTTTTAAGTCTCCAGCTTAGGTGACGAACTTGCGTTCGTACAGACGGACAAGATGACGGATATACACACGACCAATACAAATTTGGCTTTACTCTTAACTACAAAATTTTACTTGTTTAAATTTAAGATAATGTTTAAATGCCGTATTGCATTTGATTGTTTTTCTCGGTTAAAATACATTCGTAGATATTATATATACACATATTACTGTAATTAAAATAACTTATCATAAATATGTGTGAAAATATCTATGAGTGGTCATGTGATATATGCTGTTGCTGATATATAATATATATACTTAATATGTTCTTCGACCTGTTGCATACATATTCACAATATAATATATATATATGTAAATTGTATTATGACATAAAATAAAAGCTGTTATTTACTGTATAAATCAGAAAATCGTTGGTGTTAAAACTTCAATTTTGAAGGGTACAAATTGGTGTTGCCTGAATGAATCGACAAGAATAATACGATACGAAGCACGGTCATATTTAAGCGCGGATCCAGGCAAACTACGAACCACCTCTCACCTAACCAAATGAGGGCGCGCTGCTTAAAGTGCAGTTACGAAGATCTCGAATTACTAGATAGGCGACTTAACACAACAGTTTTAATAGAAGAAATAGAAGAAGCACAACTTATTAAAGGAAAAACACATTATAAATTGAACATAAGATCCAAAATGTTTTATGGATAGCACAATTCGTACTACAAGCTTGAAGAAAAAGAGCTTGAAAATTCCTTGTCTTTTTGATCGGAAATGCAAAATAAAGTTGGCTGATTAACTCAGAAGAATCAATATCACCGTATATAAGATTATGTAACAAGATTACACCAAGCATATAGAGAAGGGAGATTTATTAATAAAAGTCCATTGCGGTAAGAAGGTTAGCTAATATTAGTATTCCAATTAAGATCCCTAAGTCAAATAATAGGAATTGCTTTTGCAACGGATTCTATTCTGTACTGATGAGCCTTGCAATTGGGTAACCATATCCAAGACCCATATTCCAGAATAGGACGCACATAAGTAAAATATATAGTGTTTTATTAAGATAGCGATTGTCAAATTCTTTTGACCAGCGTCTGATGAAATTCAGGTCGAGAACGGCTCGATTAGCGGAGGAAGAAATATGCTTGCCAAACTTAAGTTTAAGATCTAAAAGGATACCCAAATCATCAACACATTCAATGCGTTCCAATTGTTTACCATTAAGAAAATAGTTACTTAAGAAGGGCATTCGCCTATAAAAAGATATACATTTGCATTATCACAATTAAGATTTAATAAATTAACACGACACCAAGCTTCAGAACTTTCTAAGTCAGCTTGAAGCCTTTGTCCAGTGAAAGAGTCAGTAGACGAGAGGCACAGTTTTACATCATCGCCATGCATCATTTCCCGAGAGTGACTTATAATGCTAACCATTTTTAATGGATCCAGAGTCTAACGATTTTATAAATAATAAAAAAACACAGTTATTCGTAGCTAGTCACAAGCCTGCGATTATTCATTTCCGCGTCCAAAATAGGCTAATAGCCTTCCCGTAATTCCGTAACCGTAAAGTATGCAATAGAATAGAAAATCACTTCAGATCATTTGTACTGTTGTTTGTAGAGCATACTTTTACATTATTTGGAGGTTATATATATAGTATATATATTTAAATGGCGTAAATGAATTCAAGGTAATAATTAATAATTAATAATTAATGCATGTTGTTTTTACAATCAGTTACATTTACAAGTTGCAAAATATGCATTTACATATTTATCTACGATATCAAAACACTAATCCGAGGATGATCTAGAAATCGTATGTCTTAGAGGATCATCCTACATTTTCTATGACTTTCTGGGGACAGGGTATTCGAAACTGTGTTTGACTCGTTGAACGTGTAACACCATTGAGTAACTTGAGCAATATTTCCACAATTAAGAGACAAAACAAATGCATAGACAGGGCAGATGTCGGACAAGCAGACAAGCAGAAAAGAAATCGTCAGATTATATACATACGCATACACACATAGCTATATGAGATGTACTGTTAGATTGAAATAGGTGTGCACCTTAATGCCTAGAGGCTGCGGTGACAGGCTTCCTGCTTTGGGTCGAGTTAGATGGGATCCGCTTGAAACTGAAACCAAAACAATTCTAATTATTTAATAAAAAAAAACACACACGCCTAGGTACGCTTGAATTAAATTACCACCGTAAAAAGTAGCACTTAAACGAAGTAAAGAAAAGAAGTGCAACAAATGTGCAATGCCAGAGCTTTCGGGCTTGCAGCTAGACGCATGAGATTGATCCATGGATGGTAGACCTGGGCTTATGGGTGTGCATTACACATGGTACGAGTACGGCTAGCACATACACAGAATTACAGAGGGTCGCACTGGGTCCATGTGTGGCAGTTAGGAAAAAAAAATGAGAAAAAAAACCAAAGACAGAAGAAATACGAGTTGATCGAAAGTCGCTCACATATTTATGTGAGTGAGTGTACAAGACATGCACACGGTCTATTGTAAAAATCTTCTCAGGTGTAACAGGTTTCGCAGATTTAAGCAGAGGTTGTGACTGTGCCCCACACAGTCGTCAGTGACTCTCGCTCGCCTCGTTATCACTCGTCATCGTGATCGCAATCGCAATCGCAATCGCGTACAGTAAAGTGAAGGAGCAGTCAATTACTAATAACCTACGTAGCAGCCAGTTCAAATTGAAGAACTGAGATCGATTGGTGCATAGATATCGTCCAAGAATAATTTAATTTCAATTCTAGCACCATTCGAAATCAGTGCTTTGTATTGGAACCGATCAGCGGCGCATTAGCACAAAGTGTTTCAAGTGATTTACCAAAAGTGATTCATGATATTGCCACGACCACAGTCAATTGACTCTAATCAGTGTTAAATTGGGTGCATCATTATTACATATTTTGTTTTTCCTTATATACTTATACACATTTGTAAGTATTGGCTAAAAGTGACGAACGCGATCACGATGGAAGCCGTCAAAGTGCAACGAAGGTTTCCTATTGTCGCTGTGCTGCCGCGTTCCGACTCAAACAGCAATATATAATATGGGTCACATTTTATATACCTGTCTGTATATATTAAACACACATCATTCCTTGTTAATTACGGTTTCCACTCTATATCAGAGTTCAGTTCTTAGCAGCACTATAAATCTGGCCTTTGATATTCTTAATCATTAATAGTCAATAGTCAAACTATTTTACCTCAATCGATCTTTATTAGCTATTAAAAATGTTTGCAAATTAAATACATTTTTTGTCGGTTGACAATCATTGAAATGCGAAATTTTCAATTCACAACACTTGAAAAGTAATCGAATAACATGATTGAAATCTCGCTTAAGAACCGGTTTTATCAACAAATGTGTGGACTTCTTTTTTACCAGTTTGTTAAGATTTGAGAACGCCATCCCTTATAATATGGGTCACATTTTATAAACCTGTGAGAATATAATAAACACAAACTAATTGTTAAGGTTTCCCCAGTGGAATTATGGTAGGAAATATTGAAGTGATGTATTTATTCAATAGTATTTATGAGTGTTCAGTTATTAACAGCACTATAAATCTGTCATTTGATATAAATAATAATTCATTTAAAGCATAGCAGATGTAGCATGAGTCAATAGACAAACTTTTCCACTTGAATCGATTTTGAAAAGTTAGTAAAAATTCAATTCGACATTTTTATAGCTTTGCGATAAATAACTACTTAATTTTGGTAAATAAAACAATTTGTTGTTTGACAATCAAAGCATAAAACTATCAATGAAATTCGACATGTTAAATTCGCAACATTCCCAAAGTATTATTCGATTGGAATCGCACGTAAAAACCGACTTTATCAGCAAATGAATGGTCGTTTTCTTAACCGTTTTGTTAACTTTTGTGGACGCCATTTCTTATCAGATTTTGATGCATTGTAGCCACTTAAGATTTGATTTATTTATACATATGTATGTTATTAGCGGCGACATCGATTTGAAAATAATTTCCCAGCTCTTATCAAATATTTCGAGACTTGTATAAATCTTATTTAGCTGACAATAAATCAAAGCATTATTTAGTATAGCGTCGACTGTCAGACTAGGGAAATTTCTATTGCTTTTCTTTGTGAAAGACTTGAAAGTCGCTCAGAAATAAATGATTCCAATCCCGCTCCCGATCGTAGTTGCTCCAAGGCCACGAGGAGCCAAAAATAGCATAATCTGATGCTCTGAAATGTACAGTTTTGCCAAATTGTGTAAAATGACAGTCAGTTGGCAGTTGGCAGTTGGCAGTTGGCAGTTGGCGCTGCCCCAGCTGATAGCCGCGCAATATGACAAATCGAATCTTATCTAAAGCGAGACTCTAATTGCGTTCTTAATATATTGCCCCCCATCATCAGCATTCTGCGAGTAAGACTCACACTATCTATCGTCTCTGGCTATATAATGCACAACTCCCAATTTGCTGGCAGTTAGTCGGTTTGGTTATTATCAAAAGACAAGGCGTTCAAATGAAGCGAGGTGCCCACAAACAAAACAAAATATGAAATGACATAAGAATAATTAATGTTTGCCATTCGCAGGAAGCGTTGTGATTGTCGTCCTGCTGCTGGCATTGGCTGCCCAGCTGCAGCTCAGCACTCAAGTGGAGTATATGAACAGTAATCAGGATATTTGTCGACTATTTCCGGATAACACAAAGATACGCCAGCCAGGCTACTGCGATCGCTCGATCATCTGCATGAACTTAGAGACAACACCGGGCGAAATATGCACGGATTCGACATCAAAGTTCAATCTGAACTCGGGCAGCTGTGCAAAGAATCTTGAGAAAAAGGATACTTATTGCGATTCGCCGTGCACGTCGAAGACTAGCGGCTACGTCGGAGACTCTTTCAACTGTGCCAACTGGTATTACTGTGAGAAGACTTCGCTTTTGAGCAGTGGCGTTTGTGACGGCGGCAGGTATTTCGACCAAGCGAGCGGGGGTTGCTACTATCCCCAGAACACGCAGTGTAATGCCAAATTTGAGATCTGCCAGATTACGCCCGTTGGAGTTAAGGTTAAGGACGAGGTCAATTGCAACTCATATATAACCTGCGACAAGGCTGGTGAGATGACTCGCAATGTATGCGAGTCTGGAAAGTACTTCGATGTGTTATCTGGAGAGTGCATCAGGAAGGCGTTGGTTGAATGTGATAAGCATCCCTTACCGGAAGATGTCTGCGGCAACAAGAAGCTGGCGAAGCGAGACACATTTGTTTCCGACGGCGCCACCTGCCGCGGCTATTTATATTGCCGTGACATGGGCTCCGGCATACCGGACCCAGACCCAATGTGGCACCAGTGCCCCCTCGGAACCTTCTTCAATGCGACGTTGCAACTTTGCCAGGACAAAAGCGCCTGCAAGTGTTCCGAGGATCGATGCGATGGACGCGAAAATGGCTTCGAACTGATGCAGGTGGCGGGTTGCCACAATTATGTGGAGTGTGTGAACGGGGTGGAGATGACACCTTCCCTGTGCGACAACGATGAGTATTTTGATATAGAAACTGAACAGTGTACAGCTGAGCCTAGGCATTATCAAATATGCAGTTAAATTCCGTTTGAAGAATAAATTTCTTAAATCAGTGACTTCATATTACTGTCACAGCCTATGCAAATTTACTGAGAATCGGCGAATGCCAAACAACTCTTCTGATGCATGTTAATTTTACCATGTTTAACAGCTTAATTGAAGTCGCAATATTAGTGATTCATTGCAGTAAAAAATACCTGATTTTGAGGCATTTTTGAGCTTAAGGAAATAGACTAGAAAATGTGAGTAGGAAACGCATATTTAATTTATATTATTTAATAATGTGGTACAATGTCAATATACAAGTGATGTGTGTAAAGCTTTTAATCATGGGTAATTCCTCAAGCAAATATTTTGTGCATTTGATTAAATATTGTAGAAATGAAGACTTAACCTGCCTAAATCAAATGTTGATTTTACCCAAGAATTCTTACCCAACCGAAGTAGATATATAATATATACACTGCACCAAATAGATGCATATTTGTAGAGCGCATAATAAGAGCGGATGAGTTGCCTGATTAATTTACAAACACTTTTTATACTTTTGATTACCTGTTGTAATTAAAAAGCTTAAGTCAACAATAAAATTCACAATAGTGCCTAAGATACCATTAAGCAGTGCACTGCGAAAGCAGTTCGCCCAAGCAGTGCACGTTGTTGCACTGCTTGTACAAGTTTGTCAAGCAGTTAACACACACTAAGCGCGTTGATTTAAAATGAACTACAAACGAGTAGCAAGTTTGGATATGAATTACAAGTTGTTTAAATAATATAATTTGTTTCTGAAATAGGTAAAACTACAAATTTAATGTGCTCAATTTATCAAATTGAGAAACTATATTGGAATAGCGTTAAAATAGTCATGTAATAGTGAAATTAAAACGACGATGTTGGGCAAAATCTCCTCAATTCAATTGGGGGCAATTCTGTTTTAGAATTATAATTGTTTTACACTGACCCAATGCGACTTGGACTTGTCGAAGAACTCACCCTCGGTATGCAACCTGTCTGGATGCCATGGCAACAATTTGCGTATGGAATGGAGAGTCGAGCTGTTAGCTGTTAGCTGTCAGACGGAAGTGCTTCAGCTCCTCCAACTCCAGCAAGGGGTGGTTCAACTCCCATATCGGAGAGTAAAGTACTCCATTTTTGCAGAGCTGCAAGCTGCCTGCGAAATTTCGCTTTTTGCCATGTAGAGACTTTCGCTGTGGTTTTTTTTTTTAACTTCGATGTGACAAAAAAAATTAAATAATTTATCATGGGAGTGTGTTAGTAAGGTTAATTGGCTTGCTTGTTTTGTCTGCTTTAATTATTTCCAGAAAAGGAATAATGATTTGTTCTTTGCATCACATTTAAAAGAGAAAACCTAATATTATTTACATCTTTGATTTTTGGTATCCCAGAAACTATTTCTGATTCGAGCCTTTGTGCAAAAAATTTTAATTTTAAAATAAAACACATTTTACAATTATTCACAGTTTTGGAATGCATTTTATATTTACAATCATGTTTATGATTATAGCGCCCAGCACATTTTGTGATATGTATATAGTATATATGTTCATATTAATGATATCCGATTCGGGCTCGTTTAATAAAAACCTATTCAATTATTTTTGACACATGTGATATTTATGTACATATTTATATGTACACATATGTAATCAGACATACATAGATACATTTGTAGTGCAAAAAGTTCGACAAAATATGGTTTTTACAACGGGTTCGGTTTATAGCTGGGCTGACAGTGTGAACCGGTTCGGTTCAAACCGTTTTGCATTTTTTTTACTACGCCCACACACAAATTGCCTCAGCAACTATTAAATTACTCACGCACACCTTAATGAAAATGTTTTCCATGGTATATAAATTGTTTACATCATAATTTTTGATAAACAAACTTATTAGAAAAGAGCAAAATTTATCTTCTGATTCGACATTAAATTCTTATTCCATGATTTATTCCTATCAATAACACAAAAATTCGGTCTTGGGCTATTTCTGCAATGGAAATGAATATATCACGAAATTATATCAAATATAAAATAAGTAAAATCCGCATCCGAGTTACCTTTAAGCCAAAACTTTCTTTAAGCGAAATTTTCTTTCTTCATTTAATTTGGACTAAAAACAGTCCATAAATTTTGAAAAATTAAATTAAAATTAAATTAAATGATTTACAATGAACAGTGAATAAATCGAATAAAATTGAAATTTTAAGATTAAAATTAAAGTGACAAATAACAATGGAGTAATTAAGATGAAAAATAAATTAAAATTAAAGAATAGAAAATATTTGGGGATATAAAAATGTAAATTGCAAGGAAAAAACCGCAGCATACAAATATAATTCCAAGGATATCTGTGAGTCCAGCACTTTCGATTACTTATTACTACTTTATCAGGTGTGTTGGGGCACTCAGACAACACCCTGGAAGTTGTGCACGCTTCGAGGGTTGTGCCCGATGCAAAGCGATTGTTGTTAGTTTTCCACTCAGTTGTCTTTGGTTTCGATAATTCTAGCAGCTTTTGTGGGTGCCTGCCTCACCTTCCTTGACTCAATTTGTGTGTGAAGCTGCCCGGATTTCTTTTCCTTGTAATATCAAATATATATATGTATATATATATATGCTTACGGAGAGACAGCCACCCTCTTCTCTGTGGATCTAAGCCTGTTCCGTGCTCCCTTCTCTGGTTTCACTGCCTTCAGTGACGGCGTCACGTTCGCCGCACGCCATCGTCTGCCATTTTGGCTTTTCCTGCAGGAAGCTTGCATATTTTACGTGCTCCATGTTGCCATTGTTGTTGTTGTTGTTACTGCTGTTGTGGTTGTTGTTGCTTTGTCTGTGCGGGCATCTGTCTGTGCTATGTGCACTGTGTTCGTTGCTCTGTGTGTTGTGTGCTCTGTGTCCTGTGTGCTGGTGCCCCAACTCTTCACTTTTATCGATTGAAATGTGTCTCAGGCTGTGAAATACAGGTCATTGATCCGCTCGTGCCTTTTTCGCAGCCATGCAGCGACGAAATACTTCTCGTATCGTTTGGATTAGGAGTGAGCCGAGCAGCCAAAACCAAGTGCAGCTCGTTTTTATGGCATTGCACGGAGCTGGCTGGCACTAAATTGCTACATAAAGTTAGTTAGTCAGTAGAGAAAAGTTTGGTAAGTTGATTACAGGTATAAATATATATTCAAGAATTTTGTGCGAAAGATCCAAACTTAAAATATCGAATTTATCGAATTATTATTATAATTTATTTTTAATTTTTAACAATCAAATTAAAATTAAATTTGATTTGACTTAAAACAGCACATTTGATTGTATACCATAAATAATAATTACTAATTATCTACTTAGTATTTGTTTTTACATTTAAAACGAGAAAGATCGAAACTTAAATAAAGAATTTGATTGCAATAATTAATAATAAATAAATAATTAATAACATACTAATATAAAACTTAAAGAGCGAATTTGAGTGTAAAAAATAAACAATAAATAGTATTAATCACGTAGCTGAAAAACTTACGCTGCGAAATCAAAGTTTAATTTTAAGTGAAGTCTACGATTCGATTAAAATTTGATTGTTAAAAATAAATAATAAAAAGTCATAGCTATCTATTTGTTATTAATTTTTTACAATTACTATTTATGCTATGATCTATCGCAACATCTATCAATTTACGAATCCACAAAATAACATTAATTTTAAAGGTTAATAAATTTTGAAAAGCGATAAAAAAATGTTAACAAAATTAAAAATAGTAATTATCATAATTTAATTACAGTTTTTAATACTTAAATACAGTTTGCAAGTTGCAATATCAACATGTGAATGTAATTTAAGCACGCCAATTGTAGATTAGATAAAAATCTGCCCACACCCGAAATGTGATAAATATATAGCATGTATATGTTTTATAGTCGTAGAGAATCAACCACCAATTCAAAAACTGAACAAGAGCCAACCCAAAAGCGTCTGCCCCAGTCGCCATTGCAGTCGCCGTCGCCGTCGCCGTCGCAGTCGCTTCACTTCCTTGTCACACGGATGCCGTGTTGGACAAAAGAGACGCTCCAGGACGCGAACGTGGTCGAGGATTGGGGACGAGGGCAACGCTGTGCCGACGACGAGTGGCAACGATAACGAAATCGTTTTTAGCTTTGGGGTAGTGGAGCAGTAGTCAGCGAGTGGGGCGCGCTTGGTGTCATGTTGGGCAAACTGTACCAAAATTGCGCATTGAAATTCGCCAAGGCAACGAGCAGCAGCAGACGGCAGTCCGAGCATTAGACCAGACCAGACCAGACCAGACCATACCATACCAGACCCGGCCCATTCTGGCCTGGCCCAGACAGTGGTAGAAAGAGAAACCAACTACGACTTTAGCCCAGGATGTGTTTGCCAAAGTTGTAGCTGTCAGCATTTATTTTTGAGGGTTGCACTCCGCCCGGAAAATGGGAATTAAAATAACTGAAAAAAAATAAGAGAGAAAGAGGAGGAAGAAGAAAAAGAACAACAACAACAACGACAACAACAAAACAAGCAAAAATCCAACAATCGCAACATGGAGACGTCTGTTGTTGGCCATAGCCAGTGAGTGCGGTTCAATGACCAAATGCCGCCGATGGTATCGCTGCATGTGAATTGTCCGCACCTACCCAAAACCCAACGCCACATTGCCACATTGCCACATTGCAACATTGCCACAACGCTCTAATGTGACTAAGGAAAATTCTCGTGGCCGTGGCGAATGCGCAAACGAGTTGCAAGGTCGATGAACGCTGTTACAGTTGCAGTTGCAGTTGCTTGCTGTTTGCTGTTTGCTGCTTGCTTCTTGCTGCTTGCAGCAGTTGCAGCTTAAGTAGAAGCTGCAGCTAAAGCGCAGTTAATATCTAGCGTTTCTAGCCAAACACGTTTTTTGCCAAAGCCACTCATAATTTGTGCTTAAATTTTCAATTGTCTGGCAACGCCAACGCTCCCATCAATCAAATCATGGACAGTAATTCAAAATGTTTCTCCTTAGGTACAATCTATATATACTATCCTTTATGGCTTCTTAAAATATTTTCGATTTATTCCAGAAGAGTTGGATGTATTTTAATAAAGAATCCTCTTTAAAATTATTCTTTGTTTATTTTAATTGACGACTAAAAAACAAGTACAGCATTCTTAATATAACTTGGGTGTTTCTTATACGATCTCAATGAAATTTACCCAGTTGTTCAATAATATGTCAATTTATCGCCTCTAAAATTGTGGCTTTATTTGCAATACGGAGCAGGAAGTTATCGATAAAATAAAATAAGAAATAAACGAGAACTTTTTTCAAAATTATAAATTTCTAACTGTTATAGTCCTTGAGATTCACACAGATAGACAGACGGACAGGGCTATCTTAACTCGTCTGTCGATGTTGATCAAGAATTTGAATACTTTACGGGGTCGGGTGGTTCCCTTCTACCTTCTGCATACTTTTACAAGAAAACCATGGAAACCTTTTTAATATGTTCTGGGTATAAGAAGTATAGTCTGTAATAAAGTATTTGTAATATGAAGAGTTCTTATGGCCCCGTAGTTATTCAATGCAGTTGAGGCAACAGTCGAGTTGACTAACAGCGCATGCGTCGTCGGGAACGCTCCCTAGCTGGCAGCAACGTAGGATAATGGCCTTTGGAGTCGCTCGTTGATGTTATAATCGCTGGCATCGTTGCTCCAAACCAGCATTGCACAAAAGAGTCATCGTCGTCGTTGTCGTCATCATCATCATCATCATCATCATCATCATCGTTGAGCTCCCCGCACTCTCACTTGAAGCGCATGGAGGCGCTGCAGGCATTGACACTGAATGTGCCCCTGCTCGTGTTTGTGCCTCTGCCTCTGCCTCCGCCTCTGCCTCTGCATATGCCTGTGCATATGCCTCTGCCTGTATTTGTGGCACTGGCAATGGCAATGGCAATGGCCATGGCACTCAATATGCTTCTCGTGTGTTCCGCTTGTGCCACACAGACACACCTTGCCTGACCCAACTATTTGGCATTGCTTTATGTCATGGCAACATGCTAAGCAGCCAACAATACTCCAGTTTGTATACTCTGCAGACACTCCAACATTGCACACCTTAATTGTACTTAATTTCTATTATATTCTATTATATTCTTTAATCTTTGTAAATTACAAATTAAAGTAGAATGTTGTGTACAAATTTAAGTTAAAAATAACATGATCTAAAATTTAAATGAGAAAAATTAATATGCATACTAAATAAATACTAAAATAAATGTACTAAATTGAATAGAGAATATAGAATAGATAACTGATGAGACATCAATTTGAATGTTCATTAAAATAAACTAAATATTAAAGCTTGGGCAAAATGACGTTGGGAAATACAAATTCAAAATCCAAATTTATTGTCAATTGATTGCAAATATGACATAGAATTTTCATATGTCATTTTTTACTAACAGCGAGTCTTTCATCTGGTTTAATATGGTTCTTTAAAACAGTTGTTTTGTATTTTTTGTAGGATCTACGGCAATTGCCAAGCAACTAGCAATTGATTCATTCATACAATCATTGATCAATTAGATATTTTATAAGTACACTTTGGAAAAAATAATGTTATGATATTAAATACGAACTGACGTCTTTAATTTCTTTTCCTAAATGCGAGAGAGAAAAAGAGGAAAATTTTCAATTGCTGGTTTTTGGAACAAATATAAATATATTTCTATGATACCCTTATAAGAAAGTTCATTTATGTTTTCTGTATATGAGTGTTATACAAATAGAGCCAGTTAATTAAGGTAAAAATACAAAAATAATACAATTTAATAATAATTATATAGAGTAGGATTCGAACTAAGGTGCAATATAATTTTGTGGCGTTAAATAGGACCACAATGCCAAAGCTATTATGCTAAAGAAATAAATGTGTACTTTGAATTTGAGCTTGCAGAATTGCATTTTGATTGATTAACCGACGAGACGAATTTTTAAAAAATGCAGAAATGTGTTTTGTTTATATTTTTTTCTCTTTTAGGTAAGCTTAATGTAGAAGACAGCTGAAAATGCATTCTGAGGTTTTGAGAAATATGTATGGGGAACGATTATCATACTTACATATATACATATATACGAGTATTTATCGACAGTTTTATGTCTCCCTTCTTTTCCAATTTCACTAAATGATGAAAAGTGCAACACAATTAAAATGAAAATCAACGAAAAGCGAAAACTTTACACATAAAAGTATGCAGGGATACACAGGGATACACAGGGATACACAGACACACACACACACGCACACACACAGAATAGAACAATAACAGACTAACCTATTGTAAAGTGGGGAATATATACACATATCTACATATGTGTGTGTGTGTGTGTGTGTGTTGGGTAAATACAAATTTACTGTTGGCAACAATTTCCAAAATGGCGTCGCAGTGTGACTATCTTGCCACTCGCTTTCTGCCCCGCCTCGCGCCCCGTAAAAAGCCCTCATGCAACGCAAATACATGTTTACCAAAGGTTTTTCGTCTGCTGCAAAACTCCAGTGCAGAAAAGCGGAGCTACAACGGAGCTAAAACATCGACGTCCACAGAGCGGAGCAGGTCAATGATACCAAAAGTTAACCCACACCAGCAGCGTCTGCGTCGCACTCGAGTAATTTTCACAAAAAAAAATACAAATAAATGGCAAAAAACAAGGCAGAAAATAACAAAAAAAAAATAATAAAATAAACGAAAAACAAAAAAACATACGGCCTGGCCGCACCCTTTGGGCAAAGCCACCCACACACACACACACACACACACACACACTCACAGTGAGAGTTGCAGCCACAGCCCCACAGTGATTGCCGCAGTTGCGAGTTTCAGAGTCAGCGCCAGTGTCAAGTTTACGCCAAACATAGTGTGTGTGTGTGTGTGTGTGTCTATGGTGTGTGTAGCTGGTCATGAACTCCATTCTCCATTTTCAATGGCACATAGGAGTCTCCGCAGAAAGACACCGCCCCCCCCCCCCCCCACACACACACATACACACCCCCCGTTGGCACAAAAGCTCTTTTATGTTTCGCATGTTTCATTTGTGCAGTGAAAGAGGCACTCGACTGCAGTGAAAGACCCACAAAGGAAAGGGAGAGACAGAGAGACAGAGACAGACAGATAGAGAGAGAGAGAGAGAGAGAGAGTGAGAGAGAGGGGGAGAGAGGGAGAGAGCATAAAAAGCGAATGCGGCACCTAACTACTTATCTATGTATCTTAGCAGTCATGCCAACTCCCACTTAGCCTCCCCACCCACTCCCGACACACTCTGCTCCGCAAGAGCAAACTGCACCGACAACTGCGACGCCTTTTGCATCATTTATTGCCTCCGACTCTTTGTATCATTTTATCTTTTTATACGTTGCGCTGCTTTTTCCTGTGCAGCAGCAGCAGCAGCAACAGCAACAACAGCAACAACTCAAACAACAACATGCCATGCCACAACTTGAACAACGCGGTGAAGGTCATTGCTACCAAAATTGTGTCTCCCTTTTGTCCTACTCTACTCTCGACTCAATTCAACTCGCATTCTCATTCGCAGTGCTGCAGACCAGAGCAACTACACACACACACACACACTTGCATACTGTCGGTGTGTGTGTGTGTGTGTGTGTGTGTGTGTGCATTTCTGCATTCCCCGTGGCATATGCACATACATTCACACATTCATGCAAACACATGGATACAACACATCCGCATCTGAAGCGGAGCATGGGTTAAGGCAACAGCGTTGCCAGACTGCCCATATTTGCTGTGCTTATTTACTTTATTGTTACATATTTGGTTTGAACCATTTATTGTTAAGCTATTTAAACTATTTATTGTCATTTTTTAAATTGAATTTATTTTTGTAATTTGCGTTGAAATATGTAAAGGCGCAGCAACAAAGGTCTTTACTCATTTTTTTAATTTAATTACCTTCTTGTTAAATATTTGCATTTCACTGTTTATTGACAGGAAAACATGTGCATGTCTACATTTATGATTTAATTTATTATTATTCGAAAAATATAGTATTTTGGAAAACATGTATTTAATATATATACGTATATAATATATATCATTTATTAGTTTAAAAATATCAGTGTTAATTACGCTTATGAAGGCGTAGCAGCTTAGGCCTTTCTTCATTTATTCTTCGACAAATTTGGGAATTTTAAAAGGTAAGTAGTACAATTGATGAGATTTACACATTATTTAAATATATTTTTTGTCTACAATATTAAAAAAAAAGTTTTCAAGACTTTATTATATTGAATTATTAATTAATTAAAATTTTACATATATTATATTGATTTATATAATTAATTTTATATTATATTAATTAATTAATTTAATTAATTGTATTGAATTATTTATGTTATAAATAAATTAATTTACCCTTTTTATATTTTTTTGTCTTAATAAAATCGAAATAAATACTTCAATAAATGAATAAATAAAATAAGTAAAATCACAGATAATATAATAAAAATAATAGAAAAATTTCAAATTAAATTACAATGAAATATTATAATCAAAATGAATGTTGAATTTTGAAAATGAATATTGAAATTCATCGAGTGAGCCTAAAAAGTTCGGAGACTTTTCACTTTTATATCTTAATTGCATGATATATAAGAGAAAGATTGGGCGATTTGGCAATCAATTAGCCCATACAATGTATAATTCAAATTTGTTGGCCCTCAATAAAGCGATAAGAGTGGCAACACTTGGCACATGTCGTATTACAACATCTAGCTGATAGTCACCGACTCGGTTGCAAGAACTCGTTCCCTATTCGCGACCCGTTCCGCTCCCGTACCAGAACCAAACTGTGTCTGTGTCACTCAACCCACTAAACTTGCACACAATGCGATGACGACGATGACGACGACGATGGCGACGACGAAGTCCAACTGTGTGGAGCATTCGTGTTTGCTGGCGTCGTTACCTTCTCATACTGCATGGTGTTTGTTATGTGTGCAACGATGTTGTAGTAGTTGTTGCTGCTGCTCGGTTGCATGCAACATTTTCAGCTCCCTGCCAACTGCTCCCCCAATGCACAGTCTCTCCACGCTCTCGTCGTGGGTTGATGTTGACTCTATGCTCTCAGCTCGTTTCAGCCTGCTAGCTGCTGTTGGGTTCAATGTCTGGTGGTTGACCTACCCGTACCAGATTTTCCAGCAGGACGCTTCGCTTCTTGCCTGCTGCATTTTGCGCATTTGCTGTTGACTCATTTCGTGGCAACAGCAGCAAAACTAACGCCCACAGAACACCCGCTCCCACCCACTCCACCCAACATCGTCATCGTCGTCTGTGTGACAAGTGAAAACTAGAAAAGAAGGAAAATAAAAAAATCGCTTGCAATGTCTGCAGCAAAGTAAAAGTTGTGCAACTGAGTAAGCGCTGTGAGTTCTCTAGATACACATGGGCAACTAAATATATTTATGGGCTGGCGACTGTTGCTCCAGCTGTGTGTGTGTGACAACTAAAATTACACAATGCCATTGTTGATGGCATCTTGGTGATCAGACAATTGCTCATCAACATTTTCACTTGATAGTTTGATTTGATTGGCTAATCTGCTCGGCAACTGGGCTGCTCACTGCTGGCTGCTGGCTGCATCAAGAGCTCTTCAATTGACCGAGGGCATGGCATGGCATCTGGATTTCAGTAAGCATATTCTACAAGTATTGCATTCTATTTTCTGGATGGTGCGATGTGCGATGTGCATGTAATCCAACTGGTTTTCCATTTGCAATTTTACTCGCTTGGCCAGTTTTCCACAACTGGCCCCAACTGGTGGAAGGAAAAGCCAACAGACCGCACTCGAAACCATTAGAAGATTCAAGGCTAAGGCTGCATGTCTAAGGCTAAGGTCATTGCCATGCAACGTTGCTGCTACAATACCCTGTACCTGTGATTTTCTAATAGGGAATACTGAAATAGTAATATCGAATTTTTTTTTTTAAGTGAACTTCCTCAATCAAACTAATTTTCAATGTTTTCCTTATAGTTTTTTGCACAACAACAGACTTTTCATCAATATTTTATTTAATTCAATGTTTACTAAGAAAAATTCACAAAATTTCAAATAGTTAAATAAGAATGTTTTATTAAATTTAAAGTTAAAGTTACAAATTATAAATAAAATTAGGACGGACAAAAGAAAAATTAATATACAAACTGTGTAGTTTTTGTTTTAAAATTTCGACTTTTCATTAATATTTTATTTAATTTAATGTGAACAAAAAAAGAAAACGCAAATTTTAAAGAGGGTTTTAAAAAATAATTTAAAATTAAAGTTACATATTAAATGATATACAACTAAATATAAATTTGAAATTAAATTTATATCATTTATATTTATTTTTTCATCTTTATTTAATTATTTAATTAAACATTGGTTATTGCGAAGGGATATTAATTAATTTATAAACAATGAGAAATTAGAATAATGCTGATATGTTGGGAACGACAGGAAAAACTCTATTAATTTATAGGATAGTTCTTTCTCGGATATAGTTATTTATTCAATATTTTATTACATTAACTATTTGTAATTAAAGACCATTTTTTTATTAAATAAATTTATAATGATTTTTACCTTTTAAGCTTCACTTAATGACTGTTAATGCAATCAGTTGCCCCCATCGCTTTTCCAGGGTATTTGATATGCTTGACTGCGACTTCAAAGTTGCTTGCTCTATCAATGCTTTTTGCATTTGAATGCAAGTTGGAAAACTAGTTTTTCACCATTGAGCTGGAAGACAAAAGCCAGTTATTATTATTTTCTTTCTTCTTCGGGCAACTAACTGGCTTAGCAAGTTCTTGGCTTACCTGTTGTATTAGAGAAAGTTCTATGGGTATGTCGCAATGTTGCCTAGCAAGTGATTACAGGGGAGAAAGTACTCGTACTTGTAATAGAAGAAAGTACTGCAATCGCCTGCCTGCCTCGATTGTCATGTGCAATGCCAATTGGAACTAGGTAAGGTGAGTCACACTTTTCACAGCTTGCAACTCGCAGCTCGCAGCTCGCAGCTCGCAACTTGCAACCCTCGAACGGAGTCGAGTTCTGCTGTGTTGCTGCTGTTGTTACGGTTGCCCCTGTTGTTGCAGTTGTTGTTTACCCATGGCCAACAACTGGCAGCGTGTGCCACGAATGACAAATTGCCCTGCACAACTGACACATGCATATCGTGCAACTTGTGTATGCTTTTGACATAAACAACCCAGTCCCAGGTGCATTGCTCCAGAACTCCCGGGACCACTAACACGCGTAGGAGGAGTTGACAGCTCACCTCTATGGAAACTTGTGGGTTAGCACCAATCATTTTAGCAATCAATTCAAATAAGCTGGCAACTTCAAATGTGGACAAGGCCCCTTTTAATCGCTGGAATCGGAAATGAAAATCAATAACAATTCGAATAAGACACTATTTATTTAAATTTGCCATAATTGTTGTTGTTGTTGGATGTTGTATGATGTGGAAATTCCTTATTTTGTGCATCACTTATTTAATTGTTGCAGCTTCCCAACATTTCAAGCATCTACTAAAATTTAAATGAGAAAAATATATCATTATCAAACAGCTGTCGAGGTCTTTCATACAAATCGTTAAGTCAAGGCAAGGACTTTATCTCCTTGCTCTTTGCTGCTTTATCCTTGAACGTTCAGACTCACACGACTCTGTCTGCGCTTTATTGCCCCTTTGCGACAAGACAGTAAACTGTGTAAAATTATATTGATTACAGTTGCAGCTACTGTTTCGCAAAAGCCCCCCCAATTTCAGCCCTCCCTTAACTAATTAAATGACAAATTGTGCAAGCCAAAGAAACCAAAAATGATCGCAGTGTTTTCTAAAATAGCCCAACTCCCATCACTATTTATAGGACAAGCCCAAATTGTAGCTAATTTTAGTAAAATACCAGGGCATAGACAAATTAAGTCTGGGTTGTTTTTCAGTGCCAAAAAGTGCACTTTGTCCCTAACAACGTAGGCAAAATAGCAAGCGTTGCACAGGATATACGAGGTGGTTTGCGAACCAGCCCAACAACAACATCAGCATTTATCTGTGAGGCAAGAGCAGATTAAAAACCCCCACGGACCTTAATCAGAAAATACATTTCAATGTGTAGCAATAGGAAATAATTCCATTTTATAATTGGAAATATATATTTAAATTAAAAATGATGCTAACTGACTTACTCACTAACTAACTTCAATTTTGAGTCCTACCCACTTTGAGTGTTAACCTTTTTGACAATCTACATTTAGCTGGGAGAGGTGCTCTTTATATAAATCCATACTTATATCTAAAAGACTGTCTATCGCAACTGAACTCATGCAGGTTAAAAGTCAAACACGTGATTCTGTTGTTGGTGTTGTTGTTGAAGTTTATTCACATGACTAATGTGCAAAGGACAAAAGCCATGACGAACTTTGACCCGGCGCTTAACCTGTCCTCATCGTCATCGTCATCATCAGCATTGGCAGCAGGTGCAATGGACACACGCTGTCGTCGGCGCCTGCCAAGCCACAAAAGATTACTCATCCACAACCAATGCGAATGATTCACAAATGTGCGCACCTTTTTCGTACCCAAGCTCATCCAAAAATATAAAGCACAGCCCAAATGTACCTGCGGCATGTCCTGGCAAACGTCAACGTCATCGGACGGGACGGGCTCCAAAAGTTTCGGATCCCAATGGCACCTAATGAGTCACTGACCGGGCGGTGCTCCTTTTCTGCTTCTGTTTCGGTTTCTGTTTTGGTTTCTGTTGTGTTCTGTTCTCTGTTTTCGTTGGGGTTTTTCTTTATTTATTTAGAACAAAAGTGGCGTCGCCTTGTTTCATTGAACTGCTAAACGGCGACTGACTTATAGCATACATTTTTGGGCTGAGCTGCCTTAGCCCCGAAAATCGGTTCACTCAACACACATTGACCTAATAATTGGCCACAATTCACTTCTGCCTTCTACGGTCTGTGTCTGTGTCTGTGTCTATGTCTGATAATGACCCAATGGGGAGCCTCGTCTACTGCCTCGTAAAAATTGGCAATCAAACGGTACAAAGATATTTCTAGGACAAAGCAAATCAGCATTCAAATCTAGTCTTTGACACTGTAAGAAATGTATGAACATATTTGCGGCACAGGACAGGTCACCCATATTAACACATATTAAACATTGAGTTTGTGGCAAGGCTCCATGCTGAGAGCATCTGAGTCATATTTAAATATTGTGAAACATTGAAAGTCGGTCGAAACTAGTACTTATGTGGCACCTTACTTCCACTCCTTACTCCCATATTAATTATTTCCTCGAATCCAATCTAAAATGATATGCCAGGCATATTTGGTTATTGTTCTTCTGGATGTTGTAATTCCAGCAACTAAGTCTCTGTTTTTTTAAATCTTCACAATTATTCGATTTATTATGAAGTCATATTTTCCGAGGTTAAGATGATGATGCTGATGGTGCTGAGAATATATATACTTTATGGGGTCGAAGACGTCTCAATAAATTTCTCTCCCTCGACTGATATATTAAAACTTAGCTGCGGAAAGTCGTTCAATTCTCTATATATGAATATATATATGAATAAACTATCTATCCATATTTAAAAGTTAGAGAATGAGTTCTAAGCAGAGAATATAAGAGTTAAATTAAATCGTTGAGTAAATCATTTAATTATTTTTTAACATTTCATTTGCGACATTTATTTGAATTGTAAATTAAACCGTGCTTAGTCCACATTAAATAAATAAAATAAAATAAAAAAGTGACTTAATTTTTGACTACTGCAGAAGCACGTTCCATAAAACTATTGAGGACCATATCTAGTTCGGGCAGGAAATGAATAAGGGGTTGCCTTCGCATTGTTACCTTCCAAGAATGTCAATGAAAAATGAATGGGGACAAAGGGGTTTGTTGATGGTCAGGCCACAGCTAGATAATGGCAGCAGTTAATAGGCGATAACCCTGAAAATGAAGCTCGTCTGCCCGGCAGCCTGGCAGCCTGGCAGCTCGAAACCCTTCGCACGCCCACGTCCACGCCCAGTCAATGTCATTTGCAGCGGACACCAGCTGCAGAAACCGGCAGCCGGCTCAGGCAGCGCCCAGCCAAAGCAGACCTTGGCATTGAGAGCAAGAGCAGCGGGATGCAACAGCAGCAGGAGCAAGAGGAGCTGGAGGAGCCGTAGCAGCCGCTGTTGCAGTTGCAGAAGAGGAGCTGAGCCACAGGAGCCGGGTGAGTATGTAAATAACGTGCTGTGTGCATGCGGAAATGCGCATGCTTGCGTGTCCTTGCCCTTGGTAGTGAGTCCTTTCCACACATATACATCTAGCTGACTGCTGAGTGCCCCTGAAAACTGTTAACCTTCGTGCAGCGCAGGCGAAGGCGAAGGCTTCTGCAATGTGCAACGCACGGCGTGGAACATGCGCGTTGCATCCGCACGGAGAGAACGAGCTAAAGAGAGGGAGAGAAAGAGAGAGATAGAGAGAGAGAGAGAGAGAGCAAGTTGCATATATGCGAGCAGTGAGCTGTGAGTTATGCCACCAGAGCCCAAACCAAATCAATTTGATGGGGGTGTCTGTCTGGCTGCCCCTGCCACCGGCTGAGGCAGCAAATTTCATGGCTCTGTCATTGCCATTGACCATGATATTTAGCAAAACGTCAGTCAATGCAGGCAAGGGTCGGATAACCTTTAGGTGCGCCTTACTTTCAATGCAACGGCCTCCCAATTCCCAATTCCTTTGGAGGCTACACACACACTGCAAGGCTAAGACAAACTTAATTCGCTTACATTCTTTTTTTCGGGGAACCAGAAATGGCATCTTGACAGGGGATGCGTCTTGAGGCGAACCTTCGCTTCACTCACAGCTCGAGTCTTTGCTTTCAACTCATTGCTCGAGGGTTGCAACTCCAGACAGACAATCCAGTGCCCCAGCCCACCCTCCATTTACCGTTTCGCAATTATTTGTATATTTGTAATTTCTATTCTGCGACAACTCCAGGAATTCTATGCCAAGCTTTGCAACCCCAAAAAAAAAAAAGAAAAAGGGGCAGCGGCAAAAACAACTGTTTCAGGCGCAACCAAAACCCACAGCACAACTTTTGAGTGCAGCAGAAACTTGTCTTGCGCAACCATCAGATACCCTAGAATGTAATTCAAAATTGTTTCCACATTGTTGACTTGTTTTTTAAGTTTGTTTTACATATTTAAATTAAATGCAACAAGTAACGCTGCAGATTAGATTCGTAGAACGAAGTTGACCTTTTCTCAGCAATCATGATATTAAAAATAATTATTTTGTGTTGTTGTATAAAACATATTCAACGATACAAAATAAGTAATTCAAATAACAAATTAACTGATTTCTTCCCCATGTTTTTAATCAGTTAATTTGTTATTCCCCATGTTTTTTTTTTGTTGACTGAACCTGCTGACATCGAAACTTTTGTTGTATTTATATGTTTCCTGTCTCCAATTCTGCTGCGAACTCAATACTTATTTTGATTATTATTATTATTATAATTATTATTTTTTTTATTAGAGCTGGCTGTGCTGCAAACTTGTTAGATCTATTGTACTTCTTGCTTATATGATCTCTGATATGTCTCAATAAGTGTGGCTGTATTTATTTATCAGAAAGAGTTGCAAGGATTGTGCAGATGACGTCATGATTCAATGTTGACTAATGTTGACAATGACAATTTTGACTTTAATATTTAAGAAAACAATATTTACTAATTCTAATTCTCTAAAATATAAACGCATTCATTTTCATTAATTTCAATCAGTTGAGACAAAAGTAGAACAAAAAATAATTGAACTTCAATTAAGAATATAATTTAAGATATATTTAAATGTAAAATCTTAAATTTGCGGCATTGGGGAAACCCAGGAAATAATCAAAAAGAAGCAACTAACGAACATGCCACAAAGCATTATTTGCTTTTGACTCCAACTTGCTTTGACATACAAACATAGTTAAGCTTAAGTTGCATGCAGTTCGCATGCCGCATACCCGTTTCACTGAATGGGCATAGGGTATATGAGCAGCGCAAATCTGGTGGCCAACACTTCCGTTCTCGTTCCCGTTCTCGTTCCCGTTCTCGTTTTCGTCCTCGTCGGCGTCGTCATCATCGCCGTCGCCGGCGTCATCATCGTCATCGGTCTGTTGTTCATTGCACCCCCAACGTATTGTACATTGACTTCTCTGGGCTACGCTTTGTTTTCTGCATTCGCCGACGGCAATGGCAACGGCGTCGTCGTCGTCAGCAGCAACGGCAACGGCAACGTCGTCGTCGGCGTCAACGTCGGCGTCAGAGTCAGCGCTCTCCTGTTCTCATTCTTGCTGCGCTCTCTCCCACTTACTCGCTCTCTCTCTCTCTCTGTCTCTCTCTCTCTATTTAGCTCTCTTGGTTGCTTGGCGAGCTGTGCGAGATTCCCATACCACGACCTACCTTACCCACACCCGCAGTGCGCTTTCAGCTTTCTGCTTTGGGCTTTGGGCTTTGGCCATTCTTCCGTGCACAACTCCCGCCCTGCTGTTCTCTGCTGCTGCTGCTACTGCTGCTTGCGTCGCTGTCGACGCTGCTGCACAAATTCGCAGTTGGCAGTTCGTTTTCATATTGAAAGTAGAATTTTTCACTTTTGCAAATTTTGTGTCTCGTTTCAGTCGCGTTAACGACGTCATGTCGCACGTTTGCTCTGCATTCGATTCTCAGTTCTGCTCAGCTCAGTTCTCGTTGACAGCAACCAGTTCTTTCTCAGTTCTCCCCAGACAAACGCTTGAGCTTGACTCCTAATGTTATTATTATGGTTAATAATGCCCCATGGTCTAGTCGTCGGTCAACATTACATATAAATATGTAATATCTCTTTGCTAGATGAGAGTTGACCTTTCATTTGTGCGGTAATCCATTGTGAAGTTCAATTGTGAAAGATCGTTGTGCTCCATAAAGTGTGCTAAAGGATAAAAAAGAAATACAAACAGTGGATAAGGAATATATAGAGGAATATCAGTTGCAATTAAGTAAGAATAATAATTGTAAAAAGTATAAGCATAAGAAAAAAGACTTCAATCAAATATCGACCCATTCCTTTCCCTGATCGTTGCCACCTTTCACTCTCAGGATCATTTTAGTAGAGCTATCGAAACTCGCCCCACAAACGTTGCCTGCCCAAAATGTCTGACTCATTCCAGTTGAGTTTCAGACCAGAACAGGCCCACAGATGGCGCCCACTTTTGCACAACTTCTCAACACTGCAGACATTGCAACCCTCATTAAGCACTCCCCACCCCCCAAAACCCAACCTTCAATGTCTGGACTGCAACTCCAGTTACCCCCCACACACGCACACATACAACGAACACAACCCCATCAACAAAATCCACCCATTTGTAACCCATCTCTTTTTTAACAGTGCGCTGCTCGCTCAACTGTAGCGCCGCTGTAGACGCTCTGTTAAGCGCCAGTGACACACACACATGCATACGGCAGTTGCTATTAACCTTGCCTTGGTATTGGTGAACTTGACTGAAACACGCGCCAGCAGTAGCATCTCTTTCATTCTCTTGCGCTCTTTCCGCCTCTCGCTCTCTCTCGCTCTTGCTCTGGCTTTCGCTCTCGATTTTTTGCGAGTGTGTGTGTGAATGTGGAGCGTCGACGACAGCAATGAGCATTCAGTGTTAAGGTCAATACATTTGTCGTATTATTCACACACACACACACACACACCCATACGTCTGTGTGCATGTGTGTGTGTTTGCTTGCACATGAGTGCAGCGAGAGACTAGAACTATGAAATTGCATTTTGTTTGCTGATTATTGCAGTGCTATTGAATTCTGTCGCTTGTCGCTTGCTCGTTCATTGCTCATTCCGTTTTGGGGTCAAGCGGTGACTCTGACTTTTTGACAGACTGACGTTTACGGAAGCTTTTGAGGCTGCCATGATTCGCATGATTTATGAATTGACTCATCGTTTGAAACGTGCCTAGAAATCAGGGCAGGCAAGAAAAAAATAAAAAGATTATAACATATTTGCAGCGATTAGTAATACAAATATACGGAATCAAGAACCTACCTCAACTAACTGTAACTGTAACTGTAACTGTAACTCTCTCTCTCTCTCTCTGTCTGTCTGTCTGACTGTCACTGTTGTGCATTAATCATACGCCCTGTTGTTGGTGCTGTTATTGTTATTGGGCGGAAGTTGCCGCCCACTCAAACTCCGCACCGCCACCCACAAAACTACCCCAGTGTCAAGGCAAAGCAACCCCCAGCTAAATACGTAGCTGTCTAAACTTCGACAAATTTGTGGGACCCTCCTCATTCTGCAATTTGTTAACCCCAAACAAATTGCCTTCTTTTTTTTTGAGTTTGTGCGTGTTTTTGTCGTTCGCATGCTCTTTCGCGTTTATTTTTGTTTATTTATGTTTTGCTTTTTGTATTCTTTACAGCTTTGCTTCCTTGTCCGTTATATCACACACACATACACGCCTCTCTTTCTCTCTCTCTCTCTCTCTCTCTCTCTCTCTCTCTCGTTGCTTTGTGTGACTCTCTTTGTAGTCGGTTCTCTCTTGTTCTCACATTCGCTCTCTCTCTCACTCTCTCTCTCTCTCTCTGTCGGTCTCGCTCTGACGTGCCCACTTTGCAGCACACAACGACAACGAACGGTTTTCACTTTCATTGTGCAGCTCATTCGCCCACTCACACACACACACACACACACACGCACGCACACAGTCAGACTCGCTCTCAGCAGGTTTCTGTGCTGCTCTCTATTCTGTTCTGTTCTGTTCTGTTCTCTGTTCCGTTCTTTTTGCGGCGTGCAAGCTTTTTGCGATTTTCAGTTTCAGTCAGAGAAAGTACGGCGCACGCATCGGTTGCGAATTTCAAGCGCGTCCCATCACAAACAAGTTTCAAAAACAAATCTCCGTCGCCAATAATAAATGCACAATTAATCCACATTGCATTGCTCTGAGCGAAATGTGCAACAATTACACAAGTGCAATAAATATGCTAAAATAGCCAGCCTGGCAAAGAAAAGTGCAAAAAGTGTTTTATTTAACATTGAGCCCCTTGTCCCGTGTCCGTGTCCGTGTCCGGGTAAGTGTCCGTGTCCGTGTCCGTGTCCGTGTTCGCGTCCGCGTTGTGTCCTTGTCCTTGTGCAGCGCCCAACGGTCGGATTCGATCCCGAGCCGAGAACAGCTGTTGGTTGTTGGTTGTTGCTTGGATAATTTCCGTTTCTTAGCTCGTGCTCGTGCTCATCATCGTCCTCGTCCTCGTCGTCGCTTTTCGTCCTTGCTCTTGAACGCTGCGTGGAGCCCTCAATGTCAGTGGCAGTCATCGTCGCCGTCGCCGTCGTCGTCGTCGTCGCCTCATTGCCAGAGCCAATGTCATCGTATTGAGTTTGTGCATACTTTTTATACACATGTGACACGCCCCCGCCCCGTTGCCCCATCGCTCGCCCCGCCCCAATACCGCCTCAGTTTCAGCCGTTCCCAGCTGTTGCACGAAAGTAAATCAAATTTTTGCTGTTGGAAACAGCTGCAAGAGCTGCAAATCGCTAGCAATGTGTTTTAACAAGTTGTATCTACTAAATAAATGCGTAAATTACACGCCGCAAGGTGCGAAGGTCAAATGTCAAACATAACAAGTGCTAAATGCAAAGCCAAGAATCAAAGGATACGCCCATAAAAATTGAAAGCAAAATTGAAATAAACGTAAAAAAGTGACAAATTCATCCTACAGAAAAAAGGGGCCTGCAGTGCCCAAAAAAAAAAAAATAAATATCTTAAACAAATCTTAAAAATCTATTTTTTTCAAGCTTAAAGCTATGAAAAACATTTGAGTTGGGGCTGAGCTCGAAAGCAAACTCCTTTCAAGATAATAATAATAATAATAACAAATAATCTCACTACACAATATATATTTTTATAAAGCTGTTTACCAGTACAATTGTACAATAAATAAAAAACAAAAATTAAAAACAAAATAATAATAAAATATATATCTACTCAAACAAATTTAATGCTCAGGTGAAAATACAAAACAAATTAAATAATATTAACCAGCAACTATCGCGTTGTGTTTCATGTGCAAAATATTATAGATATATATATACCTGTAAAATAAAAAATATATATATATATTTTTGGAGTTAAATCAAACATATTTGAAACTTATATAAATCTTAAAACCACAGTTTATACGGCTAACATATTTTAAACAAACATACGGCTTTACTCGTATTATAACAAACAACAACAACAACAACAAACCAACACTTTAATTTATTCGCATACATAAATAATAATAACAAAATATATTCAAATAACAAAACTCTACAAGTATTCATCAACAAATACCATACATAAAATTATTCATAAAAATAATGCATTAAATAGTGTATATTTTTTGCATATTATTCAACGATTTTAAACATCAACTCATCAATCACGCAAACAATCAATCAGGTCTTTAAATTATTTTTAAATGTAAGTATTGCCAAAATTAAAATGAGTTTAATTTTTAACACTCTATACAGATATTTAATATATCTTAATAACACAGTTTTCAAGATCTTAAAAAAATTACACAAAATTAATAATAAAATATAATTAAAATTGAAATGCGCAATTAGATCTTCAATATTTACCTACGCACTTTTAAAGATCTGAATTAAATTATAAAAAAATATATATATTTATATATATACCCAGGACATGAAATTATAAATAGTTTAAATGTTAAGTCTGTAAATAGAGACTTATTATTAAACTACACAGATCTGATCTGAATTAAAGGTTGTATATATTATAATAATTATATATTATTATAATAAAATATTAAATATACAAAATAAATATATGTCATATATCTCTGACAGACAGAAGAAGCATCTCCGACCCAAGAAGGCATATATTTTCATGATCAGCATCAACAGCTGGTCCAATTTAGCCGAGTCCGTCTGTCTGCATAAGCTCAATGGTCTCAGAGACCTTTGGTTGGGTTAGATTGAGAAAGGCCAAAAAACTTGGGCACTTTGAGATTGCAGTCAATATATATCATCCCCTGGTTTGAATGAAATTCGATAGGTGTTTTGCTTTGATATTGAAGATCATCGGTGATAGAGGGGGGAATAAATCGGTTTCTACTCTTCTTCGACACGGGATCTTCTGCAGCAGACAGACGAACAGTCTGAAGAAGCAACTTATCGTGTATCAAGTATATTTCATCTTATCGATCCTCGTTTGCCAAATATCTATGTAAATTGATTTTCGATATCAACTAAAAAACCATATATATAAAGATTCATCTTTCAAGTCGATCATTTACATGACTTGGCATAATATTTATTAATATTTCTACAAGTTTCTTCAAGATCACTTGACAAATAGAAAAGAAAACTGAAACTAAACCCTTAAGTTCAGGGCATCTTCTAGTCTAACTAGGGCTAACTAATTAGAGCCTTCTTATTATCTTTAATACTCATTGTGATCTCCTCGTTCTATTCCTTAGATACTTCAAATACCTACAACATACTCATATATTCAAGGATCTGCTGTGGTGGCGGAAGGAAACCAACAACAACAACAACTAGTATTATTAGTAATTAACATTTTCCCCGAAAGCAAAAACATTCTCAATCACAACAAGGCCTCACCATCAAATCAAATTTAGATCTATATATCTCTGGGCAGGTTTAAGGACAACGCTAGAAGAAGTAAGAAACAAATAAACAAAAACAAAACAAAAAAACAAACAACAAAAAATACAAGTAACAAGAAACGAACTACGAATAAAAACTTTGCAACTTGAAGGCTGATACCATTTTGATAATCCAAAAGCAGAACAAAAACAAAACCCCAAAAAATATATTTGCAACAAGTGTAAAGAAGAAGAGACTGATTTTTACAAGAAGAAGAAGAAGAAGAAACGGAAGAGGCAGAGGAGCACAGAGGCAAACGGCAAACAAAAAAACAAAAACAAAAAACAAAAAACATAAAAAGTGATTCCGGATCAAATCCAATAAGCGAAACTTTCCATACAAAGATTTACACACAGAACACGCACAGAACTAAAATTATATAATTATATAGAAATATATTTATATATATTTTGTATACGTAACGAGATCGATTAAGTTGCAAGAATGCTTAAGAAACTGAAGTGCATGGAGGCAGCAGCAGCTGCTGCCGCTGCCGCTGCCGCAGCTGCCACGCCCCCTGCCACAAAGATTATCAAAACGGAACCCGTCGACTTCGAGCTGCTGCACCTCGAGGAGCAGGAGCGACGCCAGGCCGAGCCAAGCAGCAGCAGCAGCAGCAGCAACACTGTTGCAACACCACAGCGCTACACACACGTACAAGTGCAGACGGTGCCGCCGAGGCAGCCAACGGGCCTAACAACGCCCGGTGGCACGCAGAAGGTGATCTTAACGCCACGCATCGACTATGTGCAACAGCAGCAACAACAGCAACAGCAACAGCAGCAGCAACAACGTCCACTCAGCAAACACATATACACACAGAGTGTGGCAAGCTCGAATGCGGAGCTTGCAACTGCACCACAAATCATTATAACGCGTACCTCGAATCCGTTGCAAACGCATTTGTCACGTTGCCACTCGGCCAGCCCCTCCTCCAGCCACTATCAGCAGCATCAGCATCATCAGCAGCAGCAGCAGCAGCAACGTGTGGCACACTCACCACCCCCGCTGCATCATCAGCAGGTCGAGCAGCAGCAGCAGCAACATGTGCGCGTCATACGCGATGGTCGCCTCTATGAGGAGTCTTTGGCGGGCAATGTTTGCCCCACTGCTGCACGTCGCCATTCTGTGTCGCCACCTCCGCTGCATCATCATTCCCGCTCTGCGCCCGTCTCACCAGTCATAGCCAGGCGCAGCTACGCCAGCGAGCAATATCAGCAGCAGCAGCAGCAGCAGCAACATCGTCAGACGCCACCAGCAACACCGCCGCCACCCACAGCAACACAAACCCAACAACAACAACAACAACAACCACAACAGCAGCAGCAATTTATTGGTGGTGCAACGCCCACAGCTGCTGCTCGCAAATTTGTGGTCAGCACCAGCACGCGTCATGTCAATGTTATTGCCGCCAACAACTTTCAGCACCCGCAACAACAACAGCAACAACAGCAACATCAACAACAACAACAACAACACCATGTCATTACCAATGTCAGCTCGAGCAGTTCCGCAGCTGCCTCTTCCTGCCCAGCAACATCTTCTTCATCCTCGTCCTCGCACATTTTTCGCACGCCCATCGTCTCCAGCAGCAGCAGCAGCAGCGGCGGCAGCAATGGTTGTCAGCAACAGTTGCCGGCGCAGCATCTTCACAGCCACAGCAGCAGCAGCAGTAGCAACAACAACAATCACAACTCTGCAATGCGTCCGCCTCCTCCGCCGCCGCCGCCCAAGTTGAAGCATGCCACCAGCTTGGGCAACAGCAGCAACAGCAGCAGCAGCAACAGCAGCAGCAGCATCAACAGCAGCAACGGCGAAGAGCCATCCAGCTCAATTCCTGATCTAGGTAAGTGTTCAGCGTTCAGTGCTGATGACTTGACTCACTTCCTCAGCGCCCCCAACCAGACCATAACTAGTCCATATCCACATGGCAACATGGCAACATGGCAACATGGCAACATGGCAACCGTAACCCGTTGACCCTGGAAATAAACACACACGCAATATTCTCGATATACTCGATAAATTGACTGGTTCTAAAACACTAAACTACAAAGATCCGATATGCATAATGAATGCAACATTTATTTACAACTGAATTGCAAAAAATGAGAAAGCTAACAAACAGTTGAGAAACTATTTATTTATAATAATTATTCACATTTGAAAAATATATAAAATACATCAATTAAGTAACTTGCTTCTTTTCTTATAAAATTGCAAACAGAATATTCAAAAAATGTTGTTTATATTTTGCAATATTAAATCTTCATTTATCTTCAGGGTATTACAACAATTAACCCTTTAAATGTTCTACATAAAATAGTGCGGAATTTTAACGTAATTTCTGCGTTTGTCTTGCATTTATGGAGATTAAAGTTATAAATTCAAATAAAAAGTACTTCCTTTAAAAGAAAAAGGCTGGAAAATGCCACATTCAACATTCTTGTGTAGCTTTCCAATTCCCAGAAACCAGGCCAGCCAGCCAATCTTGACGAGAAAGGTTTCCACAATCTTCCTTCAAGTTGGAAATTCTACTCGCAAAACCATTCTGGTGATTAGCCTGCAGATGTTGTTCTTTAACAATATTACTATTTTTATTATTATTATAATAGTATCACGGTTATCTATAACTGATGACTGCAAAACAATTGTTTTCCATACAACTCTCAGAGAGACGACCAATGAAGAAATGAAAAAGGATTTCATTTTTAATATACATCCAGCAGTAAATAAGAATAACGTGTAGAAATCAATTGAATTGAAATTGTATTCTTAAAATGTCAACTGTTGGTGACATTGATATTGCCATACTTTTTATAATCATCGATTTATATTGACCCTAATGGATAAGAGTCCAGGCAACCACTTTACGTCTGCAGACATTCGAGAATGTAAAATATGTTGATATAATAAATATATATTGCTGTCAAATGTATCTTTTGGTATTCATTATTTATGTATTTGATTGATGCTTAAGAAGATACAATTCTGAATACGAAAACTAATCTTGGCATTCAGCAAATATCAGAAGAGACTTAATAAAGTTTATTTACATGCCGATGCCTTAAATTTTAAGAATTACAACTCGAATGTATTTCACATGTTTCACTTGAAAACGGACAGGATACCAGGAAACTCAATTAGCATTGAGAGAAAAATGACAACTGTCCTCAAACTGAGTTTGCGGCTGCACAGTGTAAATCCACAATTGTGTTTTATCTGTGTGAATCAACGATTTATAGAGTTGTTGAACAGTTATCTACTTAGTCAAGTTGAGTTGCTTTCACACATAAATATATACATATATAGTATGTCTGGATCACGTTACAATCATGTTTTGCGGCTGGTTTTACAGTTACGAAAGGTCAAACTAAACACAATAAAATTCTGATTGGTAAACTATCTAAAAACGAATGTGTCAATAGTAAATGTTGTGCATTTATATAAAGTATATTTATACGTGTAAATGCAAAATGTTTAACGGAAGTATTCAGCGCTGATTTATGGCAATCATTTGATCCAGATTTTATGCGGGGCACTAAACTACACAAGTAATTAAAATTGAGTTACATCACAGCCATAATTTTCTTATGTGAGTAAATTTGTATATTTATTCATGTTATCATTAAGACTATTACTTATTCAGAATGTGAGCTGAGCTACGCCTCGAATTTCATTTCAATTTAATTATCAATTTAAATTGAAATTGTTCTGAGGGTGTGATTGCCACTCGTGCCCCATCTGCCCCGCCTGCCACTCCCGACTCTACCATTTCGGCAACTTGATTTTCGTTCCAATTTTTGTGTCACTTTTTTTTTGTTGGCTTTGTGTTTTTTTTGTCAAGGCTGCGATTTTTTTTTTTTTTGTTTTTGTTTGTGTGTTAATTTTGTATATACGATAATTCTTTTGCGTGTTGGTTTTTTTTCGGTTTGCTTTTTTTTTATGTGATGTGTGTTATTGTTTTGACTGTCGTTTTTACCTTGAACTTCAACTGGAATAAACTCGGCGCGCTCAGCTTGCAATTCAGAAATTTTCGGCAGTTATAAATGGAACAAGCGTGCTCGACTCGCACATACCCTACAGCGAAAATAATAAATAAATGTTCCGTAGAAAAAATTACCTTCTATCTACGTAATCAAAAAATAAATACGAAAGTAACTTTTGCATTTTTGAGGTTAATTTCAAACCAAGCGCATATTTTGTACAATCAAAAATGTGTACAGGGTATACAGCTAGAATTTAATATATATTCATGTGTATTAAATGCAATTAAAAACGCCAATACATAAGTACATAGATAGATATGGGACATACGTGATATTTGCTGATTCTGCGGTGCGTACTAACAAATTACGTATACGATCGGTATATAAATAAAATAAAAATATGTTTGCTCTTCTTTTGTTGTTCTGTTTTCGTTAATATATACACACACTTACATATATATATATTTATATATAGATAGATTTTTGTTTGTTTCCAAAAGCGAATGAATAATTTGCATTGATAATTTTTCGGGGAATATCCGTTTTGTCTGCCTTCGCAGAATACATGATCTGGGAATGAGGAAAACTTGCTGCTAGCCATGAACCATGAACAAAGGTCAAAAAAAATAACGAAATTGATAAGAATTAATTACAATCAAATTTAAGTTTCCTCAAATTCTTCATAAAAACCGCTTAATTCCTCAACGCAAACAGCTGTGAGTAATTCCTTCATGCTTTGAACATGTGTTGGCCATGTTGCCAATGAAACCTGTTCCCATAATTAGAATAGAAGAGACAGAGACAGAGAGCGAGAGGTATGGAAACCCAGTTAAAAGTGTCAGCAGTGGAGTTGGCAACGTCATCGACATTCTAACGATTTGGCTTCATTTTGGACTGTTTCGCTTTCGCATATATAATCCACATAAGTGGCCCGTCGGCCAACTGATTTGTGTTTGTATTTCTATTTATTTTAATTACTTTTTATTCTGATTCTTTTTTTTTTTTGTATGGCTAATAAAAAATAAACAAGTCTGGCAGTGCTTATTGAAAGTTAAGTAAATAAAAGTCAAGGCCAAGTTGGCTACTGCTACTGCTGCTGCTGCTGCTGCTGCTCAGACTCATAGATTTATTGTGGAGCTTTCAATATGGGTCGATGTTGTGTGAAACTGTTTGCCATATATGCTCAAATCCTGTGTCACCTGTCCGACTCTCCCTCCAACTGCCAGCCTGTCTGCTCTGTCTGCTCTGCTCGCTCTAGTCGAAAGAGCCCTCAACGCAAATTTTCAATGTCAATGTCACACGCACACTTCTCTCTCTCTCCCTCTCTCTCTCTCTCCCTCTCTCTCTCTCTCTCTCTCTCTATTTGTCTGCCTGTCGGCCAAGCATATATTGATTGATCTCAAACACGCTTCCTATCAGCGACAGCTGCCCTCTCTCTCTCTCGCTCTCTCTCTCACTTGTATATTTATATTAAATTCTGTGTGTGTGTGTTTAAATACTCGTTGCAAAGCATTCTGATTTCATTGTTGATATTCGGGGGAATCGGCAACAGTTGTCAACACAGTCGCATTGTTGTCAGAAATGCGTAATACAGTCTATCGTAATGAAAAATGAGAAATGCATATTTAATTACAGTCGAGCTTCCCTTCTAGTGAACTGCTATACAATCAAGTTCTCCCAATTATGAATTGCTTTCAACAAATATTTGCCAATGCAAAAACTATAATTTCCCCAAAATCAGCTATAATCAGAGAACTATATTATTCCCATGTTACGTAAGTGTTGGTTCCAGTAACTGGACTTCTACTTAAAAAATATATTATTTAAAATAAAATTCTTTTCTATAATTTAGATAAATTTGAATACATTATATAATCAGTAGTATTTAAAATCACTTTGTTGTTGACAACTGTTTCCACTGATTTTGAAAGAACCATTAAATCCAAATACTTAATACTTAATCGACGCTAAAAATCCTATAAAAGCGCAAAACAAATAATGTGAGGAGTGCAATACATTAAAAAAATAATTTATAAAAAATAGGAATTACTTTCTATTTTTAGAAAGGCTTTCTTTTAATCAGAATTAAATTTATATAAATTATACAAAATAATATATACAAATACTTTCAAAAATTCAGCTGTTTTCTAAGAATTTGCATTTTTTGTTTCAATTAAATTATGTGAATGCATAAACTATTTAAAATAAATATAAATATATTGTAAGATTTAAAAAAAAAAACTTGGAAATCACAGATTTGTTTTGAAATGCGTTACAAACTGCGTGACACAATCACAATACCCTCCTCTGCGGGGCTATAAAAATGAAAGTGTCCCCATCTGCTCACACAGGTGTTCAATTATTTTTCACTTCGAGCATGTCTCTGGTTGATTTTTTTTTTTTTTTTGTTCTATGGCAGCAAATAAACAATTTATAAATAAAACGTATACTTCGAAATCTCTCTATATATATGTATATATATATATATATACAGTTATATATATATATTATACAAGAGCACTCGCAGTATATGTTTGTATGTCCTAATAAACTTTGAATTGAGTCGCGCTGACAACAACTTGACGTATTCCAATCCTCAGCAGAGCAGCAGCAGCAGCCCTGCAGTACACAATTCTCGGGCGATTGTATAACAGTTAAACAACAGTAGTTGTTACTGATATACTGATATACTTACATGCTGATATACATTGCGCCTGCATCACTCCTCTCAATAGGTGTATTAGTAGTGGTTACATTTGCATTAGCCAAATACTGGTATACGTTTGTATATTGATAATGACCTATTAGAAGTGTTATAAAACCAAATTGGTAATCACAGTGAGCAGAGGCCAAGCACAAATGCACGTAACTGTTTAACATGTGTATTACAAATTCCTCGTGTGTTGTGTGTTGTGTGTGTAGAACACAATTGAAACGTAATCTGATGACAATAAAAAAATTATGATGAAAGAACATTTCACTTTTATACAAATGAAAAGTGAGAGATATTTAATACTAAGTTAAGTAAGCCAGCATTCTGGAGAAACAGTTAGCAGAATGCGAGCATCTAGCGGATAACAAAAAAAAAAAGCAACCCAGATACAAACCTGTTTTCTTCACATTGCAAGAAATCCAACAAAATACAATCACAATAAAAAGAGCAACAAAAAGAACAGTAACAGCAACAGCAACAGCAACAACAAAATCACAATTATATAATGCACAATGCTAAAATATGCGAATTACAAGTGGCGAGCGCAATATACAACTACAACAACAACAACAAGCAGTAATAAGAACAACAACAACAACAATAGCAAAAACAAAACGAAGCCCAAGGTCATCTGACGTCGGCATTAGAAGCGGAAGAGAAATAGCAACAAAATAATAATAATATACAAGTAATAGTAAAAGCAAAAGGCGGCTACAAAAATGTGACACACTGAAAGCAAAACTCGTGAGAGAGGCAGAGAGAGAGAGCACAGGCACAGCTGTGCGTGCTTGTGTGTGTGTGTGTGTGTATTCGTGTGTAGCGAATGTCAAAGAGAGCAAGAGATAGAGAGCGAGAGCGGGGAGGGGAGTGAGCACATTAGACATTGGCCAAGTGCAGGCGGAACGCTTTAAATCTAGAACACTTCCTGACAGTTTGAAAGCGTGGGCTGGGGGGAGGGTGACTCGACAGCTATGACAAACTGTGACAATTAGCGAAAATCGAATTTGTTTACAATTACAGTTACATGCATGCTGCATTTACAATGTGATGAGCTGAACTTGAGATCCCCCCTCCCCAACACTCCCCTCGCAATAATTGTTTTTCCGCACTGCCTCTCGCTCTTTCGCTCGTTGGTGTGTTGGTGTTGATAACCGTTAGATGAAGTTCTCTCTCTCTCTCTCTCTCTCTCTCTCTCTCCCATTTTTTGTCTCTCTCGTAACTTTTGCAATTGCCGAGGTTGGGTAACGGTAACGGTAACGGGAACCTTGCGACTAGGCCAGCCAGCAATGATTACGCTGCGAGCGAGGTCTTCTGTAATCCCATTCATTTGATTCAACTTGATATTTGTTTTATGATCTCAACAACGGCATTTACATTAAAATTACCAACTGCGAGTAAAGTTTTCTCTTATTTATTTATGTATTTTTTTTTTCGCTCTGACAGCATCGCCTGAAGGTCGTCGCGTCTGACTCATTGTGCAAAAGTTTAAAATTTCTTGTTTTAGCCTCCCTCTGTCTCAGAGCCCATCAACATCCAATTGAGTCATCGCATTTGAGTTAGCCTCCAAATAATCACGCAGTGTTCCATGGAAGCCGATGCTCCGATACATTTGAAAAGAACAAGAAGATAACACAGAAGGTCGTCCAGTTTATTGGAATAGAAGTAGCATTATTTGAGTACTTGAGACCACATATTCAATTACATTCAACGTTCAGCAGTTGATCGCGTTTACTCTTGAATTTTCATGTTAAACAAATACACTCGTAAAACAATAGTAATAAATCGCCATATTGTTCAGAAAGCAAATTTCTCAAATTTATAATTGTGGCTTTCGAAAGAGGGTTTACATTTCTAAATTTTAGGGTGAATTTTCTAAAATTTATTAACAAAATAAAAATAAAATGTAAATTACATTTCGTGTTTCTGAATTTTAGAAAGAATTTTTTCTAGAAATTAAGGCTTGCATATTCTTGGGATCTTGGCAAGCCTTTCTAAATCTGAGATTTTTTTCAAATTTTTAAAATTTATTTGCAAAATATGGAAAAATGTTCTATTTCTTAGGTCCATTTTCTTTTTAAGGCGATTAACTAAAATTAGGGTGATATTTTTCTGAGTGCATTCATAGTCAATGCGATAGAGAAAAGTTTCTACGTAACATATCATTCAATAGGGCTGTCAGTCTGTCACTCTAATTATGGGTTGAGGCTTTTGCTGAGAAATTCTAAAACACACAAAACATTCACATTCAAACATTGGCGTTTATTTGATATTCAAATATGTAAATATAGCTACTAGTTTGCTAATTGCAACTTTACTGATGTGGCTTGTGGTCATATTAGCTGAGTGTAAATTAATAATTGTTACTTTGTAGTGTGCCCCTCCTTTCCAAAAATGCAAAAATAATGCCGTGAAATATATACTATTTGAAGCGAGTGTTTTAACATATAATAAAATTGATATCTTTCTATATCCTTTGCCGAGAAATTTATTTTATTATTGTGTTTTATTCCCCTTTTCTTTTTACTCATTTTTCTACAATTATGTGGAGCTCTTTATCACTTTAATCAAGATTCATTAACTTAGGCAATTTGAAACTTTGACCCAAAATCATCCATTTTGTGGACTGTCCTTTTTGAGCCGATTCCGTTGGAAATAAAGCTTTTTTCTTTTCTTTACTTTATGTTCCACAGAATACATATAAATTTTAATTTTAGCTTAAAAGTAGATTTTTTTTTTAAATAACTCTTATGCAATTCCCTTATTAGAAATTCACCTCTTAATAATGGAAAATATTAAAAAAAAAATCGTTGTTATTAATAAAAAATGATTAATAACAGACAATCTGTCAATTGTCTTCAGGGTGATTTATATTTTAGGTTGATTTTGTAAACTTTCATTCTTTGTAAACCAATTCGGTTTTTGGCGACAATTTCTTGCTAATTTTCATTCTTAAATTCAGCAAGGAGTTCGAGTTGCTGTGAATTACTGAACTTATTCCTTAGGGGAATAATTCACCTAGTGTATTTTAGTCAACTTGAATAAAGTTGTGGTTTTATAAAATGAATGGGTAGATGTTAAACATGTTTGTAAAATGAGTTTTCTATTGTGACTGGCTGCACATTTATGCATTATCATTCCTTGAGTCTGCCCGCTCACTCCCGCTGGCCCAGAAGAGCACATTTAGGTCATGAACCGGAAACGTCTTAATTACACTGAGAATAAGTGAGGCTCGAAAGTCAAATTGCATGCTTAAGACTCAGCACAGACTGGAAGAGAAACACAGAATGCAAACACAGATACAAACATATATATATATATATGTATGTCCATATGTAGATATATATATAGAACTGGAATCGAGTGAAATAATTAAGCCAGCAGAGCAGAACAAGAGCGAGCAGAAAAGGGCGAATTTGTTTTTGTTTTTGTTTGGTTTTTGTGTATTTTATAAACATATATTTGTGTTTATGTACATAGGCGCAGTGGAAAGAAGCAGAGAGCAAAAGAAAACGAAAACGAAATCGAAATCGAAGCGCACAGAGAATGGACAGACAAAGGTCTGATGATGGACACAAATCGAAAAGATACAGAAAATAAAAGAAAAGAAAGGGAAGGAAAAAAGAAAAAACAAATTAAAGTGAAATCTGTGCAGACGATGACGAAGACAACCAACGATGTTGAACTGCGCTGTGGAAGACCTTGAACTTTGCTTAAGCAGCACGCAGACAGCGACGAAGGGCCGAGAGAGAGAGAGAGGAGGAGAGCGGCAAGCGGTGAAGCAGGAGGTGGAGTAGATAACAACATGCACTGGCAGCGAGCATAAAATCAGACTAAAGAACAAGAACAAGAAGAAGAAGCGCTAAATCAAGCCGTCGCGGCCCCAGTTGATGATGCCTGAGGAGCTGCTGCTGCCTGCTGCCCGATCACAATGTAGGGCAGACAAAGGAGGCAGAAGAGAGTCGGCTGTCGGCTGTCTGCTGGCTGCTCGCTGCTTATTAGCTGGATCAGCAAAAGCAGAACTGGTTGTGCGTTGATTGAGCGAGAGAGCGAGAGAGAGAGAGAGAGAGACGGAGAGAGGGAGATAGAGAGCGTGCATGGTGCATTGACCCAGAAGCAAAGTCGTTGGCTTCTTGATGATCCCCTTGATCGCATGCCAAGCAAGGCAAGGCAGGGCAGGGCAGGGCAGGGCAAGGCAAGGCAAGGACTAGGGCGCTGGGCTAGCATAAATGCCGAACAACAACAATAAAACAACGCAAAGGCCTTGATATTGTCAACGACTTGGCGGCTGCTCAAGTTTAAAAATACAAATCAGCGTGGAGCCTACTTACACACACACACACACACACACAGTCTCTGGCGTCACGCTTCGTCTGCGCATCTAGACAAGGACGGGCTTAAGGGCAGCGACGTCGACAGAGACAGAGATAGAAACAGGCTCTCTATTTTTACCTCGCCTGCGGAGCGACGCTATTTCAGTTCAACTCTACGAGGATTTTTCGCGCCTTAAAATCGAAAAACCGAAGACTGAAGACCGAAGACCGAAGACTGAAGTCTCCATGGCTGGTGGTGGGGTGGGCAGAACGGAACGCCCTTGACTTGGGTCAATAGCATGACAGGAGCAGGGCGAAAATGCTGAAAATGTTGCTTACACTTAAAGGCCACTTGGTGCTTATAAACAACAAATTCTTGAAATTCAAATAACATAAATAATTGAATTAAAAAGAGGTGGCGAAAGAGCGCGACTAAGAGATACCCTGAAGCCAAGTCCTTAACTGTCTATAAGCGTACACTTCTTACATAACTTAACTCTAAAATATATATATAAATGTATATATATATCCTGGTTATTTTTCATATACGGTTTCTAAAGTGTATCATAGCCGATCGTGAGGATACTTTCATAGCTAATCAATAAGTTGTCTTGGCATATTTCTATCCAAGAATAAGATATTAGAGATCAAACCTTATCAAATTGTTTTTTATCGTTAATCGATTCTTATCGATATTGTGTAAGCGTCGAAAGTTATCAATGAAATAAAATTAAATCGATCTGCGTATAACATGCAAGTACTGATTAAGTACCCATTTAAAGTCTAATTCTTAAATTCTCTCAGATTAGCGCTTTTATACAGACTGCCAGATAAACTGTTGAACCTGATCATGAATATATATACTTTATGGGATCGGAGTTGCTTCCTCCCGCCTGTTACCTAATTCTATAGAATTTCATAATGCCAATTTTACTCTTTTTCAACAGAAACAGAAAACAAAACAAAAAAGCTTTAATAATTGGAGTTAATTAGAATTGAGAATGGATTCCAGGGAAATTTAAATTTTATGAGAAAGTCTTCATGCTAAATTTAGTATTAAAGTTAGCTTAAAAACAGTCAAAAGCTTTTTAGAAATTCATTGTAATAAACACAGAATTTAAAATAGCGAGAGAAACAAGTTTTTCACTCTTTATTTGTAATTCCACTTTTAAAAGTAATAATATGTTTTAAATTGAATATTTGAAACGTTTTAAAATTGTAAAATTGCATCTGTAGTTAAATAAGTTGCTTGTAGATCTTCTTGGAATTTAATCAAAGAATTATATGCAATAAATAAATGACTAATTAAGGAAATTCCTTGTAAATCTTTTTGTATTGTTTTAGGTTAATTAAAAAAAGTATCTACAAGATTTTGTTCGTACTTAATAACAATACAATTAAATCCGAAGAATCTAATTCAATAATAAATGACGAGAAATTAATTTTGATTTGAATCAATCACAAGGAAATTTCTTTTTTAAAAGAAATTATTTTCTTGCTAAAGTCTAATATCAAATTTGACAGAGTAAAAATAGTTCAGGTATTCTTAGGAATTTCGTTTAATATAAAATTACGAGAGACACAAAAGAAACAAAATTTGTGTTCTTAAAGATTTGCATCTCAAAGACTTTCTTTGAATTGAATCACAAGAATCGGGTACAATAAACATGTGATAAGGATGAAAGGTATCTGGCTGCTTGGTGTGGAAATCGAGCAAAGTGCTCGCGTGGCACACTAACCCACAACCCAGTCGATTACCCGTCGATTAAGCTCGAGTAGCTCGTTCAGTTATTTATGGGGTCCGGGTGCCCCATTGGGGAAATGTCAAGTGCCATGGCCCTGACCTGACCTCCAATTTACACTAGCCGGGCAGCAAGGGCAGCAGAGCAGAACAGAGCAGAACAGCTGTAGCAAAGCAACAACAATAGCGCAAATTTATACAACGTGCCACGCCCGGGGGTGGCAGGCAGGGGTGGTTTGTTTGCGTTGTGCCCCTTGTTGCACCCGACTCGGAAGTCGCTGTAAGAAAATTTCATTGCCAACAAATTCACGTTCAATGTCAGGTTCATGCGCGTCAGCGTGCAATGCAAATGCTCTTGGCTGCGAGGCGAATCACTGCACTGAGCGAAATTCATAAATACATGCACGCGTGCGACGCCTTATTGTCACTCTAAGGTCATAGGCACTATAAACTAGCGTGCTGCATGCCCCTCTGCCACCCTCTGAACTGCTGTTAGTCAAGCGACGTTTTTATTTTCATTGTACCCCTCGTATACAATAATGGCATAATGTTTATAATAAACATTTATGTATATAAAAATTGCACCGTTACAAATATGTATTCCAATTTAATAACATGTGTGAAAATTAAAAAAAAAAAAAGAAGAAATTGCCAAGCGAAATTCATCAATTTGTAATATTTGAATTCTGCTGTTGGATTAAACTGAAACCGGAAGATCTTTCTGATTATGTGCTTATTTAAATATATATATTATAGAATACCATTTTAAGTTATTAGCAACAGTTAAAGTGTAAGCATAAATATAAATAGATTTTGAAGAATGCAAATTAATGTTTGATTTAATGGATACTGTTTAACAAGTTTTCTAAAAACTTGGGTAACTTAAATGGGTGCTCGTCTAGAAGCAGTAGTGATGGGCTTGGTCTGTGTCAAATCGTTGAAGTCTTCTTCTAGGAAGTGAGTTGGAGTCATGTTTAGGGTTATCAAGGTAATTTAATGTTAAGGTTTCTATTAGAGTTGGGCGCCGGAAACTGAGACCAGCGGGATAGTTTTCAAAAACGGGATGGGAAATATTGGGACCATTCTCGAAAATCCCGACATTTCCGATAGTTCCCCGAAATTCCAATAAGTGCCAAACACAACAACAAAATGCAGAATAAATATCTTGTTTTGAGAAATATGTTGCTAAATTGAAAATTTGGTTCAATTATAGAAGAAAAATATATATTTTTAATATTCCACTATTTTCTGCCAGCGAAATATTTGTGGGTGAATTTTTTGAAAAACTTTTGCTTGAAATAAATTGAAATTGATAATAATTTTATACGTTTTATTATGAGAATTAATACAAATAAAATTGCTGCTGATGGGAAAATTATTTAAATTAATACAGGATTTGCCAGGAGGAGATCAAAATAAAAATTCATTGATTGGAAGAATTGGAATCGAATAATAAGTTCCGCTACTCTCTGTGTATAATTATGTTGCCCAAGTCCAAATGAGTTCTTGTTCAACTCTGTTGATGTTTGATAAGGGAAGAATCATGGATTTAACGAGGAGTTTGAATGGGAGTCTATGCATAATAAGCCCGTTACCGTTTTTTAATTGTGATTAGTTTAAGAGTTCTCTTCTAACTGAACACCTCTTTCAAGGCTTTCAATTAGAATTCTCTTTCGTGCCAATTAAAACGAATCCATAATCAATTGGCTTTTGCCAATTTGCCACCAACCGGGCAAGGATTGAGTCTGTGGCAAGTTTTGAGAGTGTTTTGCCGGTTGCGAGAGAGAGAGTGAGAGTGGGAGAGAGAGAGAGAGAGAGAGGAAAAAGTGGTTGTTGTGTGTGTTTGGAAAAGACCTTCTGAAATTGACAAGTTCTCGTTCAGGGCCACGAATGCGGATGCGGCAACAACAGCAACAGCAGCTCAAATGGCATTGTGTGGCAAGTATGCATGCGTTGGCGGCGGCAACAGCAATAACAGCGACAACAATATCAACTTTGACAACAAACAATTCCAAGTAGATTGTATAATCGAAAGCAGGGCAATGACTGCAAGGAGAGTCAAGGAAGCCAAAAGTCGCCGGCGCTCCTTTGCCTCATGAACAGCGTCAAAATCGAAGCTGGCAATTGTCATTTACGTAAAAGCAAAAATTAATAAATATATATATTTATATATATATATATATAGACATAGGTTAGACATTGCGAAAAAAAATAATAGCAACACTCTCTCAAGAAATGTTTTCAAATGTAGCTTTTTCAAAGTAAGTTTAAGAAACTTGTAAACTTGTAAGTAAAGTGGAAGAAGACTTGAAAAAAAAATTGAGAAAATAATACCATAATTTTATTCACCGTTTTCAACTTATTTTTATTCAAAATCAAAATCAACATCGCAAAAATTGCAAAACGAAAGGTGGGTTTTTTCATTCGTAAAAAACATTGTTGAAGTGGTGCTATTATTTGTTTCACAACTGTACATATATACTATATATATATATATATATATCTTGCATGTATATATATAAAAATACATATCTTGCATTTATATAATAATACTTAATTACGCTAAATGGGCATCGATTTTCTTCCTGGGTTTCTAGTTTGACCCAACTAACCCAATTTGAAGCGACGCTTTTCACTTTCGTTTTGTTTCACTCTGGTCCCCCTCGCACTTTGTGGCTATTTTTACATCGGGCACAAAACACTCGACACTCAACGCTTTTGCGAAAGCGACCCCTTTGCCATTATGCTCCTCGTAGGCATCATCGAGCTGGGAGGTGGTGGGTGTCTTATGATGAAATTTCTTTGCCATTGGTGCACAATTATAATTGGTTGGCCAACAGTCTTGCCACTTGGCTCACTTCCGTGCATTGCGGATACTTGGCAGGCTGCCCACTGTGCTGACCACCCAGCTGACGTAGCTGGCTGCAGGTCCTCCACCGCCCCCTTGCCCCTATGCATCCTCAATGGCCGTATTGACCTCACCCGCATTACTATTTTTTTCCCCGAGTTTTGCGACATTGAAAATGTATTTTTAAATATAGCTACGAGCATGGGAGATCAGCCGACGGCAACTCGGCTGAATCGAAAATTAATTCCTCGAATGCGGAAGCACTAAGTTTCATTCAGATATATACACATATATATGTTAGTAATTCAGATGTATACCCCAGGTGCACATACATAATTCATTGTACTGATTGCAAAAATGTTTACTCGTGCAAAGCGCAGTGTATCTTTTAACTACCAATAATTAATAATCTAACATATTCAGAGTAAACTGATAAACACATTAAAGGCGAACAGAACCGAATGCGGAATACGCTGCTTCTTGGTGTAATCTAGCTTTAAAATTATGGCCAACATATGGTTTTATCGATTTGCATTCAGCGATGTTATCGATTTTCAGCACCCAAGTGGAGGTGGCAGCCCTGTCAGAGCACTTTGGCTAGACGAATATATGTTTTTCAAGTTTCAAGTCTCTGGCTTCGATCGTATGTAAATTATGATATTATACATTTTTGGTATATTGCCAAATAATGCCTCATATTTTGGTTATTTATTTGTCACGCTCAAGAAATTTGGTACAGCTATCCAAGGGTTGTCGAAGATTGGATAGATGGAAGATGGATAGGGCAATCAACATGTTGAATGTGGAGGAAAAGGTTGCATTCTGCAGACATTCAAGTATGTGGGAAATTTGAATAGTGGAAAATAGTAGCTATTAATCGCGATTACATTTGTATAGTTTATGGGACTGGAAATGCCATTTTAGTCGCGATACAAACTTTGAGATTGAGTTTTAATTACCACGGCGAGGGTATAATAAAAACAGTTTATGACCTAAGGTTTTTGTCATGGCTCTTGTGTAAGCCAAATACTAAATGGGAATGGCAACTCTGTTCGTATGTGTGTGTGCATGTGATGTGTGTGTGTGTGTGCATGTAATGTGTGTCACTCGGTGCTGAACAAACAAAACAACAAATGCAGCCAAGGGAGAGCGAGCGAGAGAGATAGACGGAACGAGAGCAAACGAAAAGTAAAATGAAAAGAAATTGTGATGGTCAAGGTCGTTGGCGTGCGCTTTGCGTAATAAAAATACAACAACAACAGCAACAACAACAACAGCAACAACAACAGCAACTGTAAAATGCGCAAACTAAATAGATAGACACACACACATTGATGGATAAACTCAAGACGGCACAGCGAGGCAACTGTGATACACAGTATCGGGCAAAATATTAGCTCCACTCTCACAAGAAATGTTTCCAAATGTGTCTTTTGTAATTTGTTTGTTTAAGAAACTTGTGAATACGTTGTTGGATGTGGAAGAATGTGAAAGAATATTAAAAAAAATGGAGATAGCAAGAAACCATAAATTTATTCACTTAATTAAAATTTAAAAACTAACTAAACTAAAAAAAAAATTACCGTTTATCAAATGTGCACTAATATTTTGAAAATTAGACATAAATAAACGATTTCTATAAGGAATGAGTAAGTGCAGCTATAATTTTTAGCGACTTCTTGGCACTTGTCACTTCAAATAAAATATTTATATGTATATATATTGCAGTAAATTCCAGGAGCAGTACCAACATTTACTTATATAGTTTCTGCATTTTTATAACAAAATATCGTAGTGGTGCTATTATTATGTTCACAACTGTACAGGCACACATGTTTACATATGTGTGTAGTTCGCTGCGATTCCTTAAGCTGTTCTCTGACCCACTTTTTGTGGGCAGTAGACTATCTATGCTCCACCTGTAATTTTACTAAAATTTTACTCAATTTTAAAAGCAATTTGAAGTAATTTTACTTGCAATTTGGTCGAGTTAAGTGTGCAATTAATTCAAGTGCAAGCTGGATGTTAAACTTAAATGTCCTTGTCCTTGTCCTTGTCCTTACAGGCCGCGCGTACAGTGGCGTTTAGCAGCTTAACGAAGGTTAACAGCGATCAAGGGCAGCTCAATGCCGCAAACAAAGATCCTTGATGCATGTGCTGGCCATGCACACACACATCCTTGCACACACACACACAGACATCGGTGTTTGCTTATGTTGACTGTCAAGGTCCAAGGGGGTCCTTCCGCAATGCTTTTCTTTGTCCTTGAACAGCTGGTCGCCTGCTACCAGCGGCATTTCGCTTCGTGGCTGCATCCATCTATCTGTTGCGCTCTCTCCCAGCTGGGCTGGCAACAACTTGTAGCTTGAATTTGCTGGTCAGGTGTGCATGCAAAAAGCACCCTCTCTCTCTCTCTCTCTCTCTCCCTCTCTCTTTGTCTCCCACTCTCTCAGAACTGCATGGCGTTGCCAATAGTTGTGAGTGCAATTCGAGCACAGCTTTTGCAATGTGCAAGTGCATTGCAAAGCTTTTATCTCTCCCTCTCTCTCTCACTCTCACTCTCCCGATTTGAGCTTCAACTTATAGTTAGTGATGCAACCGAACGCTTGATGAAGCTTGTTGAGAGCTTTGCACTGCAGCTTTATTCTAGCAATTTTCAAATGCATTTCGTACTTAAAAGGTTCGCACTGCAATTGTCGCCAGCAATAGTTTGTGAGCTTTTCAAAAGCTCGCAAGAACTGTTACAAACTAAAAATGCACTTGCAAAATGTTGAATTGTGTTGAAATAATAAATAATATAAATGTAACAAATATTAAATAATCTTAATTTGTAATTTATATTCCTATAAATATATAATTTTAAAAGCAATTTCGGCTTAGTTTTGAGAGTTGTATAAAATTCTCGATTTCGCATCTTAAACTTTAATATCTCGCTGGATCCCAGCATTTTAAACGTTTTACATGTTTTACATCGACAATTAGACAGGGACACATAAGACTCTTGGTAAAAAAAATACTTTTAAACCGCAAGATAAATAAACATAATAAGCTTTTATTGCTGTACACTGTACACTGTCATAAAATTAATTTTGCGGTCGGCGCTTACAAATGATTTTCACAAAAGTTGTTGTATTTTTTTTTTAAAAATTTCGTTTCCTGGCTGTCATTAAGCGTTGACCAAGGGATTTAAAGTCATAGCAGCTTAGACAAAGCCGAAATGAAATTACCGTTGGGTTGGGTTGGGTTTGCGTTGAGTAGGGGGGGATTGTGGGTTAGTTGAGGGTTGAATTGATTGTTCAAGTTCACCCTAACAAGCAGCCTGACACACACACACACACACACACACATACTTGGATTCAAATAACTCTCACACGCATTAGCACTTTGTCACAAGTTTTTTCTTTTGGTCTCTGTTCTCGCCGCATACCCTGTAGCAAAAGTGTGAAAAAGGCTAGCGTTAGGCTGTCCATATTTGTAAGAGGGAAACTTACAGGGTATCTGCTAGTCTGGGTAATATGACGGCCCAACCTTTTGACTTTGTGGCGTGTGTCAAATTTCGTTCGTTGGCTTTTTCTTTTTTTGTTTTCTTTTTTTTTTGTTGTTGTTGGCTTATACATATTTTGATTGGCTTGGCCTGGCCTTGACTTTCAGTAACCTCTCGGTTAATTCTAGTGTTATTAATGTGGAAGGCGCTCTGAGTTCGCGGAATTTGTTCTTTCGCTCTCAGATTGGTTATTTTTATTTTTATTTTTATTTTGATTTTGTTTGCCGCTTTCCTTTCCTTGCGGTGGCTTTCATTGTGTAATTGAATTTGTCAGTCATATTGATAAGACGCACTCGCTGAATGGGTGCTTTGAGCAATCAGCGCTGAGTTTAAAGTCGCTTAATTATGATAAATGAGACCGAGTAGCGAAACCTACCTCAAAAGTTCCACTCAAATCGCTGACACTTTGCGCATTTCGTATTTCGTACTTCGCATTAAACTTTCCACGCGTAGGCCAAAAGTTCGCAAGTTGCCACCCTTGCCACATTCTGCGTCAGATTCAAATTCATGGTCAATGTGTCAAACCCCCCAAAAAAAAAACACGAACTTTGTACATAAGGAACCGCAATGGCAACACCCAACTCCCCCCAGCACAAACTCTAGCTCAACACACGCCCTGTTGTGCTAGGCCTAAACGAATATCCGACTCTCTCTCTCTCCCTCTCTCTCTCTCTCTCTCGCTCTCTTTCTCTTTGGGGGTGGCTCTGGTGTTTTTACGAGCTAAAAATAACAAAACTCGCAAGCGAACCGAAGTCTCCAATTCCAAAAAGCGAACCTTTCCACTAAGATTTTTCTTGAGTAACCTCTCGCGCGCTCTCTCTCTCTCTCTCGCTCCTCTCTCTCCCGCTCGCATCCTTCTCTCTCCATTTCTAATGCGTAGGTTTGTATGTATTCAGCCTGTAACACACACACACACACACACACACACACACATAGCACATCGATTGGTTGTTCGGCATTTTGTTCACTCTTTTTTATATGTATATATAACTGTTATATCGGCTTAAATATATATGTATTACTATGTAAGCCAGTACACGCATTAATACTTAAATATAATTTAATGGTAATAGGCGATTTAAATAAAAAAAATATGAATTGTAATTGTATTGTGCCATTATCAAAAACCCCTTGCATTCCATCTACAAGTTTGTATATATAAATATTTATATACTTATATATATATATATATATATGTTTTTTAAGTCTCAATGTGCTTATTGGCATTTATAAATGCTTTGTTGATGCGAGTTGGGACACAAAACGCATACAAAACACTTACCCAATTCCAAACCAATACCAAACTCATAATAAATGCCCAGTCACAACAAGTGTGGAGAGTTGGGGAACTTTTGCATCTATATATATATATGTATGTATGTATATATGTGTATGTGACTTGAATGCTTCCTTCATCGCTTTTCCGCATCATTTTGATCTTTCCCTCCCACGAAATAAACAGCCAACTGTCGCGCTAACTGTGCACGCGCCGCAAACAACAACAACAACAACAGCAGCAACAAGAACAGTGGGGCCAAGCTGCTGATTAAATATACACCTAATGTGCTGTCTGTATACATATATATATACATATGTATATATGTATGTATGTATATGTTTGTCTGTATGTAGGTACAGCATTCCAAATAATATATGGGCCTAACAAAACATAAATACACAACACACACATATATACATATATATATATATGTATATGTATATGTATATATATGTGTGCACATAAGTGTATGTGTATATGTACAGCAAATGCCGACACGAAACGAATGAAAACGAACGCGCAGTTGTCGGCATCGAATAAATATAGGTGAACGACCGGCGATAAGAGGCGACCTTCAAAATAATCTGGGCCAAGTGGAATATCATCATTGGTTGTTGTTGCTGTTGTTGTTGCTGCTGTTGTTGCTGTGTTTATGTGTGTATTACTTTTTATGTGCTTGCTTCGCTCTCTCTTTTTAGTCCCTTGCAGAGGCATTCAAGCTGACTCACAAAAACTCTCACTTAAGCTGGCTCTCTCGCTCTCTCTCGCATCTGTATAGTAAAAGTGTATCATTTCATATTTCTCATATATATATATATATATATATATATATATATATTTATCTACTATAAATGGCAGATTCTTAATATTAATTGGCATCCATTATTATCATAATGGGCAGGCAACAACAGTCGTATACGCAATAAAATGACTCGCATGAATTTGTATTATTTTCAGTTGCTACCAAAATGTATGCAACGGAAGACGTATTAATACCACACATATGTAATTAATTATTGTAATTAACATTACAGTCAGAATCTATTATCTCATATGGAACTGAGATCAATTGTCTCAAACAAGAGAATCGAAATCGCAGCAAATCCTTTCAGTAATTAAATAGGTGCTTTTGGCTGGCCTTGGACAAAGTCGTTGCACCCTTTTTGCAGGACAATGACTGTGGCGCAGCACAGTTGCACACTAAGCTGTACACCCGCACCCACACACACACACACACACACACACACACACACACACACACACACACACACACACACAGACAGACACCCACATCGCGAATACGTGGCTCGCATTTGAATTTTATTGCCGTTTTTTAATTAAAGATGCACACTTCTTTTATGTGCCCCTAATGCTGGCTGCTGTTAATGGACCGCCTTCTGTTCTACTTATTTTGCATGGCTGCCAACAACAAGGGCCCTTTCCCCCCCCCCCCTTCTCCCCCTTACCCGTGCATCTCTCTGCAGCCCCTATAGTTTGTGTCCTTGCCCGATTTGCCGAGTTCAACAGACGGAGAAGGTTACAAACAGCGCTTGACTACGTCAAAGGCAAATCGTATCACAGATTGTGGGGATTAAAAAACATTTTGTTTGTATTTAGCAGCGACGCAGATAGCAGACTTGAAATATTTCAGAAACATACAATTTGAATCAAATATCCGATAGAACAATAATCAACGAAATAAAATATAGAAAAGATATCAGTAGCAGTGAAAATAAAGCTTGGGAAAACAGTCAAAACTCTTGGAAAATTTTGCATTCAAAATTACTTTTTTGTTTTGTTTAATATATAATCTAATTTATTTATAGACATATGTAATAAACAAATCTTCTTGCATATTTTCAACAGATATAATAGTATTTAAAATATAATATTGTTTTGTTAATCTTTTTTTAAATTTCTCATTTTCTTAAATCGTTCATTCCATAAGAGCTTTATCTCTATATGCGATCTATGACTCACCTTATAATCCACACTCAGAAAAAACACCGACCAGTAATTAACACTAGATTAAAAAGAAATTCGAGTAAAAATGTTCTTAGAATTAAAAAGGCATTTTTCTATATTTCAGAAATATATTTCTCAGTGAAATAAAATATTTTTAAAAATTAAATGTGCACAGAAATTCAGAAAAATCGATGCCAAACTTCAGAAAATAATAATCAAGTTTTAAACAACTCGCAAACGAAGGATTTTGGGCTTTAAATATGAAATTTCATAAATTTATAAACGACAGACAATTTTAAATATTAAAAATCTTGTAAAATACATAAATAAAATGTTTAATTAACTAACAAAAAAGCTAGTTTAGAAATTCTATTTACATATATACAAAAAAAGCATTTATGAAAGTGGTTTTTAGAAGTGCAAAACATTCCCTTTTAAAAATATGCTTTCTGAATAATCACATTACATTTATGTATATAAAACGAGTAATTTGAAACTGACATTTAAGCTTGGATTGCTGGCAATTAGATTTGATGAATATCATTGTTATTTTGAGTGTAATGAAGCCACTCAGCTGATTTCCTTTTAACAACTGCACAGCACAGTCGAATGGCTAATGAAATCTGGGCTTGACGCCATTGCAGTTGGCGCTTATCAGGCTTAATGGACCAGCTAAGCGAACAATCGAACCAGCGAGGAGCAGGCAACGCGACCCAGTCCAGCCCACAAGCAGCCCCTAGCAACCATGCAACCAGCGGCCATGTGTGGCAACTGAATGCAACTCGAGGGGCAACAACAACTGGCAACTGGCAACTGACCCTGAACTCGGCCAACGACACAGAAACAGCAGCAGCAGCAGCAACTGAAACTTGCCACTGGCAATTTGTATAAAATGCAAAGCAGGTGGCTTGTTGGCCAAGGGGTGGGCGGTGGGCAGTGGGGGGCAGTAGGGCATGCGGTTGGTTGGTTGGCGGCACTCGGGTCTGAGTCTGTCTGTGCAAGTGTTGCACAGGAATAAACAGTTCAAATACGTTCGCTGACATTTTGCTGAAGCTCTCAATGTCGCGCTGTTATTTCGCTTGAAGACTGCTGCTGGGCGCTTGAAAAATCTAGCTCAAGGATTACTTTTGGATTCACACACACACATCATTGGTATATTCACAGTTAACTTTTTGTTAAAAAAAAAAGAGATTAACTAAGAACTGGTCACATGCTATGGAATTAATGCCATTTCAATAATTAATAATTCATTTATTATTCTACAAATGAAACGAGAATTGCTATCAAATCTTTCTTATTTATTGATCTTAAAATATACTCACAATATCAAACTGCCTGCAAATTTTAAATCACGCGCCCAATTGCTAAAAGCTCTTCTTCCCTCCCACATATGCACAAAAAAAGCTTCATTTAGCAGTGCCGTTTTTAGTCTGTTAACGATAACAGTTTCCTTTGAGTATAACAGCCAGTCGTCGGCGCTATTTTTACCGCTTTTTCTTTGAATTAACAAATAATCTTTCTTTCATTTAACAAATAATCATTTCAAACTGATTAGCGAATAATTTGTTTTTTGATTTTTTGCAAAACCGAATTTGGCTAACGGCAGTTTGGCACAGTTGCGCACTGTTAATAACATTGTAGCCAATCGAAAAGCTTTCGTTGCGGGACGGACAGCTGTGAGTTGCTGAGCTTGTTAGTGTTGGGTAAATTAATTCGTTGGCAGTGTGTTTGTGTTGTTGTTCCGGTGCTTGGCGCTCAAAAACTTTCGGCATTTTTTGCGACAAAAGTTCTATGCGAATTGAAAGTGATTTTTCATTCTGAATGCCCAGCTTAACAACCAAGTGTCATAAATCAAAAGACTCGACGGAGAGAGAAATCGAAAGATTAATTCTAGTTAATAATAGTCTCAAATGCATAAATCGGCTTAAAAAGTGAAAATTATGTGTAAACTAATTGTTGCATTTACCAGATGAAAATGCATAAAGACTTGTCCAAGAATAAAACCCGTAAAAAATTCTTACTGCCAAGTCAAGAGAGTGCAAGTGCATTTGTATTTGTTGCTATTTTGTGATATATCCCCCAAAACACACACACAAACACAATCAAATAATTCTAATAGATAATTACAAATTTTATCAATTGAAATCATTAGCCAATCGTTAACGGGTATCTAAAGACTACAAACCTAAATAGTTAGCTAGCGTATTCAATTTTATGTATCAACAAATACACGGTGCCATTTGAAATTTGCGCAACAAAGTGATAAAGTATTTTGCCTAGTAGTAATACATATAACTAGTATATCAATATATCAATAGAACAAATAACAAAAATCATTGAAAGTTTGTGTCCAACCAAACAAATTGAGAAACCAATTGAAAAATGACTGTGGGAAGTCGAGAGGATCTGTTCGCTCAGGCCAAGCACATTGACGACACGGAACGCCTGATTGGCAGAGTCCTGGCTGGTGAGTTGGCCCTAAAAAGCCTTTGAACTTTATCTACACTCTCAAGTGAGAGTTCTTTACTAGGTGCAGATTGCTCAACTAACTGCTTTACTATCTGCCTCCACTTTTATCATCAGTCTGCTCAAGTTTACTCTCTCTCTCTCTCTCTCTCTCTCTCTATCTGTCTCTGTCTGAAAAACACTTTCGTCTTCTATGTTTTGTGTGCTTCCTCTGAGTTCGTTGAACTCGTTGACCCAAATTTCCATCGTGCAAATGAATTATAGCGAATCGAATCGCGTCACAGCGACAACAACAAACAAAATTCATATTTAACATATTTAAAAATAATTCCAGGACTCTTTTAATTACTCAATGTACTAAAATACTTAGCTTTCTAACGAAAAATGCTTTCAACTCGCAACAAGTTGTATTTTGGGCCACGCTGACGTATACTTAATATCAAAACAAGATCATTAAATTCGCCAATTCGAATTAAAAAGTATTTATTCAAGCAAAGTAAATATGAAATAGAAACAAATGCGTAACAAATGACTATGTTGGAGAGGGGGGAAGGGGAGGGTGGAGCGAGTGGGTGGGCAGCAGCTAGAGAAAAACGAGCGACAAGTCGGCAAATCTAAACACGTTGCACACGAAGCCAACGCACGAAAGTAAAAGCAACAACTACAACAACTACAGCAACTACAACAACTACAGCAACTACAACAACTACAACAACTACAGCAACTACAACAACTACAACAACAAGCACAATAGAAACATTGTTGTTGGAAAATCTAGGCCATGGACTTGTGCGGTCGTTGAACTTGTCGAACGTGGCCGTTGCCTGCTCACAGATAGCAGCCAAATTAAATGAGGCGGGGTGGGGGGAGTGTGGGCAAGGGGAGGAGTGCAGGGAGAATAAAAGTGGGTGAAAATAATTTCGCTTTCAATTGATAGCCAGCGAATCGTGAGAGAGGCGTTCTCGCCCGTTACCACCATATTCTCGAATTATTCGCAAATATTGCTCATACGCCTCCAATGCTCAAATATTTTCATGCACACATGTGTGCTGTGTGTGTGCTGTGTGTGCTGTGTGTGTGTGGATAGAGAACCAAGCAAAAATGCTCGCAACAACAAGTATTTAGGGCATTTTTTGACATTTGCGACATTCACATATAAATATATATATTTTGTACATTTTTTTGCCATTTGTTGCCATTTTTTGCCATTTGGATTGGTGACCGTTCGCTTTTTGCACGGAGGCAGAAACGCTCGACTGACTCTCTGTGTGTGTATTAGATAATGGCAAAGGCACCCGTTAGCAAATATAATAAAAATTCATTTGATTTGAGTTTATTTTTATGCGATAATCAAAAATGTAGTCTAAGTTCCGTCCCTAAAAAACCTCTTCAGGCCGAAAAGATATTGGTTGATCAACAACAATTTGCTTTTATCTTTTATTTTTTTTTAATATAAACTGAAAACATTCCAAAAAATTAAAAAATCCCAAAAAATCTAAAAATAATAATTAAAGCTATAAATTAAATGAATAAAGTTGAATGATTAAATAGGAATTCTTGATTACAAAAATAGAATTAAATAAACAAAAAGCTTAAAAAAACTGGTCAATTTCAAATGTAAAATTGCCAACTATTTTTCCTCTCTATTTATTTGATTTTATGTGGACTAAGAACTGAAATTTAATAAAAGTTATTAAAAAACTCAATTTTTAAATCGATTTTAAAATTAAAATTAAAGTTACAAATTAAATAATGCATTAAAAATTGAGGTTAAAATAATTCTGAGTCTATTGAAATGTAAAATATTGCAACATTTATTGCCAGAATTGGGTAAATCCAAAAAAGAACACAATTTGTTATATATTATTTTATGAGGACAATTCAAAATACGTGTTTCAAAAACCAAGTTATTTTTTTTCCTTGTGCACTTAAATAGAGGCATAAATAATGGAAAAACAAATGAATCAGATCAAAAAGTGGTAAAGATTAATAGCTAAAAATATGGAAAGTTAAAAGTAAAGAAGAGAGGGAAAAGAGAGAGAGAGAGAGAGAGAAAGAGAGATATTAGCAAAAGCTAAACGACAAATTCTAATTTGTCCAAAAACTTGAGACTCAAAATTTGCAAAGATAAGATTTGATAAGAGAAGTGAACCAACTAATCGTGGAACTTTAGATGACTTCATGCACACTTCAAAGTGTGCCCAGAGAGAGAGAGAGAGAGAGAGAGTGAGGGAGAGAGGGAGAGAGAGAGAGACAGAGACAGAGTTCAGGCTCAACAGCAAACAAGTCGAAATCCAAATTCAATCCACAAAAGGCTTTTCCAATAATTGCCAAGTTTAAATCGTTCACCTTCAACGGACACAAAGTGCTTCAGCCCTGCCCCTTTCCCCCTGCCACGCAACGCAAACGTGCCTTCGTTCTCCCTAACTGCCCCCTCTCGCTCGTCCCCCCCCCCCACCAACCCACTCTGCCTCTCGCACGCACTATCAAAAGCTCTCTCGTTTTTGGGGCTCTATGCGCCATGGCTTTGGCCTTGGAATCGGGTTTGCCTCCGCCTCGTTCATTGACCCCAAATTCAGTCTGTCTTTCGCATTGCGCTCATATCTGCTGTGTGTGTGTGTGTGCAAGTGTGTGTGTGTGTGTGTGTGCGATTGTGTGTTTATTTCTATTATCAGCAAAGTCGATGTGTGCGGCGATATGAATCCCCCCGTTCTATGTGTATAAAAATATATATAAATATATATATATATATGTCTGTCTGTCCGTCCGTTTGTCGCATGACCTAATAAAATTTGCCTGCTGTGACTGCTGCTGCCGCTGCTGCTGCTGCTGCTTACGCGTTTAGCGCTATCAATTGTGGCAGCCGCAATAGATTTTCAGCTGGTCACAGGGCGTATACACAACACAGAACAACACTGCTGAGTGTGTGTGTGTGTGTGTGTGTGTGTGTGCAACTAATTGCTTTGATTTGTGCCTATGAATGTGCAGTGAAACGTATTCATAAATCGAAGACAGCTGAATGCAGAAATGCACATTGCTCATACGCAGCGTGTGACTCGACCAAAAGTCATTTTCAATTTCCAATTGCAGTCAGTTAAATGCCAATGGCCGACCTTCAATTTGTTGTCCCCAGTCACTAGTCGGGAAATGAATAGCCCAACTGAGAACCTTTCCTTTCAGCGTCTCTAATTATTTTTAACAATCTTCTCTTTTAATTTCAGGTAAGTGATTCGAGCTGCTTTTACCCAACAGCATTTCCCAGCTGGCAGCCAAGCGTAAGTAAAATAATTCGAATTGACTCAACACAAACTCAACTTACAACGGCGAATGTCATCCGAGGTTCTTCACCTGCTGCCAGCTGGCGACCTTGCTCAAAAGCACAGCGAACAGCAACAGAAACTGAAACTGAGTCAAATAACTCAGGCAAATCAAATGGCTCTCTATGACAATGTGTGTTGCAAGCTGCTGAGGCCTACACAAATTGCATCTTTTTTTTTTTGATTTGCAATTGAATTCAAGAAATCAAGTCAAGTGCTCAAAGAGAGCTCAACTGAGAATGGAGAATGGAGAACTGAGCACTGAGCAGTGAGCAGTGAGTATAGAGAACTGCACTCTGTCGTTCTATGCAATAAATAAATTCAACATAATTTTTCTTAATGTCATTGTGTGTGTGTGTGTGTGTGTGTGTGTGTGTGTGTGTGTTGCGCCGTTGTCGTCGTCTGCTAAGCAAAACGGCAAAAACTAAACCGAAAGTTGAATGCACGGGCAGCATTGTAAAGCAATAACCTCGATCTAAATTTACACACAGATACGCAAGTATCACACACACACACACACACACACACTCACACACACACACTCACACACACAAACATATACAGTCAAGCGGCTCAGCTGCAGCCAAGTTGTATAGTTCTGAACTTGCACTCGAATTGTTGTGTGTTGCTCGCACACACACACACACACACACACACACACAGTCGCACACACTCACACACACACACACACACACACACACACACACACACACACACACAGAAGCACTCTCCATTTGAGTTGAGCTTTTAAAAGGCTGTTGCGTGACACGTTTTTCTTTTATGCGAGCGGAAATTACAATGGCGCTCAGGTTGCCAGTCGTCTTTATTTTGATTGTTGTTGTTTTGTGTGACTCCAGCAACTGTAAAATGCATTTGCTCCTGCATAACTAGCAACATAATAACGGGATTCCATTACGCCCTACATTTCGCACATTCACATTCTTAACATTTCGCGATTCCACTAAGAGTCTCAGTTGTCGTTGACGTGTGACTGGCAAAATGACAGTTTGACTTCAATAAAACAGCTGATCGATTTTCAACTTGACTAATAACACAATTAATTGTAATATAAGAGATAAATAGGGAATAAATTTAAAAATTAAAAGGACTTCATTTCTATTTTGTTTTAGCATTAAGCTATAGTAAATTATAAGAAATACATTTTAATAATTTTATTAGAATTGTAGTTGAAAGAACAAAAAACAAGAAATACTCGTGGGGAATTTATAACATTCGCAACATAATTTGCGAATGTTCAACGTACAGAATGTTGTCTACTCAATGGGAAATGTTGCTAGTGGAATCAGAGAGATTTAGATTAAGAAAGCTAAACATATTCCTAGCTGTACATAGGAATATATATTTAAGATTCCTAAATGGAATGCCAGTATCAATATTATTTTCCCCTAAAATCTATAAATTTGCAACAAATTTTGCTTTAATTAATTAAGCAATAAGAAATGAACTTTCAATATTTCTGGCAAATGCATCATAATTAAATTGAACGACATTAAATACTGCAAATGGCAACAACTGCAATTAATCGAATAATTCACTATTCCTGCAACTAACAAATTGGAATGCATGCAATAAATAAGAATAAATAAGAATAAAGAGACAGATTCGCTTTTGCACAATATCAGAAAACAGAATCACATTTTTAGAGGTTATTGCGAAGCGGGTCAATTCAGTTCATTCGCCCGCCTCCGTTGGGCGCCATATTGTAAACTGCACGTGACCTCGTTGTTGCATGCAGCGCAGCAGGCCTGTTTGTTACACATATATATATATATATATATATATATATATATACTCTTGTAGTTGTCGTCAAATGAATGTGTTCTTTTGTGTGTGTGTGTGCACTTTATGCACATTTTTTTCTAGTCAGAGAGCAAATTGAAGTCGACAAACGTTCATGAACTCAATTCGGGTTTTCCTTCAAACGTGCAATGAATGACGTCAAAGAGCAACTGTAAATTTCGTATGTTCAATTGCGCTGCGCAGAGCTTTTCGGCTGCCACTAAGCACTTGCAACATAGTTTGTTGCTAAGCAAACTGCAAATCGAAGCAGATTTTCCACTTGCGTTGCATTAAATTGTATTTTCTTTCAATAAATGCATTTTTGTGTGTAATTAACAATAATCGGAACGCTTGAAATGGAACACAACAGCATGTTGCATACTTTTTGGCATGCGGAATTTTTCAAATAAAAACTGCCACAAGCTAGTGGCGACATCTATTGGCAACAACTGAAGCTACACACTAAGCTGTTAAAGGGATAAGTGTTATGTTAAGGGATTTATTAATTGACTAATCCTACTAGTCTTGACATATTCGAATAGGTTTATTAAATGAAATTCTAGTCTTGTCAGATCGGTAACTCAGTTCAGTCAAATGCATGCCTTAATACTGAAATTGATATACAATAAACAAGTTTTTGCATACTCAATAATGCACATCTCGAACTTAAAGCACCATCTAGCGGCAGCTGACGGCAGCTCAAAGTGCCTGGTATTAGTTGCGCACATTGGTCGCTGGTAGCGCCACAGTTCTTTTCGTTATGTTGACACAAAAAGCATTTTCGTTAAGCTTTCCGCAACGCGCGAGGAATTATTTAAACCAATAATCTTAAATTTAATTGAATTCCTATTTATATTTCAATCTGCAATTAATGGTTATTAAGCTGGTAATAAAATATCTATGTTTGGTTGGTCTATTAATGAGAAATGTTTATTTTTAATTTCTATGCTTTTTATATTCAAAAAGTCTGGTTTTGTTTCTGAGCGAACTAGTTTGCCAGTTCAAACTGGAAAACAATAAATACTACAATAATGTCTTTCACATAATATAGTATTAATGTACAAATTTATATAGTTCTACTGGTGCATACCAGTTCGCAGTATTATTTCCACTTTTTGTAGTTGCAAATAGAACGCACTTCATCGACATGTGCACAATCAGACAATTTCAAAACTATTGCGCAGTTCCATGCCAGATCGAACCTTCGCCCTGGCATTATTCCTTATGGGCCACCCTCAACAAAGCCCATCTGCAATTGAAATTGCCCTTAGATTTTGATAAGCGTAATGAAATCCATCCAACTTTAGTTTATGCGCATTGCAAATTTAGCGAGCCCTTTTTCAATACACTCCACTCCCTCTCTCACTCTCTCCCTCTCTCCTCGTCTCTCTCTTTGCGTTTGGTACCTTCCTGCGTTCGGTTCTTTTGCTTGGTAGCTTTTCTCCTCTGACTGCTTTCAAGGTTGTTCGGACATTGACATTTTCATTATTTTTTTTGGACAAGAACCGAAAAAAAAACAGTTTGCTTTTTGTTGGGTTTTTTTTCTTACATTTTTTTTTGTTTGTTTTTTTTTTGTGCGTTTGTGTGCGTTTCTCCATCTTCGCTCTTTGATTTTGTATGGTTTTTTGCGATTTTTTTTCTTTCTGTTTTTTGTATTTTTTGGTTTTGGTTTTGGTTTTGTTTTGTTTCCTTTATAATGCCCGCATAAAATTTAACTAAAAGATGTTAAGTGACAGGGCGCTGAAAAGTGGTTTTATCGCCGCGCCCCGCCCCGCCTCGTCTTGGTTCTCCTTTCGTTTCATTTCTCTTTCTTTTGTGGGCCCCGTTGGCCGGCTGACTCCCAAAATGGCGGCAAATGTGCCGCGTGCCACGTAACCAGCCGCCGGCCAGTCCCCAAACCCACACAAATTAAGCCAGGCAACAATCGAGCAATCAGCATTTCCAACACGTTCAACACGCCCAACGGGGGCAGCCCTTGGCTTTGAATACTACTTAGATACACAGCTACATAGATACATAGATTGTAGGTAGATTCTTTCTAACCAACCGAAGTTCAAGTTCATTTAACGTATTTTAAATTCCGACTCCGTTGTGCATACATCATTTAACTGCCTTTTCTGTTATTGTTTTTGTTTTTGCACCTACTTGAGGCAACTATGTAACTGGCACTTGCGTATGCCCCGCACGGCTTTGAAGATATGGCCAAAACGAGAGCTTAACCCTACACTCAGCAAAAAAAAATTGAAATGAAAATCGCCTTAAAAAGAAAGTTTAATTTTAAGTTTAGATTACATTTTATAAACCCTGCAAAAAGTCCGTTTGCGAAGTCTAAAAATACCAATCTTTAATAATAATATAAAATCTAATATAAGAAATCTTCAATTTAAAAGTTTTGCATTGAAAAAACTATCTTTTTTTTTAGCAAATTCAATTATAAATTGCATAAATTAAATTATAGAAATTCACTCTGGATAATATGGTGACTAACCACTGATGCCAAAGTATTGGGGATTTACTAAAATTCAGGGCAATTTTTATGAGTGTAGAGAATATATATAGCTATATATATATATATATATATATATATATATATATATATATATCGAAGGCAACTGAGCCGTGACTTGGCCAAAAGCTAGCTGAACTCGCCAAATAGTCAGCTCGTGAGCAGTCAGCAAACCGAGCAATTGCTTTGTGACTTTGCAAAAAAAATAAGACACAAAGAGAGAGAGAGAGAGAGAGAGAAAGAGAGAGAGAGAAGGGTGACCAGACCAACAAATACCCTGTATATATTATTATATTATTTTATATATTATATTTGTATTTTAATTTAAAAGTAAACTTACCAAAACCATATCAAATAAGTATTGCAAACAATAACTGCACTCGTTTGTCTATTAGCGATTTCCGATTGCCGAAGAGACTTTGAAGATATTCTAAGTTTATTTGCTTAATACTAATACACCCCTGCAACCCCGCTCTGTGCAGGGCATCAATGCGCAAAAATAAATATACTTTAAGGTTCTCGAAAGCACATTTAATAGGCTTTGGCATTAGAACTCCAACTCCAACTCCAACTCCAACTCCAACTTGAACTTGAATCCGCCAATGACATCAGCAACATTAGCTGAGCCTACCATTATTTCATTTATTATTTTTAATTTCATTATTCGTGAGCCTTTTAAGACTAACAACAGACATCATTATTAGCATAATTGCAACTATTAAGCATTCTCCGCTTTACGACCAGATACATTATAGCGTATTATAATTATGATCTACGTATATATATATATATATATATATATATATATATATCTGCTGAGAACTTTGGTACATTCCAAGTTGAAATTTCTATTCACTTTAAGTCGAGTCGATTTCATTTCAACAGCTTCAAAAAAAGGAATAAAACCGACGAATTCCAAAACGCATTTCAGCCTCAATCTTCGTGTCCATTAACCCATTTTTATTACCCGAAATGAGCTGGCCAAAAGCAGGCCATGGCCACAGCACATGAGTTACATAAAAGCGGTCCGACAGGAAAGAGACAGAGAGAGGGGAGAGTGGGGAGTGGAGAGAGAAAGAAAGCCAGCGAGTCACAAAAAGAAAGTAGCCGAGAAAGGCAGCGAATAGGAACAGCGTAGCATGTTACAACATCGACTTTTGATTTCAGAACCAACCGAGGGGCAACAACAACAACAACAACAATGGAAAGAAAACTATTTTCGTTTATTATTTGTTATTGTTGTTCACCTCGTATGCGGGTTGGCAGTGGAATCGGTGGAATGCGGTGCCTAGTGGAATGCTTACAGCCTATTATTGTTCCAGATTAGAGCAGCTTTAGCTTCTTCCCGTATTCCCGTATTTCACTATTCCCGTATTCCATTCCAGTTTCGGTTTCAGTTTCGATTTTAGTCGCATCTTGTTTTTTTTTTTTTTTTTTTTTCGTTCGTTTTGGACGATGCGTAAATCTCGAGATCGAAATATGTGCGTTGTTCATTCGCACATTCTAATAACTATAGTTATGGGCAGCATCGGATCGGATCGCATACATACAACCAATTAACTTGGCCGACCTTCGGTGCGTGCTTTGACCCATGTCTTTTGAAGACTTGGGCATTGTTTTGATCAAAATGTTGATGGCTCAGAAAATATATATAAAAAAAAAGCAGATTGTATTTGGTGTTTGTTGAACAAGTTAGACAACAGTTGCTGCTTAGAATGGCCAAAAAAAAAAAAAAACTGTTGTTGATTAATGAAAGCCAAATAGTGAACCGGTTTCCCCACAACATAAGATCATCAAATATAAACAGCTCAGGCATCACAATTGTCTTAGCACTCCCCCCTCCACCCTCCACAAATTAAAAATAAAAATTAAAAAATAAATAATAAAACCCCCAACACGCATTCTAATTTCCTAATGATGTTGAAAATTTCACACCCGCGCCAAAAGAAAACCAAACCAAACCAAACCAAACAAAGCAAAACCAGGCAACGCAGGGCAGGGCAGGGCAGGGCAGGGCAAGGCAATCATAAGCTAATCCCATACAATGAATTTCCCCCTTTCCCCTTTTCCCATTCCCGCAAACTACACCACACGCATTAGAATGTATTTTTGTAAAGTTTATTCTTTGCTGTTGTTTTGTTGTTGTTGTTCTTATTGTTTTCTATTTATTGCCTTGTGCCTTTTATTTTACGTTTTGCGTTTTACTACGCTCCCCGATCGAGCGACCGACCGACCAAGCGACCAAGCGACGCATAGACGAAACCAAGCCTCTCTCCTCAGCTCATTTCCAATTCGTTCTAGTTTCTGTAGAAGAGAGAGAGAGAGAGAGAGAGCGCGCGAGAGAGCGCAAGAGCTCTCCTATTATCTACTCTCCCTCGGCGTGTGTGTGAATGTGTGTGTGCGCCTGTGTTCAGCCCGGCTGCCTCGGATCGCTGCGCTGCGCTGTGCTGCGCTGCGCTGTGCTGCGCTGCGCTGTGCTGTTGTTCCCATTGTGCGTGTGCGTAGCAAGTTTACTGACCTTGAACTTCGAAATAATTTTTTTTTTTTTTTTTTTTATTGTGCGTTGTGTGCTGTGTGCTGTGCGCTGCTGCGTGTGTGTACCCGAAAATGAGAGCATCGAAGGCACATAAATTTTGAATAGAACAACACCAAAACACCAACACATACACAAACATACGCTATAAAAATATACATGTTTTTATTGCTGTACATTTATACCCTGTGCATGCAAATGTGTGTGGTGTAACAGGAAAATAAGACAAGAAACCAAACTAAGAATTCATGCTGCATATCTGTTGTGATAAGTATTTGTAGACTTCCACGTAGATCCTTTGAATATTCAGATTTAAACTTTAATAATACATCGAAAATATTTATTCCGAATAATATTCGAAGCACAAACGCAACTGTTTTTCAATACCCTATCGGAAAACTTTCTAAAAAGAACTGTGAAAAAATAATTCCAAAACGTTTACAAAGAACTGTTTTCAAAGGTGTCTTTATCATATTCGTCAGTTTAAGAATAAGTTTTTTTACAAGTTTTTAGAAGATTCTTAAAAAAAAAGAAAGAAATTAAAAATAAAAAAACAAATTTATTCATTCATAAAAATCATAATGTTATTTTTTTTAACTAGTTGCAGGAAACCCATTAAATTGTAGAAAAATAAGTAGAAGAAAATAACAGAAAATATTAAAGTAAATTTTTGTTGCCAAAGAAATGAAAAAAGATGAATATTTTCCTGTTTAAAAAACACTTTCTTCACAACGTGTTGGTTCTATTTGTTTTCGAAGAAACTATGAAAAATGAAGAAAATTAACGAAAAAAAAAGCATTTACTTTTTAAATGTGCAGCTATAATTATTTATCAATTAAAGTTGAAATTGTGTTTCCTTTATTGGCAATAATTTATTGTATATTCCTCCCACATGCCCTGATTACAGGGTATACCCAAGTCGCACATTCTATGCAAATGCTGATAGATATTTGGATTTGCCTTAGGTTCTAACCCCTGACCACGTCTAAAAACCATATATGATGGATATACCTATGTAAACACGAACATATAGATATGGATATAGATACAGATATAGATACAGATATAGATATAGATATAGATATAGATATAGATATAGATATAGATATAGATATAGATATAGATATAGATATAGATATAGATATAGATATAGATATAGATATAGATATAGATATAGATATAGATATAGATATAGATATAGATATAGATATAGATATAGATATAGATATAGATATAGATATAGATATAGATATAGATATAGATAAAGTCGTCGCGTGTTGCCCCCGCTGCGCAGTGCGCTGGAGTTCAACGTAGTTCGGTTGGGAATAACCTTCGCTGGATCGCATAGATAAAGATATTTGGCTATAATAGAGTGTCATACTTGGCCAAAACTTGTTTGGCGTTCAGTTCACGTGCGCTTCAATGATAAGATAAGCATTTCCGACCGTTTACCTGCCAACTGCCAACTGCCAACTGGCTCTGAACTCTGACAAGGGCTTTTTGCGCATTTTACGCACTGAAGCCGATGTCGCAACAAATTTTAATTAGCCCTTCGAAAGAACCCCCCGTTGGGTATAGTAAGTTATACGGCTCAATATCGAAATCCACTCGAAACTAGTCGGGCACAGCTCGCTTAGAAGTGTTCTACACACCTGACCCAAACACTTATCGCTCTCCGTTTTCGTAGCTGTTTCCACTCCACACTCCGCACTCCTCTCGCGTTATCACACTTCCTCTGACTGGGTCTGTCCCAATCCTGTTCCTATGTGGAACAGGTACCATAAAACCGGACTATAAACCCAGCCGAATGACAGTTCATTCATCAAGCGACCCTTTCCCCATCTCCCTCCCTCTTCCTCTTCCTCTCTGTCTCCGTCTCTCTTGTGTCTGTTGTGTCTGCTGTGTCTCTTGTCGCTTGTCCCCTCGCCAGAAGAACCATAACCTAACACACAAGTCACACACAATCCGCATCATGTAGCAATCCAATTGGTAACGAAATAGAACGGTATCCGCTGTTGCCCTTGAGGCAAGAACATGTTGCACAGACAACAACAATAACAAGAACCAGAACGGGTACCTGGAAAATTAATGAATCTGTCCAGGCACAGTTTGCCATCCCATCAAGTTTTGAGCGGCATATTAAATGAGTTTCACACAAATGGCCCAAAATTGCTTACGTCAACTATCATCATCATTATGATGATGATCATCATCATCATCATTATCATTATCTTCATACTTGTAATATTGTAATGTTTAAGGTTTGTTTCCTGCCCAGCAGTAGAAACATTATTTTTAAGGTCTTCTTTTAATAAACAACAAAAGTAATAAAAATTAAACTATTGCTAATTTGGGGCCCAGTAATATTTCCATTTGTCAACACTTCCGCACAACTCATATCTATATATATATATATATATATATAAAGTATTGTAAATAACAAATAAATAAGTTATTAATGATTAATTGAAGGTGATCAAATTGCTCAAATGCAGCATGCAGAAAATGTATTCTTTGATCTTAAAAGTATGCAAATCTTATCAGCATCTTCAGCTAAGATCTTTATTTATTTATTTATTTTTATTATTTATTTATTTTTTATTTTTATTTAATTTGCAGCTTTAGTTTCATTATTCATTACTTTTTGACTTTCATTTTAAATTTGTATTTTTACAAACCTTTTCATAAATTGGTTTACTGTTTTTTTAATCAATAAATACTTGTTTAAGTAAAAGTGTTTTTGAAACTATAACAACTAGACAACTATAAAATTTTAATTGATATATTAAATATTAAATATTTTATTTTTTTTTTTAATTTCAAGTTTTAATGCAAGAATTTTGTTTTAGAAACTACAACAACTAGACAAGTAAAAGATCTTAATTGATATATTAAATATTCAATATTTAATTTTATATGTTTTTAATTTCAAATTTTAATGCAAGTATTTTGTTGGGGGTTCCTTTAGTCCTTTTAGTGGGCTCGCTGGCCCCATTCGCATATCGCTATGACCCGGAAACCAACTTAGGACAACTTAGGTCTATTCCGAGATCCGAGTTGCACTTTAAATAAATAAAGATTTTCTCTGCTATACATTTTTGCTGGAACCATGTTAAAACAAACATCAATTTGTTAAATAATAAGTAAGAAGTTTATTTTTTTGGCAATTCGCAATTCTTTTATTGTGAGTTTTGCACTGGGCCAAAGTGTAAAATGCTCGGGCAGCAAGCCGAGCGAGCCAGCCACAAAGCTGGAATGACAAAGTGTCATTCACTCTGCGCCATGGAAAACAACCGTTCAAAAAGTGCCAAAAAGAAAATGGCGATCCGCGATCCGAACGTGAAAGAAAAAAGAAAAAGTATTGCAAAAAAAAAAACACTCGCAGGCAAAAAAATAAATAAATAAAAAAAACAACAGCAAGTCAAAAGGGAACTCATGCTGAAATAGTAAAAAAAAAAAGAGAAAGAACATTCGACGGGGGGAGGGGGAGATAAGGGAACTGGGTTCTTAGTGTCGACGCCACGAATCTAGGTTATTACGCCGAAAATAATTATATACACCACGCCGGGGGTGCCGGGGGCTGGCGGGGTCTGCGGCTCCACTCGCAACTCATGCAAATATGTATGTACAGCGAAATCGCCGCTCCCTCCTCGACGGCCCAACACTGATCTTACATACACTTGGCCAAAAGCGCGGCAGAAGTCTGTCGGCCACCTCGTCCCGCCGTCGTAAGACAACCATTGCGTTTCTAGCGCGTTTTGGCCAGAATGTGCCACATACGTATTCAAACGGCTCACGCGTGTCTCAAGTTCATTGCCAAATACACATATATACACATATACATATCCACATATGTATAATCCACATACATATTTATCTTTTGCGCCATTAACAACACCAGCCTCGTCAAATTGTTGCACTGCTCGACGAGCAGCTACCCTGGTTTATGGTTCTTACATTTCTTGTTATATGTAAAAAGGCTTTTTGATTTATCTCTGAAATATCTCCACTTTTCTCTGTCGCCCTTCTCCCCTCCCTTTCGCTGTCTCTGTTCTTAACTTTTTATTTTCTTTATATTACTACTAAATCAGAACTGATTGGTTTTTTCCGGGTTTCCCTAATCCATTTTATGTTTTACATTTTATTTTATTTGTTAGATTTTAAATTGGAGTTTTTTTTTTTGTTTTTAATTTTTTCTTAACTATTCAATTTAATTTTTTTTTATTGTTATTTTATTTTATTTAATATAATCGTATTTTTATTGCATTTTTATTTGTAAATTTATTTTTTAATTCATAATCTTTCCAGCTTTGGGGACTGTATTTGTTATATATTAAATAAATAATTAAAATAAAATGAAATATAATTTGAGACAATTTTAAAATTGAAAAATATATAAATTAAATACATTTTTTGTGCCTTTTTCTTTTGAGCTGTCCTCAAAGTATCTGCAAGTCGAATACTTTCATATTAAGTATTTTTATTGGTTTTCTTTTTCTTTTTCTTTTTGGGTTTTCGCTTTTTTGGCATTTAATTGTTGGTGTTGCTTGGCTTGCTTTGTGGCGTGTAATTTGGTCTCGGCATTTTTGGCCAACAAGCAGAACTCTTCGCCAGAAAGTGCTGAACCTGTTCCAAGCCACTGTTTGACTGACTGACTGACCGAGAGCTGAAACCGAACCGAACCGATTGTTGATTATGCACAAAACTGTGTAGGCTTCTTGCTTTGATCCACATACGTGGATTTATATATATATATATAAATATATAAGTTCTATATTTGCAAAATTAGCTTTCACTTGTCCAGCGATGAGCTCTAACTAAAATTAAAATCAAATTTCCTGTTTTCTTGTGGATATAAAAAATACTGAATATTTATGCCATCCATTTGAAGTTTCTCCTGTTTGACTTATAAAAAAATAAAAGTAAATACTAAAACTAAGAAGTTATCAACATCAACAATAAATGTTGTTGATTTATTCTTATTATTCTTATTTTATTTTGTTCACTTATCGAATGTGCACAAAAACAGTCCACATTTTTTAACAAAGATTTTAAGGTATTCAAAACTTTTATTTATCTTACATTTTATTTTGCTTTTCATTGTTGTTATTATTATATTTTATTTATGCTGCATTTTTTCCTTCTTTTTTTTAATTTTTGACTATTGAATAAATAAACAAAATGAATGCAACGAATGACAACAAACACGGCTCATGAATTCACATGCAACAGCCCATGGCTCCACTTCAGCTCACTCTCTCTCTCTCTCTCTCTCTGTGTCTCGCTGTCTCTGTCTCTGTCTCTGTTTGCACTGTCTTGAACTGTATCCGCAGCCTCAGCGCGATCATTGCACTTTGCGTCTCGGTCTCGCTGCATGTTGCAAATTGCTTGCTAAAAACCAGTTTCACAATTGCACTCCGATCAGAAACCGAAACCAGCCGAGCCGAGCCGAGCCGAGCTGAGCCGAGCCGAATCGAGTCGTGCGGCGTCTGTTGCAAGTTGCATGGCCGCATCGATTGTCGCACTGGTCGGTCAATGGTTCTCTGGTTCATTGCCATCGCGCTGGGGGTAACCAACCCAGCTGAGTCGAAATCGGAGGAAATGCCAACCAACACCGACTAAATCGACCACTTCTGCAGCGTCATTGTAGACGCGATCGCTGCTGCTGCTGCTGCTGCTGCTGCTTTTGTCGTTGTTAACTGAAGCAAGGACGTCATGTGTGTTGCTGTTGTTGTTATTGTTGTTGTAGTTGTTCATGTTTTTGCTGTGCTGTGCCACTCACTCGCAACTGGCAACTGATAGATCAAGATAAATACTTCACGGGTTGGTTTGTCCGCTTGCCGCTTGCCGCTTGCCGCTTGGTTCGTTGACTTACAAATGGTTGGCTACACAGATTTGGTTGGGGAAACAAAAGGCCAAACAGTTGTGGGTTGATCAGCAATGGTCACCAATTGATGGGCAGTCAAATGATCGCTGATTTATCGATTGAGCACTGAATCTACTTGCTGTTGCCGTCTGCCCCACACATTCTGTTCCATGACTCAAATAAACATTCGTCAAATCGCAACAAAAATGGGATCGAAATTTCATATTTTCCACTGCAATTCGAGGGCATTTCTCATCGTGCACAGTTTGCTGCTGTTCTGGTTCTGGTTCTGGTTCTGGTCACGATTGTATTGTATAATCGTGCCACAATCCATGTGCATATTTGTGCAATGCAAAAAGTATCTTTCGGATGCATTCGTCAGCGTTTCACACACTCGTCAAAAGAGCAACAGCAACAACAAACAACAACAACAAACAATCACTGACAAATGAAATTTCACAAACACAAACACAAACAGACACAGAAGAGTCAGAGGCAATTGACCGCTTGGCAAATACAAATCCTGATGACATTCACCCCGTTACGAGCGAAGAGCAAACAAACAGCGACAGAGACAGCAACACAACAACAGCATGAGAAACATGTGCAAAATCACAAAAGCGACCGAGTTAATAAAAAACAGACAGCGCCGAGTGCAGCAAGCAGCCAGCGGCCAGCAAACAACAGTGCAGCTTAACAGTGACGCAACAAGCAAGGGGGGATTCCAATCAGCAAAAAAATACAAAAAAAAAATATTTCAATTCTTTTACTAATAATAAATAAAAAAATATATATTTATATATGCATTGGTAGATGATATAAATATATGCATAAAAATGTTTGTGCGAGCATTTTTTATTGTTAACGGAGCAAAGTAGATGCGCTGATTTATTAACAGCAGAAACTCTTTTTAAAAATAAAAAACAATTGAATAAAATTAACTATTTTTGGCATAATAAATAGAAGTTTGTTTTGACAAACAACTTGCTTAAACAGAGTATTATTCGAGTATTATTAATGACTTACTTATGTGATTTGCTGCTTCGTTCAGTTTATCTTTAAAAGTCCAAGACCAAAAAATGATGAAATTTTCATTTGTAGTTTAATTGAAAATAATAAAAATATTTAAAAAAAAATTATGTAAACAACACTTTTAAGCGTTCTCTGCTCCATTTTGCCAGCAAGTTTCCATTGATCACTTTGAATTAGAAGTTTCACAATAGAATTGGGAAAATAGTTTTCCGATCTTTGAACTTCAGCTAGTTGAATATGGCCAATTTGTTTTAGCCAAATGGGTGCAGTGGCCGTGACTGAGTTAAGAGTTTGACAAACATCATTTGTAGTTTTTCCCTCTTGCAACGCCACTGGTCCGCCTCAGGGCTGCCTGCCATCTATTTTCTTCTTTCTCTTTCTGCCTTTGGGTTTCATAATTTCACAATGTTGCAATTGTTTAGTGTTATTAGTGATTGTTACTTAAAATAAACTTGAAAATGCGCTGCTCTTTTTTCTCCATTATGTTGAAAAGATTTCAATGCAGTTGACCAGCAAAAGGCAGCAATATTTTTAGCAGTTAACAATTTCAAATTGGCTCTGGACTTGACTCCTCATAGAAGGCATATTCACTTTGTATTCATATGTGTCATCGTCTGATTGACTCCTTTTCTTTTGCCTGTGCATATCCCGAGACGCACCTCGAAAGCCGCCTCACAAATGCAGTTGCATCTGATTTCGAAAAATTAAAGCTAGAATATAAATTATGTGCTTGAAAGTAGCTGTTATTTAAAAGAAAAAATAAGCCAGAAAATTAGAAATTTGTCACATCTTTGACATCAAGGGTAATCCAACTTATTATTCTGAAAGTATATTTCTAAAATAGAAATATAAATAAATTTTTATAAATTTAAATTTTCATTTTAGAGTTAATTTTTCTAAAATGCATACAAAAATCCAACTAATTTCCAGTCGCTGAAAGTAGCTGTTATTTAAAAGAAAAAATAAGCCAGAAAATTAGAAAATTATCACGTCTTTGACATCAAGGGTAATCGAACTTATTATTCTGAAAATATATTTCTAAAATATAAATATAAATATAATTTTTTAAATTTCTCTTCCTAAAATCTGGGTTTTCATTTTAGAGTTAATTTTTCTAAAATGTTTACAAAATCCATCTAATTTCCAGTCGTTGAAAGTAGCTGTTATTTAAAAGTAAAAATAAGCCAGTATATTTTTTTTATGAAAGTAAAAGCTAAGTATTAAAATCCAAGTATTAATTCTAGAGTTAATTTTTTTTAAATGTATACAAAAATTCTCTAATTTCCAGTTTGTTTTTTAACTTTAGCTTTTTTATTTATGCTTTAAGATGTCACCAAAGCAAGCATTTTAGCTAGTTTGCAGACCCTTCGACAAATCAAATTTATTTGCCATTTTCTAAATTTCAGGAAATATTAAACAAAACAAAATTCTTTTTATTTGTACTTTGTATAAATATTTTCTAATATAAAAAAAAAAACAATTTTAAAAATAAAAAAAAAACCTTTCTAATTTGAAGATATTCTTTCGAAATTATTTCCAAAAAGAAAAAAACTTGCTAGTTTCAGGACGACAGCATCTTCACAACAATTTGGTGGTCTGAACATATTTTTGGTATTATATCTTATAATAAATTTTTTATTTAATTTGACGTGATAATTTTGTCATTAAGGTTTTTAGCCCCGCCATAAAAATAAATATATTTTTGATCTGTACAATAAATTTTAGCCGTATCTCTCTGAAGTTAATGAGTTGCTGAAGAGCTATCATCGCCGACAAGATAAGATTAAAATTGATGCAATTTTAACCTTTGGCGCTGCAATGATAAATTGACCAAACAATTTAACAAATAATTAACAATTTTCATAGAATAATTTCATTTAATTTGCCGTCCTATTGGAATGACTAATTCTGCTAGAAGGGAACTAAATGGAACTTTCGGCGAACCCGCCGATTTCAGTTCATTCTTGTTTTTGCCAACATTTTTAAGCGGCTTGAGCTAAATACCGTTAATTGACAGTGTTGAAAAGATTTGCAGTGCTTCGACTTTTGGCCAAATTGTTTTGTTTACGAAAGACAAAACCTAATCAAGAAGTCAAGCAACGAACCAACAAAGACTGAAAAACAAAAACAAAAACAAAAACAAAAACAAACATTTCATATGAGAAGCCAACAACAACCAGAAAAACAAGAACAAACAACGCATTACATAAGACCCAGGTTGGCTCCCCCCGCCCCAGCCCCACCCCTCTTCCCCAGCAGCTTTCTTCCGCTCAAAGGTAGACTAACAAAAAAAAAAAAAAAAAGTAGAAAGTCATTAAGTAAACAAGCGTCGCAAAAATCAGAGAAAAAAAAACATGAGAAGAAAAAAAACGAACCCCCGAAATAAAAAGAGAAAAAATCAAAAGTTGTAAACAAATATGAGCGTAAAAGAAAATGAAAATCCAGCGACTAGCATTGCATCAGTAGATGGAAAGACAAACAGGCCACTCCACTCCACTCCGGCCGACAGTCAGTCGTGTCAGTCGTGTCAGTTGTGGCAGACTGTCAGCGTCGTCAGATCTCACCGAGAACATTCAGTAGAATGTTTTCGACCCGAGCGCTGCCGCTGCCGCTGCCGCTGCCAGTGAACTTGTCCCAAATAAACAAAATTCCACTGGCCAAAGTCAGTTAGGTAATAGTGTTGTTGTTGTTGTTGTTGTTGCTGTTGCTGTTGCTGTTGCTGTTGCTGTTCTTCTTCTTCTTTGCTTTTTTCTTTTATTATTATATTTGTGTCTATTGCTCCACTCGTTCCACCAGCAGCCGCCATTTTCTTTGTTATTGTTAGCTATTATTGTGATGGATCTTATTCCTATTTATACCCATTAAAGCTGTGTCAAAGGGTATAATGATTCTTTGTTAGCAAAAGTGTGTAACAGCCAGGAGAAAGTATAAATTATATATATTCTTGATCCAGCCATGTCCGTCTGTATGAACAATAGATGGAATGGAGCCTTCTCGTTTTCCCCTCGCGGATCAGGTTTATTTCAATGAATGCAGAACTGTTGCGCAATTATCGATACAAATCGATTTCCGATTACAATAAAAGCCACCATTTAAAAAGCAGAGGCTTCTAACTGATATATAATAATACATTGCAATATAATTGAATTATTGCATCAAGATCGGATGAGAAACACCCAAGTTGTAGTCGAAAATATATATTTTCATATTGATCTTATGACAATCAGCAGGCGCAAGTATTTTTTAATAGTTTTTAATATTTATCTTGTTTATTTAGAATTATTTTTGTACTCTTTTTTAATATTTAATATTTATTTTAGCGGTTATTTTTAACATAATTTAATTGAATTTGTTACATTTTAAATAATAAATAAATTAATATTTCATAGCTGAATGCAGGGTATCTGGTAGTCGAGCATTCCTGCTGGATTATTTGTATTTGAGTGTACTTTGAAAGGTGTTGGGAATTTATTTTATTATTCTTTTTTCTCTTCGTGGTTTCAACTTGTGTTGTTTTCGCGGAAATTTGGAGTCAAAGCATTTCTGGGAGCTGATTGAGTCATTGTCGAGTCGACAACTCTGACAACTCCTGAGCTGAATGCTTAAATGTCGAACCTAATCCAGATGAGCTTAGAGAGAATCACTGGCAATTTTATGTTTAGAGCGTGCAACTGCCACAATCTGTGTCTGCGTATCTCTTGTATCTTCAACTTTCACTGCCACCCACGGCATTTGCATGACCTCCAAAAATCACAGCGCCAAACTTAGCAAGCAGTTAGTATTTGTTGTTGTTGTCGTTGTTGTTGTTGTTGTTGCTTTCCAGTCGTTGCACTCGCTCTATAAAGTTAATAAACTATAAATTACAGTGAGAAATGCCGAAAAAAAAATACAAATAAACAAAAACTTTCACAAAAAGACAACAACAAAATGATTGGGTGCATTGCTGTTGTTACTGCGCCAATTTCCCCCCCCCCCTTCCCCCAAGTGGCAGTGTGTGTGCAACACGTGGAAATTCCCAATTCCCGAGCCGATTTGGCAACTACTTTGCCAACAGGCAGCCAACAATTTCACTTTGCCTGGGTTAAAGTCCTGGCGTCTTGGTGTCAGTCAACTTTCATAGCTGTTGTTGTTGCAAGTTGTTGTTGCTGCTGTTGCTGTTGCTGCTAGTTGTTGTATCACTAGCATAGTTGCCCAACAAACAAACACTCGAATGCTCCACTGAATGCAGCTGAGTGCAGCGACCTGCGATCAGCACACTCGCCGCATACTGATTCATGCCCAGGCAGAGTCAGACCCTATACCCGGGACCCACCCCCCCCCCCTCCCTCTCTCTGTTTTTGACGTGGCAACGTCATCAGCTGTGACTCTGAATGTTGCCGCAGTTGTTGCAGTTGCATACCAGTTTCGACTGCTGCTGCTGCTGCTGCTGCTGCTGTTGCTTTGCGCTATTTTGCATGCCCGGCCCGGGCCATGCCACATGTGGTAGAAAGTGGCAATGGAGCCAGCGACTGACTGGCTGGTTAGTCGCCTCGTTGCCCGATTGCCCGGTTGCACGATTGCCTGGGTTGAGGTAGTAATGACCTCTCCTCGGCTGGGGTGCTTGACTTGTGCATTGCCCGTTTTCTGGCTGCAGCCACAAAGCGATCTTTGGCTCCGCCTCTCTTCTCCGTCTCCAATTGAAAGTGTATGCCAAATATTCAGCTCCAATCACACAAACTGCGCCTACTTAGCCCAAAGCCTTAATTGTTGTTGTTTCCTTTGGAATTGCCTTCCATTCGGGCCAATATGTTCAAGAACTTGACCACAACGAACGTATACTTAATAATAAATAATATTAGTAATAGAAATAATAAATAATAATAGTAATAATAATAATTGTGATAATAATAATAATAATAACAACAATAATAATAATAATAATAATGATAATTAATAGTATATTTAATAATAATAATAATAATAATTATAATAATAATAATAATGATAATAATATAAATAATAATAATTAAAATAATAATCATCATAATAATAATAATAATAATAATAATAATAATAATAATAATCATAATAATAATAATAATAATAATTATGATAATAATAATAATAATAATAATATTAAAAATAATAATATAAATAATAATATAAATAATAATAATAATATTAATAATAATAATATAAATAATAATAATAATAATAATAATTAATAGTACATTTAATCTATACTTAGTTCATTCCATACTTAAATTGTTAGTGGCTGGATATTTAAATGAATTACGACAAGTTTCTACTTTTTGGAAATTACCTTTAAATTCCTCCAACATCATATAAAATGTAAACAAATAAAAGAAATGTAATTAATTATTTTTTAGCTTTACAACAAGCATGTTGCCTAATTAGAGCTGATGAACAACTCGCTAAAATTAAATACAAACATCTTTTCTTTTTTCCTTGGTTTTCTGGAGTTTTCTGGACAGTTCCTGACTTTTCAACTGTCATTTAGACGGTTCTGCTCCCTGCTCATCTCGCAGCTTGCTTTTCACGATTGGCTTGATGAAAATTAGTGAATATAATTTTGCCTAAACTAATTTTAAATTGAGTCAGCTCATGTAAATACTATAAATAAATATATGTATAATAATATTAGTCTAATATAAAATAGTCTTCGAGGAGATATTCCCTCTAAATATGTTTTTATACGAACAAATTTATTGATATTTGTGTCCCAACTTGCTGCAAACATTTCTAGGGATCAGCCTTATATATCATGTAACCACTATTTATGTATACAAATTTATTTATTTGATCATTTATTAGTTCGTGTATTTGTAACTGGGCTCACTAATTTACCCGTATTTATTTTAATTTATTTTTCGCATCCAATAAACAGACTCCATTTTAGTTGATGCTTTCCTCATTACGCTCGTGAATGAATCTGTGTATTATGTTTATCCCGTTACCCATTGAGACATTTATATAATTATGCATATATAAATATGTCAGAGAAGAGTGAATTCTGCTGCAAGCGGCAAGCTGCAAGCAGCCAGGCCACAAATCATCTTTCTAGCTTATAAACTCTTCCTGTTTCGCAAATTGTGCGATTATTCTGGGCTCCGTCTCACGTCATCGTTTTGTTTGGCTTTGGCCTGACAGCCGCCCTCTAATTTAATCGGCCTAGAGGGGCGATCGGCCAGTTTACTCTCGCAACACCTGTGTGTATATGTTTCCCGCTCCACACACCCAGTTGGCTGTTGCCTGCTGTTGTCGTTGTTGTTGTTGTTGTTGGCTTTTTGGCCCAAACGTTCTATGGCCGCGTACGCGTACATTAAACCCAGCAGCAACTTCCTAGTGAGGAGGGCACTGGCTGGCGCTACGTTTAGCTGGCATTCATAAATTATGGCAGTGGCAGCAAACAAACATTCAGCAACAACAAACGAGACGAAAAATTATGCTAAGCGCGTACAAAGTTTGCTGCTGCTGCTGCTGTTGTTATTGTTGTTGTTGCTTTTGCTTTTGCCTTTGCCTTTGCCTTTGCCCACAACCGTCTTTCAAACAGGTTTCAAATTCCTTGCCTTTGCTCACCTGACAACGCTCAAGCGAGGCCCATAGAACAAAGCCAAAGCCAGCGAACCAATAAAAAAAAAACAACAACAGCAACAACAACAGCAACAACAACAAACACACACATTTTGGGTCTCCAACTCTACAGTTCTCCAGCTACAGCTCCAGCTACAGCTCCAGCTCCAACTCGAGCCCAGCTTTGGCTTACTAATTATTATGCTAAGCTTGATATGAGCAGCGAGAAAAGGGTTCATGCGAATTCAAAGAGCGAGAGAGAAAGAGAGAGAGAGCACAGGAGAAGCAGAAGAAGAAGCAGAAGCAGAAGCAGAATAAGAAACAGCAGCAGAATAAGAAGCAGCAGCAGAATAAAAGCTTGCGCTGACGCTTTGGCTTTGGCTGTGGCTGTGGCTGTGGCTCTGGCTTTGTTCTGCTGCTGCTGGCGCTGCTACTGCTGCTGCTGCTGCTGCTGCTGCTGCTGGGCTCTGCTGGCGTCAGTCGGCAGTCGACAGTGTTGCTCGGTCGCTTAATGGCGGTTAATGGAGGTCATTCACTTTCGCACGAATTGTAATTTTTGTGCTTTAAGTCAATTCAAGTTGCCAAGTCAGCGCTTGGGTTTCATCCTTTGCTCTCTCTCCCTCTCCCTCTATTCCTCTCTCTCTCTCTGTCACTCATATTGTATCGCATAATCTTATTATGCTGGGCCCAAAAAAAAATGGTGTTGTTGTTGTTTGTGTCGCTTTTGATTTTGGCTTTCGTTGTTTGTTATTTTAGTCGCTTTCCACACTCATTTTGCCAAAGATATCAATCTTGCAGCGAACTTCTCTTCCTCTTCCTCCTCTTCTGTCTCTGTCCCTGTCTCTGTCTCCGTCAGCTGTCCGTTCCCCTGTCCTCCTCAAGTGGCGAAAGTATCGCGCTTAAGAATGAACGAAAGAGATCAATGCAGTCAATCATTATTACGATACATATATGTAAGAATATATATATATATATATATATATATATATATATATATATATATATATATTTATATATTTATATATATTTTTATATAATTATAGGCAATGATAATGGTTAACGATAATCGCGTTTGAACTTATGCCTAATTGCGCTTCATCTGTCGATGCTCTTCAGTTATCGATACTCCACTGTTATCGATTACTTACTCGCAACTGTAACGGGGCAATGGAGACATATTTCATATATTATTGACAGACTCAATGCACTAATTGCTTAAGGGGAAAGGCAAATGCTAATTTAGTAAGCAGGATAAAATGAGTTGACCATTTGAACCATTCGAGCCCATTAATTATGACCAGCATTGAGTTTGCTTCCGCTTCGATGATAATATCGCTGGGTTCTCCAAACTCATCATAAATCATAAGCAACGGCTTTGGCCCCAAGACTCCGACCACAGGCATTGGGCCATTAACTACCGTTTGAATCAATTAAATACAAAGCTATCATTTTCAACACATGTCTCTGACTCTGATTACAAGTTTGTGCAAATGACTTTCCTTGCAGCTAGCAGCTCGCAGCTCGCAGTTGGCAGTTGGTAATTGTGTAGACACATTTTGGAGAGGGCGTGTAAAATGCTTAGCTTCGATCTAACTCTCCACTCTCCCCACTCTCGCTCCGCTCTCCACTCTTGAGCTTTGCCTTTGGCTTTCGACATGGCGTAATCATAGAAAGCACGTGCGGCAATTTCTGCTACTGCTGCTACTGCTGCTGCTGCTGCTTCTGCTGCTGCTGCGTCCAAGTGCATTCAACTTGGCCAACTGTTCAACAGTGTGCACATGCGTGGCCCGTCGTCGTCGACCAACTGACAAGTCAATAAACCCATTGCCAACAACTAGTGGCCCCCTCGCGTTCACTTGCCGAGCTTATCAGGGAAACTAAGCACGATCAGCGATCATTGGCACCAACTAGCAACTTGCAACTAGCAACTAGCAACTAGCAGAACTCCAGCGCGCAGCTCGCAACTCGCAACTCGCAACTGCAACTGCATATAACCCTCAATAACAGTTACCTCAAACTGTAAGCAGTCGTAAATAAAAGAATAAAAAAAAATGCAGCAGCAGTGCAATGTACGCAACTAGGCCTAGGCCCAACACACACTCATGCAAACACACACACACGGAGAGCGGGGACCACAACAGCGAATGCAGAAGAATGTGCAAGAAGAAAATTGCACACACAGACACACAGACAGACAGACAGCAGAGAAGAGTAAAAGACTGAATTGTGGGCTGCGGGGAGGGGAGGGAATGTGGCAAACTGAAGTGGAATAAAGTCGTCGTCGTCGTCGTCGTTGTCGTCGTCGTCATCGTCAACGGAGTGCATTGCACTACGAAAGGGTTAAAGACCCTCAACGATCGGCGCTGCGAGCAGTGAAAATGTGTGCAAAGAAATGTGAGTGGAAAAATCCAAAGCGACTGCCTGCCTGCCAGTTGCAGATATACAACAACAACAACAACAAAATCTGTGCAGCGGAAAAGCAAAAGTGCAGCCAGCAGCAGCCAGCAGCAGCAGCCCCATTAGAAACGAAGACAGAGGCCAAAGCGAACCGAACCGAACCGAACTGAACCGAACCTACATCAACATGCACTCAAAGCACACACACAGCGCAGAGAGCACGCGATAGAGCGTGGGAGAGCGAAAGAGACAGAGAGAGCGCGAGAGAGAGTGCATAGAGCTTTAACTGTTTGCTCGTCTACGGCTGCAGTGGCTTTGAACTTCACACAGTTTATAGCAGCAGCAGCAGCAGCAGCAGCAGCAGCAGCAGCAGCAGCAGCAGCAGCAGCAGCAGCAGCAGAGTTCGCTCTGCATTCGCTCTCTCAGCGACGCTTTCTCTCTCTTCTTTCTCTCTCTCTCTCTGGCCGTTGATAATTGCTGATGATTGCTTTGCTTTTGTTGTTTTTTCAATGTCGAGTTCACTTTTCAAAACGGGGCATGTGCAAGATGCTATTGGGATAGATCATTGAACGTTCAATGCACCATTACAATAACACTCGCTGCTTGTCTCTGTGTGCGTGTGCGTGTGTGTGTGTGTGTGTGCGTGGGTCTCTATGCCATTCAAGTGGAGGCGTCTGCTGCACTTTTGATTAATTTTCACAGCGAGCGCAAGCATTTTCCACTGATAAGCCCAACTCCATTGTATTTATGTATTTAGTTGTGTGTTGCGCTTCCTGCCCTTGCATGTCCACTGATAATAACAATGGGCAGCAGCAGTCGGGGTAAGGAAAACAAAAATGAAAATAAACAACGGCAGTGTTGAGAATTACGCCTGCATCTATTTTCTTTTTCCCTTTTTCTTTTTCTTTCTCTGGTTTTCTTTTCTTTGTGATAAACGATCATCATCTCACTCTTATAATTATATATACTTATGCCAAGAAATTTTCATTTAGACAGCGGAAAAACGAGTTCAAGTACATGAATAGTTCTGCTGGATACATAGCGAAAGAGAGAGAGAGAGAGAGAGAGAGAGAGAGAGAGTGAGAGAGAGTTAGACATTTGAAAGAGAGCAGTAAAAATATTCGAGATGTCTTCTTTTGGGGAGACACAGATTATTGGATTAGCTGCCCAAAGAAAAGTCGAGAAGCAATGAAAACTGATTTGGAATGTTTGCATTTATTAAGTAAATGAAGAGAATTGTTCGAGAAGTTGTTGGTGTTCTTTGTGCTTATATCTGATTAAGATTTTATATATTTATTTATTTATTTATAATTTATATATTTTATACACCTCGAAGAGCTTACAAAATAATTAAACCCTCTTCAAAATAATATAAAAAAGGCCTGCAAAGTTCTAAAAACTCAAAACAGATCAGGGTCACAACCAAGCCAGGGTACGGAAGCAAAAAAAAGAAGATATATTTATATATATATATATATATACATGTGTATATTTGATTTTTGTTTGCTTTAGAATTTAGCACTCGCGAAAAAAAAATACAGAAATAAATATCACGATTGCATGAGCAAATTTCACCGACCTTGGCTAATAAAGCGTTTTCGAAGCATTTCCTATCCAAATGTTTATGCATATCTCTCTTTCTGTCCTGCTTGCTTCAACTATATCTCTCTCTCTCTGTCTCTTTCGCTTGCTGTGTTATTGTTTAAAAAATATGCCCAATTAATAATTGCACGCGCTTCTTTATTAGATAGTGTTGGGGACCTTGAAAGCACTTATCGAATTTTCACCTTTTGCGCGAAAACTACAAAAAAAAGGCGAAAATTGATAACAGAACTTAACGCAAGTCGAAAAAAACTATAAGCGACTGAAAAGTACTCTACAAACAGCAAGCAGAGTTGCCAACATTTGTTTGATTTATTATGAATTCGGTTTTAGAAACAAAAAAAAAGTGACAAAGAAAAAACAATCATTTTATTCAGCATTTTCAGCATTTTAAAATATAATTAAATTTTATGAAAACAAAAAAAAAAGTGAACGAAATAAATAATGCCAGCATTTTTCCAATGTGCACTTTTCACTTATGAAAATTTGGAAATAAATCGACGATTGCCAAAAGTGCTTAAATTGTGCTTTAATCTTTGGCTATTTCTTAGCACTTTTCCACTTCAAATTAAACACAAACAATTCCAGCAGCAGCACTAACTTTAATTCATATGAGGATTACAAAAAGCTGTATTAAAAATCAATAATTGAAAACATAGAAAAAGTAATGATTTATTTTTGGCATTCGTAGTGCTGATATTATTGTGTTCGCAACTCAGTCCGTTTACGGCTGTATAACTTTAGTGGTTTCCATCTATTTTTATCTGAGTGACGCGTTTTGCGTGTGTTTTTGTTTGCGGCTAAAAACGACAAGCGCCCATCAGGAATTTGTTCTGCTGACCTTCATTTTTCGCTGCTGTCCGCAGATAACACCGATAACCGATAAGCGTCTCTCTATCTCTGTGTGTGTGTGTGTGTGTGTGTGTGTGTGTGTGTGTGTGTGTTATTGTTTATTATCATATTTGAAGTTTGTAGTTGTGTGTAAAATGCGCTTGCTTTGCCAATTAGCCCGGAATCGCGACACTTTGCACAATGCAAGCGATACCTGTTGCACTATTATTATTAGTAATCAATGTCTGATGTGCTACATAGTGTTGCACATCGAAAGATTGCATTTCAAACAAAGTCTCCTCAAACTGTGCACAGCTTAAGTGATTTCGATAAATAGTTTTCTTTATAGCAGCTACTCTTCTTGTGCTGATTTTGATCCCCAACCTTGGAATTGAATTCTAATTATTCCCATCTTGCTCTTGCTCTATCTCTCTCTCTCTCTCTCTATCTGGGCACAGTAGCATGACATCATGAGATCTCTGGACAACCAGAAATTATGCGTAATCAACTACCCTGGCAAAAAAAAGAAAAATACCAAAAAAACGCCAAAATCTGGCAACATAAAAAGAGACATGCAAAAATTAAATTGCTCGAGTACACACAGAAAAAACCCGAGCAAAGCCAACAATTAGAATGAGACACCGAATTTTTGATACTCTCTCTTCAGTGGTAAGCCACATTAATCGAATTTAAATTAAATTATAATTAGAGATCGTCTCTTTCTGGGTGATAAATGTTTGAGAGTAGCTTGTTGAATACTCTTAACCGAGTTAACCGAGTGACTTCTGCTAAGCCAGAGAATAAGGACATTTTATGCATGGCATATTTCAGATCTAATCGAAACGGATGGCAAGTTTATGATACATTTGTGTTAGGGTAGAACGAGCAGACGCAAAACATTTTTTATGCGTACACCGCAAAAATGTTGGCCTTCAAATTGACCGAGTTCATGAACACCAGCAAACGAGGCAGACACACGGACTGAGCGACAGACGGACAAACAGATAGACGGACAGCTAGACGGACGGAGGGACGGGCGGACGGGCGGACGGACGTTCTACGCACCTTCTCATTGTGCGTTAATTGTATGATGAGAGCGATACAGATGCAGATGTACGTATGTATGTACTTATGTATGTATGCATACAGATAACTAAATAAGCTAATACATATATTTATATATATATATATATATATATATACAGCAGATGTCTGATATTGTAGAGGCCCCGAAACAGCCAGCAAGTTCAAAAGTTGCGCAATCGGCAAAATAAACTGGTTTCCAGTTCTAAACTCAACAAAATTACTTGCCCAAATTGTTAACAAGTTATCAAGGAAGTTTATTCTGTCTCTTAATCACACACACTTTTTTTTATATTGCAAAAAAATAATAATAAACGAAATAAAATACAAAAAAAAACAACAACAGTGTCAAACTACCAAGGAAAAAGTCATCAAGAGTCGTTCAACTTGCGCGGCAGAACGCAGCCAACGCGTGTCAAGAGAGAGAAACCAGAGAGAGAGAGAGGGGGAGAGCAAGACTGCTAAGTGGAAGGTCGCTCTGATTAAGCCAAAAAAAAATAAAAAAATAAAAAACACAGCTGAATTTGGGGACGAGATGATTTGCAATCAAGATAATTTCATACTCAATAAGCGCAGAAATGTGTGTTGGATATAAAATGGATCGATCAATGCGAAAGGTCTGCTAAAACAACAGCAAGAATGCTGCAGTCGCGACGAGTGAGCTCGACTAGCAGATACCCTGCTGCAGCCAACTGTTTTCCAAGTTTCCCTCTGCATTAATTAATGAATAATTATAATTTAATATATGTTTTATAATACATATTATAAATGATGTGCTATCGGAAATCGATATATATCGATATTTGCCACACAAAATAAAGCTGATCTGGTCGCGGAATATACGAGAACTTATAAAGCAAATTAAGTTTATCATTTATCATTTATTTTTATAATTTTTTATTTTTATATATAAATTTAGAGTACCAATTCTAAACTGTTTTATTTATTATTATATGAAATATATATATATTATTATTTATTTATTTATTAGTGTATATTATACATTTGATATTTGATCTGTTGATGCGGATCAGGAATATATACACTTTATCGCATCGGAGTTGCTTCCTTCTGGCGGTTACATACCTTTGAGCGAAACCAGTATACCCTTTTCACACATATTTAATGGGTTCGCGCTGTGATTTCATTTGCACCACTAACACAAAGTCGCTTTTCTCGCTTGACCCTCTTTCAATTATCGGTCAACAGTTTCGTGGCTGAAGGCCCTGCCTTGGACTTTGAATTGCAGTCATCACTTTTCCCATTTTCCGACTGATAACTGCACTGCCTGTTGGCTGCTTGGCTGTTTGGCTGTAACCGGGCTGTAACCGGGCTGTAGCCCGGCCCAGCGCTTTGAGCCGCCAAAGCCAATGACATTTGCCAGGCGTCCATTCGCCTCTTGCAGCGAACGTTGATCGTCGTTGAGGGGCAAGAGAAGAGAGAGAGAGAGAGCTAGAGAGGGTGAGGAAGGGGGGTAAGGGGGCGCTGCATTGTTCATGACGCAGCGGAAAGTTGGATGCGCTGTGCGCTGCTCCGACAGATGACGTTGCACATCGTAATCGCAATCGTAATCGGTTTGTAAACTCTTCGGAAATTGAGCAGTGATTGGAATAATGCACGCGGCGATCAACAGCAACTGCAAACAACTCAGCAGCCAACCAATTTCGTTTGCATCCATTGAACTTGACCTCCACTTGAACCGAATCGTGCTCCATGCTCCTTGCTCCATGGCTCCATGGCTGCCAGAGTTTGTCGAGCTGCCTGCCCCTGCTTGAATTTTCTGTATCTTTTTCTCTTTCATTTTGTTTTTATTTTTATTTTTCTTCTTCTTTTTCTTTTTCTTTTGTGTATGCCACTTTCGTTTTGTCTGCCCATTTATTTTTAAACGAACTTGTTATTATTGAAATTGCATTAATAAGGAAGTTGAATGCTTATTTTGGTAAAAGGTTTGTTGACATTTGGTGTGTTGTTGCTCAGCCGATCAACTCTTTGGCACACATTGCCTTCATTCGCCAAGGACTCTGTGTTGTCTGTGCTATGTGTGCCACACTACAAGGAACGTCCATCCACAACTGGGTTTCTCCTTGGTCTGTGTGCAACACACCCACAATTCTAATGGAAAACAGCTGACATACAGCTGCGCACAAGAGAATAGCAACACTTTGAATTAAAGAACAAACTGTTAGTTTTTCATTTGTATATATATATTATTCAATATATTATTTAGTATATATCTATCCATAAATTAAAGTTACAACTGCTCCTGGAAATGCTTTCAATATATATCCATTTGAAGGGAAAAGTTCCAAGAACAAAACATTAGCAACTTTTCACGAATTTCTTATAGAAATTGTTTATTTATTTCTGTTTTCATAATTCTTCAACATTTTAATAGTGGCGATATTATTATGCTCTGATCCCGTGCCCGTGTTAGGTCCTCTGGGAGACTAGGAAATCGATAGAATCGATAATTGCCAATCGATAAACTCACATATCGCCCACAATTTTAAGGCTACAGTCACCAAATTTGGTTGGAAGGTTGTTGACGATGTCCTTCAAAGATCGGCATTTGTCACGCCCACCTCTGCCACCCCCAGAATTTGTAATCGATAAAAGCATATATGCCACACAATTTATAAGCTCGCGACACCAATTTTCCGTCATTTTAGAGCTACAGTTGCCACACGTGGAGGGAATGTTACTGGAAACTCTTCACGAAAAGCCTTTGTCTGCCGCAATTTTAAAGGCAAACTTGGATGGTCAATTTTTAAATATCTTTTGCAAAGATCGGCATTTCTTTGCTTCACCCACCCTGGTCTGTGGCTCCCATTATCAGATGGTATTACTTATGGCATCAGAGTCGGTTACGCCCGACTGCGACGCTTCTGCTTGTTTCTTCGTTAATTTTCATGGTTTTTCGTCAAATTTCTTAAATAAGTTGAAAACGGTGAATAAAATTAGGCTTATTTTCTTTCTCATCTTTTCAAGAGTCTTTTCCAGAAACTTACAAATTTAAATGAGACACCTTCGAAAACATTTCTTGGGAGAGTGGTGCTATTATTTTTCGCAGCTGTATTTCTTGGTATTGTTTCGAAAACATGTCGTTAAAATGCCATAGACTTAAGGAACAACAAACCGCTCCCCCTTCTGAATACCACCAGTCAGTCAGCCGACAAATATGCTGAAAAGCCGAAAATGTTTCGGAAAATAGCTCGCCCGAAGATATTTTCGTCTTTTCGATTTGGACGGGGGACACCCACGCAAACGCTGAGTGGAACAATGTGGGAGCGAGACGGATCGAATGGGGCGGAGAGGAGGCCTTAACCTTGGACAGAGACGGCCAATAAAAGAGCGACCATCAAACCAGAATAATCAAAAAAGCAGAAGAGGAAGAAGAAGCAGATCGATCGATTGAACGAACGTTGGCCACACGTGGCATTTTGGAGTTGGTTGGCTGGTTGCCTAGTTGGCTGTTTGGCTGTTTGGCTGACAACAGGAAACGATTTCCACATTGACCTAGGCGGGCCCAACGGGTTGATCATGTGCAGCGAGCAACGAGCAGCGAGCAGCGAGTATGTAAATATTTATTTACAATTCGTCTTGAAATGTCAACGGCACGATGTCAATGACTGCAGCAGCAGCAGCAACAGCAGCAACAGCAGCAGCAGCAACAGCAGCAGCAGCAGCAGCAGCAACAGCAGCGGCGGGTAGAAGCCAATGCACCGCTCTGTGTGTGTTGTGTGTGATATAATTTCAATTATACACGCAACAAGTAGTAATTAAATAAATTGCATTCAAAAACCGAAGCAGGCATTTTTTTTATATTTTCATTTAATTTTTTTTTTTTTTTTTTTTTTGCTGCTGCGAAGCGCATGAACTTAGTCAAGTTATATTGAACTTTTTTTGCAAAACGGAGGCGCCATGAACTATAGCGAAATAAATAACACCCAACATGTTGATGATAATGATGATAATGATGATGATGATGACGATGATTATGTTGTTTATTGGTATTGGCAATGGGGGAGTCGTCGTCATCATCATTTTCATTCGCAAAGCGACGAAATCATTGCTAAAAGAGTACAATAACCGCTGAGCGGCGTTTACCTTGGGACCGGGCCGGCTACTATCGGTTTATCTGTGTGACATGTGTTTCACTCCACGCGAGTCCGCCTGTTGCCAGGGTAGGTAAAGTCTCCGGTGGGGTGGCTGAAGCCTGCTCTATGTGCGTACGTGTGTGCGAGTGTGCGAGTGTGTGTGTGTGTGTTTGTGTGTTGTTTTCTAAGCAACACCCTCAACAGTTCGTCACTTGGATCCCTCTCTTATTTTGCGCTCAGTCTACCACTCTCTCTCTCTCACAGACACACTCACACACACACACACACACACACACAAACGTGCGCTCTTGTTGATGTTTTGGTTTCACGCTTTTAGCCGCCGCCACATGTTAAATCATTTTCAAGAGCATGTGAGCGTAAGCAGAGTACGACTCGCTCTCTCGCGCTCTCTGTCGGTTGCTCTCTCGCGCTCTCAGGGTCGAGCATGCGAACGAGTGGCCGAAAACTGAACAAGATCCAACGCGAATGTTGATTTTCCTTTCATTCAACGTTGAAACATCGCAACGAGCAGATCGTCGTTGCTCCGTCATTTAATCGTCGTCGTCGTCGTCGTTTTCGTTTGCGTTATTTGTCGTGCTTTGTTTTCGTTCGTCGCGCGTTCGTTCGCTTTGCGCACATAGCGGTTAAATATCAAATGCATATTGAATACAATAAATAACAAAAATATCATTATCCATTATCCATTATCCCTCGAGTGACTACTACCACAACTAAATAAATGATTAAAGTAGCCGAAGGATATGCCCAGTGTACTGTGAGAAGAGTGTTGAAATACCTAATAATAATAATAGTTTTTGGGCGAGCGCAACAATGCCTGTTTAGGCCCAATAAGCCTGAAATCATAACCATTTTGTAGATAAATATAAATTTAGGTAGCAAGTGAAGTGTCCTCCGCATTGTTCAATAACAAAATGCTAATGTCCGCGGACAGTTCCGATTGTCAGCCCAGCAGCAGCGCCATGGAATCGCCCATGGAGTCGACAGGCGGCGCCAAGACCACCTCGGTCATCTGCCAGGTGGCGCCATCTAGCACAACGAGCAGTGCTCAGTTGATGGTCGCTGGCCGATCCCATTTGGAGAATGCGCTCAAGTTGCCGCCCAACACGAGCGTCTCCACCTATTATCAGCACAGCAAACTGATCGTTGGCAGCCAACAACAGGCACAGCAGCCATCTAGTGGCGGGAGCAGCAGCAGCAGCAGCAACACCAGCACAAGCAGTTCAGCTGTCATCTTTCAAACGTCGGAATACCATCAGCGCCAGGTCGCACCTGTCACAGAAATGGATACTGTGCCGTCCACAGGTGTGCCCAGCGTGGCCAGCAAGATGCCCCACAGCAATGTCATCTATGTGAACAAGTCCAGCTCCAGTGTGGTGGTCAGCACCACCGAACCCACACAGCTGCCGCCCCAGTCGCACTTTGATCCATCGCCAGTCGCGAGTCATGTCCATCACGCTGCCCATCATCACATGGCCGCCGCCATGTATCATCATCACCAGGCGCAAGAGGGCGCCACTCATCATGGCTATGCGAACAGTGGCCATCATCATCATTTGGGCACTGTTCCGGGTCAGCCCAATGGCGCCATTGTGGTCATGCCAGCCGATTCGCGTCCACAAACTCCCGAGTACATCAAATCCTACCCAGTTATGGATACAACTGTCGCCAGCTCGGTCAAAGGCGAGCCCGAACTAAATATTGGTGAGTCGACCCTCTCGATCCCTCCCAGCTCGCCTGCGAATCAAATTGAATATCACCTGAAAGTTATTCATATTTGAGCAAAACTAGAAAAGACCACAAAATTTCCTCAATTTTCATTCTACGACTTGAATAAAGTACAAACTCAAAGTCGACGATCTCTCAGCTGCCCAGTCGAATAAACTAGAATACAAGAGAATATAGAATATATAGAAATATATATTTGCCATATGAATGTTATTCATATTTAATTAAAACTAGAAAAATTCATCTTAATTGTTCTTAGATTTATTTTACTTAAATAATGAGTAATCGAACTTCCAAATAGCTAAATTACTCCTGAATGTTTATCATATTCGTGAAATACAAGAAAAGGGAATTTAAATTGTTTAATGAATTTATTTTTCTTAGCTTTATTTTCCATCATTTAAGTAAAGTACAAACTCAAAGTCGACGATCTCTCAGTTAATCAGGCAAACAAAATGTAATTTTATCGAAAATGATATCTGAGTAAAAGCAGCTCTTTCCCAGATTTATTTTCAATGACTTGAAGAAAGTACGAATATTAACTCGAATTGAGAACATATCCATATAAAATTATAGAAATATTTTCAAAATCTGTATCCGTAGAAAATGTTGTCTTCCTTGATTGAGCAGGAACATTTCCTTCCGATTCTCGCAACTATTTTGTTAGTTTTCAAATCGAAATCAAAACCATTTTTCATTGATATCTAATTTCTGTTCAATCCATTTTGCACAAGAGCTCTAATTTAATGAGAGCCTTGGACTTTTGAAGAGCATTTGCAATATAGGCCTATATTTGGAGGCGCGGAAGCATTTTGACGGGGGCTACGGCTAAGGCCTAATGGGTGTATTGACTTATTGACGTCATGTTAATTAGGCAGGCAAGCAACGCTTCCGAATTCTGCAGTCAGTTAGTCAGTTAGTCGTTCATTCACTCAGCCAACAAGGTCGTTCCGCATACAATAAAAAACAGCAACAAAAACAGCAACAAAAACAGCAACTCAAATCACAAGTCTGAAAATACTTGGAGTTCGAGTGAGTTCAATTAACTCGCTTTAATGTTTTCTGTTTTGTGTTGGTTTTGTTTTTACATATGCACATATAGAATATATATATATATATATATATATGTATGTGATTCAGCGACAATTTTAAAAATAACTGTACCAATGTCAGGCGTGTCATTTGTGACGAAAGAAGTTAATGCACTTTACGTCGGCTGCACCAGTTATCAAAGCAACCAGTTGAGACTCATTTGTATAAATCACCGATGAGGAGCCTCAGTTCATGGGATGAGTCAAGGTAATCCCCCCCCCCTCCCTCTCTCTCTCTCTGCTCCACTCAATGGGAAATATTATGCAGTCAACACAAAGTGTAAATCTTGAAAATGTGTCAATTGCTAAAATACAAACTGATTTTAGTACTGCAACTGTAAAGTAATCGTTTTCATTATTAATACTGTGATAATATTCACACCTTATACTAGATATTTATTTATATAATTCATTTAAAATGCATTCTTGAGACTTGATCTTCAAAGTGCTTCATAAGAAACATCTAAAGATGTATTTTCCATATAAAATGCATTCAAGGAAAATTAAAAAAAAAAAAACATTTACAATTTAATAAAATAACTTAATAAAAGAATTATAATTGTATATATTTTATTATATAATTATAATTCCCATATGATACACGCTCACATCTGAAGCTGCATATTTAATATAAAATGCATTATTTAAAGCCAAATTTCAGAAGAAAAAAATTAATAAAATAAATATATTTGTATATAATAATGAGACATACTCTTCAAATTCCTTACACATATCTAAAAATGTATCTTTAATTTAAAAATCAATCAAAATAACATTTATATAAAAAAAAAACATAATAAAAACCACATAATTATATACTATAATAATATATAATTATCAAATTAATTTATTATTAAAATACCTTATTAAAATTTAAATATGCAAATATATTTCTTAAAATGTTTTATCGAGAGATAATCTGCATAGAACTTAATTGGAAAATCTAAAATTCTTCGCTTAAAATGGTTGTGATTTGAAAGAGTTTTTGAGTTTAGTTTTGATATTAAATATGAAATTTCAAATTGAAATCATAATTTGAAAAGCTGGCCAAAATCTCGTCCACATCAAACCACATTTCCAGTCACATTTCATGCCTTGTTAACGAAAGTGAAATTTGTCCGCACCTTAAGTCAAATGTAATGTTTATATGTCGTCTATTATGTGTCGCCTTGTTGCTGTTGTTATTTCTGCGTCTTCTTCTTCTTCTCTAACTTTTATTTATTTATGTGTCTGCCGGCGTCGCATTTCTCCAAACAAAAACAAAAACAACAACAAATAACAAAAAACTGGGCGACTGGGCAAATTGTGCATTTGATGCGAACGCGATATTCCAAGTTCATTGCTACCCAGCAGAGTGCAGCTGTGTCCATGTGTCCATGTGTGTGTGTGTGTGTGTGTGTGTATTTGATATGCTTTGTGTTTGTTGTTGTTGCTGCTGTTGGCTGTTGGCATTTGTAAATGCATCCGTTAGCCAAGTTTTTAATTTCAATTGCGAAAACGAAAGTGAAAAGCAAAGCAAATGCATTTCTCGTTTTCACTGCGCATGCTCACTCAATTTATGGCCAAAGCGCAGCTCAGACTAAACTCAACTCAACTCAACTCAACGCCAAAGCTACTCTGGTGAGTAGATGCCAATTCCCCCACACCCCTACCTCCCCCTCCCCTCCCTTCCCTCCTTCCTTCCTCACATGCAACACTTAATTTAAATTCGCTGTCAAATTGTCTTTGACATTTTTACTTTGGCAAACGGCAATGACTCGTCCGTCTCTTCGTCCGTCTCTTCGTCCGTTCGTCCGGTTCGCTTCGGCTTGGCTCGGTAGGGTGTCAGTTTCGGCTTCGTGTTCGTGTTCGTGTTCGTTTTCGGCTTCCCTGAGACACGAACCCCAACCGACAGCATTTGGCTCTGCTGAATGTCGGTGAAAGTCAATGCGCAGCCGAAGCCGAAGCTGAAGCCTCGCTACAATTGTCTGCAAAAGAAAAGTTATTTGCTTTTTGCAGTTTTTCGATTTTCGTCGTCTTTCGATATATTTTTATTTTTATTTTTATTTTTTTGCATTTAAGTTTTGTTTCTCGTAGGCGGCGTTTGAACTTTTGCTTGGAAAGTTTTCATCAGCTACGTCGTCGTCGTCGTCGTCGTCGTCGTGTTTATTTTTATTGGCACAATTATTTGTGCATTTTAGAAATTTATTAAACGGTCAACGAACCGACCGATCTCCGGATCTCTAATTCTCCGCATTGAGGGGGGCTCAGGCATTTGGAAAAGTGAAACGCGTCGAATCGAAAGCAAAACCCTTTTTATATCTATATATATATATATATATATATATATGTAATGTGGAATTGTTGAAAGCAAGAGTTGCTCTCAGCGTCGATTGTTTGTTTAACTTTAGTTGGTTGGGACTTTTACCTTGGCGCTGAGCCCAATTGAAATACCATTGCAGATTGATCGAATTAAAGGTTATGAAATTATTTTAGAGATTAACTTTTTCAAGTGCAACATTTAAATGTTTCTCAGTCACATAATCAACAATTGCAGTGCAAATATTTAAAATTCTTAAACTTGGATGCTTTATATATTTAACTATTAGTCATGCCCATTTCAAGCAAGTTATGATAATTATTTTTTAAGTGTAATCAGCAAATGCAGCCATCAATTATTAATTCCATAAATTATTCATTAAATTGAAATTAAACAATTTAATTTGCGCAATTTTTGGTCTTTGTTAAAATTGATTTTAGCACTTTTCATATTCCCCTCTTTTTGGTGATTAATACCATTTAATTTGAATACAAATTCTTTAAACACTTCACAAAGAACATAAAACTCTTTAAGCACCTTCATTTAACTAACTGATTTTGATACGACGTTTCTTATGGCGAATTTAGTCAAACTGTCGAAATATTAACCCAACTGATCCCCAAGACTTAACCCTACAAAGCTAATTTGAAGCATGCAACAATTGCTCATATCCCATTGGACAGAAATCTACGCGAAAAGCTGCCCAAATGAATCTCTCTCCCTCTCCCTCTCTCTGTCTCTGTCTCTCTCTCTCTCTCTCTGTCGGCTGTTCCCACGCCCAATTGGCGTGCGATCATCTGACAGCCGTCCAGTAAGTGGCAGTGGCAGTGGCAGTGGCAGGTTAGAGCAAAGTCAATGCACGCATTTTGTTTGCCAGTCATCAATTTGAATTGAATTATTGCACGCGAGAATTGCATAACCGAGCAAAATGACGAAAGTGACGAAAACGCCGAAATGTTGAACCGTATTCAACTGGAACGCATTACGATCTCCGTTCTCGGATCTCGTATCTCGAAACTGGAAACTGGAAACTCGGCTGTTCTGGTGACGCACATGTTTGTAATACGATGAACCGAGCGATAATGGGCGGCGTAGGAACACGCCCACTTTACACACAAGGTGGCGCATTTCAATTCGCGTGACCTCAGCTGCGTTTTTTGAACCCAATAATAAAATAAACAGCAACAGCAACAGCAACAGCCACGAAACGGAATGAAATTTGCTCAAAAACTGAATTTTATTGCAAGATACGTTGAACTGCGTCCGACTGCGAAACCTGTGCGAACATTTCCGCATTTGAGCGAGTGAGTGAGCGAGCGAGAGCGAGAGAGCGAGAGAGTGAGCGAGAACAGCACTCTCTCTCTCTCTCGCTCGGACTCAGACTCAGACTTGCTCTCATTCTGCTGCTGTGGTGGGCAACACGCGCTAAACTTTTATTTATTGATTTAGATTGGTGCGAGCGAGAGAGCATGAGACACACACACACACACACACACGCACAGACACAGGCAAGCAAGCAGCTAAATAAAAACACAATTTCAATGTCAAATTTTAATTTAGTAGAGTTTTAGACTCAGAACATTACCAATATGGCAAGGCAAGGCAAGGCAGACACACACACACCTCTCTCTCTCCCCTCTCTCTCTCTCTCTCTCCCCTCTCTCATTCTGCAGCTATCAGTGTGTGTGTGAGTGTGTTTCATATCAAGCAAGTCAGCCGAACATTTTCAGCTGTCGGAATTAATTTGTTTGTATTCCACACACACACACACACACACACGCACACATACACACGCGCAAGTCATGCTGTGTGTGTGTGTGTGTTATTTTTTGGGTCTGCCATTTGTTTGTTTGTTGTTCTTTCGGCGTATTTCTAGCTGATAGTGCCGCCCGCCCAACTCCCCCCAGCCCCCCACTCCACCCAAGCTCTACCTCACTCACTCGCACACACACTCGCTCTCTCTCGCTCTCGCGCTCGCTGTGTGCCTGCTGTGTTCGTGTGAAGTGAATGAAACTTTCAAGGTCGCCTCGTGTGTGTGCGTGTGTGTGTGCGTGTGTGTGTAGAGTGTTGTGCGTATTAGATAATACTCAAAGATTTCGGTTTTTTGGACTATTCAGTTTTTAGCCAACAAATGCCAACGGCGTCCTTGAGTTTAGATTTGGCCTACGCAAATTCGACAGACAACACAATAATATGCAACAGCTGGGAGCAGAACGTACGAACCGCTTGAGAACCGGTTCGATTAGCTGCTACTACTGCTGACTAGCCGTAATTTTAGTTCGAGCAATCCAACACCATAATTAATACATATCTCACCTGCTCGGTATAAACAAACGGATTTTATGTTTCTCTGATCTTATGATAAAAAAAACACAAATCAAATTGTACGCCAATAAAATAACCCAAGCAAACTTGAGCTCTTTGAAACCAGGAAGCAATTGCTGAATTCTCCTTGCCAGCGTCATATATCATAAACAAATACACATAAATAACAAAAAGTGTATTTAGTAACCAGAGATATTCGCACTCAGCTTGTACACGTTTTCAGTTACTTCTATATATATATATATTTAAATATATATTTATATATATGTGTAGACATTTGCCAAACTTGTCGCTTATCAGCTCGAATCTAAACAAGAACAAAAGATTTGCATTCTAAATTTGAAATGCGGAATATATATTTATATAAAATACAATTCTAAAGAAATGCGTTGGAACTTGAGATATAATTATAAACACGTCAGCTTGAGTCATTTCCTAGCCTAATCTGAAAAACCAGCTGAAATCACCAATCACAATCTATTAAAAAAAATTGTGTAATGCGTTTCAGATGTAATTATTGTAGTAATTAATACAAATGTTTAAACAATAGCAGTGATATATATATATAGTACAAACAAATGTACCTGAAGGGAGGCTGTGAGACTGCTGACGTCACAAAATCATGTCACACTAGTTAGAACTTTACAGAATTCTAGAAGAATGTGGCACAAGTCATTAGACAATATGAAAGTGTTTTTTAGTTGCAGAATAAATAATAAAAAATATTATTTGTTTTGTGATGTATTAAAACACTTTCTTAACAAAATGAAAATAGTTTTGTTTTTTTAAGCAAAATTATAAGAAAATAATAATAAGACAATAAATAAAAGCGTATTTAGATTTTTCATTTTATTCTTTTACTATTTCGAAGAACTCCACAGAATTATAGAAAAATGTAGTAAAAAAAAAAAATATCAAGAATAATTTTTAGCTGTGTCAAAATACTTTCTTGACACAGTGTATGTGTTATGTGTACTTTGAGTACTTGGCTCGTAAGTGTAATTCTGTGGGCAAAAAACTCGTCGCTCCCCTTCAGACAATTTCAAAAGATTTGCCAATCGACAAAACCCGTTTAGTCATGTTTATTAGACTGATAAACGTTGTCGATGCGGTAACACTGTAATATTCATAAAGTCGAAAATGGGAAGTGAGCTGATAACAGCTATTGGCAAACTGAGCTTATCAATTCGCTGTATATTGAACTATTTATATTTTATTTATATTTATATTTACATTTTAATTGTTTGCTGTGAGCTTTAAGTGTGTAGACAATGCGTCAGATTGGAAATCAGAATGGAACCGTAGACAAGTTTAGAGCTCTTAAAGTGTTTCGCTTTACAACGATCGATAAAGATTTCACACGCACACGCACACACGCACACACACGCATGCACACATATAGAGAGACACACGCACAAGCTGCTTGGGGCTGCAGCAAAAGTGCAACGATCTGCAGTGCAAAATGTCAGTGAACTTGTCGAGACGACAACAACAACAGCAACAACAGCAAACAACAACAACAGCAAACAACAACAACAACAAGTAAATGCAGAGACTGCAGACGCGAAGCGTGTCTGGCACAGAAACAAAACACAGCAGAAGCATACATATTTATGCATATATGTATGTGTGTATGTGTAAACATAAGCATGCATGTATGCATGTGTGTGTGTGCAGCTACACGAACGCGCGACGTCTTCCATGTTGATGATGATGATGATTATGCTGACGATGGCGATGACGATGATGATGATAGTTGTTAATGATGACCATGGCAGCGTGAAGATCATGAGCGTGCAAACATTTTGCAATTGTTTTGTTTTCTTCTTTGTTTTTCTCTTTTTCTTCTTGTAAAACACGATGTTTACAATGCGAGGAATGCCTCTGCTTGCCTATCTCTCTCTCTCTCTCTCCCTCTCCCTCTCTCTCTCGTTATGCATAGCTTTTTATCAATTATATATAATTGGCTTATTTGATGGCAGCTGAAAGGTAGCTAAAGAGCGAGAGAGAGAGAAAAACAGACTGAGAGCAACTCGCTTGACGCTGACAAAGAAAGTCTTTCTCCACTCGATTCGACAAAGCAAAGTTGTTTGACGGGTTTCTCTCTCGCTGTCTCTCTTGCCGGCGCAAGATTCTTGTTCTGCTTTGTTTACTTTCTTCTTGCTGCTTTCTTTAACACTTTGCGGTGAAAGTTACGTAACACTTGCTGTTGTGCCTGCAATTGTCTTGGCCTGGCTCGCTCTCTCTCTCTCTCGCTCGCTCGCTCTATTTTGATATCTCTCTCTCGCGCTCCGTCTGTGTTTGGTCGAGAACGAGCTCAAGTTCAACACAACAAGTTGCCCATTTTGTTTTGCTGCTTTCTTCGTATTTTTCGTTGCCAGCATTGACATTGGCATTGGCCACGATCTTCTTCTTCTTCTTGCCGTTTGAAAAGAAAGTATTACGTCTGTGCTTACTTTCTTCGGCCGCATTGGCATCGGCTTTGGCATTGAAGAGTAAAAGTTGCAATTTATTCTCAGCTCTTAGCTGAAGTTGAAGTTGAATTTGTTTTTAATTTGCTTATCAAACTTGTTGGACAAGACAAAGAAGAGAAGAAGATGACCCACTTGGCATAATAGGAATAACATTATGTTAGTTGTAATTACAGTTGCACACCAATATAATATAAATGGCGTAATCTCAGTTATCATTACACATGCACACAATGTTAAGTGCTCTTTAACTGCACTTTAGCAGCGCTCTCTTTGAACAGCGCTCGCTCTCTTTGTGCGGCGCTCTCTCGCAGTTCTCTGCTTATTTGATGTGTTCTTCTACATGGAGATGATGGTTGTGTTATCGAGCACAGCATCGATATCGATAACCATGTAATTAACATAATTAATAGCTGTTATCTTTAACATATTTTGAATAAAACTTGAATCAATTATTGCTACATATTAATCGATATTTGTTTTGTTTTGTGGTTTTCTTGCAGAATTCGATGGCACCACTGTGCTGTGTCGCGTCTGCGGTGATAAGGCATCCGGTTTCCATTACGGCGTGCATTCCTGCGAGGGCTGCAAGGTAAGTTGACAAGTCTCTCTTTGCCTTTTTGGGTGGGTGGTAAATTAGCGTGTGTCTGCCACGTGTGGCCAGAAGCTGCAGCCATCAACCACCAATAAAACTAAAACCGTGTCTGACATTGAACTCATTTGAACTCGTCCTTTTTTCCCCATTTCTTGAATAGGGGTTGTTAGAGGCATAGGGAGCAGGATGCGTGGCAGAGGGGGCAGAGGGGGGAAATCGCGACTGGCTTTGTGTCCTTGCATTTTGGCAATTGCGTTGCAGACATTAAACCTGCAACGCCTGTCTGCCCCCTGGCATAAATTGCGTCGCAATAAAATAAATCAAAAGTACAACACACACACACAACCAGAAACAGAAACAGAAACAGAAACATATCCTGGAAACCACCACCAGCAGCCGCACTTCGTGGCATTTTGCACACTGTGACATTGAACTTGTGCCGCAAGTTCATTCGCCCTTTCAACTGCGCTCGCAACGAGTCCAAGCTTGAAGTCCAATGTCGATCTCCCCTCCAGCGCCCTTCCCTCGGCGAGCACCCCTTCGCTTAATCAGTCTGTGCATAATAACCTTGGCAAAGTAGTTTGCCCTATTCCCTTATATTCCACAAGCAGCAGCTTTGCCGCCAAAGTCAGTCGGGAATAATGTCTCAATGACGTCCTTGAATTAGGTTAACAGCCAGTTTCAGTTCTAGATTGCCAGCTCTCCCCCCGCCCTTCCCCCCTTCCTAAATCCTACTTGCTCTCTTTCGTTCTCTCTCTGCCGCGCTGCCTGTGGCGCGATCCTTTGTCGTTCGCTGTATGTGTGTATATATATATATTTATATATATATATATATATATATATATCTTTGTTTGTACAGCATTGGTTTCAGTCTTGTGGGCTGCTGCCTGGCGACGTCTGCGCGTCTGAAATTTCAAACTTTCCAAGACTTCTCGTTGCTTCCAATTTTATTTTATTACGATTTTTGTTCTTGTTTTTCTTTCTGTTTTTTTTTTGCGAATATCTTTTGGTGGTTTTTTGGCAAAGTTCATTGACTTCTGCTTGCTTGTTTCTCTTGACCAAAGCAGCCAGCGTCCAAATTTGGTACGTTTTTTTTGTTTGCCTGTTTTTCAGCTTCAGCAAGCATGTGTGTGTGTGTGTGTGTGTGTGTAATGATATTAAGTAGCTCGTCTCTTTTATCAATGTGCCAGTCACACACACACACACACACACACACGCACATGCGCTCATTTAAATACATACATACGCGTGCCTATGCTTTTGTGTGTGTGTGTGTGCTTGGCAGGTAGGCCTATGAATAAAGCTTTATACGCGCTTTTTGAAGTTCAAGGTTAAACAAAGGCACAGAGTCCCAGCAGCAGCAGCAGACGCAGCAGCCGTCGCAGCAGCAGCGCTCTCTCTCTCTCGCTCTAACTTGCAGTCAAAAACCTGTCCTGCCTTCTGCGGCTGCCCTTCGTTCGACACGCACTTTTTTGCTGTTGTTGTTGTTGTTGTTGTTGTTTTCGTGCGTTGCGCGTGCGATCGCTTGCTCTCTCGCTCTCTCGCTCTCTCTTGTTTTTCGCACGTGCTTAAAATAATCTGTAGGCTAGAGAAGTAGGAAGCAAGTTTTATTTAGAGGTTTTTGAGATTCTTTTCATCATTATCATCATCATGATCATCATGATGGTGATCATCATCGTCGTTGCTTTTGCTGTTGTCATTTAACTGATACTTCCGCCCAGGCCAGAGATGACTCTTTCGGCTCTGACTTGGGCCCCAACACCTGATCGGCACTCAGCCTTCGATTTGTCTATTGACCTCTATTTTTCGTGTAATTGAGCAAACATTTGTCTGATTCAAATTTGGATTTTAGCGTTGGCTTAGTTTTGACACTGCTTGAGTTGTATTCCTTTGATCAGGCAGTTCGCTGGAATAGTTAAGATTTCTATTAGAAATCGAACCTTCTTCTTACTTATTTATTTAGTGTCATCTAAAGTCAGTCGATAAATTAAATTAAATTTAATATTATTAAAAAAAATATATAAATATTTATATTATATGCAAAATGGTCCAAAATTAATTGCTTCGGAATTAAGAGCTATTAACTTTAAGCGAGGTGTTTTACCTAAAAAGCTTTTAAAAATACTTTTATTTTAAGCTCAATTCTGTTTATAGTCACCAAAGAGACTTTTTGACTAATTTCAAGTTTTTGTTGTGGCATTTTTTGAAATAAAATAAATACAGTTTCATGCAGCTCTGAAAAATTTCCATTAGTAATTTGTTTCTTTTAGAACAAAACATCTTTCGAATGCAGGAATAGCCATTAAAGATTTTAATTTGATAATGTTATAATTTTAATACGAACTCAATTTGAAGCACAATAGAATAAAACAGGGTAAAAGCCAACTTGACCAACGAGCGAAATATGTGAGATTATAATTATAATATTAATAAAAATATGATTATAATTATAAAATTATATTAGAAGCCATAAGTTGTCATATTCACGCAGCTCGTCATTTAGCCGTATTAATAGCTGTTGGCAGCTTCACCGGTTTCTCATATGGCAACAATGTTTTCTTTTTTTTCTCTGTGTGTGTGTGTGTGTGTTTGTGTTATTCCTAATGACCTAATTTGTGTTATGAGCCCAAGTTATGGGAATGGATTGGATTGGTCTGTCTCCGAGAATTCCTCCAAATTTAAGCATGAAAACAAAACGTAGAAAAAGCAAACAGGGGCAAAAAATAAATAAAAATTAAATAAAGGCAAGACACACACACACACACATAAATATATGTATATGTGTACATAAATAGGTAAATATGTCTGTATGTATTTGTTGACGTTAGCGTTTTATTTAGTATGCATGGACGTGTGTATGTGGAATATATATTTGTGATTTCTGTTATGGTTGCCCCTTTATCATCTCCTTTGCCCATCGTGAATGGGTCTGCTTTCTTTGCTCTCCCTCCATTCGCCTGTTATACAACATGTTTTTATTCTTTCACATTATTTAGCATATTTATTTATTGTACATTTGTTGTTATTCTTTTCCTATCCACACAAACAAGCACACACATACACGCACACACACACATATACACACAACGTTTTTACTACTTCGTTGTTGCGTTTTTTGCTGTGTCTCTTTTAGTTTCGCTGCCTGCGCAGTTGTTGTTTTTTTATGCTTCGTGTAGTTTTCGTGTGCAGTTGAGTGTGTGTGTGTTGATTGAGTCAGTGAGTTAATGTGTGTGTGTGTGTGTGTGAGTGTGCGTGTGAGTGCGAGCGTGCGTGTGTATTGGTGTAAATGTGAATGAACTCGTTCAATGTCAGCAAAGCGACGAAGCAGCGTGCGCAGCATGGGCCACAAGAGCAGCAGCAGCAGCGGCAGCAGCAGCAGCAACAACAACAACAACACCAGAGAGCATAAGCTGTGAGAGAGCCAAGTGTGTTATGCTCTCTTACGCACTCTGTCTCGCACGCTCACACTCTGCACTCTCTTTGCGAGTGCAGCAGCGATTTAGTTCTGTGAACATGTGTAGTTTCTATGTATGTATGTATGTATGTATGTATGTATGTATGTATGTATGTATGTATGTATATATTTATGTAGTTGCTACGCCCTGAAGTTTATGTTTGTGTTTGTTTATTTTCACAGACTACGTATTTCTTCTGATCTACTTACATGTGCACACACACACACACATACACACATATATATATATGTATATATGATGCGGGGGAATGATTTGCATAAGTTAAATTGTTGTGTTCCGTCTGATTTTGGTGTCTGAGTCATTTGTGTAGAAAATGCTACTTTTGAATTTCCCCACAAACCTAACCTGCATCAATTTTAAAGCGCACATCATTCAAGCCAAGATAATGACGTTGCACCAATGCAGAGACCACCACACACACACACACAGAGAAAACACAAACAAAGCAATGATAAGCATTTTGAGGAAAATTTATGTGTGTTGTGTGAAAGGGAAGACTAAAAATAAAAATAGAAAATACACAAGAAATGTACAGAAAGAAGACGAAATCGGGAATGGGAATAGAGGAACACACACACACACACGCACACACGTACATACATACAAACAACAATTTGACAAGTAACAAAAAGATAATTAAAAATCTGAGACTGGAAATATTGCCTTTGACTTCCAATTGGAATTGAATTGGGAAGATATCTGTTCTATATCCAAAAAAAGTATGTTAAGAAAGTGTTTTGACACAGTTAAAACATTCAACTCTGTTCATTTCCTGTATTTTATTTCTTGACTTTAATTTTGGCTCTTAATATTCCAATATTTAATGGAGTTCTTATTTTCAAGAGAATGTTTTGACACAGGAATAAATGCATATTTTTAAATTTCTTTTGCAAAAAATGTGCACTTTGTTATTGACAGTAATTTGATTTCTATGTATTAATTTTGTTGTTGTTCAATTCTACTTTTTATCTTAGTACCTTTCAAGTTACCTACTTGATTTCAATTAATTTATTTATAATAAATGCATCCATTCAGCGCATGAATTTATTCGTTTGAGTGCACTCATTTCCTGCTCATCTCTCAACTCCCATTTCTCATTTCACTTAATTTGCCCGTTTTCTGTGTGCTGCCTGCAATCAGATTTTCCACTCGAATTGGAAAAGTGTGAATAGGGCGAAGAAGAGAGCGAACGCAATGCAATGCGAGCCACACAAAGACGAAGAGAGCCCGACTGACTGACAGAGAGAAAGAGCGAGAGAGGGAGAGAGGGAGAGGGAGCGCACATGCATAAAATGCATTTGTATGGGTGTTGTGCTAGGACCCAAATAGAGTCGACATATTTATATACACACACATACATGTGTAAGCAGAGGTTAATGCTCTGACATGCACTTGAACGACTGACTTCAGCCTACATGCATGTGTGTATGTGTGTGTGTGACTGTGTGTGTCTGTGTGTGTGTGTGGGAGTGGAGGAAGACCTCACATGTATATTTATCTGTTATCTGTGTGTGTGTCTGTGTGTGTGTGTGTCTGTGTCTGCAGCTGAATGTTCTGGAAATGTTGTTGTATTTGTGAGGGTGCTTTAAATTCGTACATTAAACTGTTCTATATAAAATATACCAGAATTAGTTACAATACTATCTGCATCTGTATCTGTATCTGCATCTGTAGCTGTAGCTGTGTGAGTGCATTGAATGCTGCATAATTGGCTCACTTGCTCACTCTCCCACACACACACACATACACGCACACATACGCAAACTCAGTCACATTTTGCCTACAAAGAGTTCAATGCACTTTGCAATTTGGGTCAACAACCTTAACGCATTTTATTTAGGTTACGCCCACGCAAACGTGTTCAGTTGGCTCAGCTCTAACAGAATCTCTGCATTATCTATTATAATTTATGAACATATCAATATAAACATTAATATAGTTATTAATATATTACAAAATGCATCATGACACAAAAAATTAGAATAAATTTTGGCATTGCTGTTAAATGTGGAGTAGCACTGTTAAACAAACACTGCGCGCCATCTAGCGGACTGTTTATTCACGTACACAACCGCGCAAAAGTATGCAACGAAAATGTTAACCACCACTTTGCGACAGCAACCAGCTTGTGAGAGTGAGCAAAAGCGTAGCGCGCTCATTTGAAACGGCTGTTAAAGCGCAAAATTGAACATTTTTTCGTTTTGATTAAAATTCCTGATTTGCTTCAATTTGGTTTAATAACAAATAAATACACTGTTGACAAGACAACAAATGGCATTACATCAGCCTTGCAACTGGCTTAAACAACAATTACAAATAACACTTGCCGCTTGAAACCAAGGCCAACATACGCTCACAATTCCTAAACACTCCACTATCAAATTAGTGCTGCAATACAGAAAAAAAAAAAAATGAATGACATACAATCAAAAATAAATGAAAAAAAAACGAATTAAATTAAATTAATATCTGGGCAAACGCCCACCAGCAGCTAAGGCGAACAAAGCTGGCAACAACAGCAATGGCGCTTATCTAACAATTTTTGTTGTTGTTGTTGTTGTTGCAACTGGCAAAGAGAACGTGCAGCTGCAACAGCAACAGCAGCAACAACAACATTGAGTACGCAACTGGGGCGAGGGCATAGTGCAATGAACTAACTGCTGGCTAACAGCAGCAGCAGCAGCAGCCAAAGCAGCAGCAGCAGCAGCACACACACAAAAGCTGAAAACTACGAGTGATAGTAAAACGTGAACTGCTTGTGTGTGTGTGTGTCTGCTATGTGTGTGTGTTTGTATTGCTGTGCAAACATCAGCAAATCAACCCCCAAAAAGACAACTTTTGCAGCTGCAAGGGTTGTGCTCTATGTGTGTGTGTGTGTGCTCTATGTGTGTGTGTGTGTGTGTGTCTGTGTGTGTGTGTGTGTGTGTGTCTGTGTGTGTGTGTGTGTTTTGGGGGAGGTTAGCGACTGCTGCCACTTTTGCTGACCCAGTTAAGTGTCATTCGCTGCTACGGCTGCTGCTGCTGCTGCTGCCACGTGGCATTTGCGCCTTTGCCTTTGCTTTCATTCGAGGTTACTTACCCCTTTTTGTTGCTGTTGTTGCATGGTGGGTGGAGGGTGGCTGGTCTCATTAACATACTGTGTTTGCTTGGGCTATAAATTCTATGTTATTTTGGCTGCAGCTTGTTGGCTTTATTGCTAATTAAATGTTGGCAAAAAACAGAAAACAATCTTTTTGCATATGTTTATAGGCTCGAGTGGGCAACATGTTGCAGGCAATTGAATGTTGTTAATTGATTATGATTGCGGCAAACATCATGTTTGCCTGTTTGTGCTTTCTCTTTCTCTGCTCAGTTGGCGCGGCAACATTCTAGAAAAAAGCTAACAGCAAAGGCAACAACAACAGCAACAGCAACAATAACAGCAACAGCAACAGCAACAATAACAGCAACAGCAACAATAACAGCAGCAGCTGCAGCAGCGACATCTGCTGGGAAACAACGTCAACGAACTCGCGAGCTGCTCGCTGCTCGCTGCTTGCTGCTTGCTGCTTGCTGCAAAATAGTTGAATGCACGTTGACGTCGCTGTTGTTGAGCAATGAAAGTACCGCAACAAAACTGCAAACAGACACACACACACACAGCAGACACACACACATAGCACACACGGGAGCTGGAAGAGGGGCAGGCAAACAAAGTGCATTGACTTTGCTTTGCTTTCTTCGCTGCTGCTGCTGCTGCTGCTGCTGCTGCTGCTGCAGCTAATGTTGCATGTTGCTGCTGCCGAGTTGAATGCACTTTGCAAATGCAAATGCCCCTCTTCAGCCACAAAATGTTGCAGCAGCAACTGGTTGCTTGCATATTATATTTTGTGCTAACTGCCACTGCCGCTGCTGCCACTGCTGCTGCTGCTGCTGCTGCTGCTGCACCTTGGCTCGCTAATTGTCTGATGTCATAAGTCAAAATGCTGTGTGGCATTTGTTGACAGCTTTATGTGGCCAACAGCAGCTTGGCCAACCACTAAACTCACAATTAAGCGTGTCAAACGTTTGCTTCACTTATTTATTTGGGGGCGTGGCAATGCTGCAAGTCCATTCAACTTTAATTTACTCAACTTTTTGACTATTTTGTCTAATTTGAGCCGAGTTCATTTCTTTGTCTTCTCTTGTTGAACGGGGCAGAGAGGCCCCAGGACCAGGACCAGGACCAGAACCGTATTTTGGCATAGGAATGAGGAGAGACAGAGGCGACAACAGAGCTGGTCAGAGGCAGTAGGACTCCGACAAGCCAGATGTCTCCTGGCTGGTTATAGTCTTAGACGGGAAAGAACAGCCTTAGGACACTTACCGGTCTGTTGACAGGACACTGTAGACTAAGGAGTCACCTAACCCAACTAGGTATATGCATATAGAGCAGCAGAGAGGAGGAATCCTCGTTGCACATCCTGGCAGAGTGTGTCGCCTTAGCTAGAAGAAGGTGCAGCATCCTAGGAATGCATGCTATGAATTTCAGAGTCATAGAAGACCTCAACCCATAGCTATAGGCTCAGAAGGGGCACATGGATCGAGTAGGTCCCGGCGCAATCCCCCCCCCCCCCCCCCATAATAATAATATATGTTGAACCATGATTTATTATACCTTCCAAGATACAATCAAATAATCTTATTATTTACAGATGCTTCTCATCTGTCATCTGACATCCTCCCCCATTTCTGGGTTCCATAAGGAAGCCCCTATTTATCCGATGATTAGCTGATATATAAAATATATAATTATAGTCTGATATAGCCTCGATTGGAGTCGACTCCCATTTCCTGCTGGGAACCATTCGTGTTCCTTTAGACTTGCCCAATTGGTTAAGGATCTGAACAACTGAATAACTCGATTATAATGATTGTGGTTGTTGCTGCTTTAACTCAGCTATGTGTAAGGTTGGCCTTAGCCTAACCATGGAGTTCAATAAACCCAGTCGAGAATAGAGCTGTGGCTGTGTGTGTAATAAAAGCCAATGAATTACAGACCCGCCCTGACGCCCGCTAACTAATTGATTTATGTGGCTTTGGCTGGCCATTCGACGTGCGATAGGCAACACGAAATGTGCCCCAAGCAGCAACTAACAACCAGCAACCAGCAACCAGCAACTGCAACCAGCAACTGCAACAACAACTTGCAACAACTGAAACACGCGAGTCGAATGCGAATGGGAAATGCTTTGGCTTGGCTCGTTTCGGCTTGCTTTGGTTTGGCTTGGCTTGGCTTGGCTTGGCTTGGCTTGGCTTGAGTTTTCTTTGGTAGCCAAAATAGAAATAGAAAAAGAAATAGAAATAAAAATAAAAATAAATGGTTAACTTGGCAAAGTGGCCGACGGGCGTTTAACTGATTTTTATTTTTCTTCTGTTTTGTTTTGTGTTTTTTGTTTTTTGGTTTTCTTTCGCTTCGCTTTGTTCCAGCACTAACCTCAGACAATGAACGCCACGTTGTGGCACTGTGGCACTGTGCTTGCCCCCCCCCCCCCCGCCCCAAAGAGGGGGTGGCAGCTACGTAATCTGTTGCTGGTTGCTGGTTGCTGGTTGCTGGTTGTGGCTAACGGTAGTGGATGCCGTCGAAAGAGCATTCACATACGCTCTGCCACGCCCACCGCCCACTGCTGAACGGCAACTGGTAGCAACAACAGTAGTTGGCTGACTGACTGACTTGTAGCCTTTGCTGCTGGCCAGGTTAACTGGCCGGGCCAAATTGCAGTTCAGCATTTTGTGCAAAAAAAACATTTTCTTTTTTTTGGAGCAAGCTGAAAAAATGTTTAACTGTTTTCAAGTAAAAAAATAGATAATAAAATGAGGCAAATAAATAACAGATTTAATATTAATTAAGTCATTTATTATAACTGTATTCATTTTATGCGCATTTTTGTTTCGATTTTGTGCGGGCAACTTTTCGTGTGACCCTCGCTGGAAATTGTGCGTGAAATGCGTGACTAGGCCAACAAGCGACCGCGTGGCAGGCGTTAACCAACAAAACGTTCGAGCCACAAATCTCGACAGTTGTCGGGTTTTTTTTTTTTTTTTTTTTCGCCGCATGTTGCATGATAATTATGCAAGCGGCAAATGCAAAGTCAAATGCAGCACGCAGCGCTGCTACCTTATTTTGCTAGGCGTTGCACGCACGCTCCCCCCTCGAACTCCACTCTCCCCCCCCTCTCTCTCTCTCTCTCTCTCTCTGTCTGTCTCTGTCTGTGTGTGGAGCAAGCAGCAGAGTCTTTCTCTGTTTGACATAGTCCATTTATGGCCGAGGCATGGCAAACGGCATTAACTCATTTCCGTCACAAATTCTATGAATGTTTTCACACACACTCAAACACACTCACACACACACACACACACAGTCTCACACACACACACAGTCTCACACACACCCTCCGCCCGGCTAAGTTTTGGGCCTGCAAATTTTTATGCCTATTTTTATGGTAATTAATGTGGGCCAGGCGAACATTAAGTGTCTCTCTGTGTGTGTGTGTGTCTGTGTGTGCTTCTGTTTGTGTGTGTGTGTGTGTGTCATTGGTGCGTATGAGTAATATATTTGCCATGCCCATTGCCCATTACCCATTGCTTGTGACAGCAGCTAGCGAAATGTTGCATAAATTAGACACAACACACAACACACACACAACACACACACACACAACACACACACACACCCCAACCCCCCTTGAGATACTTGGGCGTTGCAATTACCGTTAACAGTGCGTATGAGTAATTCGGGTCAATAAACTAAACAAAACTGCAGAGGAAAATGTCAACTTTGTGAAATTTTAAACAACTTTTGCAGTGCAACTAAAACAAATATTTGAAATAATAATTCTTAACTCAAACTGGGAATCGAAAGCAGTTGCAAATATTAAAAGGGGTATTCAAATTAAGAGAGCATTTTACGAATTAAAATGAAGCTGAAACTGAACTGAAACTGAACTGAAATGCTCAATGTCAATAATAGCTTTAATCCAAAAAGGAATAACACTTTTTTTTAAAGTGTATTTGTTTTTCAAATTGTTACCAAAAAGTACGCATTTAAAGTCAGGCTAAATCGACTGACCAGTCAAACGGAAGAATGCTTTTTATGGGAGTTGTGAGTAGATCCTTGAAAAATTCTTAATAATCCCTTTAAATTTGAGATTGTGCGAGAAATGGGATTTGTGGCAGCAGAATTAGCTGTGAACTGGAAAATTAAATGCTAATTAATTAAAGGAGATCTTCGGGAAACTTTAAAACTTCAAATGTGCAGTTATCGATACACATTTATCGACGTTATCGAGAGGGATAAGTATTTGAAGGAAGGAATGGACACCAAGATACTCTGCTGCTCTGCTGCTCTGCTGCTCTGCTTCTCTTCATTAACAGAGTATGCAAATATTTTTGCTGAAATGCAGTGCAATTTGCAGCACCAATTTTGTTGCAGTGTGGCTGGTGTCGCGTCGAATTGTTGCCATTGCTTTGGCCGTTTGGCATTCTCACGTGTCGATCTTGTTATTATTTTGGAATTCTATTTAACAATCGAAGACCCTTTGGGGCCTTAATGCTGTCGCCGTCGTGTCATGTTGTGCTTGTGTTGCAGTGCTCTTAACTGTTGTCATAACCTCAAATAGAAAAACTGGCGACTGGCAACTGGCAACTGGCAGCAAGAGAGACATTGACAGCTTCGTTTGGCTGTGAAAATGTCAAATGGATTTTAGCCCAAGTACAAACAGATCAAGTATTGCAAGTAGCTGATCTCTGCCAGAGCCTCGCTGTGTGTTGTGTGTGTTGTTTGTTGTGTGTGTGTGTTGTGTGTGTGTGAAAATTAAGCAGCATGTAATTTATGTTGACTCTGAAAAATCGAATGTAACTCAATTTCAAATAGATATCGACTAGTTGCTGCCTGCTAAACTCGTTCGGCAGCCTTCAGAAACTGCACGTACTTGTTAACCAGTACAATCACCTCGATGTTTGTTGTGTGTTTGTTGCTGTTGCTGTTGCTGTTGTTGTCTCTCAGCTCTCTTGGACTAGACCAGCCGAAAAACGTGACTCGATAGTCAGCGGGCCCAAGTCAAGTCGATGGAATTGCATTTATTGGGCGCACCGAAAACCAATTCTCTGCCCAGGCACTAAATTTGTTCAGCTATTCGAGTATTGTTTCTATTGTTGTTGTTGCTGCTGTTGCTGTTGTTGCAGCGACCGCAGCCTTTACAATTCAAATTTACAATTCCCAATTGCTGTTGTTGTTGTTGTTGCTTAGTTTATTTTTATGTTATGTGTGCGCCTTTGCTTGGAGTCACTGTTACGTTGATATTTTGAATTTTGACGCTGGCATCAATCCATAGACATTAGCCACAGCCACAGCTCTGGCAAATTGTATTTTGTTGCCCCAATGCGTAGAAGCGACAACGAGATCAACAAGAAGCAGCAGCAGCAGCAGCAGCAGCAGCAGCAGCAGCAGCAACAGCAGCAGCAGCAGCAGCAGACAGATGCAACATGTCATTCAACCCAGCTCAAAATTGTGAAATTGCCATTTGAGAAAAGTGATCAAACTTCAAATTGATTTTTAATTGAAAAATCTTAAACACTTTTCTTTGTTTTTTTGTTTTTAATTTAAATATTAATATTATTAAAATTAATTTATTTCTTTATGTCGACATTAAATAAATAAATACAAAAATTAGTTAATGAATTACTTTCTATTTGTTAACATTTAATAAATAACTAAATTAAATATTTTATTTCTTGATTTTTTTTTTAAATTAAAATATTTAATTAAATATTAATATTATTAAAATACACATTAATATTATTAAAATTAATTTATTTCTTTATGTCGACATTAAATAAATAAATTTAAAAAAAGTTAATTAATTACTTGCTATTTGTTTACATTTTAATAAATAACTAAATTAAATATTTTATTTATTGATTTTTTTTTTTTAATTAAAATATTAAATAAAATATTAATATTATTAAAACACAAATTAATATTATTAAAATTAATTTATTTCTTTATGTCGACATTAAATAAATAAATACAAAAATTAGTTAATGAAATACTTTCTATTTGTTAACATTTAATAAATAACTAAATGAAGTAATTTATTTCTTAAATTATTTCACATTAATTAAATAAATACTAAAAGGAAAATTGTCGCATTTGCTAAAAATGTCTGAAAAACAGATCGAACTCAAATCGAGTCACATTTATTATGCAAACGTTCAATTTCAATTATAATATTCATAAAATATTTAATTTGATTTTGTTCACTCTTAGTTTTTTTCCGTTTGGATATAAATATTTGTGAGCTGCGAACTGGGTTCCAATTTGTCTTATTTTCGCAATGCAGACAATCCCAAAAATGTTTAACCCATTTCGTAGACCAAAAATAAAGTGTGTAATTTGTCGCTGTTTAAAAAACAAGGCAACAAATACAAAAGAAAAGAAAAGAAAAAAATACAAACTGGCTGCAATAAACACAATTTTCATTTGTTCGCATTTCTTTTGGTTTTTCTTTCTTTCTGTTGTTTGTCCACCATAAATGTTCTAATAATAAAAGGCGACGCTTTTCAAATGCCTAAAAAATTTTGTGTTTCCGTCAGAACTGTCAAGAAACCCCAGAAAAAACCAACGAACGAAAAAATTACAAAAAAAAATAAAAATAAAATAAAAAAGAGAGAAAAAAGCCGAAACGAGTAAAATTGAATTGACGGCGACTGTCAGGAATTCAGTTGAGAAGCGAGGCTATTTTTAATTGCTTTTAATTAATAGAACCCACAAAATTTTGCGTGACAAGCATATAATAATAAGAATGCCCATTTTCCTTTACCAGTTTTCCCCAGACAAAAATGTGTTCTGTGTGTTTGTGTGTATTTTTGGTTATTAATGCAATTATTTAGACACTGCTCCAAAAATGGTGTCAAAATTGCAGCAAGGGCAAGGCGGGTTGGAGGGGGAACGAGAACGTTGCTGGAGTTATGCGATGAGTTACGTACGAGGTTTTAACATGTGGGTCATTGTTTGGACATTGGCTCGGAAAACGAAAAAAAAGGTGAAAAACCGCACGAAAAACTAAAACTAAAACGAAACGAAACGAAATGAAATGAAACGAACGACGAGCGGGCACTCAAAGTAAAAGGCAACCGCAAATCGTGCCAAAAGATAGGTCGAAAGCAGAGGCGGCAGGCAGGCAGGCAGGCAGGATGGGTAGGCAAGAGACAAAAAGAGAGAAGGAGAAGGAGAGGTAGCGAGATTAATGCAAAATATGCCGCTATACGCCAAGTGCAATGAACTCAGCCAGTCAACTCAGGGAGGCGGCGACGGCGACGGCGACCAAGTCAAGCAAGTTCTAGTTGAGGCAGTCGCGCAGAGTCCAGAGGAGAACCCGGCAGACCCCAGAACCCGAGAACCCGATGTTCTCGACTATCAAGAGAGCCACCGCAGCCAACACAGACTGAGAATGAACAAGCGAAACGAAACAAAACGAAACGGAACGAAACGAAACGAAACGAAAGACGCAGCAGAGCAGCATGCATGCATGTGTGTTGTGTGTGTGTGTGCATGTCTATATGTGTGTGTGTGTGCGTATGTGCTTGAATGCAAATCAAAGCGTTGCGTATGCGCCGCAGCGCAGCGCTGATTAGGCTGCAGATTTACAGCTAATCTATATTTTAGAATTGTAATAACTGTGTTAGTGCGAGTGTGTGTGTGTGTGTGTGCACAGTGTGTCAGATAATTATAAATGCAGAGTGAAATGATTTGTAATATCAATTACAAATTTAAAAACTCGATGTAAATTTTGAACATACAAATTACAATTATAAAAAGAGGTCAGCAAACACAAAAGAATTGCATGCAAACATTTAGTGCAATTTACTAACAAGAATTTCATTTCAATTAATTTTTTGTGACTGCTAAAAATACTAAAATATTTGTAGGTTGTATAGTTGAGCTTAAGCAATTGCCTCCCCTTTTCTACTGTGCACTGTGCACTGACCCCTCCTCCCCCCCTCAACTCTGCGTACGTTGCAATAAAATGACGATTGCCAGTCGTTGTCGTTTCGTCGTTTCGTTGTTCGTCGTCGTCGCTTGACGTTGACGTCGACGTCGACTTCGTCATCGTCGTTTCGTTGCTTGGGTTATTGAACTCGACGCGTTGGCTCTGAATTGGGTTAGCGTAGGTTAGGTTAGCGCAGCTTTGCTCAGCCTAGCTCAGCTTGGGTTAGCTTGGGTTATGTTGGGTTAGGTTATGTTGCGTTATGCTAGTTACTTGCACGCGGGGCGGCCAGCAGACCAGCAGACCAAAAGACTGACGTCGACGCCTGCCCGCCTGCTGCGTTCTGTCTGACATTTTGTTGGTTTTCGTTTCGGTTTTCGTTCAGTTCTCTTTCTGTCTGTCTTTCTTTCGCTGTGTGCGTTGTTAAATGCGATAAGCGCTGACAGCTCGCAGCTCAACTGCTGGCCAACATGTGAAGAGTGCTCTGCTCTGCTCTGCTCCGTTTTGCTTTGATTTGGCTTAATTGCATGCCCCAAAGCTATTCTTCTTCTTCTTTTTGTATTGGGAAGGGGTGCTGCATGGGCAGGCGGCAGGCGGCAGGGGCAGCGGCAGAGCAATGAGGAGTTTCGTAACTGAAGTTGTTATATTGAGGGTCTAGTTATGATTACTTGTGTTACCCCGTTACATGTTGCAGTTGCAGTTGCAGTTGTTGTTGTTGTTGTTGTTGCAGTTGTTGTTGCGTGTTGTATGTTAAACAAACACTCGTCTGATAAGCGAAGGCAATCAAACAGTTTGGCATAGTTCAGCAATGAAAACAATGTGTACTAAATCAAAGCCAAATATGTTTTTAACCTGATCTTTGTTGGTAACCCTTCAAAGGGGGTTCTTCTTTTTCAACTCACCTTACACACAATTTGTAGTAATTAAATTAATTTAAATTGGTCTTTCTTTAAATTTTAGAAAGAGCTCACCAAACAATGCACAGAATAGTTAAAGAAATTTTTGGTTTTCTTTTTATTACTTTTGTTCTGAATTAATCATTTAAATTATATTCGTTTTTTATTTATATTTCAGAAAATTTTAAATATACAACAAGTTTGCCAATAAGTTCCATTTTTATTTTATTCTTATTTTTAATTATTTAAAATGGACATAAAAATACCAAAGATAAAATATGGAATATTTTTATTGTTATTTCTATTTATTATTTATCTAATTTTATTTAGTTTTTTTAATAGGACAGTCAAGTTTTGAGGCCTTTCTTAGTCTACAGCTAATTTATTTATTAAAAATTTTAAATAATAAAAATAAGAGAATATTTTAAGAACAGTTTCTACTCTTTTTTGTGTATCTTTCGGATTTGTATCTGCATCTGCGACTTGATCTAATTAGTTTCCTCATTCATTTCTTTTCAGGTATGTCTCATTTACGTGCCCCAAGGCATATTCAAACTGAAACTAAACATTTAAATGCTGAGTAAGTCATTGCAACAGAATGCGTTTAGCAACCGAACCGGGGACAGTAATATTCTACACACACACACACACACACACACACACGCACACTTGCACACTCAGCGCCCCCTTCAGCTTAGCCCAAAAGCAGCGCTGCCCAATTACCAACAAACGGGCAAATGGAAAGGGGGAAGGGAAGGGGCGTGAGGAGCGCACTATGCACAGACGATTAGTGCTAGTCGGTGGCGTTGCCAAGTGCCTGCTCACCATGCCATATGCTTTACCCACACACACACACTGAGGCAGAGGCATACGCATGACATGGCGCATGAGTGTGGCATAGTTGTTGTTGCATGCTGCTGCTGTTGCTGCTGTTGCTGCTGCTGTGGCAATTGCGTAGCTGCTGCACTCAACGCTCGAGGTTATTGAACGGCAGCGACCTCACTTTGCATGAAGCACAACCACAACAACAACAACAACAACAACAGCAGTAACAACAACAACTGCCACAACTGCCACAGAGATTGCTGTGCAATTTTCTTGTTGCTCTTGTCAAGCAGTGTAATTTTAAAATTAATAAAATAAATTATTATTAGACACATCATTCGAGTGGCGACGTTTGCCGTTTGCCGTCTGCCGTCTGCGCTGTCAACTTTTGATAAAGACTCGCAAGTCTCTAAACACACACAAGTGTGTATTAGTGTGTGTGTGTGTGTGTGTGTGTGTAGGAGTGGATGGGGGTTAAACCACTGCAGCCTGGTCTACAAAACACAGCACACTTAACACACTTTAGTGTGCAACTTGGCAAACATGCAGCGAGCAGAGAGCTCAACGAACTCAGCTGAATTAGTGCCCAAAAACACATCAAAAATAAATTAATTAATAAATAAATAAACGAATTCTAAAAATTCTCAACTGGCTGCAAGACACAAAATATATGTTTGCCGCTTTCAAGTTGGCAATTTTCAATGAAAAATAAAAGTTTTTTTTTTATAATTCTAAATGGTCATTTTAATTGTTAACTTAATTGAAAAACTACTACTTGACTAATAAATATAATAATTAAAAACAAAAATAATTAAATAAAATAAAAAAAAAAATCAAGTAAAATATTTTATTTTGACAAATTGTCTATAATAATAATAATATAATAATAAATAATATTGTCTAACATACAGCTGCGGTCAAAATAATGGCAACAGTTAAACAAAAATAATTGAAAAATTGTTAACAAATTATGAAGAAAAAAATGTATTTTATTTATTAAAAAAACAATTCGAAAACTGTCGCAATATATAAAAATATAGAACTCTAGAATCATGAAGAATCTAATTAGTAAACCGTTTGCAACTCTGCAGAATGCCACGCCCACTTCCTGCGGCTCGCCTATTGTGGACATGTGTGTGTTTTGGTCCGCTTTATGACTCAATATTGAAAATAATTTGCCGTCACTTTTGTCATAAATAAAAGCGAGCGTCACACAGCAAAAGCAACAAATATGCGGCTGCAGTTGCATAATTGAACAAACTGCAACGCTGCAACTGCAACTGCAGCTGCAACTGCAGCCCCATTTAGTCCAAATGCCTGTCCGTGGGCGCCCACTTGCATACATACACAAATCACGTATACGTATCCAAGTATGTATGATGTATGTAAGTATGTATGTAAGTATGTACACACAAAGGAGTGAGATTTCATGCGTTTTTAGCAGCAGTTGTGGCGAGCGACTCAAGAAATCAAATGAAAACACAATCACAAATAGCACAGACAGGCGAATACCCTTTTTACATACATGCATTTATTATGTATGTATTATTTGATAAATATTTATTTATATATATATATATATATATATAATTTTAATTTTAATTTTTTTTGCATTTTTAAAAAGTAATTTTTTATGGTTTGCTTTTCTCGTTAGACAGATTTATTCCTCAAGCTCAGCATTTTATTTGTATTATTAAATATTATTTATATTTTTTTTATATAATTTAACAACTAAGATTTCATTCTGAATAATTTATTTATTTATTCCTCAAGCTCAACATTTTATTTTGATTATTAAATATTATTTATATTATTTTCATATAATTAAACATTGAAGATTTAATTCTGAATAATTTATTAATTTATTCCTGAAGCTCAACATTTTATTTGTATTATTAAACATTATTTCTATTATTTTATTTAGTTTAACATTCCAAATTTAATTCTGATTTATTTAATAATGTATTTCTCAAGCTCAGCATTTTATTTGTATTATTAAACATTATTTCTATTATTTAATTTAGTTAAACATTCAAGATTTAAAGTCTAAATAAACTGTATCAAATCAAAAACAAATGTAAATTTTGTCCGACTAAAATATAGTTTTTTAGTAATAAATATAGATATAGTCAGGACTTAAGTCTGCTTAAACTATAACAAGCCAATAAGATATATATACTATTTTTGAACTGCAGCTGTTCGGGCTTGTTTTGTTTGGCTTGAAGCACCATTTTTTCGATATTCAAAGCCTTTTTTCATAATTAACCCTCTGGTGCCCAGGACTACTTTTAGACGCCTCAATTATAATTTCACGCTTATCTTGAAATACCTCTGAAAACTTTGCTAAAGAAATACTTTTACATTTGAGAAATTTTCAGATCAGATCGGGGTTTCCCCAATTTATAGAATATTTATATAGGGTTAAATGCGCATATTTGCGAGCTTTAAATACAATTTCTGTCTACGAATTAAAATCTGTGTAGAACCTGGTTCACAAATCGATCCAACAATTATTTTACTCATATATATTAACCTATATTTATTTATTTATTTAATATCGACTAACATCAAATCTATTTTTATTGATAATTTGTTAACACAAGAATAAATAAAAATAAAAATTAATATTTATGCATATTAAAATGGAAATATTTGCTTAACAATCGACTAATATCAAATATATATATATATTTTTTTTTTATATTTATATATATATATATATATATATATTTATTTCTAATATCAGTCAACATAGAAAAATACAAAAAAATGCATAAATAAAAATCAATTTAAATTGAAAATAATAAAAAATAAACGCAGGCATTTAAAATAGAAAATGATTTTACATTATTTTTTAATAAATTAAATATATTATATAAAAATAACTTAAGAGTACTTAGCTAAACAGACCTACGACTCTAGAAAGATGAATCCAGATAAAATCCAATCAGACCACGGATTTTGCTCTATTCTAAATTTTAGCCTATGCGTTGCATGTTGCATGTTGCATGAGTTGGGTGCAGAGCAAAGGTTGAGGGGAAGGGTATATCTGAGAGATATGAAAGAAACGCCCATATAAAGACATTGCCAGCGGCACGTGAGTTGCTGAGTTCATTTGCGGACAGCAGCAGCAGGAGGGGGGGGGGGGGGGTTAACGGTTGCCCAAAAATGATTTGGTGGGTGAGTCATTAAAAGCGGCCGCCGCCGAAACGGCAACAATTTATATGACAGTTTTTTTGCTTTTTGCTGTTTGCTTTATTTCGTTCTTATGTCAGTTGGGGCGTCATTAAGCGTCCAACTGACCAAAAATGGAAAAGGCACAACAACAACAGTAAGAACAACAGCAAGAAGAAGAAGAAAAACAACAACAACAGCAATGATTGGGATTACATTAATGGTGTGGGTGAGCAACGCTTCGTTCGATTTGGAAGTGTTTTATTTTTCTTCTTCTTTTCTTTTCTTCTTTTTGCTTGGCTCGGCTCAGCTTGGCTCGGCTCGGCTTGTGGTTCGGCTTGCGGTTCGGCTCGGCTTGCTGGTCGCAGAGTTCAGTGCACTCGAACGTCACCTGCCTGCACCGCCCCCCCCCCCCCTCCACCACTTTCCGCCTTAATCTCCCTCTCTTTCTGTATGCTCTGTCTCGCTCTGTCGCTCACGCTGTTGTCAAATGGCATGCCAACGACCTGCGCAGAACTGCAGTTAGATTTTGTTGTTGCTGCTGCATTTGCACGCAAAAGACCTTGCGTCTTCTGTGTTATAAGCCACATTGCGCTTTGGGCCACATTCATTTTGTCTCTGGTGGAAACTTGTTTCTGCTGCTGCTGTTGTTGTTGCCCCAACTGTTTTAATAGCATTTGCGTCAAGCCGTGACGCCAATGGCCCAACATGGATTAGATTTTCGTATGATTATTATTTTTTTTCTTTCTCAAATATGCCATTATGTACACATGTACACATGTATGTATGTATGTATGTGTGTATGTGTGTGTACACATGTACATATTCTCAATTACTGTTTATTTGGACAGTCGACGTGCCCAAAAAACAATCAGCATATAATGGCTCATAATTGTGCACAGCAAACACAACACAAAACCAACAAAACCAACAAAACCATCAAAACCAGCCAAAACAACAACAACAACAACAAGTAAAACAATAAAACAGGCGCCCGTTTGTCAGCTGTTTTTTTTATTTATTTTATTTTTTTTTTTTTGGGCACTTTGTGTTTACAGTGGGATTATTACGACCAAATACAGTTTGCCAAGAAAGTGTTTGGACACGGCCCAAAAAAGCGTTTCCTTGTTAAATAGTAAAAAAAAAAAATATTTATATTTTAGTGGTATTTTAAGGTATTTTATATATTCGTCTATAAACCAGGAACATGTACAGTGATACCAATATTAATTCATCAATTCATCAATCAATTTGAATATATCCCAAAAATTAAAATTAGAAAATTCCATCTTGGCATAGTTAAAAATATTAATTAAAGTTTTTTAGAAAAAACATTAAATATGGTTCTCAATATTCAGTGGAACCTTTTAATGCCTTTCGAAAATCTGAGTGTGCGAATAATTATTGGTTTTAGTGTAATAATATTGAGACATGTTGAAAATTTCGCGTGTTAATAAAAATATTTAACGTAAAAAATGTAAATTTTGTTTGCAAAAAAACACTTGTTAAAACTGAGTTGTTTTTCCCCGTTTGGTCAAAACATTTACTTGACAGAGGCTAAAATAAATAACAACTAAAGAAACTAAGACTTTAATTGAATTTGTTCAAAATTCTAAAGATGCCAGAAATAACAGATTTTATTTTTAATACAGAAAAGTATTTGAAATTCGCGATGCGGTTTTCCAGCACAATTGTCTCTTGTGGTTTTGGCCTCGCTGCCGATGTTGCTGCCACAAACGCAGCTATCGAAAGAATATAATCGCAAAATAATTACGCGCAGTTCGATGAACTCTCGCATAAGGCAATAGGTGGCAAATAATATAAATAAATGTACATAGATACATATATATATATATAGACATAAAAAGTGGAACGCACTCGACTCTTCTGCGGCACAAAAAATGTGATTGAATTTGGTTCGAATTTGGGGTCAGCAGTTAATTATTGTTGCCTTTTAATTGAGCAGGCACAAGCTGAACAATTGGCTAAAACACACACACGCAGCTGGCCAAGTGACTCCTTTGGCCAAATGGCATTTTGGCTCGTTTCGTTATCCTTCAACTCTTGCCGAGCTGCGGTCATTGCTCCACAGCACACAGCGCACAGCTGCAGCGACCAATCGTCACATGACCAACAGCAGCAGCAGCAGCAGCAGCAACAGCAGCAGCAACAGCAGCAGCAGCAGCCAGTCAGCAATTTTTAAGGTTAACGCTGCAGCAGCGCCACCTAGCGGCTGGCAAAACACTTTCGTTACACAAACACACACACCTACACACACCTACACACACATGCACACACATGCACACTTACATAGCGCGTAACCCCTAAAAAGCATTGTTGTTGTTGTTGTTGTTGTTGTACGTAGCACAGCCAACCGCAGTCAGCTCACTTCGCCCACCCCCTCCCCACGCCTCTCTGCTTAGCATAGACCTGAGAGAGAGGAGGGAGAGGGAGAGAGAGAGAGAGAGAGAGCTCTCATCCGGCCGTGGCAAAAGTTCAACGCACGCAAACTGGGTCAAAGCAAAGTGTACAACCCTACAGCAAACCCCCTCCACCCCTCCACCCACCGCATCTGCTTAGCTGCTGCTGCTGCACCCTCTAAGAAGCAACAGCAGCGAAAAGTGAAACGTTTTCTGAGGCGACTGTGGGCGGTGGGCGGCACTTTCTGTTCATTGTTTGACATGGCACAGGTGTCTTCCATTGCGAGCGCGCCAATTTTAGCACTACGAGCTACGAGCTGCCTTCCACCCGCTCTGTGCCTGCTTTCCTGCTTGTATAACCCCCCCCCCCCCCCAACGCCACCCTCCTGCCTATATTCTATTGCCTGGCTGACAACTTGCTGCTTGGCACGCTTTGAGTTCATTGCACTGGTTAAAGGACAGTTCGATTCCCAAAATGAGAAGGTTGTTGTGATGCACAGCAATAATACATAAGATAAATGATATATCTGAGAATAAAATCTGAAAATTCATATAATAATAGCTATGAGAATTAAAATTTATATTATTATTATTAGTATTATTATTATAAAGACACCAGTTTATTGTTTCTATAAAAAAAAAGATGAGAAAAATTAGAAAAAATAAAATACAAATTCGTATTATGATTGAATATCTATTAAATATATAAAGAAAAAATCTATAAGCACCATAACAAATATTGGGTAGATTTTTAACTATTTATTTGATGTGGTTTGTTTATAAAAACAAACTTAGACAACAGTTAAATTGTTATTAGTATTAATATTACATCGAACCCACATTGGCGATTCCAATCTAGCAAAATATCCGTAAAATCTCGAAATAAAAATCTGTTAGGTATATAGCCAGTATAAGATTGTTTTTTAACTGTTTATTTAATGTTGTTTGTGCATAAAAAACATTGTTGGCAAACACGCAAAACAATTTACTATTTGAATTATTATTACATCGAGCCCACTTCGGAGATCGTGGATTAAAGCCAAATATCCATTAAATCTGTGAATAAAAAATGTATCTATTACCAGTAGAAGGTTATTTGTTAACTGTTTATTCAATGTTGTTTTCTACATAAACATTAACTTGGTAAACATAAAAAACTACGACAGACAAACAGACAAACACTAAAATGAATTCTTATGAAATTTGTTTTCCTCATTTTACCGACTTCGCTTCTTTCTGTCTCGCTGCTGACAGTCTGATCAGGCAGTTAAAAACACATCTAGTTTTTTACCTACCTCAACAACTCGACTCTAACTGTTCATATTTTACTCACATTTGGCCAATTAAATGCATTGCATTTCCTTTCTGAGGTCATTTCCTCTGCCCACGCCGACGACTACAATTCGCATTCGTCGAACTGGAGCTTTCTAACTGTGCATTGCACTCTCTCTCTCTCTCTCTCTGCCTCTGCCTCTCCAGCAATGGCTGGTATTTTTCTAGGCATATAGCTCGTTTCGTATACCCACCGCGTTCCCCTCTTCTTTCCATCGTTGCGTTGCTTATGCAAAAAAGTTCTTTGAAGCAAGCACCGTTTTTTTTCTTTTGCTGTGCGCCAAGTCAGAGCAGAGAGCGAGGGCCATGCTGCGCTCTCTCTGCCGTTACTCTCTCTCTCTCTCTCTCTCTCATTCGCGCTCTTTCTTTGTTGGTGTGTCTGATTCAGCCTGTGCTGCTTCTTTTAAGGTTATTGCGGTGCAATGTCCTCAATCGTTGGTCTCCTTGACTGCTCGCTCTTCTTCTTATTCTTCTTCTTGTTCTTCCTCTTCTTGTTATTTTTGCATTTTGGGCGCTCAGATGCTGCTGTCCCTGGCAGGATAATTTCTCTCCCTCTCTTCCTCACTCTCTCTCTATCTATCTCTCTCTCTCTCTTTCATTTTATTTTTTTTTTGCATTCTTTTGGTTGCCCTTCGCAGCTGGTGAGAAATGTGAAAGGTATTTCCGTTTGCCCCATTATCGAGTTCAATATGTTTATGCCGTCTGTTCTACTCCCCCTCCTCCCCCTTCTCCCCCTCCTCCTCTTCCTCCCCCTCCTGCTGCCACAAATGCCACAGTTTTGTTGCTGGGAATGTTTAGCTTTGAATTCGTGGTGTGTTTGTAGATGGATTAAGATCTTTAGTATCCAAAGTCAATAAATACATTAATCGCAGCAATTACCGATCTAAGCAAGTCATTTAGATATTTGCCTCAATTATTTGCCCAAATTATTGATTGGCTATGATTAATGGCGATTCAGGTGCTTTCACTTGATAGCAGCATTATTTCCTGTGTGGCTCAACCAACCCCAAAAAACGAAAACCCAAAACATAAAACCGAAAACCGAAAACCGACCCCAACCCAACCCAACCCAACTCGAGTGCATGGCAAGGCGACCATGAGCCAGCATAACGAGTTGAACGAACTCAGCCAGCAGCAGCAACAGCAACAGCAGCAGCAGCAGCAGCAGCAACAGCCAACTGCAGAAGTGACGTCAATAAGCACGAGGCCAAAGGGAAACACTTGCTGCTGCTGCTGCTGCTGCTGCTGCTCTGTTTGGGGGTGAGTTGTGTGAGAAATGTGTATATAGCTAGCTGGTGGCTGACTGGCTGGCTGGCTGGCTGACTGGCTGGCTACGTGCTGCTGACCTCGTGTTCCTTTTTACTACGAAGCTGACGACTGCGCTGCTGCTGCTGCTACTGCTGCTGCTGTGAGTGGGTGGGTTGGGGGGCGGGGGGTGTGTTGGCCAAGCGTACGAAATATCCTTGCACGGTATTGTGCACTCGGTGCGTTGAACTCTGACCTGAATGCGCTGAATGGCTAGCATTGGCCGCCGCTGCTCGACTTGTAAAGTTAAACATCATTTATTTATTGTGCATATTTTCGTCAACTAATCGTCGCTGGTCGCTCGCTGGCCAAGTCAAATATGAGCTGAAAGCAGTTTGGTTTTGCCACTTACTAATTCAATTCCCAGCAGCGGCATGCCACCGGCATAACTCAGACTCTGAGGCAGTCATATAAACTCCCAAGCCGAGCATGACGAATGTCGAATCAACTGTAAAGCGCCATAAAGTTCCGGCTCTTTCTGAGTGCCTCACTCGCGGCACGTGCTAATTGCTTACGCATCCAGCAGCAAGAACAACAACTCGTAAAATAGAAGAAAACCAGAAGAACCAGGGGAAAAGGGGAAGGCGCTTAAAGCTTAAAAGTTACAAGTTGTGGGCGTGCTAAAGTAAGTCAGAGATTGGCAGAGATAGAAGATTTCATAAAAAAAACAAAAATAATAAATAAAGTTTAAAGCTTAAAATTAAAAAAAAAACTTGGAAACAAAAACTTGATTTAATTGTATTTAAAATACAATTTAATATAAAATGTTGAATTCTTATTAAATATTGCACTTTAATTGTAAATTAAAAATGCTTATTCAAAATACAAAAAATTAAGAAATAAATTAAATTAAATTTGAAATCAATATTAAAAATACAAGAAATTCAAAATTCGATTAAACTAAAAATAAACTTTAATATTAAATACAAATTTAAAAAATATAAGAAATATTTATGAAGTTTACAAGAAAGAAGAAGCAATTCGAGTATGATTAAAGGCCAGCTACACTTTTGGTATCCTTTAAATAAAGAAATTAAAATTCCATTAAACTAAAAATAAAGTAAAAATATTAATAAAGTTTACAAGAAAGAAGAAGCAATTCGAGTATGATTAAAGGCCAGCTACACTTTCAGTATCCTTTAAATAAAGAAATTAAAATTCCATTAAACTAAAAATAAAGTAAAAATATTAATAAAGTTTACAAGAAAGAAGAAGCAATTCGAGTATGATTAAAGGCCAGCTACGCTTTTGGTATCCTTTAAATCGTTGCCTTAAGCGAGAACAGCATAAATTCGAGTGAAAAGAAATTCTTTGGAATTCATATTGATGTCAAGTTCTGACAGTAGTCCAAGCTGAGTGCCTTCAAGTAGCCAAATGGAATGCAGGTCAAGTAGTCATAGTCAATTGTTCAACTGATCAACAAGCGATCGCTTCAACAGGTAGATATACATTCTCATACATATACATATATATATATATATATATATATATATATATTTATATATATATATATATTCGCTTTGCTTTTCATTCATGAGTTTTCGATGAGTCGATGGCTATTTAAAAAAAAAACGCTTCGACTGATCCCAAGTGATCCCCGCATCCGCCCCATCATTCTAAAAGGGGGGCTCGGGGAGGGGACCCGACAAGTGTGCCATGGCTGAGTTGCGCTAAAGCAGCCCCAAAAATTGTTAACAAACAAAAACTGAATTATAATGATGATGGTGATGATGATGACGCTGATGATGATGATGATGACGATAATGATGACGATGTCGAATCATGCAAAGGGGGTGGGCGAAAAACGCTTGGCTGCTTTACTGCACGTTGCCCAACACACACACATGCATGCGCATTTATATGTGTGTACACGAGTGTGTATGTGTGTATGTGTGTATGTGTACGCAAGCCAGCTAGACGAATGTGTGTAACGTGAAATGCTCTCACTTTCCTTTGAAACTTGTTATTCGCATTGCAGCTGCCAGCAGAGTTCATTCACATTTGGCAGCCAGACCAAGAGAGTCAAACACACACACACACACACAGTGAGAGCGCGCGAGAGAGAGGCGCCGTTGAGAGACAGAGAGCCTATGCAGGTGAAGAAGAAGAAGCCCAAGAAGAGAGCAGAAAATAACTCGAAACGGGCACAGCTGTTCCCGAAAGTTCTTCGTTGCTATTTGCAAAAAAAAAAAACAACAAGAAAAAAGTAAATCACGACTTGGCCGAAGTTCGTTTGCGGGGGCTGCGAGCCATTGAAATGAGTGCAAATTGTCGCTGCTGCTGCTGCTGCTGAGTGCATTGAACTCAACTCTTGAGTTTTGCTCAATTAATTTGCACTATTTGTCGATTTCAATTATATAACAAAAGTATAGAGATCAACTGCTCGCGGCTGATGTAACTTTAAGTGAGCCTATCCCAAAAAAGAAAAATAAATAAAACCCACAACACTGCATTTTGAGCGTGTTGCATTGCCAAAGATTTCCTTGAACGCATTTTAGCCATCTAGTCGCCGTTGCAATTGCAATTGCCTTTGCCTTTGCCTTTGACGCTGCCGCCAAGCCCACAAAACATGCATTCGTCCGTCCGCCCGCCCGTCTGTCCGCCTGAGGTTTCTGTGTCGTTGACCGACCGCCAGCTCAAATGAACTCCAAACCAAAAAGCTAAAGCAAAGGCTTGGAAACTGCAGCAGCAGCAGCAGCAGCAGCAGCCAACTGACAAGAACAAATTCGCATGCAAATGCACTCTGAGAGAGCGCACAGCAAATTGAGAGCGCGAGTCTGTCGTTCGTTTGTTCGTTCGTGCGTTCGTTCGTTCGTTCGTTCGTTCGTTCGTTCGTTCGCTTGCTCGACGTCTCCGTCTCATTCGTGTTTGCTCGGCCACTCGGCTTGGCCGCTCAGCAGCTCCACATTTGGAGGTATTTGACCGAAAAGTGGGTCACGACAATGGCGGGGTTCGTTGAACTGAACTGCCAGTCAGCCAGCCAACCTCTGCTGACGTCGTCGTATTATGTTGACGTCGTCGTCGACGTCGTTTCGGTTACGTAGCCTTCCAGCATGAGTCGTTGTTACGTTTGGGCATTTGTTGTATGTAGCAGCAAAGGGAGCGGGGGGGGGGAGGAGAGCGGGGCTGCTACGTTTCTGTTGTCTACGTTTTCGGTGGCCTCAAAAACTTAAAAAAGTAAATACGAAAGAAAGAAATGACATACAAACGGGGCGCGCGAGCCGAAATATTATTTAATAAGAGTATTATTAATAACGAGGCGTTTCATCTTGACAACCATAATGTGTAGCATACAAATATTTATATATATATATATATATACATTTACATTTATTTTTTATTTTTTAATGATATTTTTGAGTAGTCTCCCCCGGCTTACTTAAATTGGGGCAACAGTTTTTGTCAGCAATTTCTAACGATAGCAACTAAAGTTTCATGATTAATCGGTTGACAACAACAAAGTCGCCGTGCTGGAAATCATAATCCCCCCACAACAAACACTCGACAATCTGTGGAAAGTGGGGAATGTTACACCCACCAAAAAAAAATATATATATAAAAATATTAGTTCATGTTGAGTTCATGTCGAGAGCTGTGCCACATCTAAGATCCTCTTATGCCTGTCATACGCGTTGATAGCACTGTTTGCCCCCAATATCTGCCCCCAACTTACCGCCCAACCCCTACGCAATATCAATTAATCTTATTTGTCACTCAACCAACAAAAAAAAAAGAAAAAATAGAAAATAGAAAAAAGCACCTACATAGAATAATATGTTTGCTGTTGTTGCTGCTGTTATCAAACAAAGCTGATCAGTCAGGTGGCAGGTAGCAGAAGCTACCTTAAATCTGCGTCGCGTAGGTGTTCCAAGAATTGTTTACAATAAACACAGCGCCCCCATCAAATGCAGCAGCAGCAGCAGCAGCAACAGCAACAGCAGCAGCAACAGCAGCAGCAGTGGCAGTGCCAGCGGCGTCTATTGTTAGCTCCTCGCTTCGACGTCGACGTTGGCAGCGTTGGAGTGAATGTCCTCAGTTGATACACACAGCAACAACAACAACAACAATATGTAGCGCGAGGCTAGCAGCCACCAGTGAGCGAGAGAGAAAGAGAGACAGAGAGGGAGAGAGCAAAACGACGACCCCAGCAGCAAAACGGGAGCATTGCGAGAGAGCAAGCCAGCAAGCGAGCGGGATAGAGAGAGAAAGAGAGAGAGCCGACGAGCATGACGAGCTTGAGCCGAAGCATGCAGCGGCCAGCAGGCACTAGTTGTTGGAGCTGTTGGCGCTGCTTTCATTCGCAAATTGCTCGTCGTTGGCAGCGGTTGTGCAGAGCAAGAAAAGCGCGCGAAACACAAAACTGAAACGGCTACAAAAGAAAAGAGCAAAAAGAAAAAAACACGTTACAAAAAAGCTACAGCAAAACAAATAGTTTTAATAATCAAATAAAGTAACATATTATTATTTTTACTGGTGCCAGTGAAGTGCAACAAATACAAATACAAATAGAGAGAGAGAGAGAGAGAGAAAGAGAGAGATCATAAAGACTTCCATTTCCGTGAAAAGCGCAGCAAAAGTTTTTTGGCGCTCAAATTTGTTGGTGTAAAAAGTGCATTTTGAAAATTGAATTTCAAGTTGAAATCAAATCAAAAGCAAAAGCAAAATGCAAAAAGCAAAAAGCAATCGCAATGTTCCTTATTAGCAAATTGTAGAGCAACAAAAATCAACAGCAGCAGCAGCAGCAGAGGAGAGCAGAGGAAAGAGTTCAAGTGTCATTTGTGGTACCAAAAAAAAAGAAAAGCAAAGTTTAATTTTTAACATAACAAAATGGTTTGTGCAATGGAACAACAGCAACAACAGCAGCAGCAGCAGCAGCAGCACCAACAGTTGCCTCATCAGCAGCAACACAGCACAACAATTGTGCTGCTAACAGCTGCCGGCAACAGCAGCGGCAATGTGCATATTGTCAGTGCAACACAGCAACAGCAGCAGCAGCAACATATGCAGCAGCAGCAGCAGCTGCAGCAATTGCCACAGCAGCAGCAACAGTTCAAGAGCCAACAGTTGAAGCAGCAGCATTCGGCATTGGTTAAACTGTTGGAATCTGCACCGCTCAGCAAGCAGCAGCAGCAGCAACAGCAGCAGCAGCAGCAGCAACCCAGACAAATTGTTTACCTGCAACAACAGCAACAGCAACGCAAAAGACTGAAAAACGAAGAGCAACAGCAACAGCAACAACAGCAAACACCTGCAACAGTAGTAAAGACAACCACCAAACAGATAACAACAGCAGCAACAGCAGCAACAAATAGTATTAGTCAGCAGCAACAACAGATTGTATTGTTGCTGCAACAGCCAAGTGCAACAGCAATTGCAACAGCACCAACAGCAACAGCAACACCAAAGCCAAATGACAGCGAATCGGGCATTGACGAGGATTGTCCCAATAGCGATGACGATGCTCAACTCACTGCAACAGCAACAGCAACAGTTGCTGCTGCTGGTGCTGGTGTTGTTGAGGATGGCAGTGGCTACGAGCAATATCAATGCCCCTGGAAGAAAATACGCTATGCGCGGGAGTTGAAGCAACGCGTGTTGCAGCAGCAACATGAGGAAAAAACGGAAACAAACACAGCAGCAGCAGCAGCAACCACGGCAGCTACAGTTGCAGCCAGACCCACCAGCAACAGCAACAGCAACAAGCTGAATCAACTGCATTGTGATAGTCCTTTTTCCGCGCAAACACACAAAGAAATTGCCAATTTGTTGCGCCAACAAACTCAGCAGCAGCAACAACAGCAGCAGCAACAACAGCAGCAGCAACAGCAGCTGCACTTGCAACAACAACAACAGCAGCAGCAGCAGCAGCAACAGTTGCAGCAACAACAACAGCAACAACAGCGTCGCGACAGTTCCGACAGCAATTGTTCGCTGCTCAGCAATTCAAGCACTCAATCGCTGACCAACAGCATTGGCAATTGTTGCACATGCAACAGCAGCAGCAGCAACAGCAGCAGCGATGACGATCAGCAGCAGCAGAAACAGCTGGAGGATATGGATGCTCAGGATTCGGGCTGTGACGATGAGCTGTGCGAACAGCACCATCAGCGACTGGAAGCCTCCCAGCTGAACTATCTCTGTCAGAAGTTTGACGAGAAACTGGACACGGCCTTAAGCAACAGCAACAACAGCAGCAACAGCAGCAACAAGTCAGCAATTGAGGAGGCCAGCGCCGATGTAGGTGGCAATAGAGTCTAATTTGACATATATAAAATAAATAAAATACTCTGTTTTATTAACCTTCCAACTTTGATTTAATTATTACATCTTAATCAGTTATAAATATAAAAATAGTAATGGTTTTAGTTGTAGTCTCTGAATCAGCAGGTTTATATATAAATAGATAAGATAGAAGGAGTATATAACTTATATATATATATATATAAATATAAGAGATAATTGAAAAACTTGCAACTTTGATTTAGATATACATAAAATAGTAGGTGACAAATGAGTCAATTTTGAGATATATAAAATATAGAGAAACAATTGCTTCTGATTTAGTTGTGGGCTTTCAGTAATAATTATAAATATAATTACAATTTACAATTTACAACTTACAATTGACATGTATTAAAATTGGCAACTTGTATTTCGATACTTGCAGGGTTTCTTCCGTCGCTCCATACAGCAAAAGATCCAATATCGGCCGTGCACCAAGAATCAACAGTGCAGCATTTTGCGTATCAATCGCAATCGTTGTCAATATTGTCGCCTGAAAAAGTGCATTGCCGTCGGCATGAGTCGAGATGGTGAGTACCCCTAACCTTTTTCTATTTAACTGCACTCTCCTTTAATCGCCCAATCGCCCAATCGTCCAATCGTATCCTCGCTCGCTCTCTCGCTCGCCCGCTCGCTCTCAGCGAGAGAGTCAAGCTCAATAACATTCAAAACTATAATGCCGTAAAACGACGAAGCATAACGAAGCTTAACGAAAGACAGAAACGACTAACGACGGCGAGTTCATTGACCAGCCATGAACGAAATTTTAGTTGCTTCTCTGTGTGTGTGTATGCGTGTGTGTGTGTGTTGCAACATTTGTTTAGCGCGCCGATTTCACGGCAAAGTAAAAGTTGTTGGCTGCCTCTACTCATGTGTATGTGTGTGTGTGTGTGTGTGTGTGTGTGAGCATGCATATGTTAATATTGTTTAAACAAATTTCCAACACCCGCATGATAAATGGGAGCAGCAACAACAACAAGAACAACAAGAACAACAACAACTTTGCGCCATTTCGAAATTGTGTTAAAAGTTGAATGAACGCACTTAACCCAAATTCATGAAAGACAGCGAGGCCAAATCGCACTCTCTTCGCTCTTCGCTCTCTTCGCTCTGTTCGCTCTCTCGCGCGATCTTTCACAATTTCTCATTGCGTTATGCTCTTATTCAATTTTGTAATAATTTGTTTAAATTAAACGCAAGCCCGGAAAATTATACAGGAAACGCCGCGACGTTCATATCGATTATGAAAGCGGCCAACATAAATACATAATAAAAATACATCAAAAAACATAACCAAAAGGAAAAATGAAGGAAAGAAAGAAATGAAAAAAATGCTCGCTCACTCGCACACACACACACACACACACACACACACACGCACACACTCGCAACGTTCATTGACTTTTGCCTGTCGCTGTGGCTCTTCTTCTTTCTATTATGGCGGCCATGTTGCTGTCGAAAACGAAAGTGGTTCATGCTGCTGCCCAAGTGTGAGTGAAAGAGAAAGAGCAAGAGCAGCGACGTCGACTGCAGCACGCAGTCGCAGCCTGTGCTTAATAATAATAATATGTAGTAGCTGTTACATATGTATGCGTGTGTGTGTTTGTGTGTGTGTCTGTGTGTATTTTGTAATTGATGGATTGGATTTTGTCTGTGTTTTTTTTTATTTTTTTTTTGGGGCGCGTAAAAAGCATTGGGAAGAAACGAAACGAAAAAAAAGAAAACAAGTCCAGCAGAGTTATTTTTTATTTATTATACATTTATTTTTTTATTATACATGAACTAAACAATTTAGAAATTGGCAAATCCTTGAACTAGTTCTACGCACTAAAACAACAACAACAACAATAAATTTTCAATAAAAAACCCCAAAAAAAAAAGAATTAAACAACATTAAGATACGACCGCCATCAAAATAGCAGCAAACTCAAACTCGGCAACAGCACAAAAAAACAAAACATTCGAATTGTTTATAATAAAAATGACCGTGTGCTATTTAAGCACAGTCGATGTCGCAGTCGCAGTCGCTGCTGGCGCTCAGCGTCGGCAGCGCTGCCCTCGCTTGCCTTATCTTTCAAGGAAACTTAAATTTATACAAGCATATACATGCAAGCATGAGCATGTTGTATGTGGGCTGATGTCGAAATGTTTACAGTTACTTTTGAAAAAGCGAGCTCTGACCCAGAAATTGTTGCTGCCAAAAAAAGTGGAAAAAAATGAGGAAAAAAATGGAAAAAATTGATAATTGAGTGTTTATTTAATTTATCACATCTTCTTCGTGTGCATTGTGCACATAATATGCAGACTTTCACTTTTTTCCACACTGGGCCATTTCGAAACACTTTCTTCTCACGGCTTTCATAATTTCTTTTCGTGTGTAGTAATATTTATTAGGCGCCATTTTGTTTGTCTGTGTGTGTGTCTGTGTGTGTGTGTTTCAGTGTGTTTCAGTGTTGCCTATTGCAAAGATACGAAAATAAACGCAAGACGCGCCGTCAAAATGAAAACGAAACCGAAATTTAGCGCACACACACACACACACAGGCACACACATACTAACTCATACTCTCTCCAATGAATAGAGCGCCCCCCAAAAAAAAAAAGAAAAAAGCGAACAGCAAACAACAAACACGAACCAGGCGACACCCTCTCTCGCTCTCTCTCCCTCTCCCACTCCCACTCTCCCACTCCCACTCTCCCACTCTTACCCACTGAAACAATTCAGCCTCGACAGCAGCGCTCAGTTCATTGACCGACGAAACTGGGTCACCCAAAGCAGCGACGCTGCAGTAGCAGCGACAGTAGCAGCAGCAGCAGCAGCAGCAGCAGCAGCTGAGCAGCAGCAACAGTGAAGGTGCTTGTGCATGAGTGTGTGTGTGTCTGTGTGTGCGTGTGTGTGTGCGAGATAGTAAACAAGCTTTTTACTCATTTGATTTGCTGCTCATTTTGCATTTGGTTTTCTTTTTTGTTTTGTTTTGCGTTGAATTGTTTAAATTTATAGTTGTCGCCGTAGAGAAATGTTTGCAGTTATTTTCATTTTATTTGTAGACAGTTTTATTAGTTTTCAGATCATGTGCAGCATGTGTTTATTTTAATTGAAACGAACTTAAATTAGCGCGAGGTTAACCAAATTGAAAGTAAATATGCATTGAAATCAAAAAAACAACATGCCGCATAAATAATAAATAAGACTGAAAGATCTACTTTAAACAGTTGCAGATAATCATATTCAATTTTAAACTATATATATATATATATATATATATATATATATAAATATAAATATAAATATTAATATTAAATTAAAAGAGTATTCAAATTTAAATTAATTAACTTAAAATTTAAAAAGAGGATATATATATATATATAAATATATTTATATATATATATTACATTACACATAAAAAAATTGTATACTTACAAAAAAACCAAAAAAAAACTACAATTATCTGTGTAGTTGAGCCAAGAGCAGAATACATAGAAATAATAATCAGACAATTGTCAATTATCAGAGGCAAACATTTTATTTCTATTTTATTTTATTTTTTTTTCGTATAGTTATGCATGTGTGTGAACAACAGCTAGAAGCAGTAGGCAATAGAATGACGTTGTTGTTGTTGTTGCTGTTGTTGTTGTTGTCGCAATCATTATTATTTTGAGGCTACACACAACAACAACAGCAACTTGCATGTAGATTTTGCCTTGCCGTCATCGTTGTGCCGCTGCGAGTGTTTTGAACTTTATTCAGGTCAATTACAAATACATTAAAATGCCAGTGCTACACACACACACACACACACACACACATGCACACACAAGCAGCGACGAGGTGTTGACTAAAATAATATTGGAGGCTACTAGAAAAAAAAAATGATTGGCCTGGGTTTCAATTGGATTTGGGTTTGGGCTAGCTGTGAACTCACTCGCTTTGTGGAGGGTGCAGCTTTTAGCATGTGTGGGCTTGCTAGGTGGAGGTAGGTGGGCGGAGGGAGGAGGGAGGGGGAGGGTCAAAAGCTTCAAGTACAACTAGTCAATGATGAAGTTGAAATGCTTAACGATGATAATGATGTGCATTTAATGTGGGTGGGTTTCAGTTGAGTGTTCTCAATGCAATTTGAATTCGAATTCGAATTCGAACTCGAACTCGATTTGGAATCGTTGACTTTTGCTTTTTGCTAAGGTGTGAACTGTTGCAGCTTGTGGAAGGTTAACAAAACGTTTCGCTATTGAAATTTGTAATGTTAATGTTCGTGTTGCATACATAAGAGATTGGTGTGCTCATTATTGTTATTATTATACAATTGACTTTTGTTTCTTGTGAGTGAAATCAGTTTACGCGTGACACGCATCATCAACAAGCGAGCAACGAGCAGCGACAAGTTATGTTGCTCTTTCTCTTTCCCACCCGCTGCCGCTGTTACATAAAGTCTGTGCGCTTCACCTGTATTTGTTGCTTTGTGGGCTTAACGGTGAAATTGCAAAGAAAAGAGCGCGAAACAAAGTAGTCGAAAAAAAAAAAAGGCAGCAGCAGCACAGCAGCGCAGCAGCAGCAACAAACGTAACAAACTTGTTTTACACAGCGTGCAGTCGACGTCGACGTTGACTTCGCCTACTACGCAAGTTGAACCTTCAAAAGGTTCATTTACCTCGAACGAACGAACGTTATACGAGCGCCAACTACAAGAGCCGAACACGAGCACGAACACGAGCGACGGGCAGCAGAAAAATGTACTTTCGCTTTTTCAATGCCTCGGCATCAAACTAGTTTCAAGCTTCAAGTGGAGCCGAGACGAGACGAGCCGAGTTAAGTCGAGCCACAGCCAACATTGCTGCAATCGGCGTTGCTGCCGTTTTGGGGCACAGTTAAACGACCGACCGACCGACCGAGCGACACATGGCGCGAGTTCAACGACTCTTGTAAAATTTCTCGAAGGTTTCGCATTGCAACATCTCAGCGACGGCAGCAGCGCAACTTGTTCGACTGCAGCTGCAGCAGCAGCCGAACTGCATTTGCATAGGCTCGCTCTCCCACTCTCTCTCGCACAAGCACACAAACTCACACGCACACATACAGCAGTGCTCTCTTGTGCGCTGAATGCTGTTCATTGCACTCGGCCTCATTTTAAATGCGCGCTGCGCTTTTTCTTCTTGCCTGCAATTTTGTTTTTGCACACGATGACGACGACGAGAGCACAGGCGAGTGAGCGAGCGAGCGAGCGAGAGCGTGCGTGCGTGCGTACGTGCGAGCGAGCGAGCGAGCGAGCAGGCAGGCAGGCGAGCATTTGTCGCCTTTGTTGTGTGTGCGAGTGCAGCGACTTTTATTTGGGTCAGGCACGGTCATTCGCCTCAGTTGCAGTGCTGCGTTCGGTTGCGCGACTTCGCGCATTGCAAATTGCAATTGCAATTGGCGGTTGCCTTGGCGCGCATTTATTTGAAAATAATTATGAACAGCAGCAGCAGCAGCAGCAGCACAACAACAAAATGCTCGAGGTCCGCTTGCTGCTGCTGCTGCTGCTTGTTTGGCATTCCCTTGGTGCGTTCATTCGCCCGTTCGTTCGTTCGTCGCATTTAATTTATAAGTGCAGGCTAACTTTGCATATGAATTTGCCATACGATTTGCATGTGCTGGGCTGACTGACTCTCTTATCTTGTCTTCAATTTTGAATTGGATTTTTTCTTTCTTTTTTTTGTTGCAATTCAATACTTATTGAGCAAATTACGTAGCAAAGAAATTCAAAATAAAAATATGTATAATAAACATGTATATAAATAATTAAAAAAAAATAAAATAAAATACATGCGACTTTTGGAGTCTTTTGTCTGAGTTTTGCCTTTGTTTTGGCGCTTCGATTTATTGATGAAAAATGTAAGAATGCATGTGTGTGCGTCTGTGTGTGTGTGTGTCATGTATTTATGAGCGTGACCTTTTCATGTGTTGTGAAATTAATAATAATTGTAATATGGCACAGGGTCTCCTCTTGTTGCTGTTGCTGCTGTTGTTGTTGTCGTCAGTGTTATTGAACACACATCGCCCTCGTCGCTGCCTTCGTCTGACCTCCCTCAGCCCCTTCGTCCAGCCCTCGCATACACTGGGAAGTTTTCGTGACCCACAAAATGAAATATGCATGCCCATAAAACTATAAGCATATATTTATGTGTATGCTAATTTTAATGGTAATGTTAATGTTAATGTAAATGTAAATGTTTATGTTTATGTAAATTGAGACTTTGGCCTGGCGATCGCAGAGAGAGCTTTCTTTTGTCACAACTTGTTGCAGTTCCTCGAAATTGCTGGCAGCCACTTGAACAACAAACTAAAAATTTTTGCTTTTGTTGTTATTATGTGTTTTTTTGTTTCTTCTTTACACACACTTTTTTTTGTCTTGTCTGTTTTGTTTTTATTACATTTCTTCGTTCGTTTCTCTACCTTTGTTTCGCAGTCTATTTTGTCAACTTCTCTTTGCGATCATTTTTCGGTAAACAACTTACGCAAGCAGCAGCAGCAGTAGAAACAACAACAACTACAGCAATTGTGTCGCTTATTTTATTTTACGTAAAGCTTGTGAATCACCTACAACAACAACAACAGCAACATGAAGAACAACAACAGCAGCAACAGCCGAAAGTAGGCCTACCTCACTCCGCTTTTCCCCACACTCCCAATACTCTTCAATTTCACCTTTTCCGTTGAGAGCAAGTGCATTGAACTTTTTTTTCTGTAAAAAGCATAGGGGAAACATAAGCAACAAATGTATTTTTATTTATTTTTGTGGCTTTTATTTTTTATTGTTTTCTCAATAATTTGGCTTGCAATTAGCGCCTCAGCTGCCAGCTGAGTTCGCCGTAATACGGGAAGTCTTCGAGCCAGTAACACCCTAATAATAACAACAATAATAACAATGCCAACAATTGCTCTTCGAATTGCTATTGCTTATTAGAGAAAGCAATGAGTAGCGGGACGGGGAAGCAATGAGTAGAGGGGGGCAGGTGAGCTTTCTGGGTATCGCTGTCAAATTGTCAGTTGTGTTGAATAGCGTCGTAATTGAGGTTGGAGACGACTGCCAGAGAGAGAGACAGAGAGAGAGAGAGAGAGAGAGTGAAAGTGAAATGTGGCTGAAGACTTGTTAATTGGCTTTTAATTGCTGTAAAATGATGGGGCAATTATTATGGCAACAGCACCGAGTATTATTATTGTAAACGAGTTTCTGCTTTGGCTTAAAATAACTAAATAGTGAAAATTGTGCGAGGCAGAATTTGTATTTAATATAATTACAACTTTGATATAAATAAATAAAACTAAAAATTTTATTAATTGCCGCAATATTTGTGCTTCTTGCTGCGTAACTTGTTATTATTTACACGTAAATAATTAATTCCAAAGCTTGCACAAAAATATTACAGTTTGTTTTTTTCTTATGTCGTATCTGAGTCTTATGTAATTAACACCCCGTGTTGAGTTTATAGGCCTACTTTTGGCGACATCGCCTGCTGCTACTGCTGCTTCTTCCTCATTTGCTTTGTCTTCTTCTTCCTTGTGGCGAACACGCTCGAAATTTCTACCAGCGACTTTCACTTTTACTTTCGTTGCCAGAAATATGCGTACAAAAAAAAAAGAAGTGAGGCAATGACGTTGCAACAACAAAGCTTTGCTTCGATTCGCTCATATTATTAAATTTGTCTGTTGTTGCTTTTTGTTTGGCTTTCGTCGTCGTCATTGTTGGCTTTTTGGCCTCATTTCGAACGCAAAAGTTCAACGAACTTTTTGTTTGTTTGGCTCTTTGTTGTTGTTGTCGTCAAATTATGGCTCCTTTTTAATCTTATTTTTCTTTATGGCGTGCGAAATGCGTTGACAATTTGAAGTCGTTTCTTCTTTGCATACGCTTTAAATAATCATCAAATTTGCTCGCATGACTCAAAAACTGACTCACAAAATTATGACCTCAATTTACCGATTTTAGTTATAGTTTGTTTCGTAGCATTTAGCTTTGATCTGGAATATGTGCATCGCATAACTGTCCCTGACATATGACTAGACGCCTCGAACACTCTTCGATTTGCATTAGTTTTCTGTTATTGCATCTGTCATTCATCTGTCTCGCTCATGCACGCTGTCATAAATTAAGCGAGCGTCAAATCGTAAATGACAAATTTGTATTTTAAATCTCTCATTATGGGTTAACTGGCATCAGCAGCATCCGAAATACTACCCAACATACACAATGCGTATGCGCGTCGGCGCCTACAAAACGCCGCAATTGTTGCGAAAAGCTCGCGTAAAGCTCTTACTGCGTGCTCTCTCTCTCTCTCTTAAACGGCATACTCAACACAGCGTGCTCTTTGGTGTGTTGAAAAGCTCAGTGCATTTAAGAGCATGCGCAGCAGCGCGTAAGAGTGTCGTATTTGTCACATGTACTCTCTTCATTACACTTGGTTTATTGTTTGCATTTTGGCGCCACGAGCATTGAACTTTCGTGTTGGAGATAAAAGAGATAAAAGAGCTTGTTGTGTGGCAAGCTTATCATCGATTGGAGCTTATCAGTTCATTAACTCTCTTTCAGTGGAAATAAATATTGTATTCTGTTTGTTATTATTAGTCACTGTTTGAAGAGCAGAATAGGTCTGAGTAAGCATTTAACTTGCCTTCTTTGGCTTATCAGAACATACAGTTCAATGAAAGAGAGTCGCTCTTTACTTGCTCTGCCTTGGCTCCTCTCTTTGCGTGCGTTCGCTCTCCGGCACCGCTCTCTTTGGCACTTTGCGTTGGTCGTTGGCTCTGCCGCTTTTTTTGTGCTCTGGCGTCAGCGGCGTTTCTGTTTCTGTTTGTGTTTGTGTTGTGTTGGTCGCTGTTAGTCTCAGTCTCCGTTTCGGTCTCAGTCTCGCAGCTACCTTTGGGGTATATTCGTAACGTGCTTTTGCTTTTTACAGTTAGTCGCGTTCGAGACCTTGTCGAGTTTTGTCATGTTAGCGAATTATCAATATTTCAATCACATCAAATGTACAGCAATATGTACCACGATTTAAGTATTTTAACGCAGTTCTTCTTCTTCTCGCGTGTATAACAATTACAATAATTATACAAACAAATATCGAAAATATATATCCAAATATATATACATATATATCAACTCTGTTAATGTGAAGAAAAGTCGACCGACCTCAATTCTCAAAATCTCAAAAGTTACCCCACCCCCCTCCTCCCACACACGTCTGTTGGATTACGCGGCAAACAAAAGAAAAGTTACAACCAAAATATTGAAAATATATTCCAAAATTGCCTGCATCAAAGCAAAAAAAGAAAAAGAAATTCCCAAAAATTATTGTTATGAAAAAAGTTTTACAAGAAATTTAAAACAAAAAATAAGAAAACAAAGTTCCTGAATTGATAACAACAAAATAAATCTATTTAGAAAATATTAAGTGCAAATATTTAAAGAAAGTTTTACAAAACCGAAAATATATTTTTGGAGTACCTGAAACAAAACACAAAACACAAACCACAAAAAACGAAACAAAAGAAAATTCAAAGAAACAAAGGAGATATAAAATACAAATAAATACTTAACCAAAGTCAAAAATTGTGTGTGCCAAAAGAAACCAAAACGGAAATTTAATGAATTTTCCGAGGGGAAATTAAATGCGCACCGCGTGCAGCAGCAACGAGAATCTAGAATCTCTCCAGTGTGTATGTGTGTGTGTGTGTGTGTGAATTACCAAAAATTATTTAACAAGTAAAATAAAATAAAATAAAATCAAAACACAAATCAAAAGCCAAACAGAAAATGGCGGAAGAATTACCAATATTGAAAGGCATACTCAAAGGCAACGTGAATTATCACAATGCGCGTAAGTTGAGAAATTAGACTGAAGATCGCGAACTCCGCACAAAACCAAAAGAAAAAAATAAATGAAAAGAAAAGAAAAGAAAACAAAAACATGGTTCAAATTCGCTTCAAAGCGTTTTGCTTTCAATTTCCAAGCAGCGCCAAAAGAGCTTTTCACCCAGCAACACACAAATCGAGCCAATCGCAATTTAGACACACTTTTTACTCTGACGTCGAGCCGAGATTTGACTTTGATTTGCGTTTGTCGCTTTGCGTTTTTCGTTTTTCGTTTTGTTTACCTTTTGTTTTGTTTTCTTCTCTCAAACAACAACTAACGTTTTAAGCGCCATTGAAGTGCTGACCTCGTTTATCAAACGCAAACACAACAAAAACAACAACTACAGCAGCAGCAGCAGCAACAACAAAAACAATAATGATAATGTTGATTTTTTCTTCTGCTTCTGCTTCGTCTTAATCAACGCTTTTGGCCGCGGAAGAGCTTTAAACTTGAAATGAAACTCAAGCGGCAGCAAAAGCAGAAGCAGCGCAGCAGCAGCAGCGTCGCGCCAATATGCAGTAGGCAGCAAATTTGCTATTTTCTAAAAAGCTGCTGCTGCTGGTGCTGCTTCTTCTTCTCTTCATGTTTGACCAACTTTGACGCGTCGAAAGTTTGGCGCAAGCGTCGCAGCTGACTGCGGCTTTGGCGCAGGCGCCGCTCGCTCTAATTTCTACGCGCAGTCGTCGCTGGCGCAGCTGCTGCTGCTGTTGCTGCTTGTGCTGCTTGTGCTGCGTTCATTTTCCATTTCGTTTGACCTGAATTTCGCTGCCTGGCAAGTGGGTCAGTCAGTCAAGCAGTCATTCAGTCAAGCAGCGATTTCTCGCCTGCTGCTGCTGCTGCTGCTGCTGTGGGGAAAAAGTGGTGAAAAATCTGCAAATCTCGCTGCGTGTGAATGTGTGTGTGTGTATGGCTGTGTGTGTGTGTGTGTATGTGTGTGCGCTTTTTGCTATTGCCTTTTTCACTTTTGTTATTTTTAGTGTGCTGGTTTTGTTTTTCTCGTTCGCTCGTTGAGTGAAATTTGTAGATTTGTGTGGAAATTGACATTGAAAAGTTGCACATTTGCAGCATTTGTTCACAAATTTTGTTTGCTAATCTGCGCTAATAAATGCTGAACTGAACTTTCTAGCCACAGCGTTGCAGTTGGACAAACGCTTCCAATCAAATCAAAACAAAATAAATAAATTTGACTCTGCTGATCCGTAAATCGTGACCAGAAACGTGTGTCTCGGCTCCTATTTCAACTATTTTGTAGCTGGGCAAAATGTGAAAGTTCACCCACATCATGCACACAAAAAGCTTCGTTAGTGCAAATTAAAAAGAGCAACAAACAAAAAAGAAGAAAAAGAGAAAGTGTAGCAAGCGTGAAGAACGAGTCCAAACAAAAAAAAAAAAGAAGAAAAAATAAGAGTTGAACGACAGCTGAGCAGCTGAGCAGGCAATGACCCAGTTTAAAGGGCTGCCAGGCTACAGTAAACACTCGCTATGCGGGTCGTCGTCAGCTGTGCAGCTTTGCAGCTTTGCACCTGTTGTTGCTGTTTTTTTTCTCTTCTTTCTTGCATTAATTTGTACATGTTGCAAGGCCTAAACAATTATTAAGTCCGCAATTTTTTCTTCTTTATTTTAGCTGTGCGTTTTGGTCGCGTGCCGAAGCGAGAAAAGGCGCGCATTTTGGCCGCCATGCAGCAGAGCACACAGAATCGGGGCCAGCAGCGCGCCTTGGCCACCGAGCTGGACGATCAGCCACGCCTACTTGCCGCCGTGCTGCGCGCCCATCTCGAGACCTGCGAGTTCACCAAGGAGAAGGTCTCGGCGATGCGACAGCGGGCCAGAGAATGCCCATCCTACTCAATGCCCACATTGCTGGTGAGTACCAATCAAATACTATTAGTAAATTTATTATTATTATTAAATAAATTATTCAGAAGTTAATTCTCTAAAATTTAAAGTTGTGGATTTCCAAAAACTAGGGTTTGATTGTCAAAATTTCATGGTGAACTTTTCATAGATTTAGAAAAATATATATCTAATTTCCAACTTAACTTAAACTGCCAAACTCTAACACAAAAGCCGAGCCGAGTCTGTATTTTGGAATGGATAATTTCTAAAAACTTCTGAACAAATATTTCTTAAAAAAAATGTTAGAAATTCTTTTTCTTTTGTAAAAACTAGAATTACTTGATATTGTTTAGGGCGATTTACGAAAACTTAGACGCAGTTGTAAATTTTAGTAAATGTTAGAAATAGTAGTAGAAGATAGTACTAAATTCCAGTGGATTCGTGTAAATAGTAGTAAATGGCAGTAAACACAGTTTCCATTCGATTTCCATGGGCTGCTGGCTAAAAGGTTGCTGCCGCGTAGGCGAATGTCAAGCACATTTCCGGGCACATTTTTATTGGCATGCATAGCAAAAGCAGCAGCAGCAGCAACAACAATAACAACAATGATAATAATAATACTAGCATAAGCAGAACAACAACAACAACAACTGGCTGGTTACTCATACGCCAAGGTGAACCTGTTTGCATGATTCTAAACCAGGAAATCAACGGCATCGCACGTAGTAGAAACGTAGTCCACCATCTGTCTGTGCCGCGACTTCAATGGCACAGAGAGACAGAGACAGAAACAGTATATTTATATATATCTATCTCTACCTCTTGTGAGATACTGAGATATAGCCATACAGATCGGAGCATTGAAGCGTCAGCGTCGCGCTTTGGGGTCAAGTTCTTGATGGCCCTAAAAAACAACAAAATCATTTTTCGACTTTGGCCAAAAGCAGTCAATGTCAAAATGTGATGTTGACGAACTGACAAATGATAAATGGGTTGTACATCTTTTTCTCGACTCGATTGTTGATCTCGTTTTTATTCACTTCTGGTTACAACTGATGACGTCATTATCGCTGCTGTTCTGTTGTTCTTACAGTTCCAATTAGGATACTCAGCTAATAAGTACACACAAACTAAATACGAGCGGCTCATTCTCAGAACAATGACATTAGTTGTATTTGCTTTCGATTAGAGCGAATGCCTCGACAATTATCGTCCAGTTTGATAAGGAAACCAAAAAGCTTCGTTAAGCCAAACGAGAAACGTGTTCCGACAACAACAACAACGACAACAACAACAGCAAAACATACATTTCTAAAGCTCAAGGTCAAACGTAGCGTCATTATTAATGGAATACACACAAGCACACGAATAGATCGGGATAAAGGGAGCGAGTAGGGGGAGCGTAAGAGACAGAGTGTCGGCGAGGGGGGGGGGGGGGTAAAGGTGCTTAGCATATGTAGCGGCTGTATAAATAAATGGGAATTAAACATACAAATACGCAACTATTGCTTGCCTGCTTGCTTTCTTTTTGCTGTTGCTGTTGCTGTTGCTGCTGCTGTTGTTTTTGTTTATCTTTATCTTTCTTTCGTTTTTATTTTTTTTTTTTTTTTTGGCTAATTATCAAGCAAGTTGAGTTAATGAGTGCGCGATAAGAGCGCGATAGTAAACAATGCATAGCCATTGTCAAAGTCAAGTGCAAGGCTGAAAGGGGCTGAACTCAACTCAACTCAACTCAAGCAAGCATCAGCAGCAGCATTGTAAAGCTATTTACAGTTCAAAGAGATTAAAATAAGCGATCACTGAGGAAGAGAGAAAGAAAAAGAAAAAGAGCGTAAAAGAGAGCGCAAGCGAGCGTCGCTGCCAAAAGAATATTTTGCACATGTCTGCAGCAGCGTAGAAACAAAATACACACAACACACACACACACAGGCATACAGAGTCGCTTAGAATGCTCGCATGCGAGTTGCCAGACGACCTTGTGGCGAGTTATTTTTTAACCTTGGAATGAATGAAATGGTTCTGTGGCTGTGTGTGTATGTGTGTGCGTGTGTGGCTTTTTTGCGCATGTGCTTGATATGAGTACTATATATAGAACTATATGAGGTATATAAATGTGTGTGTATGTGTGTGTGGGTGTGTGTGTGTGTGTGTATGAGTAAGCAATAATAATTGCATAATGAATATAATAAACATTATACAAATGTGCATAGCTAAAACAAGCCACCCACCAGTGGTGTAAGTGCAAAAAAAATCCAACTGTAAATGTAGATGTAAATGTAAATGTAAATGCCATTCAGCATGAGGAAGCGAATGCAAGCCAGACGACGACGACGACAGCAGCAAAAACGGCACTTTTTACGACAAGCGCCGTCAAAGAGAACGTAAAACTAATGCCAACAATAATTACGAACACAAAACGAAAAAATATCACTATTTGCAATTTGTAATATGCGCACATGACGATGCACAGGCGCTGCGAGAGCGAGCGAGAAAGAAGGAGAGAGAACTTAACGGCTACTACGACGACGACAACGACGCTGATCGTTTAATAAGTCAGGTGGTTCGTTGTATTCCGTTATTGCTTATAAGGAAGCGCCTATGCTAAATTCGATTGCATGCGAAAATGTGCGAAGGCGGAAGCGATAACTGATGCAATTGCAAAATAGATTGCTGCTATGCAACACAAAAAATACATACGCATTTATGTATGCAATCATAATAAATAATAAATAACAATGATTAGACGAATGAATATGTCGACTAAGAATTCGAGGAATTATCTTGTGGCACTCGCCAAAAATGCAAATTGAAGGTCTTCTTGTTTTACGTCTTGTGATACGCAACAAAACAAAATAAACCCAAATAGCACTCATTAAAGAAAGCAAAGCACAAATACTAATACCAATACGTGTGTACAGTTATGTGTGTAGGCATGTATGTATGTGTGTGTTTATTATAGTTTTGCAAAACTATTTCCGCTTTTGCGCATATGAAACGACGGCAATCTCTATATATATATGTATATATAAATGTATATATATATATGTATATATATATATAAAATGATACGAATCCTATGCCCATGAATCTAACCGATTTTGCAGCGTCGTCGAATTCTGCCGGCAAAAGGTGTACAAAAAATAGAATGAAATTTTCGTATCGTTTTTGTTGTTGTTGTTGCTGCTGTTGCTGTGCCGGTTGCCGGCACACAACCCTGTCTATATTTGTTGTTGCCTTCTTGCTTGCACTTAACGAAGGCTGTTGATGGGGTTGGGATTGGGGAAGGGAAATGAGGAGGTGTAATAGAGTCTCTGGCTGTGCCGGCAATTTTCAAGGTTAATCAGACTATTTCCGACAAAAGACGTCGTCTTCCTCTTCTCCTTCTCTTCTCTGCTCTGCTCTGCTCAACGAGCGCTGCTCGCCGAAACAGAACGAGAATAAAATACAAGGAGACACATGAAATGAAACATCAATTTATAAATTAAGCGTCAAGAATAAAAAAGCTTATTAAATGGTTATACATGGTAGGGGAGGGGAGGGGTTGGGGGTTGCTAATAGCGAGTTGGGGGTTCGGTTTTGGCACGTTCATTTGTTTGTCTGGCGCGTGTGCTTGTAACTCAAAACCCGGAAAGCGAAATGGCAAAATAACATGAACACTGATTTTGTTTTTTCTTTTTTGGTTTTTGTTTTTGTTTTTTTGGAATAGACAAAACAATATTAGCCCAGCCATATAGGGTCAGGAACAGTAAGCTTCAATCAACCCCCTCCCACTGCTCTCGCCTGCTCCCTCTGCGCACAATTTAAAAATCCCAAAGCGGCACACGCGCAGAAAAAGAGAAAAAGAAAAAAGAACAGCAACAGCAGCAAGAAGAGGAAGCAGAGAACCCGGAACCTTGAACTCTGGTTCGTCGACCTTGGCGCTAATGTCAGCGACAGGCGACGTGAAAGCACAAAGCAACAGAACAGAAAACACCACAAAAAAAACAAAACTAAATAGAATATTGTCACTATTGCCAGAGCAGGAGAGCAACTGTGCGCGCGAGAGTGTGAGAGAGGGAGAGCGAGAGCAAGAGCAAGAGCTAGAGCAAGAGGGAGACGGAGAGGGAGCGCGGGAATAGTGAGGAAACGCCCCTAGAAACTAAAAACTAGCTGGCTGACGTCGCTGCTGCTGCCAGTGCTGCTGCTGCTGCTGCTGCTGCTGCTGCTGCTGCTGCTGCTGACGAAGCTTTTCACGTTGAATAGCTGTAAATAAAAAAGCTTCCAGCGACGTTTGAGACGATAGTGTCTGTGTGTGTGTGTGTGTGTGTGTGTGTGTGTGTGCTTATTATGGGGGTGTGCGGAAGTGCTAATTGTTGTGATTATTGATTGCAGCGGGTTGAAAGGAGGCAGGCAGGCAATGGCAAAGGCAAAGCCAAAGCCAAAGACGAAGGCGGTTCGGTTCGGTGACCTTCGCGTGCATAACTGTCGTGCTGATGTGGGTATGGAATGGAATGGAGGGAATGGAATGGGGAATGGAATGGGGAATGCAACAGTTAGCCAAGTGTTAGCCTAGCTGAGCTTGACTTGGCAATCAAATATGACCTATCTGCAGCAATTACACAATTTGCGTGTTAATTGAATTGCTTGCAAATGGAAAACTGTGAAATAATCCAACAAAACTCAGATCAAAAATATCGCCCCAAATTGTAGTAAATTGTCAGAAAGTCAATTTCTAATATTTATGTGGATTTCTCTTAAATTTTAGAATATTTTCATATCGAGTTTTCCGAGTGCTGCTGCTTATATTATATTTATTCAACTTGAGTATTTTTAGACTTGATTTATGCAAAAACATTTTACATAGTTTATAAATTAGAAATATGATTTAATTGGATAAGTGTAGGTCGATTTTCGCTGAGTGTAGTTGCACAATTTAACTGTGGTCAATTATTCGGTTTGTCCATTGGCATCCATCTTCGGCCGTTGCGTCAACTAACCAATGTCTTCGATGTCTGCTCGTTTCAGGCCTGTCCGCTGAATCCCGCGCCCGAACTGCAGTCCGAGCAGGAGTTCTCACAGCGCTTTGCGCACGTCATTCGCGGCGTGATTGACTTCGCCGGAATGATACCCGGGTTCCAGCTGCTGACGCAGGACGACAAGTTCACGCTGCTGAAGGCGGGCTTGTTCGACGCGCTCTTCGTGCGCCTGATTTGCATGTTCGACTCGTCGATCAACTCGATCATCTGCCTCAACGGCCAAGTGATGCGTCGCGATGCAATACAGAACGGGGCGAATGCCCGCTTCCTCGTCGATTCCACGTTCAACTTTGCGGAGCGAATGAACTCGATGAACCTAACCGATGCCGAAATTGGACTCTTTTGCGCCATCGTCCTGATCACGCCCGATCGACCGGGTCTGCGCAACCTGGAGCTGATCGAGAAGATGTACAGCCGCTTGAAGGGCTGCCTGCAGTGCATTGTCTCGCAGAATCGACCCGATCAACCCGACTTCCTGGCCAAGCTGCTCGACACGATGCCCGATCTGCGCACCCTCAGCACGCTGCACACGGAGAAGCTGGTCGTCTTTCGCACCGAGCACAAGGAGCTGTTGCGCCAGCAGATGTGGAGCATGGAGGAGGCGGATGCGGCGAGCAAGAGTCCCGCTGCCAGCTGGGATGCCATGGACGTGGAGGCCGCCAAGAGTCCTCTGGGCTCTGTCTCCAGCACGGAGTCAACCGACTTGGACTACGGCACGCCCACCAGCACTCAACTGCAACAGTCGCAGCAGCAGCAGCAGCAGCAGCAGCAACAGCAGCAGCAGCAGCCACCCTCCGCTTTGGCCAGCTCGGCGCCGCTGCTTGCGGCAACGTTGTCCGGCGGCTGTCCGTTGCGCAATCGCGCCAACTCCGGCAGCAGCGGCGACTCCGGCGCCGCCGACTTGGACATTGTCGGTTCGCATGCGCATCTCACCCAGAATGGACTGACAATTACGCCCATTGTGCGCCAGCAGCAGCCGGGACAACAGCAGCAGCAGCAGCAGCAACAGCAACAGTTGCAACAGCAGCAGCAGCAACAGCTGCAGCCAGGACAACAACAGCAGCAGTTGCAGCAACAACAACAGCAGCAACAATTGCAGCAGCAGCAACAGTTGCAGCAGCAGCAGCAACAACAACAGCAGCAGCAGCAACAGCAACAGCAGCAGCAGCTGCAACAGCAACACTTGAGTCACCATCAGCAACATCCGCAGCTGCACCATCATCTCACATCCGGCGCCAGTCGCTACCGCAAGCTGGACTCGCCCACAGACTCGGGCATTGAGTCCGGCAACGAGAAGAACGAGTGCAAAGCGGTCAGCTCCGGCGGCAGCAGCTCCTGCTCCAGTCCGCGTTCCAGCGTTGACGATGCGCTCGACTGCAGCGATGCAGCCGTTGTTGCCCAAGCCGTCTCCGGCGTGTCCGTTTCCCCTGTCCGCTCGCCGCAGCCCTCGAGCAGCGCCAACCTCAATCTGAAGCGACAGATCGTCGAGGACATGCCGGTGCTGAAGCGCGTCCTGCAAGCGCCCCCGCTCTACGACACCAACTCGCTGATGGACGAGGCTTACAAGCCGCACAAGAAATTCCGTGCGCTGCGCCATCGCGAATTCGAGTCCGCCGAGGCGGACGCGAGCAGCTCGACGACGAGCATGCCGGCGCACAGTCCCCGCCAGAGTCCGACGCACGTCAGCGTGCTGCAGACGCCCCCGCCACCAACAGTTGCCGCAGCGGCCACCACTGTTGCGGCCACATCTGCATCAGCAGCAGCAGCAGCAGCAGCTGCAGCGGCAGCAACAGCAATTGCCACCAGTCAGTTGCACATGCATCTGACACGCAACACGAACCAGCAACAGCAGCAGCAACAGCAGCAGCAGCAGCAACAACAACAACTCGGCTCGATGGCCAGCACGCATTCGGTTCTGGCCAAGTCGCTGATGGCCGAGCCGCGCATGACGCCCGAGCAGATCAAGCGCTCGGATATAATACAGAATTATTTGATGCGCGAACCGGCAACAGTTGCAGCTGTGGCCGCAGCAGCAGCAGCAACGGCTGCCAGCAGCACAACGGGCGGCGGAGCACGCAGTCCGAGCAGCCATTGCGCCTCGCCCTCCACCAGCTCACCGCCGCCGCCAGCCTCGCCATCAGCCCATCAGCAGCAACAGCACCAGTTGCAGCAGCAGCAGTCGCGTTGGGCCAGCAGCAATGGTTGCCAGCAGCAGCAGCAGCAGCAGCAGCAGCATCAACAACAGCAGCGCCAGCAATCCGTGTCGCCGCACAGCAATGGCAGCAGCAACAGCAGCAGCAGCAGCAGCTCCTCGAGCAGCTCCTCAACCAGCTCCACATCCAGCTCCAGCAGCAACAGTTGTCCATATTTCCAATCGCCGCACTCCACCAGCAACAGCAACTCCGCCTCCAATTCAAATTCCGCCTCTGCCTCCGTCTCCGCCTCCGTCTCCGCCTCCGCCTCCTCGTCAGCAACAGCCACATCCACCTGCATAGTGACGCCCTCGTCGCGTTCCTCGTCCTTGCTGGAGTTGCAGGTGGACATTGCTGATCCGGGACAACCGCTGAATCTGTCCAAGAAATCGCCAACGCCGCCGCCAAGTAAATTGCATGCGCTTGTTGCAGCTGCGAATGCTGTGCAACGTTACCCAACACTGTCCGCCGATGTGACCGTGACAGCCGCAGCAGCAGCCGCAGCCGCAGCCGCTGCAGCCACGCCCACAAGCAGCAGCAGCAGCAACAACAGCAGCAACAGCAACAGCAACAGCAGCAGCAGCAGCAACAGCAGCGTTCCAGCGGTGCTCAAGGTCATGTTGGAGGCGTAAGTTGGGGCAGGCTGTTCGCCTGGGCGAGTTGGGGGCGTGTTGAAACCTTTCCTTAAACACAACACAAAAAATAGCAGGTAAACTAAACTAAAACTTTGTTGCGCCCCCGCAAAAGGGAGAAGAATAAGAGAAACAACAACAACAACAACAACAAACGGAATACAAATTTAATTAAATTATTTTAACTTTAAAGAAAATTCACAAAAACAAAAACAAAAAATAAAAAGAAAATGAAAAGAAATGCAAACAAAAATGAGCAAGTGTACAAAGTTTCAAAATGCATGCAATTTAAATATTTAAAGCTAAAAGTTAATAATTAAAAAAAATAAAAAAATTACAAAAAAAACAACAACAACAACAACAACAAATAAATTTGGACGCATTTGCGTCGTCGTCGAGGTATTAAAAGTGGACAAGGCAACAATGCATACAAACCCTAAAACCATCTATATTTTTAGCAACAATAACAAAGAACAGCAAGAAAAAAAAATTAAAATGTTTTGTCCCATTTTAAAAGAGAGAAAGCAAAAAAGAAAAGGTTTCCCTTTGCAGTCGCCAAATGATGATTTTCAATTCTATTTCAATTCTATTCTAATCTATCTGATTCTAATTCTAATTCTAATTCAAATTCTATTTGATTTCCGAAGCTTCTTTTAATTGTTTTTTTAGTTTTAAGCAATTGTTGTACATACTATTACGATAATATTTACACTTTAATTATATTATTATTATCATTATAATTATTATTATTATTATTATTATTATTATTATTATTACTATTATATTATTCATAATTTAATTGTGTAGGCAAGCAAAGCGTTCAACTACTTGCTTTTAAAATGTTTTTTGAAAAAACTGCAAATTAAATTCTTATCTTATTCTTTTTGCGAAGCCCCCAGAAGAATATGCAAAACAAACAAACAACAAAACAAACAAACAAACAAACAAAAAAATGGTGTGAACATTTTTTTTTTGCGATCTCCGTTAACAAAAGCTGTTTTTAACATGAGAACATGCGAGAGAAATTCAACTAAATTTAAGTTACAAATTCAGTTTTTATGAATTACAATCAAGTATGAGACCATTAAGCGTTTAATATTATTGTTTTCTAATTTTAAAAGTAACTCTTACAGCAACCCTACAAAATATAACAAAATCCACACAAAAAACAAACAAAACAAAAACAAAAAGAAAAAGAAAAACAAAAAAATACATATACTTATACATATATGACATGAAAATGATGAAAATGATGAAAATGAATGAAAATGAATGGAAATGATGAACAAATCAAACAAAAATGCTTAAGAGTTTTAGCAGCAAAAACCCAACGTTAAAAATGTTTGTTGTGTACATAGTTAAATGTTAAATTAAACGTATTTAAAATATAATATCTATGCTTAAACAATTTAATGTTTAATTGGCGTCAAAAATACAAAAATACAAAAAACAACAGCAACTTAGCAGCTGAGCAGCAAACTCGGCAAAAAATACAAAAATACAAAAAAAAAACAACAAAAAAATAAAGAAAGAAAGAAAAATGCAGATGATATAAATATTATTTAAAAAGTAAAATATACACTTGCGGTAGCAAAAAACTATTACATTAATTATACATATTATAATTATGCAGTACTATTATGATTATTCTAATTCTTATGATTAATTAATTACTATTTCTTGTGGTAAGCAAACAAAAATCAACAAAAAACAAAGCAAAAAACAACAAAAAAAAAAACAAATAAAAAACACCGGCGCAGAAATTTGTATGTCAAATCAATAAAAGAAAATTGTTTAAAAAAATATGAGAAAAATCTTTAGTTCTTTTTATTTGATTACTACTTTTTTTTTTAATTTCAGTTTTCACTTTTTCAGTTTTTCAGTTCGCTTTATTTTCTTGACTCTCCGAGGAACGGCGGAAAGCTGGAAACTCAGCGTTGAATATGATTTTCGATTATTGTTATTGTTTTTGAAACTACCGCTTTGCATACTACTTGTAATGATTTTCTTATTGTATCGTAAGTATGTACTTATATACATAGAAGAGCCGTACGGCTCTATATATGTATGTATATATATCAAGTTGAAGTGAAATGATCGACAAGTCGACAAAATTGTTGGGCATTTCAGCTGAAGAGATTGACAAATGAATACAATAAGCATACAATTATGAAATCTAAAATACATACATACATACATACATATATATACACATACATATTATGAATATATTCTTTTAAAATTTACGAAACTATGCAGACTAACTGAAGGAAGCATCGTCAAAAAACTGCGAACAGAGAGGGTTATAACAGAAACCACAAATAAAATATCACACTTCAATAATAATATAAATAAATACATACATACATACACACAAACATACATATGCATTGACATATGTACGTGAAACAATTATTTGCGTGTGTAAAATTGTCCGTAAATTTTAGCAAACAAAAGAAAAAACTAAAAAAAAAACAGATAATTGTATTGTAAAACTGAATATTTTATGTAAAAACGAAGAAAAAAAAATAAGAAAAAACACTTTTTAGTGCGATAGCAGCCAGCCTGTGTCTGTGTCTGCGTATCGGTTAGTCTGTGTCTATCACTAGGGATAGGAAGAATAAGAGAGAGAGAGAGAGAGAGAGAGAGAGGGAGGAAGCGAAAGCGGATGAGAAAGCAGCGACAACTGAAACAATGAAATTGCGACAATTAACCGTAAATGTTAAACATAAATAATACCAGCTAAGCAGCTAACAGAACTGCACTGAACTCCGCGGAGCAGTGCAGACAGTGCAGATAATATTCATAGAGAACGATACTTCCCGGAAAGAGTATACATAATATATATGTACATACATACATAGTACATATATTTTCATCAGTCACAATTTCAATTGTGAATTGAGCCAACAACAGTTTTTAAATGCGGATGGGCAAAGCATATAGTCAGATATCTGAAAGAAAAAAAACAAAAAAAAAAATGGATGAAAACTCCACACAAAAAAAATGAAGCGAAATTTGTATTTGTGAAATAAAATAATATTGCAGTTTGTTTTAAAACCAGAACGGAATATGTGAATAAAATATGAAAATAAGTATTTAAAATATATCAAACAGAAATTACAAAAACAAAAAAAAAAACAAAACAAAACAAAAATTGCTCGTTTTACTTAAGCGCAACTAAAGTAAGTAAATATCTCTTTCAGAATGTCTTGCACTATATATGTACATATATTGGAACAATACGATATCGAAGCTTCTGCTTGTGCTGCTGCTGCTTCTGCTGCTGCTGCTGCCTATTCATTTTCGTTCGCTTCTTCTTCTGCTTTCGTTGGTCGTTGGTCGTTGGACGTGGGCGATAATATTCAATGTCAGCGCCTGCATGTGGAATTTTGGAATTTTGCCCGTGACCTTGAGCGATAAGTGTCGCGAAATTAATTTGCCCAAATAATCAAATACGCCTTGCCCGTGGACAAGGGCGGACGTGGGGTGCTACCAGCCGGGAGCGTGAGTGCCTCATGTAGATAACCGACACAGCCAGATAGATAGCGGCATGCGGGAGTATCAGCGTGGCATGTGTGTCTGCGTCTGCGTCTCTGTGTGTGTCTACCCGTATTCTTATTTAAATAAAGAACAACGATCGGGCGAGCAGACAGACAGACGGAGAAAGTGAGAGGCAGAGAGAGAGTGAGACAGGGAGAGGACAAATCACACTCAAATTTGTTATCGTCAAAGTCAATGTCAAAGCCAAGGCAGACGGAGATGGAAATAGATGAAGAGTGGAGATAGGAGCATTCATACTGATAAGGGGCCGACAGCCAAACAGCGAAATCAATTAACAAACTGCTGTACACCGTTGCGTATGAGTAATGCCTGAAATGCCTGAATCGATAATCAAACAATCGATAACTGACAGTTGTTTACGAAATGGAAAAATGTCTTCAAAGCTCAATAAATTTATCTTGTATTGCATATGAGTAATGCGCGAAACAATCGATAACCAAGTAATCGATAACTGACAGTTGTTTGCGAAATGGAAAAATATGTTCGTATCTCAATAAAATCGATAACTGACAGTTGTTAATAACAGAAAAAAGAGAACTTCAAGTGACGAAGTACTGGATTCGAAACAAATATATTAAAAGGGCATAAAATAAAATAAATGTAGTGTATAGAGAGAGAGAGAGAGAGAGAGAGAGAGAGAGACAGGAAGAAAGGAGTACTTCAAGTGAGGAATTACTGGAATCAAAAGAAATTTATTCAAAAAAGCAGATACACATGTAAATCTGTGCTGTTTGTGCTTATATTGAATTTATTTATTTGTTTACAGCAGACATTCGCGACTTTGGTCTTTGGCACTGGGTACTGGGTATGTGCGCGTCGAGCACTTTCTGAGTACTGCGCTTTCACACTTGTTCCATTTGAAATTTCCTGCAATATACGTTTGTGTGTAGTGATGTGTGTTGTACTTTTGCTGGCTGATTCTTATATTTTTTTTTGCGTATTTCACCTTGAAATCAAACGAGCCTCAAATAAATTAATACACACAACGCGCGCAAATTCCACGACAACAAATAAAAATACAAAAACAAAAACAACATCAACATCCACAACAACAACAACAATTATACAATACATGTGAGTGTGTGTATGTATTTGGAAACAAGAACAAATACCGGGAAAAAACAAAATTTCAAGGTTAACTGATTAGACGAAATTAGCAAAGTTCTAGCAGATGATTGAACGCTCGCACAGCGCAGTGTGTGGTGGAGGGGAGTTTGGGAGTGCGGTCGGGGTTGCTTCTGATGAGAGCACGAGCTATATAAAAAAAAAAGGCCCACGCAACTCAACACACGAACAGTGCGTGTGCGTAGCTCGGCTAACCGAACTACTCTCCCGAAGTAGTCCAGCGGCGAAGCCGAAGCGAAGCCCGTCGAACTCTCGCACACGCATGTTGAGTACCCCTCCCCCCCCTTCCGCACTCCTTCTCCAGATACAACCACATCTGTGGAGTCGTACAAAACACATGCCTAAATGTGTGTGTGTGTGTGTGTGTGTTTGCAAGTGTGTGTGTATGTGAGTCGCTGCGTGGCAAAATCTGCGTTTTATTATTTGATTTTGCTAATTTTTAGTTTGCTACGATAAAGAAAATAATCTTTAATTAAATCTGTCGTATTTAAATTTATTATTGTTTATTTGCTGGAGGATTAAAGGTGCTCAGGATGCCAATTACATAATTTGTAAAATTATTTAAATTTAAAATCGCCATATTATTTTTGTATGTATTTTGGTATATTTTGCTCATGCCAAAAATATCATTTGACTGATAAATGCTGACTCTTTTCAAAAGTTCAAACCTCAGACTCGAAAGACATATAAGATATGCTCAAATAGATATTATCTGCTGGCTTATGTCATAAATTATATTTGGCATATTGAAATTGAATATTGAATAAAATGCGGAAAATCTCCAGGCATTCTTTTTGATGGCTAAAATGAATCAAAGGTATATTTACAGTTTTCACCAAAAGGCCAGAAATAAAATGTGCCAAGCAATAGCAAAGTAAACGCAATAAGCACTAAATTGAACTATAAACAAAACATTTTTACGTTTTTGGGAATAAGGTAAATATAATAATAAAATCCAATACATACATATATACATACATATATACATTTACGTATGCATAGACCACAACACACACACACACACACACACACACACACACACACACAGAGCAGACACAGTCGAATGCTAGCGAGCTAAATGCGCCTGACATTGAACTTGAACTGCAGTGCAGTCGATGACGACGACGACGACGACGACAGCGACGGCAACTGCGACTGCGACGTCGACGCCTGTCAAAACAGAGCTGATAGCAGAATCAGCGACAACAGCTGTTGTTAGCTTGTTGTTGTTGCTGCTGTTCGACGATGATGCGGCAACTGCTCCGATGAGCAACTGAAATGGCACAAAGTAAAGTAAATACACGAGAAAGCAATCACAACAAGAGCAACACTCTCTGGAGAATTGCGTGTAAACACTAATTTAATTTACAACACTCGCCAGCTAAGCTCGCAATCAGCAAAGAATTCTGTTGTGTTTGGATTGCGCTTAGCTGGCAGATATCAGTTAATACTACCACTTGGCAGACTTCACAAAGCGAAAGACACAGCTACAAAGTATTTGTTTAGCAAAGTTCTACAATTCCGTCATATTTGAAGAAGCTTCTTTGACTGCTCATAAATGCAAAACACAAATACAAATTATATCGCTACCAAATAGCAATCAATTAAATGTGAAATAAATATAAACCTTTGTCCAGGCAATGTTTTCCTCGGACTGTGGAGTTGGGTGGTGAATTTGTTTACTTTGTATTAGAAAAGCATCAGCTTAAAAAGACGTCGCCATTTGCTTTTCTAGAGTTTGGTAACAAATTTCCCCCCACAAAAAGAACAAAAGTTGATTTTTCGACTTTCAAACTAGCCATAAAATTGTGTTTTACTTTTTGCCAAATTAATTCTTAAGCGCAAATTGCGAATTTCCAATTAAAAAACAAATAATTATCGTTTAGCATTTCGGACTATATTGTTGCATGCAATTTTATTTCCAGCTGCTATTCTCGGCGTATGAGTAATTTCTGTCGTAGAATTCTATGGGGAGCGAGTTGCTCGGAAAACCCTGACTCACATGAGAATACATTTGAATAGATACGTACACACATACGTATATATACATATGTACACAGAACGTATATACGAACTAACCAATGACCATGGCAAGGGATTTTTTCAACCTTTTAGTCATTTGGTGTTGTAGAGTATATTTAAAATGTGAATGGCAATCGCAATGGGAATGGGAAGAACATTTGAACTAATTGATTATATGAATGCATATAAAATCACCATTAATTATTATCAACTATTCTTGTTTCATACTATCTTAAAATTGTTTTTTCTTAATAATAATTGTCTGTGGATATGAACGAATTAGCAGATGACCAGGGTCAGATCAAGGGTCTTTTTTATTGTTCTAGCGTATATTTAAAATGGGGAATTGATGTTATATATGACTGAATTAATGCACATAAAATCACCATTAAATATTTGAATTATTTTTGTGTTTCATCTGAAAGTTATTCTGAAAATAATAATAATTGTTTTCCACATCTTCTCACAGTTTGAACTTTGACTAAGCCTTCAAATGCTATTTTCTACTCTCACAATTTAATCGTGAAATATGTAACAAATATTAGGATCCATCTCCGATTCCATAACGTATATATTCTCTTGATCAGCATCAAAGGTCAGTCTGATTGCCTATCAGCTTTAAGGCTGTGATGAAGCTTGAAAACATCTTTTTGCTTGATATATTTCTTTTTCCTACAAATTCGATTATTGTTTTTTGGTCTGATTGGTTTTTTTGCAGTGCTTTTAATACACTGATGCCTCGCTTGATGGCCTATTTATTAATACAAATTTATATTATTCTAATACAAATTCATACAAATTCCAAATTTGTCAAATAAGTTTCATGGTTTATCACTCAAAAGCCATTTAATCTTTGTATTTCTATAAACAAAATCAAAAAAAAACTTCATGTTACATAAAATATGTCTATTTATACATATTTAATTTCCTTTAAATGGCTTTAATCTGACAATGAAGACAATGAAGAAATGGTAAACTGCAGATCAGATAAGGATGGGCCTGGCTTAAAAAAATTGTCCAACGTTGTTTGTCTTCTTGCCTTCTTATCTATTTCGTCCTTCAGTGATTTATAGCAGTTACTGGCTGAGTTAATTCCTCGAGAAACATTGGGATCGTTTTCAAGTAGGATTTTTATTTACATTTATTATAGGAAAAAGCTTTAGACATATTTTATTGCTGTTAACTGTTTGGATACAACAGGCCCTGACTCTTCATCGAAAAAACCTTCTTTTTTTTTTTTGCATTTATAGCGAAACAATTTAGGCCGTAAATGGAAAAGGTGCCTCAAATGAAGAGGGCCGTTGTGCCGTATAAAGAGCGGCCGTATAGCGAGGTATGACTGTATTCCCAGATATTTTAATTTAAACTATTTATTTAAACTATTTATTTTTACTTTTTCGATTTATTATAAATATAAACAAATTCTTTTTATTTATACTATTTCGAATTCAATTATAAACCAATTCTATTTAATTTATCTAATTTTATTTTTAATTCTCTACACATATTTTTTAAATGTGTTTTTAGCTCGCTATAAGTCAATTGTTAATTTTTATTTATATTTATTTTTTACTTTAATATATTTTGAGTCTCGTCGAGCAAGATTCCCAGCGTCTGTTCAACTGTGGAGTTTGCAACCGAAACTAAATTTATATTTTAAATTACAATTCGCAGACGACATACAATAAATAAACATAACTTTTGCCAATAAATTACCAACATTAGTCCACTAAATCATATACTTATGTGTGTGTCTATCCATATAGGCAGCTGGACTTGTGGTATTCCTGTTACACACATACATATCTATCTATACATAGCTAGTTGTTTGCACATGTGTTTATAGTTGAGTTGGTCTTAACCCTTTATTGGCCCCAAAGGACAGGCTAATAAACGGCCAACATGTCGTCGGTTTGATGGGGCGTAAAACGGAAAAGAAATGTCGGCGGGGGGAGTGGAGGGACTGTGGACTAAACGCGAAATGACAGCCACTCGAAAGATACAATTGTATTTACTTACTACGAATTTGAAATACTCTTTGTCGAGTTGCTGATGACAAAAGTAAAATGGAGAAGAGTTCATAATTAATTTAATTAATTATTTGACTGCTGTTATTTAAATTAGGCGATTCCTTCTCTTTTTTCGCAGAGTATTGCCAAGTCGGTGATGCCTGCTATAAATATGCAAAGGACGCATGTTTTGTGCGTAAGCGTGATCCAGGAATGTTGGGGGTTGTGGGGTGCCTTGGGTTTCTGCTGGCATTGGCAGCTGCCAAGGTCACATTGACAAGTGTTGCACGCGCCTGCGATTGACAAAATGTGTAGCGGGGGGGGGGGGGGGGGTGTTTAGATGGTTTTTGTGTGTGGGTTGAAGCGTGAGTTCTGCGTTTGGCATTATTCCTCTTGTTCTTGCTCGCGTTTACCTTCTTTCTTTCGCCTTTCACTTGATTACCGACACGCGCCTGCCACACTGCCACACTGCCACACACGCCAATACACACACACACACACACACACACATAGATGCTCCATGATTGAGATTCTGTTTGTTTGTTGCTGGAGTGGAGACGGCAAAGTGATTTTTGGTTTTAAACAGATTTATTTTGAGAAGTTTTTCGATTTGTTTGCTTTCTCCGTCAACAGCAGCTGAGTGACACAAGCAGAATTTGCAAAATCTCGATTTGAGTATGCTCTGATGCCACATCAATAAAAATCTACTCCGAGCATTGTTGGCAATTCAACAAATCTTGGATGGACTGGCAAACTCTCACTCTGAAAATAAATAAATAAATAAATGTGGCTAATCTGTGATCTATTTTAACTGTATATTTATAAACAATATCAACTAATTATTGTTATTAAATATGCAATGGCAATAAATATATAATGTGATCTTAATGAATGATTCTTATTGAGTTTCGATCACTGATTCAACTTAATTTATACAAGTAAGATTTCATTGTTATTTAGATAATAACTTAATCCTAACTGCGACTAGTTCTGCTTACTACTAGAATAAAATTGACTTGATGCGCTTAAAATTTATTTATATAATGCTCCGATCTGTTTTCATTATCTGGCACAACGTCGACTTGGGCCAAAGCAAGCTTTTGCTTTCACATCAAATTGCCAACAAGTAGCACAAATTTCGCAGTTCACAAAAGTTCTCCTTCAGAAAGGTCAAAAGCGCGTCCTGCCAGCATCCAGAGAGGGAGAGAGAGTGAGAGGGAGGACGAAGTGACGAGGGCGATGACTACGCGTGTGTTGTATTGAAATGTCCTTGACAATAACATTGGTTTGCCGGCAGTGGATGCCGAGTGGGTGTAGAAATCTACGTTATCCAGAGAGACACTGGGAGAGTGGGAGAGAGAGACAGAGAGAGACAGAGAGAGAGAGAGAGAGAGGGAGAGAGACGCCTGGCTGTTCGGCTGGGGGCTGGGAGCACTTGTGCCGAGGATGCTTGATTGCTTAACTACACGCTAAGCTACACACTCGGGAGGGGTTCCTGCTCCTCTCAAGCTTGAGGCGAGCAAATAACTCAACGCAAATGAACATTGAATAAGAAACGGCGTTTGGCTAATTGAGTTGGCGAGTTAGCAAGTTGCCGTTTTCAAAAATTAGAAAAAATATAGGTGCTGCAGCACACAGCATGTACGCCATCCACCCCAACTGACCCAATCCTCCCTTGCTGGGCTGGGTGGCAAGGCAAACAAACCGCACAAAATACACGCACGCTAACCCCACAAGCCAATAACCTAGAGCCTTTTTGCTATTTACACAATTACAATAGCAAAATATTTACCCTGTCCGCTGCCTCGTCCCCAAATCCAACCCACCGCTGCACCTCCTCCTGCGCTTCCTCCTCCCTACAAATTAGACAAAAGCCAAGCAACGAAATTGCGTCGAAAATGTTTTTGGCGCACATTTGGCGCGTTTTCTCTGGAAAGGGAGATGATAAGTAGGGGGGGGGGGGGAGGGGAGTTAGGGCCAACAACTTTTGCCCAAATTGTATTGTATGTTTGCCTTCGACTGGTGCAGGTTCGCCAATGTTGCGTACCATCCCCAAAATGATGTTGCTGCTTCTTCTTCTCTTTACTATGGGTAGCATTCAAGGTCAGTGTAAAGAGCTGGCTATAAAAACAAAAGCACCCAATTACAAATAGTACACGCAGACTCATAGATACCCTATAAAACTTTATTTAGTATTATTTAATGTCAACTGAAGCCAGTCAACAAAAAGTAAGCGAGTAAAAAAAATAGATTAAATTAAATTAAAAATAAAATGTAGTATTAAATTCAAATTTAAAATTAATATATATGTATTTATAAGATTTATAACCCGTTTTGAAATGTAGAGCAACTCTAAAACCTATTTACGATTTACGCTTCGCCATATTATGAGCCAAAAGAATAATAAAAAATCATACTTTCGATTTGGATTTAACCCGTTTTGAAATGTAGAGCAACCCTCAACGTCTCATTGCAGGGTATATATCTCTAAATAGGCGCCAACTGCGCCGAATCGTCTGCTGCTGGGCTTAGGCAGTGTTTGCCTGGGCGGCAACCCTCCACACCTCTGCAATTTGGAAGCATTCCCAACCACTTGATGAGGCAGCCGCATACAATAACTTTTTGGATTCAAATTTTTTGCTGACACTTGACCCAAATCAAAACAGTTCTCAGCAAAAATATCAAAGGACGGCGATGTGTTTAATTGTCTAATTAAAATGAAGCAGCTTTGGAGCCAGAACCATTTTAATAGCTGCATCTGACGAGGGCTCCACTCCAAATTTCAATGGCTTCATAATTATACCTATGCATGCCATTTAACATAGATATTTAATACTTAACATTTCAAGTGTTAACTTTTTTTTTATTTTTAGTTTATATAAATATTTCACAATTCTTCTTCAAATTACAACTAATCAAATTTGTGAATTTAAAACACCTTTTCTGCCTTACACATAAATCAACTGTTTGTAAACAATTAGATTTATACTAATTAGATTAAGCCATTAAGCCATATGCCATGGCAACCATGTTTATCTATTCCCTCTCATAAATAACCAAATTATATTTAGCTCCTTTGTAACAGGCGTAATAAGATACAAGTCTCAACCTTGTAGTGCCTTCACCTTTGTCTCATCCTTACAAAGGCGCTTATGTTTTGATTACAGTGTATTAGAAGTAGCCTTTATTATCTATCTATATTTATATATGTTTTCAATGAGTTGGAAGTTGCACCAAAATATATAATATATATATTTGTGGCACAAATAAAGTAATAATTTGATTTACTTGTTTTCGTTTTCTGTGTTTAATTTGTCTATGTCTATTCCAATGCTTATATAACTCAGATATATATGTGGATATGCAACCGATTTGATCTAACTACGACAAAATATTTTAAATCTTGAGTCAAGAGGAGTATTTGTAACACTTCAGCCTAACATCATACAAAGCTCGAAATTCATTTGCAGAAGCAACAGAAAAAATGTCAAATGTGGCTGCAGAAAATGTTCTTAAGTATTAAGTTTAATTGTTGAATTGATTCAAATTTATGAATATGTTGCACATTTACAAACTGAGAGAGTCGCTTGTAGACAGATGGACTGCCAGACAGACGGAGCAGGCTGTGTCTAGACTGAATGGTGACCACGGGCTGAAGGGGGGAGTGCTGAGCAGAGTGTCGAGTGATGGCATAAGCCGAGTAATAAATGCAGCTAAAGTCTATTTCAAGGACTATACTTAACGCTGAACGGAGGCCAAAGGCGTTTTGAGTTTCTACAAAGTCAGCTGCAAATGTGGCAGTTACTCATCAGTTCATCAGTTCAACAGTTCATCAGTTCAACTGCTCCACTGCCCGTTTGCTCATGTGGCCAGACATTAAGTATACGCATTGCTGACTGTGGAAATGGAGCAGAGGCTTGGCAATGTTCGACTATTTTAATGGCACTTTGTGTGGCGAGACTGAAGGCAATCGATTACGGCATACACATGGCATACACACACACACACACACACACACACACACATACAGGCCACGTATTGTTTCATAATCCATCAGTCATGGCGAGCGTCGATCGGATCGATATGTAAAGTGTATCAAATTACGCATAAAATGTAATTTCGTTTCATAAACAAAGCAGAACGTTCGCCAGACGAAAGCTGTGGAATTACGTTTCATAAATATTTAAACACGAATATGTTCTCGATATATATATTTATACGGACCGAGGGTTCCTATTACGACTCAACGTCGAGCACAAATGCTGATGATGATGTCGAGATATCGAAGGCGACTGCTGGCATTGAGAATTAAAACGATTGTGGAGGCAACAGATTGTTTACTATTTCTCGCCCTCACAAATCAGATATAGCATTCTATGATGAACGCAATTTTAAAAACTCTCAAGGTCACTTTTAGTATGAAGCACTCTCTCTCTCTCTATCTCTGACCAACTCTGCCTCTTTCTCCCTTGTTGCAAGGTCTGAAATTTGTAATAAGCTGGCTTTTGTATGGGGAATATAAGGCACTTGTAGCAAATTTTGCATCGTTTTTTATAGTGTCTCCGATTGATAATTGTGTATTGTAATAAGTATAGAAAAGTAATATATCTATCAAAGTGCAAGGAATAATAATATTAATTATAATACAAGTTACTTTACTAATAAGTGCATAACTCTAAAACCTATTATTTAGATTTATTATTATTAATTTATTATTATTTAATTTCAAATATTTTCTATAATAAGAAATTGCCATTTGAAATATAAAGAAAAAGCTTTTCTTATTTGAAGTAGGTTTTTTGTTTCTTTATTATTAGGAATTATTGCTAAAAACCAAGAGAATCTTTCCACAAATCAGGCGATATTCTAAATTTCATGGCTTGTTTTTCTTTTAGAGTATCAGAAAAGTTTACATTTCAAGTTAATATGCCGAATTCCAATAGCTGTTTTTCTTTTCAAACCATTTATACATTTTAATGAAGGTTTGTGTGTGTATTTGGCAGCACATTTTCTTGAGGAGACACAAATGTGTACAGATGAAAGGAAAAATCCTTGGTGCCGACAATGGCATCGCCCCTCCCGTTGGCTATGCCTGTGCGTGTCTGGGGCCGTTTGACAATGGCAATGGCAACCAACTGTTGCCTTTGTCGCTAAATATAACTGTGAAATGAGGGCGACACTCGACAGTCGACGGGGGAGAGTGACAAATGGGTGGCTCGGTCAAATTGCGGCGCCGTCTGTCTCCAGTCGCCGCCTGTCAAGGACATCGCTCACATTACCAGGCCCCATCGAGATGCGCATAAAATTTCGTCAGTCGGAGGCCTCTTTCATAGACTTTGTGGCAGAATGTTTGAAAGCGTTTAGCATTGCAAACTATGGCAAACATTTTGACGATTTCAATGTCAGAGGCTTCACTTCTTGAACTGATCGATTCAGGAAGTGCTGTTTAATATGCCAAACTTTTGCCCGTCGACCGGTGCATAAAATGAATAACTTTCCATTCAGCGATTGATCAGCACTTGATGTCCGGCTACAAATATATATATATATATATGGATCAGTGGAATGTTTAATAATATACAGCTGGCGACAGGAAGCAGCAACGAGAAATCAAGTTTAATATAAGCTGCATGCGCAAGTCATGGAAACATTGGAATATTATGAATATCTTTACATTTGCCTGCTTTCATAGAGGATAACCTTGTGGCTCTATCTGGAGATGAATTTGTGCAAATTGTGCGAAGAAGAAATGTTCTTGCTGCCAGCGGATGAATCTCACTTGAAAAAGCACCGAGAAAAGTGCTCAGAGCGAAAGCAGATAAGAGTTAAGCACAAATCTGGTTTGCCTCAGCAGTCCACAATTCTTTAAGAATACATTTTTAAAAATAAACGTAATATTAAAAGTGCAAACTGAATTTTATAATTTAATCTTTTAATAATTAAATCTTTTGCACATATTGAAAATGATTATATATTTTACATAAAGTAATTTTTACTCTCATCCAAACTATTATTTTTTAAATTCAAGATTCTGCCCATTTGCAGTTCCAGCTTTGGTATTTGGGGCATGTCCTCTCAATCCCTCTTTAACAAAGTTCAGCAAACACTCAATATTATAATAAGACTTATTCAATTATGAGCAATCACCTCGATAAAGTTGAACCACAATCTAACTCACTTCTTCGAAGGACTTAAGCTATAATTATTCATCACTGTTTCTGTCTAACCAATTTAACACTATCCATTCAGGTTGCTTTTACAATCCCTCAAAATTGTAGTCGAAACATTTCTAACATTTCATTATAAAAGACTGCAATAAATCAAAATATATCCCAGCATCTTAAGTCAATATTTTTTAATGGGTTAATATTGACAAGACTCTGACACATACTGAAATTGATCAGAGATTCTTTGGGGGACTCCCGCTGTCATAGAAATTGACGAAATTGACGAAGGTGACACACTTTAATCGTAATAATTTATTTGACATGGTGACTGACATCACCTACACCTAATACTAATGCACAACATTATTGGCAACTTGCCACTTGCCACTTACCACTTGCCACTCGCCCCTTTTCGGTGTCTTTGTTATCTATTGCTCTCGATGCACGCATGAAATCTGCAATCGAATGTAAACGGAAAGCTTTTAAGCTTTCCTTGATGGTCCTATAAAGCAGAGCTTTACAAAATGTAGGCCAACTCGCAGGATGTCGACAGTTTATGGGAGTTAGTATCCTGTTACTCTACTCCATGCTGTGGTGTTTTGGCGTTGCGCTCATGTTTTGCCGTCAAAACGGTGCCAAGGATGCGGCGCGTTAAAGAACCCGTCACGTATACGCCGCATTCGCCAGCAATTATGTATTATGTATTTATGTATGTGGGCTGAAAGCGGGGAGAGGGCAACAATAGGAAGGGGAAGGGGAAGCGTCCATAAAGTTAACCAAAAATAAGCCGAAGGTTGTGTTATGATAATACGGAGCAGCAACGAAAACAAAACGAGACCCGCAACGCAATTCAATCAGTTGCCCCCGAGTTAGAGCCTATTCGGAACCGAACCGAACCGAACGGAACCGAACCGAACGGAACCTAGACCGGCTTATGTTTATGTGTGGGTCATAAAAAGTGAGTGGAGCCTAATGACAAGCACATGAATACCTTCAGAGCAGAGTCAGAGTGTGCATGCCACATCCATCAGCAGATACCATAAACTCTTTGATCCTTTGTGCGTCTCGTTGCTCAATCCTGTTCCACTGTCTCGTTTATTTGCCCACATTTCAAGGTTGTATTTATCCTGTTTCAGCAGTTGCTGATTAACCAAATGTAATATTTTTTGTGGCCTCTCTTTCCTTGGGGGTGGCGAGCTCAGCTTTTCCAACTGCGTAATTTTCCTCAAAAACAAAGCACTTTTGGGTTTTGAGTAACGACTACGCGATACCCTTTCAATTTGATCTTAGTACACACAGCCTTGTTGGAACAAGTTTCATAACTCACTCATCACTGAGGGATATTTCGTGACAAAATTCTTATGCTCTACAAGCACCTAATAATCATAAATAGAAAATCAATTTGTCGAGCCAATCCAGGGTGTCCCCAGCCCAGTCCCAAACCTCGACTATGACAGATATCGTGTAATTATTATTTAATTTGGACTTTCACAATGCTTATTGCGCCGCCAGCATTGTTTTTGTTGTTGTTCTTGTTGCTGTTATTGTTATATTTTACCAATATTCCTGAAACGCAATTGCTTTTGCCAAAATTATAATGATATTATCTCTAACATTCTGAGGCCAATAACAATTCTGATAAAAAGTGGAAAGTTCCGGGACTTAAGTTGATAACCATTCACCAAATTAGAAGTGCTTGCGTCTATCCTTGTCTATATATATAATTTGCCTTGATTATAACATTACATGATTCCCTTCCCTCGCCATGAAACCAGGAAATTATTTGAAGATATATATTTTGGTTATACAATAATCAGTTTACTCTCTTGTTAGAAACACAATAAAACCCTCTCTTCAGATAACTTCCGGGATGTTTCAAGCATCGCATTGGGATTTGGGGATTTAGATTAGATTCTGGAAAAAGTTGTTGATCTATCGCTAAATAAAATGTTGTCTAACATGATGGAAATAAAATCTCTCAATAAATCTCTACAATCTACAATCACTTTAATAAAACTGTCAGTCAACTAAGCAATTAAATTCTATAAAATTGATTCATTTTATACAAAATAAATAATTTAAAAATAAGAAAATGTATATGCAAATAAAAGAAAACTTTTAACGAATCAAATCAAATACAATTTTCAAAAACATTGTTAATTTCTTTGCTCTTAATAATATTGGCTTCTGAAGTCGAAAACTTTTGCAAATATCATCATTTTTATAGATGCGTTTTGCGGAACAAATAAATGCATCGGGAATTAAAATGTTTATAGATTCAGAAAATATTGTTGTAAGGTAAAGTCAGAAATTAAAGTTTTTTCAAACTGCATTAAAATATACAAGTTTTTAGAAAAAATCATTAATTGAATTGGATTTCAGGCAAGTTAAGTAACAAAGGTTTTTAATAAAAATAAAAATTGCAAGTATTGAGCTGCATCAGACTGGCAAAGTTGATATAATTGAATACTTTTTTCTAACTTTTATGGATTCTAATTAACAAAGTAAATAAAACTTTTCTGAATTACAATCACTAATCTTTAAACAACCTACTTTTGAAACTTTTCTTTACTAAGCTATAAAACTACTACTACTTAATAAGAGCTGCATCTGATAGAAGAATTTTGACGTTTAATTTTTACCATAAATAATCCTCTATTTCTGTAGAGAGTCATATTTTGATTCAGTCCTATTTTTGACTCTCAGCAAATAAGCAGCACATCTTCAATGCGCAGTGAACAGCATTTAAATGTAATTCATCAGAATGCCCTTACTAAGGAGTATATAATCTAGGGTGTGCCTGAGATAAATGTTTTGTTTTTATTTTAATGTGATGGGATTTATGCAGGGAAAAATGTTGTGTAGTTTCCACAGATGCGTGAATTCCAGTTCACAGCTAATCCCTTGATTACTATGCACACCGGGATCTTTTCGAATAGACCACAATATCAGAGCATCTCTGAACGATATTCGACTGTAATCAATTGGTTTTTTCCAGTAGCTAATAGTCGTTGGCTTAAGCATTCAACTTGCACGTTTAGCCTAAGACTCATAAATATGAATAATTTCACTTTTCGTTGGCAATACTTATTGCCACTATTAAGCAGTTACAGCCAACGACTGCAGTGGCAACAAGCAGCAGCAACGAAAACACGGCAATCACAAAAATAATACAAAGTGAAGAGATGGGGAGAGTGGAGAGGGGGGGGGGAGGGGGTGAGGACCACTGAGCGACCCAGATTTGAAATACACTTTCTTTGCTTCGATACGAGTATTTTCAAAGTTTCTCTCCTTTATGTTTTGCAGTTCACTCAACTCATTTCGGGGGTCTCTCTAACAATTAAGCGCTCAAAATCAAATAATTGAGACTCGTGCCCTTTGTTTGGCATCGCTGAGTGCAGCCAGCAATCATTTCCATATGGGCGACTAGCGACAAGGAGGCGCTTAGAGTTGAGGAGGGAGGGGTGAATGGGGGGGGGGGGTAAAAATCAACAAGAAACACTTTCCACGCACACTTTTCGTTGACCCAGAAAGCACGCTGAAAACCCGTTTCAGTCGCTGACGGGTTAAAGAAATGCAACAAAACTACAAGAAAGTAAGACTGAAAAAAACTTTAAATTTAAAATAAATGGAGTACACTTTCGCTTATGAAAACGAAAGTCAACGGACTTTTGCACCAACAACAGCAACAGCAACAAACAAAACAAAACAAAACGCCACAGAAACGCGTCGCGTCGGTGAAATGGCGGAGAAATTTGTCAGTCTAATGGGGGCCAAGCAAAGTAGGCTGTGCAACGGGCCAAAGCGGCATTAAAGAGAAACAATGAACATAAAATACACAACACAACACAACACCACACAACACCACACAACAATACAATGTACAGCAAAAATGCAAAACACACACAAAACGCGCAAAGTTCAAAGCTGACAAGCGGACAAAGTCGCGCGCGTTTCTGGCGCGACACTGAGGCGTTTTATTTACGCCCCTGAAAATCGCAGCAAGCACGCGACTTTTGCAAGTGACCCAATTTCAATGCATACAATAAGCAAGCAAGCATTGAAAATGAAATAAAAGTCAAAATGCGTAAAAAAACAACATAAAAATATAAAAACCAATATGAGCAGCCTGCTAGCCAGACTAGCCCAGCCAGACTAGTAGCAGAAAACAATAAATTATTTGGAGGTTCCAACATTCAATCTGCCATTTTTAGTTTAGGTTTATGTAAAAAACAAAACGCAAAAATACAACAAAAATGAAACAATAATAAAATCAACCGAACGCCTTTTGTTTTGTGGCGGCGACAACGTCAGGCAACCTTTAGCCAAGGCAATGCTCGAATAAATAAAATACAATGCATTTTCCATATTACTTTTAATGTCAAGCACACCCATTTAAATTTGCTACAGGCGCTAAATGGACTTAGATGGGAGTTTCCAATTATATAGCCAAATGACATGGACTTGATCTCATGATTTTTATCGTCGCATAGTTTACTCGGACCGCTTAAGGCGGAGACCCCAAGCCACGCCTCGTACAATTTGGGTTAATTAAATATTTGCAAAAAAATTCTTCAATTATTTTCTCCTAAGAAATGTTTTTTATTACCATGAAATTAATTTTAATTTGTGCTTTTTATAAATGTTTTCTATTATCAAGAAAAGCACTTTCTATTCGAGTTCGAATCGCTGTGGAATTGTAAGCGATTTCAAATTATTATATTATTTTCTAAACTATCTAAAATTTTTCAATATGTGAAATATTTAAGTAATAATGTGTGGTAAAAATATAAAAATAACAACGGGGTATTTTTAGAATTCTTTGTAGCTATGTAAAATATAAACTTTAAACTAAATCCAAAACACAATTAAGGAAAGAGAAAACCCTGGTTTTTAAAAAGAACATCAATTTTAAAAAAATATACTTTCTGCGTGCTAAAAAATATACACAAATAAGTTAAAATAATTTATGTATGATTATTGAAATTTGAACAAATGTTTTTTTTTTTAATATGTTTTAAAAATGGTGTTTGCTTGCTGCAGTTCAAGTGTTTTTTTCTTACTTTTTATATACTCCGATATATTTCGAAGCTTCGTTTTTGTACTTTCAGTAACACAATTTTTGCGATTACTTTCAATTTTATTTTCTATAAAATAATTCATAACAATTTAAGTTTATCTAAAAATCATAATATTTGAATTTAATGCGACCAAAACTGGCTTGCATATTAAATGCCAGCCAGCCACGTGAGTTGGCCAAACCAAAACGATGTCAATAACCCAGCTACGGCACGTAAAATGGTAAAATGGTAAAATGTATGTGTATACATATATATATATGTATATATTGATATAAATTTGTATATAGGTTTGTGTATATGCAGTGAATATGAAATTTCACTTGGCTGACTGCGCCGACGCAGCTGCCGACAGCGAAAGTGAAACTCGAAGAGGTTTTTGAACTCGACAAGTGCCCGATTCCGATTCAGACGGCAGCTGTGATCAGGGGGGGCGGCGAGTAATGGCTGCTTATGCAGCTAGGGGTGAGTGCAGGGTGTAGGGTGTAGGGAGGCAGGGGGAGAGGTACATGAAGAGGCACGACGACAGCCAACTGGCCTCGCCGCAAGTAACTGGAGCGGAACCAAAGGCAGCGGCAAAAGACAAATTGTACAATTTTACTTTCTTTTCCACATGCAACGGCGGCAAGAGTCGAGAGAGTCTGGAGCCAGTCTGAGGGGGGGCTGGGATTGGGGCTGCGAGCTCCAGCTTAAGTGTCAATGAACTAAAAACTGACAACGCCGAAATGAAAGCGTCGTAACCCAATTAAACTGCAAACTTTTTCAGATTCACAACAATTTTGACTTGACTTGGTTTGGGTCTTCGAAGTTCAGTTTTCAGTTTACAGTTTTGAGTTTTGAGTTTTTGGTAATTATTTTGGCTAGTCTCGGATTTGGCGCCAATTTTATGCGCTTGGCGTGCACGACGACGTCGACCAAAGAGCCTCGGCACTGAAATATGCCAAAAAAGGTCACAGACAATTAGCAAGTGTCGTTTTTTCTTTTTTTTTTTCGCTGCTTTTAGTTGCCTGCTGTTGTTGCCGATGCAAACACCCGCACCTGCCCCTCCCTTGGCCCGGCCGTGTGCTCTGTTCCAAAGCCACGCCATGAGCCAAGCTCAATGTTGTAGTGGCTGTTCAGCGAGCGCAAAATACAACAACAAACAGTACAGCAACAACAACAAGTAAATCGGCAGCAGAGGAGGCCGACGAGGTATAAATAACCTCATAATTGCCGCTGAGGGTCTTTGCAATGAATTATGCGAATTAACCTCAAAAATTGAAACGTTTTTCATGAGCATGCAAACAGTTTTGGACAAGTTGAATTAACTTATATTGCGATTGATCTCATTCATGATTGATTGATTGATTGATTGATTGATTGATTGATTGATTGATTGATTGATTGACTGATTGTCTGTGTGTGGGTGTATAATAACATTAACGACTTAGGCGCCCTACTACTAATTACTATATTTGATGCTGTCCAAAACGGTTCCTCGCTCGAGGTCAATGCCCCAAACGAGAGCGCCACAAATCGCATGAAGCCAACCATCAACGTCGATTATCCAAAGCAATCATCGCAATTTCATATTCCATGACGTTCCGAGGGGTAAACTCGTGCCGAGCATGCGCAACCCAGCTGCAGAGACAGAGAGAGAGAGAGAGATGGAGAAATAGAAGCAGTAAAACGGGTAAGCGAACAGTCTCGGGCTAGCGGGTTAGCGGCAAAACGACAAACGGTTAAGCACATTTGAAATGAAATTGAAAGCAAAAGCGAAAGTGTATTTTTTTCTGGCTTGTTTTTTTCTTTGTTTTTTTTTTTGATTTTTATGTTGCTGGCTACTTTGTATTGTGTTGCCAACAATTCTTCAAATTTCTTTTGCTATTCAATTTCGTTTTGTCAACGTTTTCACTTTTTGACCATAATCGTGTTTTGTTTGTTTGTTGTTTGCTGCTTCATTCATTGTTTTTCATTGCTGCTCAGAAGTTCAGATCAAAACCCGAAGACGACAAGAAAGAAACACTCTCGATATTGGCTGGCCATCATTACATATTCACGGCTCATTAGATAATTACAAAAGAGTGAAATTTGTGAATGGAACTGACCCAGTTTACGATCTTGCCATCAAACATTCCCACAGCTTAAAATAAGCACAAAGAACGGTTACCTTCTAATATGGAACCAATTTGGTTTGTACTGATTTCAATATGATTTAATTATGCATTAGAAATGTAATTCATTGAGAGCTGGTAGCTGGAAGAGGAAGAGTCGGGGCTACTAATCCGAAACATGGATCGAGATTGGTGTATTCATTGAAACTTATCGGAGAAAGAACCCTCGACCAAACAAGGTTAATGACAAACTACAAAGGCTTAAACCTTTGAAACTTTGTTGCAAACTAAAATGTGAAAATACACATATAAATTAAATCGTGAAATATTAAAAAAAAAAACTTTAAGGAACTAGATCTATTCACATTTTTAAGAAAATTCAACTTCACATATGCCGTCCTAGATAAGATTAGCCATCTAATATTAAACTAATAAAAAGATTCTAATATTGGCCTGATTCCACTATCAACATTTGTCATATTATTCTTTATTATGGAATCTTTTTAGTATTTAAAGTATTTTGTCTGTACACTTTCCCATAAGGGACAACATTCTCAACATACTTTTATGTTGTAGAAGTTCCCGAGTATTTAGTATTTCTTACAATGATACAATGTATGGCTATATTTCAAAAAAGTTATTCACTTATTTTAAAATGCAAATAAATTAGTTGAATTAATTTTTTTTTGATCATCTATTTAAATATGGTGCTGAAAGCAAAATACAAATTAACTGATTTTTTAATTTTTAAATTAGTTTATTTTATATTGTGTTTCTCATGGAATAATTGTTGTAGCTTGTCTTATTTTTTAATTAAGTTTTTTATTATCATTGAGTAAGATAAAAACAAAAATAATGTATTTAAATACCGCAATTTTTATCGATTGTTCTGCGAAAAATTGGAGCTTTAAGTGAATTTAAAAACTTTATTTTATGGATAACCCAATCGCCGTCTTTAAAGAACTTAAATTGATAAGAGGTAAAGAGGCACAACCCATGGATACATAGTGAGTTTAACATAAAAGGATGTTTTTAATTATTTTACTGAAAGTTGAATGCAACACATGCTCCGCAATAAATATTTATGTGCACATGTGCATAATTATTTTGAATATTATCGACCACAAAACTAAGCACAGCATTGCACCTTGTGTCTCGACTTTCACTGCTCTGCTGCTGAGCTGCTGACCCAGAAACTCCAATGACACATCAACCTGGCCAAGTGAAGCGTTTAATAAAGTTTTATGCAAGCGCATAAAAAAATGCAACTGGTGTTGCCGCAGCGGCGACCAATGTCAGGAGAAGACCCTTGGCAAAAAGATCAACCGACCAAGAGCAAAAAAAAAAAATAAAAAACGGCCTATAAAAACTGCAGGCGTTACGGAAATGAAGACGTCGACATCCTGTTGCCTCATGCCCCTCGTTGTCCCCTTCCGCGAGTGCGTTCGTTGCAGCCGGCGACTTTCTTAATGGCCCTCGCTCAAGGCTCAATGCTTAGGGCTCAAAACTCAGGGCTCATGTCTCTGGGCTTAAAGCTCGCTGGTTCAGTCAGTCTACACATGTTGCCACTAAAAATTATTTAAGATGACATTGGGTTGAAGCAACGACTAACTGTCTGTTAACTGTTTTAATGCCGTGTAATTCATGCTGGGGCAGCCGCAACGGACAGCAGCTGTTTCGGGCCTAAGGCCATCCATGTTGCTGTTGCCACACAACAAAAATCGGAAACAACATCAAATCTAATTGTCAATTTTTAGCGCTTTCCTTTTTGTACACACCCCGAATCGGCAGATATATATATATATATATATATATATAAGTGTACGTATGTACAATATATCTGTTGATCAGCAGCACTTTTCCCATTGAAAGCAATTTAATGTACGCCGCGATAAATACAAATTTCAACAAAAATTTACACATAGACAACAAAGACCACAAAAGTTCAACACTTTCTTTTCGGCTATGGCAAACAGTTGAAGTTCAACTCAATATTGTATTGGTTTTTATGCTGTTTTTGGGTAGATGGGCATCAATTACCCTACTCGAGAAACTATAACATGCGCCGGACCAAGCCATACCGAACCGAACCGAACCAACTGAACCGAACATGCCGAAAAACGGCAAAAGAGACATTTAAAAGCCAATCAGAAAAAGAAAGTGAAAAATGTTGCAACAACAGCAGCAACAGCAACAGCTGAGAATCCATTTGGTATTTTCTTCATTTCATTTTAGAGGCGCTTTAAAGAAAGTGATGCACAATTTGACAATAATCATCCGATTAAAATTCAAAATCATAATGCATTAAAGATGGGTCCCTCAACATCAGCACGGGTGTCATTGCTCCGTATTGAGTTCAGGCGGGTTTGTTGAACCCACAACAGCGCCTGAATCTAATTTACTATTTTCACCGCAACTGCGAGACGAACCCAAGCCCAGAAAACAATGGAGTGAAGCCCTCAGCGATCGGCAAAAGTGAGAGTTGAACGCGGAGAGTAAAAGATTTGAATGTTGTTTGAATATTGAGGTCACTCACAGTTGAAGTTGGTGTTGGAGTTGGAGTTGAAGCTGGAGTTAGAGTTGGGTTGGATGATCGTTATCGACCATTCATATGCTTGTATTTATAATTTTCTATAACACATTTTTCACAGTCTCAGCTATTTTGGCCGTGACGCATGCGCCCAACAACTTTCTTTGAGCGCTGCCTTTGAAAGAGGTCAGTGAACGAAAGCAGACACTCCAACTTACCATAATGCAAAAAAAAAAAAAAAACCGAGTAAATAAAAAATTAAACTGATAGAGCCAAAGCAGCATATCAAATATCATCTGGTTAGTGAAGCGTTGTCAACGGCAACAGCTGCGTTGAAAGTGTTTCTTTTTTTCTTTTCTTTTTGGGAGAGTTGAAAAATGTTTATTAACTGTAAGTGCCACACAGACGAATAAAGGACATGAGCTGATTATAACAAATGTTTAATGTACCGTTAGAGTTGCAGTTCTAAAATGATTAAAATATGTTTTCCTCTGCTTCTTATTTTCACTTCAATACGTTTTGAATCCCATCCGTTCAGCTTAATCTGGAGCCAGCAAAAACATATTTTAATCTTTATTTTAATTTAAAATAATTTATTAAAAGAGATCGCAATATTATTTGAAACCTAGAAAAAATCCGAGTCGAGGCCTAGGTTATTATATGTAAAATCACGAGAGCATCTTTATATATAATGCATAAAATAATCACAGCATTTCTGTGTCAATGAAAATTTATTTATTCATTTATTTAATGACAAGTTAAGTCAGTCGACAAATAAAAAAATACACATTTTAAAAAATAGACTTAATTAAATCGAAAATAAAATTTAATATAAAAAGTAAATTTAAAAAAGATTTATAAGATTTTCGGCGGTATTTAAATACAAAATGGTCCAAGAGTTGATGCATGGATTGGGTAAAATTCAGTAAAAACACCAAAGGATAAAAAAATAATTAGTGTGAATTAGTTAAGATGTCCAAACACAAATGAAGAAGTTGAGCTATTAATTATATAAATAGAGGAATCAAAATAGTTTATATGACAAAGGTTAATAATTAGCAGGGCAGCGATGAAGAGAAAGTGGGAAGAAGTATATAAAATTAAAAGTAAATTAACATAAAAAATTGAACACGATAGTTTAACATAACAAAATATATATTTTTTAATCCCTTTCCGATCCCATCACAATAAAAAATAAACAGAGCTCATTTCGAAAAGGTCGAGCCAAGCAAACGATGTGACAAATTGTTGTTTTATTGATGGGATGCCTAGCATAAGCCTTGCTCTATTTTGACGGAAAACGCTGACAACGAGACTGCTAAATGAAAATTAGAAAAGAAAATTAAAATGAAAATGAAAATGGGCGTATTGCGGTTGGATTGCAGTCAAGCGAAGCGTAATCAATGACCACATGCCTCTGTCACTGTATCTGTCTCTGTCACTGTCTCTGTCACTGTCACTGTCGCTGTTCAGCCAGCTCCATCGAGCACTATTTTAATTGTGTTAAGACTCGCATTTCAAGCAAACCACCCCCCAGCCACTAACCTGCCCCTTCTCCAACCCAGCGTTCACTTTCCGGTGCCCACGGGTCATTCACGCTGCCCGCGAGTGCCAAGTGCGAGTCTCAGCAGTTTCGAGTGCGTCATCAACGTCGCAATTGTCTCGACCACAACTAGCGGACATTGGTCATTGGCCGGGCCAGCCCCTACCCCCCACCCAGATCGCCCCCTCAGCCCCTACAAAGCCCTCGTAAGCATTTCGTTGAACTTGAAACGTAGTCATGCAACGAAAGCGTGAAAATTATGCGCTATATTTTATTGTGTGGTTCTGTTTACATTTTAGTTCTAACCGATTCCAGGAAACAGCAACGACACCAGAACCCGTTGATGTTGGCACATTTGCCAGGGACTGGGACAAAGACAGGGACCGGGACAGGGACCGGGACAGGGAGAGTGTGAAGTTGTGTATTGAATAATTGCTGAAACCTTGAAATTGGCAAAAGCAAACTAAAAACTCAACAAACCAACAAACGCTGACAGCAATTTTACTTGCACACATAAATATATATATATGTATATATATAAATATGGAAAACATTTGCGCTTTGAATGAAAAAATAAATAAATTTCCGCTTATGGAGCAGATTGAGACTTGAAGACATCAAGTAAGAAAATACAAAATTTAAAGATTCAACAAACATTTTGCTGTTGTTGCATGCGGCGCATGTGCGGCGATTTTCCGAGAATTGTTTGCATGAGATTTTGAGTTCAACTAGCTGCTATGTGGTAGATATTATCACTATGGGTAGCGTGAGAAATAATGCCTGATTAGACATAATGCCGTGCCTGTGGTCAAAGTGGGTCACTCGTTTTCCATTTCATTAGAATTGGCCTCTGCCGAGGGAGGCGACCGCAAGTAGAGAGTATCTAAAATAGAAATAGAAATCATAACCAAAAAGGTAATTTAAAAACATAAAATTAATGAAATTATTTTTAGGAAAATGATTTTAGTTATATAAAATATTAAATAAATCAAGTTTTTTAAATGAAATTAAACTAAATTAATTAAATTTAAATGTGTTTTTATAAACTATCTAAAATGTTTTTATCTATGAATATGTTAATAATAAAATAAATAATACAATACACATTTCAAAATATCGCAAAAATTATATATAAATATATATTTTTATCCAGTATCTAAAATAGAAATAGAAATCATAACCAAAAAGGTAATTTAAAAACATGAAATTAATGAATTATTTAAGAAAATGATTTTAGTTATATAAAATACTAAATAAATCAAGTTTTTTAAATTAAATTAAACTAAGTTAATTAAATTAAAATGTGTTTTTATAAACTATCTAAAATGTTTTTATTTATGCATATGTTAATAATAAAATAAATAATACAATACACATTTCAAAATATCGCAAAAATTATATATAAATATATATTTTTATCCAGTATCTAAAATAGAAATAGAAATCATAACCAAAAAGGTAATTTAAAAACATGAAATTAATGAAATTATTTAAGAAAATGATTTTAGTTATATAAAATATTAAATAAATCAAGTTTTTTAAATTAAATTAAACTAAATTAATTAAATTAAAATGTGTTTTTATAAACAATCTAAAATGTTTTTAAGTTAATAATAAAATAAATAATACAAAATATCGCAAAAATTATATATAAATATATATTTTTTTATTTCAGAAACCGGTTTTAAGAAATAAAAAATAGTCCGTTTTACAAATATGCTTTAAAATACTGCGATGAGTTATCCTTATTCTAAAATGCAGGCCTATTTTTGCCCGGAGCGTATTATATATGCCATTAATATTCATATATTATTAATATTATTATAAGCCATTTACAAAACCTATTTAAGCATTTCGAGGAACTGAGTACGGGCAAAAATCTGATTTGATTTATTAACTTTGATATTTGGGTATTCAAAGGTCATAACCCAAACATATTGCTGGAAATTGCGCCAAAGGTCAGATGAGTGGGTGCACACGACTCTTTAATTATCTATTCTTTATCTACTTTTACACCCACACACACACACACACACACACACACACACACACGCTGTGCATAACTTATTACTCACGGCACACGTGGCGCCAGAACCGTTAGTAGTACATTCAGAAAATATTCACCTAAAATAAAAATCGCCCTATAAAATAAAAATTTTTTCTATTTTTCAGGAAACAATTTCTAAATATTATGAAAAAGTGTCTAAAATGTAGAAAGGCTTTTCCTATTTCTTTTGAGTAGTCTACAAATACTAATGTTTAATATAAATATAAGAATTCTTCAAAATGAGGCATTTTTCAAAATTTATTTCTGATTAATAAAAATATGAAAATTTGTAATAATCTAGTACGATTTTTTGATGAGTGTAGAGCTCTGCAAAGTCCAAACACCAGTTCATCAATTTAATGGAAAGCAAAAAACAAAAGACAAAGAAATACATGGAAAAACTCAAGCTAACAAGTAAAAGCAATCGTAATCATCAGCGAAAAATTGTAGGCGGAGTACGGCAAGAGCTATGCGGAATACAAACCCGGAACGGAAGTGGGCAGAGCCAAGACATTGACCCCAAACATATCACGCAACATATCAGGCAACGGACGGGGACTGTGGTACAATGACCTAGGATACATGTACATAGGTGAATCCTGGGTTGGGCTGGGTTTGGCGAAGATTAATGGCAGCTGCGAGTTGAACGAACCCGCGAAGCGGAAACGCCTACGATTTGGACTAGCATTATGTAATCCTAGCAGTAAAAACAATATGGCGTCGTTGGTTCTTGAATTGCAATTGGGTTTTAGTTTTGTGTTTGTTTATGGCCAATGCTGTGCCGGGGAGAGCCAAGTGACAGTCGGAAGTTAACCTTGAAGTTTCGCAAGCGCCGACAATACAGCCAACAAATCTCAAAGCTCTGCAGTTGGAGCCAGCTAAATGCGCAGCCCATCTGAGCATCCCTGCCACTGCCCCGAAAAATCTCGACTCTGTTCCGGGCCCCGGTTATTCATTCCATGCCCCACCAGCCACGTGTTGGAAGTGAGTCCGAGTGTAGGAGTAAAGATACAGGCAGGAGGCAGGGGGTGGGGCGTGGCGTGGGGAGTTTGTGAAGATGCCAGGGGTTCCGGGTTTGGCAGCCGGAAGCTTTCGCATTGCGTTGCTGGAACCGGAAGCTGGCAAGCAAAGCCAGAGCCAAATTCAGCCGCGCTCCCTCCCACATTTCAGGGGTGACTTCTTGCTGCGGAGAAAACGAGGACAAGACACAAGCAAATTGTCACACATTGGACCGGGACCCTTACAGGCCCCGGCATAAGTTCATGGCAAAAATACTTGACATTGAATCGATAATAAGTTCAAATTTCCAAAAATAATACTTGTAAAATGTGAACAACTTTGCTGCGTAAGAGAAATCGATGAGTTTGCCAAGGATTTGCCTACCGACAATCTAATCAAGATTGTCCCACTACTATAAACAATATTACAAACGCGGGCAAGTTAATAGATTTAGAAATAACTATTTGGCTAAAGGTTAAGCCTGGTCAAGCCAGTCAAGTAATTTTGTTTTTGTTTTTCCTTGCCGTCGCATTATTTTGGCTTGTAATTAGAAACTTCCAGCACAGCGCAAGCAGTAAACAAACAAGGAAATCGGGCTGAGGACTGAGGACTGAGGGGCCGGGCTGCCCGGGTGGTCGTTAAGAGGAACGCATCATAAACAAGCTACAACTTGTGGCTTGTGGCTTGTGGCTAACTGTGACCTACACCGTGCGGAGTTGATTAGCCGAGGTGCCCCAGGATGAGCGCAACATTCTCGCACATTCCCAGCAACATTTTCTTTTTTACGCTTCGAACTTCATTCACAAAAGTGCCCTTCATAAATACTTCGTGACTGGAAGCATTTTTACGAGGCAGTCAACAAATTGCGCATTGAGTAGGCATGGAGTTGGTACTCTGCGGGGCAAGGGGCGCAAGCACATGCGTATGCAACGTGTGGCATTCAACATGGCTACGTGAAAAAGCCCGCGCCATTTTTGCCTGCCTTAGCAGGTTTCACGGATTTCCTGGAAAACGCTCCTTGTTATGTATGAAATGCAAAGTGAATTTGCGTAGCACATTTAATTCAGAGAGTGGAGGGGCATGGGGCAAGCGATATGCTAAAAGTGATAGGCTGACGACAACAATAGAGATGACGCACTTGTGTTTTTAGGTAATGTAACAGGCGCCAAAGCAAAGGAGCCCCAAAATGTCAAAATGAAATGCGCAACAGAGAGCAGAGCTTTATTGTGTGTGTGTGTAACAAATGGCAAGAAACTGGCGGCTTTTGGCTTTGTGGCCTTGCCGGAGAGAGCAAAGCTTCTCCAAGAGAGCGCGCAGCAAAAGTTGAAGCGCGTGCAATGCCAAGGCGAAAGTTCGAGCAATGTCACAGAAGTACAGTCAACCTAGGCGCTGGGCGAAAAAGCTTGTCGACAAAAGCTTCGCAAGCAACAGCGACACACAGAGAGAGAGAGAGAGAGAGAGAGCGAGAGAGAGCGAGAGCTTTCAGGGGTACTTAGCCCAAGGCTTGAGCAGCAAATGCCGTTATTGTTTAGCGTCAATCAACGTTAAATGCCCTTCAACTTTTGTGGCGCGAGCGAGACAGCGACACAACAAGGCAGGCGAAAAATTTCCATAGCCCCCATAGCGTAGGCGCACGCACGCACACATGCAGGCATATACATTCAAGGACTCTGACGGCCATTACAGCCGGCAAGGTTAACGTAAAAGCACAGCGTGAAAGAGACAGCAACACTGACGTCGACAGCGACGGCGGCGGCAGAAAGCTGCCTCTTTTTGTGCTGATGCCTTAGCAACGGTGAAGTTCAAGGTTACCAGCTGAAGGATTTCTTTCGCTTTGACATTGCCAATGGCCCCCCACGCACTCCTACTCTCATGCACCCAACACGTGGCCACTGAGTACGACTGGAACAGCAGCTGTCTCCGTCTCGCTCGCTCACTCTCGCTCTCTCCTTCTGCATTTATTCTTTGCATACTTAGCGGCGCATGGAGATGGTTATTGTTTGACTGGACCTGCTCCTGGTCCAGGTCCCTTCTGCTACACCTGCAGCTACCGGCAACCTTGGTACATGCCACATGTATATATGCTCCCTGTCAGCCCCTCTTGCCACCTGCACCGGTATACGAACTGTTGATTACATTGCGGCGCGTGACTTTGATTTGATTTTTAAATGATTCTTTTAGCAGCTTTCCGCACAGACTTCACTGCTCACACCTCCATTGAAATCGGAGGCTGTCAAAGCCCACGCCGAACGGGATTCGTTAAAGGTCAACATAAGGACAACACACCAAGAGCTAGCTTCTTATCATCAGCACCAAGCCAAGACGAAGCCACTAAACAACTTGCATTTACCCACGTGTCGTCGTTCAAGTTTATTTTATGAACTCATCTCGACGGGGGACTGAAGGGGACAGAGGAGCACCAAGCACAGTCTTTTAAGTGTTTCAGCTTGAGTAAAGGGACTGTGGACGCTTTCTTGACACTCGAAAGTGCAGTTTGGGTTCCTCAAACTAATAATGCTGGATAGAATCACATCAAGTGTTCATTCACTTGAATCATCCGTTTTCACTAGCATCTGTTAAAGTGAAATTGTTTTTGGTTATCTTTAAAATATTATTTAAAATTACAGTTACTCATTCTTTGAGAAATCTGATTGACCTTTTAGATATTTAGCTTCTCAAGTGTATAATAAATAAATGGCCTGTTGTCAATTAGCAAAAACAGGCAATTAAATTAAATGTGGATCAACTGTTTTCTAAGCGCACTGAAAACTTTTCTTTGAATTATTGCCTACTTATCGCCGCACAGTGGGGCTTTTCTAGTAATGAAGTTATTATCAAAATTCTCAATAGAAAACTTTTAAATAAATGATCAAAAAGATTACTGTAAATACAGTGTGCAAATACAGTTCAAATTGTGTACCAAACTTGAATTTTATAAATTATGCAAGCATACAAAATTTAAGTAGATCATAGTTTAATGACAATCACTTATATCATTAAAACATTAAGATATAAATATATTTTTATATTAATTAATATTGGATATAATATGAATAATTATAAGTATGAATAGAAAATTCTTGAAACAATTTTTTTTATTAAATATATATTTTATTTGTTACATGAATATTTTAGAGTAATTTAGAGAGTACAAGTCAGTTTCCTCTATTTCTTTCATTAAGAACTTAATTTTAAACTTTTTGTCTATTTGAGGTCTGATTGGGATTTTTTTGGGTTACTTGCAAGGAATACAACAAATGTTGGGCCAATTAAAATTTAAATCACCTTTATAATTTTATTTTTTAAATATAATTTTAATAGCGTTTCATTTTTAATTATATTTAATTAAATTTATTTTATTTATTTTTCTGTGTCGACTTATACTAGTAAGCAAATAATAATAATAAATAATTAAAGATATTTAGCAACAATTTAAATAATTTATACTCCTAATATATTTATAAAATACCTATTTGTATATAAAAACAATAGCAAATATTTGCTTCCTTTGCAAGAAAATATAAATAAAAGAAAATAGAAACCTTTTTTTATTACCTTTGAGCAACCAAACTAGCTGCCCACTTCGAATCACCGATGTTATAAATTTGGCAAGAATTCGATAAGAATGAGAAAAGATAGAAAATTGATCTTTCCGTCAACTAACAAATATAGAATCTGTACAAAGTTAATGAGTTAGTGGCACGCCACGAGTTTGGCTTTTACCCTTCGAGTGGCCAACACGTTATTCAACTTGTTGTACAACTTTGGGCTGAATTTAGCCGCAACTTTGACGCACTTGGAGAGTCAATAAAAACCATGTTTCAATTAGCGGCAAATATAAATTGCCAAGGTTCAAGAAGCGGGTGGCGACGTTATTTTCTTGCCATAAAAATTAGGTGGCGTTCACAGAAGTCTCTATAAATAGCCAATGGCAATGAGAATTGTTTTAACCAACCAAGCAACCAAGCAACCAAGCAACCAACCGGCCGGCCGGCTGTAAATTCCATTTAAATACCAGAGAATAGCGGTCGTACAGTGGACTCTCCGACCCGAGGACTTGTCCTCTGCCCACTCTGAGAGACCGGCTACGACTGTACGTTCACGGCCAGGGTCATTGCGTCAATGGATGTGGCAAGTGTGAAGGAGGCGACAACATGCAACAAGGCCAAGCCGTGTAAGCTTCGATTTTGCTCGGGTGCAATGGCAACCCTTGCACTTGAACCTGCGCACGCGGCAGTTGCATGTGCCATGTGCCACATTGAGTGGCACTGGGTGGGGTGTTTGACCTTCCTCGTGAGCTTTCGCACCGAGCTTATTTTTAGTAACAAGCCCGGCTAGCGAGCGAGCGAGATGGCCACAATCAGCGTTGCATTCAAAAGGTCATTTTCGTACAAATATGTGTTTGTGTGTGCGTAATTGTGTGTGGTTTTGCCCAGCGACGTTCAAGGTCATTGCTGCAGTCGCAACTGCCAACAGAACAGTAATTACCTAACCCAAGGGTTGCTCACCCACTTGCAGGGGGGTGGTTGACACCGCCTCGACATTGACGCAAATTGCTGAGGGTCAAGTGCACGGACATGGCTCTGAGTGAATCAAATTGGTTGGGTGCCCGCTCCTAATACACTCATAAAAAAATATCGCCCAAAATTTATATTGAAATGGTTAGTCACCATATTATTGAGAAAGTCAATTTCTAAAATTGCGGTTTGGATTTCTATGTTTCTATAAATATTTATAATTTCCAAGCTGCTGTTTTCTATGTGTTTTTCTATTACTTATATTCTTTTTAAAAATTGTAATTTTAGATTTTTTAAATTTGGGTTTGCATTTTACAAATATTTTACAAAATATTCATAAGAAAAAAGAAAAACCGATTTTCACTTTAGGGCGACTCAGTAAAATGTTGGGGGTTTTTTTCTGAGTGCAGAAACGCACCCCATCCTCAGATCTCAGGGGACAAGTTGACTTGAACATTGACATTTAAGTGAATTAATTCAGTTTCCCGAAATATTTCTGTTTATGCTAATAAGTTTTTGTTTATAAATCTTTGCATACATAAAGTGAACAGAAGCTCAGCTCTGCAATTCCAGAACAATGAGTTTCCAGAACAATGAGCACTCATTGCACATTCGCCGCCGTTTAATCATCGCATCGGGTAAATACCACAACTGCTATGATTTGTATACCCTTGCAGAGCTGAGGACATTCAAGTCTTGTCACAGCAATGCGGACTGCGCAAAGTATATTAAATTTTGATCTTACAAAATGGTTCACCAGCCTTAAAGCTAGGCATTTGAAACTTGGTAAACATTCTTCTTGGCTTGGCAAAGTTCTGAGCAGTAAAACCAGTAAAGTGGGTGTAAATTTTTAAAATAAAATTTAAATATCATGTCCGAAATATAGATTATAAATTTGTAAGTATGACAACTATGCTTTTTAATTTTTTCTTTGTTAAAAGTTCAAATTGCGCTATGCAATGACAAATATACATTTGCCTAAAATTAAGAAAACATTAATTGAGCTATTGATTGTGTTTTCAAACCGAAAGATTTGAAAAAATAAGACTTAACTAAACTGTATTTCTCTGTTTTGTTTAAATATGTTAACGATGATCGCCAATTGCCAGTACAAATAATCTGACGACTTGAATGTGGTTTAATCCGAATGGAAATAATCGTCTTCCTCTATAAATAAAATACTTTATGCTGACTGACACATCTCAAACCGCAAATAAATATTGTACTGCTCTTCTAATAGATAAGTAAGTAATATTTTGAAAAAATATATTTTAACAATGTGCCATGTTCATGGGAGATGCGATTATTTATTCTAATATTTTTAAATTGGTTGGCTTTAGGCTTATGCGAAAAATTGCCAATCGATCTTCTTATTTCTCAGAGAGTGCATTTCTTTAAATTGAATTTTGTGTCTATCTAAAAAAGAAGTTTTTTCATTTCTTAATTTCAAGGTAGATTTTTCGTTTGGCAAAGGCGTAACCAGCTTTTCGTGAAGGAGTGGGGGAATGGGAGTGTCTTTCATAAAGAGGTGGAAAATGATCTGTACTTGGAGATATAGAGAGACTTAGAGAGGATATGGAGAACTCTGTGTCCCCCTGCTAACGTCCTTTGGATTAAATTTCTAATTTTTAGAAATATATTTGCTTAAAGTAGAAGACATTTCTAACACATAGAAAAAACATATATATGTAAAAATTATCATTATTATTTAACTATGCGTAATTAATAAATTACAAATTATTAATTAAATTTATAAAATATTGTTGTAAAAATTATCGTAATTATTTAACTAAGCATAATTAATAAATTACAAATTATTAATTAAATTTATAAAATATAGTTGTAAAAATTATCGTAATTATTTAACTATGCGTAATTAATAAATTACAAATTATTAATTAAATTTATAAAATATAGTTGTAAAAATTATCGTAATTATTTAACTATGCGTAATTAATAAATTACAAATTATTAATTAAATTTATAAAATATAGTTGTAAAAATTATCGTAATTATTTAACTAAGCATAATTAATAAATTACAAATTATTAATTAAATTTATAAAATATAGTTGTAAAAATTATCGTAATTATTTAACTATGCGTAATTAATAAATTACAAATTATTAATTAAATTTATAAAATATAGTTGTAAAAATTATCATAATTATTTAACTATGCATAATTAACAAATTGGCTGCATTTAAACAAATTTATTGCATTTTTAAAAGCCATTTAATTATCACATGTTCAAGAGTATTATATTGGTTGGCATACGAGAGTGTGGACGACCCCAAAGTGCCATTGTATTCCCCCGGGCACAATATATATTTGTACAGTAAGCACACGTGTACATAAATTTATGTAGAGTTGTGAAAAAAATAATATCACCACTCTCACAAGATACATTTTCAAAGGGTATTTTTTTCAATTTGTAAGTTTAAGGAAAACTTAAAAAAAAATGTGTGAAAGAAATAACCACATTTTAAAACTAAAATATTAATTTTTGTAATACAAGTAATTTATTATAATTTTATTATAAAATAAATAACTGATTTCTATAAAGAGTATGTAAATGTGCTATTATTTGTTCGCTACTTTTTGGAATGTTTCTCATCATATATATATATATATATATATATATATATATATATATATACAGTATTGAAAATAATCACAGGAGCAGTACCAACTTTAGTTTATAGACAATATATGTTAAAAATGAACATTTGAATAATGGTTTGTTTTTTCATTCGTTATAAAAATGTCGTAGTGGTGCTATTATTTTTTTCGCAACTGTATGTATGTATATATTTGTATATATATATATATATATATGTGTATGTACTTATTTAATATCAAATGATATGCAGCGCACAATTAAAAATGCTGACGCGCGTGGCAAGCAGGCAGGCAGGCAGGCAGGCAGGCAGGCCATAGACCGAGCGATCAGTCGACTGGCCATTGTACTTACTTTAGTTGTTACGAGGGGTAGGTGAGGGGGAAAGAAGAAATGGCGACGTCGACGTTGACGTTGAGGACTGACGCATACAAAGCAGAATTGCGGGCATTTGGGGAAAGAAGTGCTTACACGACGACCTAATTAAGCGGTCAGCAGACGGTTCAAGGGTGCAGAGAAGCCCGGGTCCTTGTGCGCTTTATGCATTAGGAGCATTATGCAGGCCACACAGATCACAATACAAAGGCAGTGGGCGGGGAAATGCGGGGCTGCAAATGCGCTTAATCATTGGTTCAGTCACTCAATTCAAGGCGAAGAGCAAATTCTGCTGCAGAAACTCAACCGCTCAACTGCTCAAGTGCGTGGCACTGGAAGTGCCAACACAAAGCATAAAGAATTGGAATTGGAATTGGAATCTGCATCTGCATCTGCAGTTGCGAAAAAAATAATATCACCACTTTCACAAGAAATGTTTTCAAAGGTGTCTTTCTTAAATTTGTTGGTTTATAGAATCTTATGAATTGGAGAAAGACTCTTTAAAAAAAGCGACAAAGAAAACAACATAATTTTATTCAATTAAAATTAAAATTAAAAAAATGTAATCTTCTGAAAATGGAAGAAAATTAACAATAAAATAAAAGCAATATTTTTTAAATAAGAAAATTAGAAATAAATAGTCAATTTCGATAAAGTCTGTATTATTTTGTTGCAACTTTTTGGCACTTTTTGCTTTAAAAAATATGGAAAATTATTTATATAGGAGCAGCACTAACCTTAAATTTATAGGACGAATACTAACCAAAATATATTAAGAATCAAAATTTGAAAAAGTGGTGCTATTATTGTTTTCGCAACTGTAAATCTGCATCCGCTGCTGGGAATCTGTCAAGCTCCACTGACGCTGCACTTGGCAAGGCGACAAAGTTCAGGGTCTGCAGCTGCAACTGCAACTGCTGCTGCTGCTGCTGCTGCTTCTTGGCTGATCTTTCTTTTGTGTGCGCACAAGAAGGAAGCAGCTAATAAGTGCAGTGAAAGACAAAAGACAAAAGAAAAAAAAACCAAAAACCAAAAACCGAAAACCGAATTCTGATGCCGGAAATATGTTGGCGCTGCCGACCCCGGCGACGATCGGGTCAATCAAGTTGTCCTTGGCTGCATTAATGCTACGCATGGCAATCGGTTTGTGTGGTCAGCTGGTTGCTTGAGTGGGCTCACCGGATGCAAAAGCTAGCTCTGATTTGTAAGCACTACTCAGCCACAGATTGGAGTCCAATCTGACGATAAGCAATTTAGAGCAGAGTCATCCCCGGCGTCTTTATTAGTTGACAGCATGCGAGGGTGGGCTGAACAGTATGCGTTCTGAGCAATAAATTAAATTTTGATTCAATTGTTGGCATCTAAAATTATAAAAATAAGGTAAGGAAAGAGGTCTCTCGATAGATAGATAGCTGATAGATTTTCAATCGACCTTTAAATTTGATCTTTTTTCACTCAACACTCAAATAAAAACATGCCACGATGAGTGGGCATCGGGCGATTTATGTTTGCACTGATAATTAATAAAGTATGTTAATCTAAAAAATAAATATATCGTTAAAACCATCTACGAAGAATTACGAAAACAAGTTGAGTTAAAAACAGAAACGGAAAACTTTTGAATCTGAATTTAAGTAATGCTCTCCCAAATGAAAATTTATTATAACAGAAAAACAGATCGATAAATTATTTGACTAGATTATTATGTTATTGTAAAGGGTATTTCAATTATGTTTTCAAATTGTATATATTCACGATCGGCATCACTAAACGAGGCGATATAGTTCCGTCCCTCAGCTTAAAAGTAATCTTGGCTTACATCCGTATTTTTTATAAATCGGAAGTAACCGGTTCCACTATATCTTTTAGCTGGCATAGGAACAGTCAGTCGAAAGATGATCTTTAAGTCGCATGTTTGTCATGGCTATCTTAGGCATAATTTCTGATACAATTTAACTAAAACAAAACAGGCCTTGGCTCAGATCTTGGTTAAGGTCCAAAACTTTTTACCCCAACTTCGGCATTTGTAATCTTCTGTTCCTCCAAAGTGTACAAACTTTGCCGTTTTTTTCAACACAATTTAATTCTTTCTTACTGCCTGATTTCATGCCTTAGCCTTGACATAAATAATTGTATATTAAAAAAAGACAAACAGCGCAATTCTTCAGGGTCTGCTTGGTTTTTGCAGAGGCTTCTTTTCACAATATGCATTTCTGGGTGTGATTTACGGCGACTCTTGTCTGAGTTATGCAAAACGTTGCCCAGGACTTATAATTCAGGCAATTATCTGGGGATGGAGGAGATGGGGAGATGGGGAGACGGTAAGCAGAAGAGACCATTTAGATTGTGGCTGGTAGGGCGCACTTATGACAATGACAATCTCAATCGGAATGTGGGCGTAATCGTGGCGAGAAACCGCAATGTCAGACCTCAGCGAGCCATTGAACTCATTTCCAGCGTCTATTAATGCCCACACACACACACACACACACACAACACACACGCACACACACACATACAATTTTGAAGAGAAACAAAGACAGGCTGAGGCTGCAGCTGGTGTCCAATAACCGTTGACTGCCCAACGGTTTGTTATTGCAGCTACTTGCATATTTTTTATGTATGTACAAATGTGTATACACTCAGAAAAAATCAATAGAATTTTTTTCTTATTTTTGGCAAGAATTTTTATATAGAAAATTTCTATTCTAGAAGAAAAATTTACAATTCTAGAAACTTGATCTTATTTTTAGTCAATAGTTTGTCTAGAAACTATCTTATTAACTATCTAAAATATTTGAAATCATAAAATAATTATTTTTCAAAAAATGTTGGTTGACTTATGCATTTAAGTACTCCCAAAAACATATAAATATTTGCTATTTTTCATTTAAATTTTATATAACATTTTATTTTTAATTGAATGTAATTTATTGTATTATTTTTGTGACGACTGACTTCAATTGACGTAAATAAATAAATAATATTATTTAAGAAAAAAACACCCCAAAATTTAGCATATTTGTTCTTCATTTAAAACCGTGCTATTTAGAAAGCCACAATCTTCCCGCTTAGAATTCTGCTTTCTGGATAATAAGGGGAGCTATGCTTGGCAACACAAGTTCAGCGATTGCTTTTTTCTGAGTGTATTCCTGTATATATGTATGTACTCGTATTTGTCGCATTTTTGAACCCTTATCGGCCACTTGCCAGGTCGCTGTTTATAATAAGCCGAGTTGTTGTCAACGCATGTTTACATTTTACGAATGCGAACAAACACCGAGTTTGTTGATCTTGATCTGCCTGAGGAGCTCCACATACACACACACACACACGCACACACACACACACACACACACACAGTTAGGTAGTAAACTGTCCAAAGCTAAACAGGAAATGAGCTGAAACGTGAGCCGCCTTGGACAGTGTAGAGTATTATTAAAATAAGACAATAAGCGGCTGAGTCACTTGCCAACCGCAGACCACCATCGTAGCGACAGAGGAGGCTGAGGAGGAGGTGGAGGAGTTGGCCCCACTCGACAGGGCAGGGGCCACAGCGGCAGAGCGACTAAATTTGGGCCAGACAACAATTACACTAACAACAACAAGAAGAAGAAGAACAACAACACCAACAGTGACAGGCGGCAATGCGGCATATTTTCCACGCTCGAAAATTGGGTCAAGTCTTGGTTTGCCAAGCAAAACTCCGCAACTGCACTCAGGAAAAATATCGCCCTAAATTCTTGTAAAGTGGCATACTCTTATCGATAACTGGCATACTTAATAGATATCGATAGTATTATAATTAGTATAATTTCAAATTAAATTTAAAATTACGGTTTGCATTTCTAAATTTCTGAGTTTTTGCTTTTCTAAAATTAAAAAATAAAATATCGATTTTGCTAGTCACTTATGTTATTATTAAACAATAGTATTTTTAGACAAATACACAAACATTTTACATAGTTTGAATTTGAAAAAGATCGGCCTCTAAGGCAGATGACAGATGACAGCTAATCTCTATAAAAGCCGATCCAGTAAATTGCTCATTTCTGAAATTTAGAACGATTTTTTTGAAATTGTTTTTCTTAACAATGGAAAATATTTCTGAAAAATAGAAAAAAAACCCCATATTTTTGAGATTGTTAAGTATTTCTAGATTTTAGAATAATTATAGAAAATTAGAATAATAATAAAAAAAATTCGAATAATATTTAGAAAATATTTCGAAAATAAGTCATATTTTTTAATGTGATGTTCATTTTAGGCCAATTTGTTTTTCTGAGTGTAAAATGCGGCAGCTCCTCTGCCAATGAATTGAAGTCAAGGTGTCGACGAGATATGCATGTGTGTGAGTGTGTGTATGTGTATGTGTGTGGCTGGGTAGTGAAGGTTTTTCCGCGCTGGGCTATTTAGAGTGTCAGCGTCTGCGTCTGCGTCAGCGTCTGCGTCAGCGTCAGCGTCAATATTTGGATCTGGGCGTCGTCGCCAAACAGTCGAAACAATTTCAACGCTGCGAACTGGACTGACCTTAGCTAACTAACTAAACAATTTTGAATTGCCGAAGGCAAAGCAATCCAAAAAAGAGCCACAGCTCAGCACAGCTCAGCGCAGTTCAACTGAGTTGATCTTTTTGGGTTGGGCTTTGAACTTGAACAGCAGCAGCAGCAGCAGCAGCAACTAGCAAATAGCATTGCAAACAAATTGGAAAACCAAACCGAAAATCGTTGCTACATTGACAGCAGCAGTAGCCCAGCACTTACAAGTTCAACACTCGCCCGCATCTACAAACAGATACAGATACAGATACAGATACAGATACAAATACACAGAGATACAGATACAGCATCGAAATCACGGTCCACAGTTTGAAACCAGTTTTCCTTCGCAGACGCACACTCATTCATGAGTTCGTGCTTGTGTGCTGCATGCATGAAACACCGTTAGACGTGAATAAACTATATCCACTTCCGATATTCCGCACACAAAAATTCACAGTCACAATCACAATCACAATCACAGTCACAGTCACAGCCCATTTGTTTATCTTTTTGATTCCGTTTTAATTTGCAACGCCCAATGACATCGGCGATGTTGTTGATCGTACATTAGTAGATCTCAGCTCTCACTCACACACACCCCCACACACACACACACACACACACACACAAATATATATTTATATATACATATATATGCATATTTAACTTCCTCAACAAATTAATCAAAATTCATAGTAAATCAAAGATAAAAACAGCTAATAAATTAGTCCATTATCATCGAAGCCAGTTCGAAAAATCGATAACAGTACAAATAAAGATCAAAATGATTATTTAATATTAATAAATATATATCATTATGTTTTACTGTAATTAACACATTCACAAAATGTCATTTAATCTTGAGATATACTCGCAGATTTATGTGTAATTTATATTTAAATTATAATTATTTTAAAGGAGAATTTATGTGAGAAAAGTATAACTGGCAATAAAAATATTATTAATCGCTGTAATTAAGACCTGTATTATTATTGTTTATAATTAACATAATACACCATTTATTTTTATTTTTCTATATTGAATTTACAATTTAGATAAAATGTTTTTGAGTTAAAGAGTGAGTGGATGCGACAATTCATTAAGATGAGGAAACGTATTTGTTACGGTCAAGACCAGTCCCCACTTGTAAGTCGAAACTTAGGAATTTCCAAAGCCAAAGTCGTAGAATTTTTTCATAAATTTTAACATAAGCCTTGATTCATACATTATAATGATAATAATTAAAAAAGGCTCCTAAGGTTGTTGGAAAAGTCATCTAAAGTTATGTCACATTTTTCCAATTTAATTTCACAGACCACTCGAATGTGTACCCATTCTCTGGGATTCTTATATGTAACACTCGATCGCTTTGGGAAAATTAATTATTATTAAATTATAACAGAATATCAACTGTTGTTTTGCCCAGTTTTCACAGGTCCAATTGTACCTTCATCAACTATGTAAAGTTGTTTGTAAAAAAAGCCTTAAGCTAAGGTATCTTGCCCATAGGCCAAAAAGGGACTTCAAATGTGTTATTTATTGTTAAACATTAATCCAAAAACTTAAACGGCAAAACTTCTTCATACATAACAATTCTACCCAGCCAGTTTTCAGAAGCTTTGCACGTTCGCGCAATGTTCGACGTTCTGTCTGACAAAGCACACAAACACACACACACATCATATATATACATATATATATATATATATATGTATATATATGTACTTAGCGACGGACAAAAGTCTGTCTCTATATAACAACAACAGCTTTTAGTAGTCGTTTAACCTTGATCTTGGCAATATGATAACCCTAACCTTGAGCAACGTTTTGTGTTTGATTTTTTTTGTCGGTTTTTTTTTTGTTGTTCGTTTTCATTTTTTTTTTTCTGTGTGTGCTTTGTTGTTGCTGGCTTGCGTGTGTGTGTGTGTGCATATCCAAATGCCTTTTTACTTTGGTCTCTCGAAGCGTTTATTAGAATTTGTTAAAAAAAAACAAGAGCAAAAAGCTTTTTGCGTTTACTTTGGCCCGTCTGCGTTTTCAATTAAGCTGATCTCTCATGTGTCCCCCAAGTGCCCGCCCCCTTTCCCGCCACCAACATCGATCAATTGGTCAGATAGCGCTAATCGGCCGAAGATGACAGACAGACAGAAGGACAGCATAACGGACGGACTGCGTCAGAGCTCTGCGATAAGAGCAGAGCAAATTGAATTCGGCTTTAACTTCCGCTTCCATTCGACTTTGGAAACCGCAGAGCAACACTAGTCGCTAGTCGCTAGTCGCTCGTCCGCTCGATCATCTGTTCAAGTTCAGCTCATTAATTAAAAGCACGAGCCCCCACGGTTGATTAAATGTATGTGTGGTTATAAATATATATATATATATATGTATATATATATATACCATATGTGTGCTTCTTGATTTCATGTGCTTGGATTTGATTTGATTTGATTTGATTTGATTTTAAATGCGTTGCCATCTGTTAATGACAAATCCGCCCATGTTCCTCTCTCTAATGGTCTTGGGTCCCCGACTCAAGTTCAAATGAATAATTCCCCAAAAATGCGTAAAGACCTTTTATATTTGTGAAATACATAAATACTCTTGTGAAAAAAATAATAGCACCTCTGCGATATTTTTTCTTACAAATAAAAAACAAATCACTAGTTTTGCAATTTATTCAAATGTTGATTTTAATATATAAAAAAAATTAATACTGATCCTGGAATTTTGTTCAATATTTATATTAATTTATTTTCATTTGATTATAGAAGTGCCGAAAAGTGTCTAAAAAAATAATACTCAATTAGAAATTGTTTATTATTTCTTCATTTTAGTAATTTAAAAAATGTTGCTGGTTTTCTTCATTCATTTTCTTCCTTCTACATAAAATTTAATCATCTAATTTGTATTTTAAAACAATTTTAATAAGTTGAAAACGATGCATAAAATTATAGTGTTTTCTTTCTCACTACTTTTAAGAGTCTTCTTCCACATTAGGGGGAATACTATAAATTAAAGTTAGTACTGCTCCTGGAATTCTTTTCATATATTTATATATATTTTTTATTTATTTTATAATGTACATAATTAAATACATTTTTTATAAAATTAAATTTTGTAATTTATTTTAAAATTAACTTAACTTAAACTGAAAAAAATTAAATTTTTTTTTCTTACTTATTTTTAAAACTCTTCGTTCACTTCATAAGTTCCTCAAACTTATAAATTAAAAAGAAAAAAAAACATTTGAAAACAGTTCCTGTGAGAGGGGTGCACTTATTTCGTCCGCAACTGTAACTCAAAGAAAGGGCATTTGCAAATCGGTGTGCTTTTTAGAGTTTTTCACCTCGCGTCCTTGACCGTAAACTCGTATCTGTTTGTTTTGTTGTTTTGTTGTTTTGCTCGTTTGTTTGTTGGGTTTCTGTTTTCTTTTGAAATATGTTTTTGCGCGCGATTTCGTCTGTTTTCTTATTATTATTATTTGCGAAATAATTGCTTGATATTCAGTGCGGCACTTGCAAAGTTTAATTTGTTAATTACTTAAATAGAAATTGTATTTATGTGCTCGGCGGTGCTTCACATTTCACCAGGTCCAACCTTGAAAGGTAAATTATTTTTTTTGAAATTTGTTTGCGCCTGGATTAAGTGAATCAAGATGCCCATAAAATAAGTCCCGAAAAAGCGTTAAAATTCTAAATAAACAAAGCAAAAGAAAAGCGAAAAACATATATGAAAACAAGTAAGAGTGCTGCAGTCGAGTGAGCTCGACTACGATATACCCTGAACCCAGTTGTCAAATATATTCAAGTTTAATTGGAAAATTTCCCTCTACAAAGTTTTGCACCAAAATGTAAGCAGGTCTGCAAACGTGAATATTCATACATACACTCAATCTTAACGGGGTAACGGTGCTCTGCAGAAGACACACAAGAAAATATTGACTCTCGCTTCGAATGTCATGCTATCTCTTTCTCACACATGCGCTCGAATTTTGGTGCATACGGAAAATGCTTGCGGCTGCTGATAGAAATGAGATGAATATAAGAATATATTTTCGACAATAACTTGGGCGTTTCTTAACCGATATTGATGAAATTTGGTAAGTTGATCAAGAATATATATATGTATATTCTGTATGATCTAGAAGATTTTACCTTCAAAACTGTAGCATTTATTGCTAACGGAACTTTAAATGTATCTTTATTTAGTAAACGGAGGCAGTTATCGATAAAATAAAGCAAACTTGATCTGCGCCGGGTATACGAGAACCTATATTCCAAATATGAAGTCTCTAACTCTTATAGTCACTGGGATCTGCGTGTTCATACAGACTGACATAGCTATATCGACTTGGCTGTTGACCCTGATCAGGAATATATATACTTCATGGGGTCGGAGATGCTTCCTTCTGCCTGTTACATACATTTGCACAAAACCATTATACCCTTTTTACCAACTTTTAATGGGTTCAGGGTATAAAAAGCGTCTACAAAAGCAAAACAAATGCAAATTTCGAGTACTTAAAAAAAATATAAATATATATGTATAAATATATATATATATACATATATATAAATATAGGCATATTAAAAATTCCACTGGTTGATGCGGATTTTGATTGTGATTTCAATGCACTTTTTGCTGTTTGTTTTAAAAAGCAATCGCTGCTGCTGCTCCAGCAAAAGTTACTTATGCGGGAAAGCGACAGAGAGAGAGAGAGAGAGAGAGCGCGGGAGAAAGAGCGGGAGAGAAAAACAACAACAACAACAAGTCCAGACAATAACAAAACAAAGCGACGCGTCCTTGGAATTGCGCGACAGGGCCGCTAAACTCGAGCGTCGGCGGCGACTGCGACGCAAATAACTCAAAGCACAGCGCGCTGCTCAGGATGGGTCTAAGGGAAGGGGAAGGGAATGGTGCTGACTTCTGATCCACAAAGAAAGAGCAAGAGAAAGAGAGAGGAAGGCAGACTAGCAATATGACGTGCGATGTGTGAGTAACTGTCGCTAAATGTACATTGTACGCTGTACGACAATGCATCAGAGGACGGCCCAAAAATAAAATAAATTATTTAAATATGCATGACATTTGTCACACGTACGTATATATAAACAATTGCGATTATAATTCAATTGCATATATCTACGGACCAACACAAGTGCAAAGGTATGGACGACAGAGCTCAGTGTTAAGTTGCTTAAGACAAAATAAAAACAAAAATGTCCAAATAAATTTTAAAAAAATCTAAAAATAGAAACAACAATTAAAAATTGTAAAGACAATCAAATATATATTTTGTTTACAAAATTTATTTTGTTGACAATCCAAATAATGATTTTTATTTTCAAGTCTGTACAATATTTTCAATGTTTAAGAAAATATGTAAAATATCTTTAACAGAAGACCAAATTGGTTTGAAATTCTTTTTCTTCTTTTTCTCAATTTATTATTTATTAAATAACATGTAAATTCACAATTACAGCTCGTAAATTTTAAAAGTAAAAGTCTCAAAGATATTAACTGAACTTAATCTACCTTGATAAGCTAAATTGTTTGTACAATGTTGTAATTTAATTAATTTAATTAGTACAGATCACATAAAACATTTTAAGTGCAATTTCAAATTAAAACCAGAGATACAAGTTGGAATTTATAAAAGGAAAAGGGAGTGATTAAATTAATTATGTAGTTCGAAGTTCGCGATGTAAATATAATTTCTATTGTTTTTTAGATCCAGTAAACAAAAACTATAACTTTTGTTATTCGAATACACATACCAATACTTATAACAGGTTCAGAAATATTGACTTCTGGCCGCTTCTGAACTTAAAAATAAATATACAATTTGTTTTCAAAATACTGAAGCGCAATTCAAACTATACAGTATATAGTATATATATATACAGTATGCATACTATACCATATTCCACAAGCAAAAACGCTAACTAGGCTTATTGAACACTTTACAAAATAGCTGGCACTATTTTGTGCAAATGAGTATATTAATCGGCAAAAGAAACCCTTAAAAAAAACTAAATATTAAACATAAGGAGAATTACTATATTAAATATAAAACTGAAACAATGATGGATTAAAAAATGATAATTAATGTACAGGGTATGTCATAGCTGGGTTGTTTACTTCTGCTTGCCTGCCTGCACTTGATATTGCATTTCAATATTGTTGCGACTTAATTTCAGTTTTGTGCAAAGTGCAGCGAATTACAAATGTGGCGAGTTCAAGGATTGTTCTTGCACTCCAAGCATGTATTTTGGATAGGGGTTGAGGGAGGAAAGAGTGATGGAGAGAGAGAGAGGGAGAGGGAGAGGGAGAAAGAATGAAAGCATTTTGCATTTGTGCGATAAGCAGCCATTTAGAACACTTTTATTCAGGGTCATATTTGATTGAATTTTACTCGATTCGTGCTGAATCCAAATGCTGCTACTATTTTGATATGTTTTGTTATGTTATGCTATGCTCTTGAAACCATTATAAATCAAAGCGCACATTTCAATCAGTTTATGTTCCAAATCGCACGTTTTGAGCGTTTTTGGATTTCATGCTCCCAGCCTCGCGTCAACTTTTGATATACGGATCGTATAAAATGTAATGAACATTCCCACAAATATAGCGACACGTGTGCGTCTCAAATTGAATAAATCAATAGATGTATGTATGATCGAACATATGTATGTGTATATACACAAATACGTCATTTGTGATTGTTGCTAGGCGAGAACGAGTTAATTTCCGAATGGAGGTCTTGGTGTGTGTGCCGAAAGCTGAAACTAGCAACCACAACAGGTTCTGCTCGAGTTGACTACCATATACCCTACTTAAACAGATCTATACTGATGTTATTCAAACATTTTTTTCATTTGAATATTTCTATTTTACACTTCGAACAAATATTAACCTGCATTTTAGCAATAGATCTAAGATGATCTGCAAGATAAATTGCTTTTTTATTTTGAATTGTTCTATATTACTTTCAGATAAAAAGAAGTAACTCACCTTATTAATCAGAAATTATATTTGCCTTTCTTAATTCTAAAATTTAGAAAAAATTTATAAATTCCATATAAATTTATATTTACACATAACTAATACATATAACAAATTTGAAGATAGTTTATAATTTCATAAAATGTAATCCGCAAAAACGTAATTCTACTTTTTTTAAAAAATATTTTCTATTATTTAGAAATATATTTTCGAAAATTAGATAAGAAGCTTTTCTTAATTTTAGAACTTTCCTTTTGTATATTTAGAAATTATTTAAAACATCCTCAAAATCTTTGTAGTGTTCTAAATATTCTAAAATTCGGGGTGATTTACTTATCTGACTGTTCTTAAAGAGCAAACAAATAGACAATTTTAGCCATGTCTTAATCGACAGAGTTCCTCAAGCTGATTAAGGAATTAAATTTAAATAAATTTCAATAACAACAGGGTATTCAAAACGAATAAACGCGTAATGCACAAAACGCGAATAATAACAAAATATGGCATTATATAGTATACTTATGTCTGTATTCTGTATATATTTGCATGGAGGTATCAACAAAAGCAGCAACAACGCCGAAAAATAACAAACAACAATATTAATAAACAATAATTGTTCAAGGTCAAGTTGCCAATTTCGCTTAGAACAAAACAAATGTGAAATAATAATAATAATAACAACAGCAGCGAGAAAAACTCAGCAGCAGCAATTTAACGGAAACTGCTCGACTTCGAGAATACCGCGTAAACTGTTCTCATATTGCAAAGTGGCAGAGAACTTGGCAACTGTCCGTTGTGACAGATAAATGTGAAATACCCAAAAGCGCCGTTGCTTGGAGTAAAAGGTATTTGAACAACAGGTGGCTTGAAATAAGTAATAACTGCAAGGGGGGCTCGGCAGGCGGTTCGTACTGTTAGCAAACACATATATACCGTTATTTATTTGCTGTCGGAATATGAGGAATTTAAAAAAGCTGCAAGTTTAACACTTTAAGCTGTGCTTGTAAACTATTACTTATGTTAATAACAGTGATATCAGTATACTGCCAGCTTTCATCTCTCAGAAGGAGGAACAGTAATGACAAATGCGAGTTAAGTCAGCATTTTCATTCAAAATCTATTCAACTTTAAGGCTGACATCGAATTCTGCTAATCCATTAATGCAAGTGATGTCACTGCTAGTTGGATTCACACCGATTTATTTCCCTATTTTAGCATTTATCTCTATTTATTTATGCTCTATTCCAAAAACTGCGCACTATATAAGATCATGTTTTTATCTTATGCGTAGTGCAGAAACTAATTATATCATCAATTAAACGTGCGTACATATCTACAAACAGAAATACATATTTCAACTTCTTGTCCATCTGGGGTCTCTGAGTAATACGAGTCCGAGATGTACTCGCTTTTGAGTACATTTTGGGTTTTATGATTCTATTTTTTGGTTGCCATTCGCTTTGTTGTTGCTGTTGTTGTTGTTGCCTGACGCGTTATTTGATCGCCAACCAGAAGTGCGAAGTTGGCAGGCATTGCGAAAGAGAGATCGATAGAGAGAAGGAGCGAGAGAGAGAAAGATACACAGGCAGAGACGCCGGCAAAGGCAGCCGGCCCAAGGTCAGCGTCTTCTCTCCCTCTTCTTCGCTCCATCTTCTTCGCTGCTCTTCTTCTTGCGTGTCAGCATTTGAATAATTAAGTGCGAAAAAAATTAATTTGAGTAGAACTTTTTAGCATGCGTTGCCGCATTTAGTCGCATTTAGGCAGTTGAATGGTCCCACTCCAAATATGCATATTTCTTCTTTTCTTTTGTTTTGCATATACATATTTATTTATTATTTATTGATTTGCTGGCCTTCCGCCCCGCCCTCGAAAATTGTCGCTTGAATCGTGACAGATTCGTGGCAGGCGCCAAAAACAAGCCTACTGCCTTCATTTTGAAATTTTGATTCTTCATGTAGCTTAAAGACTACAAAATACCCTCAGCAAAAGATCACACTGAATTTTACAAAATTGTCATAGTTTTGTCGCCAATTATTACTAATTATTATTCAGAAAGTATATTTCCAAAAAGGTAGTTTGTCTCTCTTAACTACACTTAACATTTTTCTTAAATTGAGAAAAGATATGTCCAATTTACAGTCTGTGTTGAATCATTTTAGATTGTTTATAAATGTACATATTTATTTAAAAAAAAATTACTTGTATTTTTAGAAACATTTTCTAATTTTAGGAAATATATTGCTGCAAAATATAAAATTAGCTATTTATTATATTTATATGCAGTAATTTTAATGAAAAACTTTGAGTTTAGCATAGGACGATTTTCTAAATTTATACATACATTTCACATTATGATTTTAGGGTAATTTTCTAAATTTTGGGGCACTGCTTTGAGTGTAGTTATCGATCCGGGGTTTTGCTTATTTAAAAAACCGAAAGAACAATTTTTATTTTTGAATGGTTCTTAAGGGTAACTAGTCCACAAAACAGATCTAAAATTCAGTGTTTGGTCAAGACAGGATATTTATGATTACTGTGAAGACGATTCCATGGATCCCTCCCCAATATTTAATCATAGAGCCAAACATTTTTCTGTGTAAGAATTCAATCTAGATTCGAATTGTGTTTATTTTTTGTTATTATATTATTTAAAACTGGAAACAATATATAAAACCAATACAAATTAGAAACTAATCCAATAAAAATGGAGTTATTTATTAATTTAATATCGACTAAAATGAATCGATTCAGAAAAGTACCAATTTTAAATACAACTTATTGCTTAAATTAAAATGCATATTTATATAATAATACAGTATTGATACATATAAGCCAAACATCTGTTTTGCATCATATTCTAATTATAATTATGATTTTTTATTTTCTTAATAATGAGCAACGAACCAAAGCGAAAACGAAACTGAAACTGAGACTGGAATGCAACAAGCTGAAAATGGTGGGAAAGGTGGGAAAAGAGGCGGGAAGCGGCTCAGTTTAGCTGTGAAAGTTGCGGCCTGTGAAAGTGAAAATGGAAATGCTTCGCAGCCGACGTCGGCGTCGCTGCTGACGTCGCTGTTTGCCGGCTAACATGAAAACCCACTGACATCAATTTTGGCAAGGGGGTGAAAATGTGAGAGCGACGAGAGGCAAGCTAAATTTGCATATCAAATATAACTGGATTAAGCAAAGTAATTTAACAGCTGTTGCGATAACCGAAGTCTGGCTTGCTTTTGTCTCGACAATTAAATTAGTTATTAAAAATATATATGTATATTATTTATTTTTGCATTTAATGCCTTGGCAAACACAGTCTCTGCGACCTTGAGCTGGTGTATTAAAAAAAATAAAATAATATTTTATCAAGTGAAATGTGAGTCAGTAAATGTTAAATATGAATTGGCAACGGGTTTTGCTTAGCTAACTAATAATATTTAAAAATATTATTCAATTTCAACAATATGCTAATTATGAGTCAAACAAAAATGAACAAAAAATCTTTTCTCTTTTATTTTGAATTTGACTAAACAAATATAATTGATAAGGTATAAAAACCAATATTAAATTTTAGAAAATGATAGACAAATATTGATCAGTTGATAAGCCATAAATAATAATATTCAATAAGTTTATGCTAAAAATGTTACCAAATAAACTGTGATAGTTAGCAAATATTCAAAAATCAGTAAATATTAGCAAACAAAGTATGAGAATCTGTAAATATTCAAAGAGAATAAACATTTTAAAATTAAAAAAATTCAAATTGAAATTGTTGCCAATCAGTAATAATTCAAAGAGCTAAAACACTTCTGTAAGCTTAGCGAAGTAATTATAATAAATTGTGTTGAATAAGTTTAACAATAAATCCGTTAAAAACAATTTTTTTTAATAATTTGAAAATTGTGAATTATTAGAAATATGATTGTAGAATATTATTAAACCTAAATCGAGATCTCTCAAAATAGATATTTCAAAATAGTATATATATTATATTTATTTATATTTATATATAAATATATCTAAAAAATATGCTAAAAAATATGATTTTTTTTTGGAAACTGCGTTCGACTCTTTAAAATCCCGTTTACAGCACTAGAATTAATAAATGTGCTTCGCATCAAGGCATTTATGTTAAATGACTCATAAATGTAATATTTTAGACTTGTCAACTAAATTAACTGTTACAGCAACAGCAACAGCAGCAGCTGCAACAGCTTTTGGGTCACAATGACATGCACGCCGAAGCCAGGTGCTGCTGACGTAGCCCCGCTCCAATTGTGCACATGCCCCGACGGATGGATGGGGTGTGAGTGCACTCGAAGCCGGCGTGCACCCTATGGCCACCGGCAAAATAAAGCTAAAGAGAGCGACACTGCATGAGAGAGAGAGAGAGAGCAACTAATGAAGAGAATGCTTAATATGCAAGCTCATCAATTTGGCAAAAGCTGCGACAGAAGAGCGGCATTAAGAGTAAACGGCAAAAAGCTCTGCAGCTGTGGTGAATTTGCAGCATTTGAATTTATGTGAAGAGAAATGCAGACCGTTACAAAGCGTCAGTTTATCGAAAATCCTCTTGCTAAGTAAATAAATATCTATTGATTTCAGTTTAAGACAAAATATAAACAACTAAAACTAGAACGGAAATAGATTTAACACTTGTAGCACTTCTGCTATTTTATTAACTGTTAAGCGACGGCAGCGGTGACGTTGACGTCGACAGCGGGTGCAAACTTGACCTTGACCGTGAAATTTAAATTTAGAAGCTACGACGTAAAAAATTGCAAAAGCTTTGCGGCTTTCTTTGTGTAAGTGTAAGTGAACGAATATACATCTTCTTATGCGTGTATAGGTGTTTGTGTGCATTTTGTGTATTATTATAATTGCAGGCGCAAATTGTCGCAGGTATTCCCTGTTGCCGATGTGTGTGTGTGTGTGTGTGTGTGTGTGTGTTTATATATTTGTACTAAGTACATATTTTGTGGTTGTGTGTGTCTGTGTAAATATACTGTTGAAATTCAAATTCACATGTGACTTTGAAATATTTGCGAAATGCGAATATTTATTTATATCTGCCGCAGACGCCAGTAGACGATTTAATTGAAATTTGAACATGCTTGCAATTATGCAAGCAGTCTAAGAATACGACGAATAAACAATTAAACAAATTCAAATACATTTATTGGTCAGCGCTTTATGACAATCGAAGCAATATGCCGCATACAAATGTATTGTAATTATTTATGCCATCTTACTTTATTATGATATGAATTATTATATACTGTAAATTGATTTCGACAACACTCTAGAAAAATTACATTGTATGCACAATTAATTCAAATATTTAAGCTTAACCGCCTACAATAATCAATCATCTGAGCGTGCAAAACAACAATCGTTAAGAGATACGCGTTCGTTAAGTGAGTAGTCGATAAGAATAACAATCGTTTAATGCAACTATATAGTAACACACATTTTAGTCGTTAGTTTGTTAAAACAGAAATTTAATATGAAATTATATCGTTATTAACCAAAAAAAAAAGAGTACAAATTCATAAGTAAAATTGTATATCGCATTAAAGAATGCTTCTCACTTATCGCCCAGCCGCCACATATTTAAAAAGTTATCGATAGCCAAAAGGTTCTTCACACTGTTGGCGGATCTAATATTCCATTTGTGATTGCATTAATTTATATTATTTATTGCGCCCAGCTGATTGACACTCTACGCAAAAGATAAAGCACGTTTTCTATTTAATTTCTGAAGTGAAATCAGTTTCGAGAGGATCCCTATTTGACTCTCAGGGCATCGAAACGGCAGCACAATAAACACGTGGGACGCCAAAAACGTACAAAAAAAAACTCATTAAAAATATTCGAAAATTAAAACGATTGCATTCCATGTAAAAATGCTCGAGGAAACGTTTAGCAAATACTATTTGTGTAATTTCAATGATGCAGTGCAGCTGGATGGTTTGTCTTATGAACTAGCAAAAGGAAACCCTAACTAATAATAATAAGTTCACTTGCAGATTTGCCAAACGATGAGCGACTTAGAAATCTATGGATTAGCCAGGATTTATGGACAGTCGCAGAACTCCAAAACATAATCAAAGCCTGGCAGAACAGTGCAGAACGGCACCTAAAATCCAGCGGACAGGCTACAGAATTGTTAAACGATTTTCTGCAATTGGTTTTCGCTTTTGTGCAAAACAATTTCACTGGCCCCTTTGACAAATTAGAAGCCTGCCAAGATTTGCTGACCAGCTTAAAACTGGAGTCGAGCATTGCCCAGGAGCAGCTAAAGGCCAGCGGTGAGGAGCTGAATCTCAATGTGAAGACGCCGCAATTGTTGCTCGTAGCGCAACAAATGCTTGACGCTTTAATTGCAGCTCAGCCAACATCAAAGGTATTTTTAGTTTTCGAATTGACTTTTAAAATTGTATTTGATCTTTTTTAATTAATGCTCCACAGTTGCTCAGCTGGTGGCGTCTGCGTTTGGTCTGCCTGCATCAGCACATGCTGGACGATTTGGCCAGTGCTCTTTACGAGCAATTCAAATTGTCAGTTGCCGATTTGCGTCCTCATGAGGCCGCCTTTGGCGAGGAGGACAAGGAGCTGCAATCGCTGCTTCTGCTCGAAATAGCCAATGGATACCTCCAATTTCATCGATCCGATCTGTCGTGCCAGACATTGACAGAGCTATGCGATCAGCTGCAGGTCGAACTCCAAGTGGAGGGATTACTTGGTGTGCGCACCAAATTCCAGCAAAAACCGCTCCCACAACTCTGCCTGAAGGTGGTGCAGCAATCTGGTAGTGATAATGGTTTACCCACAGCAATGCTGAGCAACAAGGAAACAACGTTGCCTCAACTGTTGCTCCTGGAGGATGATACCCGGCTGGAGCGCATACGCTTCATAGAGCCGAAGGACAACGAGGTGATGACGCTGCCAAGCGTTCTTCAGGCCCTTGTCCTGGCCAAGGTGTGAGTAGAAAGTCCTCTTATTTATTTATTTATTTAATGACAACTCAAGTCAGTCGACACAAAAATAATACGAAAAGTAAAATATAGTTTAAATTCCTTTTAAAATAAAATGTAATTTTAATTTTAAATTAAGAAAATGTTGATAAGATTATAAAATTTCGGGTTAGTTGTAGTTGGAGAAGTGCCTGTTAAACCTGTTAAATCTATTTTGCCCCATTGTAAATCACTCTAAATTGTATTAAATCGCCATAAAAAAGAAGTTGTTCATATTTTTAGAAATAATTTCTAAATATTAGGAAAAATATATAAAATTTAAAATTTGATATTTAATAATTATAAGTAACAAAATATTCGAATTCCTCAATGCACACTTAGAAATGCACTTTCTGACTAATATGGTGATTAACCATTGGTGCCAAAAGTATGGCGATTTACTAAAATTTATGTCGAATTTTTTATTCAGTGTTACGGAACCAATGGAATTTATCATGTAATAACTTCAGAGTCCTCTTTTTCTATCAACAAGAACTCCATGTTAGACACCCATAAATCTTACAAATCTTATAAATATTTCTTTTTTTTTAATGAAATTTAATTTTTAATTTAATTAAATCAAATTTGTACTTTTTGCATTATTTTTGTGTCGACTGATTTTAGTTGACCATAAATACATTAATACCCCGATTTGAGATATATTATAAATATATTACAGCATAATAAATTTATTTTAAATTCTTATGATCCTTAAATTTCTACACAGTGCGCAACTGAAGCGTTCGCAGCCGAAGGATCGCCTGGCCGATGAGCAACTGGAGCCGTACACACAAACGCTTCTCTATCAGCAACATGGGCCGCTGCAGGTGCGCCAAGCGGCGCTGCTACTCAATTGTCACCAGGAATCGGGCATGCGACGGACCGTGGAGCGCAGCTGGAAGCAGTGCGAGGAGTGCGTCAAATTGTTGGACAACACCGAGCAGCATACGCTGAGAGCACGGTTATCCTATGGATTTGCCGCCTTCATGCTGCCCAAGTGGCAGGTGCAACTGCAACTGGTGGATCTGCTGCGTTCGCTGGGCATGACGAAGACCGCACTGGACATCTGCCTGCGAATCCACGCCTGGCAGCAGGTCATCGAGTGCTATACGAGTCTGGAGCTGCGTCACAAGGCGGCGGAGATTATACGCCAGGAGCTGGAGAAGCAGCCAACAGTTTTGCTCTATTGTCTGCTGGGCGATGCGGTGGACGATCCACAGTGCTACGAGCAGGCCTGGCTCCACTCCAAGCAGACCAGCGGCAAGGCGCAAGCCTATTGGGGCAACTATTTCTACAGGCGCGCGGATCACGCCCAGGCCATCACCCACTACGAGATATCGCTGGAGATCAATTCGCTGCAGGAGTCGATATTGCTGCGTGGCGGCTACTCTGCCATTCAGCTGGAACGCTGGGAGTTGGCTGTCAAGTGCTATTTGGCCTATACGCATTTGGAGCCGCATGGCTTCGAGTCGTGGAATAATCTGGCCAAGGCTCTCATCAAGCTGGGCGACAAGCAGCGAGCTCATCGCCTGCTCGGCGAGGCTCTCAAGTGCAACTACAGCAATTGGAAGGTGTGGGAGAATTATATGCTTGTCTCGGTGGACATTGCTCACTGGGAGGATGCAATGCGTGCGTATCAGCGACTCGGTGAGCTCAAGCAACATTATCTGGATGAGGAGCTGCTGACGCGCATCGTTTACGGCATTGCCCGACAAATGCAATCAGATGGCGCCGCCTCCTCGCAGGCGATGTCCTCTTCACTCCACCGTCGCATTACCCAGCTGCTGGGGCAGCAATGCGTGCAGCATGGCAATGAACCGCTGGTCTGGGAATTGGCAGCCTTAGTGGCGGCCACGCCGCTGAAGAAAGCCGAGCGTCTTGTCAAATCCTATCGTGCTTACACTGCCAAAGAGCTCAACTGGGAGACGAAGTCGGCGCACGCCAAGAAGGCGTTGAGTTTGTGCCTGGATGTGGCCGAGTTGTCGTTGGCAGCGCTCAAGGAACATGCCGAGGACGAGAGCGAAGTAATGATCACCTCACAGCTCAACTCGAGTCGTTTGGCTGCCACATCCTGTCTGAATGCCTTGAAGCGTGCCAGCCTCGTCGAGGTGCCCAAGGAGCAACTCGAGCAGCAGCAGCAGCTGGAACAGCAGCTCACCGAGCTCACCGGGATCGTGCAGCAGCGGATGCAGCGCACATAGTTGCTAGCTACTCCATTCCCCATGCTCCAGTCTCCATTTGTACATAAACTAAATAAAAAAAATGTTTTTAGAGTTGCTTGTTTTTCTTTTACTTACAAATTAAGTTTAAGGAACTTTTGGATACGTGTTAAGAAGTGGAAGAAGACTTTAAAAGAGTGAGAAAAAACGCATAATTCTATTTACCTTTTTCAAGTTATTTAAATTTATTCAAAATTATATATATTAAAAAAAATTATGTATATTACAAAAAATGGAAAAAAATATTTATAAATATTGAAAAGAATTCCAGGAGCAGTATTAACTTTAATTTATAGGGGAAATACTAAACAATATAAATTAAAAATCAAAATTTAAATAATTTTGATTTTGTAGCTGTGCTATTTTCTTACGCAAAAGTAAAACGTTTATTAAACAATTTACTAAATATTGAATACTAAAGCGTATTTAACTTGGTGGTGATGAGAACACGCACACTCTGGTCGAAGGCACCGGCGACGGCGAGGCCAAGTTTGTCGGGATGCCAGTCAAAGCTGTGCACCGGCTGGGAACTCAACGTCACCGCGCTGATCATTTGCAGCTTTCCAGCGACGCCTTCCTTGATGCCATCGGCATCATCCGTAAAACGCCGATCGGGATATTCGTATTTCCAGATGCGAATCGAACCAGTGCCACCGCCCGTGAGGAACACATCACGATTCTGTGGCAAATGGCGCACCGTCCACACAGTGGCCTTTGGGCCATTGATGATACCATTGGTGCCCACACTGCGACCCGCATTCCGCTCCTCGACCCAACTGAATCCCTTAGTCGGGTGCTGAGTGCGCATATCGTAGACGAGCAGCCCGCCCTCAAGCGTTGTCACCGCCAGCTTGTTCATTGGGATGTCACGACGATCAAATTCCACACCACAGATGCCATTCTTAATCGTTGCCTCCCAGCGCACGGCCAAAGCACGCAAATCAAAGAGCTTCAGATCTCCATTATCATAGCCAGCGGCAACAATACGCTCCTCCGCATTGTAAGTGTTGCCAAAGGCCACTGCCCAGCAGTCGCGCCTTAAATTGGAGTTATTGATGCCATCGCCCATTTGCGCCGGCGGCGATATGTCCACAACAGGCGCCTGTCCCTGACGGATGTCCCAAACTTTGACGGCACCATCGCGACTCCCGGTCACAATTTCGGGTGAGCCGCACTCCAGCTGCGTTCCACCAATGGCATCGATGCAGTTGATGATGCTGTTGTGACCCTTCACATTGTAAACGGCCAGATCAGTGCGCTCCAGATCGCTATAAATACAATCAAGAACTATATATAATTTCAAGCATAATTATTTTATTTACTTACAGCACCTGCAGGCGACCCTCAAAGTCGCCGATGGCCATGTGCCGGTTGCGCAGTGAGGAGGCGCCAAAGGTGCCGCACTTGAAGGCGGCCTTCTTCTCCACGGACTTCACTTTCTCCAGCTTGGACTCGTTCAGCTCGTAGATGTCCAGAATTCCATGACTGTTTGGCTTCGAGCCGAGCACCACAAATTTTGCCGATAGCGGAATCCATTTCGTATCGTATACCGTATAGTTGACGGCCTCATGCAAATGTTCGATCATTTGTGGCTTATCCATGTTGTCGGCTTAATAATAGTTCCTAATAATATATGCCTTTGTCAAACTTGAGTTTTCAAATTGTTTGAGAATTCAAACTTGCTTTATTTGTACGTTGCCATAGTTGCTCTGATGACAGGCTGCCGAACATTAATCGATATGTTTATCGATGTGCTGGAATGACACGACTTCACCACCGATGTTTTTTATTACTTAAGCAAAGTTTGCAGATTGACGAAAAGTTTTTCGAGCGAAATTGCAATATATTTCGTTTATGGAACCGAAAAACAAAAGGTCTGCTGAGAGGCGAAAATGTAAAGAATTAAAATTCTCACCTTTCTCGGCGAATATATGTACACTTCTCAAAATATATCAAAATTAATTATTTTGACACCTTCCAAAAGCTGACCACAGAATCTACAGAGGTCAACAGTGAGTTAAAATTGTGGATTTTAGTATATATTTTTTTTTATAGTATTTAACAAGGGCGTCAAAATTCCATCATTAAAAATTTCGCGACCCTTTTGACACCTTTTTATAAGTGTTTCACTATCGATAACTAATTTTTATTTTGTAAACTGTGCTTTTATGTGGAGTTTCTCATTATCGATAACTTGTTTTCGCTTTCTAAACAGTTCTTTAATGCTGGAATGACTTTGGCCATCGATGATTGTTATTATTTCATATAAAAATTAAAAACCTAAATTTCAAAATTATAAATATTGCTGCATATTAATAACTTGCAAGCTCGTGGTCTAATTTTAACCCGAGTTTGTTCCACCATGCAAGGCATTTACTTCATGCGATTATTGTAGGCTAGCAGGTGCATAAGCTATCGATAGTTAAGTTTATCGAAAGCATGCAGATTGATGCCGTAATAAGAGAATAATTTATTAAAAGTTGCATTTATAAAAGAGAATTGTAAACATTAACAAATATGCTGCGTGCAGGCTGCAAGTTACTGAATCAGGCTGCTGCTGCCAAAACTGGCAGCAATAATTTTGCACTGGAATTTGTGCGCTGGCGCCGCAAACCGCGCTGGTTGCCGGTGGCCAAAAGTAAAATGTTTCGCGTGCCCGAGCGAAAAAAGCAAACGGAGGAGGAGCGCACGGAGCTGATGCGACTGCACAATAACTACAAGTGAGCAAAGAGAAGAATTATCTATCCACTCCATCTATACATACTCCTCTTTAATTAGAACCCAATTGCGTTCGGTGCGTCAATATTTGAGGGAGGAAGTTGTGCGCCAGCAAGAAACCTCCACAGCAGATCACATTGTGCTCACGCCGGAGCAGGAGGAGGCGGAATTCCAGCGTTGTCTCGATGAGAATGCCGCCTGGAATGCCAAGATTGCCAGCGAGCGCAATGTGCGTCTGGCCGAGGAGCGCGCGGCGAAGGTGGCCTATGTCCAGGAGCGCCTCGAGGCGGCCAAGCTGCGCTCGGAGGAGCGTCGGGAAAAAGTCGACGAGCGCATTCGCCACGAAATCGAGCAGGCGAAGATGTTCATCACACGTGAATCCCTCGAAGTGGCCATTGAGACGGCGCTGGCCAATCCCGTGGATCACAATTTTGCCGTCGATCTGGAGGGGAATATGTACCGGGGGCGATAATTGAGACTGGGATTTGTATTTGTTATATTAAAAAAATGAAGAAGATATCACCTGCAACAAGCTGTTAAATATATATTTTAATTTTATCGGTAAATTTCCCTTTATGAATTTTGCACACTCGAAAATCCTTCCTTTTATGGCGGGAACTGGACGACCTTCTCGGTACAATCTGGCAACTCTTAACGATTCCAGTTAATTCTGTCTAGCTGCCTGCTATGAAATCTCGCGCAGCGCTGTCATCCTTATTACATACAGCTGCGGTCAAAATAATAATGACAGTGCGCACTTATGTTTTTGAAAATGTTACAGCAAACAACGACAAATACTTTATATGTATTGTTAAAAAAAAACAATCAAAATTTTACTTGAACACAAGCAAGTAATATCTAATTTCTTTTCGAAAATGTTAATAGAAATACTAAATATGTAATTAAAAATTATGAACATTTGATTGGAAAACAAGCAATTACAAATATGATTTTGAAAATATTTAGAATATTAGTTTGAATATTGTTTAAAAATTATATAAATTATTTTTTAGCACAAGCAATTAATAATGAAATTAAGTCAACATTAAAGGATTGAATAACTATATTAATGGTAATAAAAGTCTTTAACTTTTTCACAATTGAGCTTCCTTTTGCTAAATAATACTTCTAAAAAGTATATATGACGTCTGGATGTATTTACATACGTTAAGTATTTGGTTGCATAACCCTCATTATAAAATAACCGAAATGTTTCGAGTGTCTGTGTATTTTAAATCATTCTCAGTGTGAAACCAATAATTTGTAGTTTTGAATTTTTCATTTTGAAAATTTTTAAGAGTTCTCGATTTTCAGCAGTGCAATATTTGCCGTGCCGTATCTTCTCACCTTAAAATGAGCCATATTATTATGGAACGTTTTTAAATAAGTGAATAAGATATTATCCTATTATTCTACTTAAAAAACTCTTAATAAACTCGCTCAGTTTTAAATATGTCAACTATTTTCACTAACACTATTATTATTATTATTTTTCATTTTTATTTAATTATTATTATTACTCAACTAAGCAGCCCAAAATAGAAGAAAGATAAAAGGAATATGTAAAATACAAAAAAGAGCTGTGAAGAAGAGTAAAATTATATCGACGGAATTCCGTATGCGAGAACCAATATTTCAAATTTGAAGATTCTAGCAATTATAATGTCTGAGAGACGGAGGGACATGGCTATATCGGCTCGTCTCTTGATCTACAACAACACAATACAATTATGGAGTTGCAGATGCCTCCTTCTGTTACTTCCTTTCACACAAAACCAATACCAATACAATAAACCAAAAAAGATATACCCTTTTACTTGTTTATAATGAGTTCGTGTTTATAAAAAGGAAGAGTTTACTGTTTAAACTATTTACAACATTATTATTATTTATATTAATATTTACACTATTATTATTATTAATATTAAATGTGCCTAAACTAAGCTAGTCGAGGAGTCGCATCGAATGCTACGTGGCTGTGGCGCCAGTTGTGCTTATGGTGGCAGGTGGTGGTAGCCTCGCGGCTGCCTCTTGCTGCTTGAACAGATGCACCCAGTCCGGGGTGGCCTTCAGCTTGGCCTGGATGGGACCCAGATTGATCATGTTGCCGCTGCGCTGCTCGCGATTGCTGCTGATGGACATCAGCTCCTGCAAAAAGTCGAAAATAAATCTCTGATGGATCAGAAGTAGGTGTTGGACTTGCCTGCAGGAAGCCCGGATCGAGGCCCATGTCCAAATCAAAGCGTGCCTCGCCCAACAGCAATTTAACGCGACCCGATCGATAGCGTAGAATCTTCCCAATTTGACCCTCCTCCAGCTGGGCGAGCAGACTGAGTTTGGCTGCACCACTGCCAGTGGATGTGGACAGGGGACTGTTGGGTTGCTCTGTGGATGAGGAAGCCGATGACTGATCTGCGGCAGCAATTGTTGGGGCATCGTCAACCTCATCTGCCACACAGGGTAAAACATTGGGCAGCTGCATGATGAACAACTGGGCTTGTGGGACCTCGAGGAAGGCGCCAATGCTACGCGGATAGCGTCCATATTGTGGTGGAGGCTCCTCCAAACCAGCTTCCACAGCCATTTGCAGGCTGTGCAGCTGCTGGACTACATCCGAAGAGTCTTCAAGGAAGGCATGTAAAACATTGGAATGGAATTTGTAAATCTTTGGTTTACCTGCATCAACTGATTTAACATTTGTTGTCGTTCCTGGTTCCTTTTTCACAATGTGCTCCTTGGTGTTGCTCCACAGGCCCTCCGTGAGCAGCACGGGCTTGCAGGCCAAATCAGTCTTATCGGGCTCCACAACTTCTGGATCGCTGCGGGCTTCATCCGCTTCGTCCTCCTCCTCAGCGTCGCTGGCATCACTGCCAATTAGTTCGCGTACACGCAACTCCTGCGACTTTTCATCCTTGCGCTCTATGCGCTTACGCGCCACAGCCACTTCCTCTCCGGCTCGGGCGTAGGCAGAGCCACCGCCTGTGGATTTGCGTAGGTGAACAGCCCCGGCGCCCTCGGAGAATACCCCAGTCGTTTGTATGAGCGAGGAATTGCCATTGCCAGTGCCACGTGCGCCTCGATTCGCTCCAGCTGCGCCTCGCGCACCGCGACGACCGCCGCGCAATTGTGTGAAATCTTTGGAGGTCTTCACGTTACTGGTGGGGATCAAAGTCTTCGTTAATAGGAATCCCTTAATTCCATACTCCAACTACTCACGTGTTCTTGTTGCGCACCGCATTCAGATTGGGTGCAAAGACCTTTTTGGGTGCCGCAGCAGCAGCTCCTCGTCCGCCCAGCGTCAAGTCTCGCGCTGGCGTCAAACGGCTCATCCCATTTGCCACATTTGCGAGGGGAGCAACTGCAGCAGCAACAGCAGCTGGCGTTGTTGTTGCTGTGGTGGTTGGCATCTTTTTGGCTGGCATCGTTGACGGCCGCTTGGCGCTGTCGCTGGCCATGTGCGGCCAATGCGATAAACTTTATTTGTATATTGTTTATTAACAATTCTGTGAGCTGAATTTCGCTGATTTTAGGTTATTTATTCGAGTGTTGCAAAATGCGCAAAATACATGCACATGCGAATAAACGGCCGATGAATTCATCGCAATAGCATCGTTTGTTATCGTCGACACAATTTTTTGGCTTGGTCTCATCACAACCGGTGCGGCAATTGTGCATTATTTGTTTCTATATCGTTATGCATCGTATATGTGTCGATGCATATCGATACATATCGTAGGTTGCTTGGCCGCATCATCAGCGGCGCGGCTTTGTGTGTATTAACAAAAACATTATTTATTGCTCTATCATTATGTATCGCAGTGTGTGTTTTAATATGTGTGTGTTTTAATATGTGCGCGCTTGTATAAGCTCATGAACATGTACATGCGCCTGGCTTAAGCCAAATATGTAAATAAAAAATGTATTACGTTTGCTGAGACTTTGATCAGCTGGTTGCTTAATTTCGCCAATATCGATAGACATTGTGTTCGATAACAATGGACATTGATTTCGCGCGTTTTTATTAAAAGTGACTGCAATTTCAGCTTTAAATTTAAAATAGCTACGATCTATTATTATAATTGTTATTATTATTAAGTGCAATTTAATGTATTGTGTTTTTGTGCTTTAAAGTGAGCTGCTGTGTTTCTGTGAATGGATTCAGGCAAGGTCAATACAAATTACCCCAATCAAGAGAAAAAAAGCAGATGCGTGTTGAGCCGCTGATCAGCTGTGTTTATTAGAAAAGGGTAAGTTTATTTATTTATTACATTTATATATTCTGGCAAATGAAATACGTACACAATACGAAATTTAATTTTTTGTGAATTTACATCATAAAGTATTCTTAATTTAATTAGTGATCATCTCAACAAGGATTTCAGCTAATTTCAATTAATTTTTTAATTTTAATTACTTTGTATTAGTACTTAATTTATTTTTAATAGTCTAATTTGTTGTTTGTAAGAGATAAAGAAACAGAGAGAGGGAGAGAGAGAATAAGCTTACGTGCTTATTCCAATTTACGCTCAGCTGATTTTTAAATGTTATGCATTCGTTATCAACAATAACAATAATCAGTAAATTAGATATGTTCTACGTAAATTACAGCGAGTAATAATTTCATAAGCGTGAAACGTTTGCGCAATTTAGCAACGATTTTCATAAGGTTACGCTCAGTATTTCGGAACCACTTGACTACGACAGACGTTCGCCGCTTAGAATATAATGGAACAAGTGGAAAAAGCTACGGTAACAGAAGCTGCTACCCCTACGCACTGTGATGCCGCCTACGTAGAGAAAGCTTTGCAGGTGGCGTACAAAAGTGAAAGCTTGCGTTTGGAAACTTTGCAAAGTGAGCCCATTACGCAGTGTGGCGAAAACTTTTGCAGCGTCATCTACCGACTAAAGGTTGCATATCGTAAATGCGAAAATTCACCGATAGAGCATCACAATCTGATTTTGAAAGATCTGCTGCCAATTGTCGCCGCCGTAGGCTCCAACGAGAAACTGATGTTCGAGCGAATATTGCCCGAAATGGCGCAGATATTGGAGAAGGCAGCGTCGCCGTTGAGCGAGCGAAAGCTGAGCGCCAAGTAAGTTGACCGCAGACCTTATCACCTTGCTTATGCAATTTGGCTAAACAAAAAGGTATATAATATGCGTACACTCAGAAAAAAGTCGGCCTTAGTTGCAGTAAATCTTTTGGTTTGTAAATAAATCAAATTTATGGTTGCTTGACATTCAAAATTTCAGGGTGAATTTTTCTAAAATTTAGAAAAAATATGTTTAATTTCCATGGTGTTGTTCTATGAGTGTACTATAAAGAATTCTTATATTAGCTTTTTTATTACTTATATTATTATTTGAATTATTTGAAAGGATTTTTTCTTAAAATTTTGTTTTGCACCTATACTTTTTACATATTTTTTTCTTAATCATAGAAAATATTTCTAAAAAAAAAATATAATATTATTTCTCAGATTGCGGATTTCTAAATGTTCGACTTTTTTCCCAATGTTTAGAAATTATTTCTAAAAAATAGAGAAATTCAATTTTTAAGAGCGATTTTAATTTTAGGGCGATTTACTAAAATTAGTGCGATTATTTTCTGAGTGTAGTTGCCTGTTTGCGGAGCGTGAGGCATGCAAGGAAATCTATTTGCTGGAGGATCTGGGCGCATTGGGTTATGCGTCGTACGATCGTCAAACGGGGTTGTCCCTGGGTGATGCTCTGATATGCATGCAGAAAATGGGACAATTTCATGGCGCCTCCATGATGCTGATAGAGGAACAGCCACAGCTGGTGGCACAATTGGCGCCCTCACATTATGCGGATGGTATAAGTGATACTTTTGCCACTGTCATTGTTGTGGGTGGCACGGATTATGCGGCAGGGGCTGTGGCCAAAATGCCCGGCATGGCTGACATAGCAGCCAAAATGAAAGCCCAATTACCAGATGAATATGCGAGACGCATTCGTTCTATAGTTGATCCCAAAAATAGCGCAATTTCAGTAATTGTCCATGGTGATCTGTGGGTAAACAACATGATGGTTAATGCTGAACAGAAGAAGTCTATTATTGTGAGTATTGTAAAGGTTTTTTGAGTTTTGTTTTAATTGTTCCTTTTATTTTTAGGTGGATTTCCAAAACTGTTTCATTGGCAGCCCGGCCATCGATCTGCAATTTTTTTTGTATACCAGTCTCCAGTTGGAGGTGCTGTTGCACAAACAGGAACAGTTGTTGCAGAAATATTACCAAAGCCTTTGCGAGACGCTAACTGCCTGTAAATATCGAGGATGCCTGCCAAGCTATGCCCAACTGACTGATGAAATGCAGAGATGTCTATTCTATGGGTATTATGCCGTTGCCTGTGAGCTGCCCATTTGTTGTGCCGCTAACGAGGCGTCTGTGGATTTCACTGTCGACACATTCATCAGTGCCGAGGCATTGCTGGAGAAACGACATCAGCTCTTTGCCAGTGAACGAGTTCGGCAGACCCTACAGGCCACCTTGGGACACTTTGATCAGCAAGGCGTACTAAATATTCAGGAATAGATATAGTTCACTGATATAACTGATAGTCAGTGTTAAAAGTGTGGAATGTAATTCCACAAAAATATCTGTAAACATTTCCTGCTCTTTAAGTTATTATATTTTGAAGGGCACTTGAGTTGAAAGCAAGAGTATTTTGTCAGTATAATTTTTATAATGACAAATCACTTTGAAATTTTCGTATGATAACGCAAATTTGTTTGTTTTATAGTGATCATTGTAATTTGTCTGAGACAAGCGGAAATAGGTTTTATTTTGTGAAGCTATGTCTGAAACAACATTTCTGGTGACTAATAATTATAGCTGATAATAATTGTTATCTATATAAGTAAATAAATTTATTAGTTTGTTGTGGTCTGTCCGATAGCTGTATATACCGCGAACTTTTTAATGTTAACAGACATAATGACAGGGCTAAAATCGGAGCATTTCTCTTTCTATTGATTGATTGAAATTAATAAGAATACCAACCCAAACCAATTCTATATAAATTGTTAATACATATATATATAAATATAGTAGTGAAATAATAATTGCACTACTATGAAATTAGTTGTTACGAATGAAAAAGAAAAAAAACAAACCATTAGTTTTGCAATTTATCCAAACGTTGATTTTTAATATATTGTTGAGTATTCCTCCTTTAAATATATATATTTTTTTAAATTGGTATGGGAAAGTAGCAAAAAGTAGCAAACAAAATAATTAATAATAAATAAAAATAAAATTATGGAAATGGTTCATTTATTTCTTATTTTCATAATTATTGGTGCAAATTTGAAAAATTGTGCTATTATTAGATTTATTACTTTTCTTCGTTTTTCATAAAATTAAATTTTAATTACATTTAAATAAGTTAAAAACGGTGAAGTGATCTGTTTTCTCTTCCTTGCATTTCGTTTTTTTTTTTTTAATGAGTTCCACTTCTAAAAACATATTCATATTCATAAAATGTAATTTTTTAATTTTTATTATACTTAAATATTTTTTTTATCTCACTTTTGTTAAGAGTCTTCTTCCACCTCATAAGTTCGTTGAAATTGCAAATTTCAAAAAGACACATTTTAAAACATTTCTTGTATATATATATATATATATATATATATATATATATATATATATATATATATTTCTATACATATCAGTAAAGCTTGTTGATAAACATTGACTTGGAAATTTAGTTGTAAGCTTCTTTCTTTGCTGTATAATATAATCAACTACTGGGGGCAGACTGCTAAGCGCTCAATTCGTTGCATCAGGGAATGACATGTGCCACTTAAGTATAGAAGAGGGGGAGTGAGTGGGGGGGGGGGGGTTGGGTCTACACTCACGTTGGGTATGACAGCTACACAGCTCGCATTACTCAAGTGTTGTTTCTTGTGTTTATAAATAAATTTCGTGTCTGCCAAAGTTTCTGGCTAAGATTTACGAGTACGAGTCGGCAATTGAATGCGTGTGTGTGTGTGTGTGTGTGTGTGTTGCATGTGTCTTTGTTTGGTGGCTGCATAGAGTGCGATAAAGTTGGCCTCGCCTACCCTCCCCTCAGCTTCCCCTTCCTGGCGAGGTGCAAAATATGCAAATCGCTTTGCAGTTATTCTTAGAAAGTTGTCAGTTTCCAAGTGCAGCTAAGCCAAGCGTGCAACGGCGTGGCAAGCAGACCAAACTGCACTTGACACCCTGCAACTTGCCGCTTGCCCCTTGCCCCATGCCACTTGCAACTCGTAAGTTGTAAGTGTTTAAAAAGCAATTTATTGTTTTGCCCAAATGTAAGCAACTAAACCCATGCCAATCTGCGATGCGCTTTAGTAATTCAACTTGCCTTTTATCATTTGAATGTTATTGCAGTATCCCATTATGCCAAACATTTCGTACATTCACATTCACATTCTGCACATTTCGCGTTACCCTTAGGAGTCACCATTGTCGATAACGTGTGTGGCAATATTAAATTAACTAATTAAAATAAAAGAGCGCCTTTTTTTTGATTTCTCTTGGATAATAAAACAATTAATTTGCAGATGTGCGTACATTACTAGAGTGGGAGTAGGGACTCGCTTAGTTTATTGCTAAATCTCTTATTAACTGAAAAAATATATTATATTCTGGAATAGGGTATTTTCCAGAAAACCTTTTTTAATGCGATATTGATATTCCAATGAGATTTTGGAAGTATTTTGCATTCACTTTGAAAGTGTAAACCAATCCACAATTAAGATAAATAAAAAGAATATTATTTTTAAGTTTATTATATTTAATTATACGAATTAGCAGTCGCATTAACTAGAGTCAGTCTTTCCAGAAACACAAGAGAGAATTTCAGATTCATCAATTTCAGATACTCTTACAGACTTACAGTCCCGTCCATCTCCAACCTTTCTGCTCATATCAAAGGAATTTGTGTAAGTTCTGAGGCCGTCCTAGTAATGTAATTGCACATCGATCTTGGAGTTCACACTCAAGTATTCTATCCTCACTTTGTTGTTATTTTAATGAATATATTCAATTCTTACAGTTTCAAAATAATAATAATATAAATATGAGTCTTTTGACTTGCATTTTGCTCAGTTGCCTCAAACTCACATTCCTTTGGCTCCTTTGAGTCCAACTCCTCTCCTCCTCCCTGTGTCTTCTCCAGTCAATAAGCTGACTTGTCTCTCTCTGGCTTTGAACTGCAACGGAAGCTGCACCCAAGCCAAAAGTACCAAGTTTGTCTTTGGAGTATTTTTTTCTTTCGGTTATTGCATTGCACTCGGTCTGAAATGGAATACAAATCAAAGACACGAAGCCCTTCGTTGACGACTGTTCTCTGTTGCTACTGCTGCTGCGAGGCATTAATTGCATTCTGCAGCATCACATTGCACTTTCAATTAGTTGCAAATGCCTCGACGTTGACTCTAATTCCAACCTTATCTCCTACTCCAACTCCGACTCCAACTGCAACTGCAACTCCATCTCCGACTCGACTTCGTAGCCGTTGGCAAAGTAACAGGAAACGGAAGTTAAGTGCTGAGGCGAGGCGTTAAGTAAAATCAACCCCAGACACAGTACACTCAGAAAAAAAATCACCCCTTGTTTAAAGAAATAATTTCTAAATATTACGAAAACAATTGTTAAAATTTAGAAATGCTTGCCCTAAATCGACAATCCCAAAAATTTAGTGATTGCTAAAAAGTAGAAATTCAAGTCATAATATTTAGAAAAATACGATCTAAAATTCAAAAATGCGTACTGTAATTTACTGGCTGGGCCTCTATATTAGAGTTGGAAAAATGCACTGTAAAATATAGAAATGTAAAACAGGTTTTAGAAAGCCACATCCATAATTTTTAGAAATTTCACATCCATAAGTTTTAGAAATTTACTTTCTGAGTTGGCACCAAGTTCATGTCGACTTACTTAGGTTTAAGGTAATTTGTTTTTCTGAGTGTAGCTGTCTGAAATGTGAGATGAAAGCAACAAACAAACAAACAACTTCCCAGCCATGACATTGGAGAATTATGCATTAATTGAAAGCTGGATGTCGACTTTGGGGTTTTGGGGTTTTCGCATAGGTGCAACTTTGACAGCGACTAGATTTGTTTTGGCAGTTCCTTTCTCGGGGCTCAACAGAAAGTTGACCTGTGTCTGTGTCTGCAACTCTGCCTCAAATGATGCACCTTCAAATAACTTGCCTTGCAATTTGCATGCACTTTGCTTCCGGGCATTTCATTCCATCCCCCCAAACGTACACAGTAACAGTCCCAGCCCCAGTCCCAGTCCCAGTACTAGTCCCACTCCCAATCTTTCGCCCTTGTCTAATGCATTTCAAAATCAGATTTATGGTTTTCTTTCGAGGTGTTTGAATGATTTGTAAATGGGGTTTGTTCCTGGTTTGTTAGCCTTGGCAGCACACGCATTTGTTTGTTTTCAATGTTAATTAAGGCTTGCGATTACCTAAATTGGCCGAAGGGGTTTGCCTTAAATGCTATCACTTTTGATATGCAACCTGTCAATTGTACAGAAAGGGGAGTCATCGTGAACTCTGAGAGATATTCGTAAGCGTCTAGAGGACTCTTTCTTAGCCTAGCCTTGGGCTGCCATTTCTTTTTCATATTCAAATTTTTATTTATTTAATCGAAATTTTTTAATTACACTAGGTGAGTAAAAAGGGTAGGGTATTTTATTATTTATATTTATTATTTATATTATATATATCCTAAACCCATTAAAGATTGTTAAATAGGGTATAAAAATGGGGATCTTACAGACTATAAGAGCAAGAGAGTTTGGAATTTGGAATATAAGTTCTCGTATACCCGCGCAGATCAAGTTTATTTCGTTTTATTGATAACTGCCCCCGTTTCCAATAAAAGCAGAATATATTTAGTAGACGTACCTCGGGGTATAACGTAGTTCAGCCCAGCATTCTTACTTATTTTGTTTTTATTTAATTATTTTTGTATTTTAAATCGTTTACAAAAAATATGTACAACTAATCAAAAAACATTCCATGGTTCTTGGACTTAAAGGGTCTTGGATCTTAATGGCTTAAAGCTGTCCTTATAAGGCTTAGACCGTAATATGTATGTAACTTCCACGGGAATAATCTTAACTTTTGAATGGACTACATTTTTTTTTAGTTTTCTATAAAATGTTAAAATAGGCTCACTTATATATATTATGTGTATATATCTATTAAATTCAGATTCTGTTCACGCTGTTACTTCTTATTTTCTTATCCCAGAGCCGCCTCAAGTGTATTTCAATTAGCTAACACCACTTGGGAGAAACACTGGCCTTCAGTTAATGTAGCAACATTCGGGAAAAGGGAACACAATCAAAGGCAATAAATTTGCACAAAATGCCATAAATCAAAGTCCGATCATAATCGCAAAGCGCAAAACAAAGCAAATAGGGAAAAAGTGCCAGCGAAAAGTTTACTTCCGTTGCTGCTTATATATATATATTATATATATATATATATATGCCAACCCCCAATCGAAGAGAATAACTAAAGTGACCACAGAAAGCTTGAGCAATGGCAACTTGGCTTGGATTGGGTTTGTGTTCGCTTGTTTTATTAATTGTTTAACTGTCTCCAATCATAATTAATGAACTTTGGGCACATCCCACAAGCATCACATATCCTCGAGTCTGTCCAGTCCGTCCAGTCCGGAATTCAAATAAAACTAAAATACATGTCCAACATAAACACAAATGTACTTTGGCACACCATAAATCTTTTAATTTTGGCAAATCTGTTCAGGCCTTTGGTTCGGCTTGTGTGTTTAATGAGTGGCAGTTTCAATTAGGCACATTAAAGGATTTTCTCTGATTTGTGTTATTGTTTATTGAGCTTTGAATATATACGATTTACTTAATCAGCAGATTACTTACGCATCTGAAAGTAGATTAGAATTTAATGGTACCTGTTCAAATTTGTGTGCCATTCCAAGGGACTTTATAAGAAATGAGAGCACTTCCACTCATCCTTATATTTCAGTGTGCAAAACTTTTTGTAGGGAAATTTGGCAATTTTAAGGTATGTCGAAGTCGAGCTTACTTGACTATATTATTCTTACTTGTTTTATTTCAATTTCGAATTTCAAATGAGATGATTCAGTTTGTAGAACAAATGTGGATAAAAAGACATTCGTTGTTTTTTTAATTCAAATAAAATGTATAATGTTAAATATTTATATATTTTGAACTGGATTTATTTAGAAACATGTTTTATCATGTGACTTTGTCTTATTAATATTTATAACAATATATGATTTAATATTAAACAACAAATATGTATTTAAAAAAACACCTATCTATGACTTGGCAACAAACTGATTAAATAACGAATTTAATAAATACACATTTTATATCATCTGCCAAATTCGAAAAGCTGAAATTCTTCTTCAATTCATATCATTCTCGAGTTATCAAGTCACAAAGTAACACTTTCACTTCAGCTAATATGAGAACCTAAACCATAATTCTGGACTGTGCTCTTCTCACCATCCTCACTGCCCATCTTCAATCGGCATTTAATCGGCAGATGCAGCTGTGTGTCTTTGCCGATTAAAAATTTCCTGGATTTAATCCAGCTGGTTGATGGGGTTGACTGGGTTGGCTGAACTCTGAATGCTGTCTGGGAAAGGATTTCGTAGAGTAGGCTATTAATTGAATCATTGCTGCATAGCGATGTAAATAACAATTTTGATTAAATAAATGAAACCATTCAAAAAGTCCATAGTTTATATTTTTAGCGATATTTACCCTTGGAGACCGTAGTCAAACTGGCGACATTTAAAATTTGCTGTAAATTTAAAAAATCGACTTGAAACTTGCTGAGTGTCTTCATTTTAGGCGTTATTTTCAATTGTTAGCTGGAAAATCGCTAAAATCGATAATACCAAATTCCACATTTGTTGAGTTAGATTCACGAAATTTGTAAGTAAAACCATCACTAACCGTTTTCATGCAATTCTAAAACTGGATTCATCAAACTTGAAACGCATATTACTGGCGAATTGTCAATTGTTCTTTAAGAATCATTTAAAAGTATTTTCGGTCAATATTTTCAGCGCAATTATATTGAAATTAGACTGATTTACAGTATTTTACAACAACAATTAAAACAGCGCTTGTTGGGGAAATTGTAATTCACAAAATTAGCGCTTTCAAAAACCAAAACCAAAAAACTTTGGTTGAGAGCGAAAACGGAAAAGCTTAGCGTAAATTGGAGGACGACTGAACTATAATTATAGCACTTTAATAAATATATTCAATAAAATATCAATATTCTGAGATATTTCCTGAACATTCTAAATGTAAATTCATTTTTTTATATTTTTTTTATTCATTTTGAGGATCGAGTTAGTAGATTTTCAGCTGAACTGTACTTGTACTGGAAGAACCACTTCCTGCCTATTCCATCAGCAGCGAAGGCAAATGACATCCAATAAATAATTCGCGCCCAAACAATGAGGCGACGCACTTAGTTGCACGTCAGGATGATGAGCTTGACAATAGAGCCCACAACACAATTTGCATATGAATGCCGGTTATCTTAGGGATAAAATACATGTCGTTCCTCTCCTCCGCCCAACCCCCCCGCCAATTGGCTGTGAAAAATTGGACAGCCATAGCAAACAGCTAGCACACATGATTGCCATTTGGAAAGTCGAGGTTCGAGCAGCCCTTTCACGCTGCTAATGACTAATGATGCAACAATTTATCTCAGATGATTTGTAAGCAGCAAGTGTTAATGTTTTTTAATTTAAGATACGTCCTTTCAGAACACCCCCGAATATCCACATGTGCTTGTGTGCATAATTACTTAAAATGAAAATGAGAATGAGAATGAGACATGAGAATGATGTGCTGAAAAGAGCTTTTGTCATCATTTTGAAATTATTTAAATTCTGGCAAGCCGACCGACTGATAAATGAGCTAGTGACACCACCCACCGCAAAGCACTTTTTGCATTGCTCGTGAATGAAAATGAAAAATTAACGCAATTTTCTTGCTTGCTTTTAAGCTCGGCAAATGGCTAAAAGCCAAGTGGATGTATCTTAAGAACTTGGTCCATAATTATGCGGGATTTGCATATGTAATTTTACACATGAACGCCTGCTAATGCTGCAAAGTCATTCAAATTCAGATGGAAACCCGAAAAGAGGAATGCGAGTGGAAAGTCAGGAATAGTTCTTTCTTGTTTTAAGAGAGTTAAGATTTGAAAACCATGAAGAGTAAAATTAGTACTAGCAAATATATGCCAAACTGTATCAACTTGTATTTGATGTTTGCAAGTTTCACTCAAGTATTTTCTTTTTTTATACATATTTTATTACATGTAATGTGTAATTCTTATTTCTATTTTATTTTATTACATAGTTAAGAGTCATTTTCAGTTGTATAATTATTAATATAGTTGGCTCTTGTTATAAATATTATGTATTCAATTTTACGGGTGCGGGAACAAATTCTGCATTTTGAATTAATTTTTTATTTAATTAAAACTTAGGACTTAAATTCAGGATTTATGTAACTAATTGATTAATATGATAAGTGGATCAGTTACATCAGTTATACAATTTCTGGGCCATCTTCTCGATATTTGCTATTCTATGCAGATCAATTCCAAGTATACTTTGGTGTTAACCATTTCGAATGAATGTGAATGAGTACTCAAAACTACTTCGACTATCGGGCCATCTGCATTTACGACAGACAGACAGACAGACAGGCTATAAGTAGTCATTTTGGGCACGTAGCAGATATTGTTGGAATTGCCTTTCTTGCTGCTCTCTGAATGTGCGGCGTTAATGCAAAATATACTCAACTACGCAAATAAATCTAATGCAATTACCTTAAAAGCGACAGTCATAAAACCATATTCCATACACGGGCTTCTATGCGCTGCTTGCATTTTACAGAACATTTTTATGACATTTACGCGCGTGGCAATAAAAACTAAACAAATCCCCCATTTTTATTCAAATGCTAATGGCGCCAGAGCGTCAGACGAAGTCGGAGCTGATTGATGAATTGCCTGGCTGCTTGGTAGATGGATTTACATGGCTGGCACTGGAACTGTAACGAACAAGTGAGTAAGGCTGGCCAGGACAGAACAGTATAGGACAGTGTGCACTCATAAAAATACCGTCCTAAATTTTAACAAGTCGCCAATCTTTTGGCTTCAATGGTTGTATGCTTGCGGTATGGTTCTAAATTTTAGACATCTGCTTATTAATATTTAGAAATTGTTTCTAAGAAATAGAAAAATTTACTAAAATTTAGGGCGAGTTTTTCTCTGAGTGTGGGATAGATAGCCTGGTTTTATGTGGCTCACAGACATGGGCCAAAAACTAATTATGTCTCCTGGACTTGTCAGCGTTTTACGGCGTCCGCTTTATAGACAAGACAAGACCATAGACGATGCGGTTTTGGCACTTGCGATATGCATGTGCATGCACATACATATTTTTAATGTCATTTTGCATACGATTTAAATTTAATGCTGCGCTGCTGTTGGTTCTGCTGCTGCTGCTGCTGCTGCTGCTGCTGCTGCTGCACTGCATCGATAAAACGACGACCCTTTTTACGGCATTTACGACAACATTTGGCGAGGACAGACCAGCCGGCAAATTTGGCGCATAAACTGGCGCATCCAGTCGCCACCATAAAAGTGTCTTGAAGTTTTTGGCAATGTGTAACAAATATACATAAATGTTATTCATAGTGCAATCAGCCACCCAACTTCTCTCTTAGATGCTAATTTAAAATGTGTGAAAAGGTTTTTGACACTTGTGGGCGGCACTGCTGAATTTATGACTAGCTTTTATTATTACTGATTCTGCCAATGCAATAATATCTGCTTGTTTTGGATTTTCACAATGTGCTGAGCTTATTTCTTCGGCACACTATTTTCTATATCTTACCATGAAAAGGCCTTTCGTTTTATTTTGTGTGAATTGAACGACGAAATTGGTTCCCTTTCTTTTGCCTTGTTGCAATCTTTCTCATCTTCAAAACTTTATCAACCTATGATAAATTAATCTTTCCCCAAAGGTTTTACGATTGATCAGTCTCTTTCTCTAACTTTTAACTTTCATTATTACTAAATTACTAACGTTTATAAATTTTTGGACTGATTTGGGATTTTTTGTTGATTTTCTCAATGATTTCGCAGGAATAAATGGTGCAGCATTTTACGCTTTTATGCCCCCAGATTTAATGTATACTTTATTTTTTATTATTTTATCATTTTAAATTTGAATTTAATTATTCACTTCTAATTTAATAACATTTAATTTGTAACTTTAATTTTAATGTTATTTATTAATTATATTCTTTATTTCTTTCCATTTTAATTTAATTCAAATAGTTTGATTTGTAACTTTAATTTTATTTTATTGTTAAATTCTATATTACAAATTTTTTTGATTCACATTAAAATAAGAAATAACAAAAGTTAGATAAGCAAAAAGTTATTAATTATCAATTTATTACCAACAAATAATGAGATTTACTACTGTAGTCTGTTCACACAGTATATTTTTATATGTAGTATAGTAAATTTGATTTAAACACAACTGTATCTGTATCTGTATGATTTGTGTGTGGCTATAGTTGTCAACATTTTACAACACATTGTAACAGTAAATAAGATTAATTCCTGATCTATTTTGGCTTATTGTTATTTAGAAATCTTCATTTAGGCTCTGACGCAAAATTTTGAATAAATCTAAATTTCTTGATTATTATTTTTATAGAAACTGTTAAATTTAAGAAATGATTTAAATTAATTAAGTCATTAAGTCATAACCCACATCGAGAGTATCGTACCAGTAGAATTCACTGATTAAATCCTGCTCATTGTCCTGGTCATACGAATTAAACTCTTCAACATTATCATCGGGCTCATTGGGATCCTGGATGCAGTTGGGTGACATAAATTTCGGATCGACAGATACAATTGGTATCTTTTTATTTTCCGATGACAGCAGCAGAGTCTTTAATTGTTGCAGTTGCATGTTGATCGTTGGCTTCTTCCATTCGTACAATTTGGGCACAGTGAAGAGCAGCACGAAACCTGCGATGGTGCGAGTTGTAAATAGATGATCCCTTTCCATTGCATTCTCACTCACCCGCTAGCAGCAGAGTCATTCCATCGATGTGGTCACCCACAATATTCAGGGAGCAAAGCAGCAAGAGCAGCTTCAGTGAATCGAGCAGATCCTCGACGAGGAATAGCGATCGCAAGTGTAACAATATTGGGTTTAGTACGAGTAAAATCAGATCAGCCAGTTGCTCGGCTGTCTCCTTGGAAATGGTCACATCCATGTCCAGGTAGCGTTGACAGGGATGCTTGCCATCATTGCTTTTGTGCAACTTCCGCATGCCCCACACGTAGCAGCAATAGCACATGCTGATCCCTAGTATTATTGCCCCGGCCACGCTCATCACACTGATTATCGGATTGACGGCGACGTCCAGGAGCAGCGTCAATGTCAGGATGAAGATTAGCGCAGTCTTGCGCCAATTGTGCCACAGCAGCAGCTCCTGCCACATCTTGAATGCGTTAGTCGTCTGGATGCGTTTGTTTGAATCCATTTTGAAATATAATTTATGTTCAATATCTAGAACTGATCAGACAGCAAAGTGAGATTTTAGCATTTTTTATTTTGACTGAGAGACGTCAACTGGGCTTACTATTTTTGTATACGAAGCACGACAAAGATACAAAAATGAAACGAAATTTTAAAAATTAGTGCTGAAATAATTAAGTTTTTCCTGTTATGCAGTTAAACAGATCCAAGAAAAATCCAAATCCAAAGTGCAAGAAATTATTTTGCTTTTGATGTCTGTTAAAAGTGTTTTGTAATTTTAAACGAAAGTGCATACATTAATTAGTTAACAAGTAATGTTTTTGAAAATCAAGTTTATGTAATTTTATCGATAATTACACATATAGATTTTCGATGCCAATAAAAGTAACAATTTGAAAGACAGACGAATCTAATTAATATATGATATGCATTGGCATTTTATTGATCAACAATTGTTGTTGACAGCGAATGACTTAATTTTATGTTGGGACAACTGCGTTGGTAAACCCATTAACAAGGCTGTATTAGCTATATGCTATATTTGTTAAATAATTATTGGGAATTCTAGTAAATTTTTTTCTACAACTTACATTTTGACCTTTCACTAAAACAATTAGTCTTTGTATCTCACAGAAAAACTTGATTGATTTACAAAATCGATATTAAAGAAATATTATTGCATCAAAATAGTAATTAAAAACATTCCATAATAATAAAACACTCGTTAAGTGAAAGCAACGATGAAGTTTTTATTACTAAGATGTACTTATTTCTAGTTTAGTATTACTTTTGCTCAACTTTATTAAATTATAACATTTTAAATATTTACATAAATATTTGGTGAACGCTTTTTAGAATTTAAGTTTGTCTGCAGCCAGTGAAAGGCATATTAAAATTATTTCATAAATTTCACGAATAATATTGTTAACTGTTGAGCTTAGTTTTCTTGGGGACTTAGTTAACTATCTAAATATTTTTGATATTGCCCTACAGATACTAAAGTACAGAAAAATAGAAAAAGGGGGTCCATTTGCAATTTAATCTCGGGTATTGAACTGAATTGTTTTTCCCCTTTTTATATGAAATGACAGGAACATGTGTTGCCAGGTGCTGCCAGCTGCCTGGTTACCAGCATTTTTTTGTACTTTGGTAAACAATGAAATGTGTACAATAAATTGGTTTTTAGTTGCTTGATTCGTAGGAAAGGGTTTCATATATGTTGTCCCCAGTGGTTTGAATTGTGTCTATTTTGCATAAAATTGAATTATTATTATGTTGATTGACTTTGCCGACACATATACAATACAATTGCATCTCAGAATTTGGCGCACTCGGCGCACAGCGTCTTCTCTTTTGATCTGTTGCGCCAACAAGTGTCAAGTTTAACACTCCGGCAGAGAACCTATTGAGTCTCAACGATTTGGGCAAACACAATTCGGGGCGAGGTGTCAACGTCAATGGGTCACTGAAAGCCCTCAGCCTTCTGTGGCTGTGGAGTGGAGTGCCATTGCCATTTGATTTGTCAAAGGAATTATGTTGATATTTTGAGCAAATACTACAAATCGGTGGCGTTAAAATGACATCAAGTGGTTGGTGGACAACCACCCCCAAAATGATGTAAAAAAACGAATTTACTTGCCACAGACGACGGAGTATTGGGCACTTGAGCGCGGTCGAGTGAGAAAAATAAATAAAGAGTTTGTACTTTTTTCTATTATGAAAAATGCTGAATTAATGCTAAACGCCAGTGTTGAAATTGAGAATTTGTAAAAACAATTCAATTTGCTCAGCGTACCAACAAGTGAGTATAAAAACTAGACAGTTTAACTAACATTTATATTGAGATAGGCACACTATTTTTCTCTTATTGATATTTAATTTTTCTTCTCCGTTTGGGGGATGCCAAGCTTGTAATAAAAATAATTAAATGTCTCTTAAGAGAGCTTCAAAGCTTGAAATAATTGTTTAACTTTGAAAAACAGATGTATATGTATTTAAAACTGACCCCAACATGACTTAGGCAAATACATATTGAATACAAGTATAAGTAAATATGAAATAGGCTGGGAAACAATAAAAATAAATATCTTTTAAAAGAACCTACGAGTTTGCAATCATTTTTAAAGTTGGAAAAACGCATACATGTATTTCAAATTACATATCTAATTATGACTTATGAGTCTCTAAGATTGATGCGCTCAGAAGGCTTGCATCGAAAAATTAAAGACAAAAATCTCACAGGCAAATTTTTGAAAATAGTTATAACTTTGGAAACAAGGGTAACTCCCATATTCAAAAATAGTGTTTCTACATTGGAAGGTTGTCTCCTTTCTAAGTTCCTTTAATTATTGTTATTGGTAAAAATTCGAATTCTAAAATGACATAAACATAAACATTTTTGATAATGTTTTATTATGAATTTTATACTAATATTTATTTAATTTTTATTTAAAATTTATTTTTCTCCCACGAACTTCTAATTTATGACGCAAGTCACACTGATAATAATAATACTAATAAAAATAAATAAATTATAAGTGTTCAGAAAAATAATATTAACAACTTAAAATTAGTTTAATTTGAATTATTTATTTATGTATTAATAATTGTAAGACTTTAATTGTTGCATAATTTCGTCATCTTAAGATTATGTTCTATATTATGTTGAATTGATATCAGGTTCTTGATGGCCACATAAATGCTTTACAACTAGGACCATACATTTGAGGAGTAAAATGATATTTATAATCAGTTCTGCCTGCATATGGCAACTCAGTAAAATGTAAAGTTAAGAAAATTTTTATTTTAAAATACACATTTTCTATTGAAAAGCAGAAAAGAATAGTTTAGACTTTAATTTAACATTTTTTCTTCGTATATTTTGAATATATTTCGAAAAACAGTACGATTTTCTTACATTCAGCTCGATTATTTCTTCCGAATGTACATTCTTCACAAATTTAATACATCCCTCGTGTCCTATTTTCCTCTTCAGTAGTGCGGAAAAGTTAGCCTTGCTCTTATCGAGTGCCACCAAAAGCAAATAGGACAATGCCAAAGCATATGGGCGAAATTGTCAACCATAAATTTAACTAATATACAACCGACTGGGAGGTGATGCGTGTTACGCCTGTTGTCCGCCCAACCACCCAGCCAGCCACTGAGTTGATTGGAATGTGCCGCAATAATCAAGCCAAGTCGAATTACAGCTACAGTTACAGTTAAGGTAAGGAACGCATGGCAATGTCCATAAAATGACACTGAGTGTCAGTTTCAATTAAACATGTTGACAGCTGTAAGGGCAGCATAACCAAATACTCCACACACACAGCACAGCACAGCACACACATAACAATGGGGCTTACATATGTATCTTGGTCCAGGGGGTTGTTGGCAAGCCATTTCGATTTTAATACAAGAAATTCCGAGCATTGTCTGGCCGTGTGCAACAATAACGGTTGCCTGTGAGTGGAATGAGCAGAGTGATTCAAATAAAATCGAACTGAATTCGCAACTGACAACTTTATCAGAGGAGGAAGATTTCGGCCTGTTCTTTCGAGCAACTTCAGACTTCATCTTACAGTTTTCGCTTTGCATTTTGAGATGTCTTTGATTTTTGACAGCCAATTCTAAGGAAACACCAAATCTCTTACAATTTAAGTAATTTTACGTGTTTTTGAATTGTTGCTTCTTGTGTGTTGTGTGTTGTGTGTTGCTTTCATTTATTTATTTCATGTGCTCATTTTCTTGAGATTTGTTGCAACATTTTATGCCTTGTTTATATCTTGGTCCATTGTCCAATGTCCTGCTTTTATGCAGCAGCATTGACAGCATGTCAAACCCTTTATTATGCTCTCCTGTGGCCGGCAGATGTATGCTCTAAGGGATTTAGTTTAATTAAACTGCTGAACATTGCGAATACGAGTATTTTATGCTTGCACACAATGATGTTTGTATGTTAATTTCCTGTAATTTTGATTGAGTTTTGCATAAATTTGCAAATTACCAAAAATCCCAAAAACTATTGAGCTATTTGAATTATTTTATGTTCATTGGATAGAAGAGTCTCCGTTTAGTTCTTGAACAGTAATTAAATGGTTATTACCAGGCTCAGCTCTTCTTGTTAATTTTCTGCTTTGGGCTCAATTTAATTGCAGACTGGCAAATACTACTCAAGTATTTTTAAGGCAGGCAATTTTTTCTTTCGTTCTCTTTGCTGTTTGCTATTTCTTCTGTTTTGTTTTGGCTTAGGTGGGGGTCGTATTTAAGAACTTGGCTCTTTGTTTTCGTCACGGACGAGTGGCAAAAAGCAATCACAGAGCAGTTGCAGGCTCCCCAATCTGGTAAGCACAAATATCTGGCACATTTTTTTGCGCATTTCTGCTCACTGTCGGGGGTCTTTTGTATTATTGGTGAAATTAGAATTTCTCATTAAAATAAGTGTTGGTGCTGGACCCGGTTGACTTGAGACATTCATTCCCAACCAGCAAGGTGCTCGGCCGTGCCAATGGACTTAAGTTGTATTTGCTTTCACTTCACTTCTCCACTCTTCTCTTACTTTTTCTGCTCGGTCACTCATTAGTTGCGCCTCAAAACTGACTGAAGGAGTCTCATTGCTGTGTGTAGTATTTGTTTCTTTATTTATGCTCCCCAATGTCGTCGTATTGTCCTGGTCCCTCCTCTTGACTGCTTGCCACTTGAGTTGATTTTTTGTTGATGTCGACTTGACATTTCCTCGCCTCAGCTCAACTTGCCGCTTGGCTTTTTCAATTTTTAATGGATTTTGTATCCAATTGCGTCGAGTTGCCTTCTAGTAATTAAAACTGCAATTCCTTATGATCTAGAAGAGGGTAGCACAATGAAGGAGACCTCTACGATACCAAGTACGTAGTCGGTAATAATTTATTTATTATTTATTTTTTATAATGTATTATTTATTATTTAAGTTTCTATTATTTATTATTTATTTATTATGTATTATTTATCATTTAATAATTATTATTTCTTATTTATTATTTATTTATTTATTTATTTGTTCTCGAGTTAGTCTTATCATATTGAACCAAATTATTTAACTTAAATATTAACTAAATTGAAATTTAGTAATTTATCCCTAGGGTATATCATATTCGGTGTGCCTAAGAGCTCTAAACTGTCTTCCATTCTATCTTGTTAGCCATGATATCTTATCGTCTACGCAATCCTTTCGCTACTGCTGTTTAATAGGCTTAAAAACTGAAACACTTAGGGATAATGCATAGAAACCCCTTTTGTCCTTTGATTGCTGAAGCAGTTGCTGATTTAACATACGTCTATTTTTTATTAAGCTCGGAAATACTTATGTAAGTCTAGCATTTCATGCCATTATTTGCGGTTGAGTGTGCAAACCTTTTAGCTCTTCTTAACCCTTAATTGTTTCTACTGTAATCCAATTTATGGTTTTTAATGACAATTTACTCTGCTGCTCAAGCATTTTTCGAGCACTGCTTTGCAAAACTGTACTTTAAATATTTATATATTTTTATTTATTGTTTGGCTTTGTATAATACATATTTATCGATTGATTGTTTTTAGTTTTCTAGTTTACTTTAATTAGTTGTTTGATTTAACTAATTTCAAACAATTTTATATCAAACTAATAGATACATTTTTAGAATGGGTATTTTGACTTCATCCCTTTTTGGTCATTTAATTTCAGCCACTCATTTTGGCAACATTGTTGCAAGTGTGGAAAACTTTTCACATGTGTGTGTTGCTTGTTGCTTTTGCGGCCAGATACGATCAGGCCACATTGTTGCTGTGGCTGCCACCCGGTGGCACTCTGGAGCAGTAGGCAAAACTTTGTGTTTAACTTTTGCTTGTTCCATTCAAGTGGCGGCTGCGGCTGCCATGTAAAATGTTAACAAACAAAACTTTATGCAACCCTCTCCCCCATAATAAGCAATGGGATCTGTTGCAGTTGCAAGTTGCAGGTTGCAGTTACAGTTTGGAGTTTATAGTTTTTAGTTGTTGTTGCTACTCTGTGCTCTGTTCTGTTATTGTTTGTGGTTGCGGCTACTTTGCATTTGAGTATTGAGTAACTAGCTTTTGGGTTACATGTGCTGCTGACATCTTCGATGTCCACACTCAGAAAAAAATCGCTGTAAATATTATATAAATCGACCAAAAAAGGAAGAAAGTTTTTTGTTGTTTTTAGACATAATTTGTAAATATTGTGAAAACAATATCGAAAATTTAAAAAAGCTTGCCCTAAATCGACAATTCCAAGATTTTCTATTATTTTTAAATATTCTCTAATCTATTTTCTATTCCTAAGTTTATCTGTCGTCTGCTTTAGAAGCCGGTTTTTTTTTAAATTAAATTAGAAATTAGAATTTATAAACTATGTAAAATGTTTGTGCATATATGAAGTGTGTGGAAATACTTATGTTTAATAATAATATAGTATTAAATAAGTAACAAGAAGCTAATAAATTAATTCTTTAATGTACACATATAAAATATAACACTCTGGAAAATTAAACATTTTTTTTTCTTTCTAAATTTATGAAGAATTCCTCCCATAATTTAGATATGCAAACCCTAGTTTTTAGGAGGCCACAACTGAGTAATACCGTTGTCACTAGAGGTATGACATTTTACTAAAAATTATGGCGTTTTTTTTATGACTGCATTCGAACTTCCTTATTATTGTTCACAGATCAAATACAATTTGCCAGTGCAATTTTTGTTTTTAATTAATTCTGTATTGCTTTGCATGTTTTTCGTTTTTGCTCGGTACGTGCTCGGCATTTGTGTGTGGCGTCTGTTTAACGTCTTAACTTGGCAAGTCTGCACCGGTCTCTGGGGCGTCTCCAGGTTTCCTTTTTTTTTTTTTTTTTTGCTTTGCACCGTTGCATTTGTTTATATTAAGTATTTTTCTTTGCCCATTTTGTTGTGTGCTGTGCTCTGTAATTAGCCACCCCTGTGGACAAGACAGCTGCTGCTGTTTGTCTGTTGGCCAAAATTGCTGTGCATAAAATGTTTAAGTTGACATTTTTAGCAACAGTTTGTAATTTGGTCGTTGCTTTGGCTTTGGCGTAACCCTTTCAGATATTTTCTAATTTTTTTCCCTTATTCTTGCATTTTACTTGCAGACTGCTTAATTGCATTAGCAAAAACCCGCGTTTTGCATTCAGATAAATTCAAGAGAAAGCGCAACCCAAATCAACTTAGAGGTACGTTTGAATGAAATTATTTAATTTAAAGTTACAATTTAAAAAATATGTAAAAAATAGCACAGGTTTAAAAATAATTGTTGCCAGCATTCCAGAGAATTAAAGGTAGGTCTAAATGAAGTATGTGTTTTATTTTTAATTTAAAGTTACCATTTAAAAGTTCTGGAAAATATACCATAAATTTAAAAAAATTTGAAATTGCTTCCTTAACTCATTTCTATATTTTTTTTTAAAAAATGTACTTTTAAATTAAAAATCATAAAAGTGAAGAAAAGTGTCGGCTGAAAAATATGTATATACAAATAATGCCTAAATGTTTATGGGCCAGTTGCATTTTTATGGCTCATCCCCTGCAAAAACTTGTCTCGGCGCTTCAGATTAAAACGCTTATGCTAAAAGCATGCTCCACTTTTTACGATCTTTGGACATTTTATGGACTTCGCTTAACCCCCTCAGTGCTCAATCATCAACCCTTTCAAGCGTTTTTTGGCACCCAGCCATAACTTAATTATCCATATGAATCCTACAGTTTTATTGCGACCCACACACAGCCAGCAGGCCGGTCTTTAATTATGATGAGTACTTCTTGTTGCTGCCCTGTTTGCAGCTGTCATATTTTTATTTATCTAAATTGGCAGATCTTCACGGGCAGCCTGCTCATTAAAATGCTATAAAATCGCCTTGACTCACGAGCGACTGGCAAATGTTTTATTCGTGTTGCGTTGGCGTTTTCAGTTCTAAATTTTATTTTTATGTCCAGCAGCTGTATATCATCATAAGTTTATTGTTTGCATACTTCATGGCTCTTGTGCCGTTAATTTTATAAGCCCACGGGGCTACAGGCTCAGTTGTCAAGCGAAATTATGTTTAAAATTTGGAATGTATAAATGAATACTTGCGTCAATTAAATAAGACGCCATCAACCCTTTACATATAAGCCCTTTCCAAGCGCCAAGTGCGGTTGCGAAGCTCCTCTGCACGGTCAGTGAATATTTGTCATTGTGTTTTGTTGAAAGGGGCTGGGGTAGGCGCTCCAAATTGTTGCAACTGCGGTTGCATTTGAGGCGGTTGGGTTGCTTTGAAGTAATCGCCAGTGACGTTGCCCTAAGGCAAAGCCTCATTTGCGGTCAAATTGTGTGCTGTGCGTTGGCTGAAAGTCGATTATGTCAATATTGTGCCAGGGCCAATGCCCAATGGCTAATGGCTAATGGCCGGTGTCGATGTCGGTGAGTGTTTGTGATAAGGATTTGTGTAAGTTGCGGCCGCTGCCTTCGATAGCAGCAGCAGCAGCAGCCGCAGCTCATATGCTAATTAGTGTCCTGTTATTAAAGCCAAAGACGCTTCTTAAAGCTTGACAATTTTCAGGAATCTGTTAACAATTTTAATAGCCGAAACTTTCACATAAAATCGACATATGGGTAACTTTAGCAAACAGCCAAGGCGAATCAGTGCCGCCTCTTCTCAACAAACGAGCATAAACTAGCTGTAAAAACACATAAAAATCATAGAATACATTTAGGAGTCGAATTACAAATGCCCTCAAAAAAAGGGGTAGATAAGGATACACACATCCAGGCAAGGAAGATAAAAACGAGCGGCAAAATAAAAAGGAGTAGCTGCATTTGCACATTAAAAACGCATAAAAATCGGGCATCGAATTGCCAAATACGAAGAACAGCAAAACAACAACACGCAAGCAAGTCACATAAAGTGGCCATGAAAATCAAAATCAAAATCGAGTAGAAGGCAGCATAAAAGTAAAATTGACGTTCGGATTTTGAGGAATAGCGAAAGGAATTGAAGCAATCAATTAAAATTGATGAATCAAATTGAATCACGTGTTACAATTTTCTTGAGCGATTGTTATCGAGTTACATTATCGAGGCCTTCGGATTGAAAACAAATAAAATGCGTCATAAAAGTGGAAGAAAGTTAATGCCACTGACGGTTGCCAACTAAATCTAGTGGAATAATCAGATAGCTTTGCTTAAAATATTTATAAAGAAATACACGAAGTAAACAATTGTTCAGACAACTTCTGCTCGGCTCAGTTAAGTTGAAGTGGCCTTAAAAACTAACCAGGGTAAAAATCTGCATGAAGTCAAAGCCAAAAAAAATTATCTAATTATAAAGCAACTATCTTGATTAGCGTAATGTTTCCATTTCAGCATGTTTTCAAGATCAGCATACTTACCAGCCGCTATAGCTTTGATTTTGAAAATATATTAACTTCGATGTATCCGTAATCTGTAATAATCTATGGGCTGTTCGAATATCTATGGCTTAATGCTAGTCCTATAATCAATATTGGAGTTACTATATTTCTTATTAAATTAATGCTATATTTATGAATTAGATCAATTGATCAAATTTTGAATGATATTAAATACAATTTTATATCCAAATGGTATTGCATGTCTTTATATTTTTCAATCAAATACTTGACAAATATCGTATTTATTTTTTTACTGTAGCTACTCAAGTTTATATATCAACTCTGATCTCATCTTAAAACTCAATCAGCTTAAGCTATAAATCATTAAATAAAATGTTACAAGCCTTTTGTACTTAATCCAGAAGTTTGTCTCATTTAACAATCGAATGATTTAAATTTATTCAAAAATCTTCAAGAATGATTAGTACTTTATTTTATATATCTCTTACAATAAAACTCAATCAGATTAAGCAATAAATTTAATAATAATAATAAAACTAAACAGACAATATAATTGTATTGAATGTAACATGCAATTTTCTTAAACAATTTTAAAATACTGAAAAACTATTTTTATTTGAAATTTAAAGAAAACCGGTAGAAAATCTTTAGAATTGCGTACATATATAAATAGTGGCCATCATTATATTATTTTTTCTATTTTTATTATTAGATTATTAGCATAATTATTATTATTTGTTTATATATATATTTTTTTTAATATTATGATTGTAATTTATATTAATATTATTATTATTATTAGTTTATTTATTTTGATAATTATATTTAAAATCAATATGTTTATATTTAAATATAATAAATTTATATTTATAAATATTTTATATATTTAATTATTGAAATATATTTAATATCAATGATTGTTCCTTCCAAATAATTAAATAATTATGTATATAGGTATAGTTTGTTCCCTTTTAAACAATCTCTTGCAGAATCACAAAAATCTTCATTGAGCTTAGATGATTGTACTCATTCCCATCAACTGTCTCGTGGACAAAAAAAGGCGAGTTCAGTGCTCTCAGTTAACCCCCTCCTGAGGGGTTGCCCCTCACCCCTTTGGCATTCCGTGCTATCAGTTGGCAGAAGCGAAAACTTTTATGCGCTTGTTAACAAAAGCGTGAAATTCAATGCGGACGAACTCAAATTTACGACACTGCAAATTAAACTTGATTTTTATTTAAATAAATTGCATTTTATGCGCCCGGCTACGATATGCGATGCCGTCGACGACGTCGACGTTGACGTTGTAATAATAAGCAGGCAACGGCCATAATTTGCACCGGAATATGACGGGAGGATATGTGGCGATGACTGGGTGACAGACGGACGGACAGACGGACGAGCTGGCTTGACGCTGCTTTATGTATTTTTATTTATTACACACAGCATTGCCAGGAAATGTTTGTTGATTTTCCGCAGCGCGCGCACAATAAAAATCGGGGCAAAAAAAAAGCAAATTATTTTCTAGACGAACGCGCGTTCCTCGAATAAAAAGCCAGAAAAATTTCCCAATTGAACTGAACGTTTTTTTTAATACCCTTGCCAAGGGTTCTGTCATTTCGTCAGGAAATGTGTTACGAAAGAATATATTTAATATTATATATATTTTATTAGTGACTTAAGCAACGACCAAACTATTAGTTTCTGGGCAGAGTGAACTTTTAGGCAAAGTAAATCGTGAATATTTATAAGAATACTGATTACTGATCCTTTTTACGGGAGTTTAACTACTAGTGATTATTGAATATGATATGATTTAATAAAATGAGATTTAATAATGTGAGTTATTGATTAAAGTATTTGTTTGAGTGCAATAACATTCGTCATCTCGCTCTCTTGTAAAAACATAAAATTTCAAAAAGAAATTTTATATTTTGTAAACAAATTACAAACTTTAGTTTATATACACTTTTGTTTTAATTTATTATGTCTTTTGTTTAGTTGCTTGTTTGTTTAATATTACCGTATTACCGGATTGAACTAGCGGAAGTCGGAAAAAACATTAATATCTTAAGGTTTCTAACCTAATGATCTACTGTATGTTATAGCTCCTCTTCAAAACTGAGTGCTTATCAAAAATCTCTATTTAATATTAGATGCCTGTAAGGGTATTTAAGCTGCGACATTGTAAGGAACAACTCTTATATCATGTTTTTTATTTTTTTTATATACGACCCCGTCGCAGCCGTCATTAAAAACGGAAATGTAATGCGTAATTTGTGCGCCGCGGTGTATGCAATACAACAAATATTTGAATAGAGCCAAGCGAAGCGAATTGATAAGGGCTCAACAAAAGGTTCGATGGCTAAAGGAGATGCATCCCTTAATCAGTATGAGCTGGTCTGCTGGGCAAGGCTTCAAGCACTTCTTGAAGCATTTCATGTTGCAAGCTATCCTCTAAGAAGGACAGGAATTTAATAGTTTCCCTACAACTGTCTTAGTCAACAGCTCGAATCTTGCAGTAGTAGGTATTTTTGGTATGCAAAGTCATGACATAAATTAGCTGTGCCTTTTCCTGTCGCTCGCCGTTGGGCTCGAAGTAAAAGTTTCTCAGTAAGTGGGCCATCACCATTTTCATCATGACCATGGCATAACGCTGTCCCACACAACTCCGAGCCCCAGTCATGAAGGGTATGTGGGTGGAGGCTTCTATCTTTGGCTCGGCATAGCGAGCCCATCGTTCCGGCTTAAAGATTAGCGGGTCTGGAAAATAGTCCTTGCACCGCCCCATGTACATGGGTGAGATGATCACATCACAGCCCTTGGGTATAAAGAAGTCATCTGCAAAAAAATAATCAGAATGTCAACATACACGCAGGAAAATATCGCCTACAATTTTTATATTCATTCTAAAATGAAAATCGCACTAAACATACAATGTTATTCTATTTCTTAGAAATCATTTCTAAGTATTAGGAATAAAAAATTTCTAAAAATTAGGAATGCTTGCCATAAATTGACAATCTATTTTTCTATTTATTACAAATATTTTCTATTATTTAAAGCAAACTTAAATTTTTAGAAATCTTCAGTTTTAAATTCAGAAACATGTATCGAAATTTACTGGCTAGGCTTATAAGAGTTGAGCTGTCGTCCAGTTTTTTTTTTTTAAATGAAATTATTTGAATATATAAACTATATAAATTGCTATTACTAATGTTTAATAATAATAATTATAAGTACCAAAAAGCTAATATAAGAATTTTTCAATGTCCGCAAGCTCCTGGAAATTAGATGTATTTCTATTAAAATCTTAGAAAAATCCATGCTGATATTAGAAATGAAAACCCTAGTTTTTGGAAATCGTCAACCTCAACCTCAAAATGTAGAAATTTGCTTTCTAATTGTCGCTAAAAGTATGTCGCCTTACTAAAATTTAGGGCGATTATTTTTATGAGTGTATACATCATTAGAGCAGATGGTTTTACTTACTGATTGTACAGTTGGCAGTGGCACGTCTGGCTAAAATGGGTGCAGAGGGGTACATGCGCATTGTCTCCTTAATGCACATTTCGAGATATTCGAGATCCCGTAACTGCTCCATGGTTATGGGTGCAGCCGAATCCTTGCCACAAATACGCCAGATTTCCTCGCGGCACAGCTGCTGGCTTGCCATATTTAAGGTCATGTTGTACATGAAAAACTTGAGCGTGGCTGCTGTCAGATCGAAGCCACCAAAGATAATGGTGTCCACTTCCTCACGGATGTCCTTCACAGTAAGCGGCTGACCATCGGGCGTCCTTGCCAGCAGTAGTGTGTCCAGAAAACTGAGCGTCTGTCGTTGGTTCACCTCGGCATCTTCAGTTGATGCACAGTTGCGGTTGGCTATGTCGGAGTTGAGTTGCTCCACACGGCCAGCGATAATGCCCTCCGTGAAGCCGTGCAGTATTTTGATGAGTTTCCTCTCACGCGCCGCCAACGGAGTAAAGGGATATATGAATGGGATGCGGTACAGCAGATTCTTCAGCCGGTTGTCGAATATGAGCATAACTCTGTGGTAAATTTAGTTTAGTTCAGATTCATAATAAAAATTCAGATAATAAAAAATAAATAAAACAAAAATATAAATAAGATTCTTTGATACTAATTCTTAAAAAATAAATCAAGCAAAAAATACTGGGTAGACTTCATCTAAAATATAAAATATTATAATTCAAAACTGAATTTTCCTGAAGCGGTATAGATTATAAACTTCTCAGGAATATATATATATCTAAAATTCTGTTTTGAAATGTTGCGTGGACTGTATAAATATTCAATACATACTAATCAAATTAATTATTATATAATATTTGCACAAATTTAAAACAGTGCGAAAAACATGTTTGGCAATTTGTTGACTCTTAAATTAATTGAGGCAGGTCAAGACAAATGCAGTGTTGAGCAACGCTAATTAATGAAATTCAAACCAAAAACACAAAACTCACAGGAAATTGTAGTCAACTCAATCCTAACCCTATCTTATGTACTTGATCATTAAAACACATACACATAAACAAACACACGGGTTTTTTAAGCCATCTGATTTGGGCAATGTCTGTGCCTGTGCTATTTTTCTCTGAGAACCACTATATGTGATAGATTTGAATTTATCGGAGGAAGTTATCACACAAATGAAATATAGTTGAGCTGACAGACTGATATGTCTTGGTATATATATGTTTGAATATATACACTTTATGGCTTTGAGATGCTTCCTTTTGTTAATTATATATGTTGGCAGAATTCTATAATACCTATCAAATGTTAATTCAATTGGTCCAAGGTATATGAATAAAATATGATTTTCTGATCGATGTTTTAAACTCCGCCGCTACTCACTTTCTGACTGCATCAAAATATTCCGACTTTTGACCCGACTGCGAATTTACATTTGCACCCAAGGCCGCCTCGCAAATCGTGTCCAGCGTATAGCACCTGATGTATTGAAGGAAATCCACGGGCTGATTGGTGCCAGCCAGCTTGGACAGCCTGGAGACCAAGATGCGAGCCTGTCTCTCATATACCGGAACATACTGCTTGATCATGCCGTAGCCAAATGCCGGCGTAATCATCTTTCTGCGATGTATCCATTTATCCACGTCGCTGGTGAAGATGCCCTCGCACAACCAGTTCCGGAAAATGAGATAATCCGATGTCTTCTGCAGCAATTGTTGGGCACTACACAGCGCCTGAATATCCTTCGGATTGCAATCCAACACATAGAGCTTGGTGCCCAGCCAAATCTTTGCACGATGTTCCTCCAGATGGCAATTGATCAGATCAGAGGCCCGCTTAAATGGCCTGGGACCCACAATCTTTGCCAATATGTGCAAATGCCCAAGGATGGGCAGAAAAGGTGGCTCTGGCCATTTGCTGGTCAATCGATTGATTCGCGCCTGATACTGATACACACAAGACAGATACGTGATCAATGCGATCAACAGAAACCAGATTAATATTAAAAGCACCATAACTCTTTGAGTTCTTACACTCAACTGGTCGAAATTAACGCAGCATTTGCAAATTTAAACACAATCTTAGATGCACAAGTTCTTCACTAATTGCCATAAGAGGAGCAAAAAGTATATTATCGTATGTATATAAAAAAGTCTCTGTAATTGTGTAGCTTGTAACACTAATGAACTGCAAGGCGTTTGAATATATATTCAAAGTGCTCGATTAGTCAACATCCCGAACAGTCCGAAAGAGAAGTGAGTCTTTTTGCTAGCCCGCAAGCGTTTAAGTACCCAGTCTGGATTTCTTGACGATCTTTCGTTTTAGTTCTCCGAAAGCGAAATGATCATATGTAAACAAATACTATATACGTATTTGGAATGCTTAGGCATTTGTTATGGTCACATGTGGGATGCCCTACAAGTTAGGTAATATTTACGAATTAGTAGACTAAGAATATTTTTAATCAACTTTGGCGTGGGAGGGCTTTACATAATTTATTAGTATTCTTCTGTCTGGTAGAAATTGTAATAAATTGGTTTACATTTGAAGATGCAATATTTGAAAACAAAATTCATTCATAGCATAAATTATAATGGTGACATCAGGAGTGATATCCACATTGGAAGTGTATTTTCATTGTGAATAGACAACAAAGTGCTTAGACAGAATTCCACACGGCGAATAAATATAATATGTATATATATTATTCGTACAAAAAGTTCAATATTGTTATGGCGAAATTATCTATTTGATGGTTTGTCGCGCGCTTTGAATACAAATGAATTGCCCGAAGTGAGTGAGATTGACAAACAGATCACTTAATTTACAAAAAAAAAAAAAAAAAAACTAAAAATTCGCCGTATTCGAAACCACCCAGAAGCCGTTAAAAACGCAGTAATTTATTATTGTATACAACCGATTTGAGATACACTTGATCAACTAAAACAAGTTTCTCAATTATTCCAAACAAACTTCATTTAAATTCAATTTTTGGCGAATGTGTCCACAGTATTTGATGTCATCTAATTGTTTTCTGTTTGTATACCGATCAAATAAACATTGCCAATTGTTGTTAATTTTGGCAAATAATGAATAATGTTGCAAATGCATTTGTTTTTATACCCTCTTCTTATACACTATAGAAATGCTTAAATGTTTTGGGTTACATTGTTTGAAAGGATAATAAATGCGGCTTCATCAAATACCATAAATACTTTTATACTTTTATGATATAAATTGATATTCCACGTAAGATTTCCAATGAGTAAGAGTGTCTTTGAGTCGATGGTTTCTTTGTAGAATATATTTGTTTTTCTGCCCATATATGTACAGAACAGTTTATTTTTCGAATTATGACATTTATAAAATTTGATACCGGTTCTAATACCGCTTATATAGTAATACTTCATTTGGCAAATTCCGGAATTTCCATTTTGAGCATTCGAAATTGATGTTAAAATTTTTCAAGGTTGAATGTACTTTCCCAATGGTTTGATTGGTGCTAAACAAATGCTTTACACGCCCACTCATGCATATTTTCTTCCAGTGCTAAAAACAACAGCCCTCGAAGATACGGGAATTTACTTTTGAATTTGACCAACCCGCCGAATATATTTGAATATATTTGTTTCTCTGCTGCGCAATCCTCAACGAAAACCGCTTACAGCTTGGACAATAAGTGTCGCTTTTGTTGGTTTTATAAGCTTTTTGTGGCATACAATTTTAGATTTTTTATGTTATCGTTTAAGTTATTATTATTATTGGGAAAGTTGCACCGCGACCTGTTGGACCTACTGTGCCCCCTTCTGAGCCTATAGCTCTTCCATCAGCCCCAGATCCCGTACGAATGCTAGGATCGTTGTTGGGTTTAGGTCTTCTATGTGTCTAAAATTCAAGACATGCAACCCTAGGATGCTACATCTTCTTCTAGCTAGGGCGACACATTCTGCTAGTATATAATTTTTCAAACATATTTCATACCGTTCTTATACTCTGTTACTGAACGTGGAAGAGTATAGTGAATTTAAAGATAAATTTAAGAAATATACAAAAATCTCACACAATTTGTAAGCTGGATTTAATTTGGAAGCCACCCACTCCGCCTCTAAAAATAGGAAATTCGTATATTATCCACAGCTGTTGAGCTAGGATCATACAACTAGAGTAGTGCAACTCCTTCGCCGAAACTAATGAAATTTTATTGCTCAAATAATTTTGGATTTAAGTTATCAAACTGAGGATACACATATTATCTTTCAAAGTTTTAAATCAACAAACTGTCATTAGAGTATTCGCCAGTCTGTTTTTCACACTTGTTTAAATTGTTAAGTGTGCTTAAGCTTATATAAAATTATGGTAAACAAATTAAACTGCATAGCTATAGTAAAATGCAGTTTTGAATAAACTTGATTTGTTTGTTGCCTTAAGTACATAATTTCATACATTCATTTATTTATATTTTTTTCTCGTTGTTTTACTGCCGTCAGGAATGTGTGCATATTATAGTCTTTATCTAGGTTAATAGGGTTTAAGCTAACCTAGGTGACTTTAAAAACGTTAATTATTAAATAGTTTGTTGAATTTTCACTGAATAAATCGTTTGGTCAGATTTTCAATTTATTAAGAAGATAACATTTTATTTTGTCATAATTATTTTAATTGAACTCATACTAGTTAATGCCATTTGTTTGCACTTTTCATTAAAACGAAAAAACTTTGAAACAAAAAAAAAAAAAAAAAAAGAATTGCAGTGCTCTTCATTCACAATGCAAAAGTGCAGGCCGTCTGCATTTTATTTTATTGAATTGAAACAAGTGGCTGTCGAATGTTGACTGAGAGGAAATGTATGTAGTATTAATGACCGGCAAATAATAATTTCAGCATACAAGCAGAAGCAGAACTGTAATAAATGATACGATGATATTATACTATTCATACAAGCGCATTAATTACAATTATTCATATTTATTTGTGCTCTGTAACTTTTGTGTTAATTAGTGTAAATACATAGTCCTGCATGCCAATTTTGTTTCACTCTGCTCTTGTTGCGGCTTCATTGATATGCAAATGTTGAAAAGTCCAAATGAATTGGATGACAGTTGCTCAAAATGGTAATTAACATCAAGGAGCATCAGCACAGCCCAGCATCAATGATCTGCTCAGCTGCAGACTTACATTGAATACATTTCGTATTGAATGATGCCTCTATTTTAGGGCTTTAACTCGATAATTTGGTTATACGCAACTCAAACTGACTAATCGCAAAGACGACTGAGGTCCAACAAATGTTTGGCATAAATTCCATTATCTAATGGATGACAATAAACAGCGTACACAAATAACCAACACACACTCACACACATAATATCAGATGTAGATACAGATATGCACATGACAGGACCTGAGACCAAGGCACATTGTCTCACATTCAAAATTAAAAGTGATGCGAGAGAATGACAAGGCGATAGACAGAGATGCACACATAGAGGGGGAGAGAGAGGGAGCGAGCAAGGTAGAAAACCGGTGTAAACTAATTTGAATTTATGCAAAATTGTCGACCTGCCTATAACAATGCCCAATATATGTACCTATCTTTGGGCATATCAGCTTGGTTATCACACTCGTTGAATGAAAATAAAATTACATTTAGTGCTCATCATGCATTTCCAATTAATTAAAAGAATTTGTATTGTCGATTATTAAATTTTCCAAATGTGAATTAATGTATTTTAATTTGAATTTTCAGTTGATTTTTAAAATTTGTGTGAAAAATGATTACATTTCCGAAAACTTAAATTATGTATTTAAAATATGTTTTTGCTGATTTTTTTCTTTTCTATAAAGGCATTCCGATTCATGGGGATTCACAGCGTCGTTCAGTCACTTTTTACTTTACTTTTGTCATTTCTAGAATTGATAAATTAATATGTCTTAAATATTCAAAAACTTCATTTATATATTTTATACATGTTTTTCATACACTCCAATATATTGAGAATCCCGGTTTTGATTTTTAATTTAAGTTTTTATATGTCAAAATTCCCCATCATTTAATTTTTTTTTCTCAATTTTCCTTCATTTTTGTTTTTATATTTCCGAATTTTCTATTTGCTTCGCTCTGAGTTTTCCATTCAAAGCAAATGTATTTATCTTTCGGTGTTTGACAGTTGGCATTGCTTTCTTGTTATTATTGTTGTCTGTGAGCATGTATACCTCCGTAATTAAACTGCACATTATCAGGAGAGACACACACAGATACTTATACATACATACGTATAACAAGCACAGACACAGTCACATTCATTGTATAATTATGCAAGCATTTCTATCTGTGTATTCTGACCCCGCCCAGCTGTCACTTTGAGCTTTGCCCATATGCGTCAAATTAAATTTGGCTACATTTAATTATTGTTTATGCAAGACTTGTGGGGTGCTTGTGCCCAAGATTTTACATTATAATAGCGATAATTTGCCAAATGCGTCCGTTAAAAAAGACAGATATAAACTTGAATAAATGACGGTAATTCAAAAAAACAGAAACACGAAATTTGTCAAAACAAAAATATATTTTATTCTCCAACTATTTTAAAAATTAAAAAAAGTTTAATGTTAAAAAGGGGTTTTTATGTTTGTTTTTTAAATATTAAAAAAACGAATATTATTAAAGATTATTTCAACATTTTCATGAGTTTAAGTAGAATGCTTGCAGTTTTTTTTTTTTAGGTATTCCTTATTGCTTTATTTAGAATTCCAAACAGAGCAATTAGAACTGCAAGAGAGACGACCACAAGGTTGGCATCTAATCGCGTCTTTTGTCAACATTAATCGCATAAAATTTAATTTCACAATTAAATGCAAAGACGCGATGCGTTTAGCATAAATTAACAGCATGTAAGTAGGCGCCCCAGGGTCTTCAGCAACTAAAGGGTTTGGGGCGTGGGGATTGGGTCGTTGTTCGTTTAGGTGTTGGTGAAGCCAAAATAAGCCGGCAGGCAGCGCTTCCGTTTCCTGCTTACTTCGCATACAGGTGTGGGTAGCAATTTTGCGTTTGTGTATTTATTGCAGAATGTAATTTAATTGACATCATCGTGTAAGGCATTTAAATTAGGGTCTTAAAGGTCTTAAGGTCTGTCGTGTGTTCACCTTATTAAATTCGCAAAGCTATTTAGAAAAACAGCTTAAAGTACGCTATCCAAAAAAGTGGGTAGAAAAAAGCTGTTCACATTTATCAACGCATATGTAGCAACAGATGAAAATGATTGGAATTAATTTCGGGCTTGTCTGAAACCAGACACAACACTTGTATTGTACTTGTGTTTTACCCTCTCACATCCGACAATTGATTTGAAAAATTACTCAAGACGTGAGTGCAATAAATTGAGTATTTATTAAATTATATGTCTTATAATAACTCAATTTATGTACAAAATATATTTATATATGTCAAAGTTCGCACAGTTTAATTTACCAAATTAAAAATGTTGATAGAGTTTCCTAGCAACCTTCCTCTGAAGTTTGGTAATTGTAGCTCTTAAATTACGGGATATATGAGCTTTAGGGAATTTTTCGGGTAGGTGTGGGCGTGGCCGTAAAAATTATAGAGAAGGTTATTAGTAATCTTCCTTCGAAGTTTGGTAATTCCAGCTCTTAAATTGCGGGAGATATAGGCTTTTATCGTTTTTGGGAGCGGGAATGGGCGTGGCCATAATAATGTTTTATCGCTTCTTAAAGGCTACCAGTAATATACCTTCCAAATTTTTCAAAAACTACCGAAGATATAGCCATTGAATCCATTTGAAGAACATCACCAACCAACTACCAACCAAATTTTGTTACTGTAGCCTGACAATTGTGGGAGATAAGTGGCCTTATCGATCAATTATCGATTTTATCGATTTCCAAGCCACCTAGTGGACGTAGCACTCCAATTTTGACACAGACCTCTATATGTTTCAAGTTTCAAGTCTCTATTTCTAAGGGTGTTGAAAAAAAATGCAGACGTTACATTCATACGGACGGACAGACAGCATGACGGAAATTGCATAAATCAAAATGATAGCTTCGATATCAGAGTATAAAAACGCAAGCATATAATTTAAATTAAATGTAAAAAAATAAATATAATAATACTTAAAATATTTGAAAGAGTACATGATATTATATTATTTGGTTATGCCAAAATATTTTAAATCTAAGCAAAAAATTCAAACTTTTATATTTTGATAAATAAAATAAAAAGTAATATATATAAGAATAATTAAATAAATTAAATAATTATTATTAAGTTTTTGGCGAATGAAATTTCAAATCAATAGGAACAGTACACAAGCGTATAAAATAAATGATAATATAATTTTGATTACCCCTAATTGCTATTGATTTTGGCTGATGAGTTTTGCATTTAGCCATATCTAAACTATGTGATAATAACAGCTTTGGGCCAAAAATGCTAAAACTACCGGTTAAGTAATCACAAGACATGCCACGATTCTCAATTAGCTTAATACACACCGGAGGTTCGTGCTTTTTAAAGTAAAAATAATAATTTTAAACGATACTTTTTAAACTCACGCATCGCTGCACAGACAGCAATGAAGTCTTTTTTTATCTTTCTTCATTTTAGCGTCGACGACATGACGTTAACCTTCGACGCAAAAATTGTTATTTTGTTTTTGTTTTGTTTTTACTTTTTTTGAGCTGGCAGCACAACAAGCTTAAAGGTGTCTCTCTGTTCAGATTCTTTTTTTTTTTAGTTAACTGAGTTTGGTCAGGGCATAGCTGTGTTATGGGAGTGCGGGTTTGAATTGAAGGACGTCGGCGGCAGGCAAATGAACTGCTGGAAATCTGTTGCAGTTTCCAGTTTGCATTTATATAACTGCCCAGTTACCCACACTCATAAAAAACATTGGCCTACATTTTAGTAAATCGCCATACTTTTGTTGCCAATAGTGATTCGCCCTATTTTTCAAAAAGTAATTTCAAAATTTTATGGTTGGGGCTTTTAAATAATCAGGGTCTCCATTTCGAAATTTCAGGGTGGATTTTTTTAAATTAAGAAAAAAAATGTCTAATTCCAATTTGTGGTTTTCTATATGAGTATACATTGAAGGATTAATTATATTATTTTTATCATTTGTATTTTATATAGTTTATAAATTAATATAATTTAGCTTGTGTAAGGCAGATGACGACTGAACTCCACTATAAAAGCGGAGCCAGCAAATTTCATTAGTTGTTTCTGAATTTTAGAAAGAATTTTTTCTAATAATAGAAATAAATTTAAAAAAAGTTATTTTTTGGATGGTCGATTTAGGGCAAGCCTGTCTAAATTGTAGAATTTGTTTTCCTAATATTTAGAGACTTTCTAAAAACAGGAAAAGCTTTATTTTTTATGGTGATTTTTTGTCTGAGTGTGTCGTTAGTTATCTATTTATTCGTTTGATGCAATTGAAGTTTAAAATGCGGGCCAATTCAGTTGCGAAGTGCAATTTGCCATTCGCCATTGCAGTTTGCCACTCACAATTTGACTGCAATTTGTTAACTTTGTCGCTGTTTTTTGTTGTTATTACCTTTAATTGAACTTTTTCGGCTGCGCAGAGAGACAAGTCACGTTCCGTTGCATTGAAAGGCGTTTATATCGTCTGTCCGCTTGTCCGCTCCTTCACTTGGATTCTTGTTCTGCACATGTTTTGCAATTGCCGTCACTTAACCACTTCGTCTGTCTGTCGGACAGGGTCAGACTGGTTTTTTTTGTAATCGCTCAGGTAATGAACGAGTTCAAGAATAAATCTTTGAGCGGCTGTCGCTCAATAAATTTTTACCTGTTGATAGGCGCTCAATTTCCAGCTGCCCAAAGACCCAAAAAGACGCAAGAAAAAGATTTGTGTGCCTACGTGACAAAATGCATGCATGCATCACGCTTTCTTTCAATATCCTTCAGCTTACATACATATTTTTATTTTTAATATAATTTAATAAATTTTTTACTTTTGCGTTTTTTGATTTTGTGTCGACCGACTTTAGTTGTCATTACATAATTAAATAAATAAACAAATAAATTAGAAACAAAAAAAATCAATACATTAATAAATAAGTAAATAAATAAATAAATGTGAATATAAGTACAATTAATTGATTAATTAATGTAAACGAATAGCTTATACTAGTTTATAGCTAATTCTTAATTATTTTCAGTCTTAAAATAAGTGCAATAAATACGTTGTAAGTTAATTATTATTAATGCATCCAAACTCATCAATCAGTCTCCATAAATTCGTTGGCATTGCCCCACTGTGCAGTTGGACTTGTGGCCCAGCCTGCATTTTGCCAATATCAACGCAGTGGCAAACTAAATAAGGTAAATAAATAAACAAATAAATTAATAAAAAATAAATAAATAAAGCAATACATAAATAAATAAGCAAATAAATAAGTAAGTAAATAAATAAATAAATGCAAAAATAAAAGAAGATAATTAATTAATAAATGAAAATGAATAGCTTTAACTAGTTTTTAGCTAATTCTTAATCATTTTCAGTCTTAAAATAAGTGCAATTAATACGTTGTAAGTTAATTATTATTAATGCATCCCAGCTCATCTATCAGTCTATATAAATTCGTTGACATAACCCCACTGTACAGATGGACTTGTGGCCCAGCCTGCACTTTGGCGCTGAGCTGATATGCAGCGGCCATTCGCCTGGAAAAGGTAATCGAACTCGAAAACACAAATTTAGTTTCCGTCCCATATACACACATACACAGACACACATACGCAATCTCATATGAAACGTACACACACGAATTATATGCATAAAATGTAAGCACAATTCCAAAATTAAACGCCGTGTTATTTTGGTTTGTTTTGATGAACAGCTGCTAATTAACCCAACACTGAGCGCTAAAAGTAAGCAACAGTCGTTAACAACAGGTAAGTAATCTCTCTCTCTAGTCTCGCTCTCGCTCTCACTCTCTTGATCGCTTGAGCGCTCTCTCTCCTAACTGTCAGCTGTTGTTTGGTTTGCTTGTCTGAGCCGAAGCTGAGCTTGGCAGAGTTGCTGTTGTTTCAGTTCACTTGAAATTCGCCGCCAAGTTGGACGCGTCGATCGATCGCTTGCTCTATTTGGAAAGACTCGTCGCGTGTATGCTGCGGATTTACAGTTACATTTTTACTACTAACTTGCTGTGTGCGCTTGAATGCCAAATTTAATTGGCACCGTTGCCACAGCAAACGTAAACAACTAGCGTTTAATTTGAAAAATAAAAAACAAGAAAAAAACGCAAATCTTCACTTTCGTTTTTCCAACTTTCATTTTTATTTGTGCTTGCCGCGCGGGTAACCATTGTAAAAAGTGTCAATACTGTGCTGTAAAACGGTGCTAAAAATCGACAGTTACAAGAAAAAAATTCAAAGAGACAAAGAAGAAGAGCAAAAATTACAATATGGCCATCATGGACACTGCTTGGCGTTGCCGTCTAATGATCTTCGGAGTGTTCTCGGTGCTGCTCGTCGGCGATCTCTTCGGCTATGGCGGCTATAGTGTGAGGGGCGTCAAATCTGATCACCACGATGAGGTGGGTGGTGTGCGGGTGCGGGCCGGGGCTGGTCCACCAACTGGACCAGCAGCAGCCGCTGGCAAGTTTCAGCAGAAGAATGCCGAAATCGACTTGGGCGAAGGTGAGTTTCAATTCCACTCATTCTAATTTGCGTTGCATCTCGAATTTTGTATGCGAGTCGATTTTTTTTCTTCAAAATGTAGGTTTTAAATTTACACTTTTTATATATACAGTTGAGGAAAAATTAATAGCACCACTATGACATTTTCTCTTACGAATGAAAAAGCAATGCATTAGTTTTTGCAATTTTTTAAAATGTGGTTTTGTATATCTAATTTGTTTTTGGTTTTGTTTTCTTCGTTACTTTTCATCTTCATTTTTCTCAACATTTAATTATGTAATTTTAATTAAATTTAAATAAGTTGAAAACAGCGAATAAATTTTTTCTTTCTCAGTATTTGTCATAAGTTCCTCAAGTTCCTTAAAATCACGAGCTTAGAAAATTAAAAATTTCAAAACATTTCTTGTGAGAGTGGTGCTATTATAATTTTTTCGACTGTATATATTTTTGGGTTTTTTCTTTTTTTTTGCTAAATTTTACACACTTTGCGCATCGCATTGCAAAATAGCTGTCATTTTGTTGGGGTTTGCTTCATAAATTCAGCTCTGTTGTTGATTTTGCTTTATTTTGATATTTATATAAGTGGCGCTTTGTTTGGTCGTATCAAGGTCAGTTTCGATTTCGATTTCGATTCACAAATGGAGCTTTCGTGATCGGTCGATAAAAAATGCTCTGTAAAATGCTGACAGCACGTGTAAGAAATTAAAAAAAATTGCTGTACCGGTTATCCGGAATTGACTTATTTCGAGTGCTCTTATTAATATGGCTTTCGGGCAACTAGTTAAAAATTGTTTTCACAATGTTTCCATTTCGTCATACGAATTAAATGAGCCAAATGTCGAATTTTTGGCATTTAACTTTGCAAAAGTCGTAAAGTAGCTAGTTGAATGTCTTTTCTTATGGCATTATATGATATCATAGCTGAGACACGTTCTTATGTATTTTTTTCTTCAAAAATGTAGCTCTAAACCTTTTGTTTCCCAACTTTTTTCACAAAATTTTGTTGCGTTTCTTTATGAGGCTACCAAATAAAAAAATACAAAAAATTATTCAACATTTTGGCGGACAAAAAAGCGTGCTCAAAAAATATTTGTAGCTATCGTATAATAAAAGAGCTGAAAGCATATTTGTATCCACTTTCCAATATGCATATTTAATGGTCTCTCATATGGGAAAGTGATATAAGAGCCGTAAATTTTATTTGCCTCTTTTTTTTTTGTATTCCGATTCGTGTGTTTGATTATGCAATGCATGCCAATACAGCAATCAGAGGCAACCACAATGACAAATAAAAATAAAAAAACCTAATGAAATTCATCGAAAGATTATGTGCAGATCAATATTTTTTTTTGTTTGCAATCGATTATCCCGAAGAATATGTAAACTTTTGACCTGATTTTACAGACAGAATCAAAGAGAATCTACGCAACGGCAAAGGTTGAATTAGCTGCCAAGAGTACACAATTGATAATATGGGAATTGATAATTTTATGCTTTTGTGGCAAAGTCGCAATAAATGCACATAAAAACGGCTTGAAATAGTATTTAACTTAAAGTTGAAACTAAAAGGGCTAACTGGAATTTAACCCAGGTCATTAACATCTACTCATTTCTGGTCGGGTCTCGCTCGATTTTGCATTTGGTTTCTATCTTTGTTGCTTGCCTAGGTGAAAGTGGAAATATGACAGGCAAATAAATTTCACGTAATAAGATTGGCAACAACGACAAGTTTTTCACTTGTGGGAATCAGTTGCTCTCTGACTTTCCCAACGAATTAACGAGTATTTTCCGATCTTGGGCAAAATTCCGATTGTCTATTCAAAAAACTGCAGCGTACTGCTGATCATCTGAAGTTATCCGGAAAAGGAAAAAGTGGGAAAACTTGATTTGATTTTGAGTTATTTATTGAATCGATTTGAACGCACGCAATTCTGATATATTCTTCACGTATATGCCGGCTGAAACTGGTTCCCAAATGTAAAATCATTCAAGCGCCGGTTTATAACTAATTCATTTGAAACGAGTTTAACGGAAATCGAGAGTGCCCTCGTTATAGTTATGCGCTCTTGCATCATATCGATTGTGCCACCCATCTAAATGCCTTGTAAATACACTCAGAAAAAAATGGCCCTAAAATGTAGGTAATTGCCTTAAAAAATTTGAAAGTTTTTCAGTTTCTTAGAAATAATTTCTAAATATTAAGAAAATAAACATCAAAAATTTAGAAATGCTTGCTCTAAATCGATAATCTAATCTGATCTAATATGTGCGATTATTCCTATTTTTTATTTTTTTTACAAATATTTTCTATTATTAATAAAAATATTTCTAAAAAGCAGAAATGCAAATCCAAATTTTTGGAAAACATCCTTTCTAAAGTTTAGAAACAAGTAATGAAATTTACGGGCTCGGATTTTATTTGCTGTTAGAATTTGGCTATCGTAACAAAAAGTTAAAATAATAATTCTTCATTGGTGATTAACCCTTTTCGCCAAAAGTATTTTATTGTAGTTAGTCTTGGTATTTCCTTTACAGGTTGCATTTACTAATGAGGCATCGGTGCAACTTTCAAGTTGCCAGGAATGCATTAACAGTTATTGGCATTAACTGCACGCGTCTTGGCCAAGATTAATGCAGTGCGTGATAAACATGCAGAGCTTGAATTAGATTTTGAATGCATTACTTTGAGGGCTAATCAAGCCATTGAGAGTACGTGCATTTTAGCATAAAGTGTGTCAAAGTACGCTTAATTGATTTCTGATAAACACATCCAGTCAACAAATCTTAATTATGTAATATTTTTCGATTTTATATGATTTTATTGTTATTTTCGCAATATTTCAGATTTAGTTTCAAGTCATTAGCTCGCGACAAAACTAAACTCGAATTAGGTATGCATATGGTCATAAATTAAAAACACCACATCAATTAATAATCCTCCCGATTATTTTGGTTGGTTTTTTGTTTACAGGTTAGACATTTGTTTTTGATTCTGGGATTTGACCAATTTTGAATGTTTTCCGCGTACAAAGTTCAGTTCAGGTGTTGGATGCCTGACGACGTCAGTTGGTCTGTGTGATTCCTCTGATTTATTGTTAATTGCCAATAACTGCCAGCTGGTTAAGACATCTATTTTTGTTTTTAATATTTATTCAGCACCATAATTAATTAAACTAAGCAGCGACTAAATGACTAAGCGAATATTTGTGTAGAATATTTTTAATTTAGAAAACAACAAAAATCGAAAGTTCAACGCACGGTGTGGCCTTGCTAGGGGCGAACAGTAATCAGTGTGACCAAAGCAACGTTAAGCAAAAACAAAAGTTGCACACAATCCGCAACCAAACTCCAGGCAAATATTTGACTTTGCCAGCCTTTGTCATCGCAAATAAAACAAACACATAAAATATAAAAATATTTACGTGGTTTGTCAACTTTGAATGAGGACTGAATATATGCAAAATATATTCTCAATATATGTATGAATTTATTTTACGCATATAAATGATTTGCATCTGCATTTTAAAGTTGTACTCATCATATTTAAATATTTTGTTTTGGTTATTTTTCATGTGTTTTTTTTATTGATTATATTTATAGCATACTAGAAATTCTTATTTAAAAGCAAATTAATTTCGATTATGAAGGCAAAATTAATATTCACTGGGAAGCTTGGCATTTTGAAGTAATTAAGAGGAGTATTTTTCTGATTAGGTTAGAGGAGGCAGCTGAATATTAAATAAAGTCAATATATTTACACTGTTTGTTAGGTGAAGTGTAGGTAATATGTGTATTACATTTTCGGTAAAGCAAAACTTGATTTTCTTCTTGCTACATTTTGGCATTGTAGCCTTGAGTTTTTTTGATTTTGTTTTTGTCGCACTTAGAAAGCAATAATAAAATAAATTAGGCGGTATAAAAACACTCAATGCTAAAATTCGACTGCCAAATTGGAATGTACTGCAAAATGAGTTAATTACAATGATTGTTTTTAACATTTACCTACAATTTTTTGCGCAATTTTTTAGAGCACGACTTTGATGAGTTCTCAGCGGCAGCTGCTCTGAAGCCGGCGCCTGGTGGTGTTTTGACGGGAGCCAACCTGAAGACGAAGTCACAGCTGACGGATACGATCAAGGAATCGTGTCTGCCCAAAATGCTATGCGAACTGGCCGCCAAGCCAGACTATCAGCTGAGCGAAAAGGAGAGGGAGCTGCTCAGATTGATAAGGTATGTAAGCAAGTCGTGACTTTCCCCAAAACGAGCAGAAAGATGAAAGATCAGAGTTTATAAACTCAGTGTACACTTTTGACGTCAATTCAGAAGATAAATTTCTAAAATTGTTTTGCCTCGGTTGTGGCTACGTTTTCGATTTCTAAATTTCACGGTGGATTTTTTTTAAATGTACAAAAAATCTGTTTAATTTTCAGTTTATTGGTTACTTATGTTATTATTAAATATTCGTATTTCTAGACGTCAAATGTGAACAAACATTTTACATAGTTTACAAATTCATATTCAATAATAATAGTTTAATGTGAAAAAACTCGGCTTCTTAGGCAGACGACTGCTAAAGTCTAATACAAAAACCTAGCCAGTAAATTAAAATAATTTTTGCTCAATTTTAGAGTGAATTTTTTACAAAAATTAGATTTGCATATCTTTTTAGAAATATTTTTCTTAATTTTACAAAATATTTCAAAAAATTTCAAAAATGAATAAACTATCTATTTTGAAGGGCGATTTTTATTTTGGGGCGACTTACTAAAGTTTATCGCGATTTTTTTCTGAGTGTAGCGTTGCTTAACTTTTGACTTGACAGTTGGCACACGACCCCTTTTAACTGACGTCCACAATTACTAAAAACATTTTATTTGCGTTTGTTACTTGTTGCTTGTTTGTTGATCTATGCTGCCTGCTGGGGATGTTCATTGAACTTGTTGCACGTGTGTTGAGCTGCGAGAGCTTAGCAAGAGCTTTGAGGCTGAACAAAATCGAATGCAAACAATGCCAGCCAGCATCAAGTTGTGCAATATAGGTGTCTATATCAAAACGGGTCTGCTCGTAATTCGAAATTGGCCTCCAGTGAAATATAACCTACCTCACTCACATAACACAGACGCGCTGAGCAAACTCACATATTTTGTAACCTCGCACTTGAGTCGAAGGTGAGCGCAGCGACGTAAGAAACGGTTTGACTGACTTGACTACACTGAGTCGTTGTAGTAGTAACATATCCAATTCTATTCAGATTTATATCTACAAGGTGTTTCAGAAAAGTGAATTTCAAAAACCCTGAAAGATGTTGTCTTTATTATGCTAACTTCTGTCTTATTTATGTGATTATTTTTTTTTTGTGGTTTCTTGCAGATCGCCCACGATGCCCTGGATGATGAATATGCCGCCCAGCAAATGGTATTTTGCTGCTCATATGGGCGAGCTAATGCGACACACTGGCGACAATCTGAGCGGACCCATGGGCTGTGCCAATCTGTGGCCGAGTTGTCCCATTAGCTCCAAGAAGCTAATGAAGCTCAGCTACAAGGTTCGCGTTTAGACGTGTGACTGCAAATGTGATCATATATATATACAGTAATTTAAGTATTAGTTATATTTAACCACACACACTGGGCCCTATGCTGAACAGACTTAACTATTGTACTATATATGTTTTCCACTGGCCTTCAGTTTTCTTTTGCATAATGGAGCAGCGTGTGGCAGCATGACTGATGTGACAATTTGCAACTTGAATCTATTAGCTGTAAGTCCTAAGTAGTCATTTAAGTGTGGCTAGTCTATCTCTGAATAATATGTTAGCATAGCATTATGCCTAAGGTTAGTTCGACTCGCGTCTAATTGTAAATAAATGCATATCGTTATTTTTAGCTTAAATCCATTTTGTTTTTGTGTTTTCCATTGTGTTTTTACTAATGATCGTTTTAAATAACGCTGTGTCATCGTTGGGCATTAAAATGGAAGGCTTTGGAAATTGTTTTCTTAAGTGCTTTTAAGTGCTAGGAAATGTCGAATTGTAATTCGTGTGACGAATTTTCATATCTCTGATTAAAATCAAGTTTGTAATGTTAACAAATCTGAAAATCACGGTTTTTAAAGAGTGAGTTAACTTTTAACTTTGATTTCAATCATGCCTTCCATATAATGATTGGTTTTTTTTTATATTTTTGTTGCAGCACTGCCTTAATAATAGTATTTAAAACTGACTTCCTCATCAAAATTATAATACTTCATTTTATTTCACATGATTTGTGCTTTGAATCTCCTTATAATTGTAAGTTTAATGGATGGAAAATTTGTAAGAGAAGTTTTGATTGGTTAGTTTATTTATTATTTACGCTTTGATAATACACCTGGTTAACATCTATTGAATTCGTTTGTACAATTATACAATAAATAATGACAATATAAATACAGAGGGGCAGTTAAAAAGTCGGAAAACATTCTTGTCAAATATGGCTGTTATTTAACTCTCCCATTTTTTACTACTTGACATAAAATGATTGTTGACATGTTAACAATTCTTCATGAGATTTTATTTTGATATACATACAAATTATAATACACTTTGAATTTCAGCTTATTAATTTTAATTGAAATTTGCAACGTGTGAAATATCAAATAAACGTTGGGTTCAATTAGATTTTTCGATTATTTCAATAGCAAGTTGACTCGATGGCAATAAGAGTTCATGGCATTTTTGAATAATGGCATTTGAATATATTGAATTTGATAAAAAAAAATGTTCACTGATATATTTTGATGATATCACACCACCAGAACGATGAAATGTGTTTTTATTATTTATATTTATCTGCTAAGCAAACCAAACCAAACTTGTTATGCATGAATTTTATGGTTTAATATTGAAAATGCCTGGCGACTAATAATTTCCGAGGTATATGTTAGAACTGTAGCATTTGTGAACCCATATTTGACTGCAGAAAAAGGTACAATTCAAAAATGAGCAAAACAAATAAATAATGATAACAAGTTATTCATTTTAATAGTTTGTAACTAATTTGCGGTGTTTAGTTGGTTGACATAGATGTGAGTAACACTCTACGAAAAGCAATTACATTTGTTTATTTTTGTTACACACAAACCATTTGAGAACAACACCAAAAAGCTTTAAAATCAATATTTAACAGATATTGGTCTTTGTTTTGCATTTTACACATTCATCAGTGTTAATTTCTGTTTGTTTCATTTTCTCAAAGCAAACATATTGCGTATTGTTGAGTAAATAGATTTTGTTTTATTTATTTTTATTTTATAAAATTCGCGAAACGACGTTAGTTATCGATAACACTTAATATGACTTATGAGAACTTTGAATTTTTCACATTTTTTTTCTTATGCATTATTCGGGATTATTATTAGCTTATTAATATATTATATCATAAATATTATAATTCTATTTTATTATAATATATTAAAATAAATTTATTTATTTATTAATTATGTTCAGTAATTTTAATGGAAACACTTTAATTTAAATGTATGTTGGGATTGTATTCATCAGTTGAAGTGTGATATCAAAGTGAATCTCTACTTTTTGCAGATATGTAAATACTTTTTTCCAGTGCATACTTTTTGGCGCCATGCCAAAAAAAAACGACCCACAAAAAGCGATGTCTATTAATATGCAAATCATTCGCTGGAATGCTCGCTGGCATTGCACACTTCCAATGCAAATGTACTAAAAAGCCAAAGCAATAATTGCTTATGATGTTTGCCTCATTGGACATGCCAAAGCCGTCAATACGACCACACACCAAATCAGAAGAAGTTGAGCGAAATTGCTGGGTTGTGTTAAACATATTTAATTGCAAATTAGGTTGTTGATCAACAGGCCAATATAGCTAGAAAGTAAACAACTCGTGTTGAGGAACAATTCTAATGGCCAAGTCATAAATAAGTCAGCGACACGCGCTCGTTTTTCATTTTCTGTTTGTGTCTTGATTTTATTGTCGAATACTCTTTTCTGCTCTTTAGTGCGTAAATATGGTATAATAATTAACTCACTGGTTGGAAGCATTGGACATATTGATGCTCGTATATATAATATAATAATTATCATGACTCCTCGAAATCGGTGCATTTAGCAGTGTTTCGATGGCTGTTGCAAAAGCCCAAATGAAAATGGGTCAGAAACAAAAGCGAAAACGAATACAATTATGAAATAACAGTTTTTGCCTTCGTTGGATGGCTTAACAAAAACAATAAAAGTAAACAATTTGTAATATCAATGGAATTGGGTCAGTTTGCCAGTAGTTGTTACGCTCGTTGCGTGCCAAAAGTGGACCCCGGCGCACTTTCATTGTTTTTTACCCGGTGGTCCGATTTTGGGATAGACCAGCACTTTAAAAATTTGGCCTGACGTTTGACAAGTTGTTTGTTGTTGTTTCGTTGTCTGTTGTCTGTTGTTCGCTGTTCACGGTTTGTTGTGCAATGGCAGACAAGTGCAGCTTTTGGGCAGAGCGTACTCGCAAAATCATTTTCAACAGCAGCAAATGCCGGCACTCAAACTTCTATCAATTTGTCAGGTTGCCTAACATTTCCGCATTGCATTTGCCAAAAAAAACGACAAAAAAAACAAATGCATTAAAAAACAACAAACAAAAGAAAGGCGAGCGCTCTCTAACCAAACATCACAGTTCCCCTCCAAATCCGGGTCTGCGAGCGTGCAACCAAAACGGCAACAAGTGCCACGCAACTGGAAAAACATGAAAATTGTACGGGCAGTAGTCTAGTAGAAAATGCAAAAAGAATGCTGGTCGAATTTGAAATACACTTTCAGCAGACAAAATGCCACTTTTAATGCTAAATCGATGCTTCCCCAAATGGGTATGGTTAAGAAAACTTTAACTCACTGGTTGGCAGCATTGAACATATTGATGCAGTTTCTAGAAGAATACCTTAAAGACCCAGACCAACTCACTACAGGTGACTGTGACTGTTTCTAGAAAACCACACACTTAATATCATCCCCGAAGCTATTCTTTGATTTATGTTTATATTGTAAATGACCACTATTAACTTAAATTGTGATTATTCAAAAAAAGTAATGAAACATATTATTAATTATTATTTAAATTTAATTCTAATGACTACTTTTTATTACAACATTAAAAATAGCCCGTAAAATGCTAAAATGGTAACAAAGGGCCGATATTTGTAAATGTTTGTTACTCATAAAATATTTTCCTATTATTGTTAATTTTCGTATTTATTTTTTTGCATAGAATGAATATCAGTCGACACAGGAAACTACCAAAAGTAAAAACTAACTAAATTAAATTAAAAATAAAAAATAATATTTAACTTTGATATAAAAAAATGTAGAATATCTATAAGATACCTGTATGTAAAACTCGTGCAAAACTTTTTGCATAGATTACAAATTGGGGAAAACACAGAGAAATTACATATAAGTAAATAAATTTTGAAGGTAATTTTTAATTTTAATAACTGTTAGCTGATTTTTCCAAGTTGATAAGTTAAACGAGTTTTTGAAAGGGTATGCGACAGTCGCTCTTGCAGTGCCTGTATTAGTGGGAATACGTGCAAATCGACGGCAATGTGTGCAGAAAATGTAAGCCAGTCTAAGAGTGGGAGCTAAGACTTGTTGCTGAGCTGCAGCTGTGTAATTGCGGCTTTACGAGGCGCCGCCTTTCGTAACCGGGCAACCGTCGACTGATTGAAAGACCCGCCGACTTGTCGGTCAAGACTAGGCTTGGTAAACTTATCGACCCACTGATTGAATCGGTATTGTGTCTGTTCTTTGTTTGTGCTGTTAATGAACTCGATTGTCGTGCTAACTGTAAGCACTGCTAGCTGACCAACTGACTTAACTGATTGTTGCTCATTTTCTTGGAGTCTCTATAAACTGGGTTCTCATAAGCCGTAACTTGTTTTACTCGTTCTTTTCCACCTTATGCGTCCAGTTTAATATGGTTTATTATCGTGTATTATACATGTTATAAATGAGTTTGTAATTGAAAGTCATGTGGCACATTAATACCGATCCATATTCAACAACAACAACAACAACAACAAGTTGCAGCCGTAAGCGTGGACAATGGCACGTGCTCCAACGATCCCACCACGCACCTGACAAATGGTTGGGCAAACAATGGCTTAAGTTGTCTTACTGAAATTATCGACGAATTGTGTTAAATGGCCAAATAAACACAATTGTCAAATACGTTTTTCGCTGCGCAGGTGCCGAAATTTAAGTTGAATGCTGTTGCGAATAGCGGCACTTGCTTCAGATTGGGAATTACTTAGTAAGATATAGTAAAAAAAATAATTATTATTATTATAAGTGGTGGTCAATAAATTCGAAATTCCTCTTTGTTTATCTATTAAGTAGATGTAAAAAAAATAAACAATCAAATTGTAAACACTTATGAGCTAAATTTGATTATTAGTGTTGCAAGTGTTGCAAGTGTTGCAACAATATTGTGTTTGACAAAATTGACAAGCCAACAATGTATTAGAAACTAATTTGAGAAGTATTGGAATATTTTTTAGCACATCTCCCCTTGAGCATTAGTAAACCACTTAATTTATTTATTAACTCAAGTCGAAAGGAATTTAAGTTCTGGGACGTTAAGTAGATGCATTTAAATCTTATCAATATTTCTTATTTTGATAATTAAATTTAATATTAAATTTTATTATTGAAATAATGTAATAAATAAACAAATAAATTCCATTTCCGGTTTGACACACTGATTTATATCAGTCGATACAGAAGAATACGTAAGATAAATGACAAAATGCATTTTGTTAAACGAAACAAAGACAATTGTTATTAATAGAAATGCCTGTTTTTGACTCGTCGCGCAGTAGATCACTTAACCAGCTAACGGAAACGAGCCGGGGTCTGGTCGCTTTGTGGCTTTAACGAATGCAAATTGAGTAACTGATATGCAAAGCCAACTGTAACGCATACCAGACGGTAGACACTCCAAATGCCTTAATCAAAAGGAAATCACAAGTGCAAAAGTAACGGCCACAAAAATGGAAAATTTCATAACTTTTCATAATTGCAGCCAGACAAAAGAGAGAGGCAGCTAAATACAAAAGAGCCAAAGAGAGACTGGGCAAACAGCTGAGCAGCAGCTTGTTTGTCTGCTTTTTTTTTTGAGGTGTTGTTGTTGTTTACACACAGTTACACAAATATGCACACACACACACACACACACACATCCGTACACACCCATGCATAAGTAAGTAGGCTCGTCCGGCACCCTCCACTTGACCACATTGCCTCACTTTCACTTGTCTTTGGCTTCTTTTGCTTCCGCACGAAACTTGGTCAAAATGCAAAGCAAACTTGGCCGCCAAGTTTACACAGCGCGAAGAGAGCATTTTTCTTCTGTCTTTTTTTTATGAATTGTTTATTTTTTGTTGCTGTAGTTTACACTTAAATTTTGTCATCCTCTCTCTCTTTGGTTTAGTTATTTTTGTTTGTGTCTGCTGCGCTTTGGCGGCTCGAAGCGGACCCAAGTCGCTTCAGTCACTCAAAGACCTGAAGCGCACCAAGTTGTTGCCTCGGCTTCCATTTCGATTGTCTGGATAGTATATACATATATATATATATAGAGTTAACAACATGAATTTGCGGTACATTTGCACATTGTCACTGCTGCCCACACTCTATGTGCTGCTTGTCCTGCTGCTGGAGTATGTGGAGGAGGGTCTCGCCCAGAATCCGGATCCGTTGTTCGAGCTGCCCGTGCAGTTGGTCGGTTTTCCGGTGATTGTCCTCTCCGTGCGTCTGTCGCAGTTTGCCAAAAAGTTGGCCTACTCCCTCAATCCAAGTAAGTCCCCAAATGGCGACCCGTTGTCTTTGGTGTGAAAGTGCAACTGCCGCCTTGTGGCATGATTCAGCTTGTTGGGCGTTTAATTTCTTTTCGTTAAGTGAAAGTCAAAACTTGTGCATAAATTAATAATTTGGCATTGTTAAAATCGGTTTGTGTGTGTTGCGAAACTTTAAAGAAAACTCACTGGACATTCATAATAATAATATCAAAAAAGAAATTTATTTAAATGCTCTTTAAAAATAAGCTATTAATTTGTGTGGAATCTTAAATGCACAGCAACAAAAACTTTCATACAGAAAAATAGTTTCATGGACAACTCTATATTGACACTGCCATTGATATTGATCAAGATTACTTTCAATTAAATTAAAAACTATTAGCTAATTTTTTTAAGAAATAACAAATATAAAACCCTAACTTGGCATTCAAACTGGACCCTTGAAATTTCAGTCGCTTTAAAGACTCTGTTAATTATATATCTCGATTATAAAAGTCATTGAGCCATAAAAAAAACTTTGTGTAAGTTCGTAAAATAATTTACAAATGATCTGTCGGTTATAACACATTAAACATTATGTTAAAAATAATGGAAATTAAAAAAAATAAAAAAGAAATGACGATTTCGTAGCGGAGTTAACCTGCTGATATCTAAATTATAGTTCAAAGTTTGAAATATTATTAAATGCACACTTCTTAAACAAATTTTATTTATAGTTGAAATAAACTTTTTTGACGTTTTTGTTATATTTTATTTTTATTAAAAGAACTGAAGTCTCACAAAATATTTAAGAAAAATTCGTTCAAAATAAATATTTTTGTTAAGATCATGTATCATTTAGGTATCAGTCACTTAAGACCTTTATGTTGTGGCTTTGTGATTGTTCCTACGGTCAGCTCTGATCTATACACTTCCTTCAAAAGAAGGGAATATATATAGCAAGTTTAATCAAGATAGTTTTTTAATTTAGACTGTTGAACATAGCCATATCGACTCGGCTAGCGATGCTGATCCAGAATATATTTACAATATACAATATAAAATTCCAACTAGAAAATAAATTTATAATATTTTCAGCAAGAGTACAAATATAAAGTGAAGTTAAACTAAAATAAAATTAAACTTAAGCACTTATGACATTTATTATTTAACTGCCCAACTAACTAACTGTAACAACATAACACGAGCGCGCAAAGCACGAGTCTGTCTTACAACATTTGTTGACAAAAGCCAAGTTCCTCAGTTGACTCTGGTCTCAACTTGGTAGTCAGCGCATCGCTGAAAACCAGACCCAAAAGTGTGACAAAAAAGGCGGGCGAGCGGCTCAAATGCCAGAGGCTGGCTTGCTGGCTGGTTGGTTGGATGGCCGCTTGGCTGGTTGGCTAGCGAATTGGCAAGTTTCGTGCACGTCCACTTAGCCAGACCAAAATGGGGTCAAGGCTGGCAACGCGACAACTGAAGTCAGCCAAGTGTATGTTAGCCGGAATATTTTACAATCAGACGTGTAGCTAAATTGTGAGTTGAATTGCTGCCAACGTTTGATTCGGGCAAACCCATTACGAAGTGCCTGATGAGCAGCAGGGAAAATACCAAAGCTACACTCATAAAAAGAATCGCCCCAAATTGTAGTAAATCGTCTTACTTTTGGCGCCAATAGTTAATCACCATATTATTCAGAATATAAATTTCTGAGATTTATGTTGTAGCTTTCTAAAAAACATATTTTGATTTTTAAATTTTCAGGATGGATTTTTATAAAATTTGGAAAAAAATATATGCAATTTTCATGTTGTGTTTTCATTGAAGAATTCTTATTTTTGGTACTTATATTAAAATTAAACATATGTTAAGACTTTACATATAAAGTAAATTTCATTAATTGTTTCTGAATTTTAGAAAGGATTTTTTCTCAAAAATTTTCTTAATAAAAGAAAATAAATAAATAAAAAAATTGAGGAAATAGCCATATTTTTGTAATTATCGATTTAGGGTCAGCCCTTCTTAATTTTAGAAATTTTTTTTCCTAATATATTAGAATTCTTTCTAGGGCGATTTTCATTTCAAGGCGATTATTTTCCTGAGTGTACTCATTTGACTGACTTGCACTCTCAACTCCTCTGGCAAACTTGTGCAATCAGCCACGCATCAGACGCTGGCAAACTTTGGCATTCCCATCTGCTGCCACTTTGACTAATTTCGCGTTCTATAAGCAAACAGTCAACTCCTAAGTACGACTATAAAACTTCTCCTTTTCGCCACTCTTTGCAGATACGTACCGTGCGCGGAGTAAACGTGACGCAGCCCATCCGCTGGCACTCGACGCTGAGCTGGCCCAGAAGCAGATCCAGCTCGAGTTCGGTCTACAGGCTTGCATCCTCGAGGAGCCTTGTCGCGTGCACGCCTCCCGTTCAGCCAGTCAACGGCGTCCGGGCAACAAGGGCAAGGCTGCCCCACATGCACCCTGGTCAGAGGTCTTGAGGTAGGTCAAAGTCTTTACTACTTGTAAAGGGTATGCAACATGTTGGTGATGGTGATTTTGTAACTGAAGTTAGCGCTAACTCTGACTAAAGTGTGACTTTAAAGTGTTGGAGACACGTCTATAATAGTCATACTCGATGGTTCCAAAAAATCATAGCAATATTTACAAAATACTCGGGGGAATTTCTGGCATTCAACACATATTTTACGAATGTTGAACGTACAGAATGTTGTCAGTTATAATATAATACAATATAATTTATAAACTATAGACCTCTAATTTTGATATTGGAATCATACTATCAATTATAATTTTGAACTTAATAATCTTTCATAAATATATTTGAATTTGTAGCCCAGTTAATCTGCAAAATATTTCATCATAATTTTTGGTGTATTCTTATTCAAACAAAAATTATTTGCCATTCCCCTGTGCATTAAGTATTAAACGTATCTTCAAAGTAACACTTAAAGCTAATTGAGATTAGTAAATTACTATTTAGTTTATTACTAATACGTTTCTCTTCAGAGTCGAATGCATAGAGCATTTGAGCTGCGGCTATGGAAGAACTTGTTTAATTTTCTTAGTTATTTCTTGTTCGAGTGGAACGCTGACTTTATGGCTTCCCAACTGGCAACTGGCAACCGGCAACTGGCAGACAGTAACAACTTGAACTTTTCTCTCTTCTCTCTCCCCATTCTCTTGGTTCTCCTTGTCCTTCTCTTGCTCATTTGGCTCATTCCCGTGGCTGACGTTCTCCTCCATTTGAAGCATCTCAGATTGCATTTGTTATTGCAACGTTGCAATTTGGCGCTGCTGTTGTTGTTCTTGTCATTTGGCAAATGAATGACTTGTTTTTAGCTCAAAATGTTTTCCAATCAATTTTTATTGTTGTATGTATTCCTCTATTGCCCTGTACAGTGTTCAGTTCATTGTCATTGTCATTGGCAATGCTAACTCATCTGCGCATAATTTAATGTCTTCTCCCGTTCTGGCAGTCTGCAGCTGAATTCACGTACTTGTTACTCGCAAAGTTTAAATGTGCATGTCATTGGCTTTGGATTTCAATTTGTAAGTTTACATAAATTTGTGAGTTCCTAATGAGTTAGTTGCCCTTGCTGCATTCGCTATTGTCATGGTAATGCAATGCAAGTTGTTGTTTGCACGACGTTTTTCAACTTGAGGAAATTATTCTTTTCCGCACTGGTTTTCATTTGCTTCTTCCCTGTTTTATCTGTGCACTTTGAAAACCCGTCTTGCTTTGCTCTGATTCATAATTAATTCTTTTTGCTTCTTTTATTATAATTCCCATAATAATAAAGGAAGTCTTAAAGTTTCGGACTGGCTGCTGCTCAGCTGAGATAGTAAATATTTCCTAATATCTGCAGTTGCCAACTCTTTGAAATATTTAATACTTGTTTATTTTTGGCAAACAAAAGATAGTTTAAAAGCGTTAGCATAGAAATCTATGGCTTACGTGTCGTATGCGCAACATTTGGCATTCATAGTTTCGGCCATTGTTGTAAATTTCATTTAATATTGTGTCATATCGCACTCGCCTCGGCCCCAAATGTGTTGCACATGCATCTGACATTTTCACACTTAACATGCAAAATTTTCAACACTCAAAGTTTCTTTGCCACACCCCGTTTGGTCTCTGACCAGACCCAGACCCAGACCCAGACCCAGACCCCTGGCAGCTATCCTGGCAAGACCCAAGTGCTATGCCCCAACGTGTCAAGAGCAAATATTCAAAATTATTTTTGAAATGTGCTCAACGTCTGTCGTTTGTCGGTTTGTTGGTTTGTTTCTCCTGTCCCCCTGTCCCTTCACCTCTGCCTTCACCTTCCTGCTTGTTTGTTTAGTTTTGCTTTGCGCTGCAAATGTAATTGGCATTAGAAGTTTTGTTCGTTTGCCCACGACGTGTTTTGTAATAATAAAATATGATTAAAGTTTTTGATTAAATTTATGCAAGCACACAGCGGGGAACGCTTTCAGCTCTGTTTCTCAGTTTGTGCATTGGTCAGTTATATTTTCGATGCTGTTGCACCTTTTTCGCTTGCCACACTCACCTCTCTCTCTCCCTCTCTCTGTCTCTTATCTGTGCCCGGGGGCACTGCAGATGTGTTTGTTACTGAGTTGATTAAATTATCCCATGGCAGACGTGTGAAATTTGAGTGTGTGTCTGCTGACCAAAGGATCGCACAACAAAGTAATCAGCAAACAAATTTTGATACACTGGGATGCTTGATAGCTAAAGATGTGTCAAATTGGCAAACAAAAAAATATAATTACAAAAAAATAAAATAAATGAAAAGCTGAGCTTTGTTCAAAAAATCATATATGTTAATCAAATTAATTAAATTTCCCGAGTTGATGAATTTCTTTACAATTTTTGTACTTTAAAAATTTAGTTAACTTGACTTGATTTCAATGGGTGACTTACTTTTGTTGCAGGTATTTTGTGCTTGCATTTGACATTTTTAAATACATTTATTTTTTCTACTAAAATATTTGCAAATATTTTTTGGTGCCTAATCAATTTTTAATGTGGTTTCAAATAAGAAATAAAAACATAAAATGTGAGCGACATCGAATGTGCTCAGAAATAATTAGCTTTTAATATTGTAAAGGTTTCAGTATTTGCATATTATAAATTTATTGACAATAACTAATGCATTGTTATGACTTATGTACAGTTGCGTAAAAACAATAGCACCACTCCAATAAAAAATATTTTCAAAGATGACTTAGTTTAGGAAACTTATGAATATGTTTTTAGAAGTCGAGGAAGATTAAAAAAAGGTAAAAATTAACCCTAATTTTATTCACCGCTTTCAACTTTTTATTTTTTATATAATTAAAACTAAAATTACAAAAATTAATTTTATGAAAGAGGCAGAAAGTGAATAAAAAGTATAATTGCACTATTTTTCAAATGTGCAGGTATAATTAGGAATATTGGAGGTAAATAATGATGCAATATAAATATTGTTTAATATTCCCACTTTAAATTAAAGTTAGTACTGCTCCTGGAATTATTTGCAATAAGTATATAAGTATATAGTTTGGTGGGAATACTAAACATTATATGAAATATCAACCATTGAAAATATTGCTTGTTTTTTTCAATCATAAGGCAGAAAAATATAATATTTTCTCGCAACTGTACATAGATAGCTTTAAGTAAACGGGTATCATGATATGCAAACTGACTAACAAAAAAACATATTCATAATACAACACAAGTCTCTAACATGTCATTCGCTTCAACCCATACCGTAAAATCTGTGAGTCTTGGTGCTGCCCCAAAAGGCATCTCAACCCACTTGCTGCCCTGCAAGAGTGAAGTGCAAATTACTTTGGTTTTTAATATGGTCCTGGACCAGGACTTGGATTGGGTTTTGGTGGTGGAGCCTTGTGTATTTTACTCGCTACTTATAAGTAATTATTTTTGTAATCCGCTTTCGTTGCCGACTATTGTGCCCGATGATGATGATGATGATGATGATGATGGCTGACTGGAAACAACTCCTCTGTGCAAACATGCTACATGCCACTCAGGAACTACAAAGTGCAATCAACCGGAGGCATGAAACAATGGTATCTGCTCTCGCTCTTCATCGGCGATGCTGTGCGGGATGTGCCGCTCTGCAAGCACCTGGCCAAAAGGATGCCGTGTCCAGGAGCTGGACCACTGCCGCCTCCGCAGCCACGCTAAGGACAATCTAGCACTCCAAATATGGGCGGGCTTTCCTTTTTTTTTAGTTGCATCATCGCATCGTGTAGTCAGTCACAGTCAACTGCATGGACATCTTTGTTACATACTTTCCAACTCCAACTCCAACTACGTCTATCTTCACTCTTCATCAATTCGTACTGTTAGTTGTTTTTAGGGGTTATAATTTAAACGACAGACAGCATAGGCTTAGACTTAAGTAAGTATGTATGAAGAATAAGCAAATAAATCAACAAACAAAAATCAACCGAAACCGAAAATTCTATGTGCATATGCTGTGGCATGCCTACGCTTTTAAGAGCACATCCTCCCCCCATCGCAGTCCAGTTCGAAATTCCGCTCGGACAATGCATTTTACGCCCCACACCACAAGCACACACACTTCACTTGCTAGCCATTATTCTGGGTTGCAGGCAAAAATTGATACGCCAAAAAGCATGCAACGTGCAACGGAAAAAAACAGTTGCATACTTTTCGGCGGCCCTCACAAATTGTTGACGCAAGGCATTAAGCTACAGACTTGTTCCGAATACCCTTTAAACTTGCCGAGGTGCCATGATGAACTGCAACATAAATGAAATAAGCCTAAGATTTAAATAAGAGCTTACAGAATTAAAAATATAATGCCATTAAGTAAATAAAATAGAATATGGCAGAGCAGTACAAAATAAATAAAATGAGCTAAATTTACAATTAAAGGCGAACAAATTTAATTATGGGACTTAATGGAGAACATGGCAGATTATTCCAAAATAAATAAAATGAACTTAATAGAATAATTAATATTTAAGTAAAGCTTATAAAATGGAATTAAAGATTTTAATATTGAATATGGGAGCTAATTCTTTAAAACTTAAACAAACAGCTGTAGAATTGAGTCACTAAGTAAATAAAAATAATAATAATAATAATAAATATGAGATCATCCCAAAATAAAAATGGAATTTAATGCTGATAATGGAGTATGGGTGCTCATGCAACAACAAATAAGTCAGAGCTTAATTTTGTAGAAGTCATTTTCTGATTAGGGATTAGGGAGTATTCCACAGTGTACCCATTTCAGTTGTGTTACAGCTCAACTTCTTGTTTTATGTGTGGCTCTCGTTTGTTTCGCTACGCGTACTGCAACTACAGCTTTTGGTGAAATACACAACCCTAACCATAACACGTGCCCCCAATGGGGGCAACTCCGACCACCAGGCAGCGCTTTGCTTTGCTATTTATTAACTCGTTGCATATGTTTGCAGGCACTGTTGAGAGTGCTGTAAATAAAGCGACACGACAGCGTCGCAATGTAGACAAGGGCAACAACAACAACAACAACAGCAACAAGCGCTGCTTTGAGCTTTGGTGACGTTGACAACCCTGCTCTGTGTGCTGGCGCACAAAAATATGCTGCACTTTTTTGCACTTTGCATATTTGTGTGATTTGGCTGTGGCTCTCCATGAAGTCGGAGCCTGGCAAAACGTTCGTCCCATTTGGGGAAGGAAAAAACGAAAACGAATCTGAATCTGAAATTGTGTGCGGGTTATTTTATTTTTACTTTTTTTTGGTTGTTTGTTCCGCGTTTTATCACATTTAATTTTTCAAACGTATTCCCAGCGATGACGCCGTTTGTCTCTGGATTTATGTGCCATTTCTTTTGCATATTTCATTTGATCGCTCTGCTTGTTGATTTGCTGAGCAAACAATGCCAGCCAGATTGAAGATTTCTCGTTTTGTGTTTTCTTTCTCTTTTTTATTTTTATTTAAAAACGAATTTAATAAATATTTTAAAGCATTGAAGCGATAACAATTATGTACAATACTAAAATTAATGGGAACTGCCTGGCGACTGTTAATAGTTAATAGTGTATATATATAAATATATATATGCTAGATATACCCTAGAAAATTCATCCGCTACCCAGATACACTTTGCGTCCATCGGGCTTAATATAATACTCCGTCACGCCCTTTGAGTTGTTCACATATATATTCTTATCATCCTCGTGCTTGGGTCTCCTCGTCGAGGTCGCCTGATAGGCGCTGCTATATCGGTTATCGCTAATGTAGTTCGCATTGGGATAGTTGTAATGGGGATTGTAATGGGGATTGTAGGTGGGCGTGTCATTCGAGTCGGAGAATCGCACAGTATTCCCTGGCAAGTACTCCCCGTAGTTCATAAAACTGTGCTGGGCACTCGTCTGATAGTCTGTCGACGTCTCCTCCAGGCGATAATAACTGGGTCGATGCTCGTCGCTGACCACAAAGCGCTGCTCCTTCTCCTCGGCACGATTATTGTAGTCGTAGGTGGGTGCATAGGTGGGTCGATTGAGGATCTTGCCACGGCGTATGTGTCGCTCGTAGTGATCGGGAAAGAGGACGCGAGCACCGCGTTGAGGTGGTGCTGACTCCTCATAGACAGCATTTGGTGGTGCATGTTGTTCCCTTTGATCCTGTTGCTCTTCTCTCAATCTTGCCTCTCTGACCTGCTCCTCCCTTAATTGTTCTTCTCTCACACTTTGTTGCTCTTCTCTAAGCCATGCCTCCCTCAATTGTTCTTCCCTCAATCGATCTGCTTCTTCAGCTATTTGCTCTTCCCGGAGACGTTCGTCACTCAACTCGTCGAGGTGCTGATTGGTGTCCTTGAACACAATACGCTTGCCACGCCTCTTTTCCACGCTATAATCCTCGAGGGCTAATCCATTTGGCAGCACAGCTGCCCATCCCTCAGTCAGTTGTTGTCTTTTGGCCTCGTCTTGGTCCTGGGGAAATCTCAATTTACGTTGAGCTGCAACCCGATTGAATTCATAGATAACTTTGCTCTGGCTGTCATTCTGATCTTCCGGAAATCGCACAGCTCCGTTGTCATTGCTGTTGTTGTGTTCCTCGCTTTCAATGTTCTTGAAGTGCAGTATTCGACCCTCACCAGCATCTTCGGGAAATTGCAGCACACCTATCAGTTCGGTGTGTGCCTGGGCTGCCTCCGCCTCGTCATCATCTTGAAACCTGACTGGTGTCTGCGTATCCAAGTCGTCTTCTTCATCGTGAAAATCCAGGGGCATCAAGCGGCCATTATCCGTTTGAATGCTGCGTTTAATTTCCGTTGGCAACAGACTCCTTCGCCTCCTTCTCCTTTGATACTCGACTCCATTCAAATACTCGGACAGCACTTGGGTAAAGAAGCTGCCAATGCCATTCGCGATGTCCGTGCTCGGTCTTTGCGTGGGTCGCGCCACTGGACGTGGCGTTGTACGCGTCACCTGCCCCTGCCCCAGTCCCTGTCCGCCGCCTGTCAGCGCTGAGAGTATGCTGAACAATGAGTTGCCGCCAGAATCGCCAGATTGTTGTGCCAGAGTTGCTGGTTGCTCTTCCGGTTCGCTGAAGAACTTAAAGAAACCGCCGCGATGATTGTTCAGATAGTGAATGATTTCCATCTATTTTTAAGAGCCAGACAGTTTGAAGTTTTTAATAATCATTAAACACCCCTGATTGGTACGCCAACAGCCAGCTTACCTCATTCTTTGGGCATTTCTCGTAAGTCTGGACGCAGCTTCGTTCGCCGCCGCTAATTCCTAGCAGCGCAGCTCGTCCGTAAATCAGAGCAGGTGAGGCGACTGGGAACCCAGCGAGGAAGCTGTTCGCAATGAAACGAAAATGAACAGATTAGAACCACTTTTACAGAATGCAAGAATTAAGTATTTAGAATTTATTATTTATTAATAATAAATTCAAAAGGGGCAAAGCCGAAAAGAGTTGAACACATCTATCCTTAGTTTAAATTTAATTTAAGACTTTTTTTTTAGTTTAACACTGTATCTTTCACTAAGTAGAACCTAATATTTTAAATGTTTTATTGCTTCATTATACCCTGAATACATAATTTTAATTGACATGCTTAACACCCTAAGAAACGGTTGGTAATTAGGGTTGATGAGAGAGTTATAGACTCAGAACTGGGCGAAATAAATCTAATAATAATATTAATTACTACTAACTTTCTTTTAAATACTTCCTTGATTTATTCAAAAAGCTGCCCAGGAAACTATCGCTTAACTTACTTATTTGTTTTTCATTTATTTAATTTAATATCTTGAGATGGTTTGATAGTTTGCGAGTGTGGAGAAAAAGCGTTTTTTTTTTTAAATTACATATTTTTTCTTGAAGTATTTAAGAATATTTAACAATATTTAAGAAAATGCCTTGAGCAAATGTGCTTATTTATAATCGATCACATCTGTCGGCTGCACCTTCCACCTTAAATTCAGGCCTAATAATTATTATATTTCCCATTAGCTAACCAATGTTGCCCAGCTGCCTTTTAGGCGGCTTATAAGACTTAATTGAGTAAAGCGAGAAGCCAAACAATATCAATTTACAGACAAACTGCTGCAGACACACAGCCTGCCATCCCTTCCACCCTTCCACCTTGCCTCCTTGGTGGCAACACTGTTTAACTCAATGAGAGCCTGCCTCATTTCAAAGAACAATCAATACATATTCGGTCGGCGCCAGATCGACTTGCATAATGAAGTCTAATCCCAGTTAACGCTTGCTTGAAATTAGACGGGCCAGTTGCCAATTGGATGGGATGGGTGTATGTAAATTTAATATTATTTACTTACAAGTAAAGCCCCTTGCCACATTATTCCTAATGGTAAATGCGGCAGCTCTGGTACACTCAGCAAAAAAAATCTTTATAAAACGTAGGAATTTTAGACAGCTGCTGTTCTGTTATTTAATTTATCTAAATAAATTTATGATTGATTGCTTGACTTGCTTAACTTAAGAAACTATTTTTTTAGACAGCCTTTCAGTTTTAGTCAATTCTTTTCAAAATATAACCCTCAATTTACGATTGATTTTTACTTTTGTCAAGATTTTTCTTTGCTTAACTTAAATAATTTTTTTTAATTTTTGAAAGCACTTTGTAAACTTGTATTTTTTCAGTGTTAATACAGGTTAATACAGTTGCGAAACAAATTATAGTACCACTATGATATTTTTTCTTCCGAATGAAAAAACACATTTATTTTTTCAGTATTTTCAAATGTTGATTTTTAATGTGTTATTTAGTATTCCCCCTATAAATTGCAGTACTGCTGCTGGAATTATTTTAAATCATTGTAAATTAAAAAAAAGATATATAAATTTAATTTCTTCACTTGAGTGGAAAAGTGTAAAAAAGTTGCGAAAAAAGAATAGCACCACCTACGCACTTTGATTTAATTTTTTAATTATACTTAATTTTAAATAAGTAGAAATAAATTAATTAAGTAAATAAAATTATATTTTTTTCTTTTTACACTTCTAAAAACGTATTCATATGTTTCTTTAGCTTACAAATTTCAGAAAGATACCTTTGAAATCATTTCTTGTGAGAGTGGTGCTATTATTTTTATCGCAACTGTATATGAGCATAAAATAAAAGGAAATTCACTTTGGAATTTGTCGCTCAGTGTACTCACTTGGTTATGGCTGGAGATGTAATAAAGCCCGGCAGTTGGCCACGTAACGTTTGACCGGCAATCATCTGGCAGAGCACCTTGGGCACGCACTGCAAGTCGTCGTTGCGTGCGATGTTCTCCAAGGCTCTAATGAGCTGTGTGTTGGGCGGCCGACTGTGTTGTTGTGTGTGTTGTTGTGCGCCTGTGAAAGCCCCTAAGAGGCTGCCCAATGGGCTGCTGGAGGTGGATGCAGTGCCACCACCCAAGAGTAGATTCGTGAATTGTGGCGCATAGAGCGAAGCCAAAGTGGCCAAGCCACCAGACCCAAGTCCAGATGAAGGCTGCTGCTGGGGATGTTGCTGGTATTGATAAGGTGGTCGATATGTGGCTTGTGGAGCTGGACGATAGTTGAACTGTTGCTGTTGATGTTGTTGTTGTTGTGTTTGGGGTGGTATTTCACCAATCTGATACTCATAGTAATTGTGACCAGGCCGCTGCTGATGCTGCTGCTGATGCTGCTGATGCTGCTGCTGCTGATGCTGCTGCTGATGCTGCTGCTGCTGATGCTGCTGCTGCTGCTGAGGCTCATACTGATAGTGTGGGGGACTCGAGGGCGACTGGGAGTTGGAGCTAAAGCTGGAGCTGGGGCTGGAGTGGCTGGCATAACTTGGCTGTGGTCGCTGCAAATAATTACCCAAGTTGTTTGCATAATTAGACGATGTGGCATATTGTGGTCTATGTCCACTGATGTCCTGTCGCTGGTAAATCGGTCGCTGTAAACTCTGCTGTGGCTTGAAATTGGATGTGTGCTGTGAGGCATAACTGGGCGGCGGATAATCATGTGAATCGTATGAGATCTTATTCGAACTGGGTGTTGTTGCAGCTGCCGCAGGTCGGCGATAGAATGTCGATGGACTCTCGTCGAAGACGTAGCCGGGTCGCTTCAGATACACCTCATCCTGGGGGGGTCGCTGTGGCGCATGGCTGCCCACGAGTAGGGATGATTGCACCGTATACGTCTGATCGTCTTGAATGTAGCTTTGCGTTGGGGGCGTGGCTGTGTATCGATATGGATCTAGATAGCTGACCACGGGTGTTGTGGGTATTTGTGTGCTCGCATAGCTGTGAAAGGTGTTTGTCTCATCCGGAAAGGTGAACTGCTTTTCGGAGGCTGACTGCTGTGGTTGAAGACTGGCCAGGGTGCTGGACACTTGATATTTGTAGTCGGGCTCCAGATAGCTGGGTGGATAACGGTGCTGGATATCGCCATTCATCACATCCGACGGTGTAAACTCCATCATTTGCGAGGGTCGAAATCCGCCGTTTGTCACCCGTGCCGAGATCTCCGCTTTCTCTCTACGGCTGGTGCTCACTTCCGGCAGCGGCTCGGAGGGGAAAAAGTTTTTGAGCTTTGCGGAAATGTGTTTCTGCCTGTCGAAAAGTGGGCGTAAATTTGCATTTGCATTTGAGTTGTTGAGTTCAATGAAATTTGCATAAATTAAGTTGGAAGTGGACTCAACTCACTCGTCATTTCCGTCCGCATTTCTTATGCACGACACGTCGCCGACTAACGCGATAATTAGAAATGCAATTTTCCATTGCATACTTTGTGGCTGTTGTGCAAACTGCATTCTTCCAACGGCGCTGTCGTTTTGTGTGGTGTCTCTTGGAATCAGTGGAAATCCCCAGCTAACGTCAGCAATTCATAAGCGTAAGCCACTTTTCGCACGTCGCCTGCAATAATAACATAAAAACTTGCTGTCACCTCCATCTCCTTGACTACACTCAGAAAAATAAATTGCCCTACATTTTAGTAAATCGCCGGTTTCCGTTTAAAAATGTTTGCCTTAATAAGTGGAAATATTTCTAAAAGTAGATAAAATTGCCATACTTTTGGGATTGTCGGTTTTTCAGAAATTTAATTGTAACAAATGGAAATATTTTTTTTATATATTTTAGAGCGATTTACTAAAATTAATGCTTTTTTCTGAGTGTACAAACTGAAAAAGATTGCGAATTTCTCTAGAGTCCTCGTGGCAAATTTCTCGCAACATTTGCACATAAATTTATAGATTTACCCCCCGAAACGAGGAAGGAGGGCAATTTTGGGGAATGCAGCGCATTTGCATTCATATTAATGCAATTCTCACGTGCTCGTTGAGATCTCGACTGCGACTGCGACGACGACAACTTGACATTTGTTTAATTCCATTTTTTATGATTGCGCCGTGTTTATGCAGCCGCATGCCGCATGCCGCATGCCACATCTCGAGTCGACTCGACTCGGCGCCGTAATCATCAGCTTTATTTCGACGATGACTACGCCGTATAATCATATCCATAATCTTTAGCTCTTTTGGGTGCTCAACTCGACTCTGTCTCAGTCTCAGTCTTTGTCTGCATCTTCTTTTTGGCTTTTGTCTGGTGCGATTTGAGCCCTGTGCTAAATTATTCATATTATTGTGTCGTTTTATTTGACGCCATTTGTTGCCACCGAGCGTTGGCAGGCCTTAAAAGTTTAATACGCATTCTGACTGGCTGCTGCTCTTGATTTTTAATAGCTAAACTTGAGTTGATAGCTGGAGAAGTAGCCTGCCTACACCTAAAAACTCTTTCTTCTAACGAGAACACTCAGAAAAAATATCGGCCTAATAAAGTTTTTATATTTTTACAAATAATTACTAAATATTGGGGAATAAATGTATACAATTTAGAAAAGCTTGCCGTAAATCGACTATTCTAAAAATGTTGCGATATTTTTTTTAATAAATATTTTATATTGTTAAGAAAATCATTTCTAAAAAGTTGGAATTTTATAATTTTGGTGTGTATGTGAAGTCTAAAAATACTAATTTTGCATAATTTAAGTAACAATAAAGCTAATATATATGAATTCTTCAATGTACACACATAAAAAACAAACACCATGAAAATTAGACGAATATTTTCTAAAATAGAATGCGATTTTACTCTGAGTGTACCCAAAACACGTGAGTTGAACGAGTATCATCACATTTTGCAAAGGCTTAGAGACTGTCTTTGACAAATAAAAGTATTCAAATTTGAGGTTATTCATTAGCCACGTGTATTTTTAAAGAGAGAGTTGAATATTTCCCATTTCAAATTAATAGTTTCCTTAAAGCTGGCCATACTTAGCTAATATACATCGAATGTTAATATTTTTGCCTTAAGATAATAAATTAAATTTAATTAGCCTTTTGCTAAGCTACTAAACTATTTTAAAACAAGAAAAAATAACTATTCGAAGTTAACCTGCTGAAATTTACATCTTAGTCAGGAATTCAAAATAGTATTATTATGTTTTTATCCCCTTTATTCATAAAAATTGGGATAAATGGGAAAAATGAAGTTTCTTTTGCAAAAAAATGTCTCAAGCAGAAGGCATCTTAAATATATATTCTTGATTTAGCCGTGTTCGTCTGTATTAAAAAGCGGATGTTGAAATTTGGAATATTGGTTCTTGCACACCACACGCAGAAAAATGTATCAAATTAATTTTATTTTATCGATAACTCGAAACGGGATCGAGAATATCGATGGATATTAATTTCTGACCATAATTATAAAGGCAGGTCCTTAAAAGCCACAATAAAAGGTAGAGACTTAAAATTGATATATAAAAATATTAAAGATTTTATCAAGATTGGATGAAAACGTATATGTTTAACAGCTCGGTTCAGGGTGTGTCTTTGTCGACTTCTCTCGAATATTCTACATTTGTGTGGTTATATCGTATTAGAAAGAGTCAAATGTATATATGTCTACGCCTGTTTCGATCCCATTACTTTAAACTCATATTTCGAGCTATTTCTTCTATGGCAGATATATGATATAGCTGTCTGATCAGTCACCGATGCATTATAGTATCCATATAGCTTTGAAAATTCATTAAATTTGCTTATATGAAAAAAAAATATATCGACAGACTGACAGACAGTCGACTTGGTTAGTGCTGAGAGATCACGAATATATGTTTTCTATGTAGAGTCAGAGACGTCTCCTTCAATGCGTTACAAATGTCACGACAATATTATCATAATTAAATAGTATGGAATACTATATACATTAATATGATTTCACTATATTTTCATTGCGTTCATTATGTGAATGAATTAAAAATTCAGTGAAAGCCATACATATATCAATATAGCGAATATCTTCGCGTTGTCAACCGATATAAATTCGATTATTGGTCTATTGGTTGTTTGGCTATTAGTTTCCGTTTAGCAGTCATCTTTTTCATTAATCTTGCCAAACTGATTGTGGAATTGTCACTTTTTTTCTGCCATAAATTTCACCACAAATGTTTTATGCACAACGCGTGATTTTTGTTTTGTTTTTGGACTCATTCGATTTGCATATAAATTAAGTCAAGGTTGTCTCTCCGAGAGAGATGACGCACAAAGTGTTTAAAAATTGTCGTGCAAGACTTAAAGTTGTTTTGGAAACAGCTGGAAAACCAGTAGAAATTTATTATTTATGCTTGTCGTAATAAAAAATGAAGCGACTATGCCAAATGTGTTGTGCTCGCATATAAAATTTAAATTTAATGCAATTACACACACACATACACACAGACACCCGCATGAATGACGGACTGACGGACTGACTAGCTGGCGACAGACTTGCCACAGCAGCTGTAGCTGTAACTGTAATTGCCCCAAAATTTTATGGTCCAAGCAACGAGCGCAACTACGAGAAAATTGCATTTGCAGTTCGAACGGGCGACAGGCGACAGAGGGCGCTGCACTAAAACAGGAAGACAGCCTGCAACGAGACACGAGCGACCCGGAGGTGGGGGGCTTACAGCAAGAAGAAGAAGCGACGACAGCAGGTGTTAGGATCACAAAATGCTTCGAGTACAACTCTGGCACAACATGCATCGAATTGGTCTAGGGTTGCCACCCACACCCCCACACACCCCGTGAACTACACGAAACGACACTTTACGCTTGAGATGGGCTCCAATTTGAGGCTAAAGACGGAACATGGAACATGGAACACGCAAAACGTACGTGTTGTGCATTCTTTAGTGCAGCTGACAGCCGGCAGATGGCAGTGCTGCTTAATTTACTACGACTACGTCAAACTATGCCCCACCCCCACCATTTGGCAGAGCTGCGATTTGTAGAATGACTCAGCTGTTTGTTATTATTATTATTTTTTTTGGGTAATTTTTACGCAATGTTTAATGCTTATACACTTGCACAACAATTCAAACAAGTTAAACTTTCTTTTAATTTCTTGGCTGGTTGAACTTAAAAATTGGTCGATTCGCGTTTATGTTTGTCACAATTGCCACGCTTTGTTTAACACTCAACAACACCCAAATTGTTTAGCCCGCCTTTGATTTTGCACACTTTCGGCTTTTAATACCACTTACTGGCTGCACTCTTCGTCTTCGTCGTATTTTTTCACTTGCGCACATAAAAAAGAAACCGAAACACCAACAAAATCGAAACAAAATTTTTGTGTTTGGCTTTTTTTTGTTTTTTTTTTTAGCATGCGCCAACGAGACGTCTTTCCGGCTTTGAGTGCGGCGATCGTTTGACACGCGACGCCGACGCTGAGCATGCGCCAAGTCAAAGTCGTGTCTTGAGCCGAACCTCTGAGTCGGGTCTTTAACTGGCTAAACGAGGATGAGCAATGGTAAAGGGGGTGAGGGGTAGGGGGATACTGGCGAGCTCCGTTACGAATGATGCAGAGAGTGAAATTATTGCCGAAACTTTGAAATTAAAGCAGCTACTTATGGAGTTGCACAAAGAGAAGAAATGAAGAAAGAGCTGAGCTGATGGAGAGAGTAATTGAGTAATTGTATTGAAATGTAAAGAGAGTAGATAGCTAGAAGAGGACTAAAATTAAATGAAATGTAAAGAGAGCTATTATATATAAAAGGACGTAAACAGCTTGTGGAACATCATTTTTGACCTTTGTAATGTGAAAATTATGTTAAATTGAGAGGGTAATTCATAATGGGAAACGTCAAAAGCCTTACACGATGATGATAGATATATCGTGCTGTCCGTCTGGCCCTCCAACGCATTTTTGTTTCGATGCCCTTGAAGCAAGAGTCGTGAAAACGGGGAATTTACGCTGCTGCGAAGCTGCCCAAAAAAAAGTGTTAAGGTTAACGATCTACGTCAATCGATAAATAATCGATACATTTACAAATGGGCAAAACCCAAAAATTGGCCAACATCTTAAAGCTAAAGTCCACAAATTTGAAATCTGCCTTTACAATTTGGTGTAATAAGTAAAGAAATCTATAACTAAATGTAAAATATTGGATCCTAAAAGATTTGTTTAGCAAAGAAAGTCATGTTTTTAAACATTTGTTAGTAAGAAAATCTATAAATTTGAATTTGAAAAATTTGGCTTTCTTGAGATATGTTTAGAAATTAAATATTTCTGTAATAAAACGGGAAAAATTTAGATTTTTCAATATTTGTTTACTAAGAAAAGAAAATTTTAAAAAAATTTGTTAAGATTGAGTTTTTAAAGATTTGTTAAGTAAGAAAAGAAATGTATCACAACATGTGCAAAATTAGTTTTTTAAAGATTGGTTCAGTAAGCAAAGCTGTCTATAATAAAATGGGAAAAATTTGGATTTTTCAAATCACATTGAAATTAAAAAAAATGTAAATGAATACAAAGACTGATTACTATTTGAAGTTTGTTTCCCATATAGGGTTCGTTGATAGATGTGGTAACTTGGATAGAGTTCATTCACCCAATGTGAGTGCATGTTTCAATTAACATCACACAGAGGTGCATTACATGTTGATCAATCAGTTGTTACACATTTGTCGTAAGTCTCATAAGTAGCCAGGTAAGTAATTGTACAATAGTCGTAGCGAATCTGGGTGCCACCGAGTCAGTTAGCCAGCCAAATGGCTTAATTATAATTAGCCAAGAGCTGCAGTCAACAAACAGCGAGCAGCGAGCAGCAAGCAGCAGGCAAATTAGTCACTAAAGCAAATCATCGCTCGAAGAGTGAAAGTTGAAACTGGGCTGAGGCTGAATGAGCAGCCAGCCATCTACTTGACTCCGCAGAGCTACAAGAAGACAGCAAACAAGACAAAACGGTGGCATTTACTAGCAGCAGCCAACTTAAGCGACATTGAGTAATTTTCTAGTCTACACTCAGAAAAAAAATCTATTTAAATTTTAGTAAATCGACCAAAAATTAAAATTTTTAGAAAAGACTTCTAAATATTACGAAAAAAAATGTCTAAGAAAATTTTAAAGTATTCCGATTTTTTTGTTGTTTTATTTTAAGAAATATAAATGCCAATCATAAGAAAGTAATGAAATTTAAGAGCTCTGCTTTTATATTAGAGTTTAGCTGGCAGAGTTTTTTTTATAATTAAATTATATGAATTTATAAACTATGTTAAATGTTTGTGTATATGTGAAATCAAAAAATGCTAATGTTTAAGTATGCTAAGTAACATAATATCTAATATAAATAAATAAAAAGAAACACTACACATTTATAGAAACTTTTTCCTAAATTTTATAAAAACCCATCCTGAAATCTAGAAATGCAAACGAGAGTTTTGAGAAAGTCACACCTTTAAATATTATAAATTTGCATTCTGAATAATATGGTGAATAGGTTTAGTAAAATGTATGCCGATTTTTTTTCTGAGTGTGGTCAGAGACCCCAAAGAGCCCAGAGCGTCCCCCGCGCTGCTTTCTTTTCCAAAGTAGTAGAGCAGGAGAGCAACGTAATAATAATTTACACTTTTTTTTCGTTTTTCTATTGACTTTGAAGCTGAGCTGTGAGGTAACCAAAAAGCAGCAGTTGGCTCTTGACTCGTTTTGGCGGTCATATTGAAAGCGATACCGAAATCTCCAGATTGTGGGTTGTGCCACTGACGTCTTTCCTTTCATGAGCTAAGCGTGGCTGGCTGTCTTGTTGCCAATTTCGAATCTATGCCATTGCCTCTCATTCAATTAGACGCTTCACAATTTATGAGTATACCCTTGCAGAGGTTACTATAAATCAGTCACAACATGTGTAACGCATTGAATAACATATCTCAATTCACATTTAGAATGACAAGCTAACTAGCCTCTCAGACGAAGCTCAACAATTTGTATTTTATTTGTTATGTTTCATAGAAAAAGAAAAGAAAAAACAAAACAAAAGAAAAACCAAAAATCAAAAGTTGCGGAATAATATTTCTCAAATATTACAGATGAGATTAAAATTAATTTCCAATTGCACAGGTTCAAAACATGCGCTTCAAAAATGAAAACTGATTAAAAGTCGATTAAAAACCGAGTTCTAGTTATTAATTTATTCAAAAATATATTTATTATATAGTAAAAAAAGCTGGTACAACTCCTCTGTTTATAAAGGGTATCTTTTCTGCGGCGTGCCAAAATTGAATGATTTTTTTTTTTGTTTTTGTTGCCGTTTTTGGTTGGCTTTTAATTTGTTTACACACTATTCAAAGTTTGTTTTGGTCTTGCTTTATTTCGTTTTGGGCAAGTTTCGCAAAGTCAAAGTCGAGTCAGTGGGATCACATTGATCAATTATGGGCCATCAGTCTTGTATCCGCTTATGAGTGATTGAACCAAAGAGGTCATAAATTGGGTACGGCTTACAAATTGCATATTATGTAAATAAACATTCATGAATTGTTCCCTATTTCTCTACTTTTATCATTAAAATTAGCTTATTATTGAAAGGAATACTAAATTAATTTAAAAAAAATCATTTTTTTCATTCTCATTTCAGTGTAATTGAGCAAAATGCGTCTCAAGGATTATCCCGAAATTGTTTTGGATGATATACCAAAGCTGTATGAGAGCCACATTAAGGTATTCATAACGCATCTTTATGGCTTAGAGGAGAAAGTGGACAGACTGCCCAAAGAGTTCTGCAAGATGTATACACTGCAACCAATTGCAACTCAGTTGCTGCATTATTTGCGTTCCCGTTCGGCCAACATTTCGGAGCAGGATTTTCACATAGTCAAGAAATCGGAACCGTTTACGGTGCGCCTCAGCGATGGCAAACGCTTGGAGATGATGCTCTGTGCCGGGAATGAGCTGGAAAATGCTTTAATGCTGCTAATCCGTAAATTGCAAGGAGGAAGATTGCTCTACTACTATTCAGCTGTGCAGCAGGATGATCTCTGTAAGCTGATGGGCAATACTAGCTACCAGCAATGGATAGCACAGGGCACCGAGGTGCTCTTCCTAAATCTTCAGGCTGTGGATCAGACATTTAAACATATTGATTTTGAAGAAGTAGCCAAAACAATCACCAAAAATGAACAAACCGTGCTCAAGATACCCCTCCTTGGCTATGAGTATCTCATCCGAAGACTCGCCCAAACTGCGACACTCTATGGTCACATCAGTCTTAAAGGTAACTATCTGGAGAGTTACAGGAGTTTGAGTCCAGATCTGCGGCACTTTGAGCAGCCCGGCTATAAGGTGACTGTCCTTGTCAAGTCTCCCTACGATGGACCAGATAAGCTATACCCACTGGAGAAGCTTCAGTGGTCCCCGGTGCCGAATCGCATAAATCTCATCCAGCTTAGCAGCCTGCTCCGTCCGTTGCATATTCACGGAATTGTCACCTTTCATGCCAATGGAATTGTGCCACCAGCTCCGCAGTATTTGAAACGATTCCGTTTCAACTACTCGCCCAGAAGTGTTGTGCCGGAAATGGAGGTTCATGTGCCAGAGACCCAGTTACTTGAATTGTCAACTGAGAAAGCTGCCCAATCTCCAGCCAAATCTCAACAAGGAGGAGCAACTCCAAGTAAGGATCCAATTGTGCTTTCCAAGCAAAGGAAACTAGTCTTTGTTGATTACGATGATGATGATGAGGACCTTTAACAATTTACTAGTATTTATTTACCTTGTATTTAATATTAATTTATATTTTATATTATCAATTCGTTCACATTTTTTATTACTATTACTGATATTGATTCTCCAATCACGAGTTTATTTGGAACACAATTTTTCTTATATTTAATATTAATTTATATTTTACATAATTATTTCTTACACATTTTTGATTTATTTATTGATTTACTGATATTGATTATCTAAACACGAGTTTATTTGGAACACAATTTTGAATGCTACTTTAAACTATTTCTATGCAACGACCGAGTGTTGTAAAATTTTCAAATGTAGTGTTGTAATGTGCCGCTATTAGTGCTGTTTGTCGTCCCAAACTTAACACTCGACGAATATGGCTTAAAAATAGATTTAGGTATAATTGCATTTTCAACAAAGCTTTGTCATTTTGATTAAATTTTGTTTTACTAACTCTAAGTTTAATTAAATTAATAAATGAATGCTATTAAAATACTTATCATTTATTTATTTTATTTGAAGTGAATTTCTGTCTGGGCACCACTTGTTAAATTTCAACTTTGATTTCGCTTTGTAAAATCTCTCAGCACAGCTCACGCTGCTCGTCATTCATTCATTATCCTATTTGAATAGAAATGCGAATATGAATTTGAGCATTTGGGGGGCATAAACCAGTTAATGCAGAGTCCAACTGGCGCATTTAATATTAATATCAGGTTCAGACTGAAGTCCGCTTCATGTTTGCGTAAAAAAGGTTGTTAAAATTATTATGAAATGCCTGTTGGCATGCAAGGAGCCGAAACTCCACTTGCCACATCCCTGTGTGGCATGTCCTATTCCAACCGGGTGGACAAATGACCACTTATCAACGTGTAATGAAATATGGCACATGTGTGCCCCATCTGCACTCAGAAAAAAATTCAACGTATATTTTTTCAGTTCAGTTTCCAATTCAGAAAGTAAATTTTCACATTTTTATGGTTGTGGTTTCGTTAGTTTAGTTTTATAAAAATATGTCTAATTCGTAGGGTGTTGTTTTCGATGCGTTGAATAATTCTTATTTTATATTTTCTGTTACTTATTTTAATATTAAACATTAGTATTTTTAGACTTCACATAACATATTTTGGAAAGGATTTTTTCCAAAGGTGTTTCTACTTTATAGAAATGTTTTTCTTATTAACAGAGAATATTTATGAGAAAAATATAAATATTTTCCATATTTTTGGAATTGTCGATTTATGGCAAGCCTTTCGAAATTTTAGACATTCTTTTATTTCTAATTAATAGAAACACTTTTTATGATTATTTATTTACTAAAATTTTTTCCTGAGTGTAGTATGTACGTATGTAGGTATTTATGTATGAAAGGCATCCTTTTTGGCATCAGTCGCAGTAGTTGGCGCCTTTGTCCAGTTGGAAGCCTTTTGTCGTGCTCTGGCATGTTATATGAATTATGTTGATGGCCAGCATGATGACACTGGATAGCTCTGCCTTCATATGGTTTGGGGGTGTGTGTGTGTGTGTGTCTCTGTCTCATTTATTACATTTTGGCTTTTTGACAGATTGCTAAGCGTAGTAACCGTTTCCGCACTATTTTCCGTGTCCAGCAACTATTCCGACATCGTCGTCGTTGTCGTTATCGTTCTACTCCTACTCATCAGCATCAGCTTCAGCATCATCGTCATCGTCATCGTCATCTTCTGGCGTATTAAAAGCCAAAAGCAAATTACTCATCACATCAACGGTCAGTTGCGATGCTTTTTATGTATGCCATACACAGGGATTTTAATAAATCGTTTTGTCCAAGTTGCTCCTCAGTTTTGCTTCCTTTGCGCTGCCTTTATTAGTTTGTCAATAAAGTGGCAAAAGACGTTGATTATGATCGCTGTTGGCCCTGGCCAGCATTGCCTTATGAGTTTTGCTTATGACCCGCAGGCTGAGACCCTTTTAGGTCTCAGCAGACACACGAGTATTCTTTACTCTTTGCTGTAGTCCTCAAATAGATGCTCAGACTCTGAAGTTAAAGTCAGAAATTACTCAACTCAACATTTTGCACAACTTTAAATAGTGATGCTTTTTGAAGAGTAGCTTAAATACTTACGGCAAAATTGTTGCATACAACATGGAGTCGGGGTTAGAGATGCGAAGGACTAAAGACAAGTTTCTTGCATTTACTTGCCCTCCGTGTGCACTTTGTAATGAATTTTTAATGCATTTTTGCTGCCAGCAGTGCATTTTGCAACATATCCGCGTCTCTACTTAGTTGAAGGGCGCTTGTGGCTTTTATCCCGCGTGTAACGAAATTAATTTTTTGCTACTTTATGCTGAAAGCCAATTAGCTAGCATTACACACACTTTTATACCCCAAACACATGCGACCATGATTCTGTTTAATTTATAATTGAATTGCTTTTAAGTGGCTCTCAAGTTTCGCAAAGCATCTTTTAATTGAAACATAATTCTCATCATTTTCATATCCAAGTAAGAGAAGGTGTCGATTTTAGATAACTTATATTTTACTTAACAATAAAGATTCAACAAAATTGTCAGCTCTTTGAAAACATTGCAAACATTAATAAATACCATAAATAAAATATATTAAATTGTAATAAAATTATAAGCATTCATAAGTACTATAAATAAAATATGTTAAATTGTAATAAAATTATAATATTAATTAATCTTTTGTTATAAGATATATATATGTATTCATTTTTTAATAAGCAACCTATTGTCACAAATCACACCCACATCAAAATATATTTCTTTTAAATAAGAACTTGCAGCTATTTTGATTTACTTTACTTTAATTAATAGACACGCTGTTGAAAAATTCAAATATCATAAATAGCTTGTATTTTTTAAATGTGTATAAAAAATTAATTAACCCCGTACACAAGAAAAAAGTTCAAACAACAAATAAATTAAATTGTTAATATGAAATCCATAATAATTAGTTTATTTAAATACGCTTTGTCAAAAGATCTCTTTTAAGTTAATTTATACGCTTTAATTCTACTTGTTGGCTCCAAAAAACCGCAGGAAGTTAATTAACTTTAATTTACGGTGAACTGCAGGGCGGAAATGTTGCCTGCTTGAATAATGTTAATAATTAGAATTGGCTGGCGGAAGGGGCGCTTGTAGTTGTTGCTCTTGTTGCTCTTGTTGCTGTTGTGGTAAAGTTGGCAAACGTGTATGTGGATGGGTGGGATGGATAATAAAATTGCGAATATATGACAAAGGCAGGCACCCAGCCGATTGGCCCCACTCGCCTGCTATTTGCAACTGGCAGGTGTTGAACCAAAATGTAATTATCATAAACTAGGCGCACACTCTGGAGTAGTTTGGGCAGCCTATTGATTAGTTTAGCTTAAAATTTAATTGAAAACTTGTAAGTATTCAGTTAACGGACACATTGCCGTTACAACTACAACCAGATCAACAATGAGAGCTGCAAATGCGACACGCACTGGCACTCAAATGTCAAATTACTCTCTGCTTTGTATAAGCGATAACCAGTCAGACGTGGAGGCGGCGTGCGTTCAGATTTACAAAACGCAATTCAAATTAAATATGCCAGCAATTGAGGCTCGATTTGATTGACAGCTGCATGGTGCATGCAGCATGTTGCATGGTGCGATTGAAGGCGGAAGCGGATATGTCACAGGTTGCCATTATAACTGACACAGCCAGCATAGCCGTGTCCCGTCGTCATTATCATCGCCTGCTTAAGCTGCTAATAACATATCATTTTTGTGACATGCTGCCCCGTTTGCCGTGCCACGTATCCTGTTACCACCGAGCGCCGCGTGCTGCCGTGCGGCAATTATGAGTATTATGAGCATTTAATCCGCGACCACAAAAAAAACTACAAATTGGTTTAGGTAGCATAATTCGATGGTTAAATGGCCAGCAGTCGTACCACCCCATACTGAAATGCAAGGGTTGCAAATCGACATTAGAATTTTGAATTCTGATTGAGAGCCAGCAAATAGTATTTGAGATTTTATTCAAAATGAGGAGTTGGCAAAACCAGAGGCAATATGGTTATTAATATGTTATTAATATACTTTTATTTATTTTTTAAATCGTCGGGCTACTTTTAGGATGCAATTAATTTACAGCCCAAGAGTATGCAACTATAAATGAATAAATTACAAAACTGACAGCTAGATGGCGACACTCGAAAAAGAAGCTAAACAGTGCTGAAATTTTTAAACATTTGTTGCAATAAAGTAATACCAACATTTCTAAATTATTTTTGCTATTTAAGGAAGACGTATCGCTATATACAACCAAATCGAATGGGATTATTAAGAATCGAAGGCAATTTGGCGATCGCAGTTTCAGAAGTCGGTTCAACAAAAATTGGTAAATTCTCAAGTTCATAAAAAATGGATTCAGGACCAAATTTCATCTTCATTGATGCGATACAAAATTCATCCAAAATTGTAACATTCTCGGGTTCCATCTCCATTGAAGGAATCCTTGCTTGAGAACTTTGTTCATCGCATAACTTATCTAATACTGCAATATTCTCCATTTCCATCTATATGGAAGTGGTATCCGCTTGCGAAATCGGTACAACGCATAATTCGACAAAAATTTGTCCTTAACCAAGATGCAGTTCGGTCGGTTCAATGCATAGTTAATTAAAAAATTGTTTCATTGTCAAGTTGTATTAATTTTATTAATTAATTCTCTTGATTGGCGAACAACGAAAGAGGAGCATTGAAACTTACTAAAGGGATTAAAAGAGATTGTCATTTCAAAAGTTGGGCAATCACTTTCAGTACGCTTTGGATCTATATTTTGTAACTCCTTGTTTCGAAATATTCAAAATAACAATTTTAGTCTATAAAAATTTTAAGCATATTTTTAGCATATTGATGTTAAAACTTTCAAGACAATAAAAAAAATACTAATAGAAAATAGAAAAATAAGGAAGAAAATAAAATGTTGCATATGCTGAAATAAGTCGAATTTAAATAATTATTTTAAATAATTCTAGCAATAAAAAATATATACATTTTTATATCCAAATTAGTATTCTGCAATAAGTTTCATAATTGCAAATAAAATGTGTGGTTTATGGTTTTAAAATTTTTATTTGTTTTTCATATAATAATAATAATAATAATAATAATAATAATTCTTACATCAATTTACGCGTGTTTATTTCATTTACATATATACTTTTGTCTTATGAACATATTCATGAGATCATAGTGATATTATATATATCCTCATACATGTAAATGCATGTCTTAAAATATATATATACTAAAATATTACAGCATAAGATAAAATGTACAAGTTACATGTCATGTTCGCTGGAGCTTTAAACAAAGAAAAATTCATTTTGATTCATATATGCAAGTTAATGAATATGTTATTGAAAATAATGGGATTTTTTTTTTGTTTTTATTTTTTTATTTTTTTTTAATTCTAATCCTAATTGAAGTTATGTAAGTTCGAATATGTGCTCAACGCGGCTATCAATTTGAAAAGTTGGCATCGCATTTTTGACACACATTTTCACTGTTTTGGCACCAACAATCTTTACAAAATGGCATTTGATTTTTGCGCTATATACAAATTACGAATTACTTAATTTTAACACGGAAGTCGCATGGGTAAAAAATAAACAAATTTAGCTATTTTTGTTTCTTGCTTTTCTGCCTTGTTTCAGTTTATGGCAACCAAAAATCTTGTCGACTTCTGGGCGCGCGGCCACAAAACTTTACCGAGATCATTGTGAAAACTAATTAGAATGAACTGGCGCAAAGGTTTCCATAATCCACAAAACGAATTCTGTTGGAAAATGTCAAGGATGCGACTGGTTCATTTTAGAAAAATTTACAAAAATTTTCATTGATTTTTTTTTTCATTTTTGTTTTGTGTGGTTTTGTTTTTGTTGTATGTGGATGTGGATGTGGATGTGTGGTATAGTTGATTACAAATTATGTGTACGTAAGTATGTATAAAAAATAAGTAAGAAAAAATTATAAACAACAAATTCGTTCTACTTTTGCTGCTTTCTTGCTGTTATATTAACTAGTGTGTATATATATGTGTTTGTGTGTGTGGACAACTCTCTCCCTCTCTCTCTCTCTCTCTCCCTCTCTCTCTCTCTCTGTCTCTCTGTCTGTCTGTCTGTCTATCTGTTGTGAACTGAAAACCTCTTAAGCTAAAAAAAATATTGCGCTACTTACAGGCATTTAATACATAATATTTGTATATATAAACTTAGGTTCGATAAATGTTTTGTCAAATGACAAGCAGAAAACATTAAACAAAAAACTTAGGGCTATAAATATGTAAACTATAACGCTTGGCGATCCTAATCCTAAACTTTTACATAATTATGCCTAATTTACATATTTCTCATCGCGTTTTATGCAAGTAAAGAATTGTTGATGTAAATGGTAAAAAAAATCCATGAGATCAATGCGATTTTTGGGAATAGTTTTTTGTTATTTTCTTTTTGTTTTGTTGTTGCTTGTTTCTTATGTTTTTGTTTTTGTTTTTGTTTTTGTTATTAAATTCCTTACTATTTTTCACTGTTCGATTAGCATTGAAACGTCAAGAAATTTGACAAAAATGTTTTGAAACTTTGCCAAAACTGACAATAATTTGATTTGCTGCGTGTTGACTTTTGACTTTGGCTAGCTGTGGAGATCAATTGAGTGGCGCCCTTGCTGTTCTATAAATTTTCCAGTTAAGAGATCATTCAACGTTGGCTTTGAGGGTTAACCAAAGGTATACTTGAAAACTTGTCGGAGCTTTGGCAAATTTCAATAGACTTTTTGATCAAATTTCTTGTGCACTGCGCTTACAACTAAATTGTGAGACCAATTTGAAGAATGAACAAAATACTACTACTAAATTTAACTAAAAACATGTGTGCACAATTATAATAAACCATAGATAAAATCATCACAAAAATGGCATATAAGCTATATACAAAAACATTTTTCTTTCTCTTTCTCTCTCTCTATCTCTCTCTCTCTCTCTCTCTCTCTCTCTGTCTCTCTCTGTTGTGTGGGATTTTTTCTCTGATCTTCATGTATAACAATTAAAGCTAAATATTTAGAATTTTTACTACTTTAAAGCAACATTCAATTAAGTTGGGTAATTGCTACAAATGTTTAAGATATTTTTTCTTGTAATTAAAATTACAAATCGAAGACATTGAAAATTTGTTGTTTGACAATCAAAAATATATACAATTAAAATATTGCAAATATTTTGGAAGCAAGATTTTTTTGTTTTGTTTTGTTTTGTTTTTTGTGCTTTTTTTGTTTGTGTAAATTAACAAATGTTTATTTTAGGCATAGTTTTCTTTAAGTGTATTGAAATGCAAAGCTAAATGCAAAATAGCAAGTAAAACACACAAAACTCAATCATTGAATTGCTGGGAGGCCGGCCTGAAAATGGCAGTTTTCTGTTTGTCGTTAATTTTACTTATCAATTTAGTTTAATATATTACATCTCAAAAATTGTACAAAAATATGCTCGAGTTGTTTTCTGTATTGTTTTTGTTTTTGTTTTTGTTTTCGTCGAAAAAGCCTTAGCAAAAAATATATGCTAAATGTTTTCACTCAATATATATAGTATAAGTGTTAGCAAAAATATTTGAGTCAATCCATTTATCGATTATCGTTTTCTTTTTTAGTCTTTAGCCAGTCTACAGTTGCAATTGAGCAGTTTGAATTGTTGTTGCGTGTTTTGTTTTCTCAAAGGATAGTTTATCGCTTGAGAGACATATGAATAAGAATACAAATACAAATACAAATACAAATACATAAATATATATAGATTTATATTGTTCTTGTGTCCCGTCAACCTCCTTAACTTTATACAAATACATTCTGTGCTCGTACTTTCGATTGGATTGGATTGCAATTGATGTGATTTGATTTGATGACTGTACTGCACTTATAAATACACATATGTATCTATGTATGTGTAGAATATGCGATTACTATACGTTAGCTGATTTCACTATGGATCATTAATTAAGTATATGGTTATTTATATTATTGTTGCTGTTGCTGTTGTTGCTGCTGCTGCTGCTGCTGCTGTTTAGCACTCATCGCGCTGCAAAAAAGCCACAGCCCATGGCAAGCACAAAGACGGTGACAACTGTTGGCCAAGTGAAGCTCTGCTGTTTCTGCAAAGAAATTACAAACAAATTAACCATGAGCAAAAAACACTTACTACTCATTTCTATACTCGTGGAATGATTAACACTAATAATAATAATAAACTCCCTGGGGTCGTATCAATATGGAAGCCCATAAACAAAGTCACGTGCACTCTGATCATTTAACCGCAGTCCCAACCCCCAAATACACACACACACACACACACAGTCAAACACAAACCCATCGCAGCATTGACCATTCGTAAATCAAGCGCAACCATGAAGAGGAAGGAACTGATGTGAGTGACCCAAAATAGCTGGTCAATGACTGGTCAACAGTGTGATTATTTAGCTCTCAGCTCTGACTATCATTTCACAATTTCGTTTATCGCATTCAATTGATAAGTGTATATAGAATAATAATTTATGCCATTTATTTGTAGTACATTCAGGCTTGAATGGTTATTGTGTGTGGTGCACGTGTAAATGATGTGTGCTTCGAGTTGCCAACCCAGCCAAACCAAACTCATACCAAACCCATAGCAAGCAAATTTATTATGCAAATTATTATTCATATTTCTGGGTCATATTTTCATAGAATTGGCGCGTATTTGTGTAATGAATCGCAAGCGCTTTGGCACATGTGCTATTATTCTGCCATCGATGCATATATATGCCATATCTACGGCTACTTCTGTGCAACCCATTCAGTTCTCGCGATTATAGAATTTCACACGATCTCATTAAAGTGCGCCTCCGATAAGGGCAATCGCAAAAAGCGCAGCTTCCCAAGAGAGTTCGAAGCGGGCCTCTAAGCGAGAGACGAGATAAGCGTGTCACTTCCGAAGGCAATGCAAGTAAATTACACGCAACAACAAAAGACAAAAATAAAAATCAAAAAGCACAACACAAACAACAAGAATTATATGTGTTTAAAAATAAAACAGCAATGGTATCGTCAAGTGGCAGCTATGACTGTGTGTGCCTCAAGTCTGTGTCATGCGATTGAATATCTTGAAGGTTACATTTCTTTTAATTGCGCAGTCAAAAAAAAAAAAGAAGAAAACAAAATAAAATAATAAATAATAATAAAGTGCAAACTAAAGTACTTGTGCAATACATATGTGTGTACCTATATATAAAAATACTATTTATACACAGTTGCAGACAAAATAATAGCGCCACCTCAACAGTTTTTCAAACGAATGAAAAAACAGATGCAGATTTTTAATATATTGTTTAGTATTCCCCATAAATTAAAGGTAAAGTAAAAGTGCCAAAAAGCAGCGAAAAAAATAATATTTATTTGAAAAAATTGTGATATTTGTCTTGAATTTTCTTCATTTATTTATAAAATTCATTTTTTTAAATAATAAAATTTTAGTTATTTTCTTTCTCACTTTTTTTTTGTGAAGAGTCTTCTTCCAACTTTAAAATCGAATTCATTACAAATTTCAAAAAGACACCTTTGAAAATATTTCTTGTGGGAGTGGTGCTATAATGCTTGTCGCAACTGTAACACACACACACACACACATACACACCCGTATGACAGCTGACAAAGGCGGACTCTTTGACTGACTAAACTAGTAGTGAGTAGTGAAGCTCCAGGAGGGGAATGGAATGGGAACGACACTTGCCTCGATTAACATAAAACAGTCGATGCCGAGTAGCCACAGAGTATGCAGAGAGGGGAGGGGTTGTTGGATCAGAAGCAGAAGCAGCAGCAGAAGCAGCGCTGCGCAATTAATTTTTATCACACTTTTAGCATGTGCAAAGTTTTCCTTGCGAATTGTGACTGCAACTGCAACTGCAACTGCAACTCCAACTGCAACAACTCCGACACCGATTTCGATTTCGATTCCGGAGTCCGCCTCTTTCTGGCAATTTGTTATTGCATTACTATTTTTAGGCTAGTTGGGCTTTGAATAATGCTAGCACGTGTCCATGCCTGCCAGGGGTTGCCAACCACATGCGGCGAGTTAATGAACCCGTAAACACATATATCTAATATAAAACTGTGTGTATCTGAATCAAAATCGTTGCTGCTCACCTTCTCCTTCTGCTTCTTCTTCCCCGACTGCTCCCGTTCCCGTTCCCGTTCGCGTTCCCGTCCCCGTTGTTGACTGTGACTGCTTTCGTTGGTTTGGCTTTGATTCGAGTTATGCGTGTTGCACGTGTTGCCGCCGCCGCCGCCGCCGCCACTTGTCTTCTTCTTGCGCGGCGGTATGCGTCCATTAAACTCCTGCAGGCGTTCGCGTCCAGCCGTAAAATTGTCATAGCGATCATCGAATTCATCCCAGCTGGTCTCATGATCACTCTGATACTCCCGCTCATCCTCGCCAGTCGAGGTCATCCGCTTGCTACAAACACACAGAGAGCGATAAAGACTATCATTATTGTAATCGTTAATTGAGTGTTCTTATCAGTAATTCACTAACTCAGTGCAACTACACACAAAATGAAAAATGCTGTGATTAATTGCCAATGCGTATTTCTTTCTTCATTTAATAAATGAGTTTTGCATTGTTAATGGGAATCGCTTATAAATAATTGCAGCGGGGTAGCTTAGTTTGATTGTAAAATGTGTAAGTATATTAATCAAAGAAGACATCTCAAAGAAAATCCAATATATTATAGTATATTCAGAGGAGTCGATACATCAATCAGTCCGTTTAACTGCTTACATGCAATACAGGATCTCACTTTGTAGGCTATCTTAATATAATTTTAACTCTTTCGTTAATTCTGAGTTTTTTCCCTATCCCTGTAATAAATGTTGAACCATTTTAGCATATTTATTTTAAATATTTCTTATTTTTTAAAAAACCTTTTTAGCAAACTTAACCAGAGTTCTTAGCATATTTAACATTATACTAAACAATGAGTATGCGAGCCTAGATTGTAAACGTTCTTATAAATTCTAACTTTAGAAGTTAACAACTTAAAAAATGTTTATCAAGATTTATTTAGAATAGCGTAGCAGGCAGTCTGCATCAAATTGCAATGTTAATACTCTTAATACTAGTACTTGTTTAATCATATAAATTGCATTTGATTTGGGATTTTTTTCACTATTTATAAATAAGCATTGCTTATCAAAGGGGAAGCTACGCGAAATATGAATGAAATGTATTTTATTATTGAGTTGAACAACGGGTCAATTCTATCCTGAGTGAGTTTTCTTCCTTGGCCAACAACTGATTGTGGCTTTTCTAGGTGTTTCCCAATAGAAATATTAAGTCATTTTGCATTTAAATACCTACCTTAATTTAAATGTAAATATTAACTTTTCTTTTTCTGTGTCGGCTGATTTTAGTTGTAATTAAATATATTTTTTAAATTGAAATTTAAATTATAATTTTATAATTTTATTTATTTTTTGCTTTTCCATTTTCCTGAGTCAACTGATATTTGTTGACATTGCATAAATACATAAATAATAATAAAGTAAAGAAGCCAACCTAACCCAGGTCAGGTCTAAGAACTTACCGTCTAGCCGCATCCGATTGGCTGCGCTGCAATCGCATTTTGTGCCCAGTTGGCGCCAATGGTGTGGATGCCATGACCGTGCCGTAACCGTGTCGGCAGAAGGCGGAGGCGGAGGCGGAGGTGGAGGTGGAAGTGGAGGCATTCGCAGTGTTCGGCGTGGGTGGCGGCGTATAGGTGGCAAAGTAGGCGCCGGCTGGCAACGGTTGTCCATAGGAGGCCGGATGATGTTGCAGCATCTGCTGCGATGTCTGCGGATAACTGTGGCTGTAGTGCAACGGTGGCGCCGACTGCGGACCCAGCGTCGCTTGCGGTGGCATTGGCTGTGGCGTCGATGGCGCCGCCACCGGATACGGCTGTCGATAGACATTGAAATCCTCAACGCCGGCAAAGCTGATGCTGGTGCGTGGCGTACGTGGTGGCCAGGGGGTGCCGGGAGCAAAGAATATATCGCTGCTCGTGTAGCTGGGCGACTGGGGTATCGAGCATGAGGGACTGGGCGGTGGCGGGTACTGAAAGATTTGCGGGGCTGCAAAGAGACAGAGACAGAGACAGAGAGAACATGAATGCAAATGAAGCACAATAAAAATAATAATAATAAAATAAAAAATAAATAATTAAAAGAGAGAAAGACTGAGACAGAGAAAAAAAAATAATAATAATAATAATACTGTAAACAAAGGTGTCGCTGTCATTGGCCCTTGGTGACAATGTAAGGAAGTGTCTAAGGTCGTCAACGGCCATTGTTTGGCAACTGCAACTGCAACTGCAACTGCAACTGGCCACTTAGCGCTGCCGTCTGCCCGTAAAAGCGATTTTAATTACGGCAAGTTCTCTCAATATGCGTATCATAAAACCGATCATAAAATCATCACGTAGCGGTTCCTTTGTACTTTTGTGTAGAAGTATCTTTCAGTATCGAAAAGGCGCATAAAACATCTTCAAAGTTATAGCAGTTATCGTTCATCTGATTTGCAATCAAGTCTTTTCTTACAAAATTTATGTATACATTTATTTCAATTGTAGTTAATGCTAAGAGCAACATGTAATCATTTATTTAAAAAAGAATTTATATTTATATATCTTAGTCCCGAAATTGAAATGTCGATTTTTGAAGCGGGTCGCCAGAAATCAACGCTCAAAGTTTAGTTAATTTATTTTGAAAATTTGTGGAAGATTTTATCGATTTGCACTTGTCAAAGAAGCAGTCAAATTTTCTCTTTCTAGCTTCGATGTCAGAGTATAATCCGTAGACTAAATCGAGAATCTACTCAATTCTAAGAGTTGACAAATCATCATCAGCATAGTTTACGTATTCTGAGTATATAGTATATGTATTACGTATGTGTATCTAAAGTACTTGATGTACAATGTCATTTCATATTGATGCTGTTTGATTTTTTATTTGCTTTCCGTTTTTTATGTCATTTCATGCAAATTGAGAACACAGAAAAGTGTTGATAGCTGCTAAGTTTCAAAGCTGGCAGGCAGGCAGGGAACACTTGATATGCGCATAAATTTGTTGTTGCTATTGGTGCCTTGGTAGTTTATCAGCAGACAGAGAACATTTTCATATGATTTCTTAATGTTTATTTACTTAAAAAGCAATTTAACAGCGACAGATGATTGATTGTAATGCAAAATTTATACAAATCACTCGACAGCAGCAGCAGCAGCAGCAGCAGCAGCAACTGACCGAAACGAGATAATGTCTCAAGCAGCTAATTGCCCCTAGGGCATACTTATTTATTGCGGTGGTTCTGTGGTGCTTATGGTCAGCAGATTGGCATGCCAACCAGCCAGCCAGCCATTCTGTCTGTCAGTAAGTCAGTCAAATGTTTAGAATGGAGAAATACTGGGACACACTCAAAAAAACCATTCGCCGCAAATTTTAGTAAATCGCTTTACTTTTTGGCGCCAAGGATTATTATTTGATTTTTAGATTTCACATATACACAAACAATTTACATTGTTCATAAATTCATCGAACTCAATTTGAAAATCTCAAAATTGCCGTATTTGTTTGTGAATTTTCGAAAGCATTTTTTCTACAAATTTGGGTTTGCATTTAAAGAAAATATTATAATATATAATATAATATTAATATAATATTTCTAATATGCGTATTATTTTCAGGGCAAGCCTTTCTGCAGTGTGGAAATGTTGTCCCAATATTTAGAAGCAAGAAGTACTTTAAATTTTTAGGGCGATTTACAAAATTTAAAGGCGATTTTTTATGAGTGTAGATGCATAGATACAGATACAAATAATGTCATTCAACGTCAACCTGCAGGCGACTAATTTGTAATTGACCCAATAGCCTTGAACTCGAATAGTCTTATGTATCGCAGCGGGTCGCAGTGAAGCGAATCGAGTGTTTCACAGCTGTTGCAGTTTGCAGTTGCAGTTTGCAGTTTGCAGCAGCAACAAGAAAATCTGCGCTTAATTGCTGGCACTCCTTGTGCTTTGTATCTTACAGATACTTTATGCCATTTGAAACTAGTTTGAGTTAGCTGGCAGGCAAGCAGGCACTCAGGCAGTCAGGCAGTCAGCCAGTCAGCCAGCTGCCTGAAGCTTCACTGTGGCTCACGTGCGCTCAACGCGCGCAGTTAACCTTGAAAATCCGCCAGACCAACTCGGCTTGAAGCCAGTCCATGTCAGGCATCATTACGGCTCGTACTCGTATCTTGTAGTTTGTAGTTTGTAGTTTGCAGTTTGTTACTTGCTGGCCACCATACAATATAACTAGCCTTAGCCATGTACAGTAGTGGAAAAAATAATAGCACCACTCTGACAAATTTTGAAAATATGCCTTTTTTAAATTTGCAAGTTTAAAGAACTTACGAATATGTTTTTAAAAGTATTTAATTTTAGTTTAATTCACCGTTTTCAAATTATTTCAAATTAATTAATATTCAAAAAAAAATAATTAAATTTTAAGAAAGAGGAAGAAAATGAATGACAGAAATAATATCACCATTTCGCAAATGTGCAATTATAGTTAAGAAAATTATAAATAATTGTATAAAAAATGCGTAAAAGGTGCTATCAAATATTTCGCTACTTTCTAGAACTTTCTCTTCAAATTTTTAAAAAATCTATAAGTATATATACTGAAAAGAATTCCAGAAGCTAAACAAAATATCACAGATCAAAGTTTTAAAAAATTGCAAAACTAATGGTTTGTTTTGTAGTTCGTAAGAAAAAATGTCGCAGTGGGGCTATTATTTTTTTCGCAGCTGTATAAACTGGCAATATGTTTAGAAGTCTGGGCCATGCTGGTGCCTTTATGATGAGGCGCGTTGAAAATGTTACTACTAATTGCAAATTGTGTGGAAAATTATTTGCCAAGTGTTAAAATTGCATTTGCATATAAGCATGTGGGCACAAGTGTGTTCTCTCTCTCTGTCTATGTGTGTGTGTGTGTGTGTGAGTGTGTGTGTGAGCCATTAGGTATGCTGCATGCACTGCAATATCGCTAAATGGTGACCTGAGCATCACTGTGACTGACTGCATCTAAATGAATTATGACTTTGTGTATAAAATAAAAATTGAAATAGAAGTAAAAATGTTTTCTATTAGTTGTCATCTTCAATCAATTAAACATTTTTTATTTCGTATGTTTTTAAAAGTAGAATTTGTGCATGCAAATTTGAAATTGGTCATAAGAAGTCAGTAACTTAAATTATTAGGTATTTGTTTATTTGTTATTTATTTACAACATTATGACTTGGCACTTGGCAAAAAGTACAAAAAGGCCTTCGAGTCTTAAATGAATAAAAATTTAAATAAAATTAAGAACCGATTGGAATACACTCGATTATAAATACTCTGCACCATTAAGAGTTATCGTATTATTATTATCAGATTTCAGCTGTTGTAGCTATAAAATAAATATGCAATTTATTAAATTAAATAACCATTCACAGCTAACAATATTATCCAGATTTGAAGTTTTCCAGCTAAATAAATTGCTTTTAAGAAACTTGTATATTATCACAGAAAAAATCCATAAATATTGATGGATACTAAATGACAACTCACTCAACACTTGTCGATTTTAAATGCTTTGTGTTGTAGTTTTAGTCGCAGCATATTGAAAAGGTTTAAGTCGGGTTCACAGTTACAAAATCACTTTTTGTGGCTTGTTTTTTTTTTACTTTGTGTTTCTCACCTCTAACTTTTAGGACTTTTATGGCACCTTAACAATTTTTATGATCGCATCTCGATGCGGGCAATTGTTGGTGGTAGTTGCTGCAAGTAGTTATTGTTGCTGGCTAGTGACGAAACGTGACCAATTGTTAGCAATTGTTAGCAATTGTTTTCTGCATTTGTTTATACGAGTATACAAGTATTGTACAAGTATACGTACGAGTATTGAATTTTTATGGCCACAGCATAATGGCAAATGTTTAATTGAATTGCGATTCGATTTCGATTTCGAGGGATTCGCAGTGCATTTGTCGCATCTGTGGGCCGAATCACTGCAAGCAACAATTATGTGAGTAATTTACTTTAATTCTTTTCAAACTGTTGACTGTTGCAATGTTGCAGCTTTGTTGTAGCAGCAGCAGCAGCTGACAAACATCAATCAGGCGAGCTGAGCAACAAAAGCCAACTCAAACTAAGCAGAACGTTTGAGGCTCAAGAACAATTTACACGCGGCCCCAGGAAAAACCGAGACTGGCGGAAAAACGTGAAAAATGCTGCACTCTGTATGTATGTGTGTGTGTGTGTGGTGTGTGTGTGTGTGTGTGTGTGTGTGTTACGCTTTGTTTGCCACAAAAGAACAAAACGTTCGACGACGTTCCAATGCAATTTTATATACCCTATTCAGCAGAGTTAATTCATTTTGTGGCTTACAAATGACATACAGAAAAAAGTATTTGCTATTTAATAGATTATTCCATCATATCAAATGTTCATTGGAAAACTCAGGCGTGCAAAACATTTCCGTTTTCGTGCTTAACAAAACTCTTCCATTTTCGCTTAGACCGGAAAACGCACATTATTTCGTATAAGAAAAATGAAATCAAGTATTTAAATAAATACACATAAAATGTTGCACCATTTTGCATTTTTTCTTCTTTTTTTAATTTTCATTTTACATAAAATTTGATTATTTTATTAAATTTATTCTAGTTTTTACATTTTGTACTGACTTTAGTTGCCATTGAATAATCAAATAAAAAAATTCAATTCACATAGCAAATGAGTATTTTTATTTATGGAAGGGTATTCAAACGTCAACATGCCGAATTTGACTTTTCGTTCTTGTTAGTCGCTGCAGTTTCGTAGTTGATTACATGTCAGGCCGGAGTCGAGAACGTCAGAGCCGCAGCATATGCCGCTCATGATGGCCTTGAAGTGCTTGAAAACATGGCAACACCAACAACAACAACAACAATATTAACAACTAAATGCGAGTATGAATATCAGGCTGAATACTGCGTCGCAGCGCAGAAATCGAAATTGAAACGAGTTTCAATGGATCTGTCATCGCACTAAGTTGGTCACTGGAACTGCAACCCAGATCGCTGTTTGCTGATCTCCGCCTGATGTGTGTCAACTGAGAAGTTAACAATTTGAATTTCGGCTATCTATAGGCAAATTTAGCTGTCTACACTCAGAAAAACACTGGCAATAAATTTTAGTAATTCGCCCCCAAAAAACATAGGAATGCAAATTAGAAATGCAAACCCTGTTTTTTTCAGCCACAACTTTTATATACATTTTAGAAATATACTTTCTGAATAATGGGGTGAACAACCATTGGTCAACAGCCACTGTTGTACAGACACTTATTAATGATTTAGAGAGAGAGAGAGAGAGATATAGAGAGAGACCTACAACAACTTACAATTTCAAATTGACAGCACAAAGGAGTGACTGTGTTATCCAAAAGAGGCAGCTTGTTGCAATGCTTAATACCCAAAAAAAAAAACAAAAAAAACAATATATCCGAGTAAAGGAATGTCAAAAATTGGCATTACACAATGTTATCCGTTGCCTCAGCTGCCCCCCGGTTCCCTCAGAGTTGACGCCCACACACGACTTGACATGAAATCGAATAGCCAGAAAATGTAAATCGTTGATTTTTTAAGGCGATTTGCTGACTGTCACGATGCGATGAGGGATACGAATTTGGTGGCTCATCCGAGTGTGGCTTTAATTAGGAGTTAACGGTAAAATGTGTAATGCCTCATTCCAAATTCGATTGTCCAGTGTCAAGTGACTAATTGCTTCATTTTTTGTTTGTGGCTGCTATGCAGGAAGTCGCCGTGATTGCGAAATGAGTGCGAACTTAAAAAGAAATCGTTGCCAAGTTGTCGAGTTGTCGAGTCAACAAGATTCTTGTCTATATATGACAAATGCTCTAGACCATTTTGGTATTAAATAAATGTTCAAATACATTGTTTTTTTGTTCTATGTTTTTTGGCTCGAATATGAAACCAGGCGAGACGCGACTGAAACAATTCAAAGTTGAATGTCAATCGGCAGGTGTTTGTCTGTTTTGCCATATCTAACTGTTAATTACCAATTTTGGTAGCGTTAATTAGCCATTTGTGTAATGTGGCTTACCGTTATGAGACGTCAATAAATTTTTTTTTTGTTTCGTATTTGCTGTTTTTGGTAGCTGATCAGAAAAATGCGGAAAGTAAAACCAGATTTGTTCTGAGTCAGGAGAAGGTGAAAGTTCTTTGCCACGACTTGAATGATAAATACATGGGATGATTAATAACACCCTGATGAAATACAAACCAAGAGCTGAAATTTATATTTTATATTAATTTGGAAAACAAACTGACTAATTATTTCTAATGAATTAAGAACGCTCGGCGTTGATCGAGGTCAGTTTCAGTTTCAATTTAAATTTTAAATGTGTTTTTTTTTGTTGTTTTTTTACACTCGTCGTGTAACTAATGAGGCTGATGCGGCATCTTTTGTTTCCACTCGATTTCAAGCTCAGCCGCAAAAACATTTTTTAAACTGTGCAATTTTTATTTTATTTAATTTTTATTTATTTTTTTTTTTGCAAGGTTAGACACACTATGTGGCAGCGGCAGTTGGTGTGCGTGACCCACGAGACGCGTGCCCCAATTGGTGCTCAGTTTGTGGACCACGTTGCACGCAATCGTGTGCATTGTTTAATAATCATTTAGTTTGGTTGTTTGGCTTAATTGCAAGCACAGTGAATTAATTAAACGGCAGTTTTGCTCAAATGGAAATAACTAATACGATTTTGTATTTTGCCTATGGAATGCTTTTTGTTTTCCCAACGGAATGAGGTAGTTATTTCCTTTAGATTTTTCTCTGCTTCAACCAGAAGCGAATTCCAGACAAAAGCTGGCTTTCTTCGCTGGGAAAATTGCATTCGCTTGGCATATCAAACAAATGTCGGAAAATGTCTCAAACGCTTATCACACACACAGAGAGAGTAAAGAGTAGTAAAATCCTAAACAAAACACACAAACAAAACGATATTTTATAAACGTCAGACAAATGCAATTTTTCAATTTCTCGAGTTGGGCACACACAGCTTAGAGGGCCATAAAATACTGCCAAGCCAAAGACGCGCATGGCCAAAAGCCATTGATTTTGCTGAAAAGCTGACGCACAAAATTGCTACTGTGCACAAAACAAAAAAAAAAAAAGCGTGAAAACGTCTTTGCATAGTTATTTTGCTGAAAAGCTGAAAAGATGTTGGCAGCTAGGAGCCACATCCCAAAAAAGGATGGCAGCTCCAACGAACCGACATAAAATTTATTGAGCATGTGTTTCTGGACAGGACATCAGTTTGCTTAAGGCACTTAAACTATTGACAATTCATAGATATATATATAAAATATATGTACATAAATCTAAATATATATATATATTTTTATATACATTTCTTATATTTTTTCCGAGTAGGCATTAGTGAGAATCAAGCTGCTAATCAAATGTAGTTTTGATCGCAGTGAGTCACACAGCCCGTAATTTGAGAAGCAGCCACAAAAACACTCGAAAGTGCCACAACTTGTTGTTCTTGGCTAAAGTCAACACAATCAACAAAAACAAAAAAAAAAAACAATCAGCCAACAATCATCAACTTTGCCAATAAACAATCAAATGCGATTAGTAAATGTGCACAAGCAAACTGCTAACAATTAACGGCGCACATCAAACTGAAAATGCGCTTTACAATCTCCAAAGGAGAGGGGGGGGGCGTGGCAACCCTTGGACACGCCAGCTTTGAGTGGTCAGCAGGCAGATGACGCAGCGAAGACAGCTCGTCTGGCAGCGCCGACAACGTTTGCCGCAGCTGGTTGCCTTTTCTGATTGTTATTCTTATTGTTGTTATTTTAATTTGTTGTTGTTATTGTTGTTGTTGTTGCTCTTCATTTGCTATTTGAATGCATTTATTAATATTTTTTCGTATAATTGTTGTTGATTTTGGTGGCACATAAAACGTGCATTTTGCCATTTTGCGGGCAACAGTTTTTTGTTCTTTTTTTCCTACTCATTTTCTTGTCTTGTTTTTTACCCAACTATTTTAATTGCGTTTCATCTGAATAATTAATGCTAAATATGCCAACTACTTTTAATAAGAGTGATTAACACTTTTATTTATTATAAATTATGAACAGAATTGCAGTTTGTCTGTGCAACATAATGAAGAACATTAAGACGGAAATGCTCCCAGTGGAGTAAGTTATGTGGCAAGTTGGCCGCCCCTCCCCCCCCCCACTTCTTTCTCTCTCTCTCTCTCTCTCTCTCTCTCTTGCTCTGTAGGTGTATCTCTATTTAAGTGTCAGACGCCTTCGCTTGTTGCCAATTATAACAAGTAGCTGTAGTCTGCCGCTGCCGCTGATGCTGATGCTGCTGCTGCTGCTGCTGCTGTCGGCGCATCCTGTTCTTAGTTTTCTTCCTTTTGATACATATCCTTTTCCACTTTGCCTTGCGCTCGTCCTGGGCGCATTTCTTTTGTCTGACGCTCAAGCGCCGGCTGTCTAGGCTCAATTTCATAACAAAAACTTGAGCACGTTTCTACACATACATATACACATCTATATATCTATACATAAATACAGTTGCGTACAAAACAATAGCACCACTCTCGCAAATGTGCACTTATAATTATGAAAATTGGAAATAAATAAATGATTTTTTACTTTTTGGCACTTTTCTCTGCAAATGAAAAATAAAAATTCCATAAATGTTGAATAGACTTTCAGGAGCAGTACTAACTTTAATTTGTGTATTAAGAAATCAACATTGAACAATTTCTTTTTCATTCCCAAGGGAAAATGGCGTAGTGGGGCTATTATTTTGCCCTCAACAGTATATGCAGTCAAGTCAAGTCAAGTCGAGACGATGCCGGCGGAAAGTGTGTTCAGTTCAGTTCAGTTCAGTTCAGTGCAATGCTTCAATGCAAACAATTTAGCACGGCCTCAGAGACGTGTGAGACTTAATCAAAAGCCAACTAGACACACACACACTCGCACACACACACACACACACACACAGAGAGCAGACAGCAGACAGCGAGGCACCTTGGTTGCATGCAATTTCTTAGTTTTATCGCGCCTATTTGCTGGCTCATTCCAAGTGTCAAGTTTATGCACCTAGCTAACGGTAAATCATGTTCTCTTTTTTTCGCTTCTGTTTTTTGCTTAATAAGCAAAGTGCCTGGCGGCCATTTAAACTTGAAATGTTGAAAGAGTTCATTGCGCCGAATGGTGTGAATAATTAACGAGTCAAAGCAACTTTAAGCACTTTTAGTTTTCAGTAAAAAAAAAAACTGAAGAAGAAAAATAGCGCAGGACGATGAAGAAAATAAATATCTTAAAGCAAATAAAGCTTAAATTTAAATGTAACTTGGAGTAAAGAACTAACGAATCCATTGAAAGGGTATTCAAAATGCAAAACAATCTAAATTTCAGCTCGAATGTGCAGCACAGCTGTGTTGCAGCCATAATAACAAAAATATGCCATAAAAAACCAACAACAAAAAAAAAAAAACTGAGCAGAAGTAAGAAAATTTACTAAAAGAGAAGTTTCTACTTCAGCAGCTGTGTAAAATAGACTTTTCGGTCATGAAAATGTTTATGGCAACCAACTGGAAGAAGAGTAGCAGCAGAGAGAGGGACGATAGTGGGAGGGGGGAGGGGAGTTGCTGGACCACATCCGCAGTGGAAACGCAATCGTCGTTGCAATTGAATGAAGCAATTAATGAACGACAGACAACATTTTGAGATTTGCATACAAAACAGCGGCAAATAAATTCACGGTCAATGTAAAACCAAATCACGAACAACAATAACAAATAACAGCAAAAGCAACAGCAACAGCAACAGCATGAAAACAATGCATGCAACTTGCCAACTCAAAGTCATGGCTTAAAGGCAACACACACACACACACAGAGCTACAGACCTGGCCTGGCCTGGCCTGGCAACAGGGCCAAAAAGTAAATTTGCATTTGTTCAGCCGCAAAGTGGAAGGCAAATCATGAAAATGATGATGATGATGATGATGATGATGATGATGATTGCGTTGAGTTCCACAAGTCACCGTGTAGGCTGTACAAAATGAGATAATAAGCAGCATCTCTCTCACTCTCTCTCTCTCTCTCTCTTTCTCACACTCTCCTATTCGCTCTCTCGCTCTCTGCGCAGCTGTAGTCAGCTGTTGCCAGGTCAGCAACAGCAAGAAAAACAGGAACAGGAAAAAGCAAAGCCAAAAGGCTTCGCCATGTTTGCCGCCATTTTTTTCTATTTGTACATTTTTGCCGAACGGTTTCCGCCAGCGACTGCGAAGTTGCTGAGCAAAACAAAATGGTCGAAAATGTCAAGAGCGACTGCGACAGCGACGTCAACAGCGACGTCGGCGCCTGCAGCGACTGAGAAAACAACGCCTAGCAGCAAACGGCAAACAGCAAACAGCAGCAAAACAGCTGTTGGCAACAGTCGCGAATGATGCGAATATGCAGAGCAAAAGAGAGCAACCAAAACGGCGTCGCTTTTAGCAAGATTGCGAAAGGCAGCGGGGGCAGAGGGTGTGGTGTGTGGTGTGTGGTGTGAGGGGTATATGGCATTGCCTGTCATTGCACCTTTTGTTTAGGGGCCTAAGCTTTCGTTAGGCGTTGCGTTTAAGGGTGGGTTTTTTGGAGCCGCTTAAGCAACAACAACAACAACAACAAAAACAAACTTGAAGCTTTAAGCAGAGTGTGCAGCAAATATATAAATATATATTAATATATATATATATATATATATATATTTACAGTTGAGGAAGAAAAATTATCAGCACTTCTCCGATTTTTGTAAATGTTGATTTTTAATACATTGCTGAGTATTCCCCCTATAAATTAAAGAACTCCTGGAATTATTTTCAATAAATATATTTGTGTTTAGAATTATATTTATGGATATTATTATTTATTTATTTGATGGGAAAAGTGCCAAAAAGTAATAAATGAATTAATTAATTATCTATCATTTTCATCATAATTAATGCACATTTAAAAATTGTTACTTTTATTAGTATTTTTGCTATGTTTCTTTAATTTCATTTAAATAAATTTCTTGCACACTTTTTTGCAGTCTACTTGCACTTCTAAAAACATATTCAAAAGTTCCTTAAAATGACATATTTAAAAGAGACACATTTTTTGTGGGAGTGATGCTATTATTATTTTCGCAACTGTATATATTCAAATATAGATGTGTGTATTTTGTGGCAGGCTTTGGGGTTGGCAGCTTGCCTTGCGCCGATGGTGATGACTAAGCGCGGTTGTTGCCTCTGTTCAAGATGCTGCGGCAAAAATAAAAAATGCCATGCTGCCTGCCGCTGCACGATGTGTGGCAAAGGGTTTTGTCATAACGGTTTAGGGTTAGACCAGGACGTGTTTTGTCCCGGGTGTTGTTGTCAAGTGCTCAGTGCTAGTTCAGATGTGTTACGATTAGATAAATTATGCACTTGAGGGTGGGGGGGAAACCAAAGATGAGCCGATGATGCTGAAGAGTTTTTGTAATCAGGCAGGAGGAGTCTTAAGAGGAAAAGTACCAGCTTAAAAAATATAAACCAAATTGCAATCATATTCGAAAAGTGAGTTGCGTCATTGCACTTCAATTATGAAAAATGCAAGTCGATTGAACAGCATAGAAAAATATGTAAAAAAAAAATGCAAAACTAGTAAGCCAAGCCAAGATTGCAACACACTCACCGATAGACTGGCGGACAGACAGACAGACAGACTGGTCTCCTAGCGGACCCCCAACCTGGTCAATTAGGCAAACGGGTGGCGATTGCCAACGCGTTTTAGACAGGCCAGCGGCCAACAGCAAGTTTCGAATTGAAAATTGCAGTTAGTACAAAATAAATATATGTGACTCATAATTTAATAGCAATAATAATAATAATAATAATAAAAATAAATAGCTAAAAAGTAACAAAGAAATAATAATAAATCAGTTGAGCAAAATTGATCTGCACAAAATTGAAACTGAGAATTAATAACTGAGAAATAACAAATGCTGACAAGTCGTCGACAAGCGTTTGCCTTTATTATTACGCAAAAGTCGCCAAACCGCAAAGCCCAAAAACGACAACAACAACAACAACAACAACAAAAGCAGGCAACAACAATGTGCAACAAAAGGAGGCAACAACAACAAATGCTGACCGCAGTCAAAGGCTGCTTAAATTGCCGTTAAGTCAAACACTTTGTAAATGGCCGAAACTAGCTGCAACTTGGCCCCAAAACTCTCTTCTGGCCCAACTCGCTGCCTAAGGTCAAATGGCGTTTAATAATTTGGGTTACTCGCTGGCAACGTGCAACACAATGTGGCGGCTGCAACTGCTGCGGCTGCTGCTACTCACAGAGATACATATCTAACAGATACAAAATTCGAATAAGACATTCAACTGCTCGATTTTTCTCTGGTTTTTCTGTTTTTCTGTTTTTTCTGTTTTTGGCGCGTGCCAAGCTATTTTTTTACATTTTTTTTTATTGCTTTTGGGCCAACACACGCCCACATTTTTTTTCTTTAGTTTGGGCCATTTGTTTTTGTTTCTCTTTCAGCTGTAAAATATCGCATGACAGAGCCAGAGTCAGCATAAATTGAAAATCAACCACGTTCAAATTGCCAATACAACTCTGACTTATCGCGACTGCTTAAGCGTAATCAGAGGCGTGGCAGTTTTGATACCCTGTCTATTTGCTCACATAGACTTAAGATCAAAAGATCACAACTTAGAACGCCCTCAATTTTAGTAAATCGCTCCAAAATGAAAATCACCCTAAAATATAAAGTTTTTCTATGTCTTCGAAATGTTTTCTAAAAATTAAGAATAACAAAATAAGTACAAAAATGAGAAAGAAATTGCAAATATATGGCGACATTTTCTAATGTTTTTTTTTAAACATTTTCTAATTAAAAAAAAAACACAAAACATTTCTGAAAGTAGAAATGCAAACCTTAATTTTTAGATAAGTATTTTCTTAAAATACAGAAGCAAATAATGAAATTTAGTTGCTCAACTTTTATATTAGAGTTTAGCTGTCGTCGTTGAATTATACGAATTTGTAAAGTATTTAAAATGTTTGTGTATATGTGAAATCAAACAATTCTTATGATAATAATAATATAAGTAAAAAATGCAATATTAATAAATATTGAAATTGGAAATAAGACATATTATTTGCCACATTTATAAATATCGAGAAATCCAAAAACATGAATTTTAGAAATTTGATTTCTGAATAATATGGTGAGTAACAATTAGCGCGAAAGCTAAAATTTAGAAAGATTTTCTCATATATTTACTCACATCCTTTTTCTATTTTATTCTGTTATATTATTCATTTTAATTATCTTCAGTTTTGGGCTGATTTGGCCAGGAATCATAATTTTAATAACAGTGCTGATGAAAATATCTTTAAACAAAATGTTCGTATTTTTTTATATTTATATATAAAAATTTGTATACTATTTTTTAGGCTTTGCCAAAACATAGTAATATTACTGCTAAGCTATTATTATTGTTATTTTGACAGCAATTGCTGTCAACAAACAAAACAAACAACAAAATTTGGGCAACCTTGAAAAGTGAAGCGCGTCAAGAGGAAATGCAGTCAGTCAGTTGGCTGGGCTAATTAGCGCTGCATATGCTGACCCATTTAGTCAGGCTGGTTAGCTGGTTGGCTGGTTGGATTTGGCTTGAAGACTTACCTGAAGTGTTGCGCTGATGGTGCTGATACCATTCGCAGAGTGCGATTAAAACGTGGTCCGTTTGCATTGGCAGCGGCGACTGCATCGGCGTCTGCGTGGCCGATGTGGTTGTGTTTGGTGACTGCGACGCGACGCTGCTGGCGCCGTCCGATGCGCCCGACGACGAGGAAGCGCCCGACGAGGACGGGGACGAAGCGCCCGATGAGGAGGACGAAACACCCGATGAGGATGATGAGGAGGTGGAGGGATACGAGGAGGAGGCGCCCGAGTTAGCCGATGAGCTAGCGGCAATGTCATCGGCGCCGCCCTCGGGCAGATAAAAGGGCACTGCCATTATATATATATGTGTGTGTGGGTGTGTGTGGGTGTGGGTGTGCGTGTGTGTGCGTATATTTCGTTGCTGGGCTGGCTTAGCTCGTTTTAGTTGATTGTTGTTGTTGTTGTTGTTGTGGTTGTGGTTGTGGTTGCTGCTGCTGTGTTTTTGGTACTTTTCTTTTTGTCCTGCTCTGCGCTTTTGTTTTGCGTATTGTTTTTCTCTCTTTTTCGTTGACACTTTTCAGGGCGTGCACTCTTAATTAATTTTGTATTTCTTGTGCAATATTTTGAACATTAACAATTGCAGCATTTTTTTGTTTTTAGTTAGTTGTAGTATTTTTAAACAGCACAAAACACTCAAAGTATTTGTTTGTTTTTTGCAATTTTAATTTGTTGTTTAGTCGTTTCTATTTATTATTTTTTTATTTACTTATTATTTTGTATTTATTTTTTGTTGCACACTTTTCGTAAATTTGGATTTTCGAACTATTGGCTCTGGTCAGTTTTTTATTATTATTATTAGTTTATTCGATTTTTTTCGCATTTCTCATAAAGCTCGCGCAACTTATTTAAAAACACAAACAATTCTTTGAAAATAAACTACGGCTGCAGTCGAAGAAGCACTTAAAACGTGTTGCAAACTAAAACAGCGATTTGATTTTGATTTTTAACTTGCTTTTTTTTGGTTTGAGGAGAAAACACGTCTTACTCGCTTCGCGGCTGAACTGAACTAAACGGACGGCACTGTGCGGCGCAATGCGAGGCAGAGTATCCGCAAGATACGCGTTTAAAAAATATGTATAAAAAAAACGATTCAAATTAAGAGAGAGAGAGAGAGCAGCTGCAGCAGCAGCAGCAGCATGGGAGCAGAGGCAGAGCGAACTCGTCACTGCTCGAGTGCAGTTCGCCTAGGCTCAGCACAGCTCAGCTTATGCACAACATGCCATGCATGTTGTTCTCAGGTAGCCGTAGGCAGTGGGGGACGCAGCGGGGCAGCCAGTGTCGACGTCGACGTCAACGTCAACGCCGCAGCTACACAATGCAAAGAGCAAAGTAAAAAACGAGAAAAGAAAAACAACAAAAACAAATCAGCGTGAGCGTTGCGCTCTTTAGCACAAGTGTGAGTGAGTAGGCGGCGTGTCTCTGCTCGGTGTGTGTGTCTCTGCTCGTGTGTGTGTGTGCGTGAGTGCGAGGCAGCACAAAGATCTTGTTGAGCAGGTAAACTCAGCCCAACAACAACAACAACAGCAGCGAACGTCGAAGCAAAACAAAAGTGCAATTTTGTTTGGGGAGCAGCCGAAAAGAAACAAGCAAGAGCGCGCATAGAAATAAATACTCTTAGAATTAAATGAGCAACAAAAGGGGCGCGACAAAAACATACCCTATAAAAGATTACAAAAAACAGACATGAAATATAACACAAAAACATTAAAAAAAAGGAGTAGATTTATCTTGGATTAATTGAATAAGTAGCTCTACTATATCAACTGTACGGGGTACAACAAGTCAGGCTGGTTGCAATCGTCAGAGCCGGGTTTGCGCGCCAAAAAAAAACGTAGCAGACAAAGTGCCTCGGCGAAATAGTAGTAGAAATTCAGAAAAGGTAGTTAATTTTGTACGAAATGTGTTCAGACGGAAGAAAAATGATATCAGTAAATAAAAGTGTGAGATTATAGGTAACTTAATATTAATTTTGAATTGCTCCTATTAATTACACTAATTCTCCATTCTCATTTACCTATGTATATTATTTTTATTATTTACTTTAAGCAGTCAGTTGTGTCAAAAACTGACCAATTTCACCATATACAAAATATTGCAGCAAACCTGTTTCGATTCGAGCTATTGTCGCCCCTCCCCCTCCACTCCCCCTTAAGAAAAACAAAACAGGCTCTCAAAATATGCTACGTCATGCTCTCCTTACGCTCCACAATTATTTTTGCGCGCGCGAAACTGACAACTAAAAGAAAATCAAGAAAATACGCATTGGATTTGATTTTATTTGATTTGATTCTAAAAACCACATTTGAAAATAAAGAGAATTAAGTAGAAATAGAAAACAAACTTGATTAAAATCATCAATATTCTAGAAAGTTCTTTGATTTATTTTGATTATTATTAAAATGGAAACACCCATTTCTATATTTAAGATACAATTTTAATGAAATTAAAATTATATTACTTTATTTATTCGATTTATTTCGATTAACATTAATATTATTGAAATGGAAACACAATTTTTTACGAAAGATACAATTGTATTGAAACTGAAATTATATTAATTTTATTTCAAGAAATTGTAATATTTGACTTACTAAAAAAGTGTTTTTGAAACGCCTTTTTTCTTTAGACTCAATTTTATTTTAATTTCAGATTCCCATATTATATTAATTTAATTTCAACTGGAAATTTCTTTGTAGCTATTTATGTTTATTATTAATAAAAGGGAAATGCCATTTTCTATAGATACACACAAAAATCTTATTTAAAGTATCTTAAATAGTTGCCTGAAAAATAAGTGAAGCGAATGAATTCTATATAAGTTTTCTGTGGAGCTTCTCAAGTTGGTCGCCAAAGAAAACGCTGATAAAGCCAAAACATTCGATAAAGATTAGAGCCACATCTACACACACACACCCACACACACACACACACACACACAGAAACACACATGGTGCAAGGATTGCCCAAGATGATGAAATTCAAGCAAACATGAACATGAATGTGCATGCAGCCAGCCAGAAGAGTGGCTCAAAGAGGACGCGCAGAGAAGAGATGAGAAGAGAAGAGAAGGAAACAGAAGAGAGGACAGAGAACTGAAAAAGGGGCTCGATTTTTATGATTTATACGGTGCCTCTTTTTGCTTTACTTTGATTTCTTTTTCTTTATCTTTTTTTTTTTGCTGGCCTTATCACAAAGCTTTTTCATTAGGGCTTCCAATTACTTGACTACAATGATTCTTGGTGCAGGGAATGAAGAACCGGTGTTACACACACACACAGTATTTATGTGTGTGTGTGTGTGTGTGTGTGTGTAGTCTCTGCCGGTCTGCTGTTCCAGCTGCCTGTTGATTTCTTTTGTTTTTGTTTTCTTTCTCTTCTTTTTGCAATGCAACTGATTAAGCGTAATGTGAGAGAAATGTGGTCGCAAACATATCAGTGTTTATATCATATCAGGAAGTGTTCTACAAAGGACAATATTCATACGTATTTTCGCAAGTGCGTAGTTCTTTGTTTCGTGCATTGCAATTAATTACTTATTTATTCAACGTCAACTAAAATCAGTTAAATGAAAAAAATTAATATTAAATATAAGAGAATAAAAAGTATTTATAAGATATCTGGGAGTATTTAATAGTAAATAAAGCGAACATCATTACGGAAAACTCCTTTGAAGTTAAGTCTAATTTTTCTGATTTTCCTTCGACCGTTTATAATTACATTTTCCCATTTCTAATGTAAAGAATATATTTATTATATTTAATTTTTTCTTCTTATTTTTCGACAATTCTTACTGGTTCCAAGAACCTGTTCAAAAATCAAATAATCTCCAATCTTTTTGATTAAATTTTAAATAAAAAGTTATAAATCTTTAAGGTGTCCACAAAATGTTCTCACACAAAGTTTTACGACAAATGACACCGAATATATTATAAATATTCTAATTAAAAAAAAACCACACTCATAGGTTAGAAACGGTTTCGAATCGGGCTTATATTTTGTAATGGTCGGCAGACAGATCGATAGGTAAGGGATATCAAATGGAGGACCATCTTCAGGAGGAAGAAAGGGAGATGAGACCGCATGCGCATGCGCTGACGAAAGATTTATTTAAAAAGAAAAAAATTTAAATAAATTAGTTATAAATAAATTATGAAGTAATTATATATTAATATATAAAACACAAAAGTAAAAAGAAAAAAATAAAATAAAATCAAACAAACCGGCGGCAGGAACAGGCGGAACTATCCATCGCCGCCACCAAGGAGGAAATCGAAAGGGACAACTGGACCAGGAAGTGGAAGCCCGGAAACCCTGAGACGACTCGGATTATACCAACTCGGATGTTCCCGCCTAATTAATTGCGGCGGATTGAGTAAAGGACAGCTGATCGGCCCTAACCAATGCAATAGTGATGCTCATTTTGTCACTCAGTGAAGCCAATAAAGAAAAAAAAGAAAAATAATAATAAATATTTTGTAAGCTTTAAATTAAGTAGAAAGATAACATTGTACTTCATATATATAAGCGAATTTATTGTTGGCCAACAAAATGTTAGGAATCACCATGTCCCATGTATCACATGATTTGTAAATTAAATAGTCTGAAACAAATAAATATGAGGTGGTAAATTAATGTGATCGGGTGAGATGAGGGCATAAGGAACAAACGAGAAAGGAAGAATTGCGTAGGGGAATTTCTCCAGGAAATTTAGAGGAGGAATCATTAGGAAGGGAGGGACACGCAGGCTGTGCAACTCCATACAGCCAACACAGCAGCGAGCGGACTGGTTTGATGGAAATATTTGTTTGTTTTTTATTTATAAAGGGTATAAATTTTCTCCACCAATATATCGCGTCGAACTACCCCTGAGCCGATAGCTAGCCGCCTAAGCGATATATTGGTGCTTTCGATAGGCAAGTCAAAACAATTTCTCATCTCGTGTTTCTTATCAGTGGCAAACCAGGAGAATGAGCAAAACAAATGTTAAAAACAAATTGAAATCACTTTAAAAAAGCTCTCATGAACAAATTAAAGCAAATCGTAATACAAATATAAGCGATGTGTACAACGAGCCAGGGGGTGAGGGCGAAGAGGGGAGGGAGCCCAATGCATCCAATACCCAACCCAAGTTTCGTTGTTGTTGTTGTTCTTATTGTTATACCCAGCAACAATTGAAAGTGAGTCAACGAGTGTTGCATGAAAATGGGACAAAGGAATCGATATTATAGTAATTTTAATAACAACATAATAATATTAATAATAATAATAATAATAATAATAATAATAATAATAATAATAATAATAATATTAATAATATTATTAAATTTGTAAATTAGCTTATGAATACCTTTCTAGAAGTGGGTGAGAACTTAAAAAAAAAGTGATCAAGAAAAAAACATTTTGATTTATTCACAGTTTCAAATTATTTAAATTTAACTAAAATTTAGTTTAGAAAATTAATTTCTTTTTAAATTGGCTGAAAATGTACGAAAATATAAAAGTAGCATAATTTTTCAAATGCGCAATTGGAATTATGAAAAATAATAAATAAATAAACAATTTCTATTATTTTATTTTTATTTATTATTTTTTGAAAATAATTTTAATTTTTATAGTGGGAATACTAAACAATTTATTAAAAATTTGAGAACATTCCTTTGTGCACTCGAAAATAAAAGGTTGTAGTGGGGATATTATTTTTTCCGCAACTTTATATGGATATATATATTCTGGTTCAGCATGAAAAGTGAAGTCGATCAGAGCCTGTCCGACTGTGCTCTGTGTAAGGGGTATCTCTGATTCGAGCACACTCTAGACTCGAGCACGCTGGCTTGTTATTGAATATGATTATGTGGCACGCTGCAAAAGCGAGCGTAAATTATTTATTGCACAATTTTGCAACAGTGGCTGCCAGCATCAACAGCAACAGATACAACAACAACAACAACAACAGCAACAACAACAGATACAACAACAACAACAGGAACAACAATGAAAACAAATAAATTTTTGCATTTGACGGCAGCCACGCAAAATGTGACGAAAACGCCGCCGCCCGCTTCAATAAAAATAAATAATAATTTATATTTACTATAAGTAGCAGCAGCAGCAGCAGCAGCAACAACAACAACAACAACCAATTAGGCGTTGTCGCTGCAGTGGCTAAATAACTGTAAATTGTCTGCGCGCAGCCGCAATGCAATCGGAGAACGAACAGGCGCAAAGAAGCATAGAAACCAATGAGGTTATGGGCGGAGGGGGAGGAGTGGGGGTGTGGTCTGTGTATGACAAAGATGCGAGCTGAGCTGCCTTGTTCGACACAAATTACCGTTAAATTAAGCGCTCGCCGTCAGTCATTTAACCAGCCGATTGTCAATGTGAGTACAAGGGTTGGGGGTGATTGTGAGGGAGGGGTGTGGGTGGTGTGGGGGTGGGGGTGGAGGCAGCTCCCGCTATTTCGTTTGAAAAGAAAAACAATAGCCATGGAAAAGGGAGCAAAACTTGTGTTACTGGCACAATCTTCGATCGAACCATACTATTAAGAAAATCACCCTAAATTAAAGTAAATCGAAATAAAAATTTATTCATTTATTCATTTCATGGATGCAGCTTTTTAAAATGGTACATTTTCATTTATCTGAATTTTTGCGAAAATAAAAAAAAAATGTTTAATTTGAAGGGTGTTGTTTTTCCTGATTTTTCCAATAGATGTTGGAGTATTTTACAAGTCGACAACACTAGATTTAATATAAACTTTATTTTATGTTTTTTTTTTAATTTATTAATTAAATTAAACTGAAAAAGTTTTTGGCAATTTAATTTGTAATTTTAATTCTATATTTATATTTAATGTAAATTTTTATTTCAAACTGTTTTTGGTACACATTATAATTATTAACATTAAATATGTTATTTATAAACTTTATATTAATATTTTTTGATTGAAAATTGTTATTCATTAAATTATTATTAGTTATGTAATTTAATGTATAATTTTATTTTACATTTATATGGAACAAAAAATCTCCAACCGGCAGACGCCAGGAAAACAGTCGAATTCAGTTGTATTTCCATATTATTGATGTTGGCCATACCCTGTGTTGTTATTTATTATTTATTTATTTAATTTCAATTAAATACACAATAAAAGACACAAAAACAAAGTTTAAAAACATTCAAAAGTTAAAAATAAAATAAACATTAAAATTACATTAAAAAAATAAGAAATATCTATAACATTTATAAGATTTTTGGCGGTTTTTTAATGCAAAATGGTCCAACATTTGTTGTATGGATAGGACCGAATCCGGCAAAAAAATAGTTAGTATGATTATTTATGATTTTTATGATTATTGAGCATACACATTTTTAATGTAGTTTCAATGTACAAAATTAGATGCCAATTTATTTATCTTATCAAGTGAAATTACCCAAGTCCAAGGAATAAGTGTTGATCGGCCTGTTAAATATAATATTACGTGATACTTGTTCAACTCTTGCATAAGCGGTGGCGATAAAAATAAATATAATTATTATTATTGTTATGTCAAGAAAGTTACACTTTCTACGGCCTCCCAGCAAACATCACTATCCCCACACTACCCCACCCCGCCCCTTTCCTTTTGATGACCTGCTCTTGATAAGAGCAGTTGCCCTCGCCCAAGCCAATTGCAGCAGCAAATAGGCTCCACAAACTCAAATGAAGCAAACGGCAAAAGTTGGACGCAGTCAAACTCGCTGCTCACTGCTTGCCTAGGGGGCCAAAGGGGCCATGGGCTAAGGGGCAGCCATGCAGCCATGCAGCCATGCAGCCAGGCAGGCAGGCTGGCCGACATGGAAAGGCAGCACGCGACCACAGCGTCACATGTGCCGCAATCTCGCTGCACGCTCCCCTATGTCACTCTCTGCCTCTCTGAAAAGCAGCACTCTGGCATTGGCAAAGAAGCAGCTGCGAAACTGCCAAGAAAATTGACTTTGTGCAAAGCGCAAAAGAAGTCTGAGATAAAAACACAAAAATTCATGGAAATAAAAACATATTTCCCACATCGAATACTGCATACCCTTGCGAACTGAAGGCTTGTTAAGAATAATGGAAATTAACTGATTGAGATTAAAGTATTTTGCAAGACTATAAATTTAAGTAATTTTAGTAAATTTCTTAACTTGTTGCTGAAAATATGTTTGTAAAAATTGGGGATTGCATTTCTAAACTTTGTAGAAATGTATTTCTTTTTTAATAACAAATAATATTCCTAGAAAATAAGAAAGATCGATATATATGTGGGATTGACGAATTTTAGAAGTTATTTTTAAATTTTTTTAGAAATTATTTTAAAGATATGGGAAACTTGCTAATTTTATGGTGATTTTAATTTTAGGGTAATTTGCTAAAATTTTCATATATTTGCATTTTTTAAAGATCTATATTAAATAGTCAACTTAAGCATATTGAATTTATTTCGGAATTTTCATGCACTTTGTGAAGAATGGCAAGAAAATTCAGCTTTTGCATTAATTTTTAATAAATGTACTTTATTATTAAGTTTACTTATATATATATATTTTTCTTTCTCTACTATTAAACGGAATTCTTAAAACTAGTTAGAAAACAAAATTAACAAGATTCATTCACTATATTAAAAATTACACATTTTTGAAAATGCCTCCAGAAGAGAGTATAAGAATAACACTGGTGAAAGAGAAAATAAGATGATGATGATGATGACGTTGATGAAATGAGATGGAATGGAAAGCAAGCGACTTGGGGGCTTATGCAACTCGATGCTGTTTACACTTTGAGATGGGCCTAACACCACAGTGATTAGGGAGAGGAGGGCAGGGGTGGGCAGAGGAGGTGTTGGTATTACAACCGCAGTCTGCGTACAGCTGTTTATCGAACCGTTGACAATTGCCAATACTGGATTGCTACACTCGGAAAAATAATTGCCCTACATTTTAGTAAGTCACATAAATGACAATCTCCCCATATAATATAAAGTTTTTCTATTTCTTAAAAATAATTTATTTATATTAGACATTAAAATTTATAAAAATCGGCAAATCGACAATCCCAAAAACATATTAATAGTTTCTATTTTTACGAAATAATTTCTATTTCTTAAAAGTAGTAATGCATACCCTCAATTTCTGAAACAATCCTTTCTGAAATTCAGAAACAAATAATGAAATTTACTGTCTGCCTTAGATTCCATATTATAAATTTATAAAGTCTAAAAATACTTTGATTATAATTCAAGTAATAAAAGAAATAATAATAAAAGAATTATTATTTTCATCTTGGAAATTATAAATTTTCTTCTTAATTTTAGAAAAATTCCCCCTGAAATTTAAACATAGTTTTTAAAAAGCCACAGCCATAAATTTTAGACATTTACTTTCTGCAAAATAGGGTAACAAAATATTAGTGCAAATTTAGAGATATTTAGTTGTTAATGTTGCTGCACACCTTTTTTAACTTTGATTTTTTAGCAACAGAGACAAAAGCTTCTGGCAACCCTCGGCGGCTGGGACTGCCCTGCCACAACAGCAGCAGAAACAGCAAAAGAACTGAACACATCACGACACAGAATCCGCATCCACATCCACATCGACATCAACTGGGTCACTGACCTATCAAGTGCAAGACCTATTGAGCAGAGCCCAGAGAGAGAGCGAGAGAGCGAGAGAGTGAGAGAGCTGCCAACAGAGAGGGTTGCCTGGTTGCTGGCAAATGTGGCAGCAACTGTTGCCAAGGGGGCAGCCCACAGAAAAAACTCGGGGAAAACACAAAAAAAAAAACTCGCCCGTGAAACATAAAAACGAAAGCGCTGGCGAACATAAAATTAAAATAAACGAAAAGGGGGCAGGCTGGTTCGGGGAAAGGAGGGGCTTGCCAAGGAGGGTGCACGGGGCAGGGTGCGAGGCAGGGTGCAAAATGGCATGTGGAGGCGGATGGGCGCACACTTTAGGTGTCAAAGCGTGCGCAAATGCAAAGGGGCCAAATTTGAAAGTGTGTGTGACTGTGTGTGTGTGTGTGTGTGTGTGTGTGTGTGTGAGTGTGTGTGAGTGTGTGTGTGTGTTGAGAATAAATGTGGCAATTTTATTTACATTTCGAGCAGCGCCTTTTGACTTTCGCAGGTTGGCCATGCTGATTGGCTGTAGGGGCAGGTCAGCTATTAAAAAGTAGGCCCCTTAATTGGGCTAACTCTGTATTTTCTCTGCCTTTGTGAAGGGCCGCCTGAAAGAAAGTAGATCGCTTTGGTAAAATACCCAGCGCAGGGGAGTTGTACAAGAGAAAATGGGGTTGCCAGTAAAATTAGTTGGCATCTTGGGGGAAAACTTCGCAAGGTACAAAAAAAAAAAATTAAATAAAATTTACAATGGGTGCATAACAATCAAAGATCTGAGAAATATTTAATCATTATGAGGAGTATTATTTGTAAAATACGTATTTATACATTGAGTTCTTATTTAATAAATTAATTATAATAATAATAATAATAATAACATAGATACAGGAATAAATTGTGGAATTTCATTGGTTACGTTTCCATACGGAATATTTCGCGATGATCCGAGAAACAAATACTTTTTTAATTGTAATTATGCCAGAAATAACTGAAATTATGTTTGATTTAAATAGATTCAGCATCGAGTGCGTTCTTTGTTTATAATTATTAGCATGTGTTTAGATCGACCATTTTGAATTAACTAAATAATAACTAAACTGAAGTTTAGTCAGCTAAAAATTATAACACATATATAGCATCCATTAGTTATTACTCTTATTATTTTATTATATTATTTTTAGTCATTAGTAGCGAGGAAAAAGAAAGCACTTGAAACTAACTGACTGATTAAATAGTCAAATCGGCTGCAATAATTATAATATATGATATACCCAAAAACAAAGGTCTAAGAATACTTTCTGCATACAAAGATCAATGACTTTCCTGAAACTTAAGCTGTATAAACACATGAAATCCACATGAGGCACAGCCTGCCTTGCCGACTCCTCACCACCTCTTGCCAGATGCCTCAATCGGTGTGTAGCAAATCAAACGTAACATTGAAACAGTAGCCGGACAAGCAGTCAAGTCAAAAGTAACAAAATGTCATGATTTACAATACGAAATCATATATCTCCCCACAGTTGGTTTTGCTTCTTTTTTGTTTTTATCTGGTTACAAAAAACAAAAAAAAAACAAAAAAAAACTCAAACACAAACCTGAGCTGAGCTGACAATGAGCGCCTAAAGGGTTTCAAACTGGACTCCCCGCCCCTCCTGCCGTGCCTTGCTCTGCCACAAACGCAAACATATTCAACAGATGGATGGACAGTCGGACAGAGAGACAATCGAATGAAGAAAAAAAACTATGTTACAAAGACTGAGAAAAGAAAACATTAAAATGGAAGAAAAAAACAACAAAACTGACAAACTGAAGAAACTCTGGCAACGAATCGGGGCAACTGCCAAGAACAGAGTTTGGTCAGGGAATGGGTGCCGGCAGGGGGGAGCGGAGACGTGCGTTTATTTTGTGTAAGACAGGTAGCGAGTCGTCGCTCGACTTGGCCATTGTCTGCCTGTGTGTCTGTCCACAGTCCACAGTCCACTGTCCACAGTCCGGGCACCGAGCTGCTCTGGCACTGAAAAGTGCGCAGTTAAAAAATCAGTCGCCAGCGAGAAACCCACAGACAGAAAAAGATCAACATAATCGATGATTATGTGGCTGTAGTAGTTGTTGCTGCCCCCTTCTTCACTCTTCAACTACACTCGCAGAAAAATCGCCAACAATTTTTGTGAATCGGTAAATCACAGTATGATTCAGAAAGTAAATTTCTACAATTAATTAATATTAGTATTTTTATACTTCACATGAACACAAACATTTTGCATAGTTTATAAATGCGGATAATTTAATTAAAAACAAAAAACTAGCCTATTAAGACCGAAGACAGTTAAGATCGAACATAAAAGTCGAAAAGTCGAATATAAAGTCAGAAAAAATTCACTATTTAATTTTAGAAAGGTTTTTTTTCTAAATATTTGGATTTTCATTTCAACATTTGAACATTTTTTCTTAATAACAGAAGTTATTTCTAAAAAATAGAAAAATTTAGTATATTTTTCGGACTGTCGATTTGGAGCAAGTCTTTCTAATTTTTAGAAAAATTTCATTTAATTTCTTGTATCTAAAAAACTTAATATTTTTAATGACGATTTTCCTATTAGGGCAATTCACTAAAGTTGAGGGTGATTTTTTCTAAGTGTAGCCCTGCCGTAAATGTGTTAAAAAAACGCGCAGCGAGATTAAATGAGCATAAAATACAGCGCAGCAAACGTCGAACCGCGTGTAGCGAAAAAGAGTCAAGCCTAAAATACAAAAAAAAAAAAAAAAAAAAAAAAAAACCAAAACGAAATCGAAAAAAAAGTATCTTTAAGATGCCAGACACGAAACACGTCGTCGGCTGGCGTTCATCAGCAGCGACCCTGTTGCTGACTGTCTGACAGACTGCCCACAGTTGAGCACAGACCGATTCCCGGTTCCAGACCCAGTCCCAGTCCCAGTCCCAGTCCCGGTCCCGGTCCCAGATCCAGTCCTACTTGAATAGTCCCGGCCTGCCCTCGAGCCTTTCGCCAATAAAATATGCATGCTGAGCTCGGCTTGAGACCAGCGGCAATCGCTGCTTATGGGCCTCAGCTGTGTGGCAGGCATGATGGTGGCAAGGTGGCAAGGGCTGGGCACAATCAGCGAGGAGAACTTCATAAAGTGAAAATGTGTAGCATATATTTTGATGACACTACGCTGCCAGACTTTAAAGTTTCAAATGCCCTGCACCCGGTGCTCACCTAAATAAACTTTTATTAGCTACAGTAAAAACATTAAAGAATTAAACTGCAACTGGAATCGTAATCGGAGCAAATCAGAATCTAGATTTCACATTACCTAAGTCCAAATACCGGAACTGTTACTATTTGTCGTACCAGAACATATATATAATACTTAATAAACACAACTTGAAGTCTTTAAGTATCTAAGATCCGTTTGTTTATACAGACGAAGTGAAAGACTGATCGATATCGGTATTGTGCTGAAAGTACCAATAAAGTTTAAGAAAATATCGGAATTTGTACCGGAATTCTTATAATTAATCCTTAAATTCTTATAATATTTGTTTTTAAATTGTCATTAATGAAAATATATATATTTTTGTGACACATTAATTAATCATTAATTTTTTGCATTTCGAGTTGAATATTATGTGTTATTATATTTATATATATATTTATTTATATTTATTGAATCTTTGCTGAATCTTGCAATTCTTCGTAGGTCCAGCGACCTGTTTGTTTGTCGGGCAGCGCACACACGGAGAGCTACAGTATCTTTTGTTCCAGAGAAGCAGACAAAAGCTCATCAAAAATTATGCCCCGCAGGCAAATGATGGCATGAAAAATACAACACCAACTAAGCAAGCAACAAGCAACAAGCAACAAGCAACAAACAACGGCAGAAATTATGCGCAATCGAAGCCAGCGAGCAGCTTCTGTGCAGCAGCCCAGAAAAAAAAACAAAAAAAAAAACAAAAAAACAAAAAACGGAAAGCTACACTGAGAGAAGGCGGACAGGCGAGCACATCCTACAGATGCAGATACAGCTACAGATACAGATACCCAATGTGCTTGGGCTGGCTAACAAATTATGCCTGGACGGCCATAAAACATTTGTGTTTAGCCCAAGAGGCAGAGTTGTCCAGCGTATCCAGCGTATCCAGCGTATCACGATCGCTTGACCGGGGCGTGGCTGGGGCGAGACTGGGGCACACGCATGGAATAGAGGCAGCGGAGAGCAGGGAACCAGGGAAGTAGCTGGCAGCAGGGCCAGGGCCAGGGCCAGGGCCAGGCTAGTTCTCGATCTTGACTGCTGCGGCATCAACGCGCCTCGAAAAACTTTTAATCAAGCGTTCGTGTTGGCCAAGTTTTAGGTTTGTCTTCTCTCAGTCGCCTTTTGGTTTTTGTGCTTTTTATAATGATTGCATTTATCATTTATTCTGCGCGTCAACCAAATTATATGCCTGAGCTTGCAGAAGTGTGCGTTGAGGGAGACTGCGAGGGGCTGGCAGGGCGATTCTACGGCAAAACCCATATTTAAGTGCCTCGATCGATTCGGGATGCATCGATTTGTTGGTCCGCTCCTTGGCATTTCCGTGAGCCCAGAATGAGAATGAAAATTTTGTAAATTAACTTAATTTTATTCATTTTTTTTTTAATTTTTACGCATAATTAAAATAAAAAGTTGTAATGAATACTAATTTAAAAGGGAGAAATTCAATAAGCAAATAAAATAAAGGATATGTTTCTGAGAAATGCCAAAATGTTCTTATCAATGGTTCTTACACTGTTGTTCCTTATATCAAAATAGGTTAAATTGTGTGGCAATTGAGACTTTGTTAAATGTGTAAATTTGTTGTTGGTCACATGCAGATTGGAGTTGATTGGAGTATCCACATAATGACGAGCTTGGCAATTGGGTCATGTTTTTGTTGTTGAAGTAAAGTGACGAGTTCCCTATTATTGGGATTGGAATCGTTGGAAATTGTTCCAGTTTGTCAATGCGATCACAATTAATCATCAGATGCATTTCCTCATGCTTCAAACACTGAACACATCATTGCTTTGTGACTCGATGCAAAAAAATTATTATATTTTACTAGAAATTAGTCCCTTAAATTTCAATTAGGAAAAACAGTGAACAATGATTATTTTTGCATAGTTTTAAACTGAGTCCATTGTTATATCAAATACAAAATCAATATGCAAACACTCAGAACAAAAATGAATAAAGCAATAAAATACAGACTGGATTGTAAACTCGATTGGAATTATAAATAAATAAACCTCACACACCCAGCCCATCTGAAATAAAAATGTTTTTTTTTTAAGCCAGAGTATTTTGAAAATTGTTAAATCATGGAAATGTTCTAAAAAGAGTTTTACCACGCCACAAATTTCAAATATAATTGTCGACAAATATATCAGGCCATTTAACGATTCCTTGGGAATATAAAACTGGATAATATTTCCATCATTCACACAATTCAAAAGTCTTTAGCAAAGGTATATTTTATTATTTTATTCTCAGTGTGCCTTATGCTGAGTTACATAATATTTAAATTTTGAATGTTTCGCACAATCTAACATTTCATTTACACGCTGACATTTCTCCAGGATTTCATGATATTTTTAACAGGTTTGGCAGTCCATCTTAAGACTCAATTTAAAAGCTATAATAATTGTTATATATATAATTTATACAGATGCAAACAATGGAGTTTGTAAAAACTTTATATTTATATATACATATATTTAAATCTTTGGCGCAGCGAAAATTACATACCCTTGTAGATCGTCGTTAATCAGCTGCCATTTTAATTTTAAAAATGTTGCTTAATTTGGCTATATAGTTGCCATAGTTGTATAGTGGTCCAATGCGGTCCATGAATTGCCGAAACAAAAATACGGATATTACCCAAGTTTCATCAATAAAGCTTTAAAACTGATTTGAGTATTTTGCACACAATTCAAACAAATTCCGCCATATCGACTGGGAATTGATTGTGAAAACGTACATAAAAAGATTTTTGATATCATGAAACGTTCACGCATAAACGAGTATATTATTAAATTGCAATGCGATAAATAAGAGTGCCGATGCCCATGGGATTTGCTGGCTCGCGTTTTATATTAGAGTCTAGAAGCCGAGTTTTTTTTAATCAAACTAAATTATATGTGTTTATAAACTATGTAAAATATTTGTGTACATGTGTAGTCTAAAAATACTAACAATAATACAATTAAAATGAAAGCTAATATAAGAATTCATCAATGTACACACAGAAAACAACTGCCTGCAAATTACACATAATTCTTCCAAGTTGTAGAAATATCCACCCTGAAATTTAGAAATACAAAGTCTACTTTTCAGAAAGTCACAACCATAAATTTGAAAAATGTACTTACTGAATAATAAGGTGACTAACAAATTTGCGGCGATTTCTTTCTGAGCTTGGAGAAGGGATGAGCCAATCAATGTTTTAAATACGCCTAGAAAATAAACACAGATCCCTTTGCGCACTTGTAGTCCGTATGCTGTTTTGACCCAGAGATACACTGAGTTAGCCAAGCACAGCATTTGCTCCAGAGCGGCTGACTATGCTTTGATCCCGCCACACGCCGCCGAGAAACCCAGCCCAGCCCGGCTGAGAGGTCAACATTTATTGGAGCGTGATGCGGCTTCAAGTTTCGCTTTCGTTGGCTGGATTTCGCCAGAAACTTAGCAGAGAGGCAATCATCAAGCCGGCCACAGCTGATGGGCAGTTGCAGAAGAAGAGCGCACTGATAACATAAGATACAACAAACACTGTCCCAGCTGGAAGCCGAGTGGAGGAGCCGCAGCAAGTGGACCGTCTCACACCTCGGCCAGCTTGTCAGCAATTACAGTAATTCCAATTAATACGCAGCAGTTGTCGGCTGCTCCCGCTGCCATCCCTGCCCACTCTTCCCCTCTCCCCCTCGGGCAGACCCGGTTGGCAGGCACTTATATTTTCTAATTTGTGGCGCGTGTTGCATGCCACAAATCTCAACCTCAACGAGGCTTTGCCCGTTCTGTTGTGTCTCTATCTACACTCCTAAAAAAATCGAACAAAATTTTTGTAAATTGCAATTCTTTTGGCGCCAATTCAGAAAGTAAACTTTTAAACTCTAATTTCCATTCTTATATTAGCTTTTTTGTTAATTATATTATTATTAAATATTGGTATTTTGAGATTTAAAATAAATGTGAATAACATCATTTGTAAAAACTCTAATATGAAAGCCGAACCAGCAAATTTCAATTCATCTTTCTAAATTTTAGAAAGAATCTTTTTTTCTTAAAGTTCGATTTGCATTTCCACTTTTAGGATATGTTTTTCTTAATAAAAGAAAATATTTTGTAAAACGAATAGAAAAAATCGCCAAATTTTTGCGATTGTCGATTTATTGTTTTTCTTATATTTAGAAATTATTTCTAAGAAATAGAAAAGCTTTCAATATTGTAGGGCGTTTGTCATCTTAGAACGAGAGCAATTTTTCTCTGAGTGTACCTACACACACACAGGCACATACAAATTAGCATGAAAGCATACAAAGTAGCATCTGTGAGTTGCAAGGAGGAGCAACAACATGCGACTGACACGGCAGAAGACGCAAAATTATTATATCTAGATGCTTTGCCAGCTGAACTGATAAATCTAAGCAACTGCTACCCGTTCCCCTAAGGCAACCAGTAGCAGGTTGGGTGTAGGCTGAGTTTCGGGGCTACAATTATAAACTGCAAAGAGTGCTGGAGCCGGAGCTGGAGCTGGAGCTGAGACTGTAGGAGCTGGCACACGGCTGGTAATTGCCCCCGGGGGGAAATCAACGAGAGTTGCAGCAGCCGTGTTTGTTGCAGCAACGGATGCTGCAACAGGCACCGTATATAACTTTTATCACACAATTCTAATAACAACCAGCGCTTTTTCTCTGTAGTATCTCCGGCCAGCAAAGGCAGCCAGCGCAGATACATTTCGATTACTGCGGCAACTGCAACAAACTCAGTTCTTGCCATTTTCCTCTATTTTGACTCAGTGATAAATTGCAGTTGCAGTATGGATTCAGTCCAGCACCATTTGTATCTGTATCTGTATCTGTGTCCGTATCCAGGCATCTGCTTGCTGGAGAAACCCCTATAATTAGTGTTCAAAAATTGTTTTTCCGGGTTTAAAATTCTTATTAATTGATGTGGTTGCTTGTGGATGCAAATGCTGACTGCGTTGCATGCAGTTGCAATCGATTCATTGGCTTTGTGAAAAGCTGATAAATAATCTGGCAAAAGTCTATATTAACAGCATCGATTACTACAAATTGGACAGCTCTTGTTTTATAAAAAAGGAATATATTTGTAGGTTAATAAAGTAAAATTAAGCTCTGGATGATAGTTTTGGATTGATGAAAAATTACTTAGGGCTTATTAAATTATTATTATTAATTATATATTATTATTATATCATTCGAAACAAAATTTGAATATATATATACAAAAATATTATTTTAAATTTACTCAATAATATTAAAAATTTAAGAGTTTCATTATTCTAAATAATATCGAAAATAATTTTCAATGAACACATCCAACTTTTCACAATTATTTCTATGATAGTTCATATTTGATATATTAAGATAATTATTTTAATTTTTTAAATTGATGGACATTCGATAATCTCTACAAATGTTCATCACAAGTGTTTCTAATTAAAAAAAATAGTGAAAAAATGAGTGACCAGCTGTGTAATGAATAGTTTGACCAAACAGACACGCTATAAATATATTTTGAGAGAGTATTATTTGTATTACTGTTGAATCACATACTTGTATCTCTCAAATATAACATTGACATTAACCGCCTAGAGATAAGAGTCGAGGCATATTAATGGGTATTATTTAAAAATTAAGTCGCAATCAGTCCAACAACTCAACGCGTATAATTATGCAGCCAATTTGCATGGCAGAGCTTGCCACTAAGTGCAATCAATGAACAGAAAACATAGTCAGTATTTGTCAGCCCGAGGGGGATAGCAGGGGGAGGAAGGGGGCATAGTGTACGCGACATGCATTCAGTGTTTCATAAGTCGCAGAAGCAGTTGTCAGAGGCTCGATTATATCTGTGAGATACATTTGCGCGATAAGGAAAGGCGCGAGCGGAACGCGCTCGACTCTCGCTGCTGGCAACATTGTTGATTAAAAATAAATTGTCAACTTTGACAGTGAAGCGGCAGTTTTATTTATAAACTAAATGGATGTGCACAATGGAATGTCTTCTTCTTTTTTTTTTTGCTCAACTGGCGCAGAAGGAGCGGACTGGAAATTGGCATTTTTATTTTTGGCCCAACTGCGTTGGCAGACAGCGGGGAGACTTTGGCTTTGGCATTGCCACGCGTTGCCTGCCTGCCTGCCTGCCTGCTTGTTTATTCTTGGCTGCTGACATCAGGCTAGAGGCAGCTAACGGAATGTCTAATGCATTGAAGGGACCGCCCAAGCGCCGCACCTGCAACGTCTTTCATTAAAATGCAGCCATTAACACATTCATTTTCTTTTTGCCGGCCCCTCGTTCTTTCTATGGCCCGCACTAATGGGTAGACTGCGGCTTGATTAGCTCCCGGCCGGGGGGCAAGTTGCGCTTCCGCTGCGGCACGCGTTGCCTGCGGACTCTTAAGCAGCCCACAGAGGCCTAGTTTGACAATTGCATTGATGGCACTTCTTTCTTTATGCACGGTTCATTAGAATCAAATGACAGTTAGATTTACATGCATAATGGAATTGGTTAGTTGTTCAGACACGAAACCAACTTATTTGAGAATGTGCTCATTTATCACTGCCCGATTTCGTTGGCCATAAGCCCGCCGATGACGCAGCACTTTCAAATTGATAATAATTAACAAAAGGAGATGCAACGAAATTTGTCAACCAGCTACCTAAAAATGACACAACACAAAATTTGTGAAATGCTTTTTTAGTTTGCTGAGAACTTTCTGGCGTTGACATGACAGCTAATGAATATTATCTGCCACAAAAAAATGTATGCTGCCTCAAAAGGTGAAAAGACCGCGATTGCAACTGGAACTGAAAGGCGCTTAATCCTCGCGATGAGTTGACGGATTCAGCGCTCAATTTGTACAAGTCGACTTGGCAGGCATCAAAGCGGAAGATTGATGCCACTAAGTGATAAGGCGTGCTTCTATAACGGCATTAATGTGCAACACTTGGCGGATAAAAAGCTTATTTGAGACCGTAGCCGATCTCTTAACATATATCGGCAAATATATTAAATACTAAGTCACAGAGAAAATATGAAAAAATTTATGCATTTAAATACCCTATAAAAATTCAAGCGTTTTTAATTACAAATTGATTGATTGATTTATAATTTATTATATTATTTATTTTTAAGCTGTGGAACGAATTAGAGAGAAAATCTTCGACTTAATAAAGAATAAATTTATATATAAATAGAGTATTCGCTGTAGTTAAGTTTGATTTATTTAAAGTTTAAGTAAGCTTAATATGTGTTTCGAAGCCGCCAAAGTTGGATTTTGATCCACTTATTTGCTGCTATAACTAATAGTCGAAGAATATGTTTCCTCCTTAACCATATTGTTGGATTTGTTAGATGCGATCGCACAGTTTCAGAGCATATACAAACAAGATAACCATATTCTGTAGGAATCAAAGTTTTTATTTGTATAACGACGCGACTCATTCGGCAGACTAAAACGGAGTGGGTACAGAACTATTGAGAGATTAATACTGAGTAACTTAGGATAAGCTAAATAAGAGTTGCCAGATTGTTACATTCCATACAATAGAGTCACATTTGCAACACATATCATTGTTTTTAAAGGTATATGTCCACAAACAAGTGTCATAATTCTTAAAAAAAAAAATCAAAATTGTATTATATCCGTAGAGATTTTTGTAATTATTTTATTATTAATTTTTTGCAAGTATATATTTTTTTTATCGAATATGTCACATTTTCAAGGTGGATTGCCAGATCTATCGTTGCTTTGGGATGTATTTCGAAGGATTGACAAAAACAGAAGCAATCATATTTTTGCAGATGAATTCGAGGTGGCCCTTTCCAAAGACACCTTTCAATTCGGAAAAAGTCAGACTTATGATTAGAAAGATTAATCGGGAGAATAGAAGAACTGCGTATTTTTGGAGTTCTTTTGGTCATTTGATGGTAACAATTCTGGCAATATTGATAAGCAATCGCTTAGATATTATATAAATAATTTTTATTTATATATTTCTTTTATTAAAATTTGATCCAATAAAGTAAAAAATAATATTATAATTGTTTAATTTTTATATTTTAGTTTTGGTTATTAGTATGTCGAAGATAGCTGAACTTTGTAACATGTAATTAGCTCTAAGGAAATCTGAGATCGTCGCAAGAAGAATCAGAAGAAAATACTTTGATGATTGTATTGATTCAAATAATATTTATATTGCACTGTGTGTATAATTTACGGATTTAGTTTACTCAAACAAAACTGTAGCTTTCACATGGATTTCTTAGTTTCAGCACCTCAAATCTAATAAACCCTAATATACATTTAAGGCATAATTATGGCTAAATATTTAAAGCTATCAGCGATTTATTGATATTTACCCAACTTGAGATTTGTTCCCAGGCATTGAGCAAAGATATTTATGTAGAATATTTGTTAAGCATTTGGTGTAATATCAATTTTCCCAACACCTAACACAACATGCTAAAGATCAATAAACCCATACAAACTGATTGCTGATTGAAAACTCATCAAATGAAAATTATGCACGACAATTTGTGTATACGTAATGCTTGCCGTACACCTCAGCGACCGTTATTTGACTTTCCCAACATAAGTATAATAATCATAACTCGAATTGGAAATTATGTAGTACTTGTCCAGAGACCCAAGACCAAAAACCCAAGACCCGAGGCCCAATAAGGGCAATCAAACAAAACCGAGCCGTGGCGTACGCAGCATAATAAACTAAATGGTAAACAAATATTGGTGCTGTGGGGCTTTGGATACTCTGCGAGGTGACAGCAAACAAATTGAGGAGCAGAAGCAGGCGATGGGCGGAATTGACAATCAAAAGTCGCCATCCCAAAAATGTTTAACTCTGTTTAACCAACTGACTCGCAAGTGCAACGCGAATTGGGGCCGGGCTACCTGTCCATGTGCCTCAGTTCAGTTCTGTTCAGTTCTGTTCTCCTCGTATCATATTTCAATAATTCTTCACTTTAATTTGTTTAATGGCAGCGCGTGGGCGTCAAAGATTTGAAGCGGGACAGGTACAGAGGCAGGGGCAGGGGCTGGGGGAAATTGACATTAACGATAGATAGCCAGATAGTCATCGGGTTGCTTAATTGTCGTGACAAGTTGACAGTTCGCATGAAAGCCCATCCATTGTTCCCGGCCATTTTGAGCAACTGTCTGCATTAAGTATTAAGTTTCGAGGCTCAGGCTCGGGCAGAACAAATTTTCTTTCTTTGTTTGGCCGCTGTGCTTTTCATTCTTTTACTTCTGTTTTATTAAACACGAACAATATTTATACGGTGTTTATGCATTTATCTCACTTGACCCACATTTTGTGTGTCGCATGGCTTATTAAATGCGTGCAGTCCGACCGACTACACTCAGAGAAGAAATCGCCCAATATATAGTATATTATTCAGTAGCAGACATTATAAAACTTTGCTTTTCATATCTTAATTTCAGTGTGGATTTTTCCAAAAAAAAGAATTCTCAAATTACCCTTTATTGTTACTTTATTGTTAATATAATTAAACATTAATGTTTTAAGATTTTGCAAATACACAAATATTTTATATTATTTATACATATAAATATATATTATTTATTTATTTATACATTTAATTTAATTGAAAAAAAACTCGACCCGTAAGCCAAACGATTGGTAAACTCCAACAGAGCCAATAAATGTTATTACTTAATTTAGAAAACAATTATTTACATTTAATTTGGATTTGCAAAAAAGCAAATAGAAAAGTCTGCAAATTTCATTATCAACTTTTAGAAATTTCGTTACCTAATATTTAGAAATTACTTAAGAAACAAATAGAAAAACTTTCAATTTTCAGATTCGAGCAATTTAATAAAATTGAGTGCGATTTACTAAAATTTAGTGCTATTTTTTTCTGAGTGTACTACCAATCCCCAAGGGACTGACAAGAGCCGCACCAGCGGCCTGGGTGGCGAGTGCGGCTACTAAAAAAAATACGATCGCATCGATGATTCATTTGCTTACATTTCGCCACTGCAGTGGCTGGCAGGCACCATATTCGGTGCTCGTTTGTGGCATTCGAACGAAAGTATGCAACTTGCTGCCCGTTGGGCCTATGCGTCAGACCTTAGCCATTTGGGGAACGCGACTCTTTCTTGTTCCGTTTGGACACCAGTGACAAATGAGTAAGTGAGCTCTGCAAATTGATGAAGCTAGCTGTCAGAGAAGTTAGCAAAAAGACAAGAATTAAAATTGTGTTTTCTATGAGCTCGACAGGGAAACGCTGAAAACATGCACGATTGTTGCAACGTTGCAGCGAGTGTCTGGCAACACCTCATTATCTAAGCAAATGGGCGGATCGAGAATTGAAGAACTCATTAACTAGCCTACAAAGTTAAACAAAAAATATTCTCACACATAAATAAAACAGTTCGTGCAGAATGAATACGTTGACCTTTAAAGGGTAATTTTAATTTTCGCTCAGATTTGCAATGCATTAGTGAAGTTAGACTCCACCAGCCAAGTCGATATAGCCAGAACTTTCTCAGTTTAAGACCAATCTTAATTTTATCTGAAATTAAAAAACAGATTAAATTGAATTTTAAATTAAATTGAAAATAATTTTTTACTCTTTTAATTTTCTTGTGTCAACTGATATTAGTCGGTCTTAAATAACGAAATTGAATGAAACTTGGCATGCATCCTACTTTTTGCTGAAACAGTCCATAGATCAGAAATAACCGGATTGGACGACAAAATCATTTAGTTGCATAGATGAAGAACATTCAGGAAATCGATAATTAAAATTTGTTTGAAGCATACTAAAATATATAATATTATTTCAAACATCAAGCGAAAATGTAGATGTCAGCAGAAAACTGTTAAAGTCTATCAATGTAATTGCTACAAAGTTGAAGTCTTAACTCAATATTTATTTCAGGAATGACTCGATTGACTCTTCTATCACGTGGAGAACATTGGGAAAATCCATTGATTTTCATACTATCAACTTCAAATAATATTTATGCTGTCTATCAAATATCTGGCGTTAAAATATTGCATTATCCGTTTAATAATAATATTTACACAGCAAACGAAGGCAACTTACATGTGCCTCAATGCTTTTGTATTAACAATATAAAGTTGACAAAGGCGGCCAATGATTAATGTGCCACACTCTGCCAAAGGGGACTGATAATGGCTTTTTAAATACAATTCTAATGCGATAAAAGGGGGTAATCAAACACTGGCAAAGAGGGGCGCGACAAGGTGAGAAAAAGTCGCCGATCAGCCGTAAAGAGTAACGAGGGTAAAGCCAGTTCTCGACGGCAAAAAAAAAACATTCCTATTGAAAAGTAATTTGCATTTTATAAGCTTCTGCGCATAGAACAAAAAAAAAAGAAAAAAAAAAAAAGTGCGCTCAATGATGACATTAGAGGAGCCTTAGAGTCTGTGGCCTGGAGGGGAACGATTTATGCGTTTTTGATGATTGCAAAACTATGGAAATTATGTGATAAGATTGCCGCTTTAAATGCTATGCAAAGTACTCGTGATCGAAGACAGAACAGATCCTCATAAAAAAGAGAAAAGGCAGAAAATGCAAAATCATTCGACTGGCCCTTTGCACGTGCGCCAACCGATAAATGCACGTCTTTGTTTAATACTCGATGGTTGCTGTTGTTGTTGTTTTTGTTGTAGTTGCAATCATTGTGCGATCATTTATGGGCTGAACAGAGAGCGTTTGTCTCTTGTCAGCAGCCTCATCTACTTTATATTCATGTTGCGCAGATTGCAACTCGGATGGGGGATGGGGGAAGGGAGCAGAAAGATGATTAGACAACATTCGCCATGAATTTTGTCACGTTCACAGTTCTCACTTGGCAAGGGTGGGGGCAAAGGGCTGCTTTCCTTAAGTAAGTTTGTAATCAGTTTTCATGAGGCTGCACATGGTCTCAATCGTAACGGTCTTTCTTACCAGCCCCCTTTTGTCATGACTCGAAGCGTAAATTGTTTTTAACTAAAGAGCGTTTTTTTCCCATTGCTCGGAAAGTCTACTTAGCCGGTTCCATGTCATTAAGTTTTTCCAAGCAATACGCTTGTCATACTCTGCCACCTATCAGGCAAACCAAGAAGAGGACCGAACAAAGAGCCGGCATGTATTATATATATATATATACATATGATTCGTAAGTGACCGTTAATTTGCTCAACGTTCCTATAATCCGTTACGCTTGGCCTCCGTTTTACATTAATACGCCAATTTTTCGTTACAAAAGGCCCAGACACAATGCCTCTATCTGGGCGACAGACAAACCAAGTGACTGTAATTAACATTTTTTGCATTATAATTTGCTCCTCTTCTTTTTGCTTTTTGTTGTTGTTGGCTTCTCCAGTTCCCCAGTTCTCCAGTTCGTCAACTCAGCTGGCTTAAAATGTGTGCGAGGCAGCAACATCAGTGAAACGAGGCAGAGGCGGATGCAGATATGGAGACATACCATGACAGTTAACAACAACAACAACAGTCACAGCAACAGCAGCAAAAAAATAATAATGAAATAAAAATTATAACAAAAATGTTTTTACATTTTATGTTCAGTTTTTGATGACTAATAAGCAAACGTCAACGACAGTTGCAGAAAAGAATATGTCGTTGAGGAACATACAGTAAACATACAGTGACTGCAAAATGTATGCTTCCAAATGAATGCAAGAGCAAGAAAAATGATCAGCTATTATTAAAAGAAGATTCAGCTACATCTTATATTACCAACTTTACTTAAATAATGTTCATTTATTTCTTTAACTTCTTTGTCATTTTAAATTCCGTTGTTAGTGACACATAATTTTTCAATAATCGAAAATCACATTTTTAGGAAAATAAATATATAAAAATTAAGAAAATTATAGTAAATTAAATTAAAATATCTGATATTAAGGATAAAATAGACGAATAATTAAAACTATTCTTGAAATAATTAAATACATATAGATAGAATTTAAATATAGTAAGTATTTAATGCCTATATAGATATGTATTATTAATATCATATTTCTAAATTATAAATAAAAAAATTCATGAAAATAAATAACAAGAAATATTAAACTAAAGCTCAAATAAATTTCGACATTCTTAGAAACAATTTGTGTATTTTATTCTTTAAAATTGTGCCACAAAATTGATTTAAAAGTAAAGAAAATAAGAGTAACAGCGACATATGTTTCTTGTAAAATAGTTTCCGAGAATATAGTTAAGAGGTGATCTCGTTTGTACATAAGAGTGGGAGTTGGTTATCTAATGCCGATGTCGAGTTGACTTTCCCACCACCCCCCTTATAAGAATATTCCTAATGCCTTTTTTGTATTGTAAGGCAAGTCCATAAATAAAATTTAAGTCCACTTTACCGTTGCAGTCGATTTTGTTTATTTCTTAAGCACAAAAACCTTTAACGGCAAGTGACGCCAAATTTGGGTAATTACATGGGACAGACAGATGGCCGGACAGTCGGACGGAGAGACGGACAAAAGACGGCACCGCATGGGACCCGGCAACGGCCAAACCACATGTATAAAATATTAATCAAAATCACAAAAGAACAAGCACAAAAACGAAGAATCAAAACAAAAATTAAAAACCCCAACAACAGCAACAACAGCTACAACAGCTACAAGAAAGCGCACTGCTGAAAAGCATTAGGAAGGTGTGTCATGGCGCGAGGGGTGGGGGTGGGGGAGGGGGTGTGGGGAAACGACTGATAGTCGGACAGATAGACAGACAGGCGGGACAGACGGAGAGACTGGCAGGCAAACGTTGCATGGATGCAAAGCACTTTATAAAGTTAAAGAACGGATCGAGAGGGATCGCTTTAGGTGCAGGGGGGGAAACCGGGGGCGGAGGGCCGGCAAACGAGCAGCTAAACTTGTTATACGCAATCGAATCGAAAACACACATGAGCGAAATAAAGCGACGGTCAGTCAGTCAGTCTGTCGTTCAGTCGTTCAGTCGGTCGGTCGATCGATGTCGGTCGGTCGGTCGGTTGTTGAGGAGAGAACGAGGCAACTGCGACGACGACGACGACGACGACGGGCTGTGGCTGTAAATCTAGAACTAGTTTTGTTTTTATATTTTTATTTATACACACACACACACACACACACATATGTACATACATACATACAGTGCAGCCCAATGACGCGGTAGAAAAGAAAATATTGGACACCTGCACGGTTTCGTATCGCAGGCAATAGCAACAAATACAACGCGGCGTATGAGGGACAAGTGAGGCCCAAAAACCGACAGATGGACAGCGGGACGGAACGGACGGGGTATCGGACTCGTCGACGCTTACGTGGGGCTCTCAGCGAGTGCGATAACAAGTGAAAAGAGCTCAGCACTCAAGTCGAAGTGTAAATGCCCTTAACAAGCAACGAACAATAAAGAGTAAAAGATAGGTTTTTCATAATAATTATAATCGTTGTTCTATTGGCAACTCTCTCTCTCCCTCTCTGTCTATCTCTGTCTCTCTCTCTCTCTCTCTCTCCCTCTCTGTCTATCTCTCTCTCTCTCGTTTAGTGCTCACAGTCACAAAGAGTATCTCAAGAAACGATGCAGGCGTGACGCGTCTTAGATTTTCCTTGATGCTCGCTAGGTACTGTATATATATATATATAGATATCTATATATATATGCATATTAATACATACATACACGCATACGTACATGTGTAGCTGCAAAATTTTGCCTTTCCTGTATCTAAAGAATTAAGAAAAAATACAAAACAAAAAGAGAAAAAGAGAAAAAGGCAGCCGAGCGTTGAGCGTCGTTGGAAATAGAAGGACGAAAACTAATGGCCAGGCTTTTATTTCCAAGAAATTTAAAACTTTACGAAACCGAAAAATGGTGTTAGGGTGTAGACGCCGAGATCGGGACCGAACCGGAGCCACTTAAGCAACACATGGCACTGCTTGAGGATCGTTGGGCAGTTTAGATAAATGTAGACAAGACAGCAGGCAGCAGGTAGCTGCTAGTTGCTAGATGATGGTAGCTCTTCTGACCCTATGGGACTCGGCATTAGTTTGTTTTATTGTGCGCTGGTCCCTTAACCATTTTTCTCTTTTTCTCTTCGTTTTTTTGGCAGTATCGGCTTTTGCAGACAGAGGATGCGGACTAGACACATTTTTTTCGGTATAATTTATGGGACAGCATCTATAAAACCGAAAGCAGCCCAACCTATTATGGAACGCTGACGAGGCGCGCAAATTAAAATTATTTCTGCCGAAAATGCAAAAGCAAATATAACACATAAAAATCGGTTGAGCGTCTCAAATGAAATGACAAAAGACTCGACGACCGCCAACCATATAAGGTAAATCAATTTTACGCTGCCAGCAAGCAGAATCGTATTTGTCAGTTTAACTGGCCGAAATCAGCCAATATGGCCATAAGGCGCTCCACTCAGCGCCTGCTCGTGCAGCTCTGTTTTATGTATTTATATAACTGTACACTCGACACAGAACGACAGAACGAGAACTCCAACTCCACACAGATGCACACAATTCCACAATTCCACAATTCCACACTGCGAACTGTCGGCTGTCGGCAGCACTCGAGATTGCTTTTTGAACTTTCCGCCACAGTCGCCCCCCTTGCCCCTCGCCGCTTGCCCCTTGCCCCTTGCATAATTAATAAATTGCCTCGCATGCAAAACGAAGATGGGCGCGCAGATTGCAACGATAAAAGTGGCTTGCCTTATGACTAAAATTAAAATTATCCTTACACATTATTGACAGCCAACGCAAAAAATAAAATAAAATCAACAGTTGCGAACCGTAAAACAATCGAAACGTCCAACGAAGAGCGCTGCTGATAGACGGCTGCCCCAGAGACGTGCCACAGACCGAAGGAGGGGGTGGGGGCCAGCGAGAGATCTTGAGAGGCGATAACGTATTGGTGCTTGAGGAAGTCAGAACGCTCCACTGCACCGATGAGTGGGCTTAAAGACTAAGCAGACGAGTGGAGTGCCTGCCTGCGGACAACTGAGCAGGCAATGAGTGAAAAGGTTCAATAGCTCCCAAGTCAAATCGAATTAAATGCAATAAAACTTCGTTTTACATTTGTATTAAAAATTCAAAATCATCGGCAGCACTTGGAATCACTGCTTGGGTATTTTCACCTAACAGCATGTAATAATAAACATAAATATAAATATAAATATAAATATAAATATAAATATAAATATAAATATAAATATAAATATAAATATAAATATAAATATAAATATAAATATAAATATAAATATAAATATAAATATAAATATAAATATAAATATAAATATAAATATAAATATAAATATAAATATAAATATAAATATAAATATAAATATAAATATAAATATAAATATAAATATAAATATAAATATAAATATAAATATAAATATAAATATAAATATAAATATAAATATAAATATAAATATAAATATAAACAGAAATATAAATATAAATATAAATATAAATATAAATATAAATATAAATATAAACAGAAATATAAATATAAATATAAATATAAATATAAATATAAATATAAATATAAATATAAATATAAATATAAATATAAATATAAATATAAATATAAATATAAATATAAATATAAATATAAATATAAATATAAATATAAATATAAATATAAATATAAATATAAATATAAATATAAATATAAATATAAATATAAATATAAATATAAATATAAATATAAATATAAATATAAATATAAATATAAATATAAATATAAATATAAATATAAATATAAATATAAATATAAATATAAATATAAATATAAATATAAATATAAATATAAATATAAATATAAATATAAATATAAATATAAATATAAATATAAATATAAATATAAATATAAATATAAATATAAATATAAATATAAATATAAATATAAATATAAATATAAATATAAATATAAATATAAATATAAATATAAATATAAATATAAATATAAATATAAATATAAATATAAATATAAATATAAATATAAATATAAATATAAATATAAATATAAATATAAATATAAATATAAATATAAATATAAATATAAATATAAATATAAATATAAATATAAATATAAATATAAATATAAATATAAATATAAATATAAATATAAATATAAATATAAATATAAATATAAATATAAATATAAATATAAATATAAATATAAATATAAATATAAATATAAATATAAATATAAATATAAATATAAATATAAATATAAATATAAATATAAATATAAATATAAATATAAATATAAATATAAATATAAATATAAATATAAATATAAATATAAATATAAATATAAATATAAATATAAATATAAATATAAATATAAATATAAATATAAATATAAATATAAATATAAATATAAATATAAATATAAATATAAATATAAATATAAATATAAATATAAATATAAATATAAATATAAATATAAATATAAATATAAATATAAATATAAATATAAATATAAATATAAATATAAATATAAATATAAATATAAATATAAATATAAATATAAATATAAATATAAATATAAATATAAATATAAATATAAATATAAATATAAATATAAATATATAAATATAAATATAAATATAAATATAAATATAAATATAAATATAAATATAAATATAAATATAAATATAAATATAAATATAAATATAAATATAAATATATAAATATAAATATAAATATAAATATAAATATAAATATAAATATAAATATAAATATAAATATAAATATAAATATAAATATAAATATAAATATAAATATAAATATAAATATAAATATAAATATAAATATAAATATAAATATAAATATAAATATAAATATAAATATAAATATAAATATAAATATAAATATAAATATAAATATAAATATAAATATAATATAAATATAAATATAAATATAAATATAAATATAAATATAAATATAAATATAAATATAAATATAAATATAAATATAAATATAAATATAAATATAAATATAAATATAAATATAAATATAAATATAAATATAAATATAAATATAAACAGAAATATAAATATAAATATAAATATAAATATAAATATAAATATAAATATAAATATAAATATAAATATAAATATAAATATAAATATAAACAGAAATATAAATATAAATATAAATATAAATATAAATATAAATATAAATATAAATATAAATATAAATATAAATATAAATATAAATATAAATATAAATATAAATATAAATATAAACAGAAATATAAATATAAATATAAATATAAATATAAATATAAATATAAATATAAATATAAACAGAAATATAAATATAAATATAAATATAAATGTAAATATAAATATAAATATAAATATAAACAGAAATATAAATATAAATATAAATATAAATGTAAATATAAATATAAATATAAATATAAATATAAATATAAATATAAATATAAATATAAATATAAATATAAATATAAATATAAATATAAATATAAATATAAATATAAATATAAATATAAATATAAATATAAATATAAATATAAATATAAATATAAATATAAATATAAATATAAATATAAATATAAATATAAATATAAATATAAATATAAATATAAATATAAATATAAATATAAATATAAATATAAATATAAATATAAATATAAATATAAATATAAATATAAATATAAATATAAATATAAATATAAATATAAATATAAATATAAATATAAATATAAATATAAATATAAATATAAATATAAATATAAATATAAATATAAATATAAATATAAATATAAATATAAATATAAATATAAATATAAATATAAATATAAATATAAATATAAATATAAATATAAATATAAATATAAATATAAATATAAATATAAATATAAATATAAATATAAATATAAATATAAATATAAATATAAATATAAATATAAATATAAATATAAATATAAATATAAATATAAATATAAATATAAATATAAATATAAATATAAATATAAATATAAATATAAATATAAATATAAATATAAATATAAATATAAATATAAATATAAATATAAATATAAATATAAATATAAATATAAATATAAATATAAATATAAATATAAATATAAATATAAATATAAATATAAATATAAATATAAATATAAATATATAAATATAAATATAAATATAAATATAAATACAAATATATAAATATAAATATAAATATAAATATAAATATAAATCACGCCAAATTGAAAAGATATTAAGCACAGCTTAGTTTTTTTACCGACCAACTTTAAGGTGTAAGTGTAAAATTAATTTATTTATTACCTTTATTTTAGAATTCGAAGAAAAGAAAGAGTCGATGTGCAGCGAAAACGGGATGCAAGTCTGTAGTTACTCAATGGGACCCTTTATAATCTTGTGACCCAGAAACTTCTATGGCCACCTACCCCAACAAGGCCATAAAAAGCGACTAAGCCAAGTGACCCACTTTCACTGCACACAAAGTGTAAAGCAGCAGCTGCCCAGACAGCAATAACAACAAGCCTACTTTCGATGACACATTGTGAAATATTGAACAAAGTGGTCAACCCTTGAGCGAGAGAGGCTGGGGCAGGGACAGGGGCGGAGAGGGCAGCAGGCGCGTCACAGATGTCACATACATCACTCATACGATGCATGGGACAGTGACAACAAAAGGCAGAAACTGGGAACGCTTCCGCTTGGAGACCTGGGAGGCAATATTGCAACGCCCACACTCCAACAACAAACACTCACAAAAGCAACAAACAGCTACTTGGCGTCTGATTAACGAGACAAGGCCAACGCGCCGCATTTGGAGGCATGTTTCAAAATTCGAAGAACTCGCAGAGTGACGGGCACATTGCACATTTTGTGAGGAGCTGATAAAAACACAACCATGTTTTGTAAGAGCAATTAACAGAGTTCAACCCCCACAGAGCTGAGCTGCTTATTCATAATGGATAATTATTCAACCAAAAAGAATGTGGGTCACAATTTTTGTGTACCACTGTCGGCGCGATTTGTGTGTCACCAGCGATTTTGCGTAATGATTTTCTGAGCGAAGTGCCGCAAATTAATTATTCATTAGCGTCTTTTAATTAAAAATCAGCTTTGGTACCATTCAACTGTTCAACTAATTAAAGAGCCGTTTAATTTCCCCGTGGCTCCTATAAATATCCGTTCCGTGAATTGGCCATTTGGCAATCTGCCCAATTTTTGGGCGGGGTGTCAACAAAATGCACGAATGGGTGGCTCTTATGCACTCACCACACATATATGCAATAAGTTTATCAACATATACAATAAGTCATTAAAAAATATTTACTTCCGCAAATCTACCATTGTTAATTTAAACTTTCGATCAACAGTTATTCTCTGTTCAGAATATCTTTACGCAAATGTAAGGGCTTCTAGATGCATGGCATATTGCCTGCTATGCTATTTATAGAATTTATTGCTTAGTTGTTGATAGATTCATAGAGCAATTGCACTTGCCGTCAGCCAAATTAAATTTGGCATTTTATGCATTAGATTTCCACACGCACCGTTTGCGTTTTTGCGTTATTTTCAAAGACATATATTTTTAGAGATTTTTCCAGTTCGTTTGTGTTGCGCACATGAATGGTTAGATACTGGGAATTTTATGCAATATATTTTCAATGAATTGGAGGTGTGAAATATTTGCACTGCTGCCGCCAATGCAGCAGACAACAGATGCGAATAAAAGTATTAAAAACAGGCAGGCAAACACCACACATCTGCGAGATACCCTGTAACCAAGTGCACAACTTTAAATAGCCAAAAAGAAGTCTCTTGTTTACACAAAGTTGATCACATTTGCTTTTAAAAATGTGACAATACCCGTTTGTCCCCATTTGCACGTTGCAGGGTATAAGCAAACAAAGCAGCCTTCAAAGCAAAAATGGGCGGCACAATTGGGGCGTCTCTCTCTCGAACAAATATTGGCCAACACTTTGATATCACAGGCGTTGTCCACTTTGGTTTTGATTAAATCTTTTTAGCAACAAATTAAAGCTGCAGTTGACTACAAATTTAAGTCTTTCAATTGTTATAATATGTATTAACTGTATCCTCATTTACACCCATTTAGGGTGCGACCTTCAATCAGACAATATAATACATAATTCAATAAGCATATCGAAGAACTCGAGAAATCATTCCGCAAACATTGAACCACTTGATCGACTGCCTGTCGCGGCATATTTGTCAATATTTAATTTTCGACAGTGCAGCTCCAAGTGGGGACCAGCTGAACCAGCTGAAAACGATACGTGTGCCAAGGATGTCAACTTCTTGGACAGCTCCACAACTCCACAGCTCATAAGCGATGTGGTGCGGAGTGGTTTGCTGGGGGAACTGTGTATGTCAATTGCTTTTTTATTTGTTTCGCTCTTTTTTGTATCTTTTTGGGTAAAGTGTAAACAAGTTGACCAATTGGCAGCCCCTGCAGCGTTGCAGCTTTTAACAATTCGTTTAAGTTTCCCCGGCAAATTTTAATGCTCTTTGTGTGCATTTTGGTTTATTATGAGCTCCGTTTTAACGGCTTCCATTAAATCGCAACAACAAACACATCTCTCAGTTGGGAAAGCCAAGGCAATTGCACTTTTTATGTCTACATACATAGCATAAAAAACCAAATGCGACTTAATTGTGGGGTTTCAATTAGAATTGCATCATTACTCGACTGAGAGTGAGAACTGCAGTAAATACATATGTCTCCATAAGAATAGTAATGACTTTTTAGCCGATTTTAATTAAGAAATTCAGCATGAAGACACGCCATTTAAATGGCTCAATGTGTTTAATCCTTGACCACAAAGAAATCGAGCCCATAATTTGTCGATTTCTGATTAAAGCAAAATGCTGAACTGTGTTCAATTCTACTTCGATCAACAACCCAAATAAAAGAATGCAACATTAACAAAAGTTTCGCATTAACAACAACAGAAGCAGCCATTTTTGCCATGCCGAAGATTGGATACTCTTACAGAGCAAGTATTTATCTAAATATACCATTTAAAATAAGTATTTCTGAGTTTTTACAGCGTCATCAGTTCATCGACAGTATAAATTAATTGAGCTCTTTCTTGGCGACAAAATTTGAATACCTTTGCAAGGGTATAAAAGAGCAGCAGAAGAAGCCGCAAATGTAGAATACAAAGCACAACAAAAAAATAAATAAAAACAAAATTGGGTTGAAACCCGATGCTGAGAACGGCCAAAGCCAAGCGCCCCGTGCTGGATGAGTCATGGCCGCGTAGATCTCGGACTGGTGGCCAGAAGACAGAACCATGGCTGGCGGATGGGCACGATCGTTGTTTTCAAATGTGTGAAATGGCATAAACCTGAAGCTTGCCGTCCAATACATTGGCAAAAAAAAAAAAGAAAAAACCAAAAACAAAAAAGGGCTCAGGGTCGGATCGGATCGGTCTGAGTTTTGTTTTGACTGCAGACTTACCTGAATGCGGCCCACGGTTATGGTTCGGTTATGGGTTGGACAACGACTGCAGCGACTTGCTAATCATATCAAGCTTCAAATTGCTGATTATTTAACTGGCGAGTTAAGAGAGATCGCAGCGCTAAATTGTCAGTTCATTGCTGCTGTTGACTCTGCTTTTGCGCAGATGACTCACTGGTTGCAGGTAGTTGCCGTCTTAAGCTATGTATCTAGAGGCAGACAGTCAGTCAGACAGTCAGACAGACAGACAGACAGACGGGGCTGAGGCGTCTGCCCGCTTCGAAAAATCTTTGTTTGGCTTCACTTTATTAGATGTTGGAGCCCCGAGTGCTGGTAACTGGGCCCAGGTAGATTTATTGTATAAACAGCAAATGGGCAAATAAGCTCTGTGTGGCAGGAAGGCGAACTCTAAGCCAACAGCAACAACAACAGCAACAATATATTTTCGCTTATTTATTGGTCTGGGTCTGGCTTTGGGTTTGGGTTTGGTTTCGTTCTTGGTTTGACCACTTGCCGCCCCAAAAACAACACAAAATCGCCGGGGTGAGTCACTCGATCGGTTCGGTCCACATGTGCGGAAACTGAACTCCTTTTCCAGCAGCAGTTTATTATTATTATTTTTCTTGTTTTTTTTTTTCGTTCGTTATTAAAAAGGCTACAGCACACAACAAGAAAAAAGAGAAGAAAAAAATGATTGATTTTATAGGCGCGATAAGTTTATTGTAGTCAACTTTGGGGTCGGCCGATTGGTCGGGTCGAGATCGCAGACTGTCTGCGGGATGACTAATGTTTAGTGGGCTCTTAATGAATTTGTGATCTCTTTGTTATGAGCCATTGCTATTGTTGCTGTTGTTGTTGTTGTTTTTGTTGTGATTGTGTGTAAAGTGACGCGTTTAAAAGCAAGTTATTAGCACTTATTATGTGTTGGCGTGCGTTGAGTTGAGGTGTCATTGACACCTGAGATTTGTACAAGTAGCTGAATTTGTTTATCTATTTCGGTAGTAGTTGAAATCAGCGCTTATTAGAGCCTATGCCCAACATGGGCGTGGCTCTAATTATTTGCTTGTCCTTGGCACATTTGACTCCTGCCTTAGGAGCGCTTTGCAGAGCCAAATCGAGGAATCGATTAAGAGCAACATTGTATATCAGCCTTTAAACAAAATGTATTAATTAAACAAACAAATGGCAAATAGAAGCCATAAATAAAGACCATAACTAATTGCTGACACAGTTAGCCAGACAAAGACATTAAATATGGTTGGCGTGGGCGCCGGCGCACTCAATCCACTGCTGCTGTCAGCAAAACCTCGGCTCTGCGGCTCTGACATGATTGCCGGAGTCGCCAACAAAATCCAACTGGAGTACAACACCTGCACAGCAAGTGTGGAGCGCGTGCTCAGGCAAATGGGCAAACAAAGGAAAATCGCGTACAATTTGAAAATTCAAAGAAACAAAATTAACCAGAAAAGAACTGTTTTTTTTTTTTTTTGTGTAGCCAACAATTTATTACTCATGCTGGGATTACTTTATTATTTAATTACAAACATACAAATGCATTTGCATTTGCAAAAGTATCCAACAGTCAGATGAAGGCATCTATGATGGAATAGTAAAATCAAACACAGATTCTCATTTGCTAGTAATTTTAATAAATATAAATATTTATTCTGTGTGAGTCATGGCCTGCCTTAATCTGCATAATATTTGAATACTGATGACAATTTTGCTCAGCTGGTAAATAATCTAATTTTGAAACAAATAAATGCTCAAAAATGAGAACAAATATGTTTAAGCACATGTCTAAATTGCCTCTCAGCGACTTTCTGATAAGACATACACTGTACATAATTCATTAGCAAAACACATTTCAATAGAGAAGCTAAGCGAGAAGAGAAAATTGTAACGTGGGCGAAAAAGCCTTCATTTGGAATTTGGACAATGAAAATGGGAAATGGAATTGGAATTGGAATTGGGCAGCTGCTGTCAGTTGGAGTTGGGGGCCATCAAAATCAGTTCAAGTGCAAACAAACAAATTTCCAGTAGCACTTTTTAGAGATAATTTCATAAATTTCGTAAAATGACGCGACTTTCATTTAGGTGGCAGTAGGCAGTAGGTGCGCAGGCGCAGAGCCTCAAGGAGAGTTGGCTTGACTTGACTTGACTTGACTGGAGTTCAGTTGAGTTGTTCGAGATGCGTTGATAAATTACAGACAGCTTTTTCTGTGTTCTGTTTTTCTGTGAGAGCTATTTATGTGTGTGTGTGTGCAGGTAACAAGAGTCGACAGTTGGCACGAGCCATAAATATCCATGCAGACGACGCCAAATCAGCCGCATCATCCAGCGGCAACAACAGCAACAATTACAACTTTTGAGGCACCAACAACGCCCACTTTAAGCACCTATGCAGCTATGCAGCTATGTAGCAGCTATGTAGCAGCCCGGTGCCCTCGTCACCTCAGCTGCACAATTAAAATGTAGGCAGTGCCTGGACAAATAAGCCCAAGGCAAGTTAACAAAAAAAAAAAAAGTAGCTGAGTTGATGTTTTTCTTTATTTTGTTCATTCGTTTTTATGTTTTCTCTTCTTTTAATTAAAAGGGTTACCAGCCGTCTGACAAATCAGAAAACAAATCTAAACAAAATAAATTACTTTTACTCCAGCACTGGCCACAAACACAAGCTTTTTAGGCTTTTAGGGCTCAGCGACTCACAATTTACCGAGTCATGGCCAAAGTTTTGGGTTTGGGTTTGGGTTTGAGTTCTTGGCCCGCCTTCGACCACAGACACAGAATCGACTGAATATGCAGCCAGTGAAAAGCATTTAAAGGAAAACTACTCAGATACCCTTCAAATTGTCTGGCACCTCGACAGAAAATAATTGAAAATATTTGGATTTGCTACAAATGAAAAAGAAAACTATTTAATTATTATATAAAATTGTTGAACATTTTTAAATCCTTAATTTAAGAGTATAACAAAATAATTATTTGGGCTGTCAAAATATTTATAAGATATAAAATTAATTATGGTTCTGCCTATTTATTTTAGCACTATTGTTTTGCAACAAATATATGCATTTTTGTGATTCTAAAATTGTGTAATTATATCGAGTATTCTGCAGTCAAAGAATATAATATTTTCTAGCCAAATAACATTAAAAATTAGATTTAATTTGCCACAAATTTAAGTATTTCTTATTTGCACAATTTTTTATTTATGTAGCAATTATTTGGTCAACAAATATAATACTTTTTAGCTTAATAAAATTAGCTATGTAAAAAAATACCATTAACAATTTAATAATAACTAAAAGCTGTATACAAAATAGTATTAAAGTTGAGCCATGACTTATGTAAGAGGATTGGTAAGCGCTCAAGAAACTTTGAACGGATATTTAACTTTGGGGTACTAAATTTGAAACATAATGCTTAAGCTTAAGTAACCGATTTGGCAAAGAGTATCAACAACAGCAGTGCGCAACAAAAGCTAAGAGTCATTTGAGGGCTGCTGCTGTCTGGGCAACAGCAACAGCAACAGCAACAACTACAACTATAGCAGCAACAACAATAACAACTGTTGAGCGTCAAGACTAAAAATGAAAACGAAAAAAAAAGCTGCGCTGCTTTGGCACGTGCGCAGCCAGTTGGTATCACCGCCCCCGAGACCCGCCCGTCACGTCACAACTGGGCTCCAAGCAGCTCCAGCCACGGCTCCAACAACAGCTACAGCCTCAGCAATAGGTTCACCAGCAGCAGCAGCAGCAGCAGCAGCAACAACAGCTTGAGGTCCAAGCCCCGACACCAAAGTTGAGTTCCATTTCAGGTTTGAGCTCTTGAAAAATGACGTACAATGGCGCGCTGGCTTTTACTATGTGGTAGTAGACTCCAGGCCTGGTAAATCAACTTGTCTGTTGTCTGCAAAGTGTGGCTCAGGTGTTTGCAGCCATTTGGATTTGGACTTGCGCTGGCTTTGGGGATAGGTTTGGTTAGGTAGCCAACGACGTTTGATGACTCTGTTTCAGTAAGTCTTGTAATGGGCATTTGGGCATTGGCTTGATTAATTTACGACATGGCCAAAGTTTGTTGTGGCGCGCACAAAGCGTTTCGTTTAGCTTTGGCTAATAGGTCAAGGTTTGGTTTTTAATTTAGAAAAAAAAAAATATTAAAAAAAAACAGTCTGTTCAAGTTTAAGATTCTCGTCTCGTTGTTTCCGAGTTAAGCTCGGCTTAGCCATGCGCCAGACAAGCAGGAACAACTAGCTTTGACAAGTGGAAGATTAACATGCCCTTACATTTTAATTTAATCACTAATTTTTTAGAATTTACTTCTGGGCACTGATGTTGAATATTGTGTAAGGTTAGGTTGTGGCAGGCCTGCTGTGCCGCCGTATTCTTGGTAGAAACAACGCTATCACAAATATAATATTATAAAAAATTGCGCCTAGATTTGATAGCTGAGAAAGGTCGGGTAGAAGCATCTTCTTATCTCTAACTTGCCACAGATTATTCAAAAACTGATAATATGTTTAGCTGGCTCGGCAGATTTCGTTACAGAATTCTAATAACCAGCTGCAAGGGTATTTAAATGGCCGAGATTATGCACAAAGCCGCACAATTTACAGTCCAAACAATTTTGCCTCATTAGACCGAAGATTTGCCGCCACGCATGCGCCGCAAGAAAAGTACAGTTAAATGGACAACTGCAGTTGCAGTTGCAGTTGCAGATGCAGATGTGTAGCTGCAGTGCCGCATCGCGTCGGCGTTTGCTTTGTGTGGCTTGTGTGGCAAGTGCCGCAGACTGGCAGAGCTGACGCCTGGCAAGCAATTCTCCTTCTCCTTCTCCAGCTTCTGTTTGCTGCTTGCAATAAAAATGCAAGCACATCATGCCTCATGCCAAGAAGTACACCCAGCCAATGCCACAAGCATGACAAATTTGAAATGGAGCCGAGGTGGTTGCCCAGTTCTAAGTGACTGCAACACCTGCTCTGGGGTCGGCTGCTGAGTGAGCTGCAGCAGGCTGCAGTTGTCTCTGGCCCAGGCAATTGACTCTCTAGTTGGGACCCTAATCAAAACGTTAAACCTTTGCGGCAAATTTGGCATGGCTTTATTAACGATCTGAGCTGTTTGCTGTACAGCCGATCCTAATAGGCATAGCTGCTGGTAATGGTCTTGGATAGAGTGGAGTGCAGATAGTCATTAGCTGAGGCTGAGGCTGAGGCTGAGGCTGAGACATGATTGGGGCGACTAATTTAATGTAATGGTCCACAAGAACTAAGAAGGTTGGATAAGTTGGAAAGCTGAAGCCCCAAGTTAAGATTAGTATTACTTTGTATGTACACATATTGATCAGGTGAGCAGACATTTATTTTATAAAGTACTTAAGGCTTTTGGCTCAATGGGATTAAGCTAAGCGGATTATGGAACATTAGCCAGCACGCCCATAATCCCTACTCCTGTTGTACCAGCACATCATTGTATTGGAACCCAAAACATCATCTTCATAAATGCCAGTAGCATTACATAAATTAACTTATTTATGCCGAGCTGTAAACTAAAACTTTTAAGAATAGTTGCTGACCAGCAAGCGAGTAGGTACGACTCAAATATACCCTGCACGCAGACCTAAAGGAAACTAAATACTCTGCTTTATTTAAATTAATTGTGTGGTTTATTTTAATATTTATTTATTTACTATTGGGATAATTCTTTTTTATAATTAAAAGCTTTTCGTATTTCGCTTCATTTTTCTCAATGAAACAAGTGAGTTTTAAAATAATAATTATAAAAATAAATTTAAATTATAAAAAAGATGTCAGCAAACGAATGAAAATATCACAATTTATCGACTTCTTACCTATTTTACTGCCCTAGAGTGTTTGCTGGTATCTTTGTGATAAATTCAATTGTACTTTTCAGTTTCGTATTGGCACTTAAATATATCAATTTAAATCTACTTAACGAATACTTGAATAAATACTCTGAGCATGTGTATTATACCCCACTTGAAGTGCTTAGGGTATAAAAGTGAGCAACAAAGGAAAAGCCTCAGACACTTCATGCGCTGCTAAGCCCAAATATTAAACAAGATTTTTGACTACCAGTGTTAACGCATTGTGATTGTTGTTGTCGTGCTTGACTAGCACTCTCGCAGCACAACCAACAAAAGCAACAGCAACAGCAACAGCAGCAACAACAATAGTCAAGCAGGCTGGCAGCACCACAATTTATGGCCCTTAGAACAGATTTTAGACACGACGACAGCCCAAGCCACTGACACAGCCACAGTCACGGCCGGTGGCTAGAACTGAGGCGGAGACCGGGACTGGGACGCAGCCTGACGACGCATGCACACGCAAACTGCAGCAGCAGCAGCAGAAGAAGAAGCATACACTTGTCAAAAAAATCGAGCTAAAAAATCGCCGTACTTTTGGCCAATAGTTAGTCACCCAATTGTTTAGAAAGCAAATGGCAGGTTTGAATTTTACTAAAATTTAAACAAAATTGGTTGAATTTCCAAGGTTTTTGTTTTCTGTGTGTTTACATAAAGAATAATATTGATAAGAAGAATATAATTGGTGTTAGCTCCTGTGTAACTTATTTCATTACTAAGCATTACTTAATGAATTATTTACCTTAAAAATTCATATCATATATTATATATTATCAACTTAAAAACAGCTAAACTCTAATATAAAAGCTGAGCATTTAAATTTAATTAACTGTTTCTGCATGTTAGAAAGGATTTCTTCTAAAGTTGGGGTTTGCCTGAAATGTTCTTTCTCAAAATAGAAATAATCTAATTAAAATGGAGAAAATCGCCAAACATTTTCTAAATATTTACTTTATATTAAAGTTTTTCTGAGTGTATGCAGCAGCAGCAGCAACAGGATAGGAACTGGTTACAGATAGGGAAGTGCTACCGTCTTACACGCGTTAGTCCCGCGTTCCGTTGTTGTTATTGTTGTTGTTATTGTTGTTGTTGTTGTTGTTTTTTGCGGCTGTTGCTGTTGCTGTTGCGCTCCGCATTGCGTTTTGTGTCGCGCTCTTGTCAACGATGCTTCGCCTGCTTGGCTCGTCTCGACAGCCGCAGCGTAACCCATAATTTTAACACCAATAATAAAAGAAACAACAACAGCAACAGCAACAGCAGCAGCAGCAGCAGCGACGCCAACGTGCAGGTGTGCATCAAGTCGCAGTAGCTGCTCCGTGTGCCCGTATCTTGATATCTTACAGATACAGATACAAAACGTAACGCTCTCGGCTCAGCAACAACAACAACAGCAACAATAGCAACAACAACAACAATAGCAGCAGCAGCAGCAGCAGCAGTGCACTTGGTCATAAATTTACGTTTGAAATTGTCTGGCCCGAAAACCAGTTTTGCCCACCAAAAGACCCAAAGGTTTTCATTATTTTCGAGCAGAAGCCTGCGTTTTCTTTTGCCTGCCACATAATTGCAGTTGCAACGCAACTTTGGTAGCTTTTTTTTCTTGTATGTGGCAGACAGACCTCGATCTTAGTCTTTCCCCATCACTCGCATCAATATTAGCTGACACAACTGGCATGGCGACGCTGCCCAAACCAATAACATATCTTTTTGAGATTTTTTGTGTTCCATCAACATTTTGGTGTAATGTTACTGCTGCGTGTGAAAATAGTATATAATAATAGATCTTATTGATATGAGGCAGATCCTCATTTGTACTCAGACAGAGGAAGTTGCTTATTACAGTTGAGGCAGTTGTCGAATCGCTCTCGATCAGAAACCGAATTCAATCATAATTATTCATAAGGCTGTCACTGCGGAATGCTGATCCCTTTGGATACTGGCATTATTCACAAAATTCACAAACAATGAAGCAAAAAAGACACAAAAAAAAATACCAAGACTCAAACATTTATTGGGCATATTTTCGGGCCAGGTAATTTCGATTGTTGTGCATTGACCCACTTTTATAAAATGTTGCACAGATCCTTTCCAGCTGCTCCAAAAACGAAAATTATATTAACTGTAAAATTCTGACAGGTCAGTTAGCTGATTTAAAAGCAGCTGTACGACATCAAGCCATAAAAAACAACAAATAAAGGCCCATAAAAAATGCAGTCAGAGTCAGAGTCAGCGTCAGAGGCAGAAAGATTAATTATCACATTAATTAACTGACCTCAAAAAACGAAAGTTTCGCGAATTTAAATGAGGCAAACGGAATACAAAACCCAAATAAATTCACAAAATAAAACAAATGAAAGTGTGGACAAGAACAAAGCTCTGGCAAAGCCCAACTCATTGCTCATTTACGATCTTAATGTAAACAATTAAGGAAATGATATAATAATATAACAAATTCCGTTTAGATTGGATTCTCCTTTCATATGATTATATTTAGCTGGAAAACAAACACTGCCGGAGAAGTCCGCTTTCAAAAGGAGTTCCACTTTCAATTTCCACACGTCTCGTAAATCAATTGAACAACACACAGATTGTAGATAGTATCGTAAAAAAATGTTGGCCAGCTGACACAGTTGTCTTGGGCAAAATAACAAAAGGTATACAAAAAAAAATATATATATAAATTGAAAAGCAAAACAATAAAAATGTCAATATGCATAAGAACACAGCTGAAAAGCAAGCCAAAATCCTTAATTTGCACAACACGATGATCGACGGCGATTGTGCAGTCAGTCATATGGAACAACACTTGGGTCAAACTTGGTTTCAGTTCAACTCCACTCGACTCAATATTGGATTTGGCGGCCCCTGCGAGTGACAAAGAAACAGACCCAGGCGACAATGGGACCGGACCACGTTCAACACAAAAGTGCATTTTGCGGTTAAACTTTGCACAAATGAATAAATTTTCAAATATCGACTTGTATTCAAACAACGAACAACAACAACAACAACAGTAAATGCAATGAACATGAACGAAACTTTGACAGCCAACTGCAAGTGTTAAAAAATCAAACAATTGTCTGCAAAAAATTCGAGAAAAAAATGAATAAATTAAATAAAAGCAAAAAATGGGAGTGTGCTGAACGCGTGCAGGCAAATTAGACAATTGCAACAATATCTCTTTGTGCAGATAACAAAAAAATTAACACTTGAGCATATCTGCATTAGCAAGAATAGAACAATTAAAAACATAACACTTTTCGCCTAAAAACCCATATTATTTGAACTAAATATTATATTTGTATTGAATTAATATATGAAATATGCAGCAGTTTTTATGTGACTATTTTATTAAGAAATATTCAACTCTTTCAAGGAGGTATTTCAGATCACAATGAAAACCTATAGTAAGAGATTAATTTTTAGCTCAACATTATATTTATATTTCTGATAACTCTTTCCTAAATTGGTATTAATAATGTAGAAGGCAAATTTGAAATGTGCCCGCTTCCTGTGATCACTTTAAACCTGAGTTGATTTATTTAAATTCCAGTCGAGTAGGCATCAAGAGACGTCGTAGATCCTGCAATCCACTTGTATAACTTAATCCACTTCATTTTAGAGTTTTTGAAATAATAAATCGCTTGCAGCATATTCCCTCAGCCCACTCCAATTCAAGGGAACAGCCAAAAGGTATTTCAACGCTCAACTTGATGACTGCCAGGGCACCGACTAATGACACATAAATATTTATCTGCAGCAACCCCCAACCCCCAACCTGCCCCTCAATATATATATATATATATATATATATGTAACTAAAAGGGTTTCATGCCTGCACAAAGCTTCGATCGGTTTTTTTTTTTTTTTTGTGTGTGTGTTTCTGTTATCTGGCAGCTACTTGACTTACACACGCAGAACCCAAGAACCAGTTCGAGCGTTGAGTAATTACACAGGTCGGTTGGAGCTGGGTCTTTAACTGGCACTGGGACTTGAATCTGGAGCTGCGGCTGGGGCTGGGGCTGGGTCTGGTGTTGGGTGTTTTACGTTGGCTTTTTGGAACGAACCTTTTGTCGTGCGTTTGCGTCCGGTCCGTCGCACTGTCGCCGGTCAGTCGCTTAATTGCGTAAGGCAGGTGGCTGACAGAGAATAAAGCACCTACATACATACATGCATACATATAGACATACAGACATATAGACATACATGCATAGACTGGAGACTGGCGCAGACAAACCACTTTAAAGCTGTTCCCGTAGGTGATTAGTGCCGGCTTTGAAAGCCGCTGTCCAACGCTCAATGCTCACTGCTCACTGCTCAATGCTCAATCCTCAATGTTCAATGGTCCCTCTGACTGAAGACAGTAGCCGTTGCTCTTTCCATTATTGCCAAGTGTCAAATTAAGTGCTCACATGATTAATATTTGTGTCCGAGGCTCGGCTCCTACACACTCATCTCCAAGACCCGCACCCTCTTTCCAAGCAGCACTTCTAGGCTACTGTTCATTTTGGGCATGCAATTTGTGCGCTGATTAACCGTGTCGCTGTGTTATTAACTTTTTAATATAAGCCCCTGAAATATTGTCTAGCTGGAGGCAGCACACTGCAGCTCTATTGATGTACTATGTATTTGGCATGCCACTGAGTTTTGCTCGGGCTTATTGTGTTTTATGTCCTGTGACGATTCGTCAGGGTTCAGGCCAAACGGAAATTGCATTTCAAAGCTACCAAATGAGTCAGTACTTCAAAGACTAGCGACGGAGCCAAAGAGCTTAGCTATCCATCAAAAATTAAGCAAGTTAAGCCTAAAGCTGTAAAAAAATACATCCGCAGACAAAATTATATGGCAGCTGCAAGCAGCGACCTTAATCAAAAACAAATTGTAGTTTAAAGTATATTTCTTAAAATAAATTTCTAATTGCTTACTTTTTAATTACTCTTTAATTATGATTCGTCTTATTCTAATATTTAAGCAAAAAATCATAATCCTTTTCATATTATTTTTTATTCTCTGCGTATACCTTAGAACTAATAGATTCAGATAATTCCGAGTACTCCATTTCTATCATTACGAACTTAATCGTGAAGCATGCATTTGTTGTTGGACACCTAAATAATTCTTACAGCATTTTTTATATTTAGTCTGATTGGGATTTTTCTGTGTAAATATCCAGAAATCTTATACACTTTATTAGTTTTTAATTTAAAGTCAAGTATTAAATTATTTTTTAGTAATTCGAAATATATCCGATTAAAAATAAAGAAAGCAGTTAGCCAAAGACTTACTTTGTTGAATATTAAAATTTTATTTGTAGTTTTAATGGAATTTAATATAAAGAAAGCAGTTAGCCAAAAACTTACTTTTTAAAATATTAAAATTTTATTTGTAGTTTTAATTGAATTTAATATAAATAACTAATGAAAGCAGTTAGCCAAAAACTTACTTTGTAAAATATTAAAATTTTAATTGAATTTAATATAAATAAATAAAGAAAGCAGTTAGCCAAAAACTTACTTTGTTGAATATTAAAATATTATTTGTAGTTTTAATTTAATTTAATATAAATAAATAAAGAAAGCAGTTAGCCAAAAACTTACTTTGTTGAATATTAACATTTTATTTGTAGTTTTAATTAAATTTAATATAAATAAATAAAGAAAGCAGTTAGCCAAAGACTTACTTTGTTGAATATTTGTAGTTTTAATTACATTTAATATAATTTAACATCTACTTTTGTATTTTTCTGATTTAAAAAGACATTAGATAAATAAATCTACTCAAAACGTAGTAAATTTTTAGGCGATAAAAATATAGAATTATTTCTTAATCTTATTTTTGTGAAAACTAAAATATCTTCATTAACTCAAAGAATTGTTGAAAAAAAGAAATCATTGTAGACAGGCAAGTAATATCCAAATCTAAGTCTGTAAGTATTTAATTTTTAGTGGATGAAAATATTTATTGTTAACGACTCCTTTTTATGGGCCAATGGCAATTCTGTAATCTGTTAAGCCAACCCGCTGTTTAACCACACATAAATCCTATTTAGACCAACGCAGTTTTTTAACACTACAAAATAAACATGTGCCAAATTGTTAGGCCTGGATAACCTTTCCCTTTCCTTGGTCTCAAGTGGGTCCAGTTGAATTCTTCAAGTGTGTCACGGACCAAATCGTTGTCGCTGCTGCTGCAAGGAGGACGTCTCACGTGTCACATGCCAGAGGCAAGAAGACGCTCTGTCGAGTGGATGACACATGCCTGTGGACGGCTCTCGGGGATCGGAGTCGAAGTCTGAGTCGGGGTCGGGGTCGGGGTCGGTGTCAATGCTGGGCGTCTCGGGGCCAGAGCTGTTAAGTACGCTTAGAGCAGATTAACTTAACTGTGCATAAAATGCTAAAAACAAAAAAGGAATTTTTATGCGACCATAAAAATTCTCAAGTACGCCAGAGCAGCCACAACACAAAAGAAAAGAAAAGCAAAAAACTAAACTAAACAGAACAGAACAGAGCAGAACAGAGCAGAACAAGTCGAAACTGAAGTGGCTGTCATTTGGCTACATTTCAGTGAGTGAAAATATTGTAGGAATGTGTTAAAAGTCATGCATAAAATTAGTTTCAACTTGGGTGACGCAGAGCCGTGGACCCGGCTGCTGTTTCCCACTCCATTGATTTATTTTCAAAAACCCGAACCAAAAACACATTCGAGCAACACGTGCGTTCCTCGAAATTTCTCGCCTGTTTAGGATTATTTTCTATTTTCTATTTTCTATTTTTTCTTATATTTTTGTTGGCGTTTGCAGTTAAAGAACCATAAAAATTTGATGCATATGACATGTTGAAGTGTGTTTCGAATACATTTTTGAAATTGTATGCTTCAACTATGGAAAACAACAACAACAACACTGTGATGAAAACCAAAGGCCAAACAGCCAAAGGTAAAATCAACACAGCCTAGAAAACCTAGAGAACCCAGAGAACCACATCAGAGTTCGAAAGGGTATCCAGGGCGCATTGTCATTGTCAGTGCACAGCTCTAACAACTCTATTCAGACTGGGCTGTCAGCCTAGTCGTAATCGAATCTGATCACTGATCACCCCTATCTCAGAAAGGGGTATTCAAAGTATCGCTTACGCACCTCTTCGGTAATTGTTGTGTTGTGTTGCGTTCTCACGTTGCCTAAATCAAATCAGTTTGCTTTCAGCAGCGCGAATCATTTTCACACGCCTCCATTTTTCATGCGTTTTAGCGTTTTCGCGTTTCGCGCCTACTGCCAATTACACACATCTACACACACACACACAGACACATTCGAACTTACTTGTGAGCGACTGTCAGACACTGTGACAATGACAATGACTGGCCTGACCCGACCCTTTGATACCTGCACTGTGAACCCCGATGCCACAGCAGACCCTGTGCCCTATGCCGAGCAGCTCCGCTCTAAAAAGATCAACGACTATGCAAAATTGGCATACACTGACAGAAATTTTAATGCTTAAGCATTACAAAGCGGATACAATTTATTTACATTCAGATACAAATGATTTAAGATAATCGCCTTAAAATAAAAGTTGAAAACTAGGAAAAGGCTCTGGTTTTTATAAATAGTTTCTAGCTTTTGGGAAGAAAAGTGCATAAAATTAGAGAGACTCCTTTTCGCTATTTCTCAAATATATTTCTTAATAAAAGCAAAGATTTCTAAAAAGTATTAGAAATGAATAATATTTTAATTTAAATCGCTCGCTCCTTGCTATATCAGAATTTAGCTGTTGTCTACTTTGGGAAGGACGTTGCTTAATCGTAAGATTCTTTAATTTCTATGAATTTAATATTTATGCAAACTCTGAAATTAATCTAATTTCATTGGAAATTAGACACACTTTTCTGAATTTTAGAAAAATGTACACTGGAATTTAGAGAAAGAAACACTTTGATTTTTAGACAGATTTGCTGAATAACGAGCTGAGCTAACTTTGGAGATTTTCTAAAATGCAGAGTGAATATTTCTCCGAGTGCAGAGATAAGTAAATGAATTTTCGATCAGTGCACTCACGACAATAAGAGCCATCCATTCAATATGCGGGGGTTCTGATTGGTTGTCTACAAACAATCTGCATAGGTTACCAGAGCAGGCAAAGACGGAGCTGTAATGATCATGCTTGATCCCTAGGATTCTTCTTGTTGTTGTTGTTGTTGTTGTTGTGAGGATCGCTCACGCAATTTATGTGCTCGCAGTGCTTTCAATTGCTGACCCCTAATAACGAATTCGTGCACAGCCTAATTGTATACATATTGATGAACGATGGGCTGCGAGGGATAATCCCTGGGCAGGCAGGGAGTGCGAGAAATGGCGAGACGGTCGTAGGAAGGAATCCAAATTGTAAAGGTTCCTTTTGCCATTTGCGTGTCATTTTTTTCTTTTTCTTTTTTGAAAATTGGCATTTTTTTCATTTGGAAGAAGATCAGATATCACAAAAGGTCCTGTCTAACATCAATCAAACAAATAGTGAGAGTAAAAGTAAAATTAACTGCCTGAGCCGATGGGTTGTTCGCTTGCCATTGTTGATCCTGCGATCCGTGATCACTTGTTTGTTTAAGTGCTTAGCAGCCTGCTCATCTTCGGTGTTGTTTAAATATTTCTGCTTCGTTTGCTTAACAAAACATTGAACCTTTTTTTTATGTTTTTGGTTGCATTGTTTGCATCTGTTTAGCGCTGGCGAAACAGGTGGAGGATGCAGTGCTAATTGGATTATGTATTGCTTAATGATCCTTGCCACTAAAGTGGGAAGCCCTCAAAGGTCTGCATTGCAGTTCGCGTGATTTGGCATTTAAGCCGATGCCCACATCGGGAATGGTGTTAATTCCTTCAACATGCACAACGTCTTTTGTGGTTGCAACCAACACGAACAAAAAGGGAAAGTTTCTCTGGAATTGTTTTCGAAATGGGTCAAGACTGACTGAAGGGGTTGTTGTTATGATGAATCATATACGTATTGTATTGGAGGAAAAGCACAAACGAGCAATATTAACATAATTTTAAATGCCCATTATTTCCACTTGGTCGGGCATTCTAATTAATACAAAGCAAAACATGAAAACCTATGCAAATTTCCCACGCGCACTCAAAGAGCTTCTTTATACTTCTTCTGTACTAAATCGGACAAGTCTTGCGACTGATGCGCCACTTTTTGCATTTATTTTATGATTAAATATTGTCGTATTCACTGAAGCCCAACCGAAAGCCAATGGGCCGAGACGAGAGGAGGCGAGACTTGCGTGAGAACTTGACAAGAAATCAAAATACTTAAATGCCACACAGACGGAGAGAGAGGGAGAGAGAGAGAGAGAGAGAGACAGTCAGACAGTCAGACAGACAATGACTACTGCTTTGCAGGCATTTCATAATTTGTTAGTCGAAATTTCTGTGGTTGGCCCAAAGGCAATAAGCGGGCCAAGACAACTGCACAAGTTATATTACAAGTTGAAGAACATCGGCGCACTCGAGCATATCGATCAGATACGTTAAATGTTAAATGTTAAATGTTAAATGATGTTGCCTTTTGAGCCCGAACCAAACTCAATGCATACGCTAATTGTCTTGGCCAAATACAAGCGTTTTCACGCCATTCTGCGCACTTTGAGATGGAAGGGTTCTGGTGCTGGTTCTGGTTCTGGTTAGGGAGTCAGAGTCGAAAAGAAGCAATCAAAGATTGAAGCGTGGGTTTGTTGCTGTCTTGTGCCACACCCCGGGGCAACTTCTTTGTTTATTTAAGAAAATGTGTGGAAATCAGCGAGTTGGACAACGTCTCTCTTTGGGGTTGGTGTGAGAAAAGCATTGCTCAACAAATTGTACAAATAACCAAGCGATGTGCAACTTCTATGAGAACTATTCTACGTGTATTGACAAACTTCCGGCAATTTGGAATAAATTATTCAATCATCAGCAGCACTTAAAGGCAACTCGCCTCGAGTAGTAGCTAGTCAACTGTTCTGAAAGAGGTTTTCCCGTTGAAGAATATCAAACTGTAATTGTACGAAATCAATAAAAATCAATATAAGATGTATTAGATAGGAAATGATGTACCTGATGGGCCTACTAATTATGTATACATTTCTGCTGTATACAAATAATAATCAAATCCAAGCAGAAGAGTAAAAAAAGGGCGCACTGAAATCAAGATGAGCGTTAAAGTGTGCAGAGTCTGCAAAAAAGAACACAACAAAAAAAGAGAAAAACAACAACAACAACAACATTCAGCAGACAAAGAACAAAAAACACAAAAAACACAACTGCCAACAATGGCAAAAGATCAGTGCACAGAACATGGATGTGTTAGCAGCAGCACGAAGATGATGATGACGATGATGTTGCTGATTATTGGGATGATGATGAAGGTAAATAAACCCAAAAAATAAGCAGCAGCAACATGCAGCGCTTTTGTATGCAACAAGAGCAACAACAACAACAACAAAATGACTCAGGGCAGAGGCAGAACGAAAAGAAAGGCAAGAAAACCAGCGCATAAATGGTTTGGGACTGGAACTGGAACTGGGACTGGGTCTCGGTCTGGGTATGGGTCTGTGCCTGTTGTCGAGCCATGGGCCTCGTCAGAGTCTCAGTCTCAGTCTCTGGTCCCGATCTCAACTTCAGTCGCAGTCGCAGTCGAGTCGCGCCAGACAAACTGGCGACGCTTGTGAAATTTTCTCTTCGTCTGCTGTGGCCTGCCTCTTTTTCGTACGCAATAATAAAGAAAATAAATAAAAAACACTCACAACACCAACACACACACACACACACACACACACACACACACACATCTACATCAACATGACAAAAAAAAAAAAAAAAAGAGGGGGAAAAAGAACCATAAATGCATTTCAACAAAGGCAGCCTGAGGAGCCAATGAACCTAAGGAGCTAAACCAAAGCCCAAACCAAACCGTAGCCCATAAATAAGCCGGGGCCATCGTCTTTGGTCTTGGTCTTGGTCTTGGTCTTGGTCTTGGTTTCGACTAGAGTCGTGTGTGCTGCGCATGCGCAGCCGTTCGCATTCGGTTGCACTTCAACTTGAGGCATGCCACGCCAGCGGCTGTCACTGCCTCCTGCCCCAAAGAGATCGTTGCTGCTGCGCCTGTAGTATTCCATTTTTTTTCTTTCGATTTTGTTTTTGTTTTTCCTTTTTTTTTTACCAGAGTGCCTAAAACGAATTTGCCCTTTTAGAGGCAGGCAACACAGACTATTTGTGTATTTCTATGTTGCATTTTGTTGCACATTACTAGTAGGGGGCAGCGGGTAGCCTGGTTCTGTGGCCCAATGTGGGCAGTGGATAATAAATGCACATACTTAAATCAAATATCTTTGATTAGTTTTGCGTAGATGAGTGTTTTGTTAATAACAAAATGCTGAATGGAATTATTTAACATATTTAAATTTACTCTATGTTTGCTTCACGACTGTTTAATATTATTATTAAACACTGTAATTTTTAAGTAAGTTTCAAATGCTTCATTTATATTTAGATTAATTGTAATCAATTATTAATCGTAATTAAATTTAAAGCTGTTAAGCACTTTCAATTAATCTAAGTGTTTTCTCTGCACACTTTCCCATTTTCTGTAATATTTTTATTATGTAAACTCACAGTTTAAGTTTACATATTTATTTACTTTACTTTCCATTAAATTGTTGCATTTTACTTACTTGCTTTGATCAGGTTTCACTGATTTTAGAGAATTCCATTTGTTTTTCTCTGGTATTTCTCCTGCATCTGTTTGCAGAGCATTCCATTGTCGTTGTTCACATTCATTAATTTTCTGTATATCATTTTTGTTTCTTTATTTTTTTTTAATACTTTGTCAGCCCAGTGAACACTTATGCCTTAGGAATTTCTACTGCTGGACATTTTCACTAGAGTAATTTTTCTCAAATGATGACTAATTCACTTGTTGTGGCTTTTAGACAGCCAACAGCATTTTTTGTGTTTTTTTTTTTTTTGGTCTCTCTTCTCATTTGCATGATTCACGCTTTTTGAGGTGCAAATTTTGGAGCGCAGTTGGGGCGGAGCTGGCCAACAACAGCAGCAACAACATTTACAACAGCTGCTGTTTGTTTTTTATTTATGTTGTCAATAGTCTTGTGGCCTGCAACATGACGCTAGATATATTTTTACATGTGATACTTATTCGTGGCATATTTAATGGTCATCACAGAGCTCGTGGAGCTGGGCTGAGCTGAGCTGATAAGCGCGGCTTTCACTTCGCCAGTCGCGCCTCGCATTACAATCAAAATCCAATTAAATGTTATCAGCGAGTTCTAAGAGCAACCAAAGTTCGAGTCCCCCCAATTTGGACTGCGGCCCATAATTCTCGACAAGTGTACAAGTCTCTGTGTGTGTGTGTGTGTGTGTGAGAGTTGTGTTGCTGGTGGCAGTGCGAGGTTTCGAGTGTCTCAAGTGGGTAGCAGAGGTTTTCATGCCCCAAGCGCAGTTGCAGCTGTTAATTTGAAAATTAGATAATTGAGGCTGACGAAGAACCCAACGAAAAATTCGAGATGAAAACTAAAACACAGAAAACGCTTGACCCAAATTTGATAAAAACCAAAATAAATCGTTGCTCAACTGAGTAGTTTATGCGGGCCAGATACATATATATATATATGAGCAAGAAGAAGAAAAAACATATGATAATATGCACAGATTAGAGCTGAACTTGATTGATATGTTAGACTCTTTGTATTATTATAATGCATCTATTATCTGCTTACTGGTTGGGATATGCAAGTCGCATTAGTTGCCGATTGTGGTTTTTTAGTAATTGCCACAGCTGCCAGTTGCCAGTGCTGCCAAGAGTATTTTGTTGTGGCAGCAACTGTAAAGTTGGCTCTAGGCAAATCCAAAATATGGCTAGATTGCATTTTAGCTTAAGCCTTTAGCCAGCAATAAGCCAACAACTGTCAGAGCCAAGTAGGCGGCTCCACCCCAAAAGCCAACACAGAGCCAATAAAGAGCACTTGCTGCTCTAATAAAGATGAAAATTATATGCCCGAATACACAAGCAACAACGACAAGTGGAATTTACATAACAATTTAATTAAAGTGCACAAAATATAATAACAAAACCAGACACAGCTCCAGCTCCAGCTCCAGCTCCAACTTGTTGGCTGTTGGCCACATTTTCAAGTCCGGGCCAAAAGGAGCTGCGAAGAGTTAAAGCGCACACTCAAAACCAAAACACAGCGGACGGAGTCAAGCAGGCATATATGGCAAAAAGTTGGCTTATTAAATGCCTAAACTATAATTAACAAACGTGTATTGTATTTATTGTCCGTCTCAGTTGGCCAAAAATCAGCCGATGCATAAGCCATGATTAAAGCAAGGGGTCTTTGAATGGGGAGTGTTGAAATTACCGACTAGTCGGCAAAACCGTAGTAAAATACGCATTGTTATACCCTGTATCCTGTGGCTGGGAGTATAGTATCACTAACAGACTGCAGAAGATTTATTTGACTACATATTTCAAATGAATAAACATGCAATATTTGTTTATATTTGATTTCCATCTGAATACATCTGAAATTGAATTTCATTTTAAATTAAGAATTTAAAAATAGAGGCAAAATAAATATATTTATATTTTATGCAACTATAATAATATAAATATTTCTTATAGTGCTGCGTATAATTTAATAAATAATAATAATAATTAGACAACTCTTTAAGGCATTTAGAAATAAGATTAAAAATAAACAAGCAACATAAATTTATTTATTTAATACGAAAATATATGTTTATTTCTTACTTAATTTTAATTTTATATAATTCAAGTCTCATTAATAAAAACAAAATCTATTTTTATTTTATGCAATTATATTTTTGATTTCTGATCCCATTAAATTTTGATATTATTTTAGAGTCATATTTAAAATATTAGTAGTAAAATTAATTTATTTAAAATATATGTTTATTTCTTACTTAATTTTAATTTTATATAATTCAAGTCTCCTTTAAAAAAAACAAAATCTATTTAAATTTTATGCAATTATATTTTTGATTTTTTAACCCATTAAATTTTGATATTATTTTAGAGTCATATTTAAAATATTAGAAGTAAAATTAATTTATTTAAAATATATGTTTATTTCTTACTTAATTTTAATTTTATATAATTCAAGTCTCATTAATAAAAACAGAATCTATTTTTATTTTATGCAATTATATTTTTGATTTCTGATCCCATTAAATTTTGATATTATTTTAGAATCATATTTAAAATATCAGAAGTAAAATTAATTTATTTAAAATATATGTTTATTTCTTACTTAATTTTAATTTTATATAATTCAAGTCTCCTTTAAAAAAAACAAAATCTATTTAAATTTTATGCAATTATATTTTTGATTTTTTATCCCATTAAATTTTGATTTTATTTTAGAGTCATATTTAAAACATTAGAAGTAAAATTAATTTATTTAAAATATATGTTTATTTCTTACTTAATTTTAATTGTATATAATTCAAGTCTCATTAATAAAAACAAAATCTATTTTTATTTTATGCAATTGTATTTTTGATTTTTTATCCCATTAAATTTTGATATTATTTTAGAGTCATAATTAAAATATTAGAAGTAAAATTAATTTATTTAAATTTTATGCAACTATTTACGTATATTTCTTATACAGCTGAATTTGAGTGAATGCCATTTGTACTTTAAATATTATCAATAAAAGCAGAATTTTGATTCAGTGCAGTCGACAGGGCATTTCGAGCTCGACCAGAGGATTGCCTGCGTGCAAGTGGAAGTTGAAGTTGAAGTTGAAGCCGCAGCCGCCTTGCTGTCTAAGAGCGCATAGTAGGCCAATAGCAGTTGACTTTTTGGCTTAAACATGTTGCAAGCAGATCCTCGCCATAATTGGAAGCAGTCGCATGGAACTTGTTGAACGACCAACAAATTATAACTCACCAGATGCCCAAGACAAATGCATTGGCATTGTTGTGGTTGTTGTTGTTGTTATTGCTATTGTTGTTGCTATTGTTGTTGTTGTTGTTGTCGCCTTCGTTGCTGGCCAGTCGATCAGTCAGTTAGTAAGTCAAGTGGCTTCAAATGTAAATACGCGAGTGGCAGGCAGCATCACTTTTACTTTTAAGCCCGCTCTGCGAGCTGCGGATGCCCACATTTGGCTTTGTGTTAATGTGACAAGTTGGCTGCCAATCGCTTTGGACCTGGTCAACAAATTGTTCCAGCCGGTGCTTTGTGAGCTGGGAGCTGAGAGCTGGCCGTTGCTCCTTTGTTGTTGCCACATGCAATTGACACCTCGTTGTTAATGGTTTACAGCTCCATGGAGAACGCTGGCGAAGGCTTAATGCTTAATGCTTAATTCATGTCTGCACAATATTTTGCTGTAAAACAATAAAATAAACGGTCCAGCTGTTCTCCTTGCTGGCCAATAACCAATTAACCCCGACAAGGCATTGCTTGCTAAATGCGTTTCGCATCCTTAAAAGGCTAATTGTGATTTGTGAATCCTGCTTATTGATTGGGCATTTCGAGCAGTTTGTATTTTGGAATCGACATGACTAAAGACCAATCCCTAACAGCAACTAATGTGTGTAATGTAATTAAATATTTAACAACAAATATTTATAACAAAAAGACTCATTTAAAATCAGCTGAATAGAAATAAAATTATTTTTAGCTTCATATTTATTGGATTGTTTGCAGAAGAGTGTTTTTCGGCAGATTTCTATTTTAATTAATTTATTTATTCATTACTATTATTATTCATTTTGTAAAGAAAAAATTAATAATATGCCCATCGGCACTTTTATTTAAATTAGGCGTTGAAAGAGTCCACGAATAATAATTGGTCTTAGCCATATTCGAGACTCTTTAAGCATAAATTGTTGTCAAAACTATCCTGATTTCAAATGAGTCTGTTTGGTAACAGAAATAGTGAATTTTTAAATATTTAATATGAATAATCATCAAATAATAAATTGAAAATATTTAAATTTAAATACTTATCTTTAGAACCTTGCAACTTGTGAAAAGTGATTCACATTTCAGTTGCCTTGTCAATTGGTGGCACTTGGCAGGGCAGCCATTTTGAGCACAGTGTGCAGGTGTTTGCAACCACGTGAATCATAATGAAAATGAAAATGAAAATTGTATTGCTCGGGCCTGCTTTGTGTGGCAACATGTCGGCAACGAGACAGCTCGTAAAATCAACACAAGGGAGCCAAAACGCAGTTATAAAGATATTAAAACGTTTCCATAAAAAGGCGCAGACGTTGACAAAAAACGAGCACAGCCCGGTCCCGATAAATGTCAGCGAGGGAGCTGCGAAAACTAAACACTAGGTGACAATCAAGAGCAGAGACAGAGACAGACACAGAGACAGGAGACATGAGAGAGGAGACATGAGAGAGGAGGGAGTAGGGAGCAGCAGGGCGGGGAAATCATGGCTCGTAAAAGGCTGAAGACCGCGTGATAAATGCATAAATGAAGGCAGAAATTAACATAAAATTGTGAGACAAGATGATCAGCCAGGGGCAACACCCTGACACATACAGCAGCGGTCAAAATAATAGTAGTGGTGCATACAAATCTCTTGGAAAATGCCCAAATAAATCATTAAAATAAAGTTGAAATTCATTTTAAAAAAAAATTAGTTTGAATATGGTTTTAAAATTATGAACATGTTGAGTTAAGTAAGGACTGGAAAATGGGATAGCTTGAAAATGATTAACAAAACTATTTAATGTCTTTCAACTTAAACTTAAACTTAAACTACTCAAAATAAAGCTTTCGTTTCTTTCTACTATAATTTTTTGAAAGTTTTCACAAAGTTGAATATAATCCAAAGGAATACGTAAAATAAAAATAAGTTGCGTGGATATATTTTGCAGATTAAAATGAACCAAGGAAATTTGCACTTAATGAAGCAGCACTACTATTATTTTGACCACAACTGTATATTGTATATATGTATGTATATATATAGATATGTATGTATCTATGTATGCCGTATCCAGTCCGTCGATCGCTCTATAATTGCCGCTGGCCGAGGGCAAAAATCCAAGCCGTAGGGCAATCGTCGCACTTGTGCCCAGCACACTCTGCAAGTGTGTCCACAGTCGGGTCGAGGGGTGCATGGTGCATGGTGCAGGGTGCAGGGTGCGGGGTTGCGGGGTTCAGTTGTGAGTTCAGGTTCGAATTGGGCTGCGGCTTCGAGTTTGGCTTCGGCTTCGGCCTCGGCCTCAGGGTTCAGGTTCACTGAGCTGATCCCTTCTCAGCGTCTTTGTTTTTACAGTGCGATAAGCAGTCGCTCGAACTCACTTTGCTAAATAAATGTGCTCAGACCAAGAAGACCCCGGCCCAAAGAGAGCTCGACAGTTTTCCTGGCCCTTTTTTCAGAGTTTTTTCAGTTTTTTTTCCGTTCGTGTTCGGGTTCTTTTGGTTTATTTGTTTACTCGTTTGTTTGTTGGCGTAGGACGACCCTTTCTCTTTTTCTCTCTATCTTTCTGAGGCTCCACTGCAGTGCACAGACTGACAAGTTTCACCTGTCCGTATTTGTCTATGGGGTGATCTATCATGCAAGAGTCTGGCCAGTCCGTAGATACAGACTGCATACGTATTTTGCTTGGGCCGAGTTGACGTTTCTATTGCTCCGTAGATTTGCTGTGGAACATTTGTTTGAGTAGATAATGGGGCACAGAGTGTGTGTTGTTGTTGTTGTTGTTGCTGTTGCTGTTGTTCTATGGTAATTTAATAGGGTCTTACATGTGCTAGGTGTGCCAGCATCAACATCAGCATCGGCATCAGATTGACTGACCCCTTGCCCCGTTGGGTCAGCATTGAAATTAATATGTCTGGCTAGATGGTAAGTCGATATGCACACACACACACACATGGCATCTAAATGGGCACACAGCCCCCAAACTGGGACCCAATCTGCCCTCAAAAGTGGCCCCATTCCTGCAGCCAAGGCATTGAAAGTGAAATCCCGCAGTGGTTCATGACCATCCATTGCTGGCGGGGCTTAGCTCAGATATCGTTTCGAGAACGTGCAAACTGCGTGCACGCCAACTTGACATGACGATAATGATTCGACCCAAAAAAAAAAGAACAACAACAAGAAAAACAGAAAATCAGAAAATGAAATACGCGCCCAAAGCAACAAAAAGTGAATGTCATTAGAAGAAACTTTGTCGAGGCAGGCGCAGATAAAATAAAAACTATAAAAAATAAAAAATAAAAAGCAAAGAGCAAAGAGCTGGCTGCCACAGCCAGAGCCCAAGCACTCCCCAAGCTGCCACAGCTGTCAATCAAAGTGCAGCAACTACCACAAAGCAAAGAAAATAGTGGCTATGTTGCACATGCCCAGCGAATACCCTGTAATGAGTGCAGAGTGAACAACCAACTGAAAGAAAAATACATTTTTCGCTTCCCTTTTTTTATTTATTATTATTTATTATAAAAGTAGTAACAGTAATTTTTCTAGAATACCTTCAAATCTAACCTTTTTCCAATTATATGCTATAATAATATTAATTAAATTTATTGCTCTAGAAATTAATATTTGTTTTTTTTTTTAAACAATTTATTTCTTATTATTTTCAATTAAAGTACTAAAATTAATTTTACCAGAATTCCTTCAAGATTTACCGTTTTTTTAGTTATAGAAATATTAACTGTAGAATTTATGGCTAGTTTTGAATAATTCATTTATAACTGAAGAGTTAAATATAAAAATATTATTATTTTTAATTAAATGTTTTTCTAATTATAATAAGGCTGGAAAAGGGGTAACTTGGAGTCCATCAGTTGAACTTGATCTGTTTTCGATTTTCCCAACGTATTTGTTTTCTATGAAAAACTATTCGGTGCGTAACGCGGCTGTGTTGATGCCTCTGTCCCCAACCCGAAGCCCATCCCCCAATCCCAAATCGGACCTGCTTATGCAAGCTGGCGAACACTATTGAAAAATGCCCCCAGGCTGGCTGCCCCAGATTCTGTGCCTCAGCCTCAGCCTTTTCTTGTTGCATACATGGCAAATGCTTTCAGTCGCTGTGGCTAAAGAAAAGTTTTGTTTACATTCTGTTTTGTAAACAAAGAGGCAAAATATCTGTATGCATGTATGAATGCTCCTCGATATGTATGCCAGGGTATATGTATATGGCAATATCTCTGTTCGACACAATCGAAAACAACGAACTCAACGACAACGACGACGACGACATGTTGCATTCTAATGTGGCCTGTGCCACAAGTTATAAAAGCTCGAGTCTCGAGTCTCTCGAGTCTGTTGCCTCTGTTGATCATGTTCATTAATTAATGATCAGTCGTCTGCCCATTGCCGTTGTTGTATTTGATCTTTATTATTGTTATTGTACTATGTATTTTACGATGGCCATGCGTTGTGCTTTTATTTTATTTTTGTTCCTCCTCCAACCGTATAATTTATGACATTTTATTGTGTGGCAACGCAAATGTGGCAGAGTATCACACTTGGTGGGGCTAAACAATCATCATTTTATGCATTTTCACAGCACTGAGCAAAACAGATCACAATATGCACATATATAAAAATATCGAAACAAAACAAATGTGTTTCGTATAATTATAGTCAGGCAGACAATTCATCTTAAAAAAATATTTACTTAATTATTATCTTATTTTCTACTTATTTATTTACAAGTCTTTCAAATTCTTACAATGAGATAAAAATAAAATTAACATGATTTAATGAAATGATTCGTTGAAAACCAAAGTAATTCATTTTTTGGACTGTTGAGAAAGTGATTTTAAAACCAATTATAAAAATAGAATAAAAGAATAAAATTACTTAAGATTAAAGCCGAATTTTATAGATTTAATATACAATTTTTAATGTCGTAATTGTCTGGAAAATTCATATTTTCTATCATAATTATGGCAATTTCAAATCATGACGACTTTTCGTACAACTTTTTAGAGTTTCAATTGGATTCCTGTCGGGACTTGTCGGGATCACGACTTGTTGCCATTTTCGCTGATTAATTGTAAGAATCTGAACATTTTTCGCATCGCGTATAATTATGGAAAATATTCTCCCAGTTCTGCTACGCGATAAATCCAAAATAAAAGCAGCTAGTTGTGGAGCCGCGGGAACCACGACGCAGAAAAACCCATAGATCACAATAAAGATCTCCTGTGTAACTGTCAAAGATTACCATACGGTAGTAGCTGTCGAATCTTCGTTGCTGTAGCCACATTAAACCCAAAACAGACAACAACACAGCAAGAATCCGAGGAGCACAACAGAAAATGAAATTGTTGATTGTATATTTGTTGTTGTTGTTTCTGTTGTTGTTGTTGCTTTTGCACTCAAAAGATAGATTGCCCATAGATTTGAAGGTGGAAGGCTGAAGAGGGAAGGAACACACTGAAAACTGAAAACGAAAATAAAATCGTGTTACACTGCCAGACAACAACAACAACAACAACAACAACAGCAACAAACGATACGGGTTACCAAATGGGCAACGAAACGAAAATAAATAAGAAAAAAGAGAAGAAGAAGAAGAAGAAGAAGAAAAAAGAACTGTTGTAAAACGCATTTTGACTGACAGGTCTTAGGACAGAGAAACGGACCCCAGAGCCCGGCCACAGCTGAAAATGTTCAGTTTGATTGCACGAGTCAGTCGAAACGACGAAGGCAAAGACGAAGACGCAAACGAAGACGACGACGACCGACGACGCGTCGTCGAGTGCTGAGACAGACGTTGGCTCAATTTGAAAATGGACAAAACGTGCAGCTCACATGTCATACACGCGACGAAGACGTAGTCGAAGACGAGGCATTAGCCAAGGGACGTCGTCGCAACAGCTGCTCCGCTGCTCATCTCTGCCTTGGCAGTCGACGGTGTTCGGGACTCGGCTTCGTTTAGCGCTGAGGACCGAAGAGAACGTTCGTTCTAACGACAGCAATTGCTTGTTGGCTCATGGGTCATAAGTGCGCCATTTCGAGGGGAGAGGGTACGAGATATAGAGATATAGAGAGAGAGAGAAAGAGAGAGAGAGAACAAATTGTGCAGGTGTGAAGCAGTTTAAATCAATTTGAAGAGCATCGGAGATTTACCCAAAGGTTTACTAGCACTGATGCGATTGGGGTTGAAGAAGCACAAAGGGAACCAGATTACACAGGATTCACCTCTTGTTTGTATGGATATTATATTTATTATATGTATATATTTGTGTGTACATATATAAATATTAAAGTGATCTTCAGTTTTGCTCGCTTCTCAGTTTTGTTTTTATTTTTTTCGTCACTTACAAATCCCAAGAATCAGCATAGACTAACTGGCAAAGCATTGAAAATCTGGCACCAATAAAAAGAGCTATGAAAAGTAAGAAATTGTTTTTTTTTAAGTCATGGCTGGTGATCAAATTAAGTTGACCAATCCAGTGGAACACCTTCAAGAAGCAGGGAATGTCAGATTTAACATCCTTATTTATTTTATTCAAATTAAAAATTAAATCCAATTTTAGGTTAAATTTAATATGTAAAAGTAACACATTTAGTCGATATAAGAAACAAGATCTCTCTCACTATATATTTTTTATATAAATTATATATAACTATAAATAAATATATATAAATGTTTATAAATATTTTAAATAATCTATGTATAAATATATAAAATTTATTTCTTATAATGACTAAAGCTCTCCAGTTTGTTCACCTTATTTCATATTAATTTCTTCTATGTAGAAAATCACTTTATTTTAATCTATAGAAACAAGTTTCAAGCATCTGTAGACAGTCTGGCAATCTGCACGTTCCAATCATTTTGGTAGCCTTCTTAAAAAATAAGCAACAAGTAAAGATGCTCAAGTGCTTGAAATATTGACTAACTTTTGCAATTATACAAGTATTTTTCTGTTGGAATATAAAGAATACAAAAAGGTTTGGGAAATACGGAAAAACCACCCTAAATTACAAAAATGCATTATTCTTTTTGAGCTAAAGCACCCCATTTTATTCAGAAAGTATATTTCTAAAATGAAAGGTGTCTAAAATTAACATTTTTATTACTTATGTTATTTTTAAATATTAGTAATAGTTAATAAATTAATATAATTTAATATATAAAAAAACTTTAATTTTAAGTCGCTTTTTTCAATAAAAACTTTATGGAAATAATTATATTTCTATAATTAAGAATTATTTTTCCGAAAAAAAATAGAAAATAATCTTTTCCAATCTTTTTAAATTAATTTTTAAGTTTTTTTTTATGGTAACATTTTTTTTTATCAAATATAGATATATAAATATTTGTTTAAAAAATTGCTGTAACGAGTTATTTCAAAGACAAGAACAAGTTTTTAAGGCAATTTGCATTTAAGGGCAATTTGCTTAAATTCAACTGCAATTTTTCGGAATGGAGAAATTGAATGCAAATATATACATGAAAAACATAGTCAAATCTTTGTTCTTGCTTCGAATGGAAGTATTTAGAAATACACCGAAATAAATAAAACAAGTCTCAAGCCATTGGACACAAAGAACTTGAGCGATTTTATTTCCACTTAACCATTGCGTCAGGTGCTTCTTTATTTTGTGGGTTACTGATTATTATGCAGGCACTGCAACCCATTCCAACGGGCTTACTTTGCCTGTTGGTGCGCTTGTGTGTGTGTGTGTGTGTGTGTGTGTGTGTGTGTGTGTTTAACGCTATTATTGAACAGCTGCACCTACATTAAGCCCACAACCAATAAGTACAACTAGCTCGGATATAAACTCCAGTTAAAGACCAGTTGAAGACCAGACGAAGACGAGTCCTCAACTAATGTGTACTTAAATAGCCTATAAACTCCTGAATCAACCTATTGGGTTTATTGGGCTTACGCGATAATTCTTTATATGGCTCTGCACAGAATAAAATAATTTTTTTTGCCTTTTCCCCATGCAACAAATATTTGCCTTTAATTACCCCCAGAAATCTTATAAGTCTTAAATATTTGTTATTATTTTAAATTATATTTTAATATTAAATAGCAATTTTAATTTAAATTGATCTACTTTTAAATTTACGTATTACTTTAGAGTCGACTAATTTTAAATGACTGTAAATAGATAAAAAGCAGCGATTTTTCTTTATGAAAAACTTACAATAAATGGAGTTCTTTTGTATATGTTAAAAAAGTGATTTAAATGAATTTATTGTGTTAAAATTAGCCATTTTAATATAATTTAATACCTCTGTGGAGGATAAAGCCCAATTAATATATATTTATTTGTATTCTTGATCATCAACAGTCGGTGTGAAATTTGTTCGGATACGTTTAATGTGCAATTGTTTTTTACGCTGATCCTTACCAATATTGTTTTTACAATGATTACAATGATGATCTTTGCGCAACTAATTCGAGCCCAACTTCTGGGTTGCTAATTTGAAATGTGCCGTGGCTCTGGTTGAGTGCTCAATATATAACTCTGGAAATTATCGCTCATTATCTTATTTTGGCTAGTAAATTATTTCGCTTCGCCAGGGAGCGCTATTAAAGTCAAAGCAGAGCAAAGCAGAGCAGCAGGCGAAGAAAGGCATTGCCAAATGCCAAATGCCAAATGCGCATTACATTAGTCAAAGAACCAGAAATGTACTCGAGGAAGGATCCAGAGACGGAGTCGGTGTCGGAGTCAGAGTTGGAGTCAGAGTTGGAGCTGCAGCTGAGTGCAGCAGAGACAGAGTGGACTGTGGCGGACGGACTGAGAACGGCACGAGCGCATCAAATTAAGCAGGAAGAGGACAGACAGATAAACGGACAGACAAACAGACAGACAAACAGACAGAGAGACAGACAGGCAGACAGAGAGACAGCAGCGACGACAAGAGACAACAACAGCAAATAAAGTACATACTAAAAACGCCTAACCAATGTAATTTGATACCGAAAATCATTATGCACAAACAACAAACTACAAGATGTGTACAGTAAATACACACACACACACTCATACATATATGTACAGTTGCGAACAAAATAATAGCACCACTCGCACAACAATTGCATTCAAATGTGTCAAATATTAATTTCTAAGTTTGAAGAACTTTTGAATATGTTTTTAGAAGTGGAAGAAGACTCTTGAAAAAATATTGAGAATGAAAAGAAAACCGAATTTTATTCACAGTTTTTAGCTTATTTACATTTAGTTTAAATTAAAAATTAACGAACAAAATTATATTATTATTTTAAATGCGTACTCAATGAGAATTAAAGAAACGATTTTTATAAAAACTGTTGCTAATATTTTATTCGCTTCTTTTGGGCACTTTTCTCTACAAATTAAACAAAAAATAAATAATATTATATATATATATATATTGAAAATATTTACAGGAGCAGATCTAAATTATTTTTTGACGGAGAATGCTGAACTAAACTATATTAAAAATCAATATATGAACAAAGTGCAACACTAATGATTTGTTTCATTCTTTCGTTGACAAAAATGGCGTAGTGATGCTATTAATTTTTTCGCAACTGTTTATGTGTGAGCAACTGAGGAGAGCAGAAGAAGAAGCAGCAGCAGCAGCAGCAGCAGAAACAGCAGCAGCAGTAAATAAAGAACCAAACCAAGAAGAAGACGACGAGTCGACGACTAATTGCCATCAATTTTTTGCATAAATCTTGGCAATATTATGCATGCAAATGCAAAGTCAAGCTGGAGGAGTAGATGGAGGAGGAGGAGTAGAAGGAAGAGGAGGAGGAGGGGGCACAGACAACCACAGCAAACATGGCACAGTTTAATGCCTCAGACCGCACCAACTTCAGGATTGCCCATGGAGCCGAATCGAACCGAGTCGAGCCGAGCCGAGCCAAGCACTCGAGTCGTGTTTGGCTAACCAATCAAAAGGTTCTTCAACCCACGCCAGTTGGAACTTTTGCCAGGCCTGCTTGACTCCAACTGCCGTACTCCAACCCCAACTCCAAATTCAACTCCTACTCCAACACCTAAAAAAAAGGCTACATAAATTTCAGTAAATCACCCTAAATCATATAAAGTTTTTTTTTTTTTTTAATAATAACTGCCAAATATAAGAAAAAAAAATTTTTTTTAAATAGAAAGACTTGCCCAAAATCGACAATCCTAAAAATATAGAGACTTTTTATAGTTCATATAATATTTTCTATTAGTAAGAAAAACATTTCTAAAAAGTAGAAAAGCAAACCATAATATTTAAAAATAAAACACCTTTCTAAAATTTAGAAACTTGTAATTAAATTTACTGGCTCGACTTTAATTATTGAAGTTTAGCTGTAAATTATATGAGTTTATAAACTTTAAATAATAATATTTCATATTAATAAAATTATCAAAATAGCAAATTGCACTCATATTATTATTATTATTACTCATATAAAAAAATACCCTGGAAATTGGACATAGTTTTCTGAATTTTAGAAAAATCCACTCTGAAATTTAGAAGTTTACTTTCTGAATAATAGGGTGTCTAACCATTCGCCAAGTACAGTGATTTCATAAATTTTAGGTCAGATTTTTCTCAGTGCACGTCAACTCTAACTCCTACTACTACTTCTACTATGAGTAAGACTACGATTCTGACCGCCTGGCTGCTCTTCGTAGTTAAGCACTGCTAAAGTGGCACGATCACCAACATCATTATCATACATGGAACGACTTCGACTACGACAATGGACAACTACAACAATAGCAACAACAATAACAACAACAACAACAACAACAATAACATAGAGGCGTGTTGGCAAAATCAAATAAAAGTTCTAAAAACGTTGTTTTATGCCGTGTGCCCAACTGCAGTTAGAATAACAGAGACAGAGCAACGGACAGAGAGAGAGAGAAATGGATAAGCAGAGTTAACCAGACAAAGACAGTGTTGCCAACAGAGCTTTTTTGTCGCAGAGCTTAGCTTTTTTTCTGTAGTGCGATTTGATTTTGAAAACATCAAACAGCATGAATTTTGGGTTAAGTTAGAGTTGTTTGATTAACTCTACACTCTTGAAAAATCATACTGCATTTTAAAAAATTGCTCATCATTTAATTTATTTATTTATATTTTTCAGATATATATTTTTCTGATAAGCAGAAAATATTTCGAAAAAATTGAAATGGGTTACGTTTGATGGAAAAAATTATACTTATTTCTTCTTGTATATATGGATGCCATAAAATTAATGGTATTGCTGCACAAATAAAGTTCTGATCGGTACTCCAAATTTATTATTTTTAATGGGACAAGCTACAATGTCTCTCTTTAAAAAATTATTTTTCGAGATCAAAGTTAAAAAAAAAATAAAAAAAATATACATATATAGTGGGTAGTAAGGATACATAAAATTTTTTGGAATCAGCACTTTAAAAATTTAAATTCACATTAAAATGTAAGAGTAAAGAATTAAAAGAAAAGATTGTCGAGATAAATTATAGGTAATTTAAATTTAATATTAAATTTTTATTTTTACTAATTTAATCTGTCTTAAATTTTGTATTCCTTTTATAGTATCGACTGAATTTAGTTTAAATGAAATATAAAAATTTGAATTGATTTTGTTGATGTAAATGGCAGATTATTAACTAAAATATGGCATTTTAACAAAAAGTTTTACATTATTTTCAGCTGGCAGCTTTTGATACACAAAAAATAGGAAATTGGCAACTCTGGAGAACAATCGAAAGGGGAGAAGAGAGGAAGTTAAACGAGAAACGCTAAGCAACACGATTTGAAAATTGCGTACGTATCGCCAAAACCCAGTTCATTATGTCCAAGAAGGAGACGTCGTCGATGGAGAAGAGAGAGAAAGAGAAAGAGAGAGAGAGAGAGAGCTGACACAAAGCTAGTTCACTGTGTGCCCGGCGATGATGATGATGATGATCATTCTCTGTTGATATCAAGCGGCAACAGCAGGCAGTCGAACAGGGATGGGTTTAGGCAGGCAAGAGACCAGGGCAGAGCAGAGCAGCCAGGATAGGTTCATTGACTCGCATCTAGATTCTAGAAGTTCATTGCAGTTGAAGTCGTACCAACAACAACAGGAACAACAACAACTATCGCAGTGTTTGTCTTTTGCTTGGCTTCGCAGCGTGTCTTGCACACTTTCTGTTTTATGCCAGAGCCAAGACCAAGTTCGAGTTCGGCTTCGAGTTCGAGTTTGATTTCTTCTTCCTTGTCTTTCCTATATGCACCTTGTGCTAGGATTAAAGGCATTAAAAGACAAAGCCAGAGAGAGAGAGAGAGAGAGAGAGAGGGCAAAAGGAGAGCGAGCAGTGATCGCGTGCGTGTGTGTGAGTGAGTGAGTGCCAAATAAAACATCTGTGCCGTAAAATCAAAACATAGAATATATGTACACATGCATATGTGTGTGATTGAGTGTGTGATTGAGTGTGTGTGTGTACAAACTGGCTGCCCGTTAAGTGTGGATCAGTCGGGCTGCAATGGCGCAAAGGAGAGCTTGCAAATTGACATCGTGGGCTTCTTCGTGCGTTGGGAATACGACGAAAAGCATTCGTGGACCCTTCACGAAACAAGTAACGTTCTTGTGCAGCCCTCCCCTCACCCGCTCTCCCACTCTATCCCTTTACGCTTTCGCTCTTTGTTTGGCCAGCGCTCAGCTTTGAAATGTATTCTGCCGGTTGCCTTTTCGCTGCTTCTTCGCTGCTTTGGCTCTGACTGCTGTTCTGCTTGGGGTGTATGCGCATCTGTGGGTCTGCTTGGGGTTAATACACTCTATCCCTCTCTCTTTCTCGCTTTCCTCCTCTCTCTATCTCTCTCTCACTGCAATTGTCTTTCAGTTTTACTACGCTCAACAAAGACTACAAATCAAAGAGCAGCAAATTTCTTGGCGCGCTTTTTTAATTTAGTAAAAATTGTTAGCACAACTAAATATGAGGCAAAAAACGTGATTTTTTTTTATGGGGGCTTAGATTAAATTTTAACTGCTTGTTTAATAAAGCCTTTCATTACTTAAGCAGCTTAAATTTTATTATTTTTACTTAATTTACTTTAATAAATTACATAAGCAACACACATTTTATTTTCTTAATTTTATTTACTTTATTTAGTGCCTTTTATTATTACATAAGCATCTACGCTTTATTTATTCACTTTTTTATTTTAACGACCAGCTAAAATTGAATTTTTTATGTGATGTATTTTGTTAAGCAGTTAAAGTTTTATTTATTTATTTGAATAAATTCCACAAGCAGCTAAAATTTATTTTCCTACCTGATTTATATTATTTGTTCGTGAGGCTTTAATGATTTTTTTAATTAGTAGCAAATTTAATCTAACGTAAACTATTTAGTAGTTAGTCACTAAATATGTGAGTAAATGCATTTATTGTTGTTTTTTTGGTAGTTAGTTTTCACTGATTTGCTTAAATATTTTTAAATATTTTCCAAATTAAATAAGAGCATAAATGCATTTCATAATCTCTCGTAACTTATGCTCACTTGCAGCACGGCAACACTGCACCACTCTTTTACGTTCTTGCTCTCTCTCTGTCTCTTTATATTTCTCTCTCTCTGTACTAACGCTCTTAAGTATACATATGAACGCTCTTAAGATCACCGCAGCTCTTTGGCTCAGAGATTTGTTTTGATTTTTGTTGTTTTCTTCTCCATTTTCTATACACACACACAGCCAGACCCACACACACACATACATAACACACAATCTTTCGTAGTCGTAGTTTTGTTTTGTTCGTCGTCTTCGATATGGGGGTACAGTAGTCTCCCGCCAAAATTTAGTGGCTCTGTGTGCGTTGATCTTTTACGTTTTTGTTTTGATTTCAACATTCTCCATTCTACGAACGCTGTTCGCTGTTCGTTCGGCTCTCGCTGCTTGCCGGACCGGACTGCGCACACAAACACACACACACACATACACAGCAGACTGCTTGGACAAGTGATCATGACATGTGTCTGTGTGTTTCTGTGTGCTTGCGTCTGTGTGTGTGTGTGTATTGTGCATTTTCGTTTTCAATTAGGTTTAATCAAGCAAACGATCGATCATATTGACTTGTTTTTTTTTTGTTGATTTTTTTTAGTTGATTTTTTTTTGTAGTTGGCTTGAGGTGTGCGTTTTGTGCTCGCTGCCTGCTGCCAACTGCCAACTGCCAACTGCCTGGGTTATTGCTCGCTTTTCATTTTCCTGTTCTGGTTTTTTTGAATTTTGCATAAACTTGTTGATTAACGGCGGCCCGAGGGGGCTCAGCTGCTGCCACTGCCACTGCTGCTGCTGCTGCTGCTTGTTGGACATATTACACGCAAACACACACAGACACACACATACATACGTATTATGCTTGCATGTGTGTGTGTAGTCAAAGGGCACCAAGGTTATAAATCGTTATGTGTGTGTATTGAAAAAAGAACTGAACCAAATTTAATTAAACGAAATAATAACAAAACTTACTAAATGATAAAGTGCAGATAATAATATTTATTTCTTTACATGTATATATTATTATATATATTATTTATTTGCATGTATTTCATATGCAAAAAAATAAATAAAAATAAAAAAGTAAAAAAAGTTTAAATTAAATGAAACATACAATTTGATATTCAATTTAAATTAAATAACTAAGATTTCTGAGTGTATTTAAATGCAAAGTGTTGCAACATTTGTTGCATGGATTGGGCAAAACACAGAAAACACCCAATCAGACAAAAAACTATGAATAATAGGAATTAATATTTAGTATAAATGTTATCATAAATTTAATTTTTTATTATTTCTTATTTCTTAATTCTCAATTAAATGATGATATTTGTGATATTTAAACTAAACTAAATTAAATCAAAATTATTAAAAATATAATTTAAAAAATCATTCGATACACTTGTACATAATTTCGAATTATAATTTCGTATTGTGTAATTTTAACTATTTTTCTCAAATCTTAAGTAGATATATTTAAGATATAATTTATTTATTGTAGATATTTAAAATAATAAAAGAAATAAAATAAAAATTCGTAAGTCATATTGAAATCAGAAACAATTTTTATTCTGTTTTCTTTTATTAACTTAAATATGAATAAGACACATTTTATAGTGTTAATTATTATTTTTCGAGTCAGGAAAAAATCATAAATATTATTTTATATATTTTTAAATTTAACTTTATATTTTGAATTTTTCTTTGTCGACTGATAGCTGAAATTAAATAATATCAATAAAAAAATGCGCATAAATTAGATTAAATTTCAACATGCATAAAAAACATTTTATGTTGTTAATTATTTAATTTTGTATTTTTCTGTGTCGAAGTCGAAATTAAATAATAATAATAAAAAATAAATTCATGGAAATCAGGCTGAAATCTGTCTTAAATTCACATAGTTTACACAGGGATAGATGCTGATGATGATGAAGATGATAATTATTTGTATACACTTATTATACACATTGCATATGTTTGGCTTCTTCTCTATGAGGAAAGTGTCAAGGGCATACACCGTAAGAAATTACATGCTGTATACAAATGACAAACACACTCACACAGAAACACATGCACAAGAAGAGGACTGCGCAGGGAGGCAGAGCTGGGGGCTGAGCCAAAAACCACTTGGACAATCAGGCAGCGTCAGGCATTATCATTATGTTTATTATACGACTGCTTGCAAACAGCAGCAGCAGCAGCAGCAGAACCGAACAGCAGCAGCAGAGCAGCAGAGTAGCAGCAGAGGGGAAGCTGCGCAGCGAGAACACAGCTCATATTGCTCCTCGCTCTGATCGTAATCAAACTTGGGGCCAAGTGTAAAGGTTGGTTGGGGGGAGGGGAGCGGGTGCTGCTTGAAATCGACAAGTTGCTGCATGCACGATCGACGCGACGTTGATGTCGACGTTAACGTCGCTGCTTGGGACTCGTGTCTGTTTGGGTTTGGCTTAGCCCCTTCAGCTGGCTTCGCTTCGGGGGCTGCATAAAGTGTTTTCAGGCGACTCGTTTTGGATGCTGCTGCTGCTGCTTCTTCTTCTTCTTTTTCCTCTTCTTATTCTTCTTGTACAGCTCGGCCCGCATCGTTGTCGTCGTCGTGCGCATTTAAAGGTCTCCAGCAACGATCGCCTCTTCGACTCGCACCCCTCCTCTGTTTTTGTTGTTGGTATTGTTATTGTTGTTGTTGTCTTCTGCTGGGGAGCTGTTTAAGTGCCGTTGCCGTCGTCGTTGTTGAATCTTTAAAACTTGATTTTAAGTTTGTTTTTTTTTTTTTGCCTCTGGTTTTTTTATGTATTGCTGCAGCAGCCGCTGAACACCTGTGTTCTTATGCGCTCCCCTCAGCTGCTATAGACAATATTATTATTATTTTTTTTCCTTAACCTCATGCAATTTAATGTCATGTTTTTCGTCTTAGTTGCTGTTGGTTGTTTTATTTTTTTATTATTTATTACTTAAGTGCGTGTTTAGGTTTAAAGGTTTATGTGTGCTGCTGCTGCTGCTGCTTGGCTTGGCTTGGCTTGGCTTTTCTTGGCTCTTTTATGCCTAGTAAATTTAGCGACTTAACCTATTTATAATGAAATCTGTTTTGGCCATAAGCAAGCTGGAGGAGGGGGCTGTATTATAGCTGCTGCTGCCATAATTTTGAACAATTTATGGGGCTATTAAAGCACAGTTAAGGCTTAGCCCATGAAAATCATCTAGATAATTGCAGCAACTCAACAGCAAACACATACACTCACACACACACACACACACACACACACACACATTTAATAATCTAACACTTCAACATAAAAACTGACTAATGATATTTTAAATACAGAATAATAAATATATAAATTAAGTCAGTTTTGTACAAATAAATGTGAATTTTGATGCAATTTTAAAATTTGTTTAACGTGTTTTTTAATTGCTGTGTACTCAAAGCAGTCAACAAAAAAATTAGAAACGTTAAAAAGTTAAAAATGGATTTTCAATTTAGAGTTTAAGGTACAAATTAGATTATATTAAATTTATAATACACATAAAATCAAATATATTTTTTTAATATGAACTTAAAACGGATCACAAATTTAAAAGGCTTAAAAAATATGTAAAAATTGAATTTTAAATTTTAAATTAAAGTTACAAATGAAATGATTCAAAATTTGAAATCTATATTAAGTCAAATATGTTTTTGTGTTTAATGTCTATTTAAAACTATCCACAAAAGATTAAAAAATATATATAATTAATAAATATAAAATTCAAGTTACAAATTAAATGATATAAACTTCAACATTAAAATGAAACAAAAAATTAAGGGATATAATAAATTTGGGAGTAGTAAAATATTAAAATTTATCAACATTTCTTGCAAGAATAGGGGAAAATACAATCAGAATAAATGTAAATATGAAAGAAGAAACCTGTTAAATTAAGTTCAAAATATGTTCAAAGTAGTTTCTATTTTATTGACCTCTTTTATAATATATTTTTCGCTTCTAGGTCAATTGTTGGAGATCGCTTCTTTAATGCGTTGCAAATCTGAAAATAAAATCAAATAAAGCTAACAAATTGCATTGACAAAAGTGTTGCCAATTAAATGCAATATGAGCTGATGGAACTGATAAAATATATTATTATAATATTTACAAGAATTCAAAGTATTTGGCTGTGCTTCAATAATATAAAAATATTGCAATTCGCGCATGATTTGAAATGCAAAGAGTTCGACTAACATGGCGTATGCGTAATGAGTAATCAACTAATTTTGAACAATAGGCGAGCTGAATAAAATTATTAATCAAACGGCTGAAACTAATCACGTCAAATGAACAATGGACAAAAGTACGTTTATGGCTGCTCGAAAGAACCAAACCGATTTAGCCAACAAGCCAAATGGCCAACTACACTCATCAAAAAAATAACCCTAAATTTTTATAAATCAGAAAGTAAATTTATAAAATTAAAGAAGAATTCTTTTATTATCTTTTTAGTTACTTAATTAATTATTAAATATAGTTTCACATAGTTTTTAAATTCATATAATTTAATTTAAATTCAACTTTTTTTGTTTCTAAAAATTACTGTTTACATTTCTACTTTTTAGATATGTTTTTCTTAATAATGGAAAAAATTTGTGAAAAATAGAAATTCCATAATTTTGGATTGCTTACAAGCTATTTTGGGGCGATTTTTTCTGAGTGTAGCCGAGGGACTTTTGGACTGACAAAGCGCATTCAATCAATATATGGCAACATGCCACAAACAGCATCAGCAACAGCGCACAGTTGCAAGTCATAAAAACTACTACTAAAAAACAAAACAAAACAAAACAAAAAAAACGAAGAAGATAAACAATTTGGAGGCAGCTACTGGGCATACGCCACAAAAGAGGCGAGGCGACGCCTCGTAGCGCTAAGCAAATAGAGCGGAGGCTGCTGCAACATGCGGGTATGAAAATGGTGGGGTAAGGGGAGTGGCAGCAGGGGCAGCAGGGGCAGCTGTGGTTGCAGGTAGGGTTGGTGGACAGGGCACACAAAGTAACTTCTTGCCGCAAGTCAAAATGCAATTAAGCGCAGCTACTGGATGATGATGATGATGATGTTGCTGTTGCAGTTGCTGTTGCAGATGATGATGATGAGTTTGGCAAAGTTGTAAGCATCAACCAGCAGATTGTCAGAGACACACACACACACACACATATGCATATGCGTATCCATACAAGTATATTTATAAAGAGAGAGAGAGAGAGAGAGAGAGGGAGAGACCCATGAGCTGGGCGTTGATGTTTCGGGCGGAGTTGCACAGATAGAAAAAAACTACATAGTACAACAAAACTCGATTTCAGTTAAGACGCAGTAAAAAGTTGTAATGCAGCTTAAGACGGCAGCGCAGTCGCCTTAAACATAGAGGAAGCAAAGAACTGAAAAAAAAATAATAAAAGCTTTTGTGCTGGAAGTGGCAATTACACGCAACAAAATTGGTGGCACGAGGCTCAGCCCATAATTTGATAGGTGTACAAAGGCACAAATGAATGTAACCACAGTTGCAAAAAAAATAATAGTGCCACTCTCACAAGAAATGCTTTCACAGGTGTCCTTTTTGCGTGGCAGTTGGAGAAGACTACAAAAAAAAAGTGAGAAAGGAAAAAAACATAATTTTATAACCCGTCTTCAACTTATTTAATTTTTTTATATTATATTATATAATATATATTTTTTATTTCATTTATTTAATTAAAATTAAAATTAAGAAATTAAATTAAATAAAAGAGGAAGAAAAAAATAATAGCAACATTTTTAAAATGTGCACTTATAATTATGAAAAGAAACGTTTTCCATGAGAAAGACGTAAGTGGTGCTATTTCCCTTTCCCTTTAAGTGAACAAATAATATTTATTTATTGAAAATAATTAATTTTTAGTATATTAAAAGTATTATTATTATTGGTTTGCGAGTTTAAAAAAATAGTTATAAATTGAAAAGATTTAATTTATAGTAAAAATTATTAAGTTAATCGTAGTTTTTTTATTCGTAAGAAAAAATGTCGAAGTGGAGGTATTATTGTGTTCGCAACTGTATGTATATATATAGGTAACCAGGTAGCGTTTTAGAAATGGCATAGAAAGGGGAGCACATGTTGGCCACCTTGTAATTACAGAAGGCAATCGCAAAAAAACAAAAAGCAATAAAAGATAAATTCAATATAACAATTAGATTAGTTTAGACCAAGTCTGAGTAATGAAGGCTTGCTGAAAGTAAAATATAAAACAAACCAAGAAAGATGTACGTCTATTTCAGGTATGACGAATGCTAAATACCATTTAAGAAAGGTTTTAAATTTTTTTTAAGATTTATTTTATACTTTTCACAAGCATTTTTTTCTATTTTTTTCTATTCTTAAATATGAATATGGAATATGGTTTTTATGTGTTTCTGCTATTTGTCCTTCGGGATCTTAACTAGAATACCTATAATAGCCGAGCTTCTTATCGTAAACCATGCTTGGAGTAATCTTCCTTAACAATCTCATAAGTCCCGAAATAATTTGTTCCTAATTAATCAGCCAAGTTTGTTTTGCAGTTCCGAATAAAGAAGTTTCCGCCAATGTCTCTTCAAACTTGTTATCGATAACAAATTTCAAGGTTTAAATTGACAATAATTAAATAAATATAATTTAAGTTGGGAGTTTGAAAAGTTATTTTATATATTTGTTATTATCAGCAAGGATGGTATGGATCTTAAAACCTATCTCGAACACACAACTTAAAACTTATATTTTTTTCGACTGTTTTTATATCTGCAAAATGATTTTAGTTATTTTATTTTTTTGCCAAGACGCATATTTTGTGAATTTGAGCAGGATTTCTGGGTAATAAAAAATAATTTTTTTGTGATGTTTATTATTTATTTATTAGTCAACAGCAGAAAATCAGAACTATACAAAAAAGCCAAAATTTCATCTGTATAGCTTGGCCAAGATTCTTTTCATTTCTTTCCATAATTAACAGAATTTTACTATCGATTTTAGGTCTTTCAGCGGTTTCAGACTTAAAAACATGTTGGGAAACCCAGCACATTTGACATTTCCACAACAGCAAACAACTTTGTTTAATATTGAGAAAAGTGCTTTATTTGCATTTGCTTTGTTTTTAAGTAGAAAAGTATAATTATTGTTTTCTAATGATCATTAAATAAATAATATTTACTTTCTACGGGAATGCAGTAATTTTGTGAACTTAATAGTTAATTATAAATATTTTAATTAATCTATTAATTATATTTAATGAAATTTGACCCAAAAAAGCCAGCGAAAATGTTTTAAAAGTAAAATCACACAAAATGGCAGAATCAGAAACAGAAGAAAACGAAGCTAACACGTTATGTATGAGCATAAGTGTGTGCGCATTTCGCGCAGTGTATGTGCAACTGCAAGCTACAACAAAGAAGGTTCTTAAAAGCTTTATGCATTGTTGTTGTTGTTGTTGCTGTCGCTGTCGTATGGCCCCAACAACAACAACAACAATAACCGGTTAGCATGTTTCCTACAAACCAAGACTCCAACGCTGAGTTCTATCAGTGCATTGGGTAGGGAGGAGGGAAAAGGAGGGGGGGTGATTTGACTTGCTTGTGTTGATTTGCTGCGCATGCGCGCGACTCTTATACACACACTCACACACACACTCAAACACACACACACAAACACATATACACATGCAGTGCGCTGTGTACACCCTGCAGCGCTGCAGCTGTGCCAAAGAGCAACAGCGAAGGGTGTGGGAGATAGAGAGAGGAAGAGCGAGGAGGGAGGGGGGATTACTACGACCGACGACTACAACATGTTGTTGTTGCTGTTGTTGTTGTTGTTGTTGCTGTTATTATGACGCTCGAGCAGCTACTGTGCACTCCTCTTAACGATCATGCCCGATCATGCTCCAAAGCTAAAGCCAAAAGCTCTCGCAAACGAGCACGTTTTGTGCTTTGTTGTTGTTGTTGTTGCTGTTGTTGTTTTTGTTTAGTGAGTGCTTTGGCTACCGTTTGTATCGCGAGCTTGGCATCGGTTTTTTAGTATCGGTTTTTCAGTATCGTATTTGGCTCATTGTCAATGTCGCAAATGCTCAGAGCAAACAGATCGCCGCATGATTCATTTGTCGTGCTGTGCTGTGCTGTGCTGCATGCAACATGTGCGTATTTTTGTATTTGCCACAGATTTGACGTTTATTGCTGGAAATATGATTGCCCAAAAGGTACTTGGCCACAAAGTGAGTGACTTGCCCCCAAAACGATTATGCACAATTTGGAGTTGCACCCACTCAAGCAAAAGATCAATGCTCAACGCTCATTGCCAGGTCAATTTATGTTAAATTGAACGGTGATTAAAATTATCGACAATTCTATTTGCATTGGTCAACGCTCGAGCTTTGGCTTGTTGCATTGATTAACGACTACACTGAGAACAAAAATCTTTGTGGCTTTCTCACAACTACGATTTGTATTTCTAAATTGATGGGTGGATTTAGAAAAAAAATGCGTCTAATTTTCAGCGTTTTGTTCTCAACTTGTGTAAATCGAAAAATTCTTAAATTAGCTTTTTGTTACTGATATTATTATTATTATTAAACATTAGTATTTTTAGACTTTAGATATACTTAACATAATTAAAAAAACGACAAAGTATTTTTCTTAAATTGTGCTTTTGCATTTATATTTTTTAGAAATGTGTTTCTTAATGAAAGAAAATATTTATAAATATTTCTACATTTTAGAAATGTTTTTCTTTACAATAAAAAATATTTCTAAATATAGAAAAAATAGCTAATTGATTTGGGCTTTTAAATTCTTAGAAGTTTGTTTCCCCATATTTAGAGATGATTTCTAAGAATTGGAAAAACTTCATATTTCTTGGAGCTATGTTAATGTTAATTTCTCTGAGTGTACTATTTGCCAAGCGTTGTACAAACAAAACAAAATTGATTTAAAATATGGCCCGAGGGGGTGTGTCCCATTATTGTGTGTGTATTTTTTTAGTTTCTTATTTCTGTTGTTGCAACAAAAGCGATGCACGAGTTCTCCATAAAAGATTTCAATTTGTTTTCAAGGATGGCAAATGTGATGCAACCAGTTGCAGTTGCCGTTGCACGTTGCACTTGGCTCGGGTCTCTGATTAAATAATTGGAATTCGATGACCCTGAGAGCTTAGAGCAATTATATGGTCAAGGCTGGGCACATTATGCCACTGAGTGCGATATGAACAGAGCAACAGCTAAGTAACAGTTCAATATTGACTCTGGGAAATTTAAGTAGCCAAACAACCAACGACATCGTCCTCAACGACGGCAGCCAATGCAAAGAAATGCAATAGGTAAATATCGCCAGATATGTGAATAAATAAATGGGTATATACACACACACACACACACACACACACACACACTCGCACACACACTTGTTGATTGAGGACACCTAGGCAAATAGAAAAGACTCTTGTTCAAAGCTTCACAGCGCTTATCTAAAACAAACTGCACAAATATTACGAGCCTACCAGGCCAGGCTGTGTCAAACAGGGAATGATTGACCTAAAAATACCCAATAGTTTTTAATATTTAAAAATATATGTTAAATATATTAATATATTATTAGAGTAGAGTGCGAATTAAAACTATAATATTCTAGTCAGAAATATATATTTAAAAAAAATAAAATAAATTAAGAAATATTTTTACCATTTAAGACCTATTTATTATGTGGCTCTGAAATGGCAAAGTTAAAGTTGAGTCGATACGTATATTAATCAAAATGTCTGTATAATTGACTGATTCCTATTTGGTTTAATGATATTCTGTATACAAATTCTCGATTGGAGCATTTTAAGTAACTGTTTATTTTTTGCCACTTCCATAATTACCATAATTACTCCCGTAATTACTATTTATTTATTTAATGTTGACTAATATTATTCGATACAGCAAAACACAAAATTTACAATTAATTACTTTAAAATATAAATAAACACTTAAGTAATAAAAATTGGAAAATTATCACTTTAAAAATCTAATTTACGTAAATCCAAAGACTATAGGAATATATTAAATAACTGTAAATAAATTATATATTATTATAAATTATTGATATTGCTTATTTACATTTTATGAAACTGATGAATATTTAACTAATATTTAGCTTGTGGCACTGGAAAAATATTAATAAATACAAATTAAAAATTTGTTTTTTGAAAAAATAAAATAAATAAGAATTGGAAGAAAGTAGAAAAAATGGAAGGGAATTTCTGCACAAAAAAAGAACAATTAATTTCGCTCATCAATCAATCAAACCAATTTAGAAATTGAAACCACTTTTTGGTTTTTTGGCGAAAAATGGACTCGAAGTTCAGTTAGTTAAGCGAATAGTGGAGAAGCGTGGCCAGATTAAATAGTGCCCAGAATATTTTGAAGTCAACTAGCCAAAGATTGCCTCGACTTAAAGCCCATTACAGCTTGTTACAATTGTCACGCTGAGAAAAACTTGTCAAAGCAACAGAAAAGAAGAACTTTGCACCAGACGCAAGACTCAGATTCACCTACGTTCGTACTGTACCCAGGACGGATAGAAGATAGCAGTTAGCAGTTAGCAGATAGCAGATAGAGCAGCTAAGCAGATAGAAGCAGAGGAGCCAATCCAGCCGGCGCATCCCAAACCAGATTAAACCGCAGATGGTTCTGTCAAACTGACAGCGTCTGTGAAACGACTTGATTGCGCATGCGTCCCATGAAGTCCCCATGGTCACAGGCTCTGACTCTGGCTCTGACTCTGGCTCTGACTCTGACTCTGACTGGGCTTATCCAGAGAGCCAGAAAGACAGCAACAGCAACAACGACAACGTTCAACGTTCTAATGAACCCAAAAGATTTTACGCGCCAAAGGCTTTTTTCACGTTCTAAACTACGATTGACTCGTACAACTGCAAAAAAAGATGAAAAAAATACAGAAAAAGACGGGGAGAAAAAAAGAAAAAAAAATAAATAAGAGACCAGGCTGGGTTTTCTCTGTTTTGATACGCGCTTCCAGTCGATATAAAATTAAAGACCTAATGAAGTGGAGGCAGCGACAACGCAAAGATAAATATGCACAGGCCAAAGAGTAGAAGAAAAAATACATACATACATATATATATATAAATATATATATACATATACATATATATATATATATATATATAACTCGTTTGACCAGTCGACGGCAGTTGTTGGGGCAGAATCATCATAATTTTTACTATCAACTTGCAACATGGACACATGTGGACAGACGGCTGGACGGACAGACGGGTGGACGGACGGAACGACCGACAGACCAACCGATCCGATTGCGTGTGCCTTAACCCTCTGCTGCCGCCGTCCTCCTGCATACGCCTACGCTGCTCACGTTGCCAAATGCGAGGGAGCGAGACAAAACAACAACAAAGCAAACCACACACACAACACACACACACACACACACACACACACACACACTTGACTACCATAGAGAAAGAGAGCGAGAGAGAGAGAGAGAGAGGGAGCAAAAATGATATAAAAACAGGTCATTGCCTTAATGGATCTGAAAACAACTCCGAGCTGGCATCGAGAGTCTCTCGTATGTAGATGCAAACGACGACGACGACGACGACGACAAACGTTGGCAGCATACGAACGAGGGAGGCGACGATGCAGGCAGCGGGCAGCAGGCAGCGGGCAGCGGGCAGCAGGCAGGCAGCGAGCGATAAAGATTTAAGCAAATAATCAAATGCATAAACAAGAACGAATAAATTGAAAGTGTGACCCGCAATCTGAATACTCTTTTTGCTTAGTTCGACATTTGGAAGGCGGAAAATAATTCAATCAGATAAATAGTAAAAATGACAATAGTTAAAATGACAAATGAGCAAAAAATATATTATAAAGCAACACATCTCACAGATAAACGACTGTCTAACCATGAAAACCAAAAGACAAATAATTTATTAGTTAAAAGGAACAACATTTGGAGAAATATGCACGCAAGTTTTTTTTTCTATTTATATGTGGATAGTTTAAAGATAAGTATTTAATATTATTCTTAAACAATTTAATTTGTTTTCTTTAATATACACACATATTTGAAATATCGTAGAAATTGTGGTATATTGGAGCATAGGGGAACTGATATACCAAAGTGATGTGTTGATAAATATTAAATACACTCGAACTCAAACACACAATTAAATGGATTGTTTTAGGCTTTCTAATCCTTAATGAAATCTTGTCAGCTAGGAGGAAGTTCTATTAAATATTGTGTGTTTAGTCAAAAAGTTAACGAGATCTGAGAGTTTCTGTTTCAGTTATATTAATAAATATATTTTAAGCAAGTTGAAAGTGTATGGCTTAAAATGAATTTCTTTTTTCAATACTCACCCCTAAAAATCGCGATCTTCAGTCTGGAAAAAAATTTCTCTTAAATGTTCAGTTACTCAATGCTTAAGTTTGGTCAACACTCTTAAGAAAAGTTAAATTTATATTTATTAATCCACAGTTATTACTCGTTTTTGTAAGGGTATGCAGACTGCTGCTTGGGGCGACGGAAGCGCTCGAGGCTCGTGTTGAGCAGAGTTGTAGTCGAGTAGGACTGTCAGACAGACAGACAGACAGTCGGACAGTGAGCTGGGCAGATGGGCAACGAGAGAACAAGAACAGAGACAAGACGACTTTCAAAAGTTTACACAATTTAGATTTATTGTTAAGGCAGTGAAAACAAAGCAAAGCGCTGAGTAAATTGGGTTAAAAGTACAATTGTCGTTTAGACTCTAATTGGAGGCGTGCGCGGCTCAAAATCGCTGATTGCACTCAGCCCGTCACTAGCCCAAAGGCCGCAAACAAATCAATTGCACAGCCCGCAAACAAACTCAACAAAAAACAACAAAAAAAAAATAAAAAACAATACACAATACACAATATACAATGTACAATGAGCTACTGTTTGGCCAGGCTGCCCAGCTGGTCATTCACTCAATCCCAGTCCAGACACGCCGCCGACTTGGCAGCTTGGACGCGTGCCAGCCTGCAGCCTGCAGCCTGTAGTTGCAGTTGCAGTTGCAGTTGCAAGTTATAGTTGCACTCGGAGCTGGCCCACTTGCACTTGGTCCTCATGGTACAGTGCCGCCACCTTTTGCCAGCTGTTTTGCCTAGTCGTCGTGGCAGTTGCTGCTGCGCCCAGTCGCCTTGGGGCACCAACTCTCTGCCTCTGCCTCTGACTCTGATCTTGTGCCATTTTGCCAGTTGCAGTTGATCTGTGCAGTTGGGCCAATAGATAAGCCGACTGCTGCTCGATGTTGACTTTGCTTATGTAATACTAGACTCCAACTCAGCTGCCGGCGATTTGCCGCAGTTGCCTCTCCGCAACGCGTTTGTTTGCTGCTGCTGCTGCTGCTGTTGCATCTTCTTTTGCTTCGTTGCTTCCTTCGTTGCCGGGGTGGCGTGTTGCTTTTGATAAATTGCCCGAGTTCAGAAGTGGAGTCGCAGCCGAAAGGGTTATGCTTCGTCAAGTGGTTAAGTACGAGCCACAGCGTGGAGCACGAGTGCCATCTGTCCAATGAATTACCATAAAATATATATGTCAAAGCCAAAAGGTTATATGCAGACCTCTACCGATTTGAACAAGTTAAAACGCATCAAAACATTTCTTGCCTTAATTAATCATTTAAATATACTTTTAACTGGCTCCAGGTCAATTGGTTATTTTTTATGTTTTTTATTTAATGTTAAATATATAGTTGTTAATGGTTGTGTAATTTATGCACATTGAAAAATAAATAAATGAATAAATAACTTGACCTGGAATCAAACAAAAACAAATATATAATTTTATTAATTGAAGAGGAATAAGGAATTCAATTTTCGAATGCATTTTTAAAACAGTTTCGAACCCAAAAGCGATTTTGTTGAAATGAGTGTTTTAAGCTAATAGTGAAAAATAAATAATAATTCGTAAAAAATAAATCAAAATTTAATAGACACATTTTATAAAGGTTTTTTTGCAACTTAAACAAATAAATAAATAATATATTCTAAGCTATTTTAAAGTTGAATTTTTTAAAACAATTAATATAAAAATAGTTTATTCGAAAAGCGATTCTGTTGAAATGAGTGCTTTAAGCAAATAGTGAAAAAAACATTCGTAAAAAATAAATCCAAAATTAATAGACACATTTTATAAAAGTTTTTTCTAAGCTATTTTAATGTCTAATTTTTTAAAACAATTAATATAAAAATAGTTTATTAGAAAAGCGATTCTGTTGAAATGAGTGTTTTAAGCAAATAGTGAAAAATACATTCGTAAAAAATAAATCCAAAATTAATAGACACATTTTATAAAAGTTTTTTCTAAGCTATTTTAAAGTCGAATTTTTTAAAACAATTAATATGACAATAGTTAATTAGAAAAGCGATTCTGTTGAAATGAGTGCTTTAAGCAAATAGTGAAAAAAAACATTCGTAAAAAATAAATATAAAATTAATAGACACATTTTATAAAGGTTTTTTTTGCAACTTAAACAAATAAATAAATAATATATTCTAAGCTATTTTAAAGTCTAATTTTTTAAAACAATTCATATAAAAATAGTTTATTAGAAAAGCGATTCTGTTGAAATGAGTGCTTTAAGCAAATAGTGAAAAATACATTCGTAAAAAATAAATCTAAAATTAATAGAGACATTTTATAAAGGTTTTTTTGCAACTTAAACAAATAAATAAATAATATATTCTAAGCTATTTTAAAGTCGATTTTTTTAAAACAATTAATATGAAATTAGTTTATTAGAAAAGCGATTCTGTTGAAATGAGTGCTTTAAGCAAATAGTGAAAAATACATTCGTAAAAAGTAAATCAAAAATTAATAGACACATTTTATAAACGTTTTTTTCGCAACTTAAACAAATAAATAAATAATATATTCCAAGCTATTTTAAAGTCTAATTTTTTAAAAAACAATTAATATAAAAATAGTTAATTAGATTACTTTATTTTACTGCTGATTTGTAAAGAACTTTTACATATTAAAAAATGAAATCAATTTATTAGTTTTTGATCAATAATGACTATATTTCTTTCAAGTAATAAGGCGACTCGGCAACATTGAGTGATAATCACACAATTCCAAATTATAAAGTATCCAACAGTTTCGCTTAAGAACACATTGACAGATGTCTGGCCTAAGTATATGCAATTGTATTGATTGCGCAAATAAAAAAAGGAGGAAGACGAAGGAAAAACTAGTTTCTGGCGCGGAGGCGGAGGGAGGAGTTTGTTAAACCGGGCTGTCCATGGAGGACTTCATCCACGTCCAGAGCAGCGACAAAAGCGACGCCGTCTGATTACACACATTTGGCATTTGGCTCGCGTGCAACGCGCAGTTGCAGTTGCAGTTGCAATTGTAATTGCAGTTGCAGATGCTGCATTGAATTACATTTAATGCAGCTGGGCAAGCTGCGACGCTCTTGTTCGGAGTTGCAGCTTGCGAGTTGCAGTCGGGACGTGCACCCAAATTATCTAATTTGCAAAGTTATTGCTATTAATTGGGCGTAATTATTGCGTGTCGTCGGGGCTAAATGGCGCCTTTTATGCATCCATTGTAATTATTTTCCTTTATTTTGCACAACTTGCCCAGTTGCACTTGTTGCTGCTGCGCAGTTGTCAATTTTAATTGATTGTTAATCTGCGTCGCGTAAGCTCAGCATGATCTTGGGCCTAGCTCTGGGAGGGAGCATGAGCCTCGGCCTCGGCCTCGGCCTGCGCCTGGGCCTGTGCCTGTGCCTGAGTCTGAGTCTGAGTCTTTGCCGAGGTTAATCTTATAAACGTACCGAGTTAATTGTATTAAATACGCTCCATGGCTCATTGTTGTCGGTGTCCGTCCAGCTGGATAGCTGCCTGGCTGCTTGAAGTTGGAGTTAATGAACCATTGAAGATCAAGGATAAACGACGTGCACATGGCAATTAGTTGATTTTTTATTGTTGCCCTACGATAACTAAATATAGACGGAGGCCATAAATGCATAAAAACGATATGAGACAATCGCTGATCAGACAAGCCGAACAAAAGCCTTCATCAATGGGCAAACACTTTATTGATACCTTTCCGCGGCGAGCTGTTTATGAAATGCTTAAGTGAATATCAAAAGATGCATCCTTAGATTATTGACAAAACGATCCTAATTGAATATGTGGCAAAGCCAATTTGAGAAGTCTACTTTTGGGCTTACTAACTGATACCCTGTGTAATATTTATTATTTGTTTATTTATTCAATCTGATCTAAAAAACTACCACAGTTTTTAAAAAGGGTTTTAATAAATACGAATACTTAAATTAAAATTACAAATTAAAATGTAAATTAAATTAAAAATGTAAGTAAATTAAAAGATACAATAAATCTGATGGTATTCAAATATAAAATAGTCCAAAATTTGTTTGCGAGAATTGGCAAAATCAGGAAAAATATCCAATCCAAAAGCGGAAATAAATAAGACTTAGTAAATAATTAATTAGACACATTCGCAGTAAACTCATGCCTCTATTCTAATTTCACAACTAGCTTTTTGAATAAATTGACCATTTAATGATTGCGGTACATAAATATCATAGCTGCATATTGCGTAAATAACGAGATCTTATTGCGGTCGATTAAAGGCCCTCTGAGCACAGACAACTAGCCAAGGCAGTTAACTGAACCATTAACAACGCTGACAGGCATAAAAGTTAAGTCAGTTTAAACAAATGGCAAAACATTCAAGTTAATAAAACACTAAAAGCTACCAGTTTTGCATATTAAAGTTATACATGCATATGAAGTTATATTAATAGCCCTCGGCTGAAGTGGCGATCTCGAGTGACGGGCATTAGCATAATCAGCCCAGTGGCAGACCCCAGTCAGCCAGTCCTCTCTGCAGACAGGTCAACAATTTATGCACACCTACCAGGCAAAGAGAGAGAGAGAGGGAGAGGGAGATCGACTATCAGACATCAGCTCGATAAAATAATTCAAACTTTTAATTACGGTGCAATTAGGGTAACGTATTTCAATTACTTAAAACCAATTTGATTGCGCGCACTCGCAGCCAGCTGAGACTCAACTGGCCCACGCCTGGCCACAGCCCAAAAACCCGATAAACATTACGAAACCTGAAATTTTGCGCGCCAAAATCTGCTGCGCAAAACAAAATATATTTTATCAAAAAATAAAAAAAATATATTTATTTATTTATTTACAAGAACGAACAGATATCTCTGTCACGCCGAAGCGCTGTTTCTCTTACAGTCCGCAGCAAGGTAATAAATTCAGGACATACTTTCCTAGCTCATATAGTATAGTCTAGTATAGTCTAGTATAGTCTAGTATAGTCTAGTATAGTCTAGTATAGTAATAGTCTAGTCATATACATAGACGAGCAGCAAAAATTTATTAATTTAAATAACATCAGCCAAGGAAATTAATTTATATTTAATATTTTTAGCATATAAATATTTACATTTTGAAAATTGCTCCCTATTTATCCTATCCCTATCCTCCCCTCTAAAATTATTATTTATATTAAGCATTTGTTGCTTAATTTCATTGCACAAATATAAATATTCTTTAACTTCTTTTAATGCTGCTTAAATATCAAAATATACTAAAAGGATCCACTTACAAATGGGATTTAATTAAATTCTAGAGAGTTATTTGGGATAGCAGATTTAAATATATAGACTAAGGTTTATTAAAGTAAAAATTTAATAATAAATTGTTAAGAGTAAAAGAAAAAAATGGTAATTAGTGATCTAAACAAAACAAGCTTTAAAACTAAGAGTTTCCTTGTAGGAGACAAATTTTTTATAAATGTTACAAAGAAATGTCTCCCAAAGTTCGGTAAAGAAAGACCCAATCTTTCCTTCAAATAATTCCTAATAAAATTTAATTTTAATTCGTAATAAAATACTATAGAATACAACCCTTTTTTTACAGTAGTATATTCCACAATTAGAGAGAGAAAACAATGCTTTTTAGAACATTACGGCTTGTGTCGAATTGGTGACAAGTTCTTGTCCTAGCCGAGATGGAAATACGGAGTTTGTTAAATAAATATAAGCAAATACATGCATAGTCAAGAATTCAAATACTTTAAGCAAGAGTATTAAAACAGCTGGCAACGATGCTGTGGCAGAGTCAGGTGATAAGACGCCGTCGTCGGCAGGTTGTTAAACCAGCTGCAGCTGCGGAGGGAGCCTCGTGGGAGCTGCGCAGCGGCTCTATTGCGTCGTTGCGAAAATTAACTGCCATCAGCACTCAAGAGCACAGTGGCTGCTGTGGGATTGGGTGGGGTGGTGCTGCGGTGCTGTGGTGTTGTGGTGCTGTGGTGTTGTGGTGCTGAGCCGAGTGCCACTTGGCATAAATGTTAAAAGGCTCTCTGCGCAATGCTTCCTACACAGGCGTGAGCGGCTTCCGCGGATTCGGCTGCGACTCCAACATGGAGACTCCGATTGCTGTTCGCAGCATTTTGTTGTTGGCGCATTGGCCTAATACGAAAGTTGTTGCCCTTGTGTTGGTGTACGCGGTGTTGTCTGTGCCACAAGTGGCAGTGGCAATGCACACTACACAGCCCAGATCAGCAAAAACCCAGAAACCGCAAATCTGTGCTTATTTCATATAAAACTAAAGATCATTTAAAAAATTTAAAAAAAATTGCGGGAATTAATAAATTAAGGAATCTTAAATTACTTCTTATATAACACAATATAATAGATAATTAAAACAGTGAAGTTCACAGAAAGATTAAAGGAACAAACTCGAAACCATCCACATAAATAAATAATCTTAGATTATTGAATATAACTGTGAATATAATTTAAGTTAAAATAGACAAAGAAAACAGTTATTAAGCCAACTTAAAGAAAATCGATTCTTTTTCCACATTTAACAGCTCCAACAAAGACTTTCTTTAATCAGTAGATTTAGTAGATTTAGACTAAGGCTGAATTAATTAATTAAGTTCACTTAAAACTTTACACCAAATTTATATCTTATTTTATAAAGCCTTCGTTTGGTAAAACTATTATTTTTTATATAGAGATGTATTTAGTTTATAGTCTTTGCTACAACTTTAAACAAAAAGGCACATTATAAATTTGAAAATGAATATTAAACTGCTTGTACAACATGCTCATCAATTAACATAATTAATTGTTATATTAAGCACACAAATTTGAAAATATTTCATTTTTTTTTTTGTCGACAAGGCAACTTAAATTAGTGGCTAATAATTGTGTTTTGTGTTTTGTGTGTTTTGTGTTTTGCTGCCCAGTGTAACTAATGAGCTAACCAAGCACGTCACGCGTCCAACTTTGTACGTGTTGTTTCGTTTGTTGGTCAAGTGGGCAACAACAGCAACAACTGCAACAAAGACAACAACAAATGCAACACGCGCTTAATTTTATTGGACGTCATGCGGTGCGCATGCGCAATGGACTTGGCGACCTGATCCACCAACAGCCGTTGCTTATACACATAAATGCATATAAATATCTATATATATATATAAATATATATATATATCTTTTTGGGCCAAATGGCATAGTTGGTTGCCCCACTGTGGTTTCGGGCTACCGTCTCACACACGGCGACCCACTCGGCTCGCAGTCCAAGCTGAGGCGTTGCACGTGAAATATGATGAGGCATATTTGTTGCCACGATTTGCTTCCTAGCTGGACCACTGAGGCCGGCTATTGATTGATGCATGCCATTACTATCAATCAAAGAGCAAATGCCAGAACACAAAATATATACTGAGCTCAATGCGACAATCTGACAAGATGTCATTTGAAATTTGAACTGACCATATTTGAATACCCGAATTAAGTTTTTCATATTGCACAAATGTGTGTTAAACTCAAATGGATTATCTCTGATTTTGAAAACTATTGTGCAAATAAATACGTCACTTCTATATAATAACCATATTATCCGCATAGTCAATCGAAATTTGGGTTCCGACTCTGAATCTGGTACGTAAACTATAAAAATTTCCGGTATTTTTCAAAAATATTTATGGTAATCGATTACAAATTGGTACCTTAATTTTTACGATTTGCTACCGGTACCGGTCGGGCATAACTGACCGCGGCATACTCTGCTACACTTTAAGCAAAAATATTAACCCAATTGGGATAGTACAGAACACATATATCATATTTTATCACTGGGTTGGACTGCGTTCTGTAAGGATGTATTATCTTTAGCGTGCCAAAAATAAACTGTTTTTTTTATTAAGATTGTATAATTATTTCCCATTAAGAATGGAATAAGAAAAATCGGCATAATTAAGTTGTGCAAATATTGTATGCAGCTTGCAAGCTGTCAACAGCTGAGTCGTGCAACCAGATCTCAGAGACTATAAAATTTGAAATATAAGATCGGGGATAGACTAGAATAGATGCAGATACAAACTTCAATGTTCTACATACGATGAAAATGCATTCAATCTGCACACCATTCGATATGCAAATTGATGTGAGCTTTCCAAGTCTGGCATTATTGAGATACCTGTCAGAGGACGGCGGCACCAGCAGCACTGGTTTGCCGACTGTGTGGGCTCTAAATTATGTAAAGCCCATTTGTGTCGCGAGATCGAAGATCGAAGATTGTCTTTGGTTAGTGCATTAACTTTGAGCTTTACTGCTGAAATCAGATTTGCGATTCAATTGCAAATACATGTGGCAAATAAAGTGTGGCAGCATGTTGCATGTGGCCAGTGGGACGACTGTTTGTGCAGCAGGTTTCTTTCTGTTTTTCTCTTTTTTTTTTTAATACTTTTATTATTGCTTTGCTCGCGCTAATTTGAGAAAATCAAACAGCCCACAAGAGCAGCGAAGCACAAAAAGGAGTTGAAGACTCAGCGGAACCAGTTTTCCGATTATTGTTGTTGCGGCTGTTGTTGCAGTTGTTGTTGCAGTTGTTGCTGTTGTTGCTGTTGTTGCTGTATCACTGCGTGCAGTTGTAAAACACCTGCTACAATTGATTAAATCACAGCAATTTATTATTAAGACTTTTTTGCAGCGTTTTGTTTTTGCGATACGTTTTTTGTGTGCACCACAATAAAAAAATGTATACAGAAAATCGAGGTTGATTGATTTTCGAGGTCTTGCACTGGCGCGGATCAAGCATTGTGGGTGTTCTCTCCACGTGAGGCAAGCGAGCAATTTGTTGGTCGGCCTATCGGGTCAGACACTGCGGCTACCCGTTTTGCCGTTACTTTTGCCCACTTTGCATAAGTCAATTGGCCGCTTTTTTCGCAACACATGTGGCACGTTCTAAGGCGTTAATTGGGCTTTAGTTCTCCTGAGATATTTACTCGTTCAAGTGGGCAATGTGTGGGTTGGCTTCACTTGGTCGATGCGATTGAAAGTGGATTTCTCGTTAAAATACATTGTACGCCTTCAAATGACTGATTATAATCGAATGTATGAATACTTAATTTAGGAATGATTTAAAGTGTAGCTTTGGGGGTGGATAACTAATCACCGTTTCACAAATTTAATCAAATCAAATTAAATAGACAAAAAATGGGCCACAAAATCATTTTAAATTACTTACGCTGATCTGATTATTCAGATCTCTTTAAATATTTTCAATTATTTTGGTATGTTCTGTGGAACAATTAGAAAACATAAAACAATCGAATTGATTGTGCATAAATAAAGAAAATTAAAATATTTAAATTGTCGAAATTATAAAGCTGGTTTCAATTGCAAATTAAGGATTAAATGATTAAATCGAATAAATGATAATAATAATATCGAATTGGTTTTCTATAAATATAAAAATACTAAATATTAAAAACAACTATTAAAAAATTATTAAAATTAATTTGTATAGTAAAATAGTGAAACAATTTTATAAAACGTTTTTTTTATAAATTAGAATTTAAAATATTTAAAAACAATTATTATTGAAATTGTAAAACTCATTTTGATAGCAAAATTAAGGATAAAGCATGAATATCGAATAAATGAAGTTAATAATGAATTAAAAAACAAATATTTTTTAGTATATAAAAATTCTGCTCGATGGCAGAATTGAGAAAAATGTGATTTGTATTCAATAAATTATGCTAACATCGAATTAGTTTTGTATTAAAACAATTACAATATAAAATTAGAAAAATTCAGTTTCATAGCAAAATTAAGATGCGAAAAAGATTATTATCGATTATTTATATAAAATATTGCTTGTAGTTACAAACTATCTGCTTGAATCATGCATTTACCGGGTAATATGCTCTTCAAATACAGACACCTTTTTAGCTTTTTAACAGTTGCCTCGTCAAATATGAGTTATGCAAATAATTACTCTGCAAATCAGTTATGAAGCATGCAAGGTTATTGTAATTAATAATCAAGTGCAACGATGTTGTTAACAAGATCGACGAACATGAAGCCCGCCAAAGACACGAAAATCGCGTGCCGCAAATGGACCCGGGGCATCTAATAAATAGGACAGGCAATTGTCACGCTTAGCCACTGAACGGTCCGACGTCGAAATGAAGTTGGTAGTGATACTGCTAGTCGCCCAGCTGGTGCTCAATACTGCGGTAAGTAAGCATTAACCCAGATGGCAGGGAATATCAGTTCAGCGATCTCTAAATTAGCAGGCTGAGCAAGCCTATGAGGTGAGCAATGAGCAACTGGAGTCCTTTGAGGGCGAGTCGGAGACGCTCGTGTTCTTCGATAATCTGAAGACAATTGGACGCGAGCGAGCGATTAACGGTTCATTTTCGTTCGCCGGAGACATGGACAACGATGGCTTCAAGGTGTCGGTGGAACTGTACTCCAGCCCCCAAGGCGATGGCGATTTCAAGCGCATGGTCTTCGATGTGCCGCAGACGAGCATTTGCGAGTGCTTCAAGAAGTTCTACGTGCAGTTTGTTCAGCCCTCGGTCAACGATGGCGAAACCACAAATTTCCCACTGGTGGACGACAACACCTGCCCCATCCCGCAGGGCGAGTTCTACATCAAGAATGTCCAGTTCAACACTGAGGATTGGCCCGAGCAGGTGCCTCGCGGCGTGGTCAAGGCCATCATAACGTTCTTCAGCGGTGACAAGAATGTGGGCGGCTTAATAGTGCTCGTCAAGATTGAGGATCGTCAGAGTTAGATATCTAAATATTTCTCTTCATTTAATTAACAATTTAGCAATAAATAAAGGTCTTTGAAAGCGATAATGCAATCAGTTTTGGTTACACAAAAAATAGCAGCCCCAATCGAATCTCAAGTTACTCGCTGGTGTTAAAACAAACAACTAAAATACATAAATTTCAGCTGACGACAGCTACACAGGAGCCGACACAATTCATTAGAAGCCCTCTGCCATCAGCAGCCTATCAAGAGTAAAACATTCAAATAGTCAGGAAACAACAATCAACAAACTCGACTCACAAGTTGCTGCACCGATAATAAAGCATTTATTGAAAATTTACAAACAAAAAAAAAAAAAAACAGAAGAAGAAGAAGAAGAAAAAGAGAAGCAGATTCAAAGTGTGGAGAGTCACGAAATTAAATGAAAGTGCGCCCAGAAAAACGCAGCAGGAGATATTTTACATTTTCACGGATGGATTTCCCCAGAAGTGACGGGCCGCGATCTCTGATTTTATTTATAAATTCATTCACGACACAACGAGGGCGGCCTCGGTTCGGTTCGGTTCGGTTTGGTTTGGTTTGGTTTCGGTGATCGCCACCAACCAACACGCGCCTGCCACTCACTAAAAATAGAGCAACAACGACGACAGCGACCAAGTCAAATGGGGGATTTTCCGAAAAATGAAAACGTCACCTTAGCTGGGCATTAGTTTAGAAGAAGAAGAGCGGTGGGGGGGGAGGGGGGGGGCACACAGCCCAGGTCGCCTGCTGCCAAACATCTGCGGTCGCAACTATTTCAGGCATTTTCCAAGTAATATGCAACACATGTTCTGCCTAGGATCGCACTGCTCGCAACTTGGGGCTTGCTACTTGCTACTTGCTGCTTGCTACTTGCTGCTTGGGGTAGGACGATGCGCGTGCGCCCCATTCAGCAGATGAAAATCCATCCTCTGTCAAATGCGGCAACAACCGACTAGCGTCAAGTGACAGTTTGGGGTGGCCCCAGCCTCTCTTCGCCTCTACATGCAACGCGCGTGGATGTCAGGCGTGACATTAGATGATGCTGTGCGCTGATAAGTCCTGCAGCCTCAAAGCCCACTCGGCCCCCTAGCAGTGCCTACCCATGCATACTGTGTTGCACAATTGTCAATCAAATATGTTGTGGCAGAGTTCCGACAACTCCAGCCAAAACTTGTACAGTTGCCACAAAAACCAACTCTGTGGAAATTGTTCACTTTATGAACTGCCCTTATAAATATTAATTTTCTTAGATTTTATACCTCTTGTGGCATACACTTGATCAATTTCGTATTAATTAAAATGATGAAGTTATAAACACATCTGTCGACCGATAAAGTTAGCAATAAAAAACAATTGCTTTCATTAAGGTACTCAAAAAAGTACATCACCAGAAAAATTCTATATTCCAGAGTAAATAACTACTAAAAAGTCGCAATAGCAAAATTCAATACTACCGAAGCCATTTCTATTTATAAAAATAATTGTTTGCATTTCTACTTTTTCTATTATAAAGAAATAAAAATTTGTGAATTTTAGCACTTTTTTTCGTACGTTTATAAATTATTTCTAAAGCCAGAAATATTTTAAATTTCAGCACTCGTCGGTTAGTTTTGAGTGCTAATTTACAGAAATATATTTATTAATACAAATATATGTATATAGAAAAATAATAGAAAAATCTGGGTTTGAATAAACTCCTTGTTGCATATTACATATTATCTGCAGTCAATTAAAGTCAATCATAACAACTTTATACGACTTAATTGAAACTTAAATAATAAGTATTCGTTTTGGGGCTGCTTTACCGGAAATCAACTCGATGAGAATCGAAACGATTGCGTTAATAGATTGTCTTGACCTCAGCAGCTAGCAAATGCATATTTAACACTCATCTGTGTATCTCTTATTTTTATGTCTTCTTTTAAATTGTAGAAATTTGATTTTTTTCCAGAATTTACACAATCATTTAATGGCCTACAAACAGGGTCATAAACAGAGCTGCAGCTGCAAGCGCTCAACATGCCCCAAGATCTCGGCAAGTGGAGCTGTTGTTGTTGCTGCTGCTGTGGCTGCTGTTGCTGCTGCTGTTGCCGCTGTTGCTGCTGCTGCTTTCCACAAATCAAATCAAAGCATACAAATTGTTTTCAACAGAATTATGGCATATCTATGGCTGGGAATGATACGAAGCGACAATGATTAAATATTTGAAACTTCTGTTTGGCCATTAAAATGTCGAGACGGCGTAGAACTTTAACAATTTTATTAATGGGTCGTGTGATTTAATGTCTGCCCCCATATCTAGCTAGCTGCGAGTCTAAGGGACCTATAGACGACTATGGACTGTAGATGCTTTTGGTTGTTATGTTTATGGAATTGGGATACATTGTGTTCTGTTCTGTTCTGTTCTGTTGTGTTCTGATGCGAGCTGTTGCCCTTTCGGTTCTTGCCTAATTGCATAATGATTGAGTTAGTTGTTGGGTCTGGTTTATGATCTGACCGCTAATTGGACCAGCTCGTATGTGTGGAGAGTACAGTTGTCTATTTTTCAATTGGACCAGCTCAATGCAGCTCTAATTGGCTTCCGTGTTTAGCTGCAGTTTTGGGCATCGGCTCCCCATGGTGGTAATGAGCTGATCTAACTTGCGTATACATCTGATATCATGTCTGAATTTTTTAACTTTATACCTAATTATGAAATCGTATGATTAGTTTTATTCGGTACACGTTTCCCACGGTTTCGAAAACCATGATTTTTCCTACATTACACTAGATAGAAGATCTCAATGATTTTGCAATACTCCTCTCAATATTTCAACAGCTTATTGTGATGTCAACACAAGTTTTAACATACATTTCTATATTGCCGCATCGAGTCATAAAACTCTGCTAATTGAACACGAGCTGTGCTCCCGACGCAATTAAAATGTGCCCCCAAATTAAAAACAGGCCAAATCATGGCCATTAAATAATCACAAATCGGGAGCATCTTTTGGGGGTGCCATCGATTTATGAGCTTCGACTGTAAAAATGTCGAAAGCATTTTAATGGTTGTTCACTGTTTTACGCGTTTGTTTGCAAACATGTTGCGAATTTTTTCAAATATTGCGCCCACTTAAATATGAAGTGGAAGTCGCTCGACAACACACCGAATGAGGCAAAAACGTTTTTAATTCTGTCTCGAGACACAACAAAAATACATAGCGAAATATGAAATCAAAATATCTCGTTAGAATTGCGATCCTGTTGGATTTAGTATTTTTTGTTGATTCCCATTTGCATTTTTAAATTTTCGACGGAGCAGCATTCAAAATTTAAAATGCTGACCAATAAAAAAATAAATAGTTGTAGTTAAAATAGTTGAAATAACAATAAAAATAAATTAAAGTAGTAAATTAAAAAATTTTATTTATTTTTATTTAATAATAATTGGTTTTTGTTGTTTTGCAAAGAGTTTAAAATGTATATCAGTTTATCACTAAAGATTGTATCCATTGTTTTTACTTTGTCTTACTTCAACTCACACCACAGCAAGGAAGAAGACAATATTCTTATTCAATTTGATGTGATTTAAAATGAGCGATTTTAAAAAATCTGAGGAGACATGGCCCCTGTGCATTAATGATGATGGAATAGACAGTCAAGATTGGGAAAACCTTTTAAAATGTTTTGGGCGCCTTAAAGTATGCAATGAATTTTTGAGAAACGCGATAAAGGAAAGGAAATACTTTGTAGGAGCTCGCCTTTCTAGCGTTGCCACAAAAACCAATTTACAGATAATAAAATAATTAATCATGCACTTGTCCAACTGAAAGTCCTCTGCACACACACACACACACACACACACATTCAGTGAGTGGATGAGTGAGAGGACACGCAAACACCCAGCACATTATCCCTGACCATTAACTCAGCTGTCCGACGTGCTATGATTGATGTGTGAGCCAGCGGAATGACTAAACAATTTCTGACATTTTGCAGCACTGTCTTCGTGTCGTGCAAAAATCAGAGAATGGGAAAATCGTTTGGGGAAATTATGATAAGACAATTTGACTTGGCTTGGCTTTTAATTAAACTTGACTCTCTACATATATTCCCACTTCCTCCTGTGCCCTGTCTTTTCCTTATATGACTCCTTTTTTTTTGTGCGGTATCATGGTAAATAAGAAGCGCAGCTCATTAATGCAACAGCAGATTTGTAGCAGCTACTGCGGCATGAATTATTCATGTGTAATGAGAGTAGAGTGTGTGGGTGTAATTGTGGGTGTGGCACTCAGCAAACCCAAATTGGTTGGGCATAGTGCCAGTCAGCTGTGCCAGGCTGCTCGGTGGCCATTTAATTTACTTACTTTTTGGTTCAAGTGGCACGCTTATTGCCGGGATTTGGGATCGGGTTCGGGATCGGGATCTGGATCGGACAATTCATAATTGGGCTCAAGTGGTTAAGTAGTGTGACTAGTGGAAGGGAATCGTGCCCAATACGAAAAAGAATTAAGTGATTTCAATAGGGGTGTTCTCTTGTTATTAGATGACTTGCCAGAAGGCCAAAGGATAACAGGTGTTAGGCGGTAGAAATAGTTGTAAGCAGAAAGTGGAAAGTGGAAAGCGGAAAGCGGAAAGCCGAGTTTAATGATGAATCACTGTCAAGTCTTTGGATACGTTAAACTCAACTTGTAATTAGGGCCGCCAACGAATGATTTAAATTTATTGTTTTTGGTTTACTTTGAGCCAAGCAAATTAGCGATTGCCTTTTGGCCCAACTCCCCCAACCACCACCTGAAAGTATTGAGTACGTATCGAGTTGCAGCAAATTCTGCAACGCGTTGCAACTGGGACGATGATTTATGTGCGGCCGCACCTACATTTATGCCATAAAGTGGCCATAAATCACACCAACAGGCAAAACTGCGACTCCGACAAACCTGCCAGCTGCACTCACAGCTACGTTGAAGCCGAGAGCCGAGAGCCGAGTGCCGAGTGCCGCAAGCTGCGTGCTTGAAGCTAGAACTAGACACAACTGGAGGTGCCACGACTAGGGGGCAGGAGGGTAGGTGCTAGTGCCAAGTGTCTGTCAGAAGGCAACAAAGCACGCAGCAGAGTCGACAACAAATTGATATTTTTAACATGTGAGTTCAAATAGATAAAGTCAATTGATGGACAGAGAGTAGGAAAATAAGAAAAATCAGTAGCAAAAACACAGCACACACACACACACACACACACACACACACACATGCACACACACACACGTCCAAATGCGTTTGCTTGCTGGCATGACAATTAGCCGGCGGGCTGCCCAGAGTGACGCCTCCAAACAAAGAGACAAGCTGCGAGGGCTGACATCGCCTCCGACTTCGACTCTGACTCCGACTGCGACTCCACCTCCACCTCCGCCCTCGCCACCCTCTTTGCCGGCCACAAGTTGTCAATTTGTTGTCTCTGGTTGCTGTTTTTCTTGTTTGGGTGTTTTGTCATACACTTTCTAAGAGTATTGCAAGTTGGTGATTAAGCGTGTTGCATATTAATGACGAGCTTTTCGATTCCATTGCACAAATGCCAAAAAAAGACATTCAAAGCTGACATAAGTAGCTGGCCACTGCTTAGGATAAGGATTCCGCCTCATGCATAAGAATCATTTTATTCAAGCAAATTAATCAAACATCAATTTAACTAAACACAATCAATCAGTCAGGTTTAATCAGCGCACAACTTGAATATCATTTGCATTTCTCGTAGATATTTTCATATTAATTAAAATTTAAAGATTAGCTTTGCACAATTTTGGGAATTTAATTTTGAACATTATTATTTTAATATAATTTAATTTGGACTTCAAAAATTATTTTAAGATATAAACATTTAAAATAATAGTTTAATATTATTATTAAAATTAACATTAAAATCTATGTTTTTTGTGTATTAAATATTTTTTTTTATTTTATTGAGGGCAACTAATACTTTGTTGTTTGTTTTTCTTAATTGTAAGAGCATTAAATGTTCCACAGCTCGACGATTTTTTGTTGTTTCTTATTAGTTTTTTGCTTTTCCGAACACTTGTCACAAATTGTGCAAATTTATTTTACGCGCTAAATGCAAAACGTGCCCGGCCAGCTAAATGGCAAAAATTATACTCGTCCATTCGCTGCTGGCAGTCACTGTGCTCTGTGTTTTGTGTACCTCTTCTACTCGGACTCATACATTGGCATTGGTTCTTCTATTGTCAATAACTGTGCCTTCCCTGAACTGGCCCACCCACAAGTTACGCATTTTGAATATGTTATACTTAAATACATAAATATGTATGTACATTACTTGTATGTATGTATGATGTATGCACTTATTTATGAGCCAGCTTAAGTGGTTGGCAACTCTGGCGAGTTTTTAACCCTTTCGGCTGCCTAACAATGCGTAAAGTTTGTCGCCGCTTTTGATGGATTACAGCAAGTTGGAAGCTGTTTGCTGCCAGTCGCTGGCTGGAATGGTTGTATTTTGCTTTAACACTTTTGCCTTTTGTGCTCTATAATTATTTATTTATATATGGCTGTTTCGCATTATGCAATTTATTTCAGGTCTACCGCTTGACGTCTTTTCTGTTAATTTTATGCTTTTTGAGCAGCGCCTTTTGATTAATTGCCACACTGGAGTGGGAGTCACAAGCACGAAAGGAGTTTGAGAAAGGCTCCATAAGCCTTGAATTAAAGTCGCAAGAATGATTAGAGATTTATCGAGGCAACATATCTATAGTAAATGAATTTAGTGACAGTTGTGGCTACTGTTTGTCAATTATCCTGAGCTCGTCTTCTGTGTATGTATTTAGCTTCCTTTTATGCACAATCCAAAGGCAACTTCAAATTAAATGCAACTGCCAAATGCTGAAAATCACGTTGATTAATGATGATGGCTCGAGTGAGGCAGCAGATGAACTCATGTCAATTATGCCATTTGCATTTACAATCCGAAAATTGTAAGCAATTATTAGACATTTTTCTTTTTTGATTTTTTCTCTTTTATTATTTTTTTTTTTTGGTCTGCCACTGATGGATCGTCGCATCGTTGACGTCCCAGATTATATTTTTTTTGTGGGCAATAGATAGATAAGAATCACAACAAGCAGCAGACGAAGGAACGGGAACGGGGCAAATAACAAAACGATCAACTGAAAATGATTAGTCAACAAGCCTCGGCCAGCAATAAAAATTACTGACGATTTCATGAACAAACGCCTTTTATTACCCCACCAGGGCCAGAGCAGCAGCCAGAAACAAGAATAGAACAAGAACAGCAAGATGGTATTCAATTTTTGATTTTGTGTAGATGGAGAAACCTATTAACAAATGTCAATTAGATGACACAGGCGCAATCCATGCAGTTGAGCGAGAGAAAGGCACTGAATGCTGCAGTTAATGACAATGCGACGTGCAGCAGATACAGATACCGATACAAGGTACGAGATACAAGATACGAGACACAAAATACAAAGAGATACATATAAAAGATATGTTTGTCATTTTTGTTAATCAATTCCGTGGCAATGTTACAATTCTCAACTTGATGGCATTCGGTTGTAGCCGGCCAAATGATTTGTTTGCATTCTTCGCACTCGGCCCGCTGACTCAGAGGCATGTGAATTTCTCAGATACTTCAGGTTTACCGTTGCGGGTTGGGGGAGTTCAGGAATGTATCTCAGAGATATCTTGCAGCTTTAATTGAGCTGTGAAATGTTCATATCTTTATGTTGCCCATAGAATTTCGAATTGAGACTACCTTGGTGGCACTTGCTGGCAGAGGCCAATAAGCCAATTCCATTGCATCATTTCTCTCACATTTTACAACTTAATTTCGAGCATAACCAGACAAATATCCAGTTTGAGTTCATTTCCATTCTTTACCGCGTTTTTATGCTTGAAATCAATTTGTAGCACTTTACTAGAAATTAACATTATAATATATATTTTCATTTTATTATTATGCTTGCAACACTTTTTTCATTCCCATTTTATTTGCCTTTAATGCGGCACGTCTGCGCGCTCAATTAAAACAGAGAATTCAATGAGTTCCTAGAGGAAAACCTTTTCTGTTTTTTTTCTTTCTTTCTTTTTTTGTAGCCTTTTTGGCCAAAGGTGTTGGTGGCCAAGTGTCACTTGCCAAGCGAGTGAAGCGTTAACGTTTTTGTTCTAGCTACACGATGCAAAATTAACGCCTGAAATGGATTTCAAGTGCGGCTGGCTAATTGAAAAGGTGTTTTCCATATAGGCAACAAAAGGCGCGACAGGAAATCGTGTGCTAAAAAATTTGCATGCAAGACAAAGAGACGGACGGGAAAAATCACAGACGACCCAGCAATTGACCGCTGGGAAATGAACCCATAAACAAATTAGATGCGAAAGGCATTTAAGGACGACAGAGTATCCGCATCTGAACTGGACACGCAAGCACCTCGCCAATTTATTTATTAATCGCATGTCAAGCGACGGGCGGCAACTTAAGTGATCCCCCCAAAAAGCCACCCCGTTGGGGGAGGGTCACTCGCAAAAATATTAGCACGTAAGCATTAAATACATTTTAAGAACTAATTAACAAGCCACACTCTGCAACGGGTCTAGCCAGCCAGTTAGCCAGTCAGCCAGTCATCCAGTCACAAAAACCCAACTGCGCCAGACCAGCACAACCAGACAAACTTGGCAACAAAAAAAAACCAAAAACAAAAAAAAAATAAATATATAAAAAAGCTCATTAGCACGCTCGAACGTTAAAAATGTCGCGTCAAAATCAGCGCTTAATATTTTTTATGATTAGCTGCCCTAACACGACATTTTTTGGCTGACATTTATGAAGCCAAAACAAAAAGAATTCAAATACTTTTGCGAGTAGAAAAATACATTTGTTAGTCGCAGCTGAGTCATGCAACATTATAGATACTCTTGCTTTCCTCGTGAATTTAGTGCACAGTTTGTATTCCTGGTAAACGAGTTGCATATTTTTTATTTGCGAATTCTTTTTGTTTTGGCTTAATAAATGTCAGCCAAAAAAACGTGTATAATTCATGCAAAATTATGGATACTCTTATTTGCAAATTAATGAAAAGTGATGTATTTAAAAGACTGCCAATAAATTTGCTTAGGTTTAGTTACTCATACTTTGTTCCAGTCAACAAATATTTTAGGTAAAGATACTCTTACTTTCTTTAAAATTGCTAATAAGATTCTAACTTTCTTCACATATCAAATAAATTTTAAATAAATATAAATACAAATAAATTTATCATATTTGAAATATTTAACAAATTAATAAATGCAAAACATGTGGGAAAAGCATGTTGAACACTTTGTGTCAAGAGTAGCGAAAATTGAGTGGTGCCAGTGGTGAAAATGTGCACACGAATTATTTGTTATTTGCGTAGACTTTGTCTGTCACAATATATATGGCATATAGAACAAACAGACAGGTGGCTTAAGTCGGTAAGTGGGAGGAATGGGCGTGACAGTCAAAGTAATCACCATAATACTGAACTGCGCGACTAAAAACGCTAAAGACTCATTAATCGTAAGCCGCACACACAAAGCCAGGCAACAGGACATTTGTGGCATTTGTGCTGCGACTCGCGAGTTTTGCCGCCAGAGCTCCTTTAATTGTCTGCTTTGTGCTGGAACAGAACCCACTGGAGCACTGTCAAAACAATATCGAAACAGAGGACATGACACCAGCGGCTGCGTCACTCAGTACTCAGTCCATAGTCGTTGTCCTGTTCCTTTTAGTTTGTTTTGGTTCGTTTTGGTTCGTTTTGGTAATAAGGTGTCTTTGACGACCCGTCGGTTTGGAATCTGGGTGGCAACTGCATTACGTTGCGCTTTTATAAATATGACGATAAATTTCGCTGGCCACTGTTCCCAGTTTACTTTTTTTATTTCGACTTCATTTTGGCTTTTAATTTCCTACTGGGATTTACGCAAAAGGTATTCCGGCATTTTTTTTTTTTTTTTCTGACAGAGTCATGTCTGCACTGGAAGCGTCAGCAGCGACGCTTTTAATAGCCCTCGTCCAGTCTGGAGCGATTTTAATATAAAAACTACAACAGCCAAAAGCAACAGAGGGCAACACAACCGTCTCTTTATACGCAATGTTTTCAGCTTTGAGCAACGCTTAATGTTGGCCAGAAAAAAGCAAAGTGAGATAAGCGCTTTAAGCCCTATTAACGGGCTTGTAGCTGGAGGACCATGTGTTTTGTGGTCTCTCTCTCTCTCTCTCTCTCTATCTCTCTCTCTCTCTCTCTGTATGTGTGTGCATGAAAAGTTAAGCTAAGCAATTTGTAATAGCTGCAGCTTTGAAGCCATGTTAAAGAGTCGAAACGAAATTTGAAGTAAAATCATTTAAGAAATGTTCTGTGCAGAGAATAAAATTTAGTTTGAAAAGGGAAGAATGAATAAAATCTGAACAGTCAAAACCCAGTTAACCATAGAACAGAATAGCTCTTTTTAGATCTGAGGAATGATGAAGTCTTTTAAATTGCATACAGTAACTTATCCACTCACGAAGTATTTATTATGAATAAATAAAGTATTTAGTATGAATCAAAAATATATAATTAAATTAAAGCGAAATTTAAATTATAAATTAAAGACACACATTCGGCATCTTTTCTATATCTATGAACTGAACATGTAGTTGCTAAATTTAGTAGTTATTTATATAAATAATAAATTTATTCCCATCTACAGCGCATACTTGACTTTAATGGAGAGATAAATAAGTGTGCATTGCATTTAGCAAACTAAATTATCGCCTTTATAACTACCTCTGCACACCAACAACCTATTGCACAAACCACTCCATCAAAGCAAGAAATCTCAACGAAAGCAATTTATGCAAAGTCCAACGATTCAACAAACACACTTCACACACAGACACACACACACACACACGCACATTTTAAGCTAACAAGCTCATTGCTCATAGACGGTGGCAATCAAATCAGCCAAAAACTTGTTATCGCCTCCTTTGAGCGACACCAAGAAAATTAATGACCACCCAACCAGGCAACCAGGCAACCAACTTGCAACGAACCAGAAACGCAGCATTTGCAATGTGTTTCGATATTAGTCATAGTCGAACCGGTGCAAGCAAGGCTCATTTGAAATATGCAAAGCATATAAATTATGTGCAGAGCCGAGAGTGGGGCGACAAACTGTGAATGAATCAAAGGATAATCCAATTTATTTCACATTATGGGCCGGCTGCGCATTGTGCCCCGCCACAGATACACCTAAGTACTGCGACACAAAGTGTGGCAACTTGCAAGCGTCTGCAGTCGAACTTCAAAGGTGCAAAAGCCTGCAACTGCAACGGCAACGGCAACCCTCTCAACTGACACCAATCCGAAGCTATCCTTGCACTTGCACCCAATGCACTTTCAGGCAATCAATACGTTTTTGTCTCTAATATAATTTACTGACTCTAATGTGCGGAGTGAAGACTTTGAGTAGAGGGAAGGCACTTACAGACAGTCAAACGATGTGATGAATGAGAAGTGCTAAATCGGAAAGGGATACACAGACTGCATAGCTAAAATTTATAAAAAAAAAACATTTACTTAAAATATTTAAATGCATTTGCAGACAAAACAGATTTCTGTACAATTATCAAATGAGATTGTAAATCCAGAAAATGGCAAATGAGGAAACATTTACTTTAATTCCAGGTACAGGGTATGTTAAAGTCGGGCAGCGTAAAGAGGCCATCCTTTAGATCAGTTTGTATCTCTTGGCCACAACTCAAGTTTTTTAATATTGCACGCTCAAGTAACTCTGCTCAAAAGATTGCCAAAACGCAGGTCAGACCAGTCTATGCGAAATCTATACACATGTCAGTCACACTTAACCCGGGGCCCTGAAAGACAAAGCAGCAGCAGCAGCAGCAGCAGCAGCAGCAGGGGCCAGGGTTAGTGGACCGCAGGAATTCGAAATCCAGATTTGTTTTGAGTGCCTTGCGGCAAAACTTATTATTTTAAGTCAGCAAATGTTATGCGAACTTTTCATAATTTGAACGTTTTCCCAACATTTATTGTATGATTTCCGGAATTGTTTTGAGGCGACGTCGCCGCATTTCAAATTTATGCGCAATGCATATGTCAACAGCTCATTTTGGTGGATAAAAAAAAACACAAGTAAGGATATAGAATAGCTTATGGACATATATATACATATACATATGTGTATCCTTGCTTGGCGACTGTTGCTGCTTTGGTAAAATTTGCATATTTGCATTTCAATTTGCTGGCTTCTTCTTTTTTCTTCTATTTTTTATCTTTGGCTTTGGCAAAAATTTAATTGTCAATAAAAATTTACCGTGCGGAAAATTTGTTATGCAAACAAATGAAATTGAAATGCGGCTGCTGTGCGCTTATCGTGTGCACTTTTCATGCGATTCACTGCCTCTGAAAGGGCGAGGCGAACACACAAAGACAAAACACAACCAGACAAATTTGCATTATCTCGAAAGTAAATTGCAATAGTACACGCAGATATCTGGCATCTTGTATGCGACTGTGAGAACATTTGTTCTTTAAATAATGCATGAAACACGACAATTTTACAATGTCTAATTGAGTTAATTGGAAAATCCTCAGCTCAATTGATGCCCGCGTTGAGAGAGTCTCGTTGCTGTAATTTTGTAATTTACATTGCTGGTTTTGAATTTACACTTGCAAGCAATTAATAATGCTGCATTAGGGTTATCCATAAGGCTACCCACACACATCCTTGTCATCCTTGTCATCCTTGTTGCCTGCATATGCACGACAATTAAGCAGGATAATTAAGTTTATCGTTCATTGGCATTGCATTTTACCCAGCCAACAACCAACACATCACATCAGTCTTTCCCTCCTCCTACGCCTGCTTCGATATCCCTCTCATTTACCTAATGTAACACGTATGACAGATTACAGCAGGATGCTCGGTCTGGAACAGCGGGATTGGGGGCACTGCAGGACATGATTGTGCATATTAAGAGTCTGCATCTAAGTGCATTTTCAAATACAAGTTCGAAACTGCAAAAGTTATGTAAATGCCCACAATTGCAGGCAGTGTGGATGAAAAGTCCTTTAGCAATAGCAAATACGATGAGCTGCTCAAGTTGCCATTTAGTAATCCCCTTCTGCCCAGTCCAAGTCAACTGGTAGTTCACACTTTGGCAGCCGTATCATAAAATGCTGTCGTCTCGTCAGACATTAAAGATGCCATTGCTAGACGCAATTAAAACCATTCAAAATAAACATTTCATTACCAGCCGAAACGACCTTAATGCCACACTCTTTGCCCCCATTCTCTTTATATTTTGGTCTTCTGGAAAAACCTTTGGTTGCACTTAAACATCGTTTGGCACCAAAAAAGCACAACAGGACACAACATTGTCATAAACATTGCTGACATTAAGATAACTTTTAATCATCGTAAAAAACCAAAATCCGCCGACCCTTTTCACCCGTTGAAGGTCTGCAACATAAGCGGCTTTTCGTGTCGCCACTCGCAACGGCAGAGGTGCATAAAACATATACAAAATGGGGAAAAGAAAAATAGGAAAACAAAATGCAAAAATATGTATTTTGGCAAATGGTTTTCCAACACAATCAACAAAAATCTTGGACAGACTTACCGACTCTGGGTCTGATTTTGTTTCAGGTTCTGATTCTGATTCTGATTCTGAGTCTGGTTGCGGATTTCTATATTAAATTGTTTTCGGTAGCTTTTTGGTGGGGCCGCTGGCGTCGTCGCCACGTTGATGCGTCGCCCGTTGCTGGCTTGTGGCATGTTGCGCCCGGCGAAACGGAAATGTAATGAAAATTCAATTAAAAAATGGCATTTGCCAGATTTTACGAGTTGCACTCGATGGATGGGCACGCGGTGATGAAATCATATCCATTGAATTCGCCTGGCCTGCAGCTGCAATAAAGATGAAAAGTGCACTTGAAAAGACTTTAAACTACATAGTACTTTAATTAATTATTTATCACATAGTTTGAACTTGTATACAAATACTAATTACGCTCAGCATCCCCAATCTGGTGCAGATCTTAAAAAAAATACATCGCTTGCAAACAAATCAGCAAAAACATGTAATTTCACTTATCTGACATAATGTCAACAATTTTGAAATCTTCTACCCGTTACACAAGGCACATTACGGACAGGCACAGCCAGTAAATTCACATATAAATTACAAAATCGAAAAAAATTACCCCTTATCGTTTTGCGGGATAACAATAACAACGAGTTGACTTGTGCAACAAATAAAAGTCACTTGATAAGCCCAATATGCAACCCCTTGTTGTCAGAAGGGTGTTGTGCCAAACATCGTATGCTAATCACACACACCCAGCACACACACACCCATCCGAACCGCCTTTAACACGCTTAAGCACAAACCAACGAGCCAAAGATCTTTTTGGCTGTATTTCTGGAACTTTAGTGGCAAATGGAAATTGTGATTCTTTTATGGCCTGGCGCCGCTCGAATGATTTTTATGGGTGTTGCTAAAAAAATGAACTGAAATGCCAGCAAACTGATTTGCATGTCTTTGCCAAAGGTTCCATCTAACAGAATATTAAAGGTATTTACTTTTCGCTCCTAGCTTTGTAATAAGAATAGAGACTTTAATTTTTAGTTCTATTTATATTGATTGTAAGCAGTAAATTAGAAGTGTATGGAAGAAAAAGTATAATATAAAATAAAAAAAACCATAAAATGGTTGTCAATTGATCACAATCTCAGCAATAAACAATAATTCGACATGAAAAAATAATTATAATTAATGCGAAAAAATCTGTATAGCATTTGTAAATATTTGAATTTAATATATTTGTTATTAAAAAGCTATAACAAAAGATAGATAGACAAAATATAATAAATATAATATATTGCATACAATGTTAATGATCTTAATGTCAACTCGAAGACATTAAACGGATTTCAACTAACAAAGATATAATTACAAATGTGTACAAAGAGTATTTGATGTGCGTTATTAAGAAGTTGAAATTGTTCTTAGTATACCTTCTCCGTATCTCGATGCTCAGCTTTTGGTTTTTCAATTTATTTTGATATTTTTATTTGCATATACAATAGTTTACAGACGTTGTGGCAAAGGAGTGTTCGCTGTGAATTTCGACTGTGAATTGAATGGGTTTTTATGTCGTTACTTGAGCGTTGCGGATAGTATAAATATTTAATGTGGCACTGCAATGAATAGGCAATTGTAGCAGGGCAAAAGTGTGGCTAAAAGGGAGCATTTAATAAACACTAAAACGCATACAAAATCTCATCTTTGCTATTTTAGGAGCTCATTATCCCCACAGCTGAACTGCCCTGAACTATATCCATACATATGTGTGTATGTAGCATTCAATTTCAAGAGCCATTAAAACCTATGCATGCAATTAAGTCGAGTGAAAATTTCATAAAGATAACAATCGACAAGAACAAGAAATAATACACATATATAGTCGAGATCTATGTACATGTGTATCTCTGTGGCGAAGGGGCATGGAAAAAGAACCTGCAGTTGCCCGTCAGTCAACACTTCAAATAAAAAGGCGGATGAGGAGACCACATTAATTTGCATTTAAAAACTGTTTTTAGTAGCATCAACAACAAACATGGGGCGCACCAACCGAACAGCCATTAACAAAGTGTCTCCAGATGTGGCAGCAGCAGCAGCAGCAGCAGCAGCAGGCACAGCGAGTGCGGCACAAGTTGATTTGGGGTCGCAGCATATTTAACATAAAAAGATGAAACGTTTATTATGATTGTTGGCTGCTGTTATTAGCTCAAGAAATGGTTATGGGAGCAGCGCACGCCATTCTTCTTCCACACAAATGTCAAAAGGCAGCGGTCAGAATGTGTCCAACTTCAACTCAGAGCATAAATGAAGCACTCTGCCGCTGATCTGCATCAACTGCAGCTGTGTGCCCGTGTGCCAGCCAAGGCAACACAGCGGGGCAGGGCGACGGTGGCACTTACAATGATCTTGTCATAAAACGTTCAGAGTCATCAAAGTTGCACTTTATGCGAAACGATCTTCGTTCGACGATGTTTCTGTTTGTTGCTGTATCTGTTGCTGTTGTTCTTGTTGTTGTTGTTGTTGTTGATGTTGCTGTAGCTGTGATGTTTGTTGTCGTTGCACGTGTTCATCGTCATCAGCATTAGCGGCAGTGTTGTATTAGGCGAGAACAGACAAACAAGCGATGATCGGACCAGGCCGACAACTGGCACTGGCACTGGCACTGGCTGCTGTCTTGCCGTCTTTCTGTCTGCTTGTTGTCTGTCTGCTGTCTGCTGTCTGTTTGCTCTTTGCACTCGGCATAATCATAGAAATTATGTGGCCCCTGCCTTTGGCTAAATGGTGTTTCCAGTGCCATAAGCACAGGCTAATAGACAGCATGGGGTCGTGGCAAGCAGCTTTTTGGGCCAAGAGATGCGGTGGGGCTAGCTAGTAATTTGAATACATATGGATACTATGTAAGAGCATAAAAGAATGTATAAGCCACACTAATATATCGTTTTGATTACCAGCTTAATGGGCTCAAAATGCGACAGTGAACCTCTAAAATGGGAAGGAAACACAGATATCCCACTCAAACATAGTTTGTAAACTGAGAATAGAAATATCCCATTAGATGGTTGTGCTTTGACTAAACAGAGTTCGTAAACTGCCGTTTAAAGCTGACAATAATTGTTGAAAGAAATTCTGATTAAGGTGTCAAGGTAAAATGTGTGAGAAAATAAATACGTGAGCAGTTCCGCTTTTGTATAATACTTTCGAATTATATTTATAAGCCCCAGCGGCAATGATGTTTTGATTAAAATGTATGAAAATATTACAATTTGACTCCCTCTTTACTAACTGCTGCCCCTGGCTGGCTAAGCCCTTGATAAACCTTTCCTTGTTCAGTAAAATGCTTTCAAATCGATCGAAGATCAGTTAGAAACTCAAAATTGTATTTAAGTTATTATCTATCTGAAAACTGTGAAAAGCACAAGAAGCCAGTAAACTCGTATCTGGTGAAAGATATCAACTATATAAAAATTTACTTATTAGAGACCGCAATAGAAAAAGAAATTTATGATTTGTATAAACATACCTCATATCTTGAAAACAGTTGTAAAACAAAATTCTTGGATAGTTGCTGGAGAAGGATTTTAAAATTTGTAGAGTGCCTAGCAATATCCCCTGAATAATAATATAATAAAAAGTAGTTCTTTAAGATTCAATGAGTATTTAATAAAGCTAACTATTTTCTCGATTTCTTAAGAAAAAAAAATCATGTGCTTTTATTGAATAATCTCAGGGTGTAGATTCTATAATTATATTCTATAATCTATCAGTATTAATAATTTAACACACATTTATCTTTGCGGGACTCGCGGTATTTCCGTTCTGATCCTATCTCCAATTTATTAGAGGGGGCATATAGATAGTTCGGAAATAGAGAGATTAGCTTGCTAAAGGAAATATATGTATAGCTATATATATTTTGCGACTCGACAGATGATGCTGAAGAAGATATATATATGAAGATATTTGTATGAATGTACAAAATTGATGTGCTTGTTGATCTATGCAGCTTATGCAACTACTTCAGATAATTACTTATCGAATGCTGTTCGAGGCAAGACTCAAGTTGCCCTTGCCACAAGCTATATACGAGTAGAACATACATTACTAGTGAAAACTTGTCCATTCCGATTCCATTGGAATTATGCATCCCTACATCACTTTAGGAGCGTTACATTTAATATGCGAGCGTGTGACAGGCCCAAGTGCGCCTCAAGTGTTGTCACACACATGAATAACTGATGGCATTACAACGATTTGGGCCCGAGCGGCAAGTGGCAAGTGGCAAGTGGCATGAAACCCGAAAAACACACAAAGCATAGCATACAGCCCAAGCACTTGACACTTGCCACTGACTTGTGGCATGAGCCGAGTTGACATGCTGCTGCCGTTGCTGCCGTAGCTGTTGCTGCTGCTGCTGCTGCTGCTGGGGCTGTTGGGTGTTTTGCTGCCTGAACGCAACTCAACTCAACTCAAGATCAAGATCTCTTTCAGAGATCTATTTTCCTCAGAAAATTTGTTTGCTGGCTGGCAATGTGGGGACGCTCTTGCTGATTGCCTGTCGTTGTTAGAAAAATATTATTTTCTTTATGTTTTGTTTTATATTTCCACGCTGATTGCAAAGACGAGTAGTTGCAGTTGGGGCGTGCTGCTGTTGCACAAAGGGCAGCCTGCCGCTGTCAGTCAGTCAGTGAGTGCCGCGGGGCAAACGGCGCGCTTCAGTGAAAGTTGATGTGCATGAAAAGTTTTAATTGCGCGTCGAGTTGGATTTTTAGTGGCATCCAGGAGCTGGGTGGCACTTACCGCACCGCTCTTTCCAGAAACATATTAGAAAAAGAAAAAAACAACAACAAACACACAAAAAAACGATTTGAACACAAATTTTGTGGGTCATTTTTTGTAATGGCCCCGACGAGTAGTTGCGATAAGCGATCTCTCTATATTCAAGCACCAGCAGCATCTTTTTCTCTCTGTCGCGTCAAATGAAGTGTGGCATGTGCTGAAGATGTCTTGCACTCGATGCCCCCTGGGGTGCAACAGCCACGTGCTTGGCTGAACTCGCCGTGGGCTTGAATGCGTAGGATCCTCAGATGATGCAGCATTATAAGCCAGACTCCATGTTGATTGTGAACTTTTACTCTATTCATATTTCAGTGCACTCAGTCGTAGGAGTAAGTTGAATAGATTACGCTTAAAGATAAGTTAACACAGTTCTCAAGCAGAATAACTGAACTTGCTCATAATTTAGCCGTAGAAAACTAAAAAAGCCAAAGTTGCTGTACATAATTAATAATAAATGCTTTATCAGCCAACAAGTGCTCTTCACAAAGAATTCAACTCGCTGAAGCACAAACAATTTAAAGACATTTTCCAACAAATCCCTAATGAACTCTGCCACACATTGGAATGACAGTCCATTAGGCGGCCCCAACCGAAAGATGCCAACACTCACGGATCAACTTTTGATTTGATGATCAGTAAACTGAGAAAGATTAACTACACACAGCCAGTTCAAATGGTCAAAAGCTAATAAATTACTCAGTGTCCAAAACCGCAGAGATGGACAGCGAGGTGTCTTTAAAGCTAACCAATGCCGTTTTATGGCACCTTTTTCCCCACAACAGCAAAACAATGCCGAGCCATATATCAAACACTTGGATAGCAGGCTTCTCAGGCATGGCAATTGAAAAATGTAGATCAAGTTGGGGCGATAAAAGGCCAAAACCGCCTTTCACATTAATTATTGTTTTTAAAACAACATAAAACTGAACGCATTGGAACGCACATTTTGATTGAATGCGCCAACTTTCCGGGAATAGTTTCATTATGTTGCACTAATTTTGAACAATGATCGCCCTCAAGATAAATCATTAAAACAATTTTATTAAAATTATATCTTTAGGCATTCCCCGTTTATGGCTAGTAAATATGAGACACCCAGTCCCAAAATCAAGTTAATTGCCCCGCCCCCCGATTGTTGGGAGAAATTCCTCATAAATGGGTCGCCTGCCTTCACAAAGAACTCATATGTAAGTGGTTCTAAAACGCACTCTTTATGGGGTTTTCAGTGCTTTGCGACATTAATGTCGTAATTATTTCCATGTATTTTTCCAAATAATTACATTCTTTTATCATTGCTAAGCTGCATTTTCCTTTAAGTGTTGTGTTGATATTCTTTTAGTAAGTTTTCTTTGCACAATAAAGGGCATTAGCTGCTCAGGGTGTATGCTATCAGTTCCCCAGTTTTTATAACAATCCATTTCAGATAGAAGTTATAGAATGACATGTGAAATTCTGACTCACAATCAGACATCAAATACTATTTACTATTTTTACACAAAGCGAATGGATATATGCAGAACTCATTGAAAGCCAAACAAGCTCTTAAAAAGCAGCTCAAAATGACATCGACGAACCACCTTCAAACAACTGTACAAATATCCAACATTTCAACCCAAAAATACAAAAAATAGAAAAACCACCCATTAAGTCCCCATGGTATTATCTCCACGGCAATGCATACAAAAAAGAAAATACCAGCAAAAAGTGATGGACAATCCAACAAATGCAACACACTAACGATTTCATTAAAAACGCAGTCAACTAGAAAAAACTCAATTAATTTCAACGTAAAAAACTTGGAAGCGCCCCCACAAGAAAAAAAACCCGAGTAAATATATATATATATATATATATATATATATATTGTATGTATGTATATCCGAAAAACAAATTTGGATTTTTTTATGTTTTTTTTTGCAAATCATTCGGCAAACAATCACAAATGTGCATAAAATTACAACAATGCAACAAATTGAGGGATGCAAAAGTGCAGAGATGACCGACCACAGCACCGAGGCCCACCATCAAATACCATCAAGGGTTTCCTCCCCGTCCCTCCCCTCACATCCCTCGGCGAACCACTCCTCACTATGACCAAGTGCAGTGATATGCAAAAAACTGCATGTCATTGCGTTGGCAACGCAACTTCCATCGGGATTGGGATTGGGCTTGGGATTGGGATTGGCATTGGAATTGCACTAGAGCATGGGCACACATCGGGGTGCCAGCAGGGACCCCCTGGACGGTTGGTCCGAGGGCTTCACTTGCGTTTTTTATGTAGTTCACTTTTTGAAAAATTGACAGCTTGACCGCAGTGCTTGTGTGTGGATATATTGTTATTGTTATTACATTGCTGTCGCTACCATTGTTATTGTTGTTGTTGTTGCTGTTGTTAACCTTACTGTTAATGTTGCAGTTGCCGTTGCTGTTGCTGTTGCTGTTGCAATTGCAATTCAAGCGCAAAATCATTAATATCCTTTGGCCTCGCCAATCCCCACCACGTCGACTTTGGCAGGGCCCTTGTTTTTGTGGTTGTTGCATTTGCATTGCGACCCATCGACTTTTTGTGAGGCTTCCACAATATTTGGCCCATTGTTTCCCCGAACTTTGGCTCACTTAATGAACTTTTCCAGTTGTGTTGTGCGAAAGGCTTGCAGTCAGAGTAATGAATACGCTATTGTTATACACTAGTTTTTAGCAACTTTACAAAAAGTCAAGCATCTACTTAAAGATATATTCCTCAGCTCGATCAAAGTCAGCGATTTACTGATAAGCAAACACATCAGGCAACCAACCCCAATTTTGCTAATACACTTGCCCCTTGCCTCTGTGTACTTTCCGTGTACACCTTTCACTTATCCGATATTTCAGCAGCAATTACGTGTAGACACAAACACCACTCAGCCGTGCACAGCTAAATATCTGGCTCAATAGTTTAATGAAATTATCAATATCCTACACGGACCCATGTGAGTCATCATTGCAGAAGTAAGCAGCAGAGCGGGGGGAGAGTGATGAGTCGAGTACCCCAAGCAGACCACACCAAACAACGCACACACACACACACACATAATCACCTACTGATGTAAATACAATATTTTCAATATAACCACTTAACGCTTAAATCCCGCACATACACACAACTGAGAAGACAAAAAGACAACCCTCGTCAGGGGTAGGCCTTGGTTACCCACATAACGTTATCTGGCGAACAACATGACTGCTACTACTACTACCACATACTACCTACAACCGACTACCTTGTGTGCCCCTTGTCGTTGTCGTTGTTGCTGTTGCTGTTGTTTTTGTTGTTGCTGTTGTTGTTGTTGTTGTTGTCATCCGCATCACCCAAGTGGCGGCGACTACCGACGACCACAACAGTATCAATGCACAAACTGTACCCAGTACAACTTGTACTCTGGGCAGGGGTCCTCTGCCATCAACCCCCAAATGCTCTTGCATGGAGGGTTAAAGTTTGAGACGACGACGACGACGACAGTGAACTGTCATATTTGCTTCGACTGACTGAATGACTGACGAACTGACGAACTGCCAACACGTACGTAGTGGTGGTTGATGTGACTTACCAACTGACCATCTGTCATGGGTAAAAACTGCAGTGAGCCGAGAGCAAAGTGAGAGTCAGGGTAAATAAAAAGCACGGCATATTTTTCAGCGTATTTTTTCCCATTTGCCTCAAATTCAAATCGACGACCCCAGTGACAACTGTACCAGGCAGCCGGAGCAAGTGTAGTACTTGCTGTTGTTGTTGTTGTTGTTGTTGTTGTACTGTAGCTGTACAAATTTTGTTAGATTTTTCGTCAGACACGAAATTTGCATAACTTGTAAGCACTCGAGGAATTCCTTTAGAATCTCCCCTCGGTACATTTTTCGAGTGTGTGTCGGCATTTCATAAAGTAAAGTTCTGTTGATTTAAATTTGATTTTTTTTTTTTGTTTTTCGCTAGGGGTTTTGTGTGACAAAGGAGTTTTGTTTGCTAGGTTCGACTGCTGAGTTTAATTGTTTGGAAAGATGTCTTGTACATCGCGCTAAGATTATGATAAGTTCTGAGTGGGGTGAAGATACAGATGCTGAGGGAATTTTAAGAATTCACAATTTAAAAAAGTAAAGTTAACTCCTAACCAAAGCTACAGTCTAATCAGACCTCGCTAACTAACCACAAAATGCTTTTGTTCAACAACACAACATCAAACCCACATCATACAAATTCAACTCACTCACACAAGGCAGCCAATTAATTGGACGAGTCCAGGTCCCTTCGGACACTCTGAGCAGACGAGCAGACTACACAATGCCTTAATAAAGAAATCATCGGCAGGAGAGTTGCAGCCAGAGTCCAGAGTCGGAGTCGACCACATCAATGCGCTCCAGGTTTTGCCTGCCTTTGGGATGCATCAACACTTCAATGAGTGCGACTGGTCAGCTGGCATTGGAACTGTGTGCACTGAGCCTCAAGTGTGGGCACAACAGCACAATGAGGCACTTCGTCTTTGGTCTGCGCTGCCACCACAATTATTTCCATTTGATTGAGCAAAGAAGTGTGCGTGGAGCATTGCTTATTTTTTTTCTTTCTTCTTGTTTTTGTACAACAAGCTGGACACATTGTGGGCTGTGTGGACAGGCGGGCAGTGTGTGGTCATCACTTGCGACTGGGTCTGCATTTATTGCGCTCTATGCTTGACTGCACTCGCGTTTATGGACGATGACGATGACGATGACGATGATGATGATGATGGTTGCCGGAAAACTTGAGCAAGGCAGTCAGACCAGAGAATTATGCATATTGTACATAGAGTGATGAACGATCTGGTGGCAGGGGCAGCTTTAAGAGTTTTAAATCTAGACTTAATCGAGTTTACCAAAGTGTTGCCCGTTTTCTCATTACTCAACAGATATCACCTGCTGAAGCGCATTTCTAATTTAAAAGTCAACGCCCTACACTTATTGCATATGACTGGCTGCTCTTTTATTATTCTCACTATTTGAGAATTTTGCATACCTTAAACAGCTGTGCTTGGGCTTGATCAATTAAACGCATTTTGCAACGGTTTGGTGGCCCCTTTTTAGCCATTTAGCCTAATAGTTTTACAAGAGTGGCAAAATTTATGCTCAATTTAACACGCTAGCAATGTCACTCCAAAAACCAATTAAATAAATTGGCGCAACTTCGAGTGGCAAACTATGACAATAACCATTCAGTTTGCCAAGCACACTCTTACCATAACTAACCCGTTATTCGGTATTCAGTATTCAGTATTCAGTATTCAGTATTCGTTAGTCCTTGCTCGTTACCCGCAGCCAAAGTGGCACCCGCATTGCATTTTCCTACGTTTCTACTTAATGAGCACGCTTTGAAATGGAAAATAAGGTAAATAGTTTAGTAGATGGCTTACTGGTTACTTAGTTAGTTGAATGCCTGTTGGCTTGGCTTTACCTCTGAATTGCTTCCACCTGGCGCTTAGTCACCCTTCTACGCAATTATCCTTGACATTCTCAGCTACCTTTCTGCGAATTGCCATATAATGTCCCCATACATTTTTTACTTTTAACGGTTTCTTTTTTTGTATGCATGCGTTGTTTCAACTAATTGTCTATTCCGTTACAGAGTTGTCAACTTTTAAAAAGCTAAAGGTTTGTCGAGAACCATAAAAAATGAAATATTTTGATATTATTACAAAAAAAATAATGCCAAATTTATTTACATACATTTTTAACTATATTCATTATATCTTCATTTGTAACAAATTAATATTTATATATTTTATAGGTTAATATATACAACTAATATCAATTTAATTAATATTTGCTAAGCCTGCAGTATTTCGGCGTGGAGTCAGTATATATACAAAATCTCTAATCTTCAAAGCTTAAGGCATTTATTTCAAAATTAAACACAATTGGAATATATCACGGCAAAATCAGACAACAAAAGCGATATTCCTTTAAAGATTCCACATGAAAATCTAAATAGTTTTTTAATAAACTACATAAAAGTAATGATAATATTTATATATTTGTAAGATTATCCGTGACTAATTTAAATAGTTTTTAATAAATTGTAAATAGCAATGAAAATAAAATATTTTTTATAATTGAAATAGTCTCTAATAAATTATAAATAGTGAGAAAAAATTGGTAAATGACAGGCAATGATAATATATGTATTTGAAAGAATTCTCGTTCCATTTGGCAACACTGATTTTGTATAAATATGCAAAGCACTCCACGCATATTTGATTAAAGCGCTTTGTGATTGTGAGTCATTTTTGGTTCTCTATCAACCTTATGAGAGTGCTAAACAGTTGCTGCCATCCATGTCGTGGAGTACTTATTAGAAACGCTTTCAATAAAAACAAACATTCTACTGAGCCGACGGGCAATTAGTGTAAAAAGAAAACAACAACAAGAACAACAATAGAACCACTTGAAGTGTTGCCATTGTCAATGCCACACGACCTTTGTTATCGTTTGGCGATGTTGTCAAACGCAAAAGGCGCTCAAGTGTCAGACGCCCAGATTCAGTTGAATTCAGTAACAATTTTGTAACAAATTAGCAATGCTGCCGCGTCTGTCTCTTGTCAATGACAGCTCGAAATTGTTCAATTTGCGTTTGGATATGCAGAATCAGGGACAAGACACTGGCGCTGACACTGGAAAACACTTGAGACAGTAGTAGTTGACTACAAGCAACAGACAAAAGTTGCAATTAGCAGTGTAAACACCGGGGGGGGTGGATCGCTCCGCATTAATGCGGCCAAATTGGGTAGTAGTAATATCGCTTCAGATAAGAGACGCCCAAAGTAGGTCGTAAATCGGAGCGCCCGAGGGCTGTGAATTGAGGCGCTTCTGATTTATATGGACGTGTGGTTGGCGCTTTTAAATAAACTAATTAAGTTAATTAGCTGCGATTTGGGTTCGTGTTCTGCAACTCAGAGCAACTCAGAGCAACGTGGCCAACGTCCTCTGGCGTCATTATGAAAATTGCAAAATTTTCAGCAGCTACCGGTTAATATTAACGCATTATGCAAAAGACACAAAAAGCTCGATGCGAGGGGAGCCAGAATAGTTGAAACACTTGAAAAAAACAACGATGGGGTTAATATATATTAATAAGTGAAGTACAAATGAAAAGAGATTTACTTAGAATGCCAATGAATATATATTTTTGCTGGTGTACAAGTTGATATCTATTAGCCATTTCGAATTTTCGATTGATGCCTGCGATACATAATAAATTTAGAAATGATAATTTGGTTAAAAAAGTTTTTAGAAAAAGCTAGATAAATATCAGGTGACTTTAGACCATATATCAAGAGTAATTGATATCAGTATTTAAGCTAGATAAATTATGATTTCAGTAGTCTTAATAATTTATTAAGGAGTTCAATATTTGTATAAATAAATTTATATAATTTTCAAAAATCTCTGTTTTTCTTGTAATAATAATTTTTTAAATACTTTATGCAAGGTTAAAAATGTTCAGTGTAACAGGAGATCATCATAGTTAACTTAGTAATATTAAATCTAAATAGCTCAAACAAAATATCAACCAATATTATAACTTTTGAATCGACCCTCTGGAATAACAGGCAAAAATCCAAAAGCAACCAGGAAAAAAAAAGAAACACGACGCATTTTTAATGGATTTTTTCGATGAGTTCAGAGTTTGTGCGCGGTGGTGCACTGTGGTGGGGCAGTTGAGCGTTTGGGCGGTGGGGCGGTGTGTTGAACAACTGGCATTATGCGGTATTATTGTTGTTTGTTTTCACAGAATGGCCTGACACCAGGCAAACAAACAACGGGAGGTGCGAGAGCAGCTCAACAGTTTTTTTTTTTTTTTGTATTAAAACCTGCGGTCAGGGCGTGTTGCAGTTGCAGATTTTTACACTCAGCCATTAAAATGGCACTCGGAGGCGACTCTGGACCAGGTGCTGACGACGCTGGCGACGCTGACGACTGAGGATTGTGGACTGCGCGTGGCTGAAGCGTGAAAATGCAACAGACATTGCCAAAATGCCATAAATAAGAAGAATACCAAAAACAAAAATGAGAAAAAAATGTGTTAATAACACTAATTTGTCTGCGGTCAAAATGGTAATTTTTGTGGATTTTCAGTTGGCCGGAATTGGGTTTGGGCTTTGGGGTTTTTGCGTGCTGATTGCCAACGGTTTTCGGTTTGGTCAGTAGGTGAAAGGCAGAGATAATGAGATGTAAACGACGAGCCATTGATTGATGTTGGATTTAAATATAATTGGGTGCAAAATGTGTGGAAATAAGGCAACGCAGAGGTGTGAAAGGATGCAACCAAACGCAAACCAAAGAAACGCAGCCCATGTGGCAAATTGATTCTATTAGTCGTGCAGAGTGCCATGTGATATAATAAACCGGAGCCAGCACTTAGCATTATTTGGTAGCTTATCCAAATGTTTTTCAAGAAGCATCCCAAATAACCATTAAAGTCTTTTCCTGCCCCCAACTCTCGCCACACGCACAGTGCATAAAGTAGCGCCAGTTAATTGCCTTGGCAGAGTAAGAGTATAGCCCGAATCTGAGTCCGAGCCGGATCCGACGCATGTCGCGACACCAGTCGTCATCAAGACTCTTACGAACATCTGGGATCACTTGGTGGCATGGTCGTTGCACGTTGCACGTTGCACGTTGCGGTCGCTCGAGTCGCGTCGTTCTATGTTAATGGCACTTATGTACTCTCGTCTAGTCTTGCCTCCCGGTCGACTCCCTGTATTTCTCTGGTACTTAATTTTCCACAATTTGTGGCTTCAACCTCTTCTTCTTCTTCTTCTTCTCTTTTTTGACTAATTCACGATGATTTGCTTCGCTTTCTTACATTAGAGATCAGCTGCAGTTGCATGTCTCGTGATTTGAGGCAATTTCGTAAAGTGTCTAGCGAGGTTCTAATGTTATGACCGGGGCCAAAGTCAAAGAAGAGGCCGTCATCGTAGTCGTCGGGGACCTGCACAGACCACACCATAGCCTCCTAATACATTTCAGCCTCTTTTGTGGTGATAACGAAAATTGTTTATAATGAGGTTCTGCGGTCGACGCTCAATTGAGTTTACTTAATTGCTGCAACCGGCAATCGGCAACCGGCCACTGGATTTACGCTCTGCCACAGACAGCAATTAGGCCAGAGCCTAATCTAGCCCCGGTGTAGGTAGAGGCTGGTACAGGACAGCGACACAGGCTCTCTATTGATTTGACTCGGCTAATGCTCAACTAATTGAGTAATTTTTGACTACTGTGTATCAATCATTCCGCTCAGAGCACCCTTTTTATGTGCTTCTCAACTCGTTTGGCTGCAATAGTCGTTTCCTGGCCTTTTCTCAGCTGGGCATTGCGAATTTCCCAAAGGCGCTTAACTTAACGCTTTATTGTTACAAATTTGCTGGCAGTTGTATCCTTTTACAGCTTCCCAGAAGCGGACAATTGGTTGGGTTTGTCGGTCGGTTGGGCGCTATTCCTTTGGGTGACATGCTTTCACTTCTTAACCGGGCAATCAATCATTCCCTTGACTTATGTATTTTCTTTTCTTTTGCCCCAGCCTCTTGTAATCTGCTTGGTCCAGTAGTTGCTTATCGGTAGATAAATGTGACTATAAATCGAAAAATTATAAACGCTTAGCACTGACCAGCCAAGCTAAGATACCCTCAAGAGGAAACCCGGAAGCGAATAGACACACCGACGCCAAGAAATACTCTTACCAAAATGTAGTGGTTTGCTGCTTACAAACTCAATCATCTAGCTGATATACAATTAGGCAATTCCGTTTCATCCGTTGACCAAGTTTTTAAGCCTTTAACAAATCCAATTGCTGACCTGTTTACCAATTCAATTGAGAGTCCGAACGAGGCGAAACTCTTTTGCCATTTCGATAAACAGTTGGAAAATTTATGCATTTATTTTGACATGCGGCATGATTTATTAACCGTAAGTAATTTGTAAATATACACACTGACAGTGGCAGAACGGTAAGGGGATATAGAAGGGAAAGCTACCCCTTCTCATTTGTATTGCTCTGGTCAGTCAGGCTCTTTTTCTCATTTTTTTGGGGGTAGAGTTTTTAAAAATGTATTTGCATTGGCGCATTTGTAACCGCAACGAATTTGTTTGTAATAAAAATGTAAATGCCATCGGACGCCACTTCAAGACGAGTTTCAACATAACAAAAACAAAACCAGAGAAAAGAAAAAAAAAAAACAACAGAAACAAAAACAAAAGCCAGAACGAGTTGCAAAAGAAATGAAATACGACCGCAAACTGACACTTGAGGATGAGCTTGGACCGTGCGTAACCCTTTTGGTTGACCAGATCAGGACAAGGATTGCCTTTTGCATTTGCCAAGTGGTTGGGCAGCTTGGATTTATTTCACTTTATCTGACCCTCAGAGCACGGACTTTGCCTGTGCTTCTCAGCTAATAAATGGGATATTCATCTATCAATGGTTCGCTTGATTTATACATTTTTACAGTAAACACAAACAGGAGAATTTCGATAAGCAAATATTAAACAGTTTCTATGTATATCATTTAGCTACTTGTCGCCCATGAGTCTCAGCTAATTAAAACGCTGCTGGGGAGCAGTTTTGGGCTCTTAAATTTACGAACAGCCCATTTTCTCCCGTTTTCCCCCTTTCAATGACTCAAGTGTGTTTAACAAACACGCAAAGCGTGTAGCAACAAATGTTGCCCCTTTTTTTCTTCCACTGCCAGAAAATCATTTGCGAAGGTGACGTCTTTTATTGCTACATTTTCAGGCTAATTTTAGCGGCAAGCGCAACGGAAGAAAAACGATGAAAACAAATGAGAAAGAAAAACAGAACTAGAAATTTAAAATAAATTGAGTAGCCCGCTTTAGCAGCGTTCCGTTCCCGTTCCCGTTCCCGTTCCCTATCTGCCCGGCGGACTCCGAGGCTAGAGAACGGAGAACGCCCGCATTTTGTGCTGTCTTCGAATGACTTATTAGGATTTTATCTGGATTTTCTGTGCGCGCCTAAAAACAATGAAATATGTTAATAATTAATTAGTTTTTATTTTCTGAAGTGTTGCTTGGGGTGTTTTTTATGCTGATGACGATCACAAATTTACACATAATTTTCGTTTTGTGAGCTTAGCTGTTGACGTTTTTGTGGGCATGTGGAAACATTCTGTTGCAGATGAAAACAACAACAGCAAAAAAAAAAAGAAAAAGTGAAATAAATTGTCGAGAATATTAGAAAATTTACAAGCGAAAACAAATCAAGCCTAATGCATACGTGGTCGTAATAAATTGGGCAAACCAGCCCATAGCCAGAAACCACACCCATTTAATTACCCAAACAACACTTGAAATGCACTCAAAACAATAAATTAAATGGGTCTATACGCAGCTAGCGAAACTATCAAAGCTACTTAATAAACAAATTTTCACATAAAATTACAATTTGGGTAAGAACCCAGGAAGTCTCAGGAAGAGCAACAATAGCGATAGACAGTGAGAAAAAAGAGAGAGCCACAAAAATCCACTTAATAAAATTTATGTGCAGGAGTGGCACACAGGACACACGCTCTCACACACACACACACACACACTCATACACATACACACACATGAACCCACAGATAAGTCGAGGGCACGCCGAAACATGCACATAAAAAAGATAAAGTGTCCGAGAACCCAACCACCTCCCCGCCCAGATGTTTGTAGTTTGTAGGTGTGTAAGCCAGGCGAGTAATAATTATATTTTTATTGGACATTTATTGCCCAAAAACGGGCAACATTTTAATCAAATTGTGCAGTGTGGGGAAGTTCGCTTGTGGGTTTCATGTTCCGGAACTTGCCCCTTTTTGTCTAAGGACCTGTGGCTCAACTAATTTATGTTTCCAAATAATGCACAGACATGGGAAACGATCTCGACTTGGGCCTGTGTGTGATTGAACCGTGTACCAAGCCGCTGACATCGAATTGCTTTTAGAAATGTGTGTTTATTGAACAAACAAATCCGAAAGACAAAATGCATAATTTGCGCTCAACGAATGCCCACAAAAATGATTTGTAATTCAATACAAAAGCGGCCGAGCAGCGGCAATTTCGGGTAGATGAGTAAGTCACTTTTCAGCCGGGTCCAACAAAATAGATAGCTGAAAACAAATAAATAAATAAATCGCGCTGCTAATTAAAGGCGGCTGAGCAGCAGGCAGTCGGCGGCGATCGTTTGAAGCGGCCCAAAATAGGAGCAGAGTAGCCAAGAAAATAACACTAGACAACAGAACAGAACATCTCATAGCGGGGCGAAAATTCAATTGAAAGAAAGCGACACACGAATTGACATGAGTAGCAAACAGGAAAGGGCCTCACTATGTACTTATGCACATACTTCTTGAGATTATAGACTTTTGAATACTCTACTCTTGGAATACTCTGTGGAAATTAAACAGTCAAATCAGAGTTTCTGTAATCTCTATCGAATCTAAAACTATTAATTTATTCAATTAAGATCTTCAGCAGAAATGGTTACTGATTACCTTAATAAATATTGGAAAGTACGTAAGAACTAACCAAAATATCTTTTAGTTTTTATTTAATGCTAAACATCTTCATTAAATCTAGTTGGTTCTTGTCTTTTCATCGAGTGAAAAGTGGACTATAATCCATAACTGAACGCTCAAATTGCTTAGCACCTTATCAATACTTAATCATAACTATTTATTGTAGTAATTAGTTTTATTCGATTTCTGAATATCTTTTTAAAAACCAGATGATTCTCGTCTTTGCAATGTGAGAAAAATAGGAGGTAATCTAAAAATACTTTGGAAACCTTAATGCTTAAATTGCTTAACTGTTTATTAATCCGGCGTCAACACATTAATATTAGAAAATATATAACGAATTATATAATCGTAGTAATCAGTAAATCAAAATCACATCATCATTATCTATTAACTATGAAACTGATCTATTATAATTACTTGGGTAATTTGTGCACTACAAACCATACACGAATTGGATTAGACTCGACTTTCACTCTACATAGAATAGAAGAACCATCAGCATCAGCATAAGGGCAAATCGAGACCCCCTGTCGTGTTTTTATATAGAAAATGTTTTTACTTTGATGTGTTCTCCGAGTGTGTGTGTAGATGTGTGTAGATGTGTGTGATTGTCGGGTTATGCTGCTTTCCGTTGCGTTGGATTACATGTTTCAGTTACACGCCACATTGGGGCGAGGGCATCTGAGATGGGAACTGGGGGGAATCGAGCTGTTGGCGGCAAGTGTTAAACTGCATTTGTCTGAGTTTTTGGCATGTTGTTTGACTGACTAGAAATTACATTTGGCTCTGAGAAATGCCACACAATCAGGTGCCGACAGGCGACGACAGTGTCGAGTGGGATATTACCTTACAGAGCGAACATTCGAACATTCGACAAATATGCTAACGCTGACAATTGACAGATGCAATCGGAGCAGCTGAGCATCTCTCGCCATGGATCTCAGTTCGTAAATTGCATTTCGTCAAAGCATTCCTGTGGCTGCTTTTGACAAAGCAAAGAGTTTTCCCCCCGGCTGTTTTTTCCGCCGTTTAAAAAATTGCTCACAATAAGCTTTGACAGCCGCCTGTCAATATGCAGATTGCTTCCACGCTGACGCAGTTACGCACGATTTGCCAAAGAATCTCTGCTCCGACATGACCATGTGGCGTCTCTAGAAGCTCAAGTTCAAGTGCGTCGTTGTCGTTGTCGTTGTCAGTGATTGGCTTTGTCTGAGTGAATGTCTTCATGAAATGCGAGTATCTTGTTGCTTGTAGCACTTTACGCCTTTTTATGTTCATTTTGAGCCCAACAATTTATGTATTGGATTTTGTAATCACTTTGTTACACTTGAAATTAATGGAACAACTGGACAACTTAAGTCTGGCGGAATGTCAATGCCAAAACTAATGGCAAACAGAAGCGATGACAGCACTCACTGCAGCAAAATGTGACAAAAAGCGATTTAGTTTTTATCTATTATGAGATCTTAATAAATTAAAGTAATTTCATAGGTTTGGAAACAATTCAGTATAATTGATAATCTCGAATTAACAAGGCTATTTGCTTACTGAAAACTACAGAGCAAAAAAGCTATATCTCCATTTGTTTTACTCACAGCATTAAAATATATGTAAGGTTGGGGAAGCATTAACTACAGTTGTGTCTGTAATCAGTAGCCGACTACTTTTCTTATTATCACGAATTAGAATAATAATAATAGTAATAATTTAAATGTTTTTAATCATTAGGAGAACTGAGTACCTTTGACTAGTGATAGACCAGGAAATCTTTCAGAATGGTAATCTTTCAGAATGGTCAACTAAAAGAAGCTATTCACGAATTGCATCTTTTTCACTGTTTTAATATATATAAGGTTGCGGAAATATTAATCACAGCTATATGTCCGATTAGTAGTTGATGCATTCTCACTTCATTTTAGGTAATAACATTTAAAATTACTGCCTTGTTCCCAAGTACAAGCAGGAAACTTGGTTTGCATTCGAGTGAAGTTTATGGTTTTTTTTCCAGATAAAATACTAATAATAATAATAAATAGAAGATGACATATCATCACTCAGCTGTTGCTTGGCTTCGTGACGCATATTGGACTCAGCTTAACCCTACGTTTTGTTGAAAACAATGTTCTCTATGAAAGTGCAGCCATTTGTAAGGCTCATGAATAGCACAATAGGCAGACATTGAAATCACACAAGAATTAATCACAGCAAATTGCGCAGAAAAAGCCACCAAAAGTTCTGACAGCCCGGCGAGGATTAATCATCTAATGCGTTTATGCACGAGCATAACAAAAACTTGAAATTCGTCTTGGCACTTCAAAGCCAAATAATTTGTAAGAGACACCACTGCAGTCTGCACCATGGTCCAGACGATCCTCCAGACAAAACGGCGCTCGAAAATAAAACAACATCTTGCCTGGCCTCTGGTCAAGGTGTTGAGTGAGCACCTTCAGCTGAAGAAAGAGAAGAAAAAAGGGTACGCACCACGATGACAACAAAATGGCAATTAATTGAAACATGAATTATTAACGCCACGCTGCCACAGCCGCAGCAGCCGCAGTCGATGTTGCAGCCACCCATTGTCCATTGTTGTTGCACGAACTGAAAGATGACCAGGTAAAGTTGCAGAAGATGCTGCTGCTGCTGCTGGCAACTCTTTGACGAACTGTATCACTGACTGACTGACTGATGTGCTGGACTTTTGATGTCGGTGCTGCTTTGCTTTTGTTGATTTATAAAAGTTCATTAATCTTGCCGAATTCTGTTTAGTTTTTCCCATCTCCGACAACTACGAAAAAGCGCAGCAAATGCGTTGTGAAAAATGTTCATAAAATTTAAAGAAAACCAACAAAGTTGCTCGGTCAAGTTTGTAGTCAAAGTCGAGTTTTTTTTACATGATTAATTAACAAATTATTCATTGCGGTGCTGACGAGTAGCCAAGGAACGTGAGAAACTAATTGAAACGATCTGTAATACAGATTATAAACTGATCCTGGCTAAACTGCTTAGACCCGAATTTGCAGGATATAAAGCAGTAAGGATCCCCTTGACATATTGTTCTATGCTATATTCTATTAATATAGTCTTTTGTTGATCCACACACAGTTTGTGACTCGTCATCATAAATCATGCGATTGGTAAATGTCTGCATGTCTGACATGGATTTCCAAGTGGAATGTTAGGCATCGTTTCTGATTGGAATTTGTAAAGTCAAAAACCATAGCTGACACTTAATTATGGGATGCAAGCGGTGAAGCGTGCCAATGCCCAGCCCCACCCCCTCTCTTTTGGTTAGACCCCAACAAAGAGCCATAAATCTTGACAAAATATGCGCCCTCGAAAAGAGACAGCGCCTAGAGATTTAAGGGTTCCCCAGTAACACGCGCCATGTCACTGAAAAATTGCTCGAAATGTTGACACAACTATTCAAATTAATTGATTTAATGCCACTTGCACTCGGTTATTAATGAAGTTTGGAGTGCAGCTCTAATTAGAATTAGAAAGACCGAGGCGACATTAGAAATTCCATTTCTCATGCGACAAAATTAGAAATTGCTGCAATCCCAAACGGTGCACGTGCTGTGGCTGCCACTTCTAAAATATATATCTGTGTGTTTTAATAATCTGCCCGCTCCTGACGACAGGATAATGCACTCCAACACCAACACCAATGCCAAACCTCAAACCCAAACTGTTCAGCTCTTTAGTGCTTTTCTTGCGACACTTTTCAGTGTCTCGAATACTCGGCAACACCTGCTGCACTTCAGTGCCCCTCCCCCACACACTCCACACCCACTTCAACTCTACTACTACTACTTAAAGCAGTTTTATTTTCATTGCGTTTGCTCACTGACAATTAAATTAAAGCGCATTATGGCAAATTTATGACAGCTTAATTTCATATATTAAGATTTTATGACTTTGGTTGGGAAGCTCGTAAAACTAAAATACAGCTGGCTTCTCTTGCAGCATGGAGTTATTTAAGCAGTAAATTAGATTAGCAGCTGGATAATCAAACTACTATATATATATATATATATATATACATCTACTATATCCCATATATATACATACATATATAAATGCACTGAACTACCACAAGAATCATTGCCACTCCCTCGAATGCCATTCAATCAGCACCCAGGTAGTCGAATAGCCTTTCGGCCACGTCCCACCCACTCAGTGATGAATGACGACGTATCTTGGATCTTGGCCAAAGGAATTCATTACATTTGACATTGGCTACTGCGAGGTTTGCTCAGCAAGTTCTTAATCGAGAGCTGTCGATGAACAGTGTTGACCAGCCAAGTAATTATATATATATAATAAATACTTTCTAAATAAACCAAAAACAATTTTTTAATGAGTATGGTTTTTTTCCTTTTCTTCAGCAATATATATTTCTTAACTATAGAAATTATTTTGAAGAACTTAAAGAAACAACATTCTTATTTTGTGACAAAGAAACAATTTCAAATTGATTCACAAACTTTTCTTGAAATATTTCAATAATTAATAATTTACTTACGTCGTGACTAATGTTCCCTAACAAACCACTGGGCCTGAAGAGGTGACTAAATATAATGTGACTAAGCAACACCTTTTTAAAATAGTTTAAAAATATTAATATGGTTTGTTTTCGGTAATATGGTTTCGTGACTCATCTATATGAAGTTCAAGAGGTATGTATTAGGTGACCAAGCAACACTTACACATCGAATCACATACTTTGAAGAGCCCCAATTTAAAGCCTGTTGTGCGACCCTCGGATTTGTTTGCTGCGCTTTTGGCACTGCAGTTGCTTTTATGCGCTGCCGTTGACAGTCAAGTGAAAAATGCAACTCGCCCGCCGGTATCCCATTGACATGACGATGTCGAAGTCGATGTCGATGGCGATGAGAATGACTATGGAGATGGAGATGGAGATGGAGATGACGATGTTGAGATGATGATGTGAATGACGTTACGTTTAACGGAGGCAGCGACGTTGACGTCGTCGACTGTTGGGGCCATTAGCGAGCAATTGCGCATAAAAGTCACGGAGACAGCAAACTGACACTGCGGATGCAGTTGGATAGTTTTGGCTGTGCTGCTTGGCTACTTGGATATGGGCAGCCGATCAGCCAATATTAAATAATGTTGTTAAATGCGAAGCATTGAACCGCTTGGGGAATCGCTTTGCTGGCTGCCTTCTGACAGTCAATGGCTAAATAAATAAATAAAATGAAATTAACTTTGACTTTTCGTGTGCGGCGACATTTGTCTGTCTGCTGTGCATTTTGTGCTTTGTGTATTGGCATTCGATTTCGCTGCCGGGGCCAAAACACAAAGGTGAACTGACGATAACGTTGACGACGCTGACGCTGACGCTGACGATGACGAAGACGAAGATGATGGCGCTGGTGGCGATGACGCCAATTGGCAGTTCACAGCGCAGAGCCATAAAAAATCGCAGCTCGTTTGAGCATTTTGTGATTTGTGTCGGTTGCTAGTGCTGCTCAATCGCGTGTTTCTTTTGCCAGCCATTGTATCGAGTTAATTTATTGATGACAGACGCGCGATAAAAACCAAAAATGTGAATTGTCATTAGAACTCATAAACTTGATTGACAGCGGCAAACCAATGGATAACGATTAGCCGACCAGGTCTATTGAACTTTCTTCTCAGAGTATGAGCCTTGGGTGAAACAAAAATGCTCAAGGACCACAATTAGAATAAAAACTAAAAAACATTATAAATACGCACGGGGCACACATATATTCAAAAATTAAATATATTTTTAAAAATATGTAAAATCAAAAAAGAAATCTTGTTTGCGTAAGAACTTATAATAAATATAAGTAAGTAAATATGATGCCAAGTTATTACCTTCCCCAGATGTAGGGCTCGAATCCACTGTCCGATGGGTCTGTCTTGCCCTTCCCAGGCCCATTTGCATAGCATCTCAATTTAAAAGAAATGCAGCTCATAATTATTATGCACATAATTCAACGCATTTTCCGCCTTAAGAAACAGGTTTAACGCCAGCTGAGAAAATCGTATACAAAGTGTATTTAATTTTATGCATCAGGATCATAAAAATTTCCGCACCATATATGACCGTTGGTCATAAATATTCAAATTTTACACTCTCACAGTTGCTCTCAGCATCCAAAAAGCGTTGCACTGCATCAATCATGAAAAAACAAGCTCATTAAAAATCATAAATAGGAATTTGGTTATTTTCTTGCAGGAGCAGAATGCTGGGCAGCATCCTGCTGCCACTTCCTGGTCGGCTGACCACGATTTGCATATAAAAAGCATTTAAACGCAACAAATTGCATGTAAATTGTTTATCCCGGCCAAAACTCGCCACTAATTATGCTCATTCAGAAGTGTTGACATAAATCTCCGCAATCGCAGAGGCCTGTTTTGTCCTGTTCTGTCCTATTCCGCGGAGGGGTGCGACCAACATCGCCATACTATCCTCTGCTGGACCAGTGTGTCCTGTCTCTATAAATTTGAAATTATTTTCGGCAGCACCGCAGCCCGAACCAGAGTTCCCCCACCCATCCTATTGTCAGCGGCTTGTTCTAACAACGTGTTAATGTCGTCCCGGTCTAACCCTTTCGGCATTCGAGTCCTCTCGGCTCGTCCTCGTCCTCGTCCTCGTCATTGTACTCGTCAGTGCTTGACACTAATGTGCCGCATTACAAACTGTTGAGCAATTTAATTTAATGTACACTCGCAGTTCAGGAGTTCTTTTTTCCATGTCTGGGCGACCACTTTGCAGTTGCTTAAGATTTATTTGAATTTGACTGGCAGGCTGGGGTTAAAACCTTCATCCTGCGTTGAGAACTTGGCGCTTACTTGAAAATTTATTACCTACGAAATTTTTGCGGTTTTTTGTGTGATTTTTGGTTCGTTAAATATAATTTCATGCTCGACAATTTTGACTTAATTAAGTTGCATTTTCAACTCCGAAGGGCTCTCAAGTGTATTTTTGGAGTTTGACTTAATGAGTTGGAAAAATGTCGCACAAAAAATTCAAAGTACACAAAATGCATAATTTCAAAATAATTACCAAAAGCAACATCTGCCTGCATCTGTAATCAGAATAGTAACAGAATAGAACTATAGATTCTGTTGGCAATATAGAAAATATAACTTAAGAGTTGAGCGTGAGAGTTCTTTTAATTATTTGGTATTTATTAATATACTGAACAATATGCCAGAAGAAAATGAAACTCAATTAATCTAAACTAATAATTTCTTGTAGTATAACATTTGCATAATTTACAATTCAAAAAATATTTCAGACCTTATCCGTCGTGAAGGATTGAAAAAGCTTAAAATTATATACCAAAACGTTTATTTAGGTGTTCCTGGACTTATTGATAATATTATTATTAAAATTTGTAAGATACAAATCGTAATCAACCCTTTCAGGACCGCATTGGGGGTATATTAAATAGTATTTAAGTTCGAGTATTTCTTAAGATGACTATAAGCAAACAATACAAGTAAATAGGAAAAGTAAGTGGGGTGATTTTAAAAATATTCCAGGTAATAATATCTTTATAAATAACGTGGCAAAATGAAGAGTAAAACGCAGTTTCTAATTGTGGATTATCTTTATTATTGCCGAGTGCGTCTTTACTTGTTGATGAATTGAGAGCAACTTAACTAAGGAGAATATAATGCAGAAAAAGAAAACAATTCATGTGTGACCAGAACTTCGATATTAATCGATATAGCGATACTTAACTATTAATCGATGCTGTGATATTCAAGTATATTTCAAACAATATCCATAAAATAACTGCAAATAAAAATTCAATCAAATTAAAAAATAAACAAAAACGAACGTAATTTGCTGTATTATATGGCGACAATGGTAATTCATCTATTCGAAAAACTTGTTTCTAAATAAGTGATAATAACGAAAAAAAACCAAGTTTTTTTATGAATTTTTTTGTTTGTTTTATAAATATTAATAACGTCGTGTGGGATAAACCTAATTAATAAAATTTGTCACACTTCCCAATTTGCTTCTCCTCCTGAGCAGAGTCACTCAAGCATAAGACATATCGCTGTCAGGCTATCGTAATAGATTAGAAAAAAGACGAAAAACTCATTACAAATTTTCGAACAACCCACACACAGAGAGTAGCTAAGCAATCCTTTCTTCCTGTCGGTGCTAATCACAAAAACGTGACGTCATTCGCCACGCCTTTATTATGATTTTTATTAATGATGCCTGGCTACTATTGCATATGCATATAGCGAGAATTCTTTCATTATGGGTATGAGAGGCCCAAAATAAAACAAACAACCAAAAAAAAAACAAAAAACCAATTTGTCTGGGAGACGAAGTGCGAAACTTGCCTCAAGTTTGGTCTGTGTTTTAATCCGCGCGTTTAATTGAAATTGGCTTTGATGCCTCGGGGTATTATGCGGGTCCCGAGTCGGTGGTGAGTTAAATTCTGGTAGCTGCCATTGCACATTGTCAAATCTTATAGATATTAATGATGTTTAGACATACAACCAAATTACGAAACAATTAATTATGATTTTCTTATTGGCTTTGACTTTTGGGTGACTCTTGCTCTTTGGGCTTGTCGCTGCCAACTTGCGGCTTGATGGGGTTAAGCTTAACTCAAATAAAATTATTTATTTTTTATGTGCCCGCATAGCGGAGCAGGATTACATTTGTTAACTGTAACAATTTCTTCTTTTAATTATGAATTATTAATGTATAAGGTGAGTTGCTCTTTTGTTTATTTTAGATTGGCACTGCAACCAATTGAGATCTTATTAAAAAATGGAAAAGGGTCAAATGTCTTGCAATCAAATTATTAATGACAACAAATTTGAAATAATTTATTTAGCTCTCATGTATATATGTTTATCATAGAAGGTGTCATTAAAATGTTCAACTTACCAATTAAAATTACGAAATTCGTGAAAAGATTAAATGAAATATATTTATGAAGCTCACTAAAATGATGAGCTATATTTTACAATTTAAATTGCTTTCTTAATAATAACAGGTGACATGCATAGTAAGTATAAATAAAATAAAGAAAGTCGTGCAAAATATTTATATTACCTATCCACAAACTCAATTCCATTGTAGTCCTCCCTTTCTCTCGGGCTTCGATTTCTTTGCTGCCCGCTGACTTTGCCCCCATAAGTCAAGGTTTATCGCGCCCAATCGGCCATAATTCTTATGCCTGACATAATGTACCTCACTTTGTTGTTTATCGTTGCAATTTTTCTGCGTGCTTGTGCTCAGCACTTTGGCAACTTTTTAGCAATTTACAAAATATGGCATAATTCTGGCACAGACAGCCCCGTCGCGACGAGTCGTATGTTTTTTTTACAACTATGTAACTTGTATTATTGCCCACTTATTGACTTAATGTGCATCTTGATAGCAATACGAATTTATTTGATATACGGCTAAAGGAAAAGCCGAGATCCTCGTAACTGATTTCAGTGAAAGTGCACAGCGGGTTGGCCTAGAATAGAAGAAATCATGGCCGAGGCCGGCAGCTGTGCCACAGAAGTCAAATGCCAACTAATTAAAAATCTCAAAGGTTTCGCCACCAGATCATTAATAAGGATTTCGCGACGCGCCTTTTGCGACATTTTTAAAAGTTCTCACGTGTTTTAAATGAATGTGTGTGTGTTCAATGAGACAAAAGTCAAAATGGTAGCAATGCAAATATTTATATAAGTTACTCTTGTTGCTATTTTTCTTCAAATGTCAGTTGCGAACAAAAGGGTTAATGAGTTCAGCAACAACAACAACAACACCGCAGCTACTTAAAGGCCTGATTAATGATGTATTCCACAAAAAAACTGGTGAAAAAAAGCTGCCTTCACATGTATGCAAAATAAGAAAAATCTTTGCATAAAATCATTAATTAAACGCAGTCACAGGATCTCACAGGTATACAAAAAATATGTAAATTCAATTGTAAACGAAAGCTGTTTTGAAAAATCGCATCATTTCCAATTATAAATTCATTGAAATGACATTTAGGCCCAAAGGATCTCAAGTCAACTCCATCAGTCACAAACTTCGAGGGAGACAGATAAAAAAGATCATAGTTAAATATAATAAATGTTTGTTGTATTTTTTTGGGTATATGCAAATTGTTATTTCTCTCCCAGCTCCACACCCAATTAACTTTGTTGTCAATCAAATGCAAATATTGCGGTTCTCTGGTAGCACACAATATTTTATTCTCCCTTGGGGGGGCAGGGGGAGGCAACTGCAATTTGTTGCTGCTGTTGTGGCTCATTAGAATTGCTCAATTATTCCATCAATATGCATTGTTGTTAATCGAATTTGTGCAGTTGCCGTCAGTTGCGAAGAGTTTTCATGGGTTGTTCTTTTCATGCCGTAAAAATTCATGAATATTTAAGTGGCCATCGTTGGGCATGCAAATTTGATCAACTCTTTTATTTTTATTTTGTTTGGTTGGAGAAAGGAGTAGAGTGTGATATTGAAATGCCTTCGATTTGGCAGTGAGTTCTAAATTTGTCTGGGAAAGTTTAGAAAGCGTGACGCAAATTTCACAAAACGGGATTAGCATAAGCGCAAGGGAAGCTAATGGTATTATTCTATTCGTTATTTATTAGCTAATCCGATCTATCAAGATCGACAAAGTGTAAATTTGCCAGAGTGTTGTAAAACAACCATTAAGCAAATCAAGCGACAACTCGGCAACATCTTCTCATCATTGTGTTTGGCCCGTTTCACACATTTCCCGCTACTGGACGATCAATCAAAATCCGAATTTTAATGTTATGCGGTGCATGAAACCAAACAGGAATAATAAAACAGCCAAAAACGAATAACCATATCCTGAATAGCGCACAAAAACCAAACAAAACGCAGCGAAAATAAAAAGTGCACAAGAATTTTCAACGCGACACCCAACAAAAGGGTGCGCTGGCATTTTTCTAACCCTTGTAAAGGAAAAATATTTGGAGAATTAAAAAAAATATAAATAAAATGGAAAAATGCAAAAAAACACTTTGACGGAGTGGCAACCAGTAACCAGTAGCTGCCACAGCAAAATAGTAAAAATTGTCGAAAATCCTATTAAGCGTTTCCTGGGCGAGTTTCACGTCTGCTGCTGAAGGTATCGACATTTTTTCATTCTTTTTGCTTGTTGCTTTCGGTGGCATAAAAATCACACCAGGAGCCTTGTGGTGAGGTCTCGAAAAGGATGGAGGATGGAGAGTGAAAGATAGAGAGAGAGAGAGAGTGTGAGCTATCCACATGCTTTTGACACTTGGCTTTAGGTTTGGGGCGATTTCCCTTTTGCGCTTCAGTCAGTGGCTTAAATGTCTAATTTAAATGCATGCGCTTTTAACAGTTGTAGACAGAGATTGATGATTGTTTTTGAATTGGCGTCGTCTAGCTAAATCCTACAGGAGTTCCTCTTTTGGGTACACTACTCGCATATAATTGCCAACAAATAGCTGGCAGATATTCTGGCGAATCAAAAAGCATTTACTCATTAACTTATTCCTATTATTTGTTTGTATAGAAATAAAGCAGGAAACTCTCCCACAACGCAGGTGCAGATTTTCCCTCAGGGCGAGGGAAAGCAACCCCCAAACAGGACAAACAGGCAACTCCTTCACATGTGACACACATGAGATGTCATCTACTCTATTTTGAAGCCGTTAATTTATGAGCTCTAACAAATCAAGTTGGCCATGCTCACTTAACAAAACAAAGCCAAACTTTTTGTGCTGAGGTGTATAAAATTTAAAGCATTTATCGTAAATTTTGATCGCTGCCGCTATAAAAACTGATAACATGGACATCAAACAGCACATGTGGGGAGCCCCGGTCAGTGGCCTGGACAACCCTTAACCACACACAGACACACACACACACACACACACACACACACACACACATCCTGTTTGCTGCACAATGGACAATCTGTGATTAGGAAGTGGAAAACAATAAAAGGCTACCCACATTTGAAAGGCGGCAGTCTGAGCCACTGTGCCAACTAGAACGGATGTCATTAGGCCTATTTAAAGTAGTTTTGGCCGCAGGCAAATTGTACAAAAATACATTACGACGGAAATCATAAACACAATTCGAGCCCGGGACCCAATTTATCAGCCAGACTGACACAATCCAACTGCGATTCGTTGCGCCTCTGCGGAGGGGTCAGATTTTGTCACTCGGCGCGGCAAGCGCCTAAATAAATATGTCAAAATCAATTTCTGACCGCCGACGCAGTCGATAAAAGGCGATCCCGACTCGCATTCCATTAGTGCCACTCAATTGATTCTTTAAAATGCCATTTTCGGCTCTGGTTGCGGCACGCAGTGGCTTCCACTCATTGGTTACGCACCGCGTCGCCTGCGACAGTATTGCTACAAGTTGCATGCAGCACACGACAAAGGGTTAACAGTGCGTAATAAATTGCATTTTTATAGAGTTTTGCACAGTTTAAAATTGCGATCAGAATTTCGACACGCTCGTTATTAAAAAAAAGTTTGAAGAATCCACAGAAAATAGTCATTTGATGTTCTGTGGATCTCATAGCATTTAAAAAAAGAGGCAAAGTATTATCCAATTTTTCAAGGTAGTTTATGCCCTAAATTTAAGGACATATTCACTTATATAATTTTTTTATGATCAAAATATTAATATTTTGTTTCTATATATTCAAATTATTATATAAATGATACAAGAATCCACCAAGCTCATGAAGTTCTTGGTTTCATTAGGCGTTGGTCAATGGAATTCGATTTAATTTTTCTTGTGTGGTCTCCATAATATCTGATTCTTTATCATATAATGTCTATCAATTCCCAAAGCTACAGATTCCTTTAAATAATGCCTTTGAGTTGGCGAGTTGTGCAGCTGCCTAAGAAAAAATTCTCACAATCCTTAAACTCAATATCTTATATCAGTTTTTTATGTCCTTGTGTTTTATTAATTGCTGCAAATTTACTGCAAATTTCACGCGGTCCTTCTTTGAAATCAATCAAATTGCACATGTCAAACACAAATCCCAAAATAAATCAAAACAATAAAAATGCGCAAAATAAAAAAAAAAAAAAAAAAAAACTATAAGAAAACATATAAAAAACTCGCCGTCATAAATATTTTGAAAGACGCAACACACACAAGCGAAACCATAAAAACGCAGTGTGAAATTCACAAAAAATACGGGCAATAAAAAAATGAATCGAGTCGAAATGCAGTGCGAAATTCACACAGTATAAAAATGGGTGAAAACAGCCCAAAAATGCAATTGATATAACTTTTCTGCGACTGGGGTTGATTTCGGTTTGGGTTTGGCTTTGGTTTGACTCGGGTAAAGTGGGTAAAGCCAATAAATGCCCATCAATGAGCAGCGTCGATCCTTCCTTGAATGCAGTTTTGAAAACAGTTTAAATTTGATTTGGGTGCACAGTCGTTTTTTGGGCTTCTGCCCCGCGAAGGGTTGGGCAACCCTTTCAAGCGAACCGCGACTGGCCGCCACCGAAGCATCGCATCGCATCGCATTGCGTTGAGTCCAAGCTGCTAAATAAATCATTTCTCTTCGATTAATTCGCTTGCTGACATGTGGAGAGTGCACACAACACACTCACATGTGCGCGGCTCGGTTACGGGTATGGATTTGAGTGTGTGGATGTGGATGTGTGTGTCCGGGGAAAGGGTTATGCGGAGGGCTAAACGGCCGCCACTCATGTCAAATTTTGGCTTTTGCTCCGCTTTGTAGTGGCATGGAAAATTGTTTTTTATGCGCGTCGCAGCAACTCGCTCATAAGTTATAAATTAGTCGACTTTTCAAGTGCTTTAAAGTCGCAAAGGGGTTACGAGAAACCCTCTCTCTCCTTCTCCCCCCCTTGCTGCTTGCAACCAATGACATTTCCACGTCATTGATTTCCTTGGGTTTGCTTTTTTGATTTTTTATATTTTTATTTTTAAATTGTTGCCTCTCGCATTGTGCGTAACAATTGGCACTTATGTCTCGAGCATTTTTAAGTGCATTGATTAATTTTTATTTTGATCGTTCTGAAATCAATATTGTTTGCAAATTTCTGTAAATACTCGCTGCGGCAAGGGAGTTGCAAGCAGTTGGTCTGTGTAATTTGCCGTTATTTGCAACGCCCAACACAGTTGTTGCCACTTTAAAAGTGCCTCGATTCACAGCCCTATGGAATTTATGTAGTGGAAGTGTGTAAAAAGGATTGCACATTGTGATGTGTGGGAAAAATGTTGATGGGAATTTATTAGAATGTTTTTCTTATAAATGACTTGCATCTCTTTAAATATTTAGATGCATTTTGCTCTCGTGTAGAATAAGGATAGGCATAATAAAGATATGGCCTTTAAATTTTTGAATTCTTTCAAACTTTCAAGAACATTTAACTAAGAAATTAAAAACAAACCAAATTTAAAAAAAAAAAAAAAATTATTTAATAGTTCTCGCAGACTATCTGGGAAATGTATTTATAATAATACGAATATAATTATTATTCATATTATTATGACTGTGACCGTTAGATCTCTTCTCCCGTTTTAATTTAAATATAACTCCTGTAACTCTTCCATCAACACCAATTTCTGTCCGAATGCGAGAATCTTTGTCAGTTTGAAAGTTTGTATCTCCTTCGATTTTAAGACTAGGTGGTATCCCGTAGGATAATAGGGTTACTAGGCAACACAATATCAATAAGATTAATGTCTTTTCAGAATCTGCTCTAATAGGTCTTGCGGCATAGTTCGGATAATTATGCTATCCAAATAAACTTTTATATATATTAGAGGATCTCAAAAAGATATACTTTGTAATCGGAACGTCTTGACTTGATTTAAATCAGCGCAATCAAACCATTAAATGACTAAATACTGATAAATGTTATAAGTGTTCCATAAATTAAACGATATTCTCATCTTAAAATTCATAACCCAAATAATGCAAATTACGTATGTTAATTAATTTTAATTCACACAATCAGAGCGTCAAATTCATATGCAGATATTGTTTTCATACAAATTGTTCTTTGTTTCTTTGTTTATTCGCATATTAAAATGCATAACCCTCTTTCGATCGTGCATGAACATTTAACAACTTAATCGAGTCACACGAGCACACGCCCAGTAAGCCCAAGTCCGAGGAAGAAGCACTCGCAAAATGACAATATTAACAATTACGTCACGAGTGCGACTCACTTTTAACCCTAGAGATAATTTAATCAGCGCTACTTCAAGTAGGTAACGCTGTCCACGACACTGCGGCAATAAGAAAGGGAGCAAAAGATGGGAACGGGAATGAGGACGAGGACGAGGACGAGCAGGCAGCAGTCAGACAGAGGGCAGGCGAAGGGCAGACAGGCGACTCATGTGTGAGATTTACGCGTTCGCCTTTCACTCGAGGAAACCGAACTGAACTGAAATCAAAGCGTAACAAATTGCGGGCACACTCGACGGACAGGCTGGCAGGCAGGGAGAGGGGCAGGCAACTTTCACTGCACGGATTAGCAGGCACGTGACTTTTTTCAATGCGAAACACAGCTCCGGCTCCGAAGGAACCTTTGTTTGCCCGTTCGAGTATTGAAAGCCGATTATATGTACGAGTATTTACACTCCATTATTGTGACGATGATGTTCTTCATGATGATGATGATGATGTAGTGCCTGCCGAGAACAATGGTCAACCGGTCAGCTGGTCAGCTGGTCAGCTTGTCCATGTGCGCGGCTGGGCTACTTAATTATGTCACTTTGGGCACAATTTATTAATTTTTTTCTCCGGCTGTGCAAATCGATTTGCTGTTATCTATATCTATAGTATATATCATATACATATCTGTATACTAAATGTAGCCATTGATTTGCATTGACATTGGCATTGGCATTGGCATTGGGCAATGTGAGAAGGGTGTGGCCAATTTGCATGCTACTGACACGCGTCACTCGCTGATCAAAGAACTGTGGGGGATAGTGGATAAGGGATAGGAGATGGGAGGGGGGAGGGTTATGCAAATAAAAGTCAGCTTGTCAATAAATGAGTGCTTGGACATAGGTCAATGAGTGCTACTTAATCAATGTCAACAGCGAGCAAAGCCTGGGAACATTGAGCGAGTAACTCTAAATGCCATTTTGCATGGTTGTCATAAAATAAATGAGATATCGACGCAGAACTGAATAACTAACCAGTTGACTTAGCATAATATTCATGGCATAAGTCGAGGATATGAGCAAGTACCAGTCGAGAATATAATCATCATAATCTGCACATATATCAAGCTAGTAAGCTTGCTGAATACATTTATATTATTATATTATTATTATATGTTTATTATGCATGTTCTTAATTCTTTCACGAGTACTGAAAATTTTGCTATTGCCTTCACTAATATATAAGTAAGAATGCTGTAATCGTAATCAATATAAGAATATGTTTTGGACTATGACAAGTGCGGTTCTTATCCGATGAATAAAATAATAAAATAAATAATATAATTTGTACGTAATAATTTGCCATCGTTCATTAAATGCTCTGCCTTTAAAATTGTGGCTTTTATTGCAATCACAGATCGATTTGAGTCGACAAACATACACGCGGACATGACTAGATCGATTCGGCATTTGGTCCTAATCAAGATTATATATACTACATCACTATTTATGGGGTTAGTGATGTTCTCTTCTGCCGGTAACATACTTTTGTACAAAACCATAATACACTTTCCACAGGGAATAAAAACAAGTATAACGAATCTTATATCTTAGCATGTATGTAAGAAATATTATAATAAAAACTAGTTACAAAGCAAATATTTATGTGTGCAATCATTTTTATTTCGATATAAATTATTAGTGCTAATAGTTAATAGGTTGGGCACTTTGAACTTTAAGTTTATTTATTGAGTCTGATATTAACAATCGAATGATGGTTATGTTAACTACTGTTTAACAAAATTAAAAATAGATATGCAGAAAAGGTTAGCTGGTTGATAAGGATACCACTTCTACAATTTATACACACTTGATGAGAATCTTGTTCACATATCAAACTATGGTTTAAAATATTAATACCACAATCCCATACTGCGCCAGCACCGTTGGTGTCTAATGATTAGCCAACTACCAAAATAGGTGGCATTGATATAATGGCTGGACCACCAGTTAACGGCCACAGCAAACTGGGCCTAAACTCGACTCGATTGGGCCCAGCTCAGCTCGACTGAACTCAACTCAACTCAACTCTTTGTCAGGCATTTTCAATTTCGTTAATGACCCAAAAGTGCCGTAAAGCAATTTATTCACGGTCAGGGCAAGAGCTGAGCTGAGCCCAGCTCACTGACACAAGACAAATAATAGCGCAGCAGGACATTGACAACAACACCCGAGAAACGAGCCAAGAGGAAAATGTGGAAAATGGGAAAAAGACAGACAGTCTATGGCAACTGGTCAGTAATTGACTGCCGTTGCTGTGGCATGTTGGCTGTTGGCTGTTGCATGTTATTGGCTGTTGTCGGTTCTCTGGCCAAACGCCGATAATGAAGCGCAATTGTTGAACGTTGGCAACAAATTTTTGGAAGCAACAAACAAAGTGCAACTGCAACAAGAAGCGTTCAGTTGGTTTGGGGGGTAATTAATCATATTGCCGTCTCTTGAATGACTTCTTTTATGGGCACTCATAAACCATTGACGGCATACCCCAGGTTATTTTCAACTAATTTAAGGTGTTGCCCCTAGTGCAAGACGTAAATAAATCATTAATTTTTCTTGGAGACTTTTTACGAATGCAGTTTGGTGGAAATGTATTGCTTATACATAAGAGATATTTTCTTATTTTTTGTGGACCGCCTGCGGTTTTGTGGGTGTTGACATACGCTTAGGCCCAGGGAAATACTCCATGCTTGAGCCTGGGCAATGAATCATGAGATTAATGAAACGTTAAGGTTTGAGCACTAAATGTCAATCCACAGCAATCTGAAGAAGCCTTCGACTCTGGACACGTCAAACAATTAACTCAGCCCCACCCACTGACAACTCCAACTCCAGCTCCAACTCTACAAATAACCCAAAGAAAACTCATGCAACTCCAATGCGAGTTGAGTTTTCCCGCCTTTGATATTTGATTTGCCTTTTCCGAGTTGCTTAGGTATCACTATCTGGGAGTACTTCGTTTGTGGTCATATTGCGTTTCACTTTTGCTCCACTTTCAGTTTTTGCGTCAATTTGCGTTGGGGGCGTTGTTTGCTAAAGTCAAGTCAAGAAACTGGGTCACTGCTGTTCACTCCAGCCCTGCTCGGGGGCGTATATGTGTCCGCCGCCTGGGTTTGTTGTACTTTCCGGACAACGGAAAAACGAAATAAAAAAATCAATAGAGCCAGCTCGTAATTAACTTGCGACTTAAAGTGCATGCACAGTTCCGCTGCGACTTACTTAGTTGGAGGTGGCTCTGAGTCATTTGGCCAGACAGGAAACCCATTATGAAAACCCATTGTTTGTTGTTCACTCCAAGGCACACTGCGCAAGCAACAGTTGATATACTCGTGGTAATTTTAATGTAAATCTCATATGGTGATTGTAATCGTAGCTTTAAATATTTAGATTAAATTATCAATTAATTTGAAATAGGTGTCTCTCTAATATCGAAGTTTTATTTCTCAACAAAGTTATATATATTATGAAATAAATTCTTCTTACAAATAAGACACACATTTTTAGTATTTCAAATTTTGGATCTTCATTTTATTTTAGTATTTTGTTTGAATTGACTTAAAAGAATATCTTGTTCCTAAAATAAACAGAACAGATTTTGTTCGGTAGGATAATGAAAGGAGTTATTTTATAAAATAAAGTAATCACAATCATCACATATAATAAGTTATTTTATGAAATTAAAGTGATTAAGAATGTTTTATTTTAATACAAACCATTTTCAAATATGAAAAAATATTCTAATTCGCTTAACTTTTAATGTTGATTTACAAAACAAATCAAAAAATCAAAATAAAACTAATTCAGTTGTATAAATTTAAAGTGGTTATAAAAATATATGAATTGTTCCTCGCATGCTAAGTATTCCTTCAGTTTGAGTCTCTTAAGAGTCCATTTGCATTTAAGATGCAACATATTTAGTAATAAACCAATTAAAATAGCCTAGGTAAAGAGATAGCAACAAAAAATATTGGTTGTGCTTTTCACATTGTTCGCATATAAATCATGGAATTCATACGGAAATCTTATGACTAAGGATAAGAAAAACTCCATTCCATCGGCTTTACTTATTAAAGGGGGGTTTTTTTTTTGTTGTACCCCACTTTGAGGAAAGGAAATCTCATGTTTGTTTGACAACTCATATTGTCTGTCCGGTGGCGGAGTGTTAACCCTTTGCCAGTCAGGACAACCCCATCGCCCACATGCCAACGGGACAAACATTTACCGATGCTTATCGTCTGAACCAATATGTCACCTTGAAGGGAAAACAATTTTTGGCACTGCATATTTGTGTGGTGTCATGCCACAAGTTGTGGCAAGGGTTAAATTAAAAGGTTACGCTGCTTAAAAGCAACCGCAGTACACACACAGAAAGCAAAAAAAGGAAGCAAAAAACGGAGCTAACTGGGAAATGCTCAACTCATCAGGGTGGTGCACCCCCTAGAGGACAGTTAAACCCCAAATGCAACATCTGTGACAAATGATCGTCGCTGGCTGATAACGCGCACAGTCAAAAATGTGTGTACAATAATTATGCAAACATTTCGGGCCGCTAATTTGCCGCGTTATCTTAATTTAAATCGCGCAAAAGCGCACTGAACATATTTAATTGTCGTGACATGACAATAAGCGACCTGGAAATTAGGGTCCTCAACTGACCCGCGGCCAAGTTATTTAAGTTAGGGTTAAGAGCACCACTTTCCTCACTCACCTTTCGCTTTTTCGCGTGTTGCTTGATTTTCGGCAGCGATAAGTGAATCGCAAATTGTAGGGTATGCAAATGTTACCCAATGCCCAGCTACTGTTTGTCGCGTGTCCTCTGCGTGTGCAGAATTTAATTTTTAACGCTTGCCATCCTGTTTGGAATGTGAGTTTATTGAGACAGTTTATGATAAAATAATTGTCGGTATTTTTGGACACATGTTTCGAGTTCATTTCAGATGTATCTTAATGACTTAATTATTTGTTAACTCAAATTTTTTAAACTAAAATTACAAATTGGAATTGGAAAAAAATATGCAAGTCTGACTGAATATTGAATGAAATAATTAATTTGAAGATTAATTTATTTTAAAATAACCATAGCTTGATTGTTTGGGAAGCTGTGGAAAATCCCATACAGACAAAATAATGTAAAATTTAAATATGTATTTATTTGATATTCTTCGAATTTCGTATTCGCCTTCAGGGAGAGATAAGCTGGTGGAAAGAAAAAATGTTAGAAATTTACAAAAGGTAAAACGAAAGACGATAAAATTATATTTTCAACGCTGGTATAAACCTTACCGATATACTTTTATATGTATTTAAGGATCAAGTTTTTCTCTAAAGTCCATGCATATAGCGATTTGTTTATGGAATTTTGTTTTATAAATTATAATAATAAGTTGCTACATGTTATCGGCTTAATTCGAAACCAAGCATTATTTATTGTTTTTGTAAAAAACACTGTAAAATGCATGTGTATTAAAAAATTAAATTTTAATAATAGGCATTTTTCCCTTTATCCTGAAGTCAAACTTGATCGAAATATATTTTGAGCTGTTTGATTCAACATATCTAAAAATTTTTCAAAATATATTTAGTTGTTGGGTTTACACTTTTTTTTAGAAGTTTTTAATAGATGTATATCTAAAAATAGGAAAATTAAAATTAATCAGATTACTTTTCAATTTCTTCTGATAATATAAGAGATAAATCTGAAAATGTTGAAAACTTTACTGAAAGTGTGAAAAGTTTTTGAGGAGTAGAAAATATATTAACAATGCAATCCTAAAGGTGAGCTTGTTTAACAATAAATAAATAAAATACGTTTTTTTTCGATTATGATATTTTTTGTATAAAATTGTATTTATTTTTGCATGTCTTATAAAAAGTTTTAAATTGCTTACAATTTTCTTGTAAGATTTAGATTGAATTAGTTTCTTCTTTTTTTTTTGTTGCGTTCGCAAATACAAAAAAAAATAAATAAATAAATAATATCGCTTGTAATTTTGCTAAAGACAATAATAATCGTAAAATTTGGGTACAGATTTTGTTTTTTGTAATTGTATCAAAATTGCTTAAGCTATGAAATTTGTAGTAAGTATTCTGCTTTTGTGGATTTTAACTTTGTTTATTGTTTTACTGTTGGGTTCATTTTTGGTTCGGCGGTTTTGCTTCTTTTTTTAATTTATTGACACTCATTTTATGTTTCTTTGTATATATAAAAATGGTCTGCTTAATAACTATTTTGTACAATGTAGTTGTTGTCTTTGTTGTATTTCATTTGTTACATTTGTTGGTTCTGTACGAATATCATAATTATGTTTAACCATTCAGATTGGATTTATTGGGTACATTTATATTTTACGCTAGTAGAAATGCTAAAATTTGACATTTAGTTTTTTATACTCGTACTTAGTAATATGTTGCATATGTATTTGATAGTGAGTTTAGTGTTGCTTTTTGACTGTTTAGTTGTAGACACAGATGCTAATTAGTTGAACGATATACATATCTATATATTTGAAGTTTTCCTCTCAAATTAAAATATGAAACTGAATAAGTCTTGCTGCTACGCCTATTTGAACCAACTTTTACAACCCGAAACCTTTTACATTTGAAACTTAGGATTACAAAATGCTCCAGCTCTCACTTTCTCTCTCTGTCTCTCTCCGTCTCCTACTAACCTCGGCTAAAAATCACTACAAAAATTTGACACCAAAAAGTACCAATAATATTATATCACTTTCAGCAAATCGATGACAAATTTTGAATTTTCTCAAAAATCGTTACAATACAAATATAAAATACACTTTCGTTAGCACGCTTATCAACTCCCACTTCAAACTCGATAAACCCCAAAAATCACAATGCGCTTTGATTGAGCTGCCACCAAAAATAACTGTACAATAATAGCCACAGTTCTATATATAGTCTTGCGTCTCCAACCCAAATCTAATCTCTCTTAGCATTCGCATCAGTCACATCTCCATCTCCATCTTCATCTTCATCTCCATCACCAACTCCAGTCTCTCTGTCTCCCTCGGCTGCAGTTGCATCTGCATCGCTTGCTCCGCTGCTGATCTCGAATGAGATTTGTATAACGGTCGCCCGGCGCTGGGCGGGATTATAGCTGTAGAGCCTCAAGGCGTAGCAGAAGATTTGCGCCAACAGCTCCCAGCAGCCAAACTCGGACATGGAAATGGCACCCTGCTCGCTGCCCAGCGGCACCGAAATGTTGGCGCGAAATTGCGTACGTTGTTGCTGCTGCTGTTGTTGCTGCTGCTGTTGTTGTTGTTGCTGTTGCTGCTGTTGCTGCTGTTGTTGTTGCTGTTGCCTGGACTCGTTCTGTCTGTGATTGGATGAGCTATTTGTGCCGTCGGCAGCTGCTGCATGTTGCGCACTTTGTTGCCCACTTCTGGCCAAAAGTTGCGCCTGATCGGGTATAAAGTAAGCGATTGCCATTTTGTGTCTCTTAATTTGTTGTATTTATTAAAACACAAAAAATTCGTCACTTATTGCACTTGGTTTGTCTATTTGCAATGCACTGTTAAATGTTTTTCCACACTTGTGTGAGTTTTTTAATAATTGCACAGTTTGGCGCCAAAACAAAAGCTGTGCACTTTTTACGATAAACTGAAATATACGTAAACTTTTGCTGTATGCACGCTGCTCTGGCTTATGTTGTGGCCTTATCAAAGGTTCTGTGTGGACTGACTGTAAATATCCTTGCCGCAGTCACTTTTATAAAATAGCTGCGCTGCCAGCAACGACGACGACGACGACGACGACAACGTCGCTCGTGCTTCCTAGGAAGCAACACGGCGCTCGCCTCGGCCAAATGTCACCACCCCAGAAGCAAGAGTCGTGGTGGTGGTTGGATGGAGTGTGTGTGCTTTGTTTATGCCAGCAACCAACCAATTGAACCACCAAAGACAGCCACTCACACCACACTTCCACGGCGATGTTGAGGTTGACGGTGGGCGCAGTTCCATTGCCACCCCAAAAGTTACAGTCACGACCGGGCTTTCTCGAGAGAAAGAGACTAACCCAGCGAGAGAGAGAGAGAGAGAGAGAGAGCGTTCGCCTGAGAGAGTGCCTTACGTTAAACGTAAAGTAACGTAAGCGGCTGAAGTAACGTAAGCAGAGGGTGGTAAACTCGATTTTCGAAAGAGGGGTGTTCCTCGTGTATTTTGTGCTCTATGCGTTTGTACGGCACTCAAATGAGGGGCACTTATTCGAAGTTCGAATGTATTTCGAATACTTTGTACGTGATTTGGGAATCAACAATTGTTTGCTGCCTGCGATTTCCCCTTGAGCTTTCCTATCAATATTTCGGCACATTGAATATTGCTTTGTTATATTGCTCTATTGTTACGACTATTCTTTAAGATCTATTTATTTTTTATTAAAACTAAACAAATTATACAAATTTTAATACAATTAAATAGACAAAAAATTAAAAACGTGGAAACTTATTTCATTTAACAACAAATATGTCTTAATAATTATTTTAAAAATATATTAATAAGTTTAAAACTTAATAACTTGTTTTATTTAATTACAAATATGCTTTAAGCTCCTTAATTTTTTTTTCGATGATTGTGGTAACTTAAGTGTTAAGCAGTATCCACCTTCAACTTGACATCCATTAAGTTTTTTTTTACCCGTAAGGATTTCCTTTTGAGTTGGTGCTCCCAAACCTTCAACTTGGCTCTCATTTTCAAACCAACCCAAGTCAATGGGAGTCCGCCTTTAACCTTGAAACAAACTGTTCCGGCTCTAGCAAACATATCCCACAGAAGCTGTCGCTGGCCTTGAGGTCCCCCTTATTACATAGCTGGCTCATCCATTATGATAAACCACTTTCTGTTAGTTTGCAGTCCACACACACACACTAAAACACACATTGCAACAAATGCCAATCGGAGTTGTTACAATTTTAAGCAAGAATAGGGAACAGCTAACGACGAGGGTACCAAAGATTAAATACCCTTAAAAAAGTTTTTAAGATTTATAACATAAAGACAATTAGCTCAATTACAATTGTTCGTTTCAATAACAATAATGTGATGGAGTCTTTAAGCTTTAATCATTATTTGCTCTTCACATGACAATTAAAAGTATTTAAGATTTTCATATTCATTTCAGAATTACGTTATGCATAATTCGGAATTCAAAATTAAAATCATAAATACATTAATTTTAAAATTTTTCTAAAAATTAAAACGCAAAGTGAATATATAATAAATACATTAAATACTATATTTATTTTTTGAATATGTTTTTCGCTGTCACCAGGTCAAGTAATTTTTTTTTTATAAATTTATTGAATTAATTATTATTGGCTCTACAAGCTAGAAACAAAAAATTGGAATACCCGCTGTGAGTGTAATATAAAAAGTAACCAAACAAGCTTCTTGCCGCTTGTAGCATGTTGCTAGGGGCACCCCACGTTCCAGGGCCAGGGCCAAGGCCAAGTGGCTGCCATTTCTGTGCTAAATGGCACATAACAAATTCGCCTCCTACAAAAGCTTTGCTGAATTTGTTTCAAGGCCACGCCGGCCGGCAACAGGCAGCACTTCTCTTCTCTTCCCTTCTTTTCTCTTCTCTTTTCTTCTTCCTTCTTTTTTGTATATTTTGTTTGGCGCTTTTGTGCGTGTGGCCTTGGCAGTAAAAGTCGTTTAGGGAGCCGCTCCCCAAGCTGGGCGGTGCTTGTGCGGCTCTGAGCATTTGGCTTTGACACAGTTGGCGGCACGTGCTTTTTATGCGAGTACACAAAGCTTTCAAGGTCGTTTGGGTATTGATTAAATGAGCAGAGAGTTTTGTGCGTGAGGCAAAGTCATAAAGTTTATGATTGCAAATGGGTAAAAATTCAGAATTTAACTTAAGCCTTTAATACTTTAATATGGCGTGTAACTCTAGGTGTAAGTTGAGGTGCATTTAAAAAAGGCAAACTTGTGCTCTCATTTCTTGAGCACTCACTTCAAATATGTAAAGTTGATTATTAGCTTTAATCAGTTGGAAAGTGAATAAGCGCAGCTCACAGTCCAACGGCAACTGCATCCCAAACTTGCTACAACTTGCAACGCTTATCAGCAATAAGCAGGCGCCACAGCTGCCAACTGCACTTGAAGCTCATTAAAAATGTACAGCAGCCAAGTTGGCAGTTATTTGCCGGAGCGACGGGAAAATGCATTAAAAACTGAACTGAAAACCTGCCACACGGCAATGAAATGCAAAAGTGCACTTTACACATTTGTGCGTAATGATTTTCCATTAACGTAAATTTGAATTAACAGCGGAATGGAGAGTATAAACGTAATTACAAGAATGCCAATGTTGAAACAACACGTGCCGCCTACACTGCCCACCACCGAACCACCGAACCATTCGGTGCTCAGGCATTTGATAAATGCCAATGGCATTAACTGCCCCGGCCCCTGCCCTGCCACTGAATCCTCTTGCTACATGCTGTGTCACACAAAATGATGCGGCTGCTGACATGGACTTCACTCCGGCATTTTTGGTAGGGATTCTCCTGCCACCTTCTGGCTGCTGTTTATGGTAATTATTTATTTTGGACAGCCGTTGCAGCATTTGTTGTAGACTTTTCATCATTGCCATAAACATAAAATTTTATGTTAATGATACTGTCTTGTGTTGTGTTTTGTTGCTTTTATTATTGTCGCTGTCTGTTTCACATTGCATTTGTTGCTCTGCTAGTGGGAGGGCTCCCAGTTGGAGCAGTCAGTGCATCTGGAATAAGGTGAGAAGTGGAAACTTTGCACTTAATGGTCATTGGCACTTTTGGGGCTTAGACAAAAGTCTTCATCGATTGCGACAAGAAGCGGGATAAGGACTGTTAGCAAATTAATGCGAATTTTGAATATCTCGAGAGTTTTCAATTGTAAGTTTTAAAGGTTGCTAATAATTGATGTACATTTTTGAACATTTTTATATTAATTTGCTAGTGCAATCCATTAGACACAAGACAATTTTTAACAAAAATCCATGGAGTTTTTATGTTTAGCTGAAAATAATACAAGCATCTAAAAAATATCAACAATAAAAACCACAATAATAAAAATTCATAATTTTTAACATCATTTTAAACTCAACTAGTCCCATTTTTCTTAAACTAAGTCTTCGGAATTTGGACGAATGAGTCTTTGAGTATGCAAATTAAGCAATCTAATTTTTGTTCTTAAATCGACATGCAGTCAAATTCATTACTGAAAATTGATTGTAAATGTAAAATTCAAATTCTATAGTTACTGACGAATCATCTACTAATGCTAATTAGAACTTAATAATATCAACTTAGCGGAATTTTTAAATAATCCAAAGCAAATTTCCAATATTTTAAAATTGTCTGAGGTCCATTTGTATAAAATCTTCATATTGTTAAATAACCTGTGTAATGACTAAAGAGATATTTTTGTACGATATTTAATTAATATAATAAAAATAATCCTTGACCATTCTCAAGGGATAATCCATATAAAATATCTAGCTAAGTACTACAGCTAAATATTTTAAAAAGTCACAAATTATATAATCCTTATGGTATTCATTCGATTTTATCTTGCTGGTTGCCAAGTGATTTGAATTCGTATCGAGACAGATGTTCTTCAAATGCGTGTTCATCAGCCCACAATTTATTATTGCCACATTCATCATTGCGTTGTGTGATGAACACCATGAAGTATGGGGTTATAATTTCAGATATCAAGAAATATCATTCGGTTGCAACTTTTGCCCAGAGCAGGGCAAGCAATATCCCTTACTCCCCACATATGCTAGCAACACTTGAGCCCCTCGGCTCGAGACCTAAAGAGTCCCAATTGTGCCGATGCTGTGTGTAACTACTTAAGCCTCATCATCCGCGTTTTAATGCCCATCAACCAATACCATTGCATCGACATTGTGCTCAGCTCTACAAGGACCACAACTTTCCAACACACACACACACACACACACACATACAGCAACACACACTTTCACTGTGCTGTGCAATTATTTCATGCATTGTTCAAGGATTGTTCGACTGCTTTTTGCAAAAATTTTCTTTGTATAACGTGGAAGGCAGAAGTGTTGTCAGGGGATTTACGCGCTCACAATGAAGAGGCCAGCAACAGGACCAGGACCAGAACGAACAGAGCAGTAGTAGTGGAAGGGAGTTGCAGGTCCTGGCCCACAACCAACGGAAATGGCAACAATGCGCGCCGGCCTGTCCAAAACGGAAAACAATTGACCAAGGGATGGGGCCCCGAGGATTACGCATCAGTTTACAAGATGCGCTCGGCACTTAATGATTTCCACTTATGCATCGCAGACATCATGAGCATGACCAGGCCCATCTCCATGCGCATTCACCCATTCACCCATTCTGCCACTCTTCCATTCTGATATTCGATGATGGTTAGCCATTTACCAAAGTGCATCGAGAGGCATCATCAAGTGTCTCCCATTGCACAATATTGTGGACTGACCGGCTGGCACTCGTACTTGCAATCCTTTTGCTAATCTATATGTAAATTTTGCGCACAACAGACAAGCTACTTTGGGGCCAGATAACAAGTGTAAACTAACAGGAACTCAGAACCGGTCTGCACATCGAATCACATATACCCTACAATACTTTGATATGATGACGGAATTTAATGTTGTTCATATAAATCGATTTAGGTTTATCTGTTTATATTCTAGTGTTATATTTATATATTTGTATTTTTTGGCTCCCTTTTTAATTTCTAATCCCGAAGGTATCGGAAGGTATCGACACCCTTAAATCTAGAGACTTGAAACATTTTGAACACATGCTTATCTGTGCACCCGTCAGACAAAGTGCAATAATTCCATCTCGACAATGGGGCTCTGATATCGACAAAACCACATATTTCCCACAATTTTAAAGTTAAGAAGATCGAAATCGTCTCAGTTTTGTAATTGAATATCAGCAGAACTTTATTTACTTAAATGTTTTTATATTAAAAATTAAATAAATAAAAATTAACTTACAAGTTTCTACATTTCAATTCTTCAGAATCATTTTAAATTATCACACATTACGGAATCGTTCAACAAACGTGCTCTAGTACTGAGAGTTATATATATATTTTTTTTTATTTAAATAAAAACTATAGTTTATATCCTAAATACTGATATGAGCAACTGTAAGTTAGACTTAATTAAACTAATTATCATACAACAACTTTGTGGCCAATTGCAAACTAGTTTATCATGTAGCTGGCAAGGGTATTCCAATATCAACACCCCAAACTTCACATATCTGCTGCGTGCTTAAGAGATTGAAAATGGACTTCTACGACATATCCTCAAGCAAGGATGTGCTTAGCAACAGTCACAGGCTTCGCTTGCAGATGACGTCATGTAAAGTGTTTGACAAATGGCTTAAAAGGGCCAAAACGCGTCGAAGCTAAGACAAAAAAAGCTGACAACATACTAAAAACTTGACAAAGTGTTGGCAAGTGTCAGGCCCAGGACGACGACCAGAAGAAGGACCAAGGCACGCACATCCTTGCTGCCGGTTTTGCATATGTGTCGACTGCTGTCTAAGTGTGCGTAAAAGATAAATAATCATGTGATATCATCAGCATGACGAGGCGTTGGAGCGACTCCAAGCGCGCCAAAAATTAATTTCATACATTTTAAAATTTCAATTTATTTTGTGGCGCACGAATGCGCGACATCTTCAAGCAGACAACACACCCGCACACACCCACCTCCTGGCAGCGAGCACCCCAGCAAACCCGAATAAACCCAAACCCAAGGCCAGCTGTCTCATGTGTTGTGCGTGTGTGTGTGTGTGTGTGTTTATGCCTTTTGTTTTTCTTTGGCCTGGCCGTGTGTGTCGCTTTTCTTCTCGTGCTCGTCCTTTTTTTTCACACTTGTCACTTGCATTTTTGACATTTCTGTTAGTTAAAGGGCGAGTGGCAAGCGAAATGACGGAGAGGCGAAAGTGGGTAAATGGGATATGGATATGGGATATGGGATATGGGATCTGGTTGGCAGCGCTGTCAGCCGTTAATTAATTATGTGTATGCAGTCAGAATGACAGTCTGACTAAGTGCACTGAGCTTCTGCTCCGAGGGGCTAACCACGGACTCTGGCTTTAACACATAAATACATATATATATATATAAATACATACAGATAGACACATACATGCAGAATGCATCGAGAGTAATTAACAAAGGGCAATTTGATAGATTGTAAATGAGATTTGAGCCAGTGTGGGTACACACATACATCATACATACGTATGTAGTTACTGCCACAATCATTATGAAATTGAGTACATTAACAGATGGCTGCAGACTTATTCGGCTTTATTTGGTTTCATCAGTGATTACTTAACAGATTTGTTTTTTCGTTAATTTGTTTAATCTCTATCAGTGTGTTCTTTCCAGGTGATCTCAAAATACGCAAGAAAACATTTTAGTATAAACTCCATATTAATAATCCCAATATAATCATACCAGTTTATTAGTGAAATAAAAAATAGGAAAATATTTTAGTAGACCCCAATTAAAGTTGATTAGGGATAGTTCTCATTTTATCAACATTACTTCCAACGCTTTATATCGGTTTATCTGTAATAATTTTCTAATTTTCTAATTTTCTTATATTTTGTTTCTCTACATTCCTGGTTATCCATATTAAATAATTACAATATAAATCAAACTAGATAATTAAAGTTAGTTCTCATCTAATCAATATTCCTTAAGCAGGCTTCCAACTATTTTAGAGATGTTCTGTAAGTAATGAATAAGATTAAGTGTTAAGAAAGAACAAAGACAAATGCTTTGATATTTTCATATTTAATTATCAGAGTAATCAGAGTCTCTTATTTATAATCTCTTTTTGTTTTAATGTTAATGTTGTATAAGCTCAATCAGTTTTCCGCTTCACCAAAACATCCAAAATAAAAATATTAGCAAAATCTGAATAAGAAATCACAAAATATTTAAAAAAAAAAACTGATTAATATACAAATCTCAATTCGCCATAAATATGTATTTATTTAGTTTTTCATTTAAAAAAGCACAAAAACAGAAATTTCGAATAAACCCAAACCCTATCGCCTGGAGAGTTATGTTCTATGCCAGCCACTAAACTAAGTACTCTGGGAAAAATAACTTTTTTATAGCTTTTTGATTAGTTTTTGGCGCTCTTTCAGTCCACTGGGAGTCTCCAAGTGGAGTCAATTTAAATTAAAAGAAACACGCGCTGCTGCATATTGAAATGTTCGGAGCTGGACAAACGAAAGGAGGAGTAGTAGTAGGAGGAGGATGAGGAGGGGCAGGGGGCACGAACAAAAGTTAAATTGCAGGTATTTAAGCATTTTATATAAAATTCATCATCATCATTCGAGGCGTCCGCTGGAGTTAATGAAGAAGTGCCAAAACCCAAAACCCTCCACCTGGCCCCTGGCCCCTGGCCAGCAGCCACTTGCCTCTGCATTATTTAGCACGTCAAAAAGTTCATAACTGCGCTGCGCTCGTGAATTGTAATTTTTCTTTCGCCATCGCGCACACTTTCATTACTTCATCACTCTCCAGGATGGCAAGGAGCAGGAGCAGGACGGGCACGAGGAGTGGGGTAAACTTTCGCATCGCTAGTGCGCGCCATTTATTATGCTATGAAATTTGAGTCTGAGTTTTGTTTATGTATAAAGACGACTACGCGACGAATAGACGAGAAGTGGGCGGGACAGGGGATTGGGATTGGGGGAGAGTTTTTCATTTACTCCTTTTTATGATTTTCAAGTTAATGTTCATTTATGGTGGTTACACGTCGACTTTTGGAGTTTGTTTAATTAGACGGTGTGGATTTTATTTCAAAGAAGTTGAGCCAACGAATAAAGCTGCGACTTGCAAGCAGTACGAGAAGGAGATGTTGTTTATGTTTAATTGTCGAGCTGGTTGCTAAAATTTGTTAAGCTCCAAGAAGGCGCAGACAGATGGAGAAGCAGTCACTTCGAGTGGGTTCTAGTTGAAGGTAATGAATATTGTTAAGTGCGTGCAGAGATAAGTTTAAATTTAAATAAATTGATATCAGGTTTTATTTTTATTTATTTATTTAACGTCGCTAATTGCAAAGTTTATTAAACGTACATTTTTCCATAAGAGAAAAAATTCTGCACATTCGGCATTTGTAAAACATGTTGTGAGTGTTGTAAACTCGCCCCGATTTATTTCATAATTTCATAAAGGAAGGAAAGCGATTATTCTAAAATATAATTATAGTTTAATTAATGTAATTTATTTCTAATAACTTGTTTTAATTTAATGATGATCGAATTGGAATGAATTAAATTAATAAAATGCATAGCTTTAAATATTTTCGATATTCTAAGAAGCATTCGCTTAAAGCGTAAGCAAGAAGCTCTTTGGCCAGCCACAAAATAAAAGCAACCCAAAATGGTAAACTTATAAAATTTTACAACTCGTAGCGTTTCCGTCAAGTCTTAAAGGTTTTACAGCTAAGCTGCTGGGGATTGGCGATATCTACTTGTTTGCCCAGCACAGCAAGCACCTGAAACTTGGTATAGGGATTGGGATTGGGTTTTTGGTTTGGGTTGAGTCTTTGGCATTGGCAGTTCTTGTGGCTTATGCCATTTAATATGCATTTTGTGTTATATTTAATATGTAGCCAGAAAAGCCAACTGCAGAAAGCAGCAGCAACAAGAAGCCAAGTCAAATTGCAGCTGTTTGCCAGTCGACTTAATGTGCCGCTGTTGCTTTTGGGAATACCCAGAGACGATGACGACGACGACGACGAGGACGAAGACGACGGCGATGAGCTGGCTGCTGATGGCGTCTGGCAATGAGGAGGCGTCGTCATCTTCTTGAGCTTCTGCCAATCATTTGGCTGGCAACGTGCGGTCTGCATTTCACTTTGGGGCATTGTTACGTGGGAATTTGGTTATGATATGACTTTGGTGTAATACCTGGCCTCATTAGGGCGCCCAGTTTGGCACGTCAAATTGCTTGAAAATTGCTCGGAAATTGGCATTGTGCCTCGGTACAGTTAAGTTCTCCAACATCAGCAGCAGCAGCGGCAGCAGCAACGGCAGCAGCCGCATCACAGTTGTCGTCTTTAATGAAGCCCAATACTTATTGTGGCAGGCAATCGAAATGGGCCACAGACCGTTCAAAAGGGGATGTGTGTGTGTGTGTGTGTGTGTCTGATAATAACCCTTCTTTAAGAAAAGCAAACGCCCTTAATCAGCGCAGCGGGCAGCGGCAACTACCCCAAGCATAAATCTATTGTCCTAGGTCATTCAACCTCAGCTCACAAACTCAAACCTCAACACACAAAACGCATGCGAAATGCTATTTGCGCTTTTATTTTATATTCGCGATGCTGCCGCATAAAACGAACACAGGGAAACCAACTGCATTACACAAGCATCCACTAGTTGGGTGTGCTAGACTAGCAGATATCCCAAGTTAGCAGTAGTAGATATGTAAAATGTATGCTTACTTAATACGATGCGAAAGGATAATCTTTAAGTCGATGCAATCAAAAAAGATGATCAATTTATGTTCATATATAATATCTTGAAATATATTATAAGCTTAATTTATTTTACGTATATTAATTAATTATAGTAATATAGTAGAATAAATCTAGTATATCTCTGCGTACTTAAATACTAGTTGGGAATGTTATACTAGAAGATATCTTAAAGTAAAAAAAATCTCAACTTTCTATGTTTTCTACATATGTATACTTAAAAAAGACGCTGAAAATAATCAAATAGGCCAAAAACTAAAAAAATGTTTCTGGAATTTAGAAATAGCTTCTAAATATACGAAATGAAATTTCGTAAATTGTTTATAATTTTCTACACATTTTCTAACAATAGAATTTATTTCCAAAAAATAAAGTTCAAATAAATAAGTTCAATCTATTTAAAATGTTTGTGAACTGATAACATAAGCAACAAAAAAACTAAGGTTTGAGATCTGTGTAAACATATAAAAACATCCTTAAAATATAAAATACATAATATATATCAAAATATACATTTATTTTTTCTAAATTTTAGAAAAATCTTTTCCTGGAAAGACATTAAATTTCATTTTAGAAAAATACTTACTCAAATCGAATATTTATGCTAAATGAAAAAAATTAAATTAATTAATATATGTAATTAACTTAATACTTAATTCTTTCTAATACGCTTAAGCAGAGTTAATATAGCCCTTGTAGCGAACTTTGTGCTTACAGGGCATAATAAATGCATATACATGAAGAGAACTAAGTTTTGCGATAGATGCAAGTATAAAATATTTTTTATATCACTGTTTTAATGACATTTGTTACATTCGCACTTGGCATTGTGTTTCGCCTCCTCCATCACCCAAGCACATGAAAGTGGGTCTGAAATTAGAACTGCAACTGAATGGCATTGTGCCAATGCATGAGAGAAAAGCATTTCGCAGCTCAACGCGCTAAATAAACGGCAAGTACAGGCATTTTCCAAAGAGAAAAAGAAAATCGCTGAGAAATGGAAAATTTAATACGATTTCCCCTTTTGATTTACTCGAGATTTGTGCATAGTTGTAGATCCAAAAAAAAGTGCAGAAAGCAACGACAAGCAACAGGCTGTCAGTTTGACAGGAGTTTGACTACTCCTCCGGCAACTGTACGGTAAAATGCCACTGACAGCTGTCATTTGCACAGGATGAAGGCAAAGCACAAAAAGAAATGCAGAAGAGGCACGAAAAACAAAAAAGTGAAAAGTTGACGGCAGAAGGTGCAGCAGTAAGTTGTTAATAGGCTTTCAGACTGTCAACTGTCCAAAAAGGGTTGAATTTAAAACTTGAAGCAAACGTTTTGTGTCTCGTGAGTAATTTACTAACCAAATTGCAGTGCAAATTAACGTTGTCATCGATGTGATTATCACAGTTATTGTGGATGACGCAATGCTGGCCAACATGCTTGACAAATTGTCAATGGCTCAATGCTAATTAGGAGCGATTGAAAAATCAAATTGCCCGCTCTCTGTCCGTCTATCTGTCTGTCTACGGCGACGCCTACGGAATTCAGTGCACGCCTCACCGATTTTCTTATGGCTCTCTTGCGTCTTGTGTCCTGTTGGCCACTTGAGTTGTGCTTTCTGCTCTATTGGCTGTCATTTGTGGCACGCACCATTGCATTCGAGTGGCGACCGCAATCCAGGGCAGGACACTCGGATTGTCATTTGACAGCTGAACTGGCAAACAAATAAACTGTCGTCGCATGTCTCGTTACATAATTAGGTTTGAAAATTTGCCCAATTGTTGAATTTTAGCTGTGCAGTGCAATTATATGCATCAATGGCCATTGTTGGTCACTGCTCGTTAACTTATTTGATTATTGGCTAATTTCACTGCGATTTGGCCAAACAGATTTACTCAGCTGTGATTTCAGTGGTTGGAATACAGTGAACAGATACACCAAACGACAGGGAATCTTATTAATATACTTATACTTCACTCGCTTAGTTCTTCTACGACTACGACTCTTAATTGTGCTGGACAGTGTTGTAAATACTTTTGGCTTATCTGTGCATCTGAGCAAATTCAATTTGAAGTATGTCTCATGAAATATGGCTAAATAAGCAAAGTTATTTAACTTTTAACATTATTGCTGTAAGCCAACCAAAGAGTTTGCCCGAGCACAAAAGGCATCTTATCGGGGGAATACAGCAGACTAAAGTCATTTGATGAAGTGCCTGGCATATTGACAGATATATCCGAGCTTACCAAACTATGCAAATAAGCAGGATATGATGCAAAAGTGCTTAAATCTACATACATAACAAAATATACATATATATGTGTTGAAACCCGGCCACCCAACTGCCTTGTCGGTTCTCCCTGCATTTATCTTGGCTTATTAAATTGAAAATATTGCTTGGAATATTTTGCATGCAAGCATGTCGACGTCAGCATCATTGTTGGTCCTGCTTTCGTCCTTTTAAATGCAAATTAGCTTTTTGACTTTTTGATGCGCCCATGCCAAAGTCACAGTCACAGTCACAGTCAAAGCCAAAGCTAAGGCCAAAGCCAACCAGCTCGCTCGCCCAGACTCTATTTAGATTTATGCGGCTTGATAAATTGTGGCTTCACTTAATGTGCGCATACGGTGTGACATGTCCTTTTCATGTCCAAAAAAGTTGCAACCAGCGAACGAAATTGTGCGGCGTCTCCATTTCTATACACACATATCCATATCCATTTCCATTTGAGTTGACATGTCGAGTGGTTTTGTTGGTTTGCCAGTTGCCAGTTGCCAGTTGCCAGTTGCAAGTTGCCTTTTTTGCACGCTTGACAGAAGCAGCGCATATTTTCCTGGCTGCTGATTGCTGGTTTCTGTCGCTGCTTGTGGCAAAATCATTTTGGTGAAACGTTGTGGTGCAGCTTTGTAATTAGTTTTGTTAGCCAAGCCACTGCGAAAGTTGTGCACTTTCAGCATTCTAATTCCTGATTGTCATTGATAACCTAAAAAAACAAATAACATTGATTGAAATTGGTATTCGATAAAGAATATGTTTGTATATTTACTCATGATATGCATTGATAATCTGTAAAAACAAAAAAAAAAAAATACAAATCAATTTTAATATATAAATATTTGGGTTGACAGAGTGCAAGATTGAATGACCGCCTCCAAATCCCAAAACATGTCCCACACTGCTTATCTACAATCAAATATCAATTACGCCAGCTCGAATCATTTGAATTATAACACTTTCCCATGAAGCGTTTCACTCTATCAAAAAGCGAAAGGCATTCAGCAGACATTTAACATGCATTTTAAAATACCAACTAGCAGCTAGGCAGCCTGTCAGACAGGCGCATGGATTTTTCAACAATTTTTTTTAGATTGATGACGTCGCCGTGCGACCAACCAGTGAGTTGTGGCAGGCATAGCCAAAGGAACGACGCTCCCATTCTCCGACCGCCCTCATTGAGTAATACGTCAGTTGAGTTGTCAAAAAAGCAAAAAGAAAAACGTGTTATCAAAGACAGAGACAGAGATAGAGGGGAGAGAGAGAGAGGGAGAGACACGCGTTTCCGCACAAGTTGCTGTCGATCAGAACAGTCGGCGGCGGGTGTTGCAAGTTGTTGTACATTTCAACATGTTTCGTCACGCCCTGAAATTATGTTTTTGATGCTCGCATTTCGATTTGAAAATTTTTTAAGTAGCGCCTAAGACGCATTTAAGTCAATTGTGTTGTGTGCTTCTATTTTAAGGGATTTTTTTTTTATATATTTTGATTAAAAAATAAATAAAAATTTGGGGTAGCATTTAGAGCTGATTTTAAATGCCTGTCAAAACGTGTCATTGTCAAAAGGCATAACAAACAGAAACAGTTGCAGTTGCATTTGAAGTTTGCCAATACTGCTTAAAGAATTTTGAAACTCATATTTTCTGAGCGACAAAAATAACATAAATATGGCGTATATCCTTAAGTACTAATCAAATTTTTAAGCAATTATTACTTGAGTCACTATTATACATTGTTTGCTTAAATTTGAGCTTGCTTTTAAAAACAAAAATGTTTTTCCGACAAAAGATCATCTTATAATAAATTGTTTCCTTAGATGCTAATACATAATTTAAATACAATGCGGGAATTTAAGAACTAAAAGTCTTTCATACAAGAAATCATCTTAGGATCGATGGTTCCCTTAAGTGCTGTTATATTATTGAGATATTGTTTTTAGGAGAACTAAAAATGCCTTCATACAGGAAATCATCTCAAATGTACTATTTACGGAGATAAGACAAGTTACAAAGTAGCTTAAAATCAGATTAATTAGACTAGAGAATCATTCCACCAAGAAAATAATGTATAAATAAGAAGAAGTGGTCTAAATGAAAGGTTACAGCCTTTCCCCTCAGATTGTAAGTTATTTAATTTAATATATTTATTACTTTAAGTAGACATTAAATAAATATTGTGCCATTCGTAGAGCATATAAAAATAAAAAAAAATATTACCAATTGGATTGTGTGCGCTTAGAATTAAACAAAAGCTCACTTTTGACACGCCCCTCAAAATGAACCTATTACTTCTAATGTGCACTTTGACTCTGAGCCAGTTGTCAAATTGATTTAAAAATTCATAAATCAACTAAAAGTGAAAACCCAAACCAATAAGTCAGTCCAAAATTAAATTAGGACCAGCAACAGCAACAAAATCAACCACAACATGGGCAAACCGAAAAATGTACAAAATGTTAAGCATAGCATAAAATTGTATCGGACAGTTGCCAGAGGATGGTGAGAGAGGGGAGCACGAGGAGATGGGGGGATGAAGTTGCCCATCTAGGGCAACAACAAGTCAAGAGTCGTCCCGGAGAAACATGGAAGCATGTTTGCTTTCGTAATAATTTCTCAAAATAGTCACCGCAGCTCAGCTTGTTGGCATGTGCGTGTGTATATTTTGATGCAATTATAAATTGTTGGATAACAAATTACATGGCTGTGCTCAGGACTGACGGACGGACGGACGGACAGGCAGGCAAACTGACTGACGGACAGATGGACAGACACCCTACTCCTTGAGCACGCACATATGTTGGGCTGCTGGGCTGGCGAGGGCGTCATTGATACAGGTACAGAGATGCACAGCCGGATGATATTCGAGGCCTGGCCTCAGGTGGCACAACTGTACTTGGTGGCAAGTAGGGAAACTAAACGATTTGCGACATGTGGCATGCGGGCAGCGGGCAACGTGCAACGGGGAGGGAGGGTTTCATTTGCAGCGACAATTGTCGTTATTTACCATTAGTTCTTAATAATAAAATAATTTTAGTGTGTGTGTCCTCATTTTAATTGAACCACATTGTGTTTAGTGTACACGCAGAAAAAAATGCAATCTATTTTTTCTATTTTTTCTTGTACATAATTTCTAAATAAGATGCAAAAAAAAAGATAAAATCTAGAATTTTCTCTTTTTTTCTGTAGCAATATTTTATTTTAAGATATATATTTCTAAAATGTAGAATGGGGAACTCAAATTTTTAGAAAAAATTCAGAAACAGGTAATGGAATGGAACTGGCTCGTCCTTTATATTATAGTTTAGCTATCTTTAAATTAAATTATATGCATTTATAAACCATGTTAAGTGTTTGTGTATATGAGTTCTAAAAATAAGAATTGTTCAATGTACACACAAAACACTGGAAATTAGACAAATGCAAACGCTAGTCTTTAGAAAGCCACAACCATAAATTTTGGAAATTTACTTTCTGAATAATAAGGTGACCAACATTGGCGAAGCACTAAAATGTAGGCATATTTTTTTTCTGAGTGTAGATCCTTTGTCACAAAACACAGGCCACTTTGCATGCTTGTTGCGCATCAATTGAACAATTGCGTAGTCACGGCCATTGTTTTGGCCTGCGGGTTTATTGAACTGGGTACACTTCAATTCAATTCTTAAAGCTAACAGCTCGAAATCGGCACTCGAACTGCGACTCCACATCTGCATTGCCATCTCCAGCCATTTGGTGGTGGTGGAGCCCTTTGTTGGTTTTAGCCAAATGCGAAAAGGGTTCATAACCGCACTTAGCTTCATTGGCTGCTTCTGGCTTTATCGTGCGGCCCAGACGTAGCATTTTAGTAGCTGTTTAGCATTGGCCACTCCAAATTCAATTCAATTCATGCTACCTCATTTTTGGAGCAGGTTGTGCACACATTAAAATTAATGAATAACAGTAAAAGTGCTAAGCTGCTGTCGTTGACGTGTTTCTTCCACTGACTTTTGGCCAACAAGCGACCGTCATTTTTTATCTCTGCCCGGTAAATAGAGAATAACATTCGTTAGCAATTTGGAGCAAAAATATATACGCAATACGTAGCCAGGCCACATTATCTTTATCAGACTGCTCCCTTTCGGAAAACTATTTTTGTTTACAATTAAAATGACTATAAAATGCTCTAAGCTGGCGCAGAAATTTTAATGACATGAAGACAAGCAGGGAATCAAATACTATATATTATTCGGGCATACAAACAGCGCTCTCATTACGCTGAGCTCTCGTAAATTAATTTCCACAAAAGGCCCATTAAAATTGAGCCATGATGCCAATTTGGCATGTTGGTATCAACAAATGTGGAAAGCAGAGAAATGCATCTATGCAAATTAATTATAAATTTATGATATCATTTTGGCAAAATGCGATGACGACTCCCCCAACAGAGTTATGAATGGATGGGGCGGGGAATATATGTTATATGACTTAGGCGCTGTCTGCAAGCACCATAAAACTGTGGGGCAGGCAGCAGTTGGGGGCAATGTGGCACATGTGTAAAGCCGTAAAATAGCACGGAAGCCGGCGAATTGGAAATTGAAGTCAACGTTTATGGCTCTATCAGTGACGATTTGTCTGCCCGTCTGTCCGCCTGTCTGTCTGCCTGTGGCTGTCACGCACATAATTCTCGCTGTGCAGCAACATTAATTGCGCAATTGTTCACAGATATACAAGGCAAAAGCAAGCAAGGCAAGGCAAAGCAAGGCAAGGCATCATTTTAACTTTTTAGTGGCCCAACAAATGACGTACGATTTGTTCTGCACGAATAAGCCAAATCATTTGTAGACACAGAAACAACAGCACTTTGTTTTATGACTTGCCACAGCGACACAACTACAGCTACAATTCCCGTTAGTTTCCATCCACCCACTGCTGCGGCACGCATTTTTTAACACTGGGGCGGCGACACACATCATCCCTGGGCCATCTGTGCACTGCTGTCCTGCAATCGTTGCAATCGTTACCCACCTGATGCCTGCATGCGGGCTAATTTATGGCCTGCTCAAATTGCGTGTGTTTGTTTGTTTGTTTGTTTTCCAAGTGGTGCTCAGATCAGCTTTTGGCCTTGCGTCCTGCTGTCAACATGCATATGTATATAATTTTTCATTTACTGCTAAGTGTTTTGTCTCTCGCTCACCTCTCTTCTGTTGATATTTCATAATTCTTGTGATTACAATTTTTGTTGTTGACGCTCGACTAATTTTATTTGTTTTCCTAATGTCGGAAATTATGCGTTGAAAAACATATATATGTATTTAATTTAAGCAAACAAAGGCACACATGAATTCAAATTAATTTTAAATTGGATGCCGCCATTTGAAGGCGCTTCTTTGTGGTAGCCAATATCGACGACGCACGCATCGCAAGTGCTGATGCATACTATCGATATATCCGAGTATTTTATCGATTACAAAAGATTTATTTTCGTATTTAAGCTCGATTAGTCTTATTTTTTCATAAATGTGTAGCATTCATGTTGAAAAGGGTTCTTTTGTGTTTTTATTTAAATAGACAAACACCCTTTAGTCGTAAACATGAATTCTTATTAGTTTATATTTGGACGTTGCAAATTAAGTCGCTTCTCTGTGAATAGCAATTATCGACGACTCGTACTTCTTGGAAGCAGCGCAATTGTCGATCGATATGCCTATCGATATCTCCGTGGCTAGTATTCATATCGATTACAGCCATCGTATCGTTATTAAAGCACAAAAAATGCATCACTCCAAAAGCAATTAAAATTACGCAACTTGCATATATAATAAACAGTAAACAGTATAAATTAGAATGCGAGCATAAAACATTACGCATTTCTTTACGCTTCGTTTGATTTATTGTGTCGATATGCGTGAGAGTGTGAGTGTTGGGAAGGGTGCAATCTGCTACTGCATGTGTGTTATTTTTGACTGCCTACACTTGTCTCTCATTTTATGTTTATTTTAATTTTCAATGTTAGCCCGGTCGGCGTTTTATTGCTTTTAATTTTTGCGCTTGTTTTACGAGCGCATTAATATCAAGACAAACCAGCCACGCCGTAGTCCAAAAACAGTAAACTCAATTAGATAAATGCCGTGGAGAGGGCACACTGTCAGTGCTGTAAAATTCACTTGGCTACACACACGAAAGGCGGCTCGCACCCACGAAGAGACTTACTTTTTTTGGAGCGTGTTAATTTGTTTTTAATTCCTGCACCGGGCGGACTCGACTCAGAACAGGCCCAAGACAAGAGAGAAAGTTTTTGAGCCGGCTGGCCATAAATTAACGTTTAGTTACGCAACATAAAAATCTGTTGGAAACAGGCGGAGAGTGCATAAGTGTAAATGACAACGGCAACGTATTGTATACATAACCTTACTTTTTTGTAAGCTATGTTTTAACTTTACAGTTTTGGAGCCACTAAATCCGTAATCGAGCAGGAGGCAAACATTGTTGGCCTCTGGTTATAAACACAAGCTGATTTACATCATTAGCCCCTTGCAGGCTGTCAGTGGAATCATTAGTTTTATTTAATTATCCCTTTCGATATTGATTGCTTTGTTAAAATATATTAACCCCCTTCCCCCATCTCTCTCTCTCTCTCTCTCTCTCTCTCTTTCTGGCAATGCCACTTACGGAAAGTTCAATTAAAAGAATCATCCCAAAAATGGTTCCTCCAACTGTGATTCGGGCATCTTCGGGGGTTTACCACAAACCCAACAACAATTTATTTGATAATGAATAATGATGTTGATTTGACACTCTCCACGGCTCAACTTCAAATGGGAATCGTCACGCTTCTAAGCAGCCGATTCCAATTCCTACCCCGACTCCTTCTCCGACTCCGACTTTGACCCACAATTTCTCCCCATGATTTGGTTTTGGTTTGCTGCGTAGGCAGCTCATCTCGCTACTTGGGTAGAATTTTTGTTTTTAATTTAATTAGATTCCGACTGCTCTTTGTTGATGCAGTTGCTATCGAAATTGTACTTGTATGATCTTTTAATGGAGCATGAAATCGAGATTCTAGAACATCGTTTTCCATACAATTTCACAGCACTGCAAAGTGGCCGCTAATGATGACTCTAATTAGCTTCTTACCAAGGTGCATGTGTGGTCAATGGCTCGCTAATTTGCCGTGACAAAGGTTTATTCATTAAATTCCGAATATTTATCCCTTAAACTCTAAGGCATCTATAACGTCTATTGTCCGTCATTTGAATCAAACCATGTTTTCAATATAATGCATTTTTAATTGTTCAACAGAAATCACTTGAAGATTTAAATGCCTGTCTTCTAAATTTTTAAATTAATTTTGTAATAATTTAACAAATTCTGTTAACTTTTTTTTTTTTGCATATTAAATTTTAAACTTTTTGGGCTCAATTGCATTTTACAGCTCTCTCCAGTAATAATATTAATTTTCTAACTATTATTTTCTATAAGAAAAATAAATATTACAATTGTATTATTTCAATATAATATAAGTTCCGTTAATTTTTTTTTATCGCATATATATCCGCTAAATATAAATATGCTTTATTGCATGTTTGAGTAAGCAACAATTTTTCAATTATTTTCGTTTGTTCGCTGTTGTATCGAGTTTTGTCTGTTCTCACACAAGTCACCATTTGCCCAATTAAACGATTGAAAATGTTCCCGTACAATTTTATTTACAGTTAAAGATCTGGCAAATCTGAGCTTTAATTTCCATAAGACGACAATTATTAATAAATCAACAGATGTTCTCGTCTTTATTAAACATAGGTCAAGAGAATAAAAAATCTGATATTTTCGGCACCAAACTTTTCTCTGGCTACTTAGTTCGTCCTAAAAATTAGGCTCAATGTTAATTATTTTCAGAGTTTCCCCAATCCTTGTAATAAATGTTGGACTAATTTACACTTTTGTGCACTCAGATTTAAAAATATATAAAATATCCTTCTTTTATTTTTCTGCTTCATTTTACATTTTTAATTTAATTGCATCATTTGAATTTTATGTATTCTAATTTGTAATGTTAATTTAAATTTACTAACACCTTTGTGTACGGTTTTTAGTTCACAAAAATAAATAATTTAATTTATAACTAATTTGAAATGTAATTCATTAAAACCTGTTTGAAATTAAAAAAAATACTTGCTAACAAGAGATATTACAAATAAAAGTTTCTTCAGATTACAAATTTTAGCTTCTAGACATATATCGCATTAATAATATTAATGTTACTTGTTGACTCTCTGTCTGTATGTCTGTCTGTCTGGGATGCATCCCAATGAGTATCTATCTCGTTTACTCATACTCAGGGAGCTTGTCTTGTTGGCATAGTCTTAACTGCATTGGCATAATTTATAAACTTGTCTGTTTTGTGTCGACATTCATCAAGTTTTTCGGTTGCTGCCAACAGCTTCATTAAAATTAGCTCATAAAATTTGCAGCAAGCTATTCTCGCTACTTGTGCAAATCTTGTTTAGTTTTCATTTATGTCTCAATGCAAAGGCTGCTCTTGCTCCTGCTCCTGCCACACCAGACGATGTGCAAATGTGCAACCTACACGCATCCCATATCCGCATCCCACATCCGCATCCACATCCGCATCCTGACAGACGCATTTCAGCATAATTTGCTGTGACAGCTCAGCGAGCCAGGACAGCATTTCCTGGCGCTGAGCTTCCTTAATTCCACTTTACCAAATGACATCTAATATGCAAAGTTTTGCAGCCAGGAATGCGGGCAAAGCAGGCGCGTATCTTTTGATGCCTTTTGTTGATTTTACACCAGCAAAATACACACACCACACACAGAAACACACACACACACCACATACTTAAGATCTATGACTCGACTAGGTCTTTTGCATTTTGCACTCGTGTCTGTCTCGGCTCAAAAACAATGGCCACAACAACAGCAACACAAACAACAACCACAATTTCAAGTGGCGGGCATTTCAAAATTCATGTCGAAATGTCGGCAGAATACCCTTTATTACAAAATAGCTTTGCATGCTTTACGGCTCCAGCACAAGCCTCGTAAACTTTAATGACGCCATTTTCGAGTCGCGCAAAGTTGGCTTTTGAAATATGAATAGATCCAGAGCCAGTCAGCAGTTCTACACTCAGAAAGAAAATTGCAATGAATTAAATTAAATTCAGACATTATATTTATACAACTGAAGATTGTTTTTCCACTGTTTTTTCTGTTTTTAATTTCAGGTTACATATTTCTAAAATTTTCAAATAATATGTTTAATTAACACGATTTTTTTTATTAAATATTGCTGTTCTTAAGATTTTACATATAAAAATATTTTAGATAGTTTATAAATGAATATATGTTTTTTTATAACAAACATCGTTTTTAATAAATATATTCGATAGTTAAGAAACCCGAAAATCTTTCTGGCGGATTTTTTTGAGTGTGTATATTTAAAAACTGTTTTTTAATATATATCGTTTTAAAAGTCTTATGAATCATATATAGGGTGACAGATTTATTAAAATATTAGGTACTTATATAAATTAATTTCAACTTTTTTGTTATTTTTATTAAAAAACAAAATGTTAATACATATATTTTACTTAGTTTATAGATTCATTCAATATATTTTAGAAAAATAAATAAGATCTTTTTTAATTTTAAGAACTTTTTCACTTATCTAGAAATTATTTCTAAAAACAAGGAAAGCCTTTTAGTTTTCAGAGTGATATTCATTTTATAGTCCTTTTTTTTTTGAGTGTAGACAAGAAACACGTTTCTAATACTCGCCTTGTTAAGAGGAGATTAGTTCGATGGCGGCGACGGCTTTTTGGGGGCCGCCAATAAAATTGGTTTATGCGATCTGCAAGTGTTCTATACAACAAGTTTTCTGGCCACTTTTCAATCGCAGTAATTGACATTGTTTGCCGTTGCTCTTGCTGTTGTCCAGGACAACGTATTCCGGGGTTGAGAATCCACACACCCAACTCGCACCCCCAAGACCCCTAAGCTAAGCACGCACACAAATTAAGCTCGTAAAATTTAATATTTTGCGCAAAGTTTTTGGGAGGTGAGCATTAGTAATTTATTAGTGGCCTGAGCTTATTGGAGATTATGTTCAGGCCCTTTACTATTTTGGCCGTGCATAATTTGTAAATGTTCTTGAATCTTTTGCAAAAATAAACATAAAATTTTACGGCAGTTTAAAGTTTTTTTTTTTTTGTAATAAATACCTCGCTGATAAACAAATTTATTTGTATACATAATAAATAAGAATAAAGTTAAATCAAAATCGACTGAAATATTCACATAATATTTTGTTGCATAGTTTATAGATTAATAATAATAAAAATATAGAAAGGAGCCTTTAACAAATAAGATATTTTTAAATTATTATGTTATGAATAAAATATCTATATTAATTAGGTTAGGTAGTAAAAGAATTAATATTAATAAGAATAAAAATAAACAATTTGATATTGGCCAGATAATAATCAAAATCGAATTAGCTAAGCAATGAATTCTAATTATAATATTTTAAGCTCATATTCATGCTTTATTTGGTTGATGTCCAATTGGTGATTGTTTTAATTCAAATTTGAAGACTGCGTGTTTTTGCTGCTACCCAAAAGAGTCAAATTCTCTGCTTTCCCATAACGAACCCCTCCTCGTTTTGTTTACCCACCCTGCCGCTTGCTAAGTGCCAATCAAAATCGGAATTTTGACAAACAAGAAAACTTTCCCAAGGCGAATTGCGTGCGGTCTACCAGCATAAAATTGCTGACGATTTCCCCCGGGTGTTAGGAATGCCTCAGGTAGAGGAGGGTAGAGGGGGGCAGGGCAAAAAGAGTTGAACAATCCATCAAACAAACAAAATGCTGCGCTTTGTATAAAAATGCATCAATAAAGCAATAAAATGTCTTCAAATCAAACGATAAGGTTACCAAACAAGCCAACAAGCTTGGCAAAGATATGTTTCTTTTTTCTTTCTCTTTTTTTTTGGGAAAGGGTTACAAAAAGTCACGTACAACACGCACCGTAAAGACTATTAATATTAATGGATAGATTTAACACTTTGGGCGTTGCTATTCCAGAAAGCTGTCTTCCTTTCCTGTCTTTCCATTCTGACGCCACTCGTTGGCTTCTCCACAAATTGACATGTGACATCTTCAGCTCATGCCCTACTGGAAGAGTGCGATGTGATTGATCTAAAAACTATTCCTTTTCCAAGTACACTCAAAAAATAGCCTTAAATTTTAGTAGATCGCCTTACTTATTGTAAAAACATAGGTCTAATTGTCAGGGTGTATTTTATATGTGTAAACAAAACGCTAGCTTTAGCTTTAGTGTACTTATATTATTAATAAATATTAGTATTTTCAGACATCACATATTACAAACATTTTACATAGTTTAAAAATGCGTAATTTAATTTGAAAAAACTCGGCGTCTGAGGCAGATGACAGCCAAATTCCAATACATAATTATTGTAAAAATTATTGTATTATTAATTTATTGTAAATAAACATAATAAATTATAAAAATTATAATTTCTAGTCAAAATAAAGGCAAATTAATTGATTGTAAATAAATGTGAATAAAAAGATCAACCTATGTAAAATGATGTAAACGCAAATGTCTATTCAAATTCCATTTGGTCGTATAACATTTTAAACAAATATTTCATTTGTATGACTTCGTTCCAGAGTACTTGAGAATATGCCTCTTAATCGTTCTGGGTACATTGAAAGCCAATTCACTCAGATGAAATGTAATTCATTAAAACCTGTTTGAAATCAAAAAAAAAAATACTTGCTAACAAGAGATAATACAAATAAAAGTGTGTTCAGATTACAAATTTTAGCTTATAATTATAATTTCTAGTCAAAATAAAGGCAAATTAATTGGTTGTAAATAAATGTGAATAAAAAGAAGATCAACCTATATGAAATGATGTAAACGCAAATGTCTTTTCAAATTCCATTTGGTCGTATAATATTTAAAACAAAAATTGCATTTGTATGACTTCTTTCCAGAGTACTTGAGAATATGCCTCTTAATCGTACTACTACTACTGAAAGTCTCCTTGCACTGGAAACACTGGAAGACTGTCGATTCACCGCAATGATTGTGCTTGTGTCGATTTAGATTGGCTTGTGTGGCGAATGTTGATCGACACTGGTCGCACTTGAGCTGACGAACTATGCTACGTGAGCTGGAGTAGCTCTTACGTCTCAGCGAACGCAGCCGATATCGATGAGAGTGGACAATTTGATCACTATGAATTGATAAGGCATCGTCATAATTTTTGTTTTCAATGATCATTTCAGTGCTGATGCTGCTTCTATGTCTGAGCTTGGGAATTGCATTCCCTGGAATCAGTGGAGTCGGTCTATTTTTCCTTGGTTCCGGTTCCGGTTCCGCTTCCGACTCATCGCTAGACTCCGTTTCCAGCTCGACCATATTGTTGTCGCTTTCCACTGCCATCATGCAGAGCAGCGGATAGCTCTGTTGGAATCGGCGCTGGAATCTAAATGCAATTTGCGCATTCTGCCCGCATGGGATGCAGATCTTCTGAGGCAGTTTATCATCGCGATTGACTTTGAAGCCCACCAGCTCGTTGAGCATGTCTGCCAGACTGAATTGATCGTCGGGCAGTGTCCGATCCGAGAATATGTCCACCAGGCGCACTGAGCTGCTCATGCAAACACGGCAAATTTCCATTTTACTTTTGAGCTTTGATCACTATTTGGACGTCGCATGTCAATGGGAGACACCTATTCAAAGATCAAGTATCGATACTATCGCATATTAATAACACTCTCACAAGAAATCTTTTTGTCTTTTTTTAATTTATAAGTTTAAATATATTTTTAGATTTGGAAGAGAACTATCCAAAAAACGAAAAATAAACCATAATTTTATTCACCGTTTTTATTGCATGCAGACACGGCAATTTTCATTTTATTGGTGATTGCAGAATACGCTGAATAAACACGAACTATTTGAGAGTGGTGTGAAGAGCACAAGGCCATTTACGCTATCGATACTCATCGATAGTATCGATTAGATCACTAACCCTATATATTAAATATGAATGAATTAAACTTGTTACAAACTCCACATCATGTCTTCTGCCAAAATCTGACTCTTCTCACCTCTAAAATATGCCCTTTTCATAATTTGTGGTTTCTCATTCTACTTGCTTATTCCTCTTTACACTATCCTGGATCAGCTGATCGTGTCGTTATTCAAAGTTGATTGGCAAAGCTTTTGCCTTGCAGTCAACAGATGGCGTTGTCTTTTTTCTCCTGAACAATATTTGGCGCTAACTTTAACAACTCAAATTCAAATTTCAACTGCTTGAATTTTTTTTTGACGATTCTAATTTTGATGCGATTGCTTTCAATACATATTTTGGCATCTAGAAATTGAACTTTTGATAAAGAAATGACGCAATAAATGAACATTTAAAGCACCCTTATTGATTCGGACAGTTTTCCTAGGGCAACACAACGTTTCCACATCTAATTTTGTGCCGTGTCCACCCACAAATCGGTTGCGACTGCGACACATTTCCGTTTTGACCAAATTGAAGCTCAATGATTGACTTGGCTTGGCTTTTATGTTGTCCTGCGACAAGTGAAAATGAATTTAGCCAACTATTCGGACTAATACGCAAAAAAAAAAATACTCACACAAAAAAGGCGCAGGAATTGAAAGTCAACGAAAAATGTCTTACGCTATAAAAACTAATGATTGGCAATTGGATTTTACTGTTATTGCCGCGCCCCATTTGTTTTGTCCAAGCAAAACCATAGTGGGCGTAGAGGCGTGGCACCAAATACAACTTGAAAACAGTTAAGCCGCATTGTCTTCCATTTCGAATAATTTCCAGCCGCGTGCATTTGCAGGAAAATCGTAAAATTTGATTTTTATAACTTCCTTCTGTGTCCTTCTGCATTCTGTGTATATATACATATTAATTTATCTTCGACTCTCTGCTGGATGCTGCGTCTTAATTGTATACGTTTCCGTTAGCGGCATGCTACATTAATTTCTGGCTGATCATACAGCCGAGAGTGCTGAATCAATATGCCGAATCTGAATGTGAAACATTGTTTGTCAGGTAAATGTAAATGTACCAAATGTAAATTCATACACTCATCAAAAAAATTTACCTAAATTTTAATAAATTATTCAGAAAGTAAATTTCTAAAATGTTTGGTTGTTGTTTTCTAAAAACTATGGTTTGAATTTCTAAATTTCAGAGTGTATTTTTCTTAAATATAGAAAAAAATATGTAAAATTTCACTGAAGTCCTTTGTGTTTACATTTAAGAATTCGTGTTATTTATATTAATTTTTGTTACTTATATTAATATTAAACATTAGTATTTTTTTGACTTCACATACACAAAACCTTTTTACATAGTTTATAAAAATAATTAGATAATTAAATCTAAATTATATCAAACAGCTGGATTCAGGATAAAAAATTATCGAGCTCTCTCTAAAAATATTTTTCTTAATATTAGAAAAAATTTCTAAAAAAGAATATCAGATTAGAATTAATGACAAGCCTTTATAAAATTTAGAATTTCGTTTCATAATATTCAAAAATTAATTCCAAAACAATTTAGAAACTTTCTATTTTTTCAGAAGATTTGCCAACATTTCTTTCTGAGTGTAGAGAGTTCAAACACGGAATTGTTTTTCGCAAGGCATAAATGCCACTAACCCCGGGCAGCAAATACAATTGCAACAATAGGGGCGGCGGGGTTTCAACAATGTTGCAGGCTTTGACAATTTCTAATTTATTGCAATTATGTGACGCACGTCACACTCACTGCTGACCACTGGCCAACAACCGACAACCAACAACCATCGGACTATTGACCAGCAAGCGACACGTGACCAATCTGCTGCTCGGCCCCGGGGCTCTGATTGGAAAACACTAAACAGATAGGCTAGTCACTCGCTCCGCTCCGACAGCTGTCTCACCATTCTATAGAGATTTATTTTACGCTGATAACACGCTTAAGTAAATGCAGCCAACAGCCAACAGCCAACAACACCCAGCAACTCCCAACAACTCCCAACTCTGAACTCCAACTCGCACAATTTAAATGGCGATTAAATCTGTTGGCATTGATGGATGTGTCCAAGGCGGGTGGCTGGCTGTCTGTCCGTCTGTCTGCGTGTCTGTCCGATTGCCTGGCTGTGTAGCCTGTTCTGTGGTCAGTCTGCAGGATGCGGCGCCGTGTTAACACTTTTGTACAATTGCCAATTTTTCGCCAGCCGTGCTGCTGCTGCATCTGATGAGCTGTCCTGTTTCCTCCCTCTCCCCCTCCTTCTCATCCACCTCCTCTGGTGGCTTTGTGGTGTTGTTTTCCGACACTGTGTGTGTGTGTGTGTGTGTGTGTGTGGGGGTGGTTGCTGCAATGGGCTGGCATGCGGCTACACTTCAATATTCATTTGAACGCATAATTGATATTGACGAACAATGTTGCCGTGTCGATACAACGCTCAAGTGCACTGTGAGATATTTAAAGTAAAATATAATCTTTTTTAATTGATTACTCATTTTTATGATTTAAATATGTCTGGTTTCATTTAAAATAAATTTGAAAAAAATAAATGAAATACAAGTGGAAGCAGCGAAAGTCATTTGGAAATCTAGTATGTTTTTATTATTTATTTTTTTGTAATTCAAATATGTTTCTTTACAAAAAAAAAATAATAAATATAAATAAAAACATCTGCAACCAGCTGCATATTGAAATTTAGTAAACATATATATATATTCGTTTAATACATTATATTTAATTCATTCATATTTGATTATATATCACAATATTTTTGCATTGTATATATTTCCGTTTATTATAATTTTTTTACATCATATGAATATCATAATTTGATTTGTTATAATTATTTTGCTTATTCATGAATTCATTTTATTTTTAATTTTAAATAAAATATTAACTTTCATAGTATCTTATAATATTTATGTATTGTACATATTTAATTATTTTTGTTGTCCATTTTTTTTCAAATTATTTTCAATTTCAAAATAATTGTTCAATTTAATAATTTGTATATTATTTAAATTGTATTTTTGTATTTTAATTCAAAAAATTAATTTTATATTATCATTGTTACAAGCTAATTTTTTTTTTAATTTGCGAACTGCTTAAGATTTGATAATAAATAGATTTAAAAATATATTTTATTGGTTGACACCTTTTTCACTTCGACAAGTAATTAATTCAAATAATATGCCATATAAGCAATTTAAGCATACACTGTTACACACATACACCGCTACGTGTTATAAAAAAATATTTAAGATTTTTATATTCTTCTTTGACTAAGAAAGTATTATAACTATGAATGTTAATTATTTTCCCAAGCTAATAGAGTGATGAATAATCGAATGGCTTTTAATTATTTATTTATTTATCTATCAAATTAAAGTTTTTTAAAAGTGACAAGTTCAAATTTAATTTAGTACTCAAATTTACATTACATTTTAAATGATATAAAAAATTAAGATAAAGGATGAAACAAATCTGAGAGTATTAAAATGTTAAATGCTGCAACATTTATTGCAAACATTTTAAACGTTAGCAGATTAGTAATAAAGAAAGTAAAATGTAACAAGAATTATTTTCATCGAATAATAGATCCACTACTACTACTACTATTTCTCTCAGTATACTTATTTCCTCACTCTACGGCAATATCATTCTCGTGCTCGTGGCCAGCCTACTTTGACAGTTAATTTTTGTAAATTTCCCTGGTTGATTTTCTGTACACTTCGTGGCATTTTTCGCATGCAACATGTTTGCCATTTTCGTTTGCCTCCAGAGTATCTCGGATTTCATTTTGTTGTGTGGAAGGAGGTCGGGGGAATGTTGCACAGTTGTGCTTCTTCTCTTCTTTTTCTATCTGTCAGTGTCATGTCACGTTCAGCAAAATGCATTCAATATGTCCAATGCATTATTGTTGTCGTTGATGTCGTTGTTCCTGTTGTTGCTGTTGCTGTTGTTGCTGAGTGAAGCTGCAGGAGTGTAAATTTAATTTAGTTAATTGAAACAATTTGTTGCATGCGACAACAACCAAAACAAGAACAGCAAAAACAACTCTCCCCGTGAGTTCATTGAAAAGGCAGCAGTCTCTGCATTTGCCCCCCAACCCTCTCTCTCTCTCTCTTTTGGAGCCGTATGCGGTTCACGTTTTAACTGATTTTCGTTTGAGCATTTTCTTTTTACATTCCACATTCTATATATATATATATATAAGAGGATCTCCTCTCCCTTGTACATATGTTCATATGTATGAAATGGCGCCTCGAAACATGTCAATTTGTTGCCGTGGCTGTTGCGTCTGGCAGCACGCAGCGGGGAATCTCGGTTCGACTTGATTGAAATTGCACTCAATACATTTTGTATATTGATATATTAATTTATTTTTAAAAATGCTTTGGTCAATTTACGTGCAAATTGAGACAAAGCCAGCCGCAGCCCAGTCAATTTAATTAACGAATGCCTACCGCTCAGCTTTAATTTTAACTTTGTGTTCGAGTCCAAGAAATGGGCGTGTGGAGCGTGTGGAAGGTGTGGGGAGGGGGAGTGGTTTCCTTTGTAATGTAAACAATAGATTGCATTCCTCACACGTTGCACACTTTGCAATCACAAACACTTTGCAAAACAAACTAACAAACCAAATAAGTTCCTTTGCCACGTGCACTCTCTCAATTATTTAAAGAATTCACCAGGTGACAGTGTGACCAAGTCTAGCAAAACAACAGCCACCCTGCTGGGTATGCTTTTTGTAAAAAAAAACTCTTGTGCGAAATCACAAAAGTAGAGAATTGAATCCCAGCATGGGTTACGAATATTAAATAAAAATATTAAATATATATATTTTCAAATTATATTGCATTGAGCTGATTTCTGTTGTTGAAAAATATTTATATGGAGAAATAATAAAATAAAACCTTATACCTTTTACCAATTTTTAACAAACAAATTTCTGCAATTAAATTCAAAATCTATCAATATAAATAAGGGTAGATAATATGGATTTCATTTAATAAAGATCTTAAATGTTTATCTAAGTGTTAATATTATTAGTGCACACTAATAGTAATATGGTTTATTTAAAAATATATATTTATATTTAAATAATTAAATAATTCCTTTAATTAAATACAATATTTAGAAAAAATGTATATTCAGATAATTACAAATTTCCTAACAGTAATAAAAAAAAACAGATATTAAAATATAAAATTAAAAAAAAATAACACAGGTTGATGATAAATGAAAATAAAAATGTTAAAATTAAAATAAAACTTGGTTAAAATAATATGTTCATATGAATAATTATTATAATTAATTTGTGCCCTGAATAAAGACAAAAGTCCTAATTAGTTTTTGGCCACACTGGTCACACTGCACATGCGTAATTCATGATTAATCCGCATTAAATGCGCTAAAAATGCATTTGAGCGTTAAAATGCAAATTACTATAAATGCCATTGCACTGAGCCCTGCTCAGCCGAGCTGAGCGTCATTCATTTAGTGTAGCTGGCAGCCCCCAAGCTCACCCACACCCACCCACTCACACACACACACATCCACACACACACGCACACCCTTGGCAAACTGTTGGTAAATTTGCGTAAAATATCTTGTATTTACCTTGCACTTGACGCTAAGCAAACTACCAGATACAATATACAATTATGTACACACACGTGCATAAATACACACACACACTCACACACACACGTATATATCTATGGGGCTTCGTGCGTGGCTGAATAAACATGGAAATTGTGAAAATGGGCTTTCTCGAGTGTCGATTGAACTTAGGACCTCAGCGTTGCACATTTTGTGGCCTATGTGTGGTAAGGGGCAGGGGCACCAGGGGCAAGGGACATGTGTTTGGGCTGTCACTTTGAATGACAGCCCAAGTCAAGTGGCAGGCCATTGTTGCACAGGCCATATCCTTATGGAAAATGCATAAAACGAGACAATGCTCTTCTTGTTGTTGTTGCCCCAAAATGAAGCGTCGGCTTATGTTGCATGGCAACTAGTGCTAAACTTTTATCACACTAGCACTGGCCTGGAGGGCAGCGCGGCATCGTTTAATTTAAATGCAAGCTTTGGGGGCTGAGGCGCAAATTGTCTTTTTGGCGCCCACTCCTCCTCCCGACTTCCACTGACATCCCCCTCTTGGCCAGCAATTTCGAGACGCATTACGCATGCATGGTTGGCCAAATAATGTTGATTTAACATTATCACGAAGCTGGCTACAACTGCAAACTGAGCCTCGTGTCAATAACATTGTTGCCACCGGCCATGCTGTGGCATGCTCTTAAAGAATGCTTTTAATTAACCCATAGCAGGCAAGCAACAGTATCATCAAGCTGCACACCACAAAATGTGTGTTGAAATTGAAGTTTATCAATGTTTAAAGTGAATTTCAATTTCAATTTATTTTCTAAATAGCTTATATTGAATTATTAAATTAAATTATTTTTTTTTTACTCAATTAAGTTTATTTATTTGCTTTGCAGTATATTTCATTTATTTTATTTTAGCTTACATTTAATTAAATTCTTTTGCTTTTATGTTATTTAAGTTTTATTAAGTTTATATTTATTATTTATAAATAAAAAAAGTTGTTGTCATTTAAAATTGTTGTTATTATTAACACTAAATTGCAAAATTGTCAAAGTGTTTATGTTAATCACTTTTTGTAAGCAGTTAAATCGGTTAGCACTCGTGATATTTTATATGTATATTAAATTAAAATTAATTTAAATTAAAATAATTTTAAAAATTAAAATAATATAAGTTTCCAAATATTGTAAAAACATCCACTTACAAATAACGTAAAATAAAATTAAATATACATATATATATATATATATATTAAAATAAAAATAAAAATAATAAAAAAGTGCAACTTAAATCGATTCACTCTCAATCTTATTTTAAATTTTCTTCAACAATCACTAACTTTATTAAAACTTAAATTAACTGCATGTTTAGTTTTGAATTCGTTAATTTTTAGGGATTGTTGTATTTCAATTGAATGTTGTACTGTGCAGTTAATTAACGTTATGAAGTCATGTTAAATCAGACTCAACTGATTGTTGATTGGTTGATGAATCGGCTTCTCAGACATTATGCAATGTTTAAATAAAAGCAAAAAGCAAAACCCATATGAATTAGTTCAAATTTGTGAGGTTGTTGTTCTATAACTTATCTTTATGAATTCCTATAAAATCACACTTAACTGTTAGTTGATTTTTAAATCAGGTTCTCAAAACTTGTCAGGCATTATCTGTATTTTGAATTTTCTAATGTTTTGCCATAGTACTTCTGTACTTCTGTTTATTGAAAATTGGTCTGAGCACATTTCCCACACCTCTTCAAATGAATCAATACTCATTTTCCCAATCAATGCCCATTCTTAGCACGCGGCAAATGACAACAAATAAGTCTACTTCAAAATGATTAAATGACAAACATCAAATAAACTGCAATAACAAGTTGCTCGGCTTGCAAACACCCCCTCTTTTCAATCGCAAACAGTTGCTTAGGCTGATAGGCAGAAAACAATATGAACATAATTATTAATTGCGAATAATTTTTCTTAAGACTCATTAAGTGCGGCTGCGGCAAACAGGCGCCGTTCTCGACCTCACCACGCCCCCCGCTCCAAACCACCGCCCCCGCTTCCTAAACGACAAAAGAATTGACAGCACATAAATTAGAAAGTAGCCCGTCTCCAAAAGGAGATGGCAACGTAGAGGGTGACACTGGACCAAAGTGGTCCACAGTGTGTCCGTGTTTAAATGTGTTAAGCCGCCGGAAGTGACATTTCTCTTTTTCATCTCTATCTATCTCGTTCCAGTCCCAGTTCCAGTCCCATTTCCAGTTCTTGTTGTTGTCACGTGTCCAGGCGCTGAGCGGCGTGTTTTCCGATTTGTAGTCGTCATTGTCAAGGCTCTGATTTGCTCATCTATTGTTCAGACTCCGGCTGGGAGTGCTGAATATTGTTCTTCTTTATCCTGAATGAGGTGTTTCGTACACAAAATTGCTTAGGCGTGACTTGAACTGCTTTGTTTAGGTTGCAAGAGCAACTCAAAGATATGTTTAAATTTATTTAATGTCAACCAAAGTCAGTCGACACAAAAATAATACAAAATGTTAAAAATAAATTAAGTGGAATTAATGAAAATAAAAAAATTTAAATTAAATTTAATATTAAATATAAATAAAAATAATAAGAAATATTTATATACATATAAATATTTATATATAATGCAATATGATACAACATTTGTTGCATGGATTGGGGAAAACCCAGAAAAACCCCATTTAAAAAGCCCAAGACGTTTAAATATGAGTTCTCAATAATAGAAATGGAGGACTTTGGGTTGATTACACTACAGAGTACTAAAACTGTTCATGGAACAAATAATTATTATTTATTTATTTATAATTATATTAGTACAGTGATTAAGAGACAGCGGGAAGGAGTAACGATAATCTAGAGGGAACAGAAAAATTAATTTGGTTCATTAACGCAACTGAATCGATTTTACCATTTAGTAATTTAGTAAATACAAATATAATACATATCATAACACGACGATGAACTGGGGTGGGAGGGTTAACAAGTGTGCGGAAGTAATACATCTCAGATGTGTATGGTTTGAGGATTTGGCTTATAAAACATCAACAATTCACATTTTGGTGTCGCTCGTTAAAGTTGCTTACTGGCAATGCGACATTAATTATGTAAAATTTGTCATAAATTAAAACTCATAAAGGTCATTTTATAACTCTCCGGCAGTAGCTTATAAATCGGCTAATTAAATCCAGCACCTGTTTATATATATTTTTATATTTACTTTTTATTTTATGCGACAACTCGTAAAAATCGCACCAAGAAGTCAACTATTAAAAAACCCTAAAAAATGTTTTACAACTGACAAACTTTCTTAGTTTCCGAATCGAGAATTGAAACGCACATGAAATGCAAATTGAGCTGTTACCGCCCGGAACTTTACGCCTATTTAGGCGCCCAACTTCTAGTTCCGGCAATGATGCAGCCTAAACACTTAATTACGCTCCAAACGCAGCTCGATTCATGACTGACCATAAAAAAACGAAACAGAAAAAGTGAAGCGTTGAAATTAGCATACTAACTGGGCCCAAGAACTGGCAGCAGGGTGCGAAGCGAATTCAAATTTATCAACCTGCGGCGATCAGTTGCATAAATTAAAAAAAAAAAAAAAAAAAAAAAAACAATACAAAAAGTAACCCAACTGAAGGCGTTGAGCTGCAAAATGGGTGACGTGAGCTGTGTGAAACATTTTTATTATTTTTTGGGCTACAAAATGCACAAAAGTGCGCACATTAATGTCGGCAAGTTTGACTAATTGCCTGCATTATGCAAGTCGAGGCAAGTCGAGGCAGGGCGAGGGCCTAAAACAGGCATTTCCCTAAAGGAAGCGGCCTAGGATCGATAAGATCACCCCGCTGAGTGGTAACAAGTGCGGCTTGAGGAAACCCTTCGCGCCTTTTGACCGCTTCACTTTCTTTGATAAATTGTGTGCTAATGGAATGTCATGTCAGCGTTTGTTTGGGCCGACTTTTAACCGAATACAAAAAAACAACAGAAAGAAAGCAGAAAACACAATGCCAGATAACGCCGGCAAATTAGCGTGGGTGTTGACCACAGAAAATAAAACTGTTGTCCCCTGCACAGGTGCAGCGACGCGTATATGTCCACAGTGAATTATTAGTGAGTCGACCAAGTACTGGACACAAAAAAGGATTCATTTCTGACACAATGATGTATTTGTACATGGCAAACTAATGGGCGCTTCCGCTCCCCTATTCCTCTCCTGTGTGTGCGCAATCCTTGCTTTTTAGCTGATCCTTATCGCAGGCAGGAAGGCAGGAAATATTAGCGCAAAGTGCAGGCTGCTTTTCCTATATATGCCCGCTTATTAATTGACCAACATTAGCGCCTATTGTTAGCTCCAGTTTCAGCCGGGTGAAACTATGTGCTAATGGCGCCTAATTCTGATCGACTGCTAACTGATAAGACTTTAGCAAAGGGGAATGCTTAATGGACAACTGGGCCTGTTCTGAATATATATATTTACTATTGAATCTATACCGGTTTTGAGGTTATTTCTTACTATTTTCTTTGACTTTATTTCTCAGTTAAAGAATTGCCCATCTACAAGTCGAACCGATGTACAAGGAATCAGATGACATATGTATTGCGGCCTATGCACAGTTCTCAGAGTTGGATGTTTGGATCAAGGCGAAGGTGATCAAATGAAAAGAATTACAGCAAAAATTTTATCTAATTTTCTATGAGGACTATGACATTTTATAGCCAAACTGAAGTTGACAAGAATGATTGATCAGTATATAATTTTGTAACTGTACAACGAATATTACTGTTGTAGATATCTGCAAATAACAACAAAATATATTGTACCTTAAAAAAAAGTGCAGCTTCCAGAAAGTAAGTCAAATTTGTAAAGCCGATAAGGATGATAAGGACTGTTTAGATATTGGATTTGACTTGCATGGAGCGTGTTGCTGTCTTTTTGTTCTACTGATTTTGACAAGTAGTTTAGCTTCCCTGCAGCTATTAAGAAAGTAAGTCGAATTTTTATTCTAATTCAAAGTACATAAATACTAATAAAAGCTTTCACATCAGATTTGGATAATTGAATCCTTAGACTTAGGAATTGTTAAAGACAAACGTGCAGTCTAAGCTAATACTAACTTATGAAATAAATTTAAATAAATGATATTTAATTTCTTGCACAAAATATGGAATATGAATTCTTGCACATAATACACAAAACCAGATTATAAAAGTTTTAGTATATTTTTATTGCATTAAGTTGTAGTTTTTCACATGAAAAATCGATCGGGTTATCTAAAATCTCTTTTATGTTCATTGTCTCGAATCACAAATAGCTACAAAATATTTAAATTGTGTTCACCTTTTTAAACTGTTGCTATTTTAAATGATGTGCATTTCTAGCATTTCTTCAAAACATCTGCTTAAACTGCTAGCATACAATAGAGAATAGAGCATCGTTCTATTTATTTACGTACTCTGACTTATCATTATAATAATTATTGATGACTTATAAACATAATGAACTCTATACTCTACCCCACTAACATTTGCTGATCTGCTTGGAAAGAAAAAACATAATCACACTATTTATTGCCATGATACAACATTATTTTGTACTTGAGCTCGCACGCACAAATCGCCGCCCTTGATGATTAGCATCCCTCATGTTAACATCTGTTACATTTAACAATATACCTTGGCCTTAAATGTGCCCCGGCGCCAGACAATCCACAACAAAAAAAAAAAAAAAACAAACCCACCCAAAGTGACGAAATTTTCGTGTAGACGCGTTGATATTAACCAACAAATAAATATAGAGGAAAAACTCACGCTGTGTTGTTCGGGGTTTTAAAGACTGAAACTACCACCCCACACTCGAAGAGTCAGGCCAACAACTACCCGACTATCCAACAGTTGTCTACTATTTTGATAAAATTAACTAAAAGTGCCAAGTCAGGAGTTTCCTTTTTCCTTTTTTGTTCTCTGTCTCTTTTTTCGTGTCCTGCACGTGCAATTTTTGCATGTTGCTCGCTGGCTGTTGGCCTGCAATAAGCGCATTAGGTTTTGGGCCAACTGTGGAGGGTTGGCTTATTGTTTGCATATGTGTAACAATTAAACATTTGCCGCTCCAGACATTTTTTATATGCCACCACCAGCTCACCCCCCGCACTGTCATTAACACCGCACCCGCAACCCGACGAGCGACAGCAAGTGCAAAATCTGCGAGTGTTATCGGCTTAATTATTATTACGAGTCCCAGGGCGACGGGTGTCCTCAATGGTTCTTCGCCTGACTCTCCACTTGACTCGGCGCATTTTGGTTTATTTGCGTTGCCCATAAACTTGGATTTGAATATATTTGACTTTAAATATTGCTTCGTCATTGCCCATATGTATATGAGTATTCGCTTATACGCATATGCACTCAGATAAATTATCTCTTTGAAGTTTAGCGTTTCGTCAGACTTTTGATGCTTGCTTAGGATATCTCACCTATTGTACAGAAGGTATATTTCCAAAAGCGTAGACTTAGTCTTTCTAAAAACCTGGGTTGTCCTCTCCTATCCTTGGTGTCGGGTTACATTTTGATTAGCTTTTTGTTGCTTAAAGCAATATTAAAGAGTAGAATTTTCAGACTTCACATATGCAAATATTTGAGTTAGCTTATAATGAAATAGTTTATAAAGAGATTTTACGGCAATTCGCTCGGATAAGAATTACAATTTCTATTTTTAAGAGTTGTTTTTTATTTTAAATAATTTCTAAATGTGATTTTTAAAAAACAGCGTGATTTTTTCCGAGTGTACGTCATTGCGCATGTACCTTATACGTATATGTCTGCTACCAGTTTATATTTTGTATATATTATTTCTTGCTGCGTATTTAAGCCGCTTAACTGCACATGTTAATAAAATGATTAGCGTGGTTTGTATTTAGCTTCTATTAAAAACTCACCAGTTTAATATTCATATATATCATATATATTTTATTTTCAAAACTCTTTGAGAACAATTGAGCAAAGAAACTTGTACATGCATATTATCAAAGATTATAAAATTATATCTCTATAATCGTCGATATTATAATATATATATATATATCATATTTATATACATATATATTTATATATTTGGTTAGACGGTCCAGTTTCTTTTCGGCTGTCGTTTTTTATAAAAAATCGATCGGTTTATTTAAATTATCGATTTAGCTTTACTTCTGGTCTTATAGCACACATTTTCAACTTCTCGCTTTTGTCATTGGGATTAATATAAATGCATGTGTATATAAAATCTGATTCCATACGTATGTGCTTAGATTTTTAGCACTATTAGATTTAGTAACTCATTAAAATGGTTTTAGAACGGTCAAACGCCCAGAGACCAATTGAAAAAATGACTTTTCAACTGTCAGCTAATTGCACCCCAAGGAGTTGGAAAGCGAGCGCAGTCATAAAACACGCTAATTACACACACAAACACACACCAACACACACATACACAGTGAATAGTTGGCATCAACTTTACCGCACTCTCTCTCTCTCTCTCGCTCTCTCTGTCTCTCTTTCTTCCCGTATATGAAAAACTAATCTAAAACTGACCCCAGCCACTTGACTTTGGCAAAGCAAAGCAAACGCAAACTGACCGCAGCTGTAAATTAAACGTAAATTGTCAAACTGACAGTTGCCAGGGCGAAAAGTTTTGCCGCACAGGTGCTGGGAATTGAACGGGGCAGGTTGAAGGGTGGAAGGGGGCCAGGACTCAGGTGGGCAGGACGTGGCAGCTGTTTTCATTATGATTATTGACAGGCGCAACTAACGGGACTATTAAGCGAGGCGTTGACATCATGTTGCAAGTGTCTCCAGGGCCAGCAGCCAGCTCGGTATTTTTGGTCTAATCAAAGAGAGGTCATTAGCAGGGGTTGCCGGGTTCAAACAGAAGGTTTGCCCTTTTGACATACGTTACATTAGTTGTTGTTTGGTGACCAATGCGTTTTTCAATTGCTCTCATTAAAGTTAGGGCTAATTAAATAATGGCCTGGCCAACAATCAAATGTTGAAAAACAGTTAGAAAATATCCCTTAGACGTCAAGTGTAAAAGGCAAAGGACAAGCGCAGCAAATTTGAAGAGGCCCGTCGTTGGGTTGGGTTGGGTTGGGTTTGGCAACATTTTTAAGGACCTTGCAACAGACAACAAACAAACAACGGGCGCTGTCCGAACTCAAATGCAGGCATTCAACATGCTAGGGGGCGGTGCTGGGCGGGGCGGGGCGGGGTTGGTAAGGTTCGTGATACAAATATGCAAATAGACACAATTTTTAATTAGCAGCGATGCGCAAATTTCAAAAAGCAACGCCAAATGTCAGCAACAAAAGATGAGTCGCGACAGATGAGCGTGGAGAATTTGTGTGGAAAAAGGCGGCGCGCCTGCGAAATGTGTATCGTACACATATTAACAACAAATTCATTAAAATGCGCAAAAGGTGCAGTCACAAAAAAATATTGCAAGTACATGAAACAAAATGCTAAACAGCAAAAAAAAAGCAGAAAATACAGAATAAAAAATCAACAAAAAGCTACACACAGAAATGCTAAAGGAAATGATTATTAAAAATCTAAAATAAATAAAAGATGAGAAGTTTGCCTCTAGCGTATGACAGCAGCTGTTTGTAAATATTGTAGACGGCTCCTTCTGCTCCACACGGATTCAAGATTTATGGGCCGCGTTGCGTATACGCCGCGTGTTGCACGTCAAAAGGTACGAGTTACGGTTGCTATCGTAGTTATAGCAAAAACTCCTACCCACCTATTTGTGCACTTCTTTTTCTCTCTTTCTCTCTCTCACGCGAACAAACGCAGAATACAAAAGAGTGCATAAAAAATTGTACACATTTCTGTGCATAATCATTTGAACTACGTACGCGCCGACGTCTGTTGCCGGGTAATACGCTGCCGGCATGTTACCAACCAACCAAAACACACACAAACACACACATACACATATACACATCGAGTGTGCCCAGACAAAGAGAACTTTGAATACGTGAACTTGGTGGGTGGAGTTTGAGTGTCGAAGTGAATGTGGGTTTGGGTTTGGTCGCATGGAGTGTGGCAGTTGCTTTTGCTGAACTTGTTTGGCTGTTTATTCGCGCATAATTCACTCATTAATCATTGCGTTTTGGCCAGCACGTCAGACTTCAAACTTCAACAGCTCTAGCCAGTCAGTCAGCCGCTGTTGCTAAAAAATCAAAAACAAAAAGCCAAAACAGAAAGGTGAATGAAACTAGCAATGGTTGGGCAGCAGGTAAACAGTCGCTAGTAATTGCAATCTACCAAATGTATCTCAATTAAAGTGTACTCCGCACGAGAGTGTGCTAATCATAAATACCCTGTAATTGGAAATAAAAAAAGGTGTTATATTATTTCATTTATTATATATATTTCAGCTAAAGATTAAGTATTATTTATAAGCACAAGTAAATAAATCATCAAGATTATATGTAGTCCATAAACTTTAATAAATTAAAAGTAAAAAATTAATTTAGAAAATTAAAAATGAAATTAAATAACTTTAAAAACAGTTAGCTTAAAATTAAATCTAAAGTTAAGTTGCATTTAAAGTATAGCATATATAAATATGATAAATAATTAAAATTAAAATGTTAAATTAACCAGTAACAAAGCTGTGCTTTGTGACAATTGGGATGAAATCCTTAAGCACATCAGAAAAAATTGATATATACTCGGATTACATCGAAATACTCAAATATTCTTGAATTTGTTTAAGAAACATGATTGAAGGACAATATATCTAAATGGGTCACAGAGTATGAGGCCCCAATAATAATTTAAAATCAAACTAAACATTTTTATGGTTAATATACAGAAAATATAATGATAAGAATAAAGAGAGGGAAAGGTAGAGAAAGAGAGGAAAAAGAGAGAATTAGAATGTGTCAAGTATTTGCAAAGTTTTTTGGGCGAAAGTCTGGCGAATTGAATTGGAATTGGATTTAATTTATTTGAACTACAACTGCTCATCGTCCAGATACAGCTAATATATGCCTTGCTTATTAGTTCATTTATCTAGAACTAACTCTATGAACATTAAATGCCCGTAAAAAAAGATGAAAAAGTCGCACATCAACTTTTCAACTTGGCTGCCAAATGTTGCAAAAATGTTTCCAGGAACTCATCGCGCCAGAATTGGCAATTTTTCTTTTTGCAGTTTTATTTTTATAAATTTTTTTTTTTGGTTGTCAACTGCTACTAGTATTTTGTACCCGTATTCTATTCATTAGCGCCAACTGCGCGCAAGTTGAGAGAAATATAACAAAAATATGCAAATTTGTTTTGGCAGAGTCACGATCTGGGCAAACAATTTGCTGATTACGGGACGACGATGTCGAGGAGGAAGTGGAGGAATCGTTGCCATTTTCACAAGCGCATTGATAAAATGATTGATTACACGCAGCCGTCGACTGTCTCTCCGCTTCCTGCCCTTGCCCCTCACTCGTTACGCACCTCGCTGTTGCCATGCAAAAATGCAAACATTTTGCAATCAAATTAACTCTTTGGACGCTTAAGCTGCTGCTGCCATTGCGCAAAAAAAGGAAAAAAGGAATTTATCAAAAATTGTAAATTGCCAAAACCATTAAAATTATTAAAATCATGCTCGCCACGCTGGGGTTGTGATATTGCCAAAAGGACATATACAAAATGGGGCGTGTCCTGTGAAATTTATCAACTCGTTTGCCGGCAATGATATGCAAAATCATTTCCGTCTTTTGCCCACTGACAGCAGCTCGTCTAGTTGGACAGATGCGGAGGGGGGATGGGTGGGCTGTGATTGAACTCTGCATACGCTTCATTTGTTCAATTGGTATTCTTAACTTATTCTAAACTGCATCGAATTGAGAAAAATCTTGGCAACAATGTGCTCGATAATCATAAAAAATGTTGACAAAATTTATGCTAAATTGATTTTAATATTCCCATAAGCAGAGCAACAAAAGACAAGCATTGTCTGCCAGTCGTCCGTCTACAAAGTATGACAAATGAATTTTAATTACCAGCACTAAAAAATATGATGCCCAAGCCGAAAACCGAACAATTGAAACAAACTTCATAAAAACGCAGCGACAAGAGAGATGACCACTGAATCTAAATGTTTGGCTAGGGTGCTTTTTTGTGGGGAGAGGTGGGTTATTTTTCGTCTACAGTTTCAAGGGGTTTATCTTTTGACAGTCGGTCATAATTTTTGGATCGTTTTTGGCTGATTTGATTTTTTCATTGCCTTCAGCATTCACATCTCCTTTTTATGGCTACTTCTCTGCTCGACTCTACTCCAATAAAAATTGGTCATCTACAATGTTGCCTAATAAATTTGCTTTGATTGATTTTAATGGTTAAGCGCTTCATTGAGCTTTGGAGTGTGGTGCGGTGCGATGTGGTGCAATGTGGTGCGACGTGGTGCGTGTGCAGCCTGCCTGGGGACGGCTTTAAGCCCCCCTCATTTTAATTTTAATGCCTGCCGCCCACCCACCGAACGGAGTCGATTGTTAGCGAAATTAATTTCGTGCGTTAGGCGAAAAGGTCTTAAAATTTTTTATATGGATTATATTCTATGCATTGGATACATAAAAGCATTTCTTACGATTGTTTGCTTTGCAGTTAAATGCCTGAAATTACTAAAAGCAGGCTAGGAAGAGCTTTTCAAATGAATTGAAAAAATGTCGTCGCGTTTAGCGTTTTTAATAGCCTCCAATGGCATTGAAATAACTATGCACAGTGGTCTGAAGTCAGCAGAAACGGCATCATAGATTTTATTTGTTCTTTTGTTGTCATAAAAGTATTCTTTTTTTTTAAATAATTTCTATATGTACGAAAAAATTCGTAAAATTACAACAGGCTTATTTCCATTTTTCTGAAATACATTTCTTAATAACAGGAAACAAAGCCTATTTTTAGAAAATATAATTTTTCGATTCAGCACTTTAGACCATCTAAAATGGGTATGTGAAATCCTTGGGTATTAGTGTTTAATAAGTATATAGGTAACAAAAGCCAATTTTAGAGTTCTGCTCACATCTGTAAGAAATATCCTCAAAACCAGTTGTATATTTTCTACAATTTACAAAGAAAAACACCAGTTTTAGAAAGACACAACCTGCAGTTTTAGTAATATACCCTACAAGTAAAAGGTATGTCGATTTTAAATAATTGTTTTCTGAGTGTATATGAATTCTTTTTCCGACTGAGAACCACTGTATGCCGACAGATTTCCCACAGCTTTCGAAACAAGTTTCATTACAGCTGTGTCATGTTCAATTTCATTCGTAGAATTTTACTTATCATCAGTTGTTTGCACCCTAAGAGCTTTTTTGCTGTTATAACTTACGGAGAATACAATTCATAAATACCCAGAGAGAGGCGGCATTCATAAAATTCAATTTTGTTGCATGTCGCCGTCGTAAAAGTGCGCGGCTCCTTTTGTTACCCGGAATGGAAATACAAAATCTGTGCATTGCTTTGCTGGTCACGTTGTACAGTGAGGCCTGTCTGCCATCGAATCGGATTCGGTTGGGCTGGGTTGGGCTCAAGCTGGCTTATAATTTAACTGCAGTCTTATCAAGTTATTGCCCGAGGCTCAACTATTTCTGAAATATTAAATGGAACCTGTCGTTACGAAAGATATTATTATTTAAAGGTAAACGCATTAAAGTAATTTTTATTTATTCATTGTATTTATTTATTACTTGCGGCCTATTTCATCTCATGTGAATTTGTTACTTAGAGTAGTTAAACTCTTTATAGCTCTAATAAATACAGTACCCGTATCTCTGCATTACAATACAACTTATTACTTGCCATCAATAAAAAATCAAATATTGTCATCCATCCTCAAACATAGCGCACATGAAACTTGGCTCTTTAACCCCTTTTTGAATTTTACAACTTTAATTGCATTCATAATACTTAATAATTTTGTTTTTTCTTCTATTTTTACTGCTTCTCCTGAAGTGCTACTTACAATTTAACGGTTTGAATAACTACTTTCAAACTCTCATAATTCGGAAAACAAAAGAAATCGAAGATCTTTGCAAAGCGAAGATAATCGAATTAGTTTTATTTTGAAGATATTCACAAGTGCTACATTCAACACTCTCCTCTTCTGAGCCAACTGCTTTAATCCAATTCAAGGCATCTCTATCCCATTCCTCAGTGAACTAAACTCTCCGTTAAACTCCACGGCAATTGTTTCTTATCTCAATCAACATCATCAAACGGCTCATTCGAGGTGTTCTGTTACAGCTTCAGTTGCTCGATGCTCGTAAAGGTTCCAACTAAAAGCTATAAGATAAGGTGCTGTTATTGCCACATGAGCGCTGGATTAGAGCTGTGGCAACTCTGGCAGGCACTCGTCATAAAAGTGCGCACAATTAAACGCAAGTTAATGGCGTCCAGCAGGCGGATTCATTTCAGCCCCGCTCTGGGCGCCCAAAAACTCACTTTAACGGGGGCCCATTACGTGTAAATGCGGCTGATGAGGTGACGTTGATGTGGAGGCAACAATTAAAACGCCAGCTTCTGCTGCTGCCTCTGCTGCTGCCTCTGCTTCTGTTTGCTCTACGTTGCCGTGCTTCAATCTAATCAGCGCAACATCAATGCCAAGCGCCTTAAATTATGCTACACAAATCGAATTTATGACGATGACGACCCAGAAAAAACCCTCCAAGGCATTTGGCGCAATGAACTTAACCGACAAAGCCAAATAAAACCAAAGTCCAAAACCGAAAACAATAAAAGTTACATTTGCCAGCAAGCCGTGCAAATAAAATTAAACGAAATCAGTTGGTTAGCCAAAGCTGGAGCTCTCTCCCACACACACACACACACACACACACACTCGCACACCCGCACACCTCATCGTGTCTGCTGGACAACAACTGTTGGACAGGATGAGGGAGTGCAGGTTTTAATGTCTATTTGGTGCGCTATTTACAGACGACACACACGCGACTCACAGATCCACTGGGATCTTGGCCGGGTTTGGTAGACTGGGTGGGTATGGGGTGTTGTGGGTTGTGGGGTAGCATTTCGGTTGCTAAATGACGTCGTCTTTTAATTTTTATCTCAAACATTGCAAACGGTTTTTATTGTTGCTTTTAACTGCGCTGGCTGTCGTCTGTTCCTCATACTCTCAAACAGCGCCATCTGTGAACGGCTGTTGCAACTTTTGCAATTTGCCAAAATGCCGAGCGTTTTTTGCACGGCATCTGGCTGGATAGCTGTTTACCTCCTCTTTGCTGCCTCCTCCTCAGGAGAGCATCTTTAATTTGAATTCCAACTTATTTATTGTGTTTATTTAAGTCAGTTGCCATCTGGACAACGTTTCTATGGTTTGCGTTTTGGACATTTCTGTTTGGTTTCAATTGAAAGTTGAGCACAAAAATAGTTGAGGTTGCACACTTGTATAAGTATAATAATGGTGAATAAGGAGTGACATAAACAAAATGATTCCTTTTCACTTGGGATATTTTGTTGAGTTTTCTGTGCATATTTAGATAAATCGACTTTATTTTACTCAGTCTCCCAAAATATGCCCACCTTGCTTTAATCAATTAAACTATTCTTAAAAAGTTTTAAAATTAAATATTTGAATGTAGATAATGACAAGTTATAATTTTTTTAAATATTTAAATATAGCTTAATTGTTTACATTATAATTAATTTAAAAACAAATATTGACAAAAAATTAATTTTTTAAATATTAAAAACAGTTTAGCGAATTTTGCAAAATATAAATATTTTCATTCCAATCACAGCTAGAATTTAATTTATTTCGCATTTTGATGAATTTATTGATTTATAGCGAGTATTTAGACCAATGGGAGTACTTATTGTGATTTACTTTGTATTCATTGCATACGAACCTACAATTTGAGCTTACTTGCTTTAATAGTCACCCTTGACACTGTCGACATGCCTTAATCTGCAGTGGGAATTCTCGAACCCTGCTCGAATCTGAGGGGCAAGTGACCACAAGCGTTGACCAGAAATGCGAGTTGGGGGCTAATAAATCAATGACCAACTGTCAGCATTGTGTGCGAGTAATAATAATGCGAGCAAACTGGTCAATAATAAACCGAACGGGATTTTTGCAGCCAACACAAGACAAAGGAGCAACAAATGTCACGGAAGATCCGGAGCTGGTCAAGCGTAAGGAGCAGGACATTTGAATTGGTGATGATGCGCTGGGTCACATTGAAGATTTATTTCCGTCTGCCTCGCCGTCGGAATGCGATGAAATAAAACGTATTAAGTCATAAAAACGGCGAATGCGAAAAGCGGATTACCAAGTGTGAACCAAGCAAGCGACTGCTGACCATTTGGGTCCACGGCGGGACATCAAATCTAATTATGCCATATATACGGAAGAGAACTATATAAAAGCGCACAGCGGGCGATGGGGCAGCTGTGCAAATGCTTTGCACAATTTATGCGGCTTTTGTTTTAATAAAAATTTTATCATTGCGCATAAATAGCGAGAACGAGAAACGAAACCTAAAAAGAAACCAAGCATGTGCGCATAAATCTTAAGATGGAAGAGATGCCACAAGCAAACGAAACGAAGTACGCAACAATTATATGCAATTTATGCGGTAGTCATTGGCGCACCACCAACTCACCACCCACCCATCCATCCACCACCACTTAACCCACAACTCACACAATCACAAATTGAGAGTCCGATGGCGTCGCCTGTTTGAGCAACTTGTGAAAATTATTCGAATTGAATGTCTTAACCCGAAGAAGGCAGCCAGTTGCAGTCGAGTTCCTGGTTTCTTCTGTTGCGCGCTGCCTTTTTATCAAGTCCGAGCTGCAAATTTATCAGCTGGCATAAAGTTTTCTTTCTTTCGTTTGCGACTCCGATTTCGACTGCACTTTTGCTGTTTCATTTTGGGCCAAAACCACAGCAACAACAGCAACAGGAAACCGCATACCAGAGATACACAGATAAGTTTTCTTTTATTGCAGTTTTGGCTCGAAAAGTTTTAGTGCGCCCAGGAAGGAAATGCTTTTCAAATGCTAGCAAAATAAATGCCAAGCTCACAAGAAAATTAGGAAGCTGCCAGCGCCGCCTGCAGACCATTCAACTAAAGAGCTTGAGAAGAAGCGTCTTTGGCACAACTTCTCAACCGAATTAAAATAATAAACTATCTGCTACGAATGCAGCTGCTGTTCAAAGACAAATCAGCTTGTGTTTTTCTATCGTTTCGAATTCTTTTGTAGTTTGCTACAAATTTATTCAAAATACAAATATATTCTCAGATAATGTCGACAGTTCGCTTTAAGCAACAAAACGTTATCATTGCTTTAATGTTGTATTCCCTACTTTAACCTTGTTTTTATTTTTGAGTTCTACAAAGCTACACCCAACGAATTCATTAAGTACATTGACCAGGACCAACCAAATAAAAATCACTATTTTACGACTAGGTCATGAGCAATATTTCGACAATGGCATAACAAATTGTTGACCCTTTTCCCAAAATAACATTGATATTTTAGTAAAACACATTCATCTCCATTTCTATGTAGTTTTACATGGTTCACCCATTCAATCCATTATCAACCAAACTGATAACAATAAAATAAAATAAAATATCAATAGCATAATTAAATTTCTAAAGGCAGTCAACAAAGAAAAAATTCTAAATATTATAAGAAATTTATTCATATTTATATAAGGATATAAGAAAATTTAAGTCCTTTGTTATGCTTTTAATCTGTATAACAGTAAAATTAATCAATCTATTATAAGTAGGAAATCTTAAAAAATAAATACAAATAATTTTTAATGCAAATATTCCTAAAAATCAGAGTATTAATAATAAAATAATAATGTAAGTATCAGAAATTTGGGAAATCATTTGTTACTAAGTTATGTCTATTTTTCCTCCTTCCATTAAGGCATAGCCAATGATCTAAGTTGCCATCCATTCTTAATATATGTATTAAATAATAATAATAAAATATTTATGATATTTAATGTCTTATCATTTGTAAGTATCCCTAAACCAATTTTGTACCATTTTATATTATTTATTGTCCAAGTAACTTCAGCACATGAATATAATGCATAGACTCCAGATGTTTAGACGAGATGTATACATCTCTTTAGTGTATACCTATAAAGATTAAATGTATGTATATACCTATATGGGAATGAAAACCCACACTGACTTAAACGTTGCCCCCAACAACCCCTCGAACAGAGGTCCTTTTAAATCAGCAGGAACTTTTGCCATTTTGCAAAGTGCAGTAGCAATGGCGAAAGATACATCAAGTCGTCGTAGACGATACTTCAGTGCGACCCACTCCGCAGCGACTTCACTCCCAGATACAAAACGCATCTACAGCCGCAGCCACAGCTACAGCTACAGCTACAGCTACAGCTACAGCTACAGTTGCAGATACAGATACAGAGTGGCAAACAGAAAAGCGTAAACGTGGCAGGAAATGCGGGCTTGCTCATTATTTGCGCTGAGTGCGGCTGAGTCGACGGCTGCGACAACGAGTACTTTGCATAAATTTCAAATCTTACACAACAAAAAAAGCAACAAAAAAAAAAAAAGAAAAAGAAAAAACAGAAAAGGAAGCGAAAGAACCCAAATAGATGACAGAGCACACAAAAGGACATCGATAGCGATACAGCTGCAAATGTAATGGAAATTGAAGGGCGGTCCAGGGGCAGAGCCCTCCTCGTTCTGCACCTTCGCGCCGTGTCAAGTGCGCGACGGCGGGTTCTGGAAAATACACAGAAATGCAATGATACGGAAAAATTAAAAACATTACGACATTGGAGTGGGAAATAGAAATCTCAAATAGGCAGCGGCGTCAGTTCTAATGACACGACCGCAGCCAGTTCAAGTTGAAGCCGCTCAGAATTTATGATTGCAATTATGCAGCAAACAGTTGCCGTCAGCATCGGCAATAATTGCGCTCGAAATTTGCATAAAACATTTTAAGTAGTGGCTAAAAATGCGAGAATCAGTGACAGCAACTCAACCACACAACCACCCAGCACCCCCAAACCGACAAGCGTTACAAATTGTGAGCACACACACCCACTTTGGCTGTCCTTGGTTTCGATTGACGCGTAATCCTGTCCTTGGCATTTCGCCGGGTGGCGTGGCCATTGCGTGGAGCCAAGGACAATGCAGGATAACGCGCAAAGATGCCACTGAGGGGTGTCAAAGTCAAGGCGAACGCAACCCGCACAAAATGCCAGCGCGTGTTGGGACTTCAAGGACAAACAAACGCATTGCTTGTCCAGGATATTGATTTACTTTTGGATTTGTGCACATTTAATTAGCGGACTGCAACTGTTTAAATTGAAATTCTAACAGTTTGCCATTTGTTGGTTAATCAATATAAAAGGTGATTAACTTCCAACTATTGATCTGGTATTCAAAATGCTTAACATAATCCTTGATTTGATATTTATTTTGTGCTTATTTCTGGTAATCAATGCAGTATGTTCTTTGATGTTCGTTACACAGATCTGTGGACTTATAAGAAAACTCCAAATAAATAAAACGTATTAATTTCTTAATAATATTATTCTTGATTCACTTTATCGTATATTCTGCATTAGTTTTTGCCCAAGACTTTTAAACATATTTTCAATGTCTTTGTTTGGTTTATATGTTTCCTCAAATTCATGAATGAATTACTCAGAAGATCTGAATGAAGTATTCGTTGGTTACCCGGCGAAAGAGCACTGGTATTCTCAGTCTCGACACATCTAGTATAGTTTGTCACTTTTGAAATGTAAACCAGTGCAAATGGATATTGCTAAGAGTATTGAAATATTTAACTCAACAGAATCAACCTTTGAATTATGCTGGCAAATAGCAAGTCTCAAGGCTCTTAAAGTTTAGTACAAACTTCACAGTGAATGGCATAAACGATAAGATAATGTTCAATTGTATTATATAGCTATGTGTTAAATGTGGAGCTGCAAATTTATTATTATTTGTTAAGTGCGTGTGCGTTTACACTAAGCACACAATATTGCCTACTTAGTGATATGAGGCAACTTTCCACTTTCCCAAAACTGAACCATTCTCCGTTCACATTATCACAAATAGAACTCAACAACAAAGATGACACATAATCCAAACATCGGCTATTCCTTGAGAAAAAGAGTACGCAAAGAAATGTTTGTCTTTGATATTCACTTAGTTGCCGAATATGAAATTATATATTTATATAATATTTTTTAGTAATCTTCCGACCAAGTTTGCCTTTCAAAATGCGGTAGATATGGGCTTTAGTGAATTTTGGGAGCGGGATAATTTTTCTAGCAACCTTCCATCCAAGTTTGCTAACTGTAGCTCGAAATTACAGGAGATATGGGTTTGTAGTAATTTTGGGGGCTGGAGTGGGCAATGCTGAAACAAAACTTTTATTGTAGGTTTCTAGAAATCTTAATTCCAAGTTTGGTAACTGTAGTTCTTAAATTGCGGGTGTTATAGAATTCTTGAAGCGAGTTTAGCAATATACCTTTAAAATTTTGCGACTTTACCTTTTAAATAACACAGTAATAGGTGTATCGGTTTGGGGAGGCGTGGTCATCAAATTTGTTTATCGATCTCCTATGGGAATTATCGGAAACATACTTTCAATTTAGTTACAACACCTAATAAATTGTGGAGGATACGTCCATTTTAGATTTCTAGGGCCGATATGCGCTCAGTCCCAATATACATTTCCTTCCTTGGGTAACAGAGTATGCAAAGAATTGAATCATTTTTATATTCATGTATGTGCAATCCAGCTTAAATTTGAGTTTTGCAAAACTTGAAAGGGGAAATTTGACATTAATATATTTTTAACAGCAGAGCCCTGGGAATTCTTACTTGTTCTATTTTAATTTCAATTTATACGTTCCACAAATATTATATAATGTCTAAGCAATAAACACCGTATCTATCTTGACCTGGTGCCAGCTAGTCTGCAATAAACTTTAATCATTAATTATGGAATCTGATATCTGTTTCCTTGCACAATCCTGAATTTCATTATGGAATCAACGCTAAATCATTTAAATTGCCATTTTCTTCCATTTCATTAAAGCGCGACCGCAAGTCAGTTGTCATCGTTGTCATCGTTGTCATCGTCGTTGTCGTTGTCTTTTTCAATGTTTAAGACAGCATTTAACCTCCGGCCAGAGATCCAAAGTTCAAACACAAGACAAAACATTTACTCAGCATCCATCTGGCAGCGGGAATGTCTTTGGAGTCCTGAGAAACGCCAATCGCGCACAATTTGTTACAATATAAATGACTTATGTCCGCGACGGGCAGCAGCAGCAGCAGCAGCAGCAGTAGCAGCAGATGTTGCAACAACTTGCACCACCCCACTATACGCCCACCCAACCCCTTGTTTTGGAAACATCTCAGCCATAAGCATAATAAATTTTTACGCTTGAGCGTGTAAAGTAAACTGGAAGCCACCCAAAACCAAAACCAAAACCAAAACCCCAACCCAAATCCGGGCCAAAAACCAAAGCAAACTATAAATTTATAATGCGCGAAAGTAATTTTATGACTTTGCGGTTTTAGCTTTGGTTGCTGGCATAAGCGACTACAACAACAGCAATAGATACAGATACATTTGTTAAGTAAGTGCGGATGCGGGGGAGGGGCAGGGGGTAATGTGGCAAAGTGTGAAGACAAAGCTTACAACAATAGTAAATCAAAGGCGCAAGTTGCCAGTTGCTGGGCCATGTTATCGCAGCAGCCGCTGAGCCAAAATAATAAGCGCCCGACGTCGCCATATTTATTTGATTAACTGCTTTTCGCACTCACACACACACACACACACACACACATACACACAACAGCACACACAGAGAGAGAGAGAGAGAGAGAGAGAGAGAGCATTCACGTACACTCACTCTATCGAGTGCAATTATAGATACACATGATTACAAACAATAAATTGCTGTTTTGACACTTGTAATGGCTGCCGCTGCTGCTGCTGTGGCATCCACATTGTGGCACAATGTTGCACAGGAAGCAATCTTTAAACTACAGCTGTAAACTGTAGCCGACAACACTGGACAATTGGCCCCAGCTAATGCCACGCTTCACAGCCATCGTTTATTGTGGCATACAAAATTGTTTTATTGTCGCCACATTTCGAACACAAAAAAAAAATTACAATTCACATTTCACATTTTTATTGCAAATTTATTCAAATCGTTTGTAATCTCTGCTAGAAATGCCCAGCTCTGCTGCTCCCCCTTACTCCGCACCACCTCCGCGTAGGCCATAAAATTGTGTGTTCCTATTATTATTATTATGGCGATTGCTGTTCTACTTGCTCTGGGCACGGGCACTTGCTAAGTGGTCCACTGTGAGCACTTCTCGTATCAGGGTCTATTTTGGTGCGCGCTCATTATGCGGGCGGGGACAATTCTATTTTTAAAAAAAGTGTGTAAATTTGTTGTGCTTCGGAAAGGTGGTTGGTCAGCTGATGGTCTACGATAAGTTTCAACGATTAAGAAGTAGCAGATCATGTCTTAAATTAAAACATGAAAGAACGGTTATCTTAACCGAATATTAAATACTCTTAAAGACCAAGTATTAGCTGAGGGAGGCTGTATTCATTCGACTAGTGATGCGCATCTGGAATATATATTTTTTGCATGGGTTCGGAGACGTCTACTTTATAAATACTTTAACTGGTCATAACGACATTTAGTTGAGATTTCTTATAGACAAGCTTTAAATAAATAGTTTGAAGCATAATAAATTTATCTTTTACTTGAAGCTACACAAAGCCAATAAATTTATCATAAATATTACAAAAATACAATACAATACTGGTCATATAAATTTTATAGATTTTAAATAAGTTTATTGTCATTAATTTAGTAACTATAAAAAATTTGATTTTCATTAGAAAAAGTTCTTTTTGGACACCGTTGCTTATTATAAACTAAAGTTTCTGCTCTGAAACAGCATAATAGACTTATTCAAATGAAACTGATTCTGCAGTAATTTGCTCAAGTTTTTAAACAACCTCTGCGGCTCTAAATCAGTCGAGGCTTGAGTTCACTGGTTTAAAAACGCAACTTGGAAGCTGTATGCTAAACAAAAGCAAACACAACAGCAACAACAACAACAACAACGACAATAAACAGCAAAAGATTTTTATATTTATTGCCAGGAACTTGGCAGAGTTGTGGGGCACCCTGTATACCGGCAGAGGGCAGTGCATTAACCCCTTTTTCACTCCTGACCATCAAACCAAAACCCAAACCCAAACCCAAATAGACGTCAGCGCAGCAAAATGACTCATCAAACGAATGCAACAGCGAGAGAGAGAGAGAGAGAGAGGGAGAGAGATAGAGATAGATAGAGAGAGAAACAGCAAAAAAAAGTGAGAGAGAAAAAAGAGGGAAGAAAAATGTACAACTTGGCATTTTATTATTATGATTATTTGTAGTATTTGCTGCTGCTTCAAGTTGAAAAGAAAAGAAAACTGAAAAGTGCATAAAAATGCAGCTGAGGGTTGGCCGGGGCCAAGAAAGCAACTCTCCGACTTCGACTTCGACTTCGACTTGGACTCTGACAACGTCTAATGCTCAAATTGTATGCATGGACTTCAGCTGGACTTTTGTTTCTGTTTACCAACTGCCGCGAGCGTAAAATGCACTTTGTGATTAGTTCGAGGGTGCCCTGGTCGTGTTTGGTCCTGTGCCTGCTCTTGTTACTGCTCCGTCTCCTGCCTCTGTTCAATCTGCATGAATCCAATCCGTTCCCTAGCGAGGCAGTCGCTTTGTTAGCGTCTTGGCGATAGAAGAGCGAGCGAGCACTTCATCATGTTTTAAAGTTCAATAGTCATTATGAAGCACATCAACGTGCCGATCGAGTCCGTCGCCCAACCCTTAAATCAAGTGAGCGCTTAATGTTTAATAAATGTGTAATGCATAAGCAAAGTTTGCAGCCCGAAGCGTTTCTCTACTGCTGCTGGTGGTGCTCCGCCCTGGCCGTGACTCATAACTTTTTAGCTCTTTGCACAGTGGTTCCAGTCCGAAGTTTTTGATGTGAAACCTTAAAGTAAAATTTATTGCTAGTTGTCAAGATGTTGGCAACATCTGACTAAATATTTACTGTTTATATTAACTTGTAAGGCATCAAATTTATTTGCATAATTTATTTATTTATTTATAATATTTTCAATTTCAATGAGAAAAAACGTATATTTTTCGTTGTTTTAAATGTTTTATTTAATTATAATAATTTTTTCTTACAATTTTAACAATCACTTGGACATTTTTTTATCTATATCACCATTCAGTTTTTTAAAGATATTTTATTGGAGTATTCAACAAATGTACATTCAGAAATTTTAGATTTACTACATATTAAGTGCCAAGTGCCTTGGGTACACATCATCCAGTAACACTTACTTAAAGCATTACGTTTTGGCGATGGAAGTAAATACTTCTTCTTCTTCTATTGATTAAAAATATTTAGATAAATATTTATATATTTAAGGTAAATTTTTGTGCACAACATTTGATTTTAATTGATAAATCTATATTTATTTATTAAATATAATTTTTCTAAATGGTTAGTTTGAATCGTACTTAAGCTTTTAGCACAACTTCATCGCAAATAAACTACAGAAACTTATTTTATGTCATTCAATTATATTTCTTAATTTTTAATAAGAAGCAGGAGACTCTAATATATTCACTTATTGTCAACGACAAATAAATATATTAACCTATTATTCTCAACCCGTTCCCACTGTGCGCTGTGTAACCCTCCAATCCGGTCGCTCACTTTGGTTGTTTATTGTGTTAAACTCCCTACAGCGCACTTGAGCATATTTGCATGACCCGCTTGTCGACGATAAGTGTATTGGCATTCCAGAGTTAGGGCCGGAGCCAGAGCCAGAACAAGAAGGAGAGTTCCGTGTTTTGGTTCAAGGATAAAGCAACAACAAGAAATGTATCGAACCGGGCACACCTGCAAACTTTTGAATGAAAACCACTTGAGGGCTTTACTCTTGCACATCAATTTAGGGTGGCTGCTGCTGCTCAAGTGCGTTTAACAAAAATTGTGAAGTGCGTCGCAGTTTTCCCTCCGCTTGTCCCCCCTACAATTTTCCCATGACACACATGCAATTTGAAATTGTTTCCCAATATGTTGGCAGTGCTGCCAGTGTTGCTGCTGCCTTTGTCAACGCATTTTGTGTCACTTTTAATTGAAATCGCTACCCTCACCTGCTGCAAATGCATCAAAATCGGTTCGGCTTTTGTTTGGCGCTGGCTTTGTTATTGTAAATCATTAAAACTGCAGAGGAATTTGTGTATTGCCCCACCCCAGCTCAATGGCTCCCATCACTTACATATAGGTAGCACTAGCACCCTCTCTTGATATCGCTGTGGGAACTTTCTAACGCTTCACCATTTTCAGGTTATGTAAACTTTGTCCGATCACTCGCAGTCTGTCTCCCCGTAAGTACTGTGAGAAAACAGCCAAAAAACTACGCAATGCTCGCTGCTGGTGACTCATTTGTATACGATGCACAGTGTATTGGTGACTTAACCTCATTGCAACACCTGGCTTGAGGCACCTGGCACCTGTTTGCTTACTCGCTCGTACTCGCATGTTAGGTGTGAAAATGGGTCTGTGATCGATCAATCGATCGACCTTTCTACTCGGTTGTTTCTCTGCACATATTTACCTTTTGGCTAAGGCCAAACACAAAGAGTTTCAGATTCTAATTGTTAAATAATGCAATGTGACAGATCCAATGGCCAATGCTAATCCGGATCATGCAAATTGGAAAAAAGTATTCAATCTCAGATTGAGAGTGCCATAAAATGCCATCGATGTGTAACATTATACGGGGATTAATGAACCCAAGAAGCACACAAAATGCGGCATTACAAACAAAATTCCCTTCAAATTCAAATCAAGAAGATCATCAAGAAATCCGATCTTTAAAAGAATGCCTTACATTCTGCGTATTATGTTCCCATTTAAAATATTCTTCGTTCCCAATTTTCACACATACTTGGACAGGGTGTGAGCACGCGACGTTTATTAATTATGGCCAACAAAATGTTATCAGTGCTACAGAAACAGAGAGAGAGAGAGAGAGAGGATAGAGAGAGAGAGAGAGAGGGAGAGCGTTCCCCGAAAATATGTTTGTATGAATTTTGTGAAAATTTCATGCGATTAATTAGGAAAATATGCAAATTATTTTGAACTGAGGTCACATGGCCAAAGGACACGTGTAATTGTTGATAGTCGCCGCTGGTTGACAATATGTCAACTGACAACAACAACAACAGCAACAACAGCACCCCTGTCTGAGGTCCGGGGTGAGATGGACTTGGTACAGTCGTCATCACGTGTTGCACTTGAGAACTAGAAAAGGCAGCAAAGGAATGAAATGCCAGATAAGCGCAACACGAGAAACCACTTGGGAAAGTGGCGTAAAATAGTTGCCGGCGATAAGTTCATTTGATGTTAATTTGGTGGTGGTGGTGGTGGTGTTGGTACCGTTGGTGTTGGTGGTGGTGGTGGTGGGTGCATAGTGGCATCCTCTTGGATTCACACGCCAACCGAAAAAAGGCAAACCAAAATAACAACAAACAAATGCGGATAAGTTTTGTGCCTGTGCGTGTTGCAACAATTAAAAAATTGAGTTCGAGTGTGCAACCAAATTCAGCGATGGGCTTTGCCATGTAAATTGACGCACCCTTGCCTGGTCTACACACCGTTGCTTCACTGTCTCTCTCTCTCTCTCTCTCTCTCTCTCTGAGTCACGAGACGACCCGCATATGTCACCGTCACCGTCACCGTCACCATGTCCGAAAGGACCCTAGACGGTAGATTGAGTCCAATGCCGCATGCAGCGTTAATTACTCACTTCAATCGCGTTTCAACGTTCTCACGCCCCGTTCTATCTGTATCTGTATCTGTATCTGTATCTGTATCTGTATCTGTGTGTTTTGCTGCTGCCGTGTGTATCTGCATCTGCATCTGCATCTGTATCTGTGTATCTATATCTCGATCTGTGATTGCTCTCATGTTTTGCCGCCTCAATGGCTTTGTGCAATTCGACGGTCCTTGACACTGGAAATTTGTCACACTCTCTGTGCGAGGCTGGAGCGGCGTCTGTTTAATTGCGCGTGCGATGCAAACTCGTCTCAATCGGTGGCATGATAATGTTGTTGTCGCTGCCGTTGTCACTCCCCCCGATCTTAATGATGAAATGTCTGTCTGTCTGTCTGACTGTCTGTCTGTCACACAGCACTAATGCAAGTTAAACTCCGTTTACTGGCAATTTCTGTGCGACCAGCGAATTTCGACCGTAATTATTCGATAGAGCGTGCTAAATTCTTTTTCGAGTTCATGGGAATGGCATCAAGTTAGTCAGGCTATCAGCTATCATTTGTCTGCTCTAATGGAAGAGGTCAAGCAGCGCAGAGAATAGTGTACAGTACTAATCGTGTTCTAATTCAGTTTAAGTCTTTTGTGAATACTCTCCAACTTTAAGCTCAGCTAAACAAACGTTGCACGTGTCTCGTTTGACGTCATAGTGCTAACCTCAAAACATCACTCAAAGCCTCACAAAATTTGCTATAATTGCCATACATAAAACACAAACAGTTGGGCTACTTGTCAAGAATCTATGTATATTGATATCAGACCCAAACCCAAACTCAAATCCACCCACGCCCGCATTTCGGGAACAACTTGCCCTAAAATTGAAAAGAGCACGCGAGGAACGCATCGTCGCTTGAACCGGGCACAAATGTTACGATTGTCTGGCAATTACCAAATTATTGTTATGTATAACTGTTCTGGCGCATATCTATGGCCATTATAATGTATCTCTTGTGGGCCACATGCGTGTACAGTCCACGGGACAGGTTACGGCGTTCAGGTGTGCCCCGTGCATGAAACCAACCCCTCAATTTCTACTCGTGTCCATAATTCACGGACGCAACTGTACATATATCTATATATGTATATATCTAATCAACAGCCACTCTTGGCTGCCCAGCAGGACTGCCTTTTGATTTCTGGCCTCTGGCCGTCCATCCATTCATATTGCATCATTGTCATTAGCCACCCCCCGTTAGCCCCTGGGCTGTTTGTTGTCGCCTTTAATTGCCCGGCTTCACATTTTTGGGTAGTTTTTTTGTATTGTTGGTTTTTTTTTATGTAGATTTCTCTGGACAGTGGTGAATTACCGCTGATTGTTTTCATTAGCAATCGTAATGAAGTAAATTATGAGCAGTCCAGGACCTCAATTGCTCTCGTTGCTGCTGTTGGCCCACAAAGTTTGTTAATTAGCGTTAATTTGATATATCAGTCGCTGTGTGGCCGTGACTTAGTTTTTATTGTTATTTGATTGTGTGTGCTGTGTGCAATATGTTGGAAAAATCATAGCCACAGGCAGTGGGTGCGTCGACAAGGAGGTGGATTATAAAAGAAAGCTATCTTTGCAGTCCTGTTGATTAAATACGACTGCAGGCATATTAATTAAATATGTGCCATGGCAGAAGAGCGAATATAATAGACAAAATTTAATGCCATGCTAAGTAATAAAATTTCGCATATTTAAGTATTAATTAAAGTGCACACCAGATCTTAATTAAAGGGTCTCAGCATTAAAAATCCCATTCAGAAACACCTTGAATTTGTTGAAGGTACTTTTATTAATATGCATCATATTACCTGATTTTGGCACTTACATATGGTCTATCCTTGATCAGTTCTAACATGTGTAGCTAGGGATTACTTGCCGTGAACTAAAATTATGAATTCATTTCAATTACACAGCATTTTCTTAAAGGCTTTCGTATGTTAATACTTAAATACAGTTCACAGTGTTGAAAATATATATGAAATGATATTATTATAATATAAAATTAAATTTAGAGTTTCAAATGAAAGAAAACAATAAAATAAAAAATTAGCTGGTACATTAAAAATGATTCAAGAATGGGGGAAAAGCAGAAAATTCCAAGCAGACAATAGAATAAAGAGAAAAGTCAAATCTCTAAACCTGTGGAGTAAGATGGGCTTATCACAGAGATAAAGACTGAAAGTGAAAACAGACAAGAGAATCTTTGGATAAATTGCAAATTTAATTAAGCAAAATTTAATGCAGTGACAGAGAGAGAAAGAGAGAAAGCGAGAGGGGAGAGCACAGCCAGATATGACTGCATAAACTCAGTTCTTTGCCCTGATAAGAGACTCTGATAACTGAATTGCTTTGTGGTGTTCAGGTGTGCCCATATTTCCTGCCATATTTTCCAAGCTAAACGCTTAGTTTTTGCTGTTGCGGCAATTGCTTCGAATCCTTTTCAGTTTTCATAAATATTACATTTTATGCTTATCAATATGAACAGCTACTTTATGGCATTTTCTTATTCCACTCACCACATAACTAAGATAAAGTAGCGATAAACCTTTTGCTGACTCTCCTTACACACACACACACAGTTGGCTGCCCCTCTGCGAATAGTGTGACAATTGAATGCCAAGAAATTAACCGATATTAGCAACATTTTAATTAAACACAAGTTGTAGTTACAAAATCATTTTGCATAAGTACCCACATGTTGCCACATTGCGGCACGCCCCCATCTCCAACGCACATACAGATACTTACATATACTCTCAATCTGCACTCAACCCCTCCAAATGTGTTGCACACATAAACTACGCAATTTTAGCGCACTTTTGTCCTGAGGGGCCGCCAACCGCCTGTCAAAATCTCATTGCGTGCACCATTTGCCTCTCCGAGCTGCAATTACATACTTTCAGTTAAAGTGTGCGGCGCACGTTTATGTTTATTATTTGAAGCGGCAGATGTTACCCACTGAATGTATTTACTATTTACAACATGCGTATGTATGTATGCATGTGTGTGTTATTTAAACCCTTCGACTAGCCTAGGCAGCAAATTTAAATGCAGAAAAAATGCAAATAGATGACATGCAATGCCGCATGATAATTTTACTGGTGGGCGCAACTGTGGCAGGGCGACTCCTTTGTTTTTAACACTTTGCCAGCGCGCTGTTCAGGGGTAGGTAACCGACTTAAGGAAACGGCAATAGCTACGCACATTTTAGCAGCTGTTGAGGTTTGCAATTGCAAAAGCAAAAAGAAAAACAGAAAAGCAGAAAAACAAAAAAAGGCACTCTCCCCCAACTGCCAAGCTCCTTATGCAGTTGCAGTTGACAACAGCAGCCTCCTCAGCCTGCCCAGTTGCAGCTTTGTTGCATCCTTTGGCCTCTCGGTTCATTGACCGCATTATGTGCAGTTCCTCGCTGTCGTCAAGAGAGAACAGAGAACAAAAACAAAACCAAAAAGAAACTGCGTAAATATGCGTAGAGTGCGTGCTGCTCACAGATCCCCCTTCAAATGGAACTCACCTTCTCGCTTTTGCACGCTCCTTTTGCAGATGCTGTTTGCCTTATTTGCATTTGTGAAAGTTGATTTCGATGATGCCAAAGCTGCACTGCATCCGTTTGCGCCCACGTGCTTTTTGATGTTCCAGTTACCCTTTTGGGTAGGTCGAGGGGCTGAGTGAGTCTCTTGCATCCTTTGTTTTTAATCGGTAAAGTGCATCTGCTATTTGACGTGTCTTTGAGTTTGCTCAGCTTCTTGCGGTTTGGCATTGCGGTGGATTATGTACGTGAATTATGTATGTGAATAGGACAAGTCGTTGCAAAAATTTGTATAAGCCTTATTTTCTTCATGTGTCTCTTAAAGCTGACAACCAAGCCTAGTTTTATAAGATTTATTTCTGAGCGATTGAATAAGTTTGTTCATTTATCAATGCTTGACTAAAAAAACATTAATTTAATTTCCATAAGTCACATACATTTATCTACCCTTGTAGAAGATTGAAGGGGATTTCGTCGATCTCATGAAATTTATAATCTTAATTAGAATCACTAGACGAGTCGATATATTTTCATCCCTTCGCCTGCCAGTCCGTAATTTTCTAAATAAACTAGTTTTGAAACTATTATTCTTAATGAAACTTATCATTAATCCTTCTTTATACTGCACTCAGTAAATATTTTTAAGTCGGTTGGATCGTATTACTTTAGCTAGCTGCCAGAGGAACGATCCGTCGAGAGATTAGTTCTTGTAAGAAAAACTTTTTTGTATAACAAGGCTTTCAAACCAAACTTACCCAATATGTGTACTCTTATGCTGCTCATACTTGGACTAAAAACGATCAAGATCGGTCTACTATATTCTATAGCTCCTGTAGGAGTAGTCGATCGAACAATGTCTTGCTGTATGATAAACTCTTTTTGTCTTACAAGTTATCGATTGGGTTTTCAAATTTAGAGTAAAATTTAAATGACGGCAATTTGAATTTGATCTACAAGGCTTTGTTATCTTTTGCGTGCCGATGAACTGAAAAAGGATAAAGTCAATAGGGCTGAAGTGGGTCGATGGGGGTTACTAACCTTAACCTGCATCTGTACAACAAAACTCTTTAGACACTCTCACATCCACAACTCAGCACAACTTTTGATTTTCCTTATGGTGCTCATCGTTAATTAAATCGCCTGTCTTTCAATTTATTTTCCTTATCCCCAATCTTGGACACTTAATGTTACTTGGCCTCCAACTGCCATATGTAGCTGCATACCTTTCCAATGGAAAATGAATTGCGCTCTTTGCCTTTCACAATTTTTAATTTTAATATTATCAGCATTTATTTACCACTTAATACGCATTTTAATTGCAAAAGCCGCTGTGGCCCCAACTCCCTGGGTATCCTCTCGGCACACTTGCCAGGCTCCTTTTGATGTATGCCTGACACTTGAGGGTGGACACATTTCTAAATTAATTTGGTTTGCCGTTGAATTTGCATAAATTCTCCAAGCTAGGCTCGCCAGTTGCTATTGACAAAACAGATTTAATTTTTTTCCATCTACTGCTGCTGCATCTGTGGTTAAGGGTTAGCCAGGAAACTGAACCACTCCTTAAATGCTCAACTGGCATGTCATTGTCATGCCTGCCAGTTGTCAGTTGTCAGTTGTCAGGTTGTCCAAGAAGAGGCCACCACGCCTCCTGCTCCCTACTCTACTGCTCGCCCTCGCCTCGCCTCGCCTCGAACGCCTCTTTCTTCGTCTATTCCCCATTAAACACTTTTGTATTAATTGAAGCGTAAAAAGAAAGAAAATTTAAGGGGGCGCCAAGTGCGCGTTTTTCTCTTGCTGCACCTCTCTCGCTCTTTTTAATCCTTGTGCCTGGTTGCAGTCAATAACCTTTTAATGAGATTTATAACTGTCAGGCAGTGCCTGTGTCCCCCTGCGTCCTGTGTGTGTGTGAGGTGTGTGTGCCGGTGAGATTATTGAGGTATTACATTCTAGAAAGTATCTCCACCCATTCTTTAGGTGATGTGTGCCTACCAGCTTATTGAAATTTACGCTTCGCTCGGCCCATTCAGTTCAGGTTTAAATAAATTTGCATATCAATTTTTTTTTGTTTCTACACAACTCGCACTCTCTGCAGGGTCTGAGGGTCGTTGTTTATGCTGTGCGCCAGGATTAGCGTCATGACTTGGCTGACTGACAAACTGACATTTCTTGTTGCCTGTCTTCATTCATCATCTCGGGCTTATCTAACGTTTAGCAGGTAACAAGCTGCAAGATCGATTGGCATTCACTAGAACTTCGGAGTCTGAGGATCTGTTCTCACAATGCTCGAGCTGCTCCAAAGTCAATTATTGTGATATCCTGTGCAGCACACTATCATTAACAGACTGGTTGCCCAATGGCCCTAGATGTACTTGTCACCTGTCCCCCTGGGCAAAGCAGAGCTTCCTGCCACCACAACAACAACAACAACAACAAGAACAAGAACAACAATGATGACGACCATTACCTAATGACGCGTGACTTTTGTTGGCCAAGTAGAAATTACCAATATCTACATAACACTATTGACTTTTTCGCAGTCGGCATAATCATAGAGCACCGGACATTCGATGGAAGGGTCCTTCTATTGCGACTTGGGTTTCGGTTTGGCTTCCTGTGCAATGGCTGTAATTGTCACTTTTGATTATGTCAAGATGACTTTATAATTACCGCAATGCCGCACACGTGTGACAGTTTAAGTGCCGGTTGCGACCGCATTGAGAACAGAATGCGGCGAGTTATTTGCAAACCGCTGGCCAAAAGTGAAAATTACCGTAATTTGGCATGTGTATATATGGTGTATGTGAATATGCTGGTGGACTTGCTGGAAACATATTGTCCGATTTGCCGGAAGTGTCAGACAGCTATCGTTTTTTGCCTTTATTATTGCTCTGCGACAGCCAGAAATCTGTGTGGTGGGCGGAAGAAGGCGGTGCCAGGCAAAAACGTGTGAAAAGTGTCGAGGGTTGATAATTTTTTAATATTTCAGATAGAATGTTTATTCAAACCTCAGTGGATTTTAAAGTTATTGTAGATAGATAGATAGCTTTAATATTTGGTATACTTCCAGTCTCCTGTCATAAAAATAATTTAATCGCCACGAAAAATAAAATATAATACTGGATAAAATACTGTAATAATAGTAAATAGAATGCTCTTAAACTAATATTAACTTTACGCCACATCCCTCTTTCCAAAGATAATCTAATTGCAAAAATCAAAATAAATTTGAAAAACTACACATTACTAGTAAATTCAAAACCCTTATCATTTATCTGTGTTCTTTGGGCTTTGTACATAGGTATCTACTCATCTCAAATTAGCACTTTGTTTAAAGCTCTTCAATTAAATATCAAACAATCATAGATATATAAATGAAATATGAAATGTATTGTTAATTTGGTGTATGTCGTCGATGTTTCTGAAATGGTTGTCCTCGTCAAACTCGAACCAATTCTACTTAATTATTTATATCAAACATTTTATTACATTTTTAGTAATTTAATGCTCGGCGGTTTTTCCTTTGGTTGTTTTATTTTGTGTGTGTGTGTTTTTTACTCGTAATTTTCTTTTTTCGTATGTCACATTTAATTGAATTTATGTATTTTTATTGTCGGTCGCTTTTCGTACAGCGTTTTTGCATTAATTTTTATGTTTTTAAATATGTGCACAGGTCTATTTTTTTAATGTATTTTTCCGTAGACCAGACTGTTTGCGGCTTTTCATTTTGTTGGGCTGCAGCCGCAGGGCAATCCAATGATGAACGCTCAAATTATGCAAAATAATTTTCAACTGTCACGCATATCAGACGCTCCGACGCCCCGACGGTTGCCTTATCGTATGCCAACAATCGTGAACTGTCCTTAATTGTTTATAATTTGGTTTCCAAATGCTTTCCCCACATTATTCTTGCCACCTGCCACCTGTGCCTTTCTCAAGGCGTGCTACTAATTGGCTCAACGTGTGTGTGTGTGTGTGTGTGTGTGAGTGTGTGTGGGCCAATGCCGGACATCAAAAGCGGGGCGCGAAGTCTTCCAACTCAGCTCATAACTCGGTGTGTCACCCCCTCCCCTCCACGACTATCGTCCACATACTTATCTGACAGAGTGTGTTGGACTGTCAAAATATTTTCGTTGCATTTTGGGTGTGTCCTGTGCTCTGTGCTCTGTTTTTGTTATTGTTTTGTGTTTTCGGTTTTCCTGTTTTGTTAGCAAAGTGCAGTCGGCTAGGAGGATTAGTTGGGATCCGTTCCGTTCCGTTCAGCTCAGTTCAGTTCTGTTGCGTTTGTTTGTTGTTATTGTCACAGTTTATGATGCGTACAGCAGTTCCACTTTCAGCAGTTCATATTTTGTGGTCATTCCGTCTGACAGTTATATGGTGGGAAGCGTTGCAAGCGGCTCACGGGCTTTGCACCCGTGTAAATTGAGTTACAGAACTGTATCAACAATTCGGCCAGGTTCCTAATTAGTGATGGAACATTGGCCATGCAGAATTAGCCTAATGAGCTTTATTCACAGCTTTCCATATTGATTTTGACTGCACTAACTAAAATACCCTTACTTCAAATTCCAGCTCACAGGCTGTATTAGTCAAATCTCGCCAACTGTACCCCTGCAATCAATGACAGCTGCCTATTTTTTAACCCTCTCGCATTTATGACATTCAAAAAAATTGCCAATGGCCATTGTCAGAATTCATTTTTGGCACTAAAAACATGACTCAACACTAAACACAACTCGATAGGAAGAAATCATAAATAAAATGTGATGCATAAGCAAATACAATGCATCTAAAAAACTATGAATATTCATAAACTTATTGAACAACAATAGAAATTGATGATGTGTTGTCAAATGGCCGATATCGAACGAACAATTTGATTGATGATATTTCGAATGAATACAAGGAAAAAATGCGAGGCATTTTTTGCCAAAAATTATGGTCAGCCACAGCGAGAAGCGAAAAATATCATATGAGGATATTAAAAATGAAGCGCAACTAAATAGAAAACCAGATACACAAATGTTCGAAGGCAGTCCAATAGTCATACATCATAATCAGCAATGGAGAGTGCAGAAAAGAAAGCAACACGAACACAACACACACCCTCAGTACACATGTGTGTGTGTGTATGTATGTGTGTGAGTGACTACCCCTTTTGGGGTTTAATGTTGCCCACGCAGAAATAGATAAAGAGAAATGCAAGAGTCAAAGAGGAGAGTGAGTTGCCTGCTGGCAATCAAAGCAAGTCATACAGAAGAACCACATGAAATATGATCGATGGCCTGACTGACTGGCTACTGTGGCATTATTACGAGCAGGGTGAGCAGGGTGAGCAGGGGGCGAAGGTGGCTGTGCTGCGCCTTGGCCCTGCTGCGACTGTCCACAAAATGGCACAATTAACGTGGCATATCCTTTCAGCCAAATTGTTGCCCAACAAAAGGATGCCTGGCTACAATTGTTGAACACAGTAAATAAATGTCAATTCCCAATCTTTACCTACCCCCCTCCTCCTCCGCCACCCTTCCTCATCGATAACATAATGACGTTTCGTATCATTTTTCAAATTGTAAAAAAAACAAATGTTGGAAAAAATGCACGTCTTTTTTTTTTGTTTTGTTGAAACCAAAATTGAAATTGTTTTGTCAGTTGGTGGTGTCTACTGGGCACATGCACGTGAGTCCCTTTGCCAGTTGGTCACAGCAGGACATCAGCCAACATCCAACATATTCGAGTTTTAATTATGGTTTTTTATTGGTTTTTCGCGCTTGGCGGCAAGGTGTTGTTGTTTGGGTTGTGAAATGGTCAAACAATTGAAAGAATTGATATTTTGAAACGGATCAGAGCCCGTCTACGTTCACAGCATAATAATGATAAGGTCTGGTTGCAACAATGCCTGACAACCCTTGTAACGAGTCTTTAAAATGTTTTCTTGTGTCCCCCTCAAAGTTGTGATCTCAAAGTGGAAATCACCCAAGCGGATTATCACAAATGTTGATCGCTTTTCAGTGCTATCATTAAGTTCGATTCAATAAAGACGGGGTCAGTATTTAAGTTAAGTGCCTAAAATATGATATTAAATGACTGTTAATGGGTTTATTGTCAGCTTAGTTGGGAATAATACTAAACACTATTATGGAAAATAATATCAATATCTTTTATTGGACAAAATCAGGTTAAATAACCAAATCGTTGTAGGCTCGTTGCTCATACTTTACCTCTAATGTATATTACCATATAATGAATTTAATTTAAAAAATACTATTCACTCTAATGGAAAGTAATTTACACATGTGTTATAGTCAACTATGTGTTTTTAAGTCATATATATTATTTAAATTGATAATCAGTGACGATAACGTTTACATTTGCATTGCCACATATCATATAAGGATTCAGTTTGCATACCTTATCCTTTTGCCTAATTTAAACAAGTGCTTTCTACACAAACAGGCACTCATAAATGGTTAATTACAGAGCATTTCATATATCACTCAGAGCAGGGCTGGGTTGAGATACGAGTCTAAGTCAAAGCCAAAGCCATCGACTCCTTCAGCTGGGTGCTTGTGGTTCTTTTTGTTGTTGGCCCCCAAAGACAAAATTCCAAAGCAAATTAAATTAAGCGGCAAATAAGTTGCCCGGGCACATACGACACGACTTTACAGCTCCGACAGCTGCGTCCCAATTCGAGAGATAGACAAGCGACTCATTGGTGAAGAGAGGGGGGCTGGGGGAGTTGGAGTTGAACTAACTATCAACGCAGTTTGTGAATAGTTGAAGATGATGCTGAGATAGAGAGGGGAATCGAGCGTTGGCATTCGCTCATTCGTATGCCGCCTGCGGTTGCACTTAATTTAATTGACAAATTTTAAAACCACGTCACTTAAGCGAACCCAAACCAGGGTTGCCAAGGCAGCCAGCCAGCATTAAGAGAGATGTGCTTGTAAATGGATTAATGTTTACTTTGTTTGCTGGAACTTACAGGAAATTGCAATTTTTCCACCCAAAAAGTCAGACAACAAGTCAACAGCTTTGCTCGCAACTCACAACTCACAACTCGTTTGGCTAAGTAGAAATGGCCTCGGGTTAATTGAGCGGCAGGACAAAACAAAAAAAATAAAATTGGAGTCAGATGCCAGATGCGAAAGGCGGTGCGGGTGGGTGGCAAAAGGCGAGTCTACATTTCCGCCGGTTATCAGTTTTAGGCTAATGAAAAAGCTCACTCACATGCCGGTTTTGGTTTAGGTCCAGTTCTCGAGAGCAAATAGTAAGCAATGAAAGATAAACAAATATGTTGCGAGTATGTTGTGCTCGATTACAGCACCACGAGCTGGTGTAATCGAGGCAGACACTGAATAAATAAGTATTATTAGTCAAGTGTCTGGTCTGGTTTCTGTGCAGTTATGCCTCCGTTGACTTTAAGCCATTTATGTCAGCCTTGAAGCTTGCTGTAATCATCAGCCAACAGCTCTATTGATTTTATCAGTAAGATACTCCTCATTCACATCCAATTCAATGAAGCGTTCAGCTTTAAGTCGATGTGACCTGAAACAATAGCAAATTCCAACCAACCCCCCGCTTCGAATCCGCCGCCCACCACCACTCACCCCCACCCAGTCTTATAAATAAACGTTTAAATCCTCATGAATGCTTACAGTTGGCTTTATTCGGGCAAGTTGTACGCTTTTGTTTTTCAAATTTCTTTTCGCTCTTGTAGTTGGTCATAATTTTTTAGTGTTATTGCTGTGGAGAAGTGGCAAGGCGGACTCCACTTCAGCTCGAACTGGGATTCGCATTCGGGATACGGATTCGTTGTCGTCGATAAGAGAAAAGAGGTTTCGAGTGCTTTGTAATAGTTGTTGCCACTTCATTCTCCGTACTTGGATTTGTGCTTCACATTATGTTTATCCTCTTGTTGTGCTCTCCTCGGTCCGTAATTATCATTTGAACGCATTTGCGTTAAGTGTCCTTTTTGACATGTTTATAAGATGGCCTCTATATGCTTATGCCGATGTCGATCTTGAGGAAGTCGTTTAACTATGCTGCGCAATGTGATATAATGATGTCTACTGATGATTGTTTAATATCTCTGTGGAACATAGTCTTTAAATGCCCAAGTTCGTTTCTAAATGATGAAGATTATGTTTTTAGGAGAGTTTGAATTATTTTCACTACATTTATGTTATGTGGTAAGGAACTAAGCAATCGGAACAAGGAATTTGCTGACTTTCTAGTCCGACTTTTTTTACCTCTGAAATTATATTTCTTAAGATATGTGCAGATTTCCAATTTAAGTTGAATCTCAAAATTTCTCACTTCTCAATGCTGAAATTTACTGTTTTTTCCGCGCAATTGCGCAAAGGATTAACGTGCAAAGTTTTTGTTTGTCTCAGAGGCAGTGAGTCCGGTTGAGTCAAAATCTTTTAATGTTTGTTGACTTTGCAATGGTCAAATAGTTGGTTCGTCATATGGCCACGACGCAACTCTAATCCTGGGCAGCGTAAAATGTGCCAAGAAATGGGCAGGAAGCGGGCATAAAATATCCTTGTTTATGGTCTGGTTTAGACGATTTTATTGAACAACTTCTCTGCATATAAATCTGCAGATTAGCACACACCAAACGAAAGACAGAGCAAGAAAGAGAGAAAGAGTGAGAGAGAGATACACACACAGAGAGACTCGAAACAAACAAAGGAAACGTGGTCGCCTCTGGGGCGTTGAGTCTCATCTCTGGGGTGAGAAGTGCCATATAATTTTTAACATAATTATTACGTTTGTTTTCTTCTACGGACACCATGTGAGCGAGTCTCAGTCTCAGCCTCAGTCACTGTCTTGAGGCTGTATTGTAAATCAAAAAGTGCGCAGAAACTGCGACATGGGAACGAACGTCAAATAGTTGCAGAATGTGGCAAGTTTACGGGCAAAAGTATCTGCGGCCATTAACATGCACATAAACCAGGAGCAGCAGTAGAAGCAGAAGCTTCTGGCTTCGTTTCATTCCATCAGTATAACAATTATTGTTATTATTATTATGTTGTATTATTATTTTTTCATATATCGTACGAGCAACTACAGTGCGTAAATGTCTATGAAATCATCTTTTTATGGGACACGACAGCATTTGCTATTTTCCTACTCCCACGCCAGCATATCGGGCATAACTATTATGGTTATGGCAATTTGTCTGTAGACATAACGTCGACGACTCGGCAGGAATGGTAACGATGTTGCCAGTGCATTAGCGAGGGTTGAGGCTGAGGCTGAAGTTGAGACTAAGACTGGGACTGGGACTGGGAAGTAGAGTCGAGTGTAAAATACTCGTAACAGTTGCCCAACACGCAGCCCATCGATGAATTATTTGCTTTTGGGGGCGAGTCTGAGGACTGAAGCACTCCTCCATTCCCCCTCCCCCCTCCCCAGAAACACACAATTTGCAGATATGCTACTTAGTTCTACACGGGCAATGCTTGTAAAGCTTAGCGGCAGTTGCTTAGCTGGCCATAAAACATGAAATACGACCAAACTGGCCAAAGGATTAGCCACGGCCGAGTGATAAATGGGACCAAGCTCACTATTTGCTTAGGCTCACTGCTTATTTCAGGCATAAAACATAGCAAAACATTTGCTTTTAATTAAAAGTCAACTACACTTTGTCAATGCCATACAAAGATATGGACATGATGTGCCTTCATCTTTATAAACTTAGCCAGCAGCCGACAACATTTTTTGAGTGATTTATGCCAAATCTAGATAGATAAATATATTTTAAAAATATTATAGCAAAGCTTGAAGGTGAAAATTGTTCAGTGTCAGGTAACAAATTGCTTGTGGACCTCGTTTATTCTGAAGTGAACCAAAGTATAAAATTGGAAGCAGAAAAAAACTATCATGAAAATTATTTAGTAACCAAATATTTAAAAATATTTATGTATGGTTTCTCTTATATATATATATGGGTTTAAAGTATATTAAAATAATATTTTAACTTATCCAATATACAATATTATTATTTTTATTTAAATTAAATCAATTGTACATGATACAATGATAAGTTTAGCATTTGGCAATCTTAATATAAGTTTATCCCAGAAATAAATTAAGATAACATTTTCAATTTTCAACTCTGCTCGCTTGAAATATAATTTTAACAAAATGACTTTTATAGTTTTAACTGTACTTATTGAATAACCATAAAGTCGTAGGACTTTTTAACAAATTCTCAAGCTCTGAAATATATTGATGTATTCTATATATATAGCATATCAGTTTACTTAAAAAATCAGTATTGACATGTTAATTTAGATTATCTTATATAGCATTTAGAAATATTTAAATATAGGCAAACTTCGAGTCTAATTTTGTTAGAAAATACTACAAAAATTGTTGCGTCACAGCGTATCAATAAAATATTTTCTCATGCCGAAAAAGCCATGTTTTGCAGCCCGAATCCCTTAACCCTAATTTATGCGCCCAAAGTGACAATTGACGAACTCTTTTACCGTTTCCAACTTTTATCCTTTTTTTTTTGTGGTAATGAAAATATCCAAGCGACGTCTCTTTATTAGCTTGCCTAAGCCTTGTGGCTATTGTTCCCGTGTTGTGCTCTGTGTGTGTGTGTTTGGTGTGTTGGGTGTGTTTGCCAAAAAGGCAACAACTTGTTACATTTGTCATGCGCTAATGTCACATTTGACAGCTGCGCAGTTTTCTGTTGCTGCGCCTGCGCTCAGACCTACAAAAAGATCTGAGGGCAACTTTGTTGTTAATTTGCTGCGCTGTGTGACAATTTGAGTGTAAATTTGTGTGCGTGTTGGTCCTTTATACCTCTTCCGTTTTTTTCTCATTATTAAAATAATTTTGTTTTAGTTTTTATTGGCAGTTTAGCGTAACAAAAGGCAGCCTCGAATTGTTGTTGAGTCTTTTTTTATTGTGCCTCAGACTGACAATTATTTACACTAATCAGACAGAGTCAGTCTCAAGGTGGTTCCGCAACCCTCCGTCGTCGAAAAATTGTTGCGTCTTTTGTTTGAGTATTGCGTATTTTGACAATGTGCCTACAGTTTTCATTGTTTCCATTGTGTCAACCGAATCTGAACCTATAAAATTTGCAACAAAGTCAATTTGGGATTTCCTTGGGACCAGACGACTCAACAATACGTTTTTTCATTGATTTGCTGTGGTTATGGAGGCTGTGCTGAGATTATCTATGGTTAGTTGAGCAACGTTCATTTAATTTCAACAGAGATCATAACTTGAGATTCCTTACTTTCAACTATCGTTAGAATCGATTTAAATATTATCTAAACATTTAGTTATTTGTTTTTAATATGCAGTGAAAATATTACATGAACATTGGATCATATCAATCAATCTTTATTAAAGGACAGCCCATTAACTTGTTACATTTACAACAGGGAGAATCTATTAACGGACTCGTGCACGAAAAAAATGATGATACAGATAATCGCCCTTGCATAAATAATCAGATAGATTGTTTGTTATTTACCCTCTTTTTTAAGACTAGTCTCTCATCGATTGATTTGCGACGCGGCCGTTTTTCGTCACTTATCACTCAAAATTATGGCAGCAATAAAGCATTTTCCGGACTGCCCTTCCGCCACTTTTCTACACACACACACACACACACACACACACTATTTGCCAGCCTGTCGGCTGCGGCACACTTTGCCATTTTTTTGCTGTCACTTTTCCCCTCATTTCTCAGTGTTTGTCTATTTTTTTTGGTCGTTCGTCGCTTTTTTGTGTTTATCAAATTTGATTTGCAGCAATTTCTTTACCATTTTCCATGTGTGCCACGAACACAATGCTGCCGCCCCGATTGTTTGCACTCCCCCCGCCATGGAGCCATTTCTCATCTGTTAGTTTTGTCAGCTACGCGGCTAATGTTTAACAATTTATTTAAATGTCAGCAGCTTTTTGGTGTCTGGGGCGATAACATTGTTTAATATGATTAGAATCGTAGACGAAAATGGAAATTTATTGCGACAGATGCACTGAACATATTTTGAGTGAGTAAAAAGGAAAAGTTTAAGTATCTGTTTTTAAATATAATGTTAATAAAAAATGTAGGCATTATTTTATTAGAAGACACACTGTGCCTAGACTTAAGCAAAGGCCGAGTCGATGTAGCCATGTCCGTCTGTCTCAGAGACTATAAGGGCTATAAGGGAATATAAATTCTCGTAGTTCTCTATTTTAATCGATAACTGCCTCCGTTCAGCGAATATCGATATATTCCGATTTCCGATAGCAATCAAAGCACACTTTTAAAGGCAGTTGCTTCTAATTAAAATATAATATAATAATAAAATGTAACATAATTTATATAAATATTTTTTATATTATTTTCAGCAAGTTTGCATAATTTTCTACGATTGTTAAAATTGAAATTAAATATTTGACTGCATATTCTGCAATAAATTGTAGACACTTCATGGAATAAATACACAAAACTTACTCTAGAAATTGGAAATTGCATTATTCTTTTGATTCCCACTTGCAAGGCTTTTTTGGCTATACGAATTTTGGGGAGTATGCGGATGAAACAGAGTTTTATTTCTTCGAATATTACCAGGCAACAGTAGAACTTGAGCTAGCTCGATTTATCAATAGCAGATTGTGTTTTAATCACGGCTAATTAATATACAATTTCTGGCCCTTGGATGTTGGGCGACTAAATTTGCATAAACCACAATCACCAATTAATTATTAAATTCAAGCAAAATTTCAAAATTTAATTTTCAACTACAAACTTTGGCGTTGCTGCCCTTTCTTTCTTTGCTACCCCTATCAGTGAATTATGCCGCCAACTATTGACTTTTGACTGGCTGACGGCTGTTGCGGCCTGGCGATGACTGCTGCGGCTTTTGTTGACCCCCGTACCTTCAACGACCCCTTACCACAATTTGGCAGGGCAATTCATAATCATGTCATAAAGCCCCCAAATGTGGCAGTCGAAGCTCTTGGCCATGGTGAGACGCTTAATTACAAGGGCTTTAATAGCGATTTCAACGGCTCATTGCCAAACAACATTTTCAATTGACTACACATTTCTGTTGGGCAGTTTGGGGCTATGGAACGGGGAAGGGGTTGCGACAGCTTCGCTACAGATTATTAATTAAGAATTTTACGCGAACTCTGCGAAAGCCGCTTAAATTGCTAAAATATTTCGTGGCTCATCAAAATGATTGAAAAATGTTTTTTACGCGTGAATTAAATTTTCGCGGTTGCCAGCCAAAAAGGGGTTGAACCCCTTTGGCAACGGCCAGTTAGTCCTGCCAGTCATTGATGCCCGATTTTCATCTGGTTTTGGTTTGATTCTTGTGGCTAGTCACCCTTGAGGACTCACTCACCCTCACCCACCCACACTGCATGCTCGAACTCGACCCGTCGCGAGCTTATTAGAATTTTCCGCTTAAATTTCCTTTAGCACTTTGGCTAAAAAGTTGTCTTGGCTTCTATTCGCAGCTCTGTTCATGTTTGTTTAGGTTTCACTCCAAGGAATTGTGCGGCTGTCTTTTTTTTTATGCATTTCTTTCTCTTTTTTTACCTTTGATCCTTTGACGCGCTTTTGTTGTTTTTAGCCATTTTTTTCTATACCTTGTGTTCTTTTTAATTTTGGCTTAATAATTTCGATGGCATTTTTTCTGGCTTTGTTTATTTTCTTTTCGACAAATGCTGTTGCTCTAAGCTGCCAAAGTGGCGCATTTTCTGTTTTTGTTTTGATTAAAAATTTTCAAGTTTATCTTTGGTAGCGGATTAGTAATGAACTTTTATCCAGTTGGGCTGTGGGTGTTGAGCCACTGTTTACTTAGGTCCATATGCAGCGCATTTCAATTAAAAATTATTCTTCTGCTTGCTTACCTCTCAATGAAGTGGAAATAGCATCACGGGAATTTACAAAAAATAAGTACTGCTTGAACTTGGAAGGATTTAGTGTAATATTTGGGTTGAAAAAGAATTTTAAATAAGCTAAGGAGTCCTCTATATAATTTTTAATCTTAATATTCCTGTATACCTGACTTAGTGATGATTCAGAAACTATAGATTTAAAATAACATATAGCTTTCATTCGAAAAAATCGTATTTCAAATGTAGCCTTGAGAAATATTTCAATTAGAAGAAATATCAGTTCATCGCTTCATTTGAGTTACAAGAAGTGTTCCGGGCGCGGCTGCCTGCTGCCAAAGCAACCAAAAGGCAACCCACTTGAGTACTCATTCGCTTGCGTCTAATGAGTTGTATCAACAGCAAGTGCGCAGTGGTCCTGCCAAGACACAGCTCCTCTCCTCCTCTGCTCCTCTTCTCAGCCGGGGACGCCGACTGTTCATTAAGCCTGAGTGAATGAATTCGCGTAAAAGAAGTTACTTGTGGGCGCTCTCTTTTTGTGCGCTTCATCCTGCCCATCCCTGCCTGTTTAGCGAGCTTTCACTTGCAGCCTCTGCGCTGGATGGGGGAACAAAAATGGTAGAAGAAAAATCCAAACACTTGATCAAATATTTTGCAACTTCATGGGACTCTCGTGAAGCGCACAGTTTCAAGTGCTTGGCTTGCTGCTCATTTGCCAGCCTCGCTGCACATTTTGTAAAACGAATTTGGTTTATAATTAAAACGTAGCCAGCCGTCAGTTGAATGGGCAACAAAATGGAAATTCTTTTAGATTTGCACAGCTTCGATTACAAGTTACTGAACCCGTTCGATGCTGCGGTTCCAGTCAGGCGTGCAACTTGCTGAAGGGATGGAGTGCAGAATGAATAGCTGAGAAAATAGATATGAAATCGAATTCTGAGCAGTGTTAATTCAGCTTAATCAGTAAACTCACAGTTAAAGCTGTGAGCAAACACTTGTTTAATCTCTAACTTTGCGCACATGACACTCATCAATTGTCTGTTTAACCTTCCATATTCCAGCTAATTAAATGACTCAATTCACAGAACTCTTACTGCCTTCTCTAGACACCTTCAAGTGCTGCCAACAGGCAGTTGCCTGTTTCTTTGGGGGTGGCCCATTAATAAGCATTAGAGACATGTGCATAAAAATGTGGGTCAACACACACACACACATTGGCATTGGGAAGACAAGTTTCGTGTCTCACTTAACTGCGGCGAAAAATGCGTAAACACATGGTGTTCCCAAATCCCCCAACCTCATCCTCGCCCTACCCCTAGCAGGGAGACGTAGACAACTCATTTGACTGATGAACTCGTGTTGACATTTCCTTTCCTCCTTCAGAGCCTGGGCGCCTGTTTTTCAATTCTTTTGACACTGACACATGACATTTGTTGTAATGTCGACGTCGCTCGGCCATTTGCCAAAATTGTTTTTCAACACAGTTGAGTAAACATTCGGCTGCCTCTTCCCAATCCCATCAATGCGTAGGGGTTGTGGCAATCACATGTGCAGAATTGTCAAACAAAAAATACCATAAAAAACAGTTGCATGAAAAATGTATGCTCGAATTGTACGAAATTGTGTTATATGTGGGAAAATCGTTGGGATATTCAATAACAATTCGCAATGTATTTAATTCCATTCTGCGAAACTATTGCAGGTCTCTTTATGATATCGATATTTTAAAAGCACAATTTTTTTGTTGGAATTTAGTAAAAATATTCTTGAATAATATTTTATTCGAAACAGAGACTAGCATACAAAATATTCAATATTTTACTTAATGTATTTATTTAATTAAAGTACTCAAACAGTATAATTTGACTCAAAATTCTTTAAATTGGTTTTTCTACATACATTCTATCTATTCATTTATTTATTTAAATAAAGTCAACCAATATCAGTAAAAATAATTTAAAATAAATTATGAACAAAGTGTGCATTTATCCTTTTTATACCCTGAATCCATTAAAATGGGTAAAAATGGTATAATGGTTTTGTGCAACTGTATGCAACAGGCAGAAGAAAGCATCTCCGACCCCATCAAGTATAAATATCAGATCAAGTTTGCTTAATTTTATCGATAACTGACTCCGTTTCTCGATTGTTGATACATTTAAATTTCCGAAAGCAATAAATGCTACAATCTTTAAGGCAGAATCTTCTAAGTAATACAAGATCGGATGAGAAAAATTCTAGCTATAGTCGAAAATATATTATCATATTAAGCTTATATCTATCAGCAGCCACAAGCATTTCTGTATGCATAAATATATGTGTTCAGAGTAAATCGTAGTCGAGCTCACTCGACTACAGCCCTCTTACTTGTTGACATATGTTTAATTGGGGAAAATCCAGAAAAACTCAATCAGAGAAAACAAATTCTATGAAGCATTTCAGTCCTTTGTTTTGTGAAAATAAATTGTTAAATATATTGAATGTCATATTTGATGTCTATTTGCTTTATAGAGCTCCATAATCACATTTTAAAGTAACCAATTTCTTTGTCCATTAATACTCTGGCTAAAGAGATTCGTTCCATCTCATTGGCGGTAATTAAAATTTCATTTAGGAGGCATCGTCTGCTCAAATTTAATTGACATTAGCGGGCATTTGAACTAATGCCAGTCGGTTGGCTACTTGGTCCTTTGTCGTATCCTTTTAGTCTGTGTGCCGTGTGCAATCCGTCAAGTCGTAAAAGCATCGCGAAAATGTCGCCACAGCAGCGCATAAATAAACCTGCGCCCATATTTTATGACGCCCCCAAAAGGGCAGCCCGTCCCCGACCCCGACCTCTAAGACCGATACGCGAAAGCAGCCATAAAAAACTATAAAAACTAAATAATTCCATCTGCGCTGGCAAGGAATGTAAACTTGATCCTCATTCTCTAGCTCCAGCTACTCCAGCTACTCCTTGCCCAGTGTCTTTCTGCGTGTGCTGAACATTTTTTTGCCATTAATATTATTTTTTAGCTTTTTGTCTTTTTATTTTTCTTTTCCTCCATTTTTTTTGTTTTTTTTTGTGTATGCTGAGAACTTTGTCTTTTGCATGTGTTGGCATTTTGCTGAAGCGAAATTCGCGTGACAAACGAGAATTTTATGGCTTCCGTTGACCTGCGCCATATCCTGCGGTTCACTTGCAGCGCTGTCCTTCTTCTTTGTGTCCTGCATTTAGCATGAAAAACCCCACCCCACCACCAACAGTTGTCATTGCCATTAAAGCTATATGCGCCGAAGTGATTGCACCCGCCCCTCATCGCTCGGGTGCCAGTCGGTGCTGTGGCCCAACTTCTTGTTATATTTCTTTTTCTAGCGCTATAAAATGAAGTGTAAATATTTAATGTGCGCTTTCGTGCATGGCATGTGCACTTTTGTTTTGTTTCCTTTTTTATATCATCACTCCTGCTGAAACCAACAATGCTTTAAATACTTCATGGTTACTTGAAGGCAGCATTCAAGTTTAATGTTTCATATACATTCAACAATATTTGGAATACGTCATGGTTACTTCGAGACAGTTTTCAGTTTAAAGTATCGCTCTTATCTATCAAGTTGCTCAGCTCTGGGTCACTAAGTCGATACTCCAATCGAAATCCTAATTATAGTCTAGATGTATTTCGTAATGAACCTTTGACTCTGCATTTATATTTTCGAGCAAACGATGGAAACTCAAGTCCCACATAAGCAATAATTATTTATTTGAATGCAATTAAATTGTGTATTCAAATGTAAGCGAATTGCGAAGAAATGCTAAACAAAATATTCAAGCATTTTTCTTAATTGGCTTTAATTGGCTTAAATTGGCTGTGGAACTGTAGAGCTGCAGAACGCAGGGCGCAATGGCCAGTTCAGGATACGGCTACGGACACGTAATCTTTTCTATAATTTGTTAAATTTGTCGCGGCAAGAGTTTATTACCCCGCCGTGGCAGACAATGGCAGAGTGCATAAATTGGACTGCCTATGGCCAGGGGCAGGGGAGGGGAAAAGTGGAGGGCAGAAAGCAACAGAGGACAAATTACGTATTACAAATTGTATAACGTTTGCAGTTAGTTGTTCGTCGTTTGTTGTTTGTAGTTTGTTGTTTGGCTTTTAGGTTTTGGCTTTTCTCGTTTTCTCGTTTGCCGTCGCATGCATTCTGGCCATATTTCTGCAACAACAAAGCGGGCGGGCGATATGGCGATAAGGGAATTTATAAGCGCCGGCCAGGGCGCCGCCAAGTATGCAATGCATTTTGTGTCGTAGGATTTAAGTTTTGGGTGTCGTGTGATTTCATTAATTTACGATTTGTATGTTTGTTTCGCCTGGCGACCCAACGGCTGCGAATTAAATTGGCTTACGTGGGCATTAGGCACAAGTGGCGGGGCCAGTTATCTTCCTTTTAGCTTCTCACTTACAGCTCCGAGTTGCTTAAAGCCTCGTTTGATTTGCCCTTTGTTAGTGCAGAGCACATCAAAGCCAACACACACACACACAAACATACCACAAACAAAAAAGGCAGCGTTTTTTGTGTTTAATAATAATAAAGAATCGCATCGTGTGTAAGTAAGTAAAGTAGAAAAATTTTTGTGCTTAGCTCAGCTCAAACGGAAATTTCGCGTTGTGGCAAAATTTGCCAAGGCAGCTGCAAAAATACTTAGGCGGATTTAAGAGCGACAAACAGACCATATAATAACGAAAAAAAAAACCAATAAATTTACAGAGTACATGGTGAAAATCGTACACACTTGAAGAACAGTAAATTTAAACTTAAACGTTAATATTACAATATTTAAAAACCCCTAGAAATTAAATAAAAAGTTATAATTTTTAAAGATGAAATAATACATTTTATTTTTAATTTAGTTCAACTTATTTTTTAATAATATATTTTCTGTGTCGACTGATATTTTAATCGACATTAATTTATTGAATAAAAATATAACATATATTTCGTATAGTTAAGCAAAATGTAATTATTCAGAGAATTCAATATTTAAATAAAACAGAAATCTAAAAATTCTAGTTCTCTTAATTTAAATATTCAAAGTTATTTTTAATTTCATTAAATTTATTAATACGTTATTTTTATTATCTAAAAGTATTTTGTAATGGTAACAGGGAACAGTATTTTCCTTTAAACCAGGGAACAATTGACTCAAGACTGAGTTATAGTCATGAGACTATTTAGAGAAAGGGTATTGAAAGCGCAGCCAAATCTCTAGACAGACGCCCGGCGACGCTGGGATCGGCTGGGAGTGCTTCAAAGCAAAAGACGTGACGCAGGGGCAACAATGACGAAGGACCGCCCGCTGTGGTGCGATAGGTGGGTGGATGGGGGGTGTGTGGGGCAAGGCGGATCGGTTGTGAGACATGCTGTGGGTGGGCTTAGGTAATACGCATTAGTGGCGCGACTGCATATTACGATATTATTATTATGATACGCTTTATTTTGTGGTTCAATGAGTTGCCGCCGCCTTTCATCGCCATTGTCGTCCGTCCGTCGGTCCATCTGTCCATCTGTCCGGGTGGTAACTTTGACGGCTTAAAAAATTTGCCTATCACCGTAGACCTTGTGCAAATAGCTGTAAAGACGCGGCGCAAACGCTAATTGAAACAAACGGAGCTGGCTAACAAATGTCGCCTATTAGTGGATTCACCTCTATGGCAACCCACCCAACCACCCAGCCACCAAAAGCAGACCACAGCCCCACCACGTGGCAACTTAATCTCATAAGTGTACGTTAGTCATGTGTTGTGTTTAGTCCTTGGCCAAATGGCTGGTCATAAATTTAGCTGCTGGCCATTGTTGCGACTCGTCGTCTCTTTTGGCTGCAATTTTTCAAGCGCATGTCGACTCCTTGCTGTAGCCATGTGTGCTTCATGGTGCTGTAAATTTATCCTTAGCACCCCTTAACCACTGCCACTTGCCTCTGCGTTGCCAGTCAAAAGGTCAAAATATGTTGCAGCTAGTCGCCATTCTGGCAAGTTTATTAATTGCGCTTGTTTATCGTGCTGTTAAAGCGCCACCTTCTCCGACTTTTGAGTTGTAGCAGTCTTTAGATAATTTAAACTAATTGCGTGACTCGCTGGCATTTCTTCAATTATCCTTAGACCCAAAGACTTATGATGGCCTGCAAGCATTTGACATAATTGCGGGATTAGCTCGTGCTCGGTTTTCAATTAGCGCTAAGTAATCCACACTAATCAGTTCTTTGCTCTTATTATTGTTTGCCCAACAATTTGGCTAAATTCCTACATATATTGGCACATACATATTTATGCCTTAACTGCAGTTGCATTTGTATTCAATTTGCTATAATTTTAGACAATTGCATGTTGTCTGAATGCCATATGAATTTTTAAGTCACACGACTAACGTTCAAAATAATCGCAGCACAAAATGTAATTGTCCTTAAGGACATGCACCTTTGGGAGAGCTAACAGTTGTTTTTCTATCATTTTCCATACTTATTATGCACTCTTGGGTTGAATGTCTGCAGTTATAAGTGGATCAACATGGAGTATTTTCAAAAGTATTTCCCATTCAAATTCAGTTTGAAATCGACCAAATTTAAATGGTTTTCAATTAGCCCAGCCCTTACCGAGTAGCTCAACCCTTTTCATTTATTTATTGAATTTTTTCTTTAAAAAAGAAACTTACGAGTTAAAAAATATATTAAGTAAGTAATTGATCTTAATATAGTCTTAAAATTTCTATCAATAGTCAACTAATGTTTCAGGCCTACCTAAAATTTGCAAGAAGGATTAAAAATGTCGAGGTGAATGAATTGGCAAATCTTTAGAATTAAGCATGGTTATTATATTAATAATATAATAATATAAATTTCAAGCTCAAGCTAAAATTGCTATTAGTATAAGATGACTTTGTTAAATTAATAATTACGTATATTTTTTAACTAAACATTTATGATTAATCTTTAACTAGTTTAAAAGATTTTCCGACTTGTGAAGTAAATTAAAAGTGTAAAAAAGAAAAATTATAAGATAAATAAATAAATAAATAGAATTGTGACAATTATTTGTGTGGTACCCCAAATAATTTTGTGCTATACAGAATCTCCTAACTAACTAAGGATGAGAAGTATACTCAATTGGCGGTTTACACTCCTCATTACATCAGAAGCAGATATTAACGTATGTGTAGAAATATTCTCCGCATTCCCTTTTGTATCGAGTGAGTCGCAACCCTTTCCCTAATTTATACACATAATCAAACAGATTAAAAATTTTCAATCTAAAAGTCAATAAATGTGCGTATTTCACAATTTTTTTATTTCTGTTCAACACTTGTTACAATTTTTAAGCTAATTTATATAATGCCGCCGCTTAAAGTATATATATATATGCATAATCCGCTTAAAAATGCAATTTCCAGCAGCCTTTTAAAAAGTTGAACAACAAATTTTACACATGAACGCAGTTTCATTCGTTTGATTCGATAAGCGGCGAGCAGCGAATAGTTTATTTTATTTATTTTTTTATCCACTTGGGGGTTGTAATGATGTTTAAATATTTGCAGAGAGGGACATTTTTCCGGATGCTCGTCGCATATGCCGGGACTAAGCTTGTTAATAGCCGGGGGCAGTTGCGGAATGGCAGGCACTGTTAATGTGACATAATTGAAAATCAAAACTAAAGCACTTAACTTTATTCATACACTGAAATGAACAAAAAGTTGAACATATGTGACCCAAAAATGGGCAGCATGGAAATGTGTCTAGGCGAGGCGAGGCGAGGCGAAAGACAATGCTTAAATGACAATTTAACTGTCAACCAGTTCCCGACACGATGACAAGTGCAATCAGCCATAATAAGGGTGTTGGTTAGGGTCATGGGACAAGTGTGAGTTTCAATTAGAAATGCTAGATAACTGGATTCGCTGCTCGACTTTATCGAGCCGGTTCCAGCTGTCAGAGTTTCTCAAGTTACCCCGGCCAACAAAAAAAATAGTAGCTGTCAACCTTTGCATGCTAATTGCTTATGATCTTTTACAAAATTGCCCATTTGGCAGACAAAACCAGACCGTACCTTGCCCACATTGAGGTATTATATAACTGACTGTGCCGTGAGGTGTGTGCTCTGTAAAATGTCACCCCTGAACCCTCACATATAAGCTGAATGCGCAAAGAGGTCCTTTCAATTGCTCAATAGTGTCAACTTTCAAATGATTTGTGTTGGGTTAGCATAAATATTTTCACCGCTCTCTGATTACCGCCACATTATATTGATATAAACACCCCAATTGATTTGGCTGTTTTGTTGTTGTTTCACTTCTTTTCTCCACGTATTTGTTGTCTCTGCACAATGAATGAAAAATTGCTTAATTAGCATTGGTCTCGAATTTCACATCAGCAGCGTTTAATGCGGTTGGGGAAAGTACAAAAAATGTATGCCTTGAGGTGGATTGCAATTTAACATTTTTGAACTTGTATTACATAAATATTAATAACTTTAAATAAATGTAATATCAGCATTTCCAAGTAGTACTATGCCTTTAAATCCATTTCATTTTTTAAAGGAGCTTGTGTGTTTCATCTGCTTTAACCTTTAAAAGCCCGGGGACTGCAAATGCCAAAAACATTTATAAAGAAGTTGAAAGCTGTAAGTAGAAATGAAAGGCGCTCACATATGCCTATTAATCATGTCATGTTTGACATTTGTAATTGTAAACTGATACGCCTCGAAGGCATATGAAAACCCGATTGGAATGGGGAATAGCAACGCATTATCTTTTCTTGTAACCAGCAACATATGCGCACATTTTAAAGAAATATCCCTCGCACATGAGCTAATTCCCAACCCCCGGCGGTTTTCAGCTAAATTTTTAGGTCAAAAAGTGAGCTACTTTAAAATTCAATTAAAAGATACTAAATCATTCTTGGCAATCGGAATGGATTCACATGTGCCACGCCCACCACTGTGTGAAATTTACATTTTCCAACTTTCTTCGCCGTCGTCGCGTGCCTTGCGAAAAGTGCAAAAAACACTTAAATGTCATAAGCGTCGCCATAAATAAAAAAAAATATATATATAAATTTTTTTTTTAGCTCATAATTTGTACAACCCTCAGACATACGCCGGAGGCAGACGCCGAGCGGGGAGGCACACGCGACTCACGTTGATGAGAATCCGCCGGAGGCAAAATAGCCTAACATATTATAATAAAAATATGCAAAAACTGTGCCCGCATTTTAAAAAAATGCCCAGAGCGGTCCATTTGCGAATACATTCAATATTTATAATATGCGTTAAGTTTACTGCTTATATAAATAGACTGCCTGCCTATGAAAACGTACTATAAATAAATTTCACAGATAATAATAGTGCCTGGAAAGATATCCAATTTTGAAACTGGATTTTAATTAAGTGTCGCAAATACTTTGACTATAACATTTTTGTATATTGATCGGCTCACTGGAATAAAATCAATTTTAATCATGGGAATTAGCAAGAATCATAATTTCTATATTTATATAATTGCACACAAATAGTCATAAAATGTTTAAAAAAATGTGCTTATATAATTTAATAATAAACTCAAAACATAAGAACAAAGTTAATTATTTATCAATTTCAATTACACAGAAAATTTGCTTTAACCATGTATCGAGCATCTCCGATCAATCCATGTTTTGCGGTTTGTCTGCAGTATCACATTTTCATTATTAATTTTCTGTTAACTAAAAATCAATTAATAATAATACACATTTTATGTACACTAATTCATCAATATTTGAGTTGAAATAATCACATAAATGTACAGGCTTTGCTAGCAAAAAATTGTTGAACAAATAAGAAAAAAGTAACATATTTTTCCGCGGCCTACCAATTAACTGCTACAATAGCTTTTTAAATATGAATTTAAGTTTCTCGATATTCCCTAGGAAATGCTCAATGGATGCACAATATGTTGGTACATTTGTCATGTCATTATTTGGAGTCCTGGGGATATGTCTGACCGATGAAGCACATCCGTGCAGAACCCATGACTGACTTTTTGATGGGACGTCTGTCCGGCAACTCCTGCTCCTCTGTGAGTTGGCGCGCATTTTTGCATGCGCCTGTCAACATTTTAATTAAAAAAGGTTACGCAGCCATGGCAGCCACAGGACCTTTTGCCAAGGACAAGCCATATGTAAAATTTCGCGCTTTCTTTACGCGCTGACCATTGTGCTCATGTGCACAATGGTGGGGTCGACAGGGTGCCAAAATAATAAACTCGTTTCGCAGTTACAAACAATTTCCTTTTCAATTTTGTTCGGTACGTTGTTGGTTTTCTTTTTTTTTTTTTTGTCACTCTTTCTCTCTCTCTCTAGAGGTCATTACATGTGTGTGTGTGTGTCTCGCATTACGAGAATAGTCGTCTATGGTTGCGTCCATTCATTGTTTGCCATCATTTTAATTTTATTTATTGTGCGACTACCCCAAACATTGAGAGCGTGCCCAATGCTCATGCAAATTAGATGAATTGCTTGGCAGTACGAAGCCCCTCTCTCCTCCCCACCCCTCGCAGTTTGGCAGCTTCCTTTTCCCCAGAAGTGATTTGGCAGCGCTCTTGTAATGACTTGGCCATTGGCTGCTGACCATTCCACCCAAAAAATTGGCCTTTTGCATACATACATATTTGCGAGCTGGCCACGTCAATGGTTTTGCGGACATTTATTGTTTGAAAGCTATTACCCCTACCCCTAAATGCACAATGCAGGCTGCGACGCGACTCGACACCGTTTTTGATTGTTTTGGGTAACTACCTACCCTGAGACGCACTTCGCTCCGAGCTGGTGGGTGTGGTTGGGGGTTTTTCAAATTGTATGCCCTCACGTTGATTGTGAAATGTTTAATTGCTTTGTCATTATAGCTGGAAGTTATTGCTACTTGTCTGTAAAATGCATATATGCATATATTCTTATATATGTATATATTTAAAAGTAAGATTACATTTGAGTTCAGGTACAGTTGACACGTGAGATTGTAGTTAATTGGAACGTATCATCGCTGCATAAATAATTTAAGATATAAAAATAATGTTGCAATTAGTGTAATTACAAGATTTGTGGATATGTGTTTAAGTTTTGTTCTCTAAAAGCATTTAATGTACAGTGGGAAAAATAGCTATATAGGTAAATATTGTTTTACTTTGATTTACACATTTCTTTTAGTTAAATTTGCATATTTAATTGCTACAAAATATTAGTAAGCCTTTGCTTAAAGTGCAAACTTGGCAAATATTTATTAATTCGTTTAATCACTGTATTTACAACATAAAACGCTTGAATTTAAAAAAAATGATTATAAACAAATTAAATTTTAAATTTAAATAAAAATTAAATATGTAATGATACCGAATTAAAATTCTATATTTAAAAAAAAGTCTGTAAAATTATACAAAAAAATAATAATATAATAAATATAACAAATCTCTATATTAAATTGTAAAATTATTTTTTAAAAAGGTTATTTTAATAAAGTACACTTAAAACAATTTTTTCTATACGTAATATATATGATATATTTTAAAATATTTTGTATTCAAAAATAATAAAAGTGTACTTTGGTTTTGGCTCTTTGCCCACTGTGCGTAAAACGCTAACATTCCACCAATCCAATCTGCCCGCAGTTCGGTTTGACATTTTCATTCATTTGTCCACGCAATGAAAAAAAAATAGATATACACAAGAGTACAAAAAAAAACTAAACATTTCAACTGCTATCCATCCAAGAATTGTTTCTCCATTCATCCATCCAACCATCCATTTGCCATTGTTCGACGCCCGAGCAGACAGCTGCCTGTTGCCTGTTGGCAGTTGCCTGCTGTTTTTGGCCAACTTTGGCTGTCAATATTGGGCTCTGCGGCAGAGCTAGAAAAACAGAAAAAAAAATGAAGCAAATGGCTGAAACTTGACTAACATTTTTTCACGCCAAAGGCCAGGGAAGAGCGCCAAATGAAAGCGCTGGCATTTTAATCAACATTAAGCAAAAATGCTTTTTGCAAACATTTCTGGATTTTTTTTCAGTCCCCGACTATCCATGTGTCCATCAGACTGGCTGACTGGCTGACTGACTCTGTGACAGTCGGGGGTATTGTCATTAATTTTACCCTATGTGCTTTGGTCATTTATAACGCCAACGCGCAGACTTGTAAATTAAAAAGTAGAAATGCGGTTAAAAACCTGTGCAAAAGTTTTCACATGTTTTGCGATGTGCACAATTTTCAATTATAAGCAACGAAAAAAAGTGACAAAGGCAAAATCTCCTGGGACTAAACCTCAACACTTCAAAGTGTGTGTTCTGCGACGCCTGCCAAGACGGGCACCGAGAAGCTGTCCAGGGAATTAGGCGGCTGCAGTGGCTCCGGTGCTAATCATTACACCCCCCAAAGAGCGGGCAACGTTTATGATTATGAGACGGCGTTGACAAGATTTTCAAATGGTTTTATGGCTGACCCAAGCGAACCCGCGACGACACCCGTAAAATATTTCATTAATTTTAATTGGAAATTGCGCCAAGTCGCCGCTCGAGCAGATAATTACAACAGCAAGCTATCCACGAAGCTATTCAAATATTCAAAAGTCCTGCAAAATGCAAAGAAAAAAACAAAGGCCTCCAAGGAGGGGAGTGGTGGGTGTTTGGTATGGGTTGCAAACGTCTTGGGCTTTGCTTAATTTGAAACAAATGTCGTAAAATTGTGGAAACATAATTTGATGGCTGACTGATGCGGCGGATTAAACGTTCGAAATACTTGAAAAATTAAAAAATAAATAATCATTTTTATGGTGCTGGAAATGGTGATTTCTAAATATTTTATGAGGAATTTGGGGAATATCTACAGAATTTTATTTGCAGTCAAAGAAAGAAAATTGAAAGGGAATTTTAAAGTATTTTACGTGAAAAACAATGTAAATACTGAATATAAATATACAGTAGCATTTTTGTATACACTGCCAATCAGTTGCACTTTAAGGCCCAGTGACAACAAAATCGCACTCACTAATCTGTCTATAGCCCTGCCCACAATGTGTCCAACAACAATTCAATCAAATAGCAGCTACAAGTTCCTAAAACTAATTAAAATGCCATCAACGCGAGCCGCTGGCGTTGTGAGCACATGTCCAAACACAGATGAGCGAGGGGGAGGACGCCCTGACACTGAGTTTTCCTGATGCCCCACAAGGATTTGGGCAGGGAGTTCGAGTCACAGTTGGAGCTGTCATTTACGCGTAATTTGGCGCGCCTAAAAGCAGGCAACGCTCAAAAAATGGGTGTGGGAATCAAGGTCTGGGCTGTTTTTGGCAAACTTGTCAACAGTGGTCGCGATGCGAATTGAAAACCGCGTGATTTATGCGCTTTTAAAGCACTTAACGGCCAAACAGTCTATGAAGCCCAGGGCGCCAGTTCGCCAGGTCAGTTGGGGCAGCTCAGAGCTCCCCCGTGCTAAGGTTAGCCATAAATTTTCGCGAATAAATCCTTCAACTACATAAATCTCACGCGCCAAATTTGAGCCGGTTGTTTTTTGTTTATGGTTTTTTATTGGTCGCGGCATTTTAATGCAATTCGCACAAATCAAAGCGTAAATTGCTTTGATTTGAAAGCTTTTTATTCCGAGGGGCAGCCTAACTGGGCATCTCTCTGTCTGACTGTACCTTGCGGCTCTCCAATTAAAAATAATTTCAAACAAGGCATATGCGAGCATTTTGTCAGTGCCACAGCCACAGCCACAGCCGCAGCAGCTTGCCACCCTGGCGGCAGCGCAAATATCGTTAAATTTTATCATACGCGCACAAAAGATTAAAATAAAGTACAAAATTTTCAAATATGTTGTTCGAATCACTTGCAGCAAGCGTGGAGAGAGGCCTCCACTACTCTACTCGCATGTCAGTCGCAATTCGCGGTCTTGCGAAATTTACAATTAACGCCCAGGCTCAGGCTGGAAAAAGCCAAGTCAAATAAACATAAGTTTTTATGCGTTTGGCAGTTCCAAGAGCTCTTGGAGTTTGGGGGTTGTGCTGCTAGAGATGCGTGCGTGACAACACCTATCGCCAAATATGAAAAATATAATGTTTACCAAAAGAAAGTATTACAATTTGTTAGCTCACTTAAATATTGATACCTTTTTTATCAGTAACTAAATTTGAAATGAATTTGAGAAATTTTTCAGAATCAGAGAGATCATTTCTAAAACGGAATAGACACAACTATTTAAAATCCAAGATTTTTATTTTCTTAATTTCAGCGCACTTTTTGGAAACTTGCTTGTATTCAAGAATAGTATTTTAGCATTTCACATTTACAAGAATATTATTAATATAATTTAATTAGAAAAAATAGAAATTTTTAAATTAAAGTCATTATGTTTTGAGTTTCCGAAATGATTCTTTAATTTTTTTAAAAAAGGATTATCTATTTTTAAGAAATATATTTCGGAAAAAATATGCAAGCAGCGATTTTAACTTTAACAATTTAAATTCAACAATAAACGAAAACAACACAATCTTTATAGTTTTTATGTTTGTTTCTAAGAGTATTGATAATTTTTGTATTTTTTTGTATAAATCAATTTATGCCACATCATTTTTTGTCATCTCTAGTTGGTATCATATGCAAAAATGCAGCACATGTGTTAAGTAAATCTTCCGCCGCCTGGCCATAATCATAAACATTTATGGCTGACGCACGCCTGCAGGCAGCAGGATATGCCCCTCAGGACTTGCCGCTTCTCGTCAGTTTGACGAGTGCAATCCTTTCGTTTTTTTCCGTCATTTCGTGCACATGCAAAGCCACAGGATTAGGTACAACTGTGACGCTCCTCGCACAGTTTTTTTGGGCTCAATTTGATTATGACTTGACAAATAATTGTCATTTTGATGTGACGCGGCGACTTAAAATGCTAAGTAATTGTAAATATTGAAAATTTGTTAAGGGTGAAAGCGCATTTAACCCTTTTCCAACCAGAAACCCAATGTCGAACATCAGCTCACGAATATGGTCTTTAAAAATATTATGAAATATTTTCTGAAAGCTAAGCGTAGAAGGAAATTTAAATTTCAGTGTTCACTGTATGCTTGAAGTGATTTTTACGAAATGTTATTATATATTTATTTAAGTTAACATCACACTTAATACATCGGAATATAAGTATATTTTCAACCTAAGATTTTTCTTCGCCCAAGATTTTGTACACCAACAGTCTTGTCTGCATTTGATTTGGTTGCCCCAATAATTTAATATGTAGAAAGCTCATTTGTATAAAAGAGTTTCGTTATAGTTGAATGACGTCTTCTATTCATCATCCACGTTTTGTGAGCCGACTGAAATGTCAAGTGATTTATGGTTGTTGGCAAGCTGGAAACTATGCCAAAAAGCATTTCCTGCTACGCATTAACCGATTCAACTAATTTAAATTCCACTCTTGGAAAATCACAGCGTGGAGATTCTGGGAGCTTTGCTTACACATGCTTTGCCACATTTTCCAAACGACAAATGTGTGTTTCGGTGGGTAATGTTAACAAGCGTTTTACACAATGATACAAGGCATATCCTCCACGAGTCCTCTCTGCTCCAAAAGGACACCACACGGCAGTTGGCTCGCTTCGTTCGCTGACAGCTGCAAAGCCATAAATCAACAAGTTAAGTCAAACGTGGTGCAGCAGCTCTGAAAGCCAACCAAAAAAAAATACCCACAGCCAAATTTTAAATTTTTACCACACATGCAACAATAAGTACAGCAGCAGGAATAACAACCACAGCCACCCACAGGAGCAGCAAAACACACAAGGAAACAAGTAAGAAAAAAAAACAAATTGAATTGATTTCAATGTTTAATAAAAAATTCATGAAAATTTGTCAGCCAACAAGCTTTGGGCTTCTGGCTGGGCTGCTCTAGAGTCTGGATTTGGCTTTGGGTTTTTGGGGATGGGGATGGGGATGGGGCTGCGGCTGCTATTAATCACAGTTTGTTGCACTCGCTGCGCCATAAAGTGATTCATGTGTGGAGTTGACGGTGGAGTGAAGGTGGGCAGTGGGGGAATCACCGGGTGTAGTTGTAGCAGCAAGTGAGCACCAGGCGCATCCTGCCGGGACTATCCTGTCACGCCATTTTCAACTAGTCCTATGATTTATGTTGCATTTTAGACCAATGACAACCAAAACTTGAGTCTTCTTTTTCATTTCGCCATAATGTTCCGCCAGCAATGAGCACTAATCAGACAGAATTTCAACCATGCCAAGGCTTTAAAATGCATATTTGCTTGATACGCAAATACTATTCAGAGAATTAATTAAAATATTTGTAATATTTAAATTTACTTAATGTTGACTAATCTCAGTCAAGACAGAAAAATACAATAACAAAAAAACGAATAAAAAATATATTAAATTTAAAATATGTAATATTTATATAATATAAAACCATATTTTTAACGTTTCTGCAGGTATTTAATTCTAAAATTGGTCTAAGATTTGTGACTTGGATTGGAAAAAAAGATCCCAAACCTAAAAAACAAAAATTTTTGTCTTAAGTTTTTAATTATAGAAATTGAGTACTAAAACATTTTTATGTCTATACAAAATTCTAGTTTTCTTATCTAATAGTTGTTTATACTTGAATCAAAATATATCTTTCAAATCGAATATATTTCCTCTTCTCTTTTTTTCTCTCTCTTTCTCTCTCTGCTTTGATTTATTTATAGTTTCGTAATTCATTTGGCTTGCCAAAATTGATTTATCCATGACTGCCACATACCATTTATGTCCCGAAAACCCAAAACACAATAATACAATTGATTTTTGGTGATAAAAATCAATGTTTTAGTAGGAAAAAAAATCAGTCTAAAGAAGGGTTCACTTAACGACCTCACCAGCAGCCAGGGCGGTGTGGGCAATACAAGGTTCTGCCTCTGCCCCTGCCTCTGCCTCTGCCCTTTCACATTCGCTTTCACTCACCCAAAATATTTACACAAATGCGGTTGTTTCATATTTCATAAATTCTTTTCCATTTTATTAGTTTTTTTTTTTTTGTTGTTGTGTGTGTGTGTGCTAAAATCAAAGCATAGAGTTGTCAAGGCGTAGCGAACCCGAAACCCCTTTTATCCGCTGCCACATTCAATTCGTTGACACCCCTGCCGGCGTCTGGTGCGTGTTTTTTGTGCGTTCCTTTTTTATATCAGAAATAAGTGGAATCGGGCTTTTCCTCGCTCGTTCTTATTTATGAAAATTGAGGTATAATTGGTAGTGCATTAAGTCGTCATCGTACTTGTACTCGACCTGCTCCTGTTCCTGCTCCTGCTCCTGCTCCTTAACATGTGGTTGTTGCTGCCGTTGACGCATTTCTGCATCAAGAAATACGCAAATTGAATTTATAGGCAGGCGGCGTCTACTGAATGTGGTGTGTGTGTGGAGTGCTTGCCTTAAAAGTGCCACTAAATCAAAATCATGTCGCCACACACAACACAACACAACACAACACACACACACGCACACATGTGTGATCGGCAAGGGAAATGCATGGGGCAACAAGGGGTTAAGACCGTGTGTTTTTTGCATACGTTTCCACGTGTTTCCGTCTGTATGCGTTCTCTTTTTGCGCTATTTGCGTATCCTTCCGTTTGCCATGCAACTGCTCTGCTTTATCATTATTATTATTTTTTATTTTTTGCATATGTCCTGGCGTCGCACTTCGATAAGCTTAACAAACGAAACGTGTGCCGACATATGTGAAAATATTTTGACAGTTTTGCGGCTCGTTAGCGCTTCTCCAAAGTGATGGGAGTGGATAGATCCATGAATTAGATCGAATATTTCAATTATTACTATTATTCATACGACCTAGTTGGATGCAGTCTCTTTCCGTCCAAGCCTAACCCTGATTATTGTACGAGTTCAGCAATTTATATTTTTGCTGAAACATGTATTTTGGGATACTGCATCTTCATTTGGCTAAGGCGACTCAATTCGGCTGATTCTTTTACGGATTATACCTACTTTAGCTAGGTGACTTTTTAGTCTACAGTGCCCTGTCAGTAAACCGATGAGTATTATAATATCCACAATAATTTTGCTTGCCTAAATCATTTGTGATTATTGCTGACATAAGCTAGCAAACATTTGGTCACTTGGCAACTAATCTTTTAACTATCTAAACATGATTGTCAAAGGAAAACAACGTTATTGAGGAAGAACCAGCACTTACTCCGCCCATAAATTGCCCACATCAATAGCTGCACTTGACGCGCTCTTCTTGCTCATTGCTTGGTCATTGTCCTGTCCTGCATCCTGGAGCTCAAGTGTTGCTCTTCCAGTGCTGACCACATGCTCAAATTCGGCGCACAAAAGGCACAAAAGTGCCCAAACAGTAGCAGCCGGCACGCCTCTTAACCCCTTTTCTGTGGCCACTTTAATGTCCTGCCGCCAACGCCATTGTTACTGGTCACTTTCCAACTTTTTTTCTCTTTTTGCTGGGCCCTGTATTGACCCTTTTTGGGCAACCCTTCCACGCATATAAATTATATGATTTTTGCATTATTTTGGCGTAATGTGCACATTACTGCCACACTTGAAATTATGTTGTTAATCGAACAGGGTTGCTGCCTCTCGGCTAGTTGCACAGTGCCATGGATCACTGCTCCGATTCGAATTTTGGGCATTTGTTTTGGGCATCAAATTTATTGCCTCTGTTTTGGTGGCCTTTTTATGTTATTTTTGCGTTGCAATTTTATGTATTTTCCTGTATTTTATTCTTTGGTAACATTAATTTCCAGCTTCCATTGACAGACAGTTGACGTTTTTATGCGATCAGCGAGCAGCAAGCTCGCAAGGACACATTACTAAAATTACATGGCTGCTGGTACGTGAAATGACAAATGTATGTGTGCTCAGCAGACCAGTGCCATAAGTAGCCGACTCTTTATTGCAGGCAACACTCCGCAAAAAAAAAGGGTGGAACATTGTAATTTAGATAAATATTTGTAGCACATTTAGCAATCTCAAACAACGAGAAGAATGATTATTTTTATATATATTACGTATAATATGTAGGTAATATGTACACATGAACTATCTGGCTGATATATGGATATATCTATTCTCTATTCAAATACAGTTTTATGTAGTTTAAATCGTTTAAATTGATATTGTTGTCAATATATTGATTGTTATTATATGTAAACAAATAACTATTTTGCAGGTGTGCAACCAATTGGCCAATAACCTATATGAGCCTAATTTTCGTACTTTATAACCAGTATAACTGGTTTGAGACGGCATTTGTTATTTCACAATTAAATGAAATATTGATAAATAAAATCTATATTTATCTAAACATTTGCATATTTCGCATAGCTCTCACATATAACCATATTCAACTGCATTTCAATTATTTCTGAGGCCCGCCAGTAGATTTTTACTAAACGCTAATTTGCAAATAATACATATTCCAATGGTTCAATGAACTTTAGTTTAATGAGAAGTACGTGGGCTTAAGAGGTATTTAGAAATACCGGTTTTCATTGTTCAAAATTGTGAAAATACAAAACTAGGCTGAAACAGGTTGTGTATGTATGTATGTCCCAGTTATATTTATGTATGTATGAATGGAGCACTAGTAGCAAAAGATTAACACTTTGTCTGTTCATGTTTCCCAAAAAGTAATAAAATACCAACACATGCAGTATTTTTTGACAGCTGCACTCGCAAATGTGACGTGAATATTCCATTTTAAATCGGTTAAGTATTTCATGAGTTTTCTTAGATACAATCAGTTCCTTAAGAATTTTCTGTACTTTATAGTATTTGCTATACTTTTATTTACAAACTTCCATTCTTCCATACTTCTAAAATTAAAGTAAGATTGCTCTTTATAAACATTAGTTAAAATTAAATTGAAGTGAAATTCACTTAAATTCAATGTCATTTAGTTGACTCGACAAATCAAATGAATGCTGAAAAAGGTTTTATAACTTTATTTGTACAGCGATAAGCGAAATAAATCTCCAAGTGTCACTCTGAGGCACACATATGTTACGGGCTCTACTGGCAGCCTTAGTAATTGCCTATTGCCGTAGCAGGGGGGAGTTAAATGAAACCCCAAGTTAAACAGCAAACACAACAACAACTGTACCTCTATTGAGCATAGCATAGCCGTAAAAAGTCTGTAAGATTTACCAAATATTGCACAATGATGGATCATAAATAACTTATGTTTGCACGGTCGAGCCCAAGTTAGGAACTGCCCAAAAAAAAGAAGCAAAGTGACGTAACGCATAAGGTTAATACTCGAATTGCGAAGGAACAGCCACACCCCTCTTTACTCCCAGTAAGAACTTTGAACTGCCAACTGACTGCCCCGGCCATTAAGCACAAAAGGATGACCCTTGATGCCGTAAAAAAGAACTGACTGGACAATGGTCACTTGATGATGCGGGCGCGTCGTCGTCGTCGTCGTCGTCCTCGTTCTCACTGTTGTCGCCAGCCCCAATATACACTTAGAAAAATATATGCCTGCAATTTACCAAGTCGTCGTGTAAGCTTGAAAGTTTTTCTTATTTTTAGAAATAACGAAACAATATTTTCAAAAATTGGAAAGTTTTTTTTTAATATTTCAGACATAAATTTCTAAAAAGCAGAAAGGGCAAAGTTAAAGTCTCTTTATAATCGTAAGTTGTTTAAAATTAAATGAAATGAATTTTATAAATATTAAAACATGAGTTTTTAATAATAATAAAATAAAATATAGTAAATAATAATTAATAATAAAAGTCGAATGCAAGAGTTCCCCAAATAATAGACACATGATTTAATAATTTAAAAACAACTTTTAGTTTTAGAAATATACTTTCTGAATAATAAGGAGAATAAAGTAAATTTCTGAAATTCATCTCGTTTTTTTTTCAGAGTGTGCGACCCTCATATTGCCATATTCGCATATTCCCACTGGGCGAGCGAGATGCAGCTCCTCGTTTTATATGCGCCTGCCTTTTTACGGCACAATGTCCAAAATGAACGGAAGCGACTCGTAAAACTAGCGAATTGTGAATTATGTTGCTGACATATAGTCCTGTCACAGAATGCCAGTCAATAGTTGACAATAAAAACCAAATAGATGATAGAGGGGACATATAAAAAACAGCGTGGACATTGGTCAGGAATGGCAGCAACTGCGATAAGTATTACTGGGAAGTTTGGCGTCTATTGAACTCGTGTTTTGATCAATAAAAGGTGCATTAAACATGGCACAGGGGCACTTCAAGTGGATGGTTTTAGCACTTGGAAAACATAGTCGTAAATACATTTTATTGTAAATTGCACACAATAAAACTTTGGAGTTGGGACTTTGGCCTGAGGTATGACTGCGGTATGGAATGAATTCGGGTCAATTGCTGGAGTAGCTTAAAGTTAATGTTCAGTAAAAAGCCATTAGCTGTCATTTAAATATTCATTATTGCTAATGTTTACATGTCAAAAGATAAACCTTAACACAATTATCCATTAAAGCAACTAACCGCAAACTGTTTTCGCAACGGAGTCACAGAAAATTTTCCAAGAAAAGCCAAAAAAAAGTGTACTTTTAAAAGTTCAAGCAAAAAGGCAAAGGCAAAGGCAAAGGATAAGACATTGAATATGCACACGCCATAATCACATTAAAACGTAAACGATATGCAAATGGATGCGCTGACAAGGAAGCCCAGGACAGAGTCCTTACTTCCTTCCATCGAGTTCATCAAAAATGCGCACATGTAAAAATGCCAAACGAAAAGAAACTGTTGGGAAAAACTACCGAGTAAAAGTTTCGCCATAGTCCTGCGGCAGGAAGTGAATACCTGACTACCTGACTGATTGACTGTCTGACTGACTGACTGACTGACAGGCTGACTGCCAAGTGTGCAAACATTATGTGCCGAGTGAGTTTTTCTTTCTGGGTAATCACGTCCTCACTTACAACAGCAATTAGGAAAGAAGTGCTTGAGGAAGTGCCAGGCGAGTGTTGGGAAGTGGTCGCAATTTTAATTCAATTAAAGTCAAACGAGCCATTTCCTGGCTCCCAAAGTTTCACTACTTGCTGCGGTCTGTTGCCTAAAGTCAATTAAAATTGCTAAAAGCCGTAAGATGCTGCCAGCACATATCTGCTTCCCGTCTAGTTATTATTCTGTCTTGTCTTCAGCTGCCCAAAAAACTTTCCGCAACTTTCATTCACATATGAGAACGCAGCTCTCGATCCATTGTTGGCCTAATGCAATCAATGGGAATGTGTGTCTCAACTTTAGCCTCTACTTGGACCATTCAGATTATCAAAGGATTCGAGTTACGGTTACATTTTCCACTCTGCACGGAAAGTTGTCCGAAAAGTTGTGAGAGCTGCTTACCAAAATAAGGGAAAATTTCTTTGGTTTGGCAGTGCTATTGCTATATAATACAATTCCAATTATTAACAAATTTATACGATATTTATGTCGATTAGTTATGCATTTTATATTTGGAAATATGGTGTTTTGTTATTGCTTGTTTAATGCTGTTACAGAATAAAATATGCACTTTTAAAATAGATTATTTACTAAATTTAGATCTGGCCAATTAAAGGCCTGTTAATATGGAAAGATTGTCCGCATTATTGCTATTGGTGGTTCAATCATTTAGCAGATTTTGTTATCCCTTTCAAATATGCAGCCTTAAAGCTCAATCAAAACTATATATTTCATAGCTTTGGATTTATATTGCATTGTATTAGCTTAACATATTAATTGGCATAATAACAAGATTAGTAAATTCCACACAACATAATTAATTTAAATTTTATCGTTGGACTTATTTAACATATTCCTTATTTTTTTATAGACATCAATTATAAGAACATTTAAAAAAATGTGTGCCACACCTACTGCAACGTTGTCTATATTTGTTTATTTTCTAGTGCTGATCAAGATCAAATCGAAACGTATTTCTCAAATGCTGGCAAACACATACAACTTACCGAGCAGCCCTCGACGAGCTAAATTTTCACAATCGCAAAATCGAAATAAACATTGCATTGCCATTTTCGTTGCCATTTCAATTAAATTATCAAAACAAGAGCAACCCCGCAAAGAACAATAGCGCTGGCAGAAAAGGACCAAAGCCAACAACACCTAAGTAAGTGCATTTCCAAATCCTGTGCGCCGTCAGAAGAGCTGCCTCAAGTGGCGCCTGGAAGCCGCAAAGCCAGCCAACACACACACCTAAGTCATTGTCATTGTCATCATGAGGCAGAGGAGCCTCATCGGCGTGGCACTGTTGTTGTTGGTCGACTTAAGACTTGGCAACTTCATTATTCTTGTGGCCAAAATGCTACGACGCAACGCCGTTTCGGCCAAATACCAAAATGACTTTTCGATGTGGTTTCATATTAAAACGGAGCAAAACAAGCGGCAGACAATTTCGTATGCAAATGACTCAAATGAATTTAATCAACAATTGTTTGCCTCACTGTCTCTAAACCCCACTCACTTTATCACCATCTCTCTCTCTCCCAGTCTCTCTCTCTCTCTCTCTCTCTCTGCCACAGACTCTGTGTTGTTTAGTGTTGCTTTGTTTTTACCTTAACAGTGTTGCTGTTGTTTCTGCACACTTTGTGTGCATTATTCTAATGAGATTTTGTCAGGCGGCAGTTTTTATGGGGCCACATTAAACGAAAAACACAAACGTGGCACAAACACGTCTGCAATTGTTGCACTTATTTTGATAACAACTTTTCAAATTAAATGGCCAGACTGCAGATTGGCCCGCACATTACGCATACGACATGTAACATGCCAGCATAACTAACGGCATTTAGTGTGCTATATATGTATATATATATCTATGCTGTTGTTGCTGCTCAAGTTGTAGTAGTTGCAAGTAGTTGTTGCATTTCTGACCGCAGTAAACGTAATTGTCTGTGGTGCCGTGGTCAGCCAATAAAAGCAAACGGCTCTCGGCGACCCTTCAAGTGGCCACTGGCAGTTAGTTTATCCTGGCCATCAAAATGGTTCACTCAAAACTCAAACTCTTTCTCCACCTCATCTCTCTCTCTCTCTCTCTCTCTCTCTCTCTCTCTCTCTCTCCCGCTCTCTTTGGCTCTGGCATTAAATTTAAAATTTGATGCTGTTGCTGCTGGCGCATAAAAAAACTGCGCTTAGCAGTAAAAACAAAAGGCAGCTAACCCAACGACATGTTGCAGCAACAATGTTGCCGGCAAACCCCAAACTCAACCTTTCGAATTTTGTTTGATTTGCATATGACAAACGGTTAACGAAGAAATGGGGAACTGGCAACTTGGCTGCGTATCTCTGGCTATCTACAACCGGGTTGTCCATTTTGCTGCAAATGACCGGCAATTATGTTGTTGCTGGGTGTGTGTCTGTGTGAGTGTGTGCTGCTGATAGCAGTTCAGAGACCGTGTCCGAGTCCGTGTCCATTGCGACGTGTCGTGTCCAGCTTGTTATGTGGCTGGCAGACGTCGACATTGCATTCTTATTGACTGTAGTGCCCACTTCGGTTGCAGCCCAACCCAACCAATTCTCAATTTGCCCACCCACACTGAGCATCTCTTTGTATGTGCGGCCTCCCCTAGCCTCCCCTTGTGGCAACATTGTTGGAGTGGCTTTTTATTCGTGCATTGGCCATTTGCGTTGTGCTGTGCGGTTGGGCATGCAAAATTAAATTAAAATGCATTAACCAAGAGTCCAAATGGGGTTCATACTCAAAGTACATACGACAAAAACAAGAATATATATTTATTTGATGGTGCGTAAGACCCGGAAGCATTATCTGAATGCCACACTGAGCCTATGCGAATATGTTTGATTTATATAAATACATATATGATAACATGGACTTTATCAGATAATTCATTCAGAGTCCTCTATATCTATCAATAAGAACTCAATTTTCGATTAATTATGCTTTGGTATCTTAACTATTTAATACAAACTCTTTTTTAATTTTGGTCTGATTGGGATTTTATTGCGTTTTCCCTAATTCAGGCACCAAATACTGAATATAATTCACAATTAAATATGCCCAGAAAATTAATAAGTTTGCGTTATATTTTTAAATTTATATTAAAAAGTAAAATTATTTAATAAATAAAGAAATAATTTTTCGTTGAATTTATTTTTATTTTGCATATTTTTATATTAAAAATAATAAAATAAATATTGTATAATATTTGTGAAGCTTAAAGTATTACTTAGTTTAGATTTCAGATTTAAGATTGCATCCTTATCTATTTTTTACACTACTTTTGAATTATTAATTTTTAAATTTAAGGCTATACTTCTCAATGCAAATATTGTCAGACATATCTGCATACAATAATTAACTTGCAAGCCTCCTGATTTGTTTGATGAATTGATGCTTACAGTTGTTTTAATAATTATTTATTTATTTATTATGTTGCGACTATTAAGTTTGAGAAGAAAGCAAACATTTTCAAGGATTCATAAATATTAAATTAATTAATTTGAATTGAAAAATAAAATAGTAAATTTGAACTTTAGGTAAATATTTTATAAGCAATGCTTTTATTCAGATTTTGTTGGGGATGTTTACTACTTTTTTGGTCCTACATTTTAATGCTAATTTGTCAAAAGCATATTATAACTGCTAGTCTATCCACTCCAAATGATTTTAAAACTAAATCTGCCAGTTTTCAGTTAGATTTTCAAATGACATCATCCGCAAAGCGAATAATTGATTTTCAGTTCGCTCGAGGCGCTTGGGGAACTCGCAAGGGCCAAAACGAATTTGAATAAAAAATTGGATTCGTGGCCTGGAAGCCAGTGAAGCCTAAACCGAGCAGCAGATTATAAACAAAAATTCGAGAATTACACACTTGAGTCGGCGAAAGTACAAAATACAAAATAGAAAATGCCGCCTGCCGTGCTGTGGCAGGAGCGTGAAAGGAAATCCGCGCAAAAGGACACTAATATAAATAAAATTTCAATTACTCAACAATTAATTTCGTCTTGTGAGCAATCGTCGAAGCGTTAAAAGGCACACAGACCGGACCACGACTGCGGATCCTTGAGAACTACTCGGGCGTTTTTGCGCTGGATATCCAAAAGTTATCGCCAGCCAACGGAACTGCCAGCTGTGCCCAGCCTCAGTCCCAGCCCCAGTCCCAGCCCCAGTCTCAGCCTCAGCCTTCGTCTCCATCTCCATCTCGTTGTGGGGCCAAGTTGAGCTCTTTGGCTCTAAGTTTTAATTGTTGGAGCAAGCATACGACACACAATTAGATGGCAACGTATTTGTTTTCTGATTATGAAGCGTTAAGCAAAACTGTCAACGTGCAACCGAGAAACGCAATTTATTGAGAAACTTTCTACAACTGGCAGCCAACCGCCCCTCATATCCCCCACATACCCTGCTCATACACATCCTGCGAGGCTAAAAGCTTATCTCTGTGCTTCGTCACTCAACCAAAACGACGACGGCGGCAAGAAGTTGATCTGAAGTCTCAGATAGTGTCTGTGGAGCAGCTTCTTCAGCTCCCTCAGCTCCTTCCATTTGCTGTCTGGTCGTCACGCACAAAGGACTGCGTCTCAAATTAGCAGAAAAATCTGTTATCCTTTCGTTTGGCTTGGCTTGCGGCGTGTTAATGATTTTTCTGTCTTTGCAAAGTTTTGCCAGCGAGCAACGAGCAAGTTGCCGCTGCTTATTGCCTTACAAATGAAGTGACAGAGCATATTTAAAATTAAACAATTTAATCCGCCGGAGACGAGGAGTCCTTCTATGCACGTGAAATGTTGACACTGTCGCCTGCTTGTTTTTCCTGCCTGCAAGGAATATGTGCTAATTAGCAAACAGTCAGCCTGCCAGGATACTGGCACTGTGTGTGTGTGTGTTGTGGCAAGGATTGTCTTACTCCTGCTGCTGTCTCGTTGTCTTGTTAAACAAATAAGTTTGTGCTGCGTTTGTCCTGCTGACGTGTCGCCTGCTCTGTCTTATCAGGCAACTCGTCCTGCCCATTGTCATCTTCCGAGTGGTTGATTGGCACGTAATTTAGTTGAGCCCTTTAAGGTAATCGAGTAAGGAGGCAACTTTCCATCTACCCAACTGTGTCTATCTGCTCAATCTGATTTATTCTCATTGCAAAACTTTTGCACATAGCAATATTTTCAATTCTTTTCATTCTCTCTGGCAACATTTGCTGGTTGCTAGGTGTTTGAGTTGCCAGGCTCAAATATTAATTAAATTAGAATGTAATCATCGTTAATGGTCAACTGACAAATTGTCCATTATTCAATGCGTATGCAGCATGCGCGTTCGTCAAAAACATAAAACGCATATATTTCAAAATAATCATGCAAAAAGCAAAGACCCAACCGCAACCATGTTGATTACAAGCACTCAGCGGTGCCGACAGCTCCCCAACAAATAAAACCAAATAAAAGCCAGACCAGAAACCGTACCCATCATCGCCAATATCAATGACCAAATCGAACGCACAAATAACCGCAGTGTAACACATTTGCAAATATGCAAAAAGCCATCAACAAAATAAGCGTAGCCCTCCAAATGCGACTCGGAACAGAGCCTGCAATTGTTTGCCAAAAACATTTAAACCTTTATTTGAAAATTACACATAAACATATTGCAATTGGATGGGCGAAACGGGCACTCTGCTGGATGACCACAACAGCCAGTCAATATTTACACACTCACAAAGAGTATTGCAACTTTGTCTACAAAGAGAGGACTCCAAATAGATGGCAGTTGTAATACAACTTTATATAGAAACCAAAAATTTAAATCTTTGAAATGTTTGAATTTGAATGACATAACTGCCTCAGTAAATTATATAAAATAAAACGTCATTAAAAAATAAAAATACAATTTTTAAAGTAAGTCAAAATCTTAATTGGGTAGTCAAATTGGTAATTAAAAAATACTCAGCGATTTTTAAATACTTAGTAAGCTTTTTATAATTAAAATAAAATTATGTTCCATTCTATTCATTTTCAAATATAATATTTTTTAATATCTTCCTGCATTTAGAAGAGACTAACAATCAATTCACTCAAACTCCACCTAATTATTATTTATTAATTTAAAATAGTTTCTACCTCAAATTTTCAAAGTTTTCATATTTTTGTTCAATAATAATATAATAATATATTTGATTATTCGCTTTTCTGTCGAGGCTCGTCAATAAAATACAACTTAATTATTTCAAATAGTTTTTTGTATATTATTATTAAAACAGTTTTTTTTTGCCATAACTTTTTCTATGCAATAAATATTGAACTATGTCACTTTTCAATATCTCCAGATTTCTTATATATTTTTAATAAATTTAAAATTTTAATTTTATTTATTCACTTTTAATTCAATATCATTTAAACTTTAATTTCAACGTGTGGCCTTTTGTGTATCCACATTAAATGCAGGGCATATAATATTCAGTGTTTGGGGGAATGTGTTTAATTCTTGATTTCCGTTGAAGCTGTGTGCGAAATATGTGAAACATATTTGCCAATGCATTTGGCAACATCATTAAGTTGAAAATTGTTGTGCCACAAGAGTGCAACGGCCTATGAAGGACCGCAGAGGTGGTGGTGGAAGGGAGTTGGATTGCGTGTGGATTGCAGTTGGAGTTGGATGAATGCAATTACACACGGGGCAAAAGCAATGAATTTTCATGAATGCAGTCAAGTCCATAAAAATTAATGCCACGGCAGTTGTTTGCAGTTGTTGACCGTTCCCCATCGAAATGAGTGCGTTTTAAATATGAGTTAAAAACTCTGTTAAACTCTGCATTAAATCGAACTCAGTGCGCTCCTCTCAGCGAGAACCCATATGCATATGGCACAGGGCTTATCAAATGGTCATTTTTGTTTGCATTTAATTAAAAATCAGACAAAAAGAAACGACACGTGTCAATGTGTCACCGGCAATCGGACGACGGACGACGGACGACGGCCGACGGCCAAAGGGTGAAGGGCGCGATAAATCACGCTTAAAACAAATGCCAAGTAATTTATCAACGTCAACACACTCTGAACGGGCCCAGGCAGATCTAAGCAAAAAATCGAAAGGATTAAAACCTTAACCGTTGCATAATTAAACAAGTAAGAGTGCTGTAGTCGCGGCAGCTCGACTTCGATATACCCTGCACACAGCTATTAAATATTGTCTACTTTAAAAAGAGCAGACTCAAATGTAAGCAGGTGTTGAATTACTCTTGTTTTCGACTTTAACTTGGGGTCTTTTTGTGGAGTAATAATATACCAAATTATATTGTATCTAAATTACAAAAGATTGCCCTTCAAATTGTGGCTTTTATTGCTATTGGAAAACGATATTTATCGATATTCGAGAATCATATAGACATCAAATAAACCTAATCTTATCGGGATTTACGAGATTTTATACTTTAAATTATAGCTCTCATAGTCTGAGAATTAGCTGCAGCGACTCGGCCGTTGATACTGACCAAGAATATATATTGTGGGGTAATTTATTACATACTTTTGCATAAAATCGTTATACTCTTTTTAGCCATTTTCAATGGGAGACAGCGCCCAATACGACCATCTCCCAACCCATTTCTGAGGGAGTGTGCAACATGGGGCATTATCAATGTAGATTGTGGCAGCCACGTCTGTTTGCACTACTCAAGACTTTTGCTTAATTTTCAATTTAATTGTTGCAGGCCGGCTTTGGTCATTTGGTCAGCCACACACACACACACACACACACACACACAGACACACTGATTGTTTGCTTGTGTATTTGTGTATCTGTGTTGTGTTTATTTTGGGTTTGGGGTAAAGTTCACTAAATTGCATTTCGGCACGCAATTAGTGGTTCATTTGCTGCGTGGCTGAGCCTCCCACAAATACATATCGATGTTTGTCCGGTTTGGCTTGCTATTTGCTTTGTGTGCAAACTTAATTTCATCTTATTACGGTGCAGAAATTTTGCAATTTCCGCAAATGCGCCCAGCCCAGGACAGTCCTGCCTCGGCTGGTCAGCAATTGGCAGCAACTGCGTCTTGAGCTATTTGTCCTTTACCTTTGAGCGGAAATGGAAAATTCTGGTAAGCAGCCAGCCGGCCAGGCTCAAGTGTTTATTTGGAGTCCTAGGACTTGGTTATTATTAGTTTATGTTGTGGCTTTTACGTTGTTAAAGACTCTAATCATCAGTCATCCCTTCATTCACGTTCCTTAAAAGCAAATCCAGATGCTTTTGCTATCTGAAATTTCAGTGATTTCTTGCAATTACAATAATAAATATAAATTAGCCAATTTATTGCATTTGCTATGCTGAAAAATTACGGTTGCATTTTAAGGACACTCCTAAGTAGCATGTTTCCCATTTGTCACAATTTCATCCTCTTTTTTGTTTTATTTTGTTTTGTTTTTTTTTATGAGCATCAAACAGAAAGCAGAGCAGCGCATAAAAAAGCTAATTTAATTAAAAGAAAATGCAATCAAAAACGCCATTCTATAGCTGCTGCTGCTGCTGCTGCTACTGCATTGCATTGTCCTGTGCGTGCCGCCTTGCAATTTTCCTTGACGCAGGACACTTTTTACGACCGCAAAACAATGACGAAATGCAGCAACAGACCAAATGCAGCCCAAGTGAAAAAGACAGAGAGGAAAATGCAGGAAATGGCATGCGGTTGTTTTCCTCGATGCGATTTTATGCACATTTATCATAATTTCACACGCAGCCCTCCACGACGAGGACGAGTCACAACAAGGACACTTTTTTCGTTCTGGGTTTGGTATGCGCATAAAAAATATAAATTTAAGTGCAGTTCCTCCTCCTTGGGGGGTGCGGCTGGAGAAGCGTTAAGGGACGCGCAGAAATTGCATTTCGCCTTTTACGACCAATGACATTTATGTCATATTCTTAGCCCGCTGCAACCAGGGAACCAGTAATAACCCATTAAAACTATTCGTAAACACACCTAGCCTAGGTAAGGACTCCAAATCGCCCGCTGTGCCAAAGGACTTCTGTATGCATGACGGCAACATGTCAACACTTTTCTGTTGCGATTTTCTTGGCGCCAACAACAATGTTTGAACTGGTTATTAATATTAATGCGCCCAAACCCTTAGCCATAAACTAGCTGAATGCCGTCGTTAATAAGAATATATTCAAGAAAAACACAGCATATGTAAGAAGGACACTCTGACTATACGCTACCCTGTAGGAAGTGAATTACATAAATATGAGAATTTATTACAAAATATTTGCAGCTTTTTAAGACAATCAAATTATAATTTGGCGGGTTACACAAAAGACAATGAAAAATTTAATTTATTCTGACAAAAAAATTATAATTATCTGTAAAAACTACACCCTGAAAACAGACACCCTAAAATATATATACAGATATACTTTTCAAATACCCGCAAATCGTAGGATTTTTCATGTTAAATTAAATGAATTTACAGACTATGTAAAGTATTTGTATAAGGGAAATCTTAAAATACTAATGTTTAATAAGAATATAAGTAAGAGAAAAGCTAATGCAAATTAGACATATTTTTTCCTAATTTTATAAGATTGTAACCAGGAATTAAAAAAATAATAATGTGGTTGTAGTAAGACAAATTTCCATTTTAGAAATATTCAATCTGAATAATAACATGATTTACCCAAAAGTATGGCGAATTTTTAAATTATAATTATTATAGGTCTATATCCGTTCATTATGCACTTTCTCATAAACTTACAGGGTATATTTAATAAAAACAAAAAATAGTAAAAAACACCAGAAAAAAATGTTAGCCGTAAAAATCCAAATAATAAAATTACTTTTTATTTACTTTTGCTGCGCGCTTGCCTCAAATCTCGGGAGGTATTATCAGACACGTTTTCCGGTAATTGAAGTGTTTGTTGTTACCCCCGTTGTTGTTGTTGTTGTCTGTGTTGTTGTTGTTGTTGTTGCTGCTGGCTGTGGCAGCTGCTTGAGATGACATCCTGGCTCTCATAATTCTACTTGTGACAAATCAACGCCCTCTTGTAGTTAACTTCCTGCTGCTTCCTTCTTTTTACGAGTGTGTGTAGTTTTGGTAGTAGTAGTCCTTGCCACTGTCCTTGTTGCTCGCGTTGTTGTTGCTGCTGCTGCTTTATCAAAAGTAATTTCGCTTTTATTTCCTTTGACTATTGCCAGCGATTTCCGTTTTTTCCGTCAATAATTTCAGCTCATTTCATTCTTTGTCATAAAAATGGCCAACAACAAAAAAATGTTGCAAGTGAAGAAGTTTGTTATCCTTGATCGTATTTGTTGTTGTTGCTTTGCCATTTGATGCATGCAATATGCACAAAGTTTCCTATTTCAATAAAAAAGAATACGTCGAAGAATACACGTCGAAATGTGGATATAAATCTATAAAAGAGAAAATCTATGCGTTTATGTCGTAAAAGCTTTTGGGGTTGCATTTGTTGAATGTTTATATTTGTTTGCAGACAGCTGGACGACAACTTTGTTGCCGGAATGAAGCCTTTAAGTCAAAAGGAGATATTATAAATATTGCAATATTTACATAGCTATGATTCAAACTAATTTGGATTTTTTTTCATAGGAGCACTTTATCAGATAACCAAACTTTAATCAGACAATGAGAAAAATGTCACGTTCTCGTTTTCTCATTGTCTGCCGAAAGTCTTAGGTCAAAGGCCCAAGCCCAATAAAGAGAATCAATCACAACAATTTTCCATCAATAGTGAACAGAAAAGACTTTCCCAGCATCTTCAGAGTGTCACTCAACAATGGCATTCAATTAGCATCCACATAAACCGCAGATTTTGTAGATTTTCTTCGCTTGCTTAGCATAAACATTTATGATGAGCGACATTAAGAAGCCCTTGAGAAGTAGACAATGTCAACCAAAACCACAAAACTCTGAAACGCTACCTGAATTCTCATATCGTTTTATTAGCTGACATATTTATGCATATTATTAACATTAAGTTTAATGCAACTTTGCATTTATTGCATTCGAAACTGAAATTTGCAAATGTCCTTATTCGCATTTAGCATTGTACATTTGGCATGGGTTCAGCGGCAGGATCATCATCATTGTCATTGTCATAATCATTGAGGGGAAGGGACGCGCGCCTCCGTGGCTCATTAATTTTTATTCGCGCTACGTGTGTGTGTGTGTGTGTGTTGTGTGTTGTGTTATGTTGCATGCCTGGCTTTTGGTTGCAATAAAAACATATTTTATTAGTTGGCACACAACAGCGCAAAAAGGATGCACAATGTGCGTGTTGCCTGGCGCTGCCACCAGTCCTGGCCAAGTCCTGGCTCGATCTCACCACCACCATTTGTGCGTTGTCCTTGCGCTGATGACTTGCTGTCAGCATAAATTCATTATTTATGGTGCAATCAATGCGACCGAGCGTATGTCAAACACATCAAATATCAACAGCTCATCAGTCGTTGCCACTGCCACTGCCACTGCCACTGCCACAGCTAAAGGCGACTCGCAATTCTGGTGTCATTGCGGCTCGCAGGAAGTTTGTTTATTTTATAGTTTTAGACGCCGCCGTCGCCTTTTGCGGCACGGTGCGAAATTTGCAAATTTTGGGCCGCTCCACGGGTTGTCCAGCCCAGAGTTGTGCGTCCTGTTTGACGTTTGCCTTCAGCCGTCAGCCATCAGCCCTGACAACAAATTTGAATCTCTTTTATGTGACACCTCATAATGGTTGACGTACGTCGACTGTTCATTTGCCAAGCAATACCGTGTAGTCTGTGCTGTGAAGGGTATATTAGAATAATTTGTGTTTTATCAACAAAACATGTTTTATTTACAATAGTCTCCTTATCGACCCCATTTAAGCATTTGATATTCCGTAATATAGTTGAATTAAATAAATAAATAAATACCTTTAATAGGACTGTTAAATTTGTATAAGTAGTACAATTATATATACACTATTTATCTATATATCTTTACAAATTCTTTAATATTTTCAAGTTAATATCTAATTAGAAGCCAATTCAAACATTGTTTTGCTTATATCATTTAATATTAAACATGAAAACTCAATTTTCCTTGTCCATCTCTGTAATTCTTAAAATTTTGTTGAATTTTAGCCTGGAATTTCTTACACAATCGAGTGTCTCGATTAATAATCGAATTTCGTATCGATATTATATAAAATAAGACAATATGAATGCTGCGAAGAGTAGATATTTTAGACAAATTTAGTGCTTATTACAAAATATAATTCTTATATATAAATATATTAATAATAAAATATAAATTTGTAATTTCGAAGGCACAAATAAAGGAAGCCGATCGTCTGTTCTAATTAAATTCAAGCGATAAATTTAGCACTCAAAAATTATCGACAAAATCGAGATAAATTTTAATTCGCAGTGCTTATTGCATCGGCTACGAACAGAGCGCTTCAGAGTCGAGCATCGCCGCCTTGGTCACATGCTTATAGGGTATACACAGATTATGCACTATTTAACTGGCCTTCCCTGCTCGCCTCTATTTGCATTTTTTGGGGGGGTGTCACAAGTTATTTATAATTCCGAAATTAACGTATTTTAGTATTGACAATGTTGCCATAATTCACGATTGCCGCTTTATGTGATTTGTCCAGTTTGAGAACTTGACACACATGACTTTAATGCCTTTAAGGACTATTATGTGTGTGCCATAAGACGAAGTAGCCAAGTAATTAAATGCTCAACTTGGCTGCGTGTGCTCATTAAACGCTGCCAGCGCAAATGATGAATGGCAGAGTGCTTCCTATCTTTGGGTTGTGCACATTTTCCACCCTGCAATTAATATGCTCTCAATCAAGAATGGGGCGAGCTGAACAACAACCCAGCAGACTGATGTCTTCCATCATCTTTCTGGGCTCAGGACCTGCGTGATTTGCGCACCTCAGAAGAACTCCCCCTCGAGCCACGAGTTGCTAATGCGTCATCTAGCCGAGCTGTATCAATATCCTGGCATATCCTGGCACATCCTGCGGTCACGCATCGTATTGCTCTAGTCATAATTTCGATGAGCTCTTCTGACTCGCTTATTTGTTTTGTGTGCTCCTCTTAAATATTCATGCGAATCTGCGCGTTGTCAGCTTCGTTTTCTTTTAATGACATTTCAATAATTAATGTATTTTTCTTCCCATTTTTTCCATTTCCGTTTTCCTGCCCGATTTCGGTTGCCATTGTCGCTGAAGTGTGCGTGTCCTTTATGTGTTTTTTTTTCTCTTCTCTTTTTGGCTGACTTTTTGACTAGCCTGTCGCACTGTGCCATGTCATCAATCAAAGAGCATTTTTAAATGTTTCGCTTAGGAACTGCTTGTCGCGGCTTATAAATGATGCTGTTATACGATTTTTTTGAGGGTTTTCTGATTACTTTTGGGCGTTTTCGAGCTAGTTTCTTAAATGGCAAATGTTCATTAATTTTAATAAGTCAAAATAAGTCAAGAATGCTAATGTTGTAATTGCGTGAAAGTGGGATTGGTTTGAAAATTTTAAGTGGCTTAGCATTTTGAAGTATGTTTAATAGATATATTATCAGACATAACATAAATAAGATATATCATCGGTTGGCAACTGAATATCCTAGTTGGGATCCGGAATCCACAAATATGAAAGGATTTTACTAAGCGAAAATAATAATATCAATTATTTGAATGAAGAGCATTGGACTCTTTTCAGCTTACTGATGAGATTTTATCTTAAGTCAAACTCAACTTCTAATCGCATTTGCTTCTCAAATCATCTTAGTTAGTTCTCTTCTGTGGCACAACTGTCATAATACCCACAACAAGTGGACTGGGAAAGTGCACATTTTTTCCAACTGACTAAATCGACACCCTGGGCACAAGTTGATCTTATTTCTTTTCTTTGCTGAGCTGTGGACACAGCTCATAATTCGTGTAAAAACATTTCTACGCCGCTGAGCAGCTCAGCTAATGTCATTAAGTTGCCATTAGTTGTTGTTGACTGATTTGATTTAATTTCATTTTTTGCACAAGAGCCAGAAATAAAAGGGCCAAGACACGTTCAGAAAAAAAACAGTTTGAAAAGGGACTCCATTGTATACTCTTTAAATCTCGTTTGCCCTCTCCTTCTCTAAATGTATTCTCAATACTCTACTTTTTGTTTAATTATATAGCATTCACATTTTTTTACATTTTAATATCCCCAGATGTGGATTATTTATTATTAATTTTTATATATTATATATATATTATTTTTCAATTATTTCATTGATTCATTTTATTTGTTATTTAAAAAATTATAGTTGGATTTGCCAATCCAATTAAACTTAAGACTATTTTTTTATTATTTTAGTTGTAAAACCAATTATTTGTAATTTAAAAATTGTATTTTTAAATGAAACATTTTTTTAAATTTTAATCTGTTTGTTTACTTTATTAAGTCTGCATTTAATATATAAATATAAAATGGGAAAACTGAAAAACAAATTTAGTAAATGCGATGTGCTGTGTCATCTATAAGTAAAAATAATAAAAATAATATATATTAATATAAAAACTTAAAATTAATAAAATAAAATGCAAATTTTGACAAGCTCTGGAAAAAATAACGAAACTTTTTGCTGACATATTTGTTTTTCTGCCATTTCTTATGGAGCGTTTTAATTTTTCTATAATTTCTTATAGAGCAACTGTTAGTTGTCTATGCTGAACAAAAACATTCACAGATTATTTTGTTATTCGCTACTGCTCTTCAGGGAATTATTGTTGTTGATGTTGGGTCGATTTGGGTCTTTATTCATTTTTTGTTGCTTCATTTTGCAGGAAAGTCCTTGGAGTGAACCCGTCTTCCGTCTCATCTTTGCTGCCTGAGCGTTTTAATCGAATAATTCATTTGGGGCAAACGCGAAACTGGTCAAAATATCAGCGAATTATGTGAAGAATTGTCTTCGATAAAAATCTGAAGGTTGCTTAGCGGCGGCTTTGGTGCACTTCTTGGAAATTTATATCAATAAAGAGAAGTTTGTTTTGATGCGAGTTCACTTAACTTGGCAGCCATATTTGGATCGCTCTTGCCAACTAATTAGCCGTTGAAAAGTTTGGCAAGTTCTTTTGGCTAACAGTTGTATTAACTGTTTTCTGTCTGTGATTTTTACAGCTTTGCTTACAAATCGCTCTGGTATGCCAAAAGTTTTTATTGCGTGTGGCCCAACAAGTTGTCGCGGAGAAAACATAATCATAAACTTGTCTCAATTATTTTTCATGTGGCACGCCCCCGCCGCGTTGCATTGCGGCATTTAGCCAACTTTAGTCTCTGTGTTGAACGTTAATTAGTTTTGTTGGGTAAAGTGAAATTTTTGATTTTTTCCCGCGCGTGCAAAAAACTTTTTATGAACTTTTTGCGCCAAAAACTGTGTTTGCCAATCAAAGTGAATTGAACACACAGGACGCACAGGATGCAGGATCAGGATGCACTGCGCCTGATTGCAGCTGCATAAGTGCAAAAGTTTAATTAAACGATGGCGGCTACTTAGCCAGGGGGTGGGGGAATTCAGACATCGCCTTCAAATGGCGCTTATGATGAGCCCCCCTTGAATTGCCAGCGCTCATTTTCCATAACATTTTCCAGCTGCTTTTCGCAGAAAAAAATGAAATCAACTTTAAAATGCAAATTGTTTTGTTAGCACCTAATTTTTTGACATTATCAACGGGGGGATAAGGGACAAGAACATCCAAGTTTGCAGCTGAAAATGTTTCTCTATTTTTGCATAATTTAATTTGCCTGTTTTCTGCGCTCGCCGATGACTTTGGTTAACTTGGCAACTCTGCCGCGGGCACTTTTGCTGTTAACACGCCAAGTGGAAAACTTTTGTCTGAAAACTATAATATGGAAACTAAATATAAAGAAATAAAATGTTTGCTGGCATATTCTGATATGTTAATTATCAAAGCGAAAGAATCGTTAAGGTTTGCCTCATTAAATAGGTTTCACAGAGTTTTCATAATTACTTAGAAAGGATTTGGTTTGCGATGCGGGATGCAGAGAGGTGCATATATTAAGATATCGGGCTAGAACTATGTACATACCACATAAATATTTGTAATTTGAGTAGTAGAACTCATATTTGTTTCGCCGACGGCATTTATAAATGAGCATTTAAAAATTGGTTCCTAAAGTTGTTGAACAGTTTGCAACTTTATATAAAATTGTGTTAATTATTAAGGTTTACTTATCAATCGATATTCAAATGAATATGACAAACCTTACAAATCTAAGATAATTTTCAATATTTAAAAGAACAGCATATCGTGTATTTTGTTGAGATTCATTTTCTACAATATTATTTATCACTCTTGAGTTAATATTTTCTAGTGCATTTCTTGATTAAACTAACATTTTACAATTCAAACCAAGCTAATAACTATTTTATTTGAGAGTTGAAATACGCATAGCACATCACAATTAAACAATTAAAGAAGGAATAATTATTAGTAAAATTCGACTACTGCAAGTAGGTCAGCTATCAATAGTATTCCAGTTAAAACCAGGAAAGGTTTTTGTACAGAATTACTTGGCCATATACTCAAATAGGCCGCACAAGTGAAATTTAAAAAGCTTTGTTAACGTTGGGATTTGGACCAAATCAAATGCTTGTCAAACTTCAACTTGGGATCTAAATGAATACACAAATCATAAACACATTTAATACATTTAGCACAACTAAGAAATAATAAATTTACTTGCAACCCGGTTTGAAACCTGTCAAGATCAGTTTGTAACTATTGGACAAGAAAACAGGAAGTAGGCAAACAAAGGCAATGTTTTCCATCTTTACATTTGGATCTATACTTTTGGTGTTAATTGTTTCTCCAATGATTTTCCCAAAGTACATTTTGCAATTATTTAGAGTCGACTTTCCTTGTAAGTTTTTATTTACCAGTTTTTCGTAATTCTTTAAGTTAAAGTTAAGCTAAAAAACTAATATTAGCTATCATTGTTATTATAAAATATAAAATTTTTAATTACTCACACATTGTTCTAAAAATTTTGAAGACGCTATTAATTAAAAATTTGTTTCATTTTAATTCCTTATTATTTTTCCAAAAATTTCATTCCTATCGTTTACTGCAACAAATTAACCTGAATTAATTAAAGAAAATAAAGAACATGTCTCTGAATGTTCTTAGAATTTACAACAATCTACACAGTTCCGTTGAATACGAACAATTCATATCTTGTTCATATCAAAAGACTTGCCACAAATTCATTGTGATTGAAAGCCGTCGGCAACTGACAAATTCAGATTTCCAGAAAGTTCCTTTGTTCCAGAACATTCAAATGCATTTACGACTACAAGTTGAAATATGCCTTCCGTAATACATTTATCGTATATATTTATATATATATATATATATAAACATCTAGATATATATACACACGTATATAAAGTGTATTACGTGTTCATCTATTAGACTCTTTGATTTATTTATTTCCGATATTATAATATATTTTATATATATTTATAATATAATATGTATTTTTTCAGTGTGCATTTGCTAAAGAATTGTTAGACGCAATAAATAAAAATTACAAATTTAATTATTTTTTCAAGTTTCGGTTTTTATTTGATTTTTTTTAGATTTTTTTCTATTTTTTTTGCTTGCAAAAAAATTGATACAATTTTTTTATATTAATATAATAGTTAATTCTGTATAATATTTTCGTCAGCGTTTACAAAATGCTTGTATTGCTTAAGTACTAAGTAAGAAGATGCTTACGATTTAATACATATTTCGATAATTATTATATTTAGATGTTATTATACATCGAATATTGCTAAATTTTAAAACTCGTTTTGCTTACAAAATAATTGAATAATTTCGAGCTATTTGTTGCTGCTGCTGCTGCTGCTGCTGCTGTAGAAACAAAACCATTTTATCACAATCGCTTTTTGATGAGTTCTAATTTCGAGGCGTGAATTGTGTTGTTTATTGTTGTTGTTGTTAAGAGTTGAGTTGTGGCATTAATGAGTTAATGCCGTTGAATGGTGGATGCTTGTTGTAGTTGTAGACCTATTGTTTATTGTGATTAACTCAGGATGCGTTCTCATTGCGATGGTTTGCGCCACTTGCAGCACTTGCGGCCCGCCCGCTGCAGACACTGGCTGGCCGAGGAGTCCATCAGCTGGCGAATTGTGTTCAGCATAACGGTTGCCATCTGCCACTGGCGGAGGCGCAACAACTGTTTCTCCTGCTCGCGAGCCTTGCGCAACAGTTTCGCCTGGTCCGGAATATAAAATGCGACGGCCATTGTTAATTATTATTATTTATGTACTTGTTGTTGTTATCGAGGAAAACTTTTTCTTTGTCTCAACAAATTGCACAATTGTTTGTAAATATAAATCGATGTCTTTCTTTGCCTTTGATGATGACTCAAGACTTTCTCCTTTTGCGATTTAGCGGGAAGCACACAATGAATAAATTGACCACACAAATGCTTTGTTGTTGCTTTTAACGCACACGTCAAAAATGTTTTGGGTTCGTTCACTTTGTTCTGCTACTCAGTTGATGCTGCTGTTGCTACTGCTGATGTTGGCTTGCGTACACGTCCGTACGCTTCGTTGGCTCACTGCAAACTGGCTGGCGTGCGGGCAGAGTGCGCTCTTTTATCCACTCTCTCTCTCGTATTTTGTTCTTGCTGTTCTCTCTCCTGCTCGCAATAGGCCTTTTGTTGCTCTCGTTTTGGCGCTCGCGGCACGAATTTTTTGTTTTGATATTTTTGTTGACATCGCCTCATTCGTAAAAAAATTGAGTATTGTTGCCAGGCCGCGGCTGCGTCTGCGGTGTGGTTGTGGGCATACACGGGAATTGAGGGCGGGGCGGCCACCTTGCGCCTGTTTGTGTGTGTGTGTATGTGTGCTGTCGTCACAGGCATCTCTGCGCCTTTGTTGAGAAATACAGTTAGCATATTAATTGTATTAAATCGTCGGCATAACAAACGTCTGCAAGGCAGACAGAGAGACAGAATTCGGTGAGAGCAGAGCGAGCAAAAAAAATCCTACAAATGTATGAGTGTGTGCAGGTGCGTGTAATTAAAATATACACACACAAACATACACGCACTTACAAAGATCACATTTGTAGCGAGCTGTCAGCTTATACGTATGACGAGCCTTTCTTATATTTCTTTATCAGCACACACATTTTACAAGTGTTTTACAAGTGTTCTGTGCTCTCGCCGGCTTCCGACATCTACACGTATAAGCTAAATAGTATATGTCATGACTGCCTGTTATAAATGGCTTTTTTGCCGCTATTCATTTTCAACAATGAGCTCGTTTCCATAGCTCATCGTTTTTTGTTCGCTAAACGAACCGAAAAAAAATTATTGCTCACATTTTGCCATTTATTATTCTGCGTTAATCTGTCAGTGATAAGAGAATATGATAGATTTTTATTTCCGAATTATTATATTAATTTCGGGTTTTGCGAAATAAATATATATGAATAAGTATAACACATCTTATTCACAACCATTCATAAAACACTATATGAATATTTTAGATTGTGAGTAGCATTCTGATAGTATACAATAAACTTGGCCTTGATTTATTTATAAAATATATATTCATTAAATGATGTTCCCACTGCATTGCTTATAAAATTATAAGCATAAATAACAAACTTGGCATAGATTTTAATAGAATAATATAAATATAATATAATTATGCATAATAAATAAATAAATATATATATTTATACCAATAAATAAATATATTTATAAAAAAAAGTCATAGTCATTGTTTTCAATGCAGTTCACATTTTTATTCATCTAATTTTACTAAAAGTACAGGAATCGACTTTCTACCTACAAATTGTCCAACCAGCCTATTCAAATCTTAACTGACTCTGTCTGGGCTCTTGACTCCACCCACAATGTCGTCACTCCTCACTTGACCCACGCTCACACAACAAGCACACGCACACACACACACACACTCGCAGCGAAAGAAACTTTCTGTTTCTTCTTCTTCATGCTCTTCTTCTTCTTGCTACTTTGCTGCCTTCGTCTCAAGTATCTTTCGCTGTTACACAACTTTGTACAGTTAGGGGTTGCTTTGAGTCTATTGTGTTACAACAACTACTCCGCTTACTGTTTCTGTTCTGCTCTAACATTTGTCTTCTCGTTCACACAAGCGACGTGTTCGCTGCATAGTTCTTTTTTTGTTCCTGGTTTTCCGGCAACATAAATTCAACAGAGGCGTGGCTTATTTCCCTAACATTTGTGCTACCCAGCAAGAAGCCGGCAACAACATTTTCCATTTCGCTTTGGCCAACGGCTGAAGTTGGATTTTTGTATGCTTCTTTCTGCCTTTATTTCTATTTTTGTTTTCTTTCTTTTTTTGGCTACTTTACTTTTTGTATTTTTGTGGGGCGGAGCTTTGTCCGAGACCTTTTTTTTGGGTGGAGTCTTTCATGGGTCATGGATTATTCTGACCAAATCGCTGCCTGCCGTTGAGCTGAATTCGTAACTCGAAATAAAAAAATAAAATAAAAAAATAGAACTCGCTTATGCCGTCGGTAATTTACGCATTAGCAGCCCATAATTGAGCCAATTAGTGAATTGCCTTTTCTTGAGATACAAACTCAACGATAATCCTTGAGATATTTAAGAGTTTATAAGAGTTCAATTTTGGAAATTGTTCAATGAGGCGTAAGAAAAGGTTTCGATTGAAATCGGTTGTTTTCTTAAAGGATTACATGATATTTCATTTCGATCCGCATGCGGGTAATTATTGCCATTTTTATTGAAATTTTTAAGAGAGAGAGGGAGAAATTCAATCTGGGGTTGTTGAGGAACCCATATGTATATATGTACATATATATTTATGTTTACCATTGTTGTCGCTATCAATTTGCATATTTAGTATCTAATTGCGTGGAAATACAATTTGCTCAACTCTGCTCAAAATCATAAAGAATCAATTTAAGGTTTTATGGTTATGGAAACTGAATATGTCAAATTAGCTTTTAATTGAGTTTTCAATCTGCATGTCAAATAACCCACATGATCGGAAGAAGAAGCAGAAGAAGAAGAAACTTGACGCGTGCTGCCCCAGTCGCCCTTCAAAAACTGTGTCAATCAGATTGATTAAACATTTTCTTGTCAGCCCACTCATTCCATTCATCCCACTAATTCCCACATTAAGAACAGTTTCCTGTAAGAACACCAGTTTCCAGCTTAAGATCGTGTTTTTTTTTTCAAAAATATTTCACCAGATTTGCTTTACTGATGTGTCATTGCCTTTGTTATTAAGCAAAACAAAATTATACATTTACAGTTGCGAAAATAATAATAGCACCACTGACAAAAGAAATCTGTTCAAAGGTGTCTTTTTGTTATATTTAAGTCTAAGATACGTTTTTAGAAATAGAAAAAGACTCTTCATAAAAATTGAGAACGAAAAAATCCTCATTTTATTCACAATATTCAAAATATTTTAATTTAATTAAAATTAAAAATTTATGAATTTTATGAAGAAGGCCGAAAATACTCGAGAATATAATAATAATAATTTTTCAAATGTGCACTAATAATTATAAAAAATGGAAATAAATAAACTATCTCTGAAATTATTGCGCAAGGTGTGCTTTTATTTTGATTTATGTTATTTATTTTAAATTTATTTATTGTATTTCACTACTTTTGACACTTTGTACTACAAATACATATTAAAACGAATTCCAGAAACAGTTCTACTTAAATTTATAGGGGGAATACTAAAAAATATATTCGAAATCAACATTTAAAACGAATGCAAAACTATTATAAGCAAAAATTTCGTAGTGGTGCTATTATTTTTTTTGGCAACTGTATACAATTATATGTATATGTGCACGTGTATATGTATGTGTGTATATGACGCAGTCGCTTGGGACTGCCTCAAAATCATAACACACTGCCGATATGTTAATGTGAACTGCCTTCTATCAACGACTTGCGTAATGTTTGCTTTGCACGCCACTCTCACTTCTGGCTTCTCTTTATGACTTTTATTCGCTCAATATAAGTAAGCTAATTTGCGATCTTTCCGCGCTTTGTCACCATCTTCTGACACTCATTTAAGCTCTGCTTATCTCCCGCAAAGAATTCCCAGCGTGAATTTGTACTTTTTTTACTTTGAAACCGAAGCCACATATCTTCCACAATTTTAGGGCTATAGTCACCAAATTTGGTTGCTAGGTTGTTGGCGATGTCCTTTAAAGATCAGCATATGCCACGCCCAAACTTGGAAGGAAGATTACTAGGAACCTTCTCTAATCATTTTTTCGGCCACGCCCACTCCTCCCAAAAGATTTCCAAAATCCCATATCTCCCGTAATTCGAGATCTACAGTTCCTACCCTGTTCTTTGTTACTTGTTGTCCATTGGAATATCTTATGGTATCAAAGTATTTCGGAGCCGGTTACGCCCGATTGCAACGTTCTCTCTTGTTCAGTGCTTAAATATCATTTGTTGTTTTAACCATTATTATTACTGTTATTAGATGTGGTTTGTGTGAGCCACTCACTTTTTGATGAGCACAGACTTTATATAAAATGAATCTTGTACAATTTTATGGAATTTTAGAGTCAGCATCTATTATGTATTTTTGTAAATAAAATTCAGATTCTTAGTTACAATTCTATATAAAAACTTGTATTTTCTTAAATTAATATGTAATATGCATTGCATAATTTTCTAGTTCCTTTTATCGTCTTTTTTTTTGTGCAGTATTTTTTGTAGATACACAATAGATCCAACCATGTATTTTAATTTTTTCTGTGTACTATTATAAAAATAAGTAAAACATGCAATTAAAACGTTTAAGGTACTTAAATTGTATTGAAATATATTATATTATCTATTTTAAGAACTTTTGTTTTTTTAAAACTTACTAAGACTTAAGTCTGCTTTAATTCAGAGACGTAAGAAACGCATAATGGGTATGACAAGTCACTTGCCAAGCATATTCTTTTGAAAGCAAAAAAGCAATAGAACCATTCTCCATTGCTTCTAGCGTTTTCCTACCGTTCAAAAATCAGCAGTACAAAAAGCAGCGGCAGATTAATTGAAACTGCACACAGATCAACAGGTAAACAGCAGCAACTTTTTACATTTACCTTAGCACATAGCACATAGCACATAGAACGACTGACTAATTTCATCGTTTACGTCTAGGCGGTGTGCTTTGTCGAATTCCCGCTGGGCGATTTACCCACCGATCGCTGAGTCTCTCTTCGTTCCACTTCGTATAATTTGTATTAATTTTTTATGATCTCTTTTGTGGTCGACTTCGCATTTTGCCTGCCGTTTTGATTCTTGTACCCTGTCTGTAGATAATATAAGTATGTCACGAGTTGTGTAACGCATCATTCATTATTATATATATTTTTTTATGAATAATTTATATAAATGATGTGATATATTTATATGAATTAATTATATAAATTATATAATTTTAGACATACATATATGTTCTTGATCATGAAGACGATCCCCTGAAATATATATATTTATTATATTATATTACGTAACGATTATCTAAGTCAACATATGTGCCCGTCTTTGTGTTTCTTCGAACTTTTCTCTCGTCTATGAAACAATCTTCGGTTGGATCTGAAGAGTAGAGATAGATGATAGAGTTGCCAAGCTTTATAGTAATGAGATTTTTTATGATACTCAAATACTAATCAGCATCTGCTTATTATACATAATATGTATCTTATAAATGTTATATATTAAAACAAATATGTTATATTCAAAACTATGTTGTCAAATTTGTTTGCTTCTTAATTAGCATCGTGTTTTATATTTCTGCAAGTGTATTCCAACTTCGGCGTGCTGAAATCGACTAACTTCTTCTTCTCTTTCTTGCTTTATTTGTTTTTCATTTAGAAAGCACCCGAAACAAAGACAATTGCTGGGTGATCCGCAGCACATGGGTCATTAACTCCTTAGGCAGAAAGACGATCGTCTACGAAGCGAGTGCCGAGACGAAGCTTTGCCGTTTCCCAGGCAAAGCGAGCGACCAATCGACGACAAAACGAAGCGACCGATGACTCATCCGCGCATAGCACTTGGCAGTGCATACGGCTTGTGAACTGTATAGGCAGAAGGCAGGGGAAACATACATACCAAAACAAGACCCATTTAACGTTGTTTAACGACTGTTTGCCGTGTGGGGTTTTCGTCTCTCACGTCTCGTTTCGTTTCGTCTTGTCTTCGGTCGGGGCTACAACATGTGCACTAACTATTCGAATTCGGATTCGAACTGGGATGCGGACACACACACACACTCAACGCAAAAAAAAGATACAAGCCGACACGAAAAATGATATGCCGATAAGATTGTTAAACAAGCAGTTCTCAAAACAGATTTGAACCTTCAACGGACTCTTGGCCTTTGTTTCATTTATTTGATTGTTCTTTCTGTTTGCCCATCGATGATTTCTGGTTGTGCGTGTGTGTTGTGTGTGTCTTGTACAAACATGTCAGTGTTATATGCTCATTTTTATTTGAGTAATTTTCGCCCCTTTCCATAGATTTGATGAATAGATATCGAATGCAGCGCGCATCTCGACTATCTGCAGCAGCAGGTCTCTGATTTTTTCCGTTCCGTTTACTTGGGAGGTGCGTAGTAGGCAACATGTCGTTGCATGTCCAAGCGTTTCTTGCATTGTTCCTGTTTTTTTTTTATTATTGTTGTTTGTGTTTGCTTATGTCATTATTTGACTATGGTCTTAGTTGCACTAACATTTTCTTCAGGGGCAGTAGTCGAATGACTTCAACTTGACTTGGAGTGGAAATGTGCCCGAGCTGAGAATGAGTCATGCTGCGCTTGCAACGGCTCGGGAATGCCGCTGGAATATGCATGCTGCATGCATGTTGTGGCAAGTTGTTGAGTTGCTTGTAAGTAGGTGCAAGTGCGTGCTAAATTTATAGAGCATGTTTGCATTCTTATTAGCAGACAACTTGAATCATAGACAAGTTCAATGATATCGCAATTATATGTTAATTTAATGATAAAGATTCTACTCTCTAATAATAATAATGAATAACTCCAGTGTTACAAAATTCAAGGAAAAAAGGTTTTTTTTTATATTTGAATACTATTTGAATAATAATTTATATATTATTAGTTAAAACTATGGAAATTATTAATATTAATAATATTATTATTAAAATGATATTAAAATATTTAAAAGACACCCTTTGTGTGTTTTTTTAATATTTTAATTTATTTTATAAAATAAACAATTTTTACCAATATTTAGTGGAGTATTAAGATATTGGTATAATTTTTATTATTATTTAACTTTAACACAAGACGCATAAATATTGAGTCGACATAATAAATATTCTCTATTATTTAATTTAGCATGTTGATTGATTTGCTGTATCAAAAATCGGCACTCTTTTTAATATGATTTCTCAGAGTTTCACAGATTTTGGTATTGCTAAACAAAAAATAATCATTGTTTTCTATTAAGCTGCTCCAACGTTGAATACAATTAAGTTAAAAGCTTTACTTGTTCATTTTCCTTTAACCTTAATCTCAGTCGAGAATTTACTTTCAAAAATGTTGTTTATAGTTTCGATATACTCTTACAATTAAATGCTTAAAAAGTTTTTATCATAATTATTTTTCATTCTTTTAAAATTAAATTTTAATGTCATATTGAGCAATTACTTGGCTGATTTTTAAGTTAGTTACTTTTACAGTCTTGGCCAATGCGAAGTCATTTAAAGCTCCCATTTTATGTTAGCGATTTTTATGAGAAACGCATTACATATGCATTCAAGTACTTATATCTTTTATTTTTTATGGCCACTTAAACAGTCGAAGCTCATCAAAATAACTAGTGCAGGAGCTTTGCGATATTTCCTATTTTTTTTTTTTTTTTTTTTGGCCATAGTTTGGCGTTTTATGCATGCGAGTCAAAATGCCATGAAATATGCAACACATGGCGCCTCAAATAGTCTTTTATGCGAGTGAGTTGTTGTCGCGACACTCTCCGGGGTTTTTATGTTTTATGTGGCAATGCAAATGGCGCATTAAAAAATTTGCGCTTGCCACGTACGGTTGCACGGTCTTATCAATGCTCTTATCGCCGCCCGGTCGTAAAAGATGCGCGAGACGTTCAACTAAAGGCGGCAGCAGCGAAATCAAATCAAAGTATATAAAACCTTCTCACACAGTTTGCCCATAAAACAGATAAACCCGAAATTTGAATACCACATCCACATATATGGAAGTACTGCGGCAGAGCAGGGGGTGGGTACCAGGGGGAGGGGGGGGGGACGCCACATTGTCTGGGCGTGTAATCAATGCAGGAAACGGTTACGATGCCATCCACCGATTTTTATAGCCGCACACATGACGCTCTCAGGCCTCAATGCTCAATGCCCGGCTCGTAAATATAAATTAAATTATATAATTTATGTAATTCAACATTTAACCCAGCCACGGAAGCCATTATCGTAATTTTTCAATGAATTCTTTGGCTGCGTTTATTTAAATCCAGTATGTACTCAAATGCAATTAATTTAAAGTGCCGAAACAATTGATGTTGCCATAATTTATACACATTGCAGTTAAAAGGAAAGAAAACAAATCAAAACAAGTTTTTAAATAGATTTCAAGTTACTAAACACTATCAAAAAGAATCTTTAATTCATTGGCACACTCAGAACAAAAAACGAAGAAGATTTAAATGATAAATAAGAAAATATTTATATCTAAAACGAGACTCTTTCCTTTATTATTATTAACCATTGGTATTTTAACATTTTTCTAAAATAAAAAAAATAATTATATTATTATTAAGAATTATTATTTTAAGATATCACATTGACGTCTATTTTGGGTCGTTTATCACTCGTATTTAATTTAAAAAGTAGGGAATATATTTCTAAAAATTAAGAAAAACCCTTTTGAGTATTCAAAAATATTTCTAAATTATTTCAGCGTGTTTTTCTGAGTGTAATAGTGCACATAAATATTTAGTTTCGATTATAATGGATACTCTTATGCAAATATTGACTGATCATTTTCGATTGCCTGCAAATGAAATTAATTTTAATTGCTGCCCAGGCATTAAAAATGCTCAACGCCAATTCTGGCCCATAACTTGGCTTGGTAATTAGGCCTTCGCGCTTGGAGGTGATAAAAGCCGTGGACTATAATAAAGCATCAAGTGTTCGTTGCGGGCTTGTCCCTTGAGATACTTTGACAATAACTCATAAAGGCATTTTAACTACCGCAACGCTGCTTAATGACCACGTCCAGTTTAAGGTCCGTTCCTGGACACAAATTGTGCGCAATTAGTGCGCGCAATTTTTGAGCGCTAGGTGGCGCACAGCTGTGCTTGCCACACCCACCACACACACACACACACATGATTAGCACTGAGTGTGTTTTGGCATTGTAATTGCTTTTTGTAATTTATGCCCACAAGAGTTGTCAGCATTTTGTCTCCCTGCATCTGGCTCCTCCTCCTCCTCCTGATGTTGCTGCTGCTGCTGCTCCTGGCTGATGTGGCTGCTGTGGCTGCTGTGGCTGTTGCACTTTGTCCATCATTATGACAGCTGCTTGACGACTGAAAAGGGCTCGTCGCCAAGCTGGTCTGGTTCAGATTGGGTGGGTTCCTCGCTGATTGGGCAATTTTTCTTTTGCTTGGCTGCGGCTAATTTTTGTTGTTGTTTTTTTTTTTTTGTTTTTGTTTTTGTTTTCCGCGCGTTATGAATGCGCTTTGTGACATTTGACATTTGTGCAGCTGATGCCGGGCATCGCCAGAGTTCGTCATGGTGATTACGCGGACTTGTCCTTTGTCAGAGCCAAATTGATTTTAATGGGCTGAAGGGTTTGCCTTGCCACACGCAATGCTATGTCAGGCGATTTGCCAAGCCTCAAGTGTACTAATCCCAAATGCTGGGCGTACTTACAGCTAATCGCAGTCGGAGGTTGCCTCACAAAAACTCAAATCCCATCTGTTTTTTCAATTAATTGCCATTTAGTGAACTCACAACTTCAAATACACCGCCAGGACAAGAAAAAAAAACCACTTCCGACACTGCAGCCTTCCATTTTTCGTTATAATTATGGCGCCCAACGGGGCGTGAACATATGTTGTCGTCACCCAAAAATTGTACTCGCCAACGACAAAGTTTTCCTTTTGCATGTACAGTGGAAATTGGCTAAAATGAAATTGAGCTTAAGCTCATTCGCTGTCCATGTAAATGTTTTCCATGTTTTAGATTCAGTTTGTATAATTCCTTTCATTCGATTACCACTGTGCCACACATTCCCCAGAGCCGCTGAGGCGTCCTTTGCCTGGCCGAATCACTGTTGCATATGCAACAGCAAAAGTTGCATTCAGACGGTGAATGTGCTTTTTTTATGGGCGCCAAAGTCAGTTTTCAATGGATGCCATAAAAAAATAAGAATGTGACTGACGCACAGACACCCTGTAACCCTAGGTCAGGTTGGGTTAGGGCTGTTGTCAGCAGGCTGAGGAAACACAGTATTTTTATTATATTAATATAATATTTAACTAAAAGATATACCTATTTTATGAGCTGGGAATGTGTTTAAAATAAGCAAATCAAATTTGACATTTTTATTGTACTTTAATTTGAGTAAAACTAGCCAAATTTGTTTAATTAATTGTTTTTATTAAAAAAATATTTTTTCATATCTGATATATATATTTTTTATCAATAATCATAAATTCGATTTTTCTAAAATTCTTTAAAATAAATATCTAAATATATATTTGACTTTGTTTTAGCTTTGAATAAATTCAACGTTAGTCTGAAGCTTATTGCTATAATTCATCATATATATATATATATATATATTTAAATTTTAAATTTGTTGCATGTGGACTAAAAAAGGTGTTAGTAGAAAAAATAAAATTTAAAATTAAAATTAAAGTGACATTTTAATTTTATGGTTTTATATGGACTTAAAAAAGTTGACAGTTTTTAAAAATGGTTTTACGAAGTAAAGTTTTAAAATTGAAATTAAAGTTACAAATTAAATGACATACAACTAAAAGTGAGTAATTAAATTACAATTTAAAATACCAAAAAAGGGCATATAGTAAACTATATATCCGATCTCTCTATTTATTTTACAAAGGAGTTGTTTAACTGAATGAATGTTTAGAAGCTTTAAATAACCATTTTTGCCATTGGGGTACAGGGTATCAAACTGAGTAGCCTCCAACCACTTGCTGGCCATGGCTTTTATGTTTGTGTATTTGGTCAACACATGTGTGCCCATGCTTGGGTGGGGGTGTGGGTGGGGCATGGGGATCGTGTGTCGGGGCAGGTTTATTCATGCACAAATTGTTCAAAGTGAAATTTTCAGGCTGCATTTGTCAGTTGTCCTCAGTTGTCGTTGGAAGTATATGTATATATATATATATATATATATATGTGTGCTTTTTTTGTTGCATGTTTTTGATTTTGAATTTTGCATTTGGTATTTTGTTTTTAATAATTGTTGCAAATGCGCTTTTACGCTTTTGACTTCAATTTGCCGGGGCCGCTTTTGATATTTCGTTTCGGCAACGTGAATGTTTTTCAACAGTTGTTTTTGTTTTTATTGTAATCGCATTAAGTGCGCTTATTTAACGCAAATCTGCCCAGCTCAGTGCCCTAGACCAAGCATCCAGCGGCACGATGCTTGCAGCCAAACGCTAATGATGACTAATTTGTTTGCATTGCCTCAGACTCGGCCAACAGCCGTGTCCTTATCCCACATCCTCATCCTCGTCCTCATCCACATTCACATCCTCATTCTCATACAGACGAGCTCATTGTATTTTTCTGTCGTTTTTTCTCTCTTCAGTCGAGTGGGCCACATGTGTGCGGCCACAAGTGCTTGTGCCTGGACCCAGAATTCAGGAGCAGGAGCCGGAGCAGGAGCAGCAGCAGGAGCACGAATAGCAGTAGCTCAGATCCTTTGCTCTTGGGTTTTTGTTATTTTTGCAACATTTAACGCTTATTTGGCTCTTTGCTAAGCTTTCATGGCACGGCTTTTGAGTGTTTGTTTATTTTAGGCATTTTAGAATTGGGGTTGTCTCTGTCAACTTGCTTCACAGCTTGTTGTTTCTAAATGCAGTGCACAATTAATTCGCAATTAGCATTTTGTTTTCAAATGTTTAATGTTAGATGAATGATTTGGGTGCATAAACACAGAACTGCGAGTGGCTTGGGTAATCATTCATAAGACTCCTTTGAGCAGACAACAGAACTTTATTTATAACCAAATATCGAAGTTAAGTTGCCCATTTCAAACAAGAAAAACTTTAACAATTCAATCCGCTTAACTAACTTACTCACCATGGCAAATGATGCCAAAATAACAAGAAAAAAATAAATAAATAGAGAAGGCAACTAGGCAAACAAGCAATTGCTAAATTAACAAATTATGCAGCGCCCAAGCGGGACAGGATGACAACAACGAGCACTTAATTTAGTTAATGCAGGCCGAGGACAGTGCCAGCCCCCATTCCAAGGATAAGCTGTCTGTCCAACTGTCTGACACTTGACAGATGAACCCAGCTAGAGAAATGAATGGGGAACGGAGTCTGTTCAGGTTAAAGACACATTCGAATCGCTTTGGCCGCTGATGCGGCATAATTTGTTAGACTGCTTCAAAAAAATGGCAACATCTTTGGATTTTTGTTTGGCTGTAATTGTAGCAAATAACAGGCGCAGGCCAACCCTCAGGACACCTAGCAAATCTGTCAGTTAATGGACATCGTTTTGTTTATCCTTTGTCCTTTTGGCAGCAGCATTTAAGCGCATTAGAGCACTGCAAAGTTTATAAACAAATAAAAATGGGCATTATAACAATAAATAACGGTATTGCAGTAGTGCTCCAAAAATAAATATAAACTCGTCGAGAAATACGCAAAAGTAGAATGAACTAAATTTGACTGCAGCTAGTCGAAACTTTGATACCCTTTCTTCACTTATCTGAAATTAATTATGATTATGAAAATGTTGTTGTGGAAATGAAAACTGGATGTGTTTTTGACACGGATTTATTTTTACATTTATTTATAAAAATAATAAATAAAAAGTAAAAAATAAAAAATAAATAAAATTATATAAATTTCAAAATAAAATATGCTTTTAAATTAAAAGAAATAAAGAAAAAATATAACAATAAGAACAAAGAAATAAATAAGATTAAAAATAAAATTTAATACTTAAGCTCTTCAACTTTAAATTAAAAAAATAAAAAAATATGCCAACTAATATTTAGAACAAGAAATAAAAAAAGGAAGAAAGAAATGAAAAATAAAATTCGATATTTATGAATTTTCAATCTAAAAACTGAAAATTTCTGAACGTAATTAAGTTCTAAATGGTTCCAATATACATTATGTATTATACTTTATAAGTAGCACATTCAATATTTTAACAACTCCAAATCAAGTTGAGATCTTTTTCGAGGGAATACAAGTTTTATAAGTTTTCTGTTGGCCGCCAGGGTAGTCAGCTCAGCTTTATTTTTGAAGACTTGCATTTGGCGAGTGGTGCGCATTCGCATCGCCAACTGTGCTCCGGTGATAATAAAAATTTAATGATTTTATTGCTTATGAAGTTGTAATTCATTTTGTGCCAACCCTTCGACAATTATCCTTTTAGATAAACAATTGCGCCAGACAGCGCCCGGCATACCCTAAGAAAACAAAATGCCGTCGACTGTCATAAAAACAAATTTCATTGTTTGTTTTCTTTTCCGCGCTTTTGCCATATTTTTATTTTATTTGTATTTTTTTTTTGTCTTTTTTATTTTGGAGTTTTGTTTTGCTTTTGTTTTTGCGCTGCGCGTTGTCGTAAAACGTTTATTTCATTTATGTGGCATATTCCCTTTGGAGACGTTGCCATAAAAAAATTCGTGTAAAATTATGCAAAAAGGATTAAAAATATCAGCAGGAAGCGCTGCAGTCGCAACACCAACTCCAACTCCAGCTCCTCCCATGGCCAGCTGTGTTTGCCGAATGCTCGTCATGTTTTAATTACGCCTGATAACAAAAACTATAAGAGTCCTTTGAGTTTTATTGCCCCGCACACATAAAAGCTGATGAGCATATCGAAAGGAGGAAGTAGTGCTTTCTCCCCCCCCCCCTCCAATCGAGAACTCTAATCTTGGCAAATAAATCGTGCTCCTTTTTTATTACATCAGCCCGCTGCAGATGAAGTCTCAGGTCAGCATGACACATGACACATGACCACGAATTAATCTGAAATCGAAATCGCAATGGCCAAACAACATCAACAACAACAACGACAACAACTCGCACATAATTCAGCATAAACAACAAACGGCACGCAGTGGCAAGAAAGTAAAGTAAGCAAGAGAAATGCACAGAAAAGTGGAATACAATTCAGGTCATCATATCAAAGGGTTCGTTTCAATCAGCGCGAAAATCACGCACCGATTTGACCAACGAAACCCAACCCAACCTAAGCTGCTCAACGCCAGGACAGCTTTGGCATATCCACAATTATTTCTAATGACAGGACATATGACGAGCAGCCCCCCGACCCCGAAGCAGCCTCTAAGCCAAAACGTATGTCAATTTGTCAATTTCGCATATATTTTTGCGGTGCTATTTTCTATTTTCTGTATTTTTTTCTCTCTTTTATCGCAAATGCCATGCGACGGCTTTTTATTGATATCGTCCGGGGCAACACGTGTGTGTGTCTCCATGAGGATGGGGTGTGGCAGGGGGCTTCTCCTGGCCACAACAATGTAATCTGATGCCTGTGTCCGTTTCACGTGTGTGTGTCCGTAAAAGTTGAAATTGCCGTTGGCCGGGCTTATTCCTGAAAATTGCCAAATCATTATAAAAATATGCTTTCCCCATTGCCATTATTCGCATTTATTTGATTTTTTTTTGCTGCTGGTTTTGTCAGTTATCCGACTGAGTTATTTGATATTTTACAGTTGATAATAGCCTCAAAAACTTTTCATATGTGCCAGATCATTATAGTTGATTGATGTGCAAGTTTTGTGCAAAGGTTTTCGATTACCAAATGCGAATGAAATCGCGGAAAATACTTTTCACCAACCGCACAACTGTACTAAGTGTGAAATTTAGTCAGCTTGCTAAAGCTAATAAAATTGAATACACAAAGAGTCTGTTTCCCAATTGATGTGTCCTTTAGCCAACTGTACTGAATGCAAGGTTTGGTTATATGCATATCATTAAGGGTTGAGATTTAATTATGGGAAAACAGGAATCACACAGAACGATAAGTCAACACAAACACAATGAGCAATGAGTGTTGTTGTTTCTGTTGTTTTTATTGTAATCGGCTACACGTAATTAAGCACGGGGCAAGTCCAGACACAGACACAGACACAGCCACAGACACAGAACCAGAGTCCAGTCCCAGGCCCATCAAGGTGCCTACTTTAGCCGCCTGCATGTGCAGAGTCCGGTCCGGTGGATCGAGAGCACATTTAACTCTTTCAGCTTTTATGGTCATTAATATGCTTGATTATTTCCCTTGACGTGGTTGTCGTCATTCTCCTGATGAGCCCGACACGTGACCAGCGCCCGCATAAACATTTTCATCCTGAAGCATCAACTTCCGGTGTGGCATTCAGCATTCGTTCATAAATATCTGATGCATTATTGTGTGTTGAAAAAATATTTAAAAACTGTGGCAAGCACTTACCTTGCCACGGCTAAGGCTGCGGCGCAACCCCTTCAGGGCAGGCAGCCAAAAGGGTTAAGTAGCAAAGCGGATGATGCTGAGGCTTTTTTTATTTAATTTTTTTTTGGGGGGAGGGGGGCTTGAGCCACGCCCTGCTCGGTTGCCGCTTTTATTAATGCTGATTGACGCCTGTTTTGTAATTTTGTAATTGAAACTGAAGTTGTCAGGATGTTTCGCTTCTTTTTTCACATTATTTGTGCTGCCTTTTCTCTTTTCTCTTTTATTTCCTTTTCTTTTTTTTTTTTGTTGCCCGCAATCAATTGTTTGTTATCCTTTGATCTTTTCACTGTCGCGAACAGCCAGCGATGACATTAGGCATTTTTCTAATTTTCTAATGCAAGCTGACAAATTATGAATCTGAGGTATTTATAAGTATTATTCAATTTAAAATTAATTTGATTATTGTTTGTTGTATTAATATTTCTTGCCTTCGAATTCTTGGCTCGCGATATGCCATAATTATATATTTTATATTTATTTGTCTCTCCGAAATGAATAATAAAACAATTTATTCAAATATAATACAGACTGTAAACAACAAATATAAAAATAAATTTAAAAATTAAAAAGGGTTTCATTTATTTATATTTTAATGTTGTGCTCAAATATATGTTGTGTTGATATGGAATCAGAAAAAATTGATTGCTTATGTAAAACGAAAATAATACTTTAAAAAAATTGTAAGTACAAATAAAACTGTTTTAAATCGTAAACAATTTAATAATAAAGTGCGAACAAAAATGACAGTAGAATTTTTAATCTTCGTTATGCCTAAAACAATCTTTCTCTCTTGTTGCTTGTTGTGTTTATATTTAATATGTTTGACTCTGTAATCTGACGAGAAACTCAATTTGAACAAGTCCAGCTTTGCTCTAATTTATACAGCAACTTCGACGGCTTCGACTGTACCTTCTCTCAGCTGTGCCCAGCGCCACAATTGTTCATAATTTTCGAAAGAAATGTGCAAAATTTTGCATATTGCTGGAGTCATCAATTTGGTCGCAGGTTGCCTGGTTGTCGTCGTCTGGTCTAATCTCGGGTGCAACTGGCAACTGCTGCCAGTTCGCTCTCTCGGAGCACTTAAGGTTTCAGCCAAGCGACAAGTCCTCAATTATCAGATTTGCATGACTGATATGCCCGGACTCTGATATGAAACGGACTCTGGCCGATATAAGGAGAGCTGCGTACTTTGGTGCACCAGAGATGCCAGCATAATATTTCAAATGAAGCGTGGAGCGTGGAGCGTGGAGCTGAGGTCGACTCATTATCAAAGCACAGCATGTGGTTAGCCCCAAGTAGCGAGGCAAGCTTCCGTTGTGCCACAAAAAAGGAGTTGGGGCACATGGGGCACATGGGGCACATGGCTGCCCAGATGATGATGATGATGAAGCAACACTGCAGAATTTCAGTCAATTTCCTCGAAATTGTTTTTTGTTTGTTTGCCACAGACTCCACATCGAACTCACTCGACTCGCTTAGGCTTCCTGTCTGCCCGTCTGCCCGTCTGTCTGCCAGTCTGGCTGGTTGGCACAGTATTCATTGTGTTTGTGGCAGCGTTACAGGCGACAGTGTTAAATGGTTGCAATATGTCATCAGGTTGGCTGCTGGCTGCTGGCTGCCGTTACTAGATGGCTGCCATGATAGCCCAATCATGGCAACCGGCAAAAGCCGAACAGCAGCCAGCAGCGAGTGTCTTTGCCCCACAGACTCACAGACCGGCTGCGGCGCCATTTGTATGAAAAATCGCCAGGATGCTAATACGTTTGACTTCCGTTGACGGATTACCGACTATTTGCCCATCCGACTGTCTTTCTCAAATTCGGCCCCAAACCCTCCTTCAAAATTGCTGCGTTTCACATTTCATTTGAATATTTTACTCGAATCTTTTTGCTGGTTGTTTTGTGCCTGCCTCCTTCCGCCTCTTGCGGGTAGCTATCTGATAATTTGCTCGGCTGCTACTCAGTCGAGTTGTCGTTAGCGAAACAAAGCCTCGACGCATTGATAAGGGCACAAGTGGCTAACCGAACCCGGCTGACTGAAGCAGCACACTGAAAGAAATCAGCTTCTATAAAATCACAGAATTTATGATTACAGATTCTCTGTCGAAACAATATGCGAATTACCAAATGGTGGTCTTTATTAAATATTTTATAGGGATAATCTATTGCCTCAATTATCCGTTTGAGCACTTGGATCTCAGAGACTGTAAGAACTAGAAAACTTCAGTTTATTTAACTCGATTTTGGAAAATAATAATAACACAATTTTAAACGCAATAAAACTAGAATATTATATTTAACAGCTGGGCTCAGCGCATCCCATTGTCGAGCTCGCTAGAATAAAGAATTCTAGCTTATTTTATATTTATATTTGACCCGTCCCAGCAAATCCCCAATATTTGGGAATTATTTCAGCGGCATCCGCTGTTTTTAGAAGTTCTGTTGGCAAAACAAATTTAGTTCACCCAATCAAAAACTGACTTTTAATTGTATTAATTTTTATCAATAATTTATTATAATTTTATTTTACCAATATGATTTTAGTTCCTTCTTTATAAGCGATATTTTATCTATTAGAAGTTTCCCGTTTATATATTTGACCTACAAGTTTTTTCGTCGTCGGCTCTTTAAATTGTGACAAAAATGTTGAAAAATTTGTAATCATTATTTATCATTTCAATTAAAATGTCTGTTTGTCGGGATTTTGGCAATGATCTTCCTTCGGGGATCCCTCCCGTACTTCTGAGCGTCATTCTCGATCCTTCCCATCCCAACTTTAGTCTCAATCTGCGATTATTGCAGTTGTTCTTTTGGAATCGGCAATTTCTCTCAGTGCGGTGCTCCTTTGGCACATTGATATGCAAATTTTCAAATGCGTTGGAACATTTTTTGTTTTCTGTTTTGGTTGAAGCCTTACCGAGCGTCGAACATTTTTCTATTTTGGCACCATTTTGATTGCCATGAATGAGTAACGACCGGAAAGCTGTTTTTATGACCAAGTGATAGCGATAGTCCCCATTCAGCATGGCCAAGGTAAGCCAGACGACGGTAGCAGAGGGTGCCGCGGGAGCAGTGCTAGGAACCCGGAGCAATGAGTACCTTTCAGTTGATAAGCGAGCAAATTGAAAACGGCGTCGGCATTGAGGAGGCGTTGAAATGACAAGCGACCCGTTGATTTCTCTGGCAATTTTGTTGATGGATTTCAGTTAATGGACCTGGCCAAAAATTGCAAAATTACAGCGCCAGGGTTGCTGTTGCTGTTGCTGTTACTGTTACAGTTGCTGTTGTTGTTGTTGTTGTTGAGTGTTGCCAAAAAATGCAAATAAATTGCTCTCATTTGTGGGTAGGCAGGCAGCAGGCACATCAACATGATTGGACTACGCTATGTATATATTTTATTTTGTTTCTAAATTGAAATTGCAGTGCAAACAATTTAAATGGGATTTGCATAAATTTATCGCACACTTGCAGTCTGCACTGGTCAAGTTTGGGGCCTAGTGTCGCAAACTAAATCGGTTTTGTGTGTGCAGGACAAATCACTTGTAAATTGAATTACTTTGCTTGCAGTGTGTGCACAACCCTTTTTGCGGTACACACCCACAGCACCACTCACACTCCTTGATTGAATTGAATTTCACGCATATGTGCGTTTATACAATTTGGCCAATTTTCAATAATAACAACACGTTGCGTGAAAACCCAAAATCAACACAAAAGTTGTCATAAAATATCATACAAGCTACAAGTAAGAAACCACGAATTTGAAATTAATGCCAGACTAACAGATGTCCTGTAAAGAAAACTGTTGGCTTGTTGGCTTTCTTTTAGACTCGAGCTCATCTTAAACTTTCTGTTGATGAAATTTGTTCGCTATTCTGTCAAAGGTCAAATGTTTTCCTTAACAGTTTATTGTTTTTTACTATGAAGTGTAAAGTTTTAGAAAAATAAACAGCCTAAATGTGTCTGCCTGCGATCAACAATATCCCCTCTTTATATACAGGGTATTGAGCCAAGGGGTTAGAGACTTCAGACTTTCCCAGCTACAACTCAATTATGTCTGGGACACACACATGACTTGACAGACAGCTAGCAGCGTTGGCATTATGTTCGTTTTTTGCATTCTTTTATATTTTTTATGATAAGTAGCCGCTGGCTATGAAAATCCTTTGAAACTCTCGCACACCCAAACAGAATGCTTCAGGTTTTTTTTTTCCCTTTTTTTGTTTTTTTACTGCTTGCTGAAGACCAATCAACACCCGCACATGGAAAGAAGCATTTTTGCGTTTGGCAAAATCACATTTTCCATCAATTTTCGTACATGATTTGCGCAAAATGTTCATTCGATATCAGAATTGGGTTGGGGCCATAAAAATACAGGACATCAGCAGGACGAAGCCGCTTAAAGCCAACGGCTGCGGCCAGTCGGCTTGGTTGTTTTTTTAATACACGTCACATGTTTTGACGTGGTCAGGCTGATATCTTTTATATTCTTTTTTTACAATTTTATGGTAATGCTGCGAAATGTTTTTTATAAAAACATATTTTGTAACAGTCCTTCGCGAGTGAAACACCAGAAAAAGGGAAAATAATAATGCAACACGTCGGCCCAGACCCATTCCAAATTTGATTGAATATCATTTTACTTTGATGTTGTTTTTTGGTTCTTGGCATTTGGTTACTCCTTTTTGTGTGTGTGCGTTAATAAATGCAAATAAAATATGTTTAAATTGCATTATTTAAAAAAAATTGCGTCGTTAATTTATATGCAAATACATTTTTGATAGCTAAAATGTCATTGGCCCCCCGCTTACCATTCGGCCCTCGTTTGACCAATTTTTTGTTGTTGATTTTTTATTTTCAGGTATTTAAATTTTATGTCATATACTTTTTTGCGGTTGCCCATTAATTTTGATAGTTGCGCCATGGCACATGAGAGATATCCTTTGATGGACGTGTGAAGGGGCGAGAGAAGGAGTGAATGACGGGGCGTAATTGAGTGGCCGAGGGAAGTCATATCCTTTTTTTTCACTCCTGTTTCAGTTGTCATGGCAACCTCGTTTTTATTAATCATAATTTTATTAGTTGCATTTCATTAAATTGCAGATTGCACGCAATTTAATATTTACAGTTGATTGACCTCGATTCTAATTAAACGCAAATATTTGGATAATTAAATGACAGAAATTAGCAGCGTGAATGATTCGCATAATGTTTAAAAAGGGGAAAAACCTGACAATTCGCATTTAATTTCTCTATTTATTTAGGGTCTTTATTATTGTGAAAAACTTGAAGTAAAAACATTCAAATATATTAGAGTTGAATACGAATCAAGAGTTTTCTTTTATTCATTTATTTTTGCTTATTATATTAGTCATATTTGCTTCATCTACTAATCCCTAATGGAATGTCTAGAATTTGATTAAATCTTTTTTGACAATTGATGGTTTTTAGATATAATACAGAAAATACTTTATAGCAGCATTTTCTAAAAATTAACTTTTTATCAGTTACAATATGAGAAGCTAATGTCAAACTTCTTGAAAGATATTTGCAGAAAATTGTCCATATGCTTCGCATGATTTCCAATGGAAATCCATCAATATTATCACAGCCACTTTTGCTGCCAAAAATTGGTCACTTTACGACAAAATTTGTCTGGTATTCAAAATGCAGTTGAGACCAAATCTCTTTACTGTCTAATTCAGTTTTAATTAACAAATCGCAGCCAGAGCAACCAACCGAAATGCCAAATCAGAAACTTTGTTAGCAATGAAAAGAAATTCAATTAAGCTTATTTGAGCGTTAAAAGCCAATCATGTCATGGCCCGTCCAAAAGCACAATGCCACAGAGCAGAACAGAACAGCCCATAATGGAAAGGACTCTGTCAGAGTCCATTGGTGAGGGATTCAGACTCATCGCTCTGAGGACTGGGCTGGACTGGGGCGACAGCTTCACGAAAGGGTTGCAAAAGGTGTTGGCTGCCTCAACACATTACTGCAGTTGCAGTTGCAGCTGCAACTGAAATTCGTGACTTGAAGCGACATTAAGCTAGGGGATTTAGTATGGCCAAAGGCATTTTCAAATGCCTTTGCTTTAATTGCACCCTCAAAGACAGCTTCACATTTGAATGTACATGTACACTGAAAAGAAAATCGATATACTTCTATCATCAAGATTAATTCGCCTTATCGTTCAGATAATATGTTCAAGGAAGGTTGTGTCTTTCATAATATCTGGGATTTGGTTTTCTTAATTCAAAATTTCATAAAATCAAAAAAATATAAATATATCTTTTATATGTTCACAGCTTTTTCGTTAGTTTTATTATTACTAAACATTAATATTTCAAGATTTGATTTCTATAAATATTTTAAGCTGTTTTTAAATCTATATAATTTAATTTGAAAAAGTTACCATTTTATGGCGACTTAAAATGCAAATTTAATTACAATTTTATAGTTTTAAAAAATAATTTTTTCTAAAAAGAAGAAAAATATTTTTAAAAAATAAAAAACTCTTTCTTATTTGCATTAACAAGTAAAACTATAAATTTTTAAGGTGATTTTTTTGAGTGTATTTATGCTTCTACATATATGTAAGTAAATTTCATTGGATGGCGTTACAGGATGATTTGCATTTTGCATTTGGCCATTTCTGCAACTAGTCCCGTTTTTGCATACCAATTAATTAGATGCGAATGCAATTTTAATTACAGTCGCGATGCATTTGCCAAATTACGAAATGCACTCCTCGCTCTCTCTCTCTCTCTCTCTCTCTCTCTCTGTCTATCTATCTATCTCTGGCTCTTTCACTCGACAGTTGGCGACAGATCTGGAATTTATGGCTTAGTGGAATCGACGTCGTCGAGAACTGGAGGCAACTGTACAACACCTCTTTGCTTTTTGTTGTGTTTTGTTATTGTTGTTGTTCCGATTTGGTCGCCTTGATTGATCGCCACCATTCCCATTCCCATTCGTATTCCCCGTCACATCACCATCGTCATCGCCATCGTCATTTACCCATACGTCAGTCAGTCAGTGAGTCGTAAATGTAAGCAAACATGATGGTGGTCACGTGTCGGCCATGTAAGCTCCGAGCAGGACACGTGTTCGGCAACGCCGCCTCTTGTGTCTTCAACAATTTTTGAAGTGCCCGCTTTTTAGCTGGGGGTTCGCGACTGGGCTTTAGCCCAACTGGCGAGTGGGTTGAGTCTTTTTTAGCTTGTGTCTTTCCCGTGACTTCTTCAGCTGTTGTTGTCGTTGTTGTTTTTTTTTTAGTTGCCGTGTGTCGGCGGCGCTAAACCCAAAAGTATGATTTGATTTTCGCTTCTTTTTTTTCTGTTGGTAAGCCCATTAACGCATGTTTTCACTCATCAACGCTTGGCTAAGTGTTTTATCTCGTGTGGAACGATGGGGACAGATATAAGCAGAAGGCACTACAATAATATTTTTATTAATAGTAAGACTAATCAGACGGTAGGAGGGAGGCAACATCCCCACTTATATTTTCCGAAAATAATATATAAAAAATTAAAATAATTGCAAAATTGAAAACAAACATAAAAATCATTTAAATCTTAAAATGAAAGAAAGGTTGTCTTTTCAAAACCCATTTCTAGATCTTCTTTCATGCAATTCCATTTCTAATCTTCAGGTTATATTTTTCTAAGATTTACAAAACACATGTTTAGTAACCAGATCATCAAAAATAACATGTGTGTTACTCTTATTATTGTTAAACATTAGTATTTTAAGAATGATAATATAATAACAAACATTTAAGATAATTAAATTAAAAATAGTATTTATAATTTTCAGAGTTTTAGAAAGAATTTTTGAATAGTAATATAGAATAATTGTAATAGGGAAAAAAATAAATTCTCTTTTCCGATATGATCTTTTAATCTAATCTAATCTAATCAAATCTAATCCTGTAACAAAAAAGCATATTCCTTAAAATTGAAGGACAGGCGTATGTTGAATAGGCTCGTCGTAATTTAACGTGTTACATGTCCAAAATTATTATTTACTGTTTCCATAAATACTCGTTATTTATATTATAAATACATATACCTTTTGTCCCAGCTTTCCCGCCGCTTTCTTCTCTATTTAGTCAATCCTTAATCGAGCTATTATCAGTCCACAAAAGCTACGCCCGCCATAGACCACTTCGCTTCACATACAATAACCCCATGGAGAGAACACTTTATACCCTACCCTTTACAACAACTCACAAATGACTTCATTTTCTAATTTCCAATTGAAATATTGCATAAATTTAAATAGAAAACGTGGCAAGGATAACTGCTGTGCCCCATCTACCTCTCGGCACTCGCATATGGATGGCTGATCTCAGCTCTCTTCAAATGTGAAAACCAAAATCTCAAATTTGAAATACCAAGCAAAATGCAAGAAAAATAAGTTGCGTGTGGCAGCATACGCACAAAAGCCAACAAACAATTGCCAACATTTAGACGAACACACACGCTGCGAGTCTAAACACAAATTCGTCAAAAATCAGAATCAAATCAAAGCAAAAAATGAGAATAGAATATAGAAGAAGAGGGTTGAGGCGGGGCTTGGTATCAGAATATGCAGTGAACTGACTTTCACACCCTGAGGCGCATTAGCCGCGCACGCGTCGCATTCTAAAAAGCAAAAGTAGAAACAATCACAGCCAAAAGCCTTGGAAATAGTGGCAACAATAACAAACAGCAAATTGCCCGAATCTATGCAGGACGTGTGGCTGGCAGGACCAAAGGACGCGGCGCCTGTCACTGTTTGCACAGAAGTTTGCAGCAACAATTATTACATTTGTTTAACTTTACCCAGGCACTGCGGGCAATTATTGTTGCTGGCAATCCATTGTTGTTCTTGTTGTTGTTGTTGTCGCCGAGTTTATTTAAGAAAAACGCACCCACAGCCTGCCTGCAAGCGGATTGCGGCTAGAAAGGCTTGCGCCGAAATCCTTTGCGTGTGCCGAGTCTTGTTTTAATTGCTTCAAAAATTGCTCATACGCTTGATTGCGTCTTAAAGAAGTCGCGGCTGCCACATCCTGTTTTTGTACTCACAGGATGTGCGCCCTGCTGCTGCTGCCGGCAGTCATCACATTGTAGTTGTTGTTGCCGAGCTTTGTTTTAACAATTGTTGAAGCTGTTTGACAGCCACGACGACGGCCACTGTTCAAACATTTCACAACCAGAAAAGTGGTAAGCGAAACTCGAGTCGAGTTGGCTCTTAGTATTGTGGTGGGTTCTGCTGAGCCCCAACTAGGTACACATACTTGGCCATTATACTAATTGCTCGGAATGCTAACAGTGGTCATATGAAAATCTGCCAAGTAGCCCATAAATCAGTTGCATATGGCCAATTAATCATAAAGTCCATAGACCCAAGCACATATTTAACTAAAAACACCTGAACCTCTGCGCAGACCGCTCTGCACAAGCAGGAGAGGGTAACAAATATAAACGATTAAATATCTTTAATACCCTTAAATATACTGATTATATATATTTAATCAAGGTAGGCTAAACACGAAACTTAACAAAGTATTTTGAAAGTTTCGGATACCTCTTCAGCCACTTTTTATTTAATTTTTTATTTTAATATTAAATATTTAATTTTCTTCTTTTTCTTTTAATAAATTTTAAAACATATTATAAATGAAATCGCTTGTAAGACACGAGTGTACGAATAATTATTGGGCTGACTGTATGTTTATGAGAACCACAGACCTAATTGGTATCGCCTAGTCCAGCATATTCAAAACCCAAAGAAAAAAATGTAACAAAACCCCAAAAGCGTAAAAGCCGCAAAAACCAAAATTGGCAACCAAAATCTGGTACAGGCCTGTCCTAATTGATTTATGAGGCTTTTTTTTAACCCGACTCGGCAAGCAAAATGAGCCAGCAAGCCAACAACCAACTGTTGTTTTCTGGTTGTGCTGCACAACTCTTTTTGGCTATTTCGCAGTACACATGAAATTAAGCCAAATAAATGATTTACGCAAATAAATTGAAATTTATTGAGCTCAGCAAAATATATATGGTATGCATACATAGACTTGGCAAATATATATATATATATATATATATTCCTATAATTCCTGTTCTCGCGTGTTTTTTGGGCCGACAGCTTGTGAAATGTATGTAAATTTGAATTTTGCATTGCATATTTTTGGGGGTAGTAGCAGAAACTCTCACATATTGCGGCGGATTTTAATTAAGCGCAAAAGGCAACAAAAAAGGGTATTCGTTCCCGCATACGTAACAGGATTAATGCACTGTCCTTCAGTCCCAACGTCCCAATGTGTCCCTGTGTCCTGGCATCTGGCGCAGCGGCTGCTTTCCATTTGATTTGCATTGCATTTAATGAAACATTATTTTCGAATTTGTCTGTTTAATCGTGTGACAATTGGTCCAAATGGACCTCTGCAAATAAATCAAAGGCATTTTGATACAATCTCCCACTTCAGATACTATTGTTTTGATTTATGGCCTCTCTTTGCATACCCTTGCGGAAATTATGCAAACTTATTCGGACTAATTTGGAGGCCTTTAAATTGCTTATTAATTTATTTATTTTTAGAAACAAGTTCAGTTAATAACCATATCCAGTGACAGTCTCCCGATAATAGGGTATTTACTCTTCGAGCACTCAAACATTTGACAAAAGTCCGTCGTATTTTTGTTTTTTGTTTTTTGTTTTGCATTTGCAATCAGCTTGTGTTTAATGATTGGTAAGCTTTGCAATTAGGAAATTAGTTTGATTTTTAATTAACATGCGGTTTCGGTGATTCGTTTTTGTTTTGATTTTCCCAGTTTTTATAGCCTTGTTTTTGTTGCTATTGCCATTGCTGTGGTTGTTGTTATTGTTGTGTCTGTTTGTGAACATTTCCACGCAAATCATTTAATGCGTTTTTGTGGTTAGAAATGTTTTTGTGTGGCCTTTGGCCAGGACCAGATTTGCATTTAATGAGCTTCTAAGTGGATTTTAATTAAATTAATTAACCAATTTTTTATCGAGAAGCAAACTTAGTTTAAAACATTTGCGCTCTTTGCTTGAATGCAATTTAATACTAAATACTACGAACAAAAAACAGTTGATGTCGTAGCTCCTGTAATTGGAAAGGAATGCGAAAAAATGGATGACAATTTTATAGACAGCACAAATTACACAATTCCAGAGTTAAATGTGGACCGTGAACTAAACCATAAACTGATGTGGGGTGTAAGGAATGGAAATCATACCTTGGGACTATCTCGAGTGAAGATCCATTTAAACCACCTCGATTTTCAAGAGTCTTGGGCCTGCTTGGATGTTCATTGCAATCTGTGCTATGTACAAATGAAAAGCAATTATCCTCTCCAGGCAATCGAATAATGGCAATTATCAGATCTAGTTCATCAGAAATCGCTAATCAACTGATTATGACAATGCTCGATGCAGCTGGGAAAGTAATATTTTTAGATGTGAACTTCCAAATCATCATTGCAGCAATAGAAATGCGGTTTAACCCATTCCCAAAACAGAACACTCACAAATCAGGATAGGCTCTATGGCCAGTAGATATGAGTGTTGTGGATTAATATTCTGACTTGTCAATGCAAATAATTAAATAATCATGTTTACCCATAATATAAAAAAAATTGCAATTTTAAGTCAGATGATTGTGCACAATGAGAAGCATAATAACACTCATAACTAGTGAGTTTGCTGTGGCAACTATAAATACAAAAGAAGTGTATTCCAAAATTCATTTAGATAGCGCCAAAGCTGAGGGCCTAACTCAAATACAAACAGAGAGACGGACATGGCTAAATCGACTCCCTTTCTCATTCAAGGCTCTACTAAATTCCCGACAACATTATAATTCCCTCTACAAGGATACAAACAACATTAATAATATATTCCCTATGAGGAAAAACGATTGTAATTTATATATATTATCCAATATAATGATACGACTATATTCAGAGCCACTAAATTGGTTAAGCACTTAAAAAAAAAAACAAAACAAATTTTTTATTTTTCATGAAACAAATTAGCTGATTTTAATAATTTTAAAAATCACAAAAATTTAACTTTTTAAGCCATAATTGATAATGAGCTATAAATCAGTCTTTGATTCTTCAGGCATTGCAAAAAGTAATTTTATATATTCGGCTTGGCAAGGACATACAAGATTGTACTTTAAGCTGCTTGACTCCTTTCATCAGCACATCCTTGAGAAGAGCTTCGCTCACCTTTAGCTCCGCTCCACTTATAAATTGCAACTAATCTATTTTTTAGTCGCCTTTTCTATGCCACAAATCCGTTTAGTGAGTGCATTTAATTAAATCAGCGACGCATTTAACTCGCTCGTTGCGTAGAAAAAGCCAAAATCTAATTAGCTTTTAGCTCGGCTCGCAGCAACTAATTACAGCAGAGCGCAGGAGGCGACTTTCATGTTTGATCCCTGTACAAATTAACAAATTGTATACGTTTATTAAGAGCAAAGCAAACGGAAACAACACAAAGAGTGAAAAAACCAAACCAACAAAAAAAAAAATAAAAAAGAATGAAAATGAAAATGAGAAAAAATTGCAAACGTCATCGAAAACAAACCCCGACGCGACGCCTCGTGCTGCACTCAAGTGGCTTTATCAGTGGTAACCGCAGCTCTCTTGCCAGGATACGCCAGTCAGCCACTAATATCCTTTAGAATTTGTTGCTGTTGTTGCTGTTGCTGCCGCTTGGATGGTTGGTTTTTTTTTTGTTTTTTCATCTCATTTTCGTTTTCGGAAAAAAGCAAAACGGCGAATGAAAATTGCATTCAATTGAGCGCATTTATTGTTTGAATTAAGTCATGAGGAAAATTCCATTAGGATGGCAGAGAAACTGCACTCGAGGATACGTTCCAAATTGCTTGGGTGGGTGTACGAATGCTTGATGATGGCTGGGCGTGTTGCAGCAACCGTAGCAGTGGCAGACACATGTGGCGCATTAGCCGAAGGACGTGCTGCTTCGCCTTTGCTGCCAAGTGGCTCAGCGTAAGCGTTAAATGGGATTTTGTGCAATGCATGTTTCGATATTGGATGTTGTATGTTTGTGTGTGTAAGCCGAAATGAGCGGCTCAGCTTTGTGCTTCTTTTGTTTCTTTGGCTGAGGCGCTGCAATCAGCAATATACATATTATGTGTGTAGCTACCCCAAACCAAACTGCCACACGTCGATGCCCCCAGCTGCCCACCTGCAGCATGTTGTTCTGGTTATGATTGACAGCTGGGAGCGCTGCATTTGAGTCGCATGAAATTGAAAGGCAACAAAAAATGCAGCGTTTTGATTGAGTCCTTTGGCTGCAAATCAAGCAAACGAACAACAGATTTACAGACGCTGCAGATACCCCGTAAAATGCACATTAAGCACATTTAGACAAATTAATATTAAAATAACTATTTCAAAAACAATCAGAGACCAATCTAAAAATTAAAAATAATTTCATTTATGTTTTAATATCCGCATTAAATTTTAAAAATTAAAACTTTTATTGTAGTTGTATTTTAAAATAATTCGCTGTTTGGGATACTTTTCATCACTTCGATGCAAATTTAAATAAGGCATTTCAAAGAATAAATCATTGAAGAGAATTTCAAACATCCGCAACATATATTATAAAACTTGAAAACACTTAATATTGTTTTTATTGTATATATGTATATATACTGTAGATAATCAAGAACATAAGAAATGTTGAAAGTGGAATCGAATTTGCCACAGAAGCCAAACTGGAGTGGTGAAATACAACACTTTGATTCGGACAATAAATCGAAAACTTAATTTATTCGTTCATAAATTTAAATGAATTATCTGCGTTTTATTTTGTATTATTTATTTGTTATTGAGATAATTTTGTCTGCTTATCCGACATTCCCATTTGTCATGTTGCACTTGTGCAGCCAATATGCCCCTTTGACTGCGAGGCATGAAAAGAATGTGTCCTTTGAATGTTGTGATTGGTTTTTCCATGCATGGGTTTATTAATTTTTCGAGCACAGCCTTTGGCCGACTTGCTAATTAGGCATAGAAAGGCAAAGACCACAAATGCCATATTGAGAGGTCCTGTAACTGAGCTGGCATCAATGCTATGTGTTGCGTAGTCCTTTATTCAACTTTGCTGCTGACACTTTAATTAATTTCTGAGGCTACAAAAAGCACTCGAAATGCATTTATACAACTTGCTTTCAAGTGCAAGCAGAGGCTGAGTCGTAGACAAAAGACAGTTGCAGTTGGCCAAATTAAAACTGCAAAGCGTAAAAGCTCGATTTCAACTCGGAGTCCAAATACTGAATTCTGGGTTCGGGTTGCGGGTTGCGGGTTACGGGTTACAGAGTCCAACATCCAAACCACATTCCGCATTGACATTGTTTGCCATACACTTCATTTATTTGGAATTAGAGCGAGCGGCACTCGCAATGCACTCAACGCCAACTGGCAACGAATTTGAATCCTTTATGAAGCGTAGCACAAACAACACCCACAAGCACACACACACACACACACACACACTCATCTACACACACGGGGTAAGCACACTCATGCTCATGCATTTATCTAATACTGCGGCAGTCCGAAAAGTAGCCTCAACTTTTACCGCACAACTCTACTGTGTGCAACACGGTGTTGCCAACGTTTTGCCAGCGAAATAGCAACTGGAAAAAACCAATTGAAAATAGCTAAAAGCTGGAAGAATTTAAAATTAAAATTGATTTTGAGCTGAATATATTAAGAACTTGAATTCCTTTACGTCGCGTGTGACACTTTCGGTCAATATTTTTTATTTATAATAATTAGCTATGTGTTTTGCATTTTCTCTCTTAATTTTGGATTCTCAATATTAGCTCGTTTGAGTGTTTCCTCGATTTTGACATTAGGAATACCAGATCCATTGAACCTTTCAAATGTTATATTTTGCAAACAAAATCAATAGGAAATTTAAATTTCGTTGAATAATAATATTTATTAATTTGCACTTTTTAACTAAATAATGTGCCAACATATTTTACAGTACACAATTTAAAGCCATGGATTTTAGATTTTTAATAAAAATACTAAAAAAAACCGATCTTTTTTTTATTATTTTGCAAATTCACAAGTTATTGTCAACATATCTGTTTTATTGTTCAGGTATATTCCTGATAAATATTTTTTAAAATGACAATATTTCATCAATCAAATTGATATATTAAGGACCAAAATTAACACTTACAAAAAAGCTAGTTTTGGCTAACTGAAAAAAGCTAAATGGGCAGCACTGTGTGCAGCAGACCAAAAACCATTGATTGTCATCGAATAGAGCCGGTCCGGACGAAGGCGTAAGTAAAAAAGCAGCTTCAGCGTTATGCTCCTCTGCTCCTGCTCCAACTCCTGCTTCAGCTACTGCTGGCCAGCTTAATAGTCAAAGTGTCCAGCTGCAGACTCTGGCTCTGTGTTCTGTGTTCTGTGTCCTTTGTCCACTCCTGCCACAGTGCCACACTGCCATAAAACCCTATCCGAATTCGACTGCCTTCTGCAGTTGGCAGACGTTCGTGTCTATCCACAGAGTTTACGTGTTTTTGTACATTTGTTACGCTACACGTAATGCAATGAGTATGCGTGATTGTGTGTGTGTCTCGCATAGCTCGTCCATGCCACGTCACGCTACACTTGATAAATCTCTAATGCCACTTTGGGTGCTCCAACCGCACAGCCCACCCATCCACACATCCACACACCCCACTTGAGTGGCTACCCCGACCCTAATTTGCTGAGCATTTGTAAATTTCAGTCCACTCCAGCTGCCGGTTCGATTATTAAAGGTCGAATGATATTTTGTCCCTCAGGTGTTATTGATGATGCACACACATTTGGCCAGTGTTTAATCAAAGGTAATTAGACTATTGTCGCTCGACATGCGAGAACGCTTCCAGCACTTTCGAAAACTGAAACTACAGATAGTAGATAGATGTGAATATATATATAATAATGTATATATATATTGGATTGGTCGGTTAAATTATATTCGAGTTCAAATTTGGCCCGCATATCAGCTGTATTTACAGCTGATACTACCCATTGCCCAGTGTCCTCTTGCGCCTCTAATGAGCTTTGCTGGCCAGTCTCCTCCTCCTACTGATTTCATGCCCGGCGACAAAAGCCTCTTGAACAAAGCAGGCAGCGTTCGCCGCCTAATTCCTTAATTAAAATCGAAGCCTACTCGATGGCGCCAAATGGCTGTTGGGTGAGGGGCTGTTCCAAATGGGGGAATGGAGGGTTCAATGCAAAATCCATTGACTGATTGCAATATTTCACTTTTAAGTCACGCGCACACAGCCAAACAAACAAACAAACAAGCAAACCGGGCCAGGAACAGTCGAAAATGGCCAACACAGCGACTTAATTTGTATGTACAAGTCCGATGGGGGTGAGGAGTGTGTGTGTGTGTGTGTGGCAAGGTTTTATTAAAAAGGAGACAGCCGCAAAGCAGAATCAGTGCAACAAAGTTACATTTTAAAATGAAATTCTCGCCAGAGCAGTTGACCAGAGCAGGACCCGGCCAAAGGACAAAGAATGGTCAGCATCTTGTTGTGCCAAATGATGCCCCATTCACTTACAGGGAGAGTTGGTGGAGTGAAGGGTGGGGAGGTGGAGAGGCAGCTCTGACTGTGGTCGAAACTCGTCGCGCTTTGCCATAATAAATTAACAAATTTGTCTGCACTCACTCGATATTCATGCAGCGCTGACAGCCAACAGGAGCCGCCATCCACCTGTGTCCACATTTGTGGAGGACAACTGCTGCTTCTGCTGCTTCTGGTGCTGATGCTGCTGTCCATTTGGCTGCTGCCAATCATGTCGGATTAATAACAACACACACACAAGCACACACACAGACACTTAACCACACACACCCAGATAGATATTCCAAACCAAATTCAAGCATTCAAGCAAATGTTGCCACTGACTGACGCAGCTGTGCAGCTGGACAATGGTTGCTGCTTCTCCTTCAGCTGCTCCTCATTCGGTTGAGTCTGCTCCTCCTTCTACTCCTTCTGCTTTTTCTTCTGCTTGTGTGCTTGTGGCTGGCTACTAAATGACGCGTCGCATGTTGCCATTTGCCGAGTGCCGCCTGTCAGTGCATTACATGGCAGTTCGACTCTGCCTCTGGCTCTGCCTCTGCCACACCACTCTTATCTGGGTTTTAATTGTAACGGGCACCCAAGTCGCACAGTCGCATGTGGCGAGTGCATTTGCGTAGTATATGCAACACACACTCCCGATCACTCCCAATCCCAGCCCTTCGGACAATGTCTGTCAATATTTTGCGTATTTCATTGTTGCAGTCAGTTACCGTTGCATTTGTTATTGTTATTGTTGCTGTTGCCGTTGCTGTTGCTGTTGCCGTTGCTGTGCGAGATTTATGCTTGTTTCCCGCACAATGTGACCAGTGTGGCTCAACTTCCACTCACTTACCCCTTGCCACTGGCACCAAGTAACCACAACATGTTGCAGGATGCGCGCTTAACACCCAAATGTAAACCATAGCAGAACCAGGAGACCAGACCAACCTGTGGCCATTGTGCACATTCCTCAATGCTTAAACGTTGACCGGCAACATTCCACGAGCACTTTACAATATACCCTTTACAATAATATGCAAAGTATATGCATTCGATAAGGACGGATAAATAAGAAGGAAAAATATATTCGCAGCTGTGTGGAATATTTTTACCCATGCCACAGGCGAGTTTTACCGAAGACGGATAATTGCATTATTCCCGAAGTTCAAATGTAAATAAGGTTTAATTTAATTTTTTTATTTAATGTGGAAAAACAACAAATATTAAAAAGTATCTTATAGAAAGCAATTAATTACTGGAATTCAAATTTAGATCATTATTATTATTATACATAGCAATAATCTGGGGCTATTTAAATTTAAAATGGCTCAGTAATTGATGACAGTATTTGTTTTATCCAGTAAAAATTTTGGTTGGATTCGATTGGAAAATAATACAAATTTTAAATTGATAAGCATATAAACTATTACACACTTATATAATTTATTTAACTAAAATGAGCTTAAAATAGTCCACAAATTTTAAAAATGGTTTTAAAAAGTAAAAATTAAATATATGAAATGCATTGAATGCATTTAAATTTATGGTTACCCTTTCTAATGCTTTAACTTTAATTTAAAGTTACAAATGAAGTATGAAATAATTAAATAAAATTAAAATTGCACTTATTGCAATGATGGGGGCAACCCAGAAAAAAACCTAATCAGATCACAAATTGTTGAGTGTAAGTAAAAAGTTTGGTTTTTTATTCTTAAACTGATAAACCTTTTGAGATCTTAAGTGCTTGACTTATGCGCATACATAATTCCTAGAATGGAGTTAAGACTAAACTAAACTTAACCTGTCGATTTGATATATACGATTTTCTTTATACGATCTGTCCACTTGGCAGCTGATATAATCATTTTAATTCTGGCAAGTTATAGCGTATAATGCAGTCGTTGACAGCCCTACAAAGTGGACTTGTTTTGTTTTTAGAACATTTTTTTGTACGTTTTCTTATCCGTTCTGTTTGTCCGACAATTTGGTCAGGCGTCAGCTCTGGCACCTGCTGACCATCGTTTCCTGTTCCACCTAAGCCCGAAAATCATCCAGAAGCTTTAGCTTTATTTTGGCATTTTGCTCTCTATTTTTTTAATTTTTTTTCTTATGTATTTTTTATATGTCTCGTTGGCGCTTTTTAGTTCTTTTTATTGGAATTTAATTTTGGCTTTGTGTGTGTTGTGGACACTTTGTTATTACTGGCTGCTGTTGTTGTGCGTGTGTGTGTGCGTGTGTGTGTTGGAGTCTAGGCACGAATTTGTTTCAAAATTGAATTAGATTGGCCGAGCGAACGAACAGCAGCTGATTTGATTGCATTTCATGGTTGCATATTCGCTAGATGGGCCACAGGCGACATTTATATTTTTTGGCATGTAATTTGATGAACTTGCTCGCGATGCATAAATTGTGTTCAAATTTCGATAAATCCACGCACTACTGGCCTCCACTGAGTGATGTGCTTAATTGTGTATTAGATTGGGGCCAGGCAAATGGGGACAACAAAATATTGGCTGGCTGGTATCAAATAATTTTCTACTATTCATATGGAGTAAGCATATATCCTAATCAAATTGGTTGGTGGAATCAGCGTTCATTGGGGCTAGAAATATTCATCAATGAACATGTCTAATCGAGTTTTTGAGTAGTTAAATATCCGTGCAGAATTTTGGATTGACAATTTTCGACTGCTTTCTCCATACCTTGATTTTAATTTTAGAAAATATATATCTTGTTGTCCAATACCCACATCTATATATATAGTATTTATAATTGGTCATGGTAAATAGTTTAATCCACCATTGGCCTTACCAGTAATGTACAGTATTCTTAAAAATTGTGTCCTCCTATCATTTATTATGAATATTTGTGCCTTGAATCCAATACAATTTTTATTACGCACACTTTCACAAATCTAATTAGGCATCTAGTTAAATTTTATGTCTGGCATTAAGTTATAAAAACTTTCAGCAGCCCAGGCTTAAAAAAGAATTGTGACCCATGTCTAGTCCACAATTATGCAAATTTTTAACAAACTGACAAATTTTACGACTGACTGGCAAAAATAGAAAAAACAGAAATATAAAAAAATAAAATTGCACAAATTTTACGACTTTCTAATAGGCAAATTTGCAACTTTTTGCATAATTAGCCGCAGTGTGAGGCGCGTCGGGGCTCGATTTTTGAGACTCGTAAAAATTGGCACGTGCAACGTTTGAAAAGCGGTTGGCAACAGCTGTCACAATGGGGGCAGGCAACTGTGGCACGCAACGCGAGCCCTCGTCATAAATGTCCGCTGCCAGAAAGTGTGCATAAATATAATTCTAAAGTTAAATGAAATGATTAGTGACGGCTGAGTGAGAAATTCCACTAGCTGCAGGCGCGATAAAAATGCAATAAAATCCGCGGCCGACAATAAAATCAAAAATACGAAGTCAGTTCGATTTTTGTAGGGTTGACGAGTTGTTGATTGAACAACTCGCGAAATCTTTTCGAGGGGAGTTGCTGCTGATGCTCTGCATACAAATTACAGATGCACCGTGTAGTGTAGTCGATTGGTTAAGGGATGCATGTTACAGGTTAAATTTGGCAGTCAGCCATCCCATAAGAGTATGTATGCAGATTTTCGACCTTTAGATGCCTTTTGCAACTTTGGCAGTGTCGCATTTTCCACTTTATTAATTCGCCAATTGACAGACTTATTGCAAATTGAAAACAAAAGCGCGAACAACAAGGAAAACAACGAAAACGTAGCTGGAATCGAGATTCGTTCTGCACGCTGCGCCCAGAGCTATGCAATAAAAATCAAGCCCGAAACGAATTTGTGCAATCAGCTGGAAATTATTTACATGTTTATACGAAATTGAAACAACAAACAATACACACACACACACACACATCCACACATACACGCATACACGGTGTCAACCCGCATTCGACATATGCATTGTCGTCCTTTGTCCCTGCCGTGTGTACAACTCAATAAAAGGCGCAAATTTACATAGAAACTACGCGTTCAGCATCCACTCATAAATTCCGCAATTAATGATGCAAAAAGTGCGAAAAGAATTTGTGCACAATTTGCACTGTGCTCTGCCTCTAAGGACATGTGTGTATTGCTTGTGCATATGTTTCGGGCATATTTAAAACTCGCTTCGGATAAGGTCCTTGCCTAGTTGGCGTTCAAGTCAAGTGCCGAACTCGAGTTGCTTGGATTTGTCGAAAGGGTTGTAAGCAGCCTAAAATATTGCAATCAATTTTTATGGCTTACGTTGAACTCTATTAATACTATCAAATATTTACCACGTGTCTCCATTTGGGATCATTCTATGTATTCAGGTCTTCCCCAATCCTTGCATTGTAATACACCCAGATTTATTATATCCTTTGTTGCAATTTTCTCTTTTCATTTTAAATTTTTATTTAAATAAATCACTTTTTATTTAATATCATTTCATTTAAATTTCTTTTTATATATAATTTTAAATTAATAATTATTAAAATCTTTCTTAAAATTTGTGGACTGTTTTTAGTCAAATCTATATAAAAACAAAACATTTGACATTGTAATATGCCCAGAATTCTTATTTCCTTTATTTTATTTGCTCATTTTTAATTTATTTATTAACTTTCAAGCTTTACGCTGACATTTTTTAAAGATTTGGTATTTTTAATCCACATTTTTAGTCATGTTAGTTAATTTATATGCTTACTTTGCACATTTTTTCACAGCTTTCCTCATTGCACTTCTAACTTTTTCTATGTAGAATCCATATTTCTAAAATAAAACTAATTAATTTGCTTAACCATTACGTCTTCCAAATTATTACGCCATTGTTTATCTAAATATTTTAATTCTCCACTTCCTGAATATTTTCGTCCCGGTTTATTGACAAATCGATATGTAAATTGTATAATCATTCTTCTACTTTAATTTTCAGGATTTTCTCAAACCTAAATTAATCGCGTCCTGTTTAACTTCTGCTTAAAGAGTGAAAAATATCTTTAAAGTGTTGTGGCACTTTATTGTAATTTATTGTTTATTTTTATACACATACATCAAATAATTTTCTTACTATTTGTATACTTGAAAGAGCATTTGCAGTTTGAACAGTCCTTGCCAGAACTCGACTTTGCTCCTCGCTGGTAGCTGTTCACGTGCTGATTTATGCCGAGACAATATGTGCGGCTGGCCAAAGAGGAGAATATTTAGCGGTGCTGGCCAAGAGAGCCGCATAGGAAGTGCAGCATCAATTCAGGCAATATACGAGCACTGTGTCCTCCTCCGCTCCCGGTCATGGCCAAAATAATTTGAATGAAAAGTCCATTATGGCTTCCTGTGTGCCGGCGAAGACCGAGCGACGCCATCGGCGACGATGAACGTCTTTGCCAGGCGCCAGCATTCACAGTGATTCACAGTGACCGCAGCGGAGGGTCTGAGTGGAATGGGAGTGGGAGTTGCAGGTTGAGGGCTGGAGGAGTGGCATATTTGTGGCACAGAGTGTGTGTGCTCCTCGCAATCCTTTTGCAATGCTCACAGAGCTGTAGCCATTGCTTAAGTGCACTTTACACATTCTTTTATTGTGCCGCCTTTGGACACATAAATTCAATTTGACCAAATTGTTTTTTTCTTGCTTTATTTATTTTTTATTCACATTTTTTGCTTGCATTTTATTTATATGCAATTTGCATAAATAATCACTTTTACATGCTTGTCCTGCACATGCAAATGCCTGGCTCATGAAATGCACATTAAGTTGCTTTAATTGCATTCAATTATGCAGCGCTTCGTTACGTGGCAAGAGTTGGGGTTAAAATCAAAAGCACTGCGGCTTGCCTGATAAGACCTTAGTGGTGCCTTGCTGAAAACTTTGGCGCTTCACGTAATTGCAGTCATTAAGTTTATGCAGCTTGCCATGTTATCATCATAACGGGAATGTCCCCGCCAGCAAGCAGGTGCATGTAATGCCCCAAAAGTGCGCCAGCCGTTGCCACGCTGCGTATGTGTAACTTACACATATCCCCCTCTCTCCTATCCCTATCCCCTGCTATCAGTGTGCACACAATCTCAGACCACACACACATCCACAATGCACACTCGAATAATTTCAACGCGGATTATACTAATTAGGCGCGCCAAAAGGAGAGGCTATTGAGCTGCCCATGGAAGCCCCATAACTATCCCTAAGTTACAACACTCCTCCCCCACTTGGACACACGCCCTTCTCTGTAGTGCCCCGGTCGCTTCCTCTGCAAATTTGAAATTCATTATCGACTCTGAACAGCGCACAATGGTCAAATTATTATCTAAGTCTTTGAATTAATGCTTTGATATGGACAACTTTTCGTATATTTGCAGGTTTCTATATTATTCGACTGCCAAAAACCGATTCACGTTTTTCCTTTTTATTTATTTTCCGTTACAGAATATCACTTGTAGAAAACTATTAATACTTATCGCCCCCTGAAAACATGGAAAGTATTTTTTTTTTTTAAATATATTGCATAAGATCAGATAAACAATTTTTTTTTTTTTTTTTTTTCAAAAATAGAGTAAAGTAATTATTTGTTAATGCCAAACAAAAATTCTTATACATTTTGTGGTGTTATATTTGTTGATAACTAGAATAGAGTTTAAGCCGACAGAAATTTAATGCTTATAGAATTATGCTCCTAAAATATATGTCTGTCTGGATAATCTTATGTTTGTAATAATAATAATGTAATGCTTTGGTAATTTCTTTAAAATTTATTTATATATTACTTTAAAACAAGCCGCAAAATTAAAAATAAATGTAAATTTAATGCCAAATTTAAAATTAAAATTAACTGATAACAAAGTAAATAAGAAAAATTAAATTCAATTTAAATAAAAAATAATAAATATTGGTATTAAAATGTAAGATGGTAGAACATTTATTACCAGGTTGGGGAAGTCCAAATGAAACAATTATTAAACATTAGTAGCTTTGTAAAAAGGAAAGTAAAACGTTAAAGAGAGAGAGAGAGAGAGAGAGAGAGAGAGATAGAGAGAGTGATAAAGAGAGAAAAGATAAAGATAGAGAAAAGATAAGAGAAAATAATAATTAATGCTGTTAAGATAAATTTACAGGGCAAGTTCTTAAAAGATGATTGTAGGTTTAATAATGGCTATATTTAACACATTTTTGGTGAATCTCATTTTGTGTTTTATAGAATATTCATTAATATTCTAATTTCTTTAGTTTGCTAGTCAATTAATTGGCTAATGATATCAATCGATAATATGCTTTTATTATTATGATTATTATTTCTTATTAAGAATTTTTATTCGGAATTGAAATTGTCTTGACAACTTAAATCGATGGCATTTATATAAAGATTGATTTAATTTAAATTTGTTAAACATGGCTAGTGTTGCTATGTGTTTATATATAGATCAAACTATTATTCAATCATCTGCATGGCCCACTGTTTAGTTTCTTAGCCAAGCGATGAAGATGTGTTGGTGGTTTTGGGGTGATTTATTCTAGTGCCACGAATGTTGTTGCTGGTGCCGTCATGTCGGCTTAAACAAATCATTTATATGCAGCGTTTGCAATTATTTGCACTTAATTGTGTGTTAAGTGCCCAGCCAGCAATGCCTTCGCTGTTGTTGCAGAGCCTGCCCCACCTGCCCCTGCCACACCAGAGAGTAGATGTCAGTGCGGCGGAAGCGATGCCCGTTGATTGATATCGCATTCAGGCGTGCTGAAAATTATTTGCATTGATAATTCGCTGATTAATGTTTGCCACCAACGATGAGAGTTGGTCAGCCGACGTGTCGCGATTTTGGTTTGCCTCGTGTTGCATCCTGTTGTGCCCTCATGTGTCCTGTTGTGCGTGTGTGTTGCGTAATATTGATGTGCTGCCTGCAAACCGGTTGTTTGTGGGCTGTTTATTCGATTGTCTGAGGTTTTTGCATTAATGCTGTAAACAATTAAGTGAAGCGTATTAAGTCGGATTTGGGGCCTACTAACTAATTTATGAGTGCAACTGGGATTGAGCAGCCGCTCAATTACTGTGTGATAATTGCATTATTAAAGCAGAATAATCTTAAATGTATTCTCAACTTGTTCAACTGCGAATTTGGTAATACTCGCAGCTCAGGGCACTTTTTAACTTGGCAAGCATTGCCGAAACCATCGAACATCATTAGAAAAACATCATAAATATTTAAATAGCTTACTAAAGCATTTGCTGACTACACTGTCTGTCTGCCACCACACACGAGTGCTTATACACTCAGAAAAAAAGTAAAAAATTAAAAATTAAAATACGAAGGAATTCTTTATATTATTCTTATATATTTTTAGGTAATAATAGAAAATATTTCTAAAAAGTAGCAAAAATCGTCTTCAAATTAAATAATATAAATTTATCTAATAATATGTTTTCATATGTGAAATAGTAAAATACTTATGACTTGTAATAAAATAAGTAACAAAGCATTCTCTGCACTCATCTTAAAAACCACATACTTTTTAAAATGTTTAACAAATGTGCCATGAAATTAAGATTAAAAATAAATTGCTTATAGAGATTACTACTTTTAGACACATGCTTTCCAATTTTATAAATATGCTTTCTGAATCATAATGCTAATTTTGATTTTCTAATTTACCTGTCACTTTTTCTAACTGTAGAAAAACCAAGTAAGTCTTCTGAGCATTAGCAAAGCAAACAACAACATCCTGCCGGGAAGTTCCCCAGAGAGGGAAGTTCAATTGGCAACAGAGAAAATAAAAACACGTTGCTAATTTATTGCGTTTTAATTCATATGCAAAATGTGTGTATTGCTTTCGTTTCCTTTAATGTCGTTAAGTAAATAATCAAATATGTGCACTTGAATGGCAAACGGGGAACTGGTTGTGTCTTCTTCGTCGTCTGGCAGCCAACTGCACATGTGAACTTCATTTGGCAAAACCGAAATCTAATAAAGCTCCTTTCACAGCAGGAATTATCTACATGTATATCATCTCTCCTGTATGTTTCTCTCCTCTGGCCGGCAACATACATAAATTGGCTGTGCCATAAGAAAGAAATTATTTTTTATTCATGCATTAAATTGTTTTGACTCTCACTGATAATATCCGAGTTTTCTTTATGTTTATTATTATTTTTCTTTTTTTTTCCAGTCGCTTTCTTTGCCTGCCGCATGCTAATCAAATTACATATTGCGTCGTGTGTGTGTGTGTCTCATCTCCTCCCCATCCGGCTGCCTTGTTGCTACCCTCGGCAGCTGAATCATTTCTCAGCGACTGCCTGCGTCTGTGCTCCTGGCACCTTGGCATCAATATTCGTAATGCCAGCTCGCCTGCAGCGCAGTATCAAAAATAATTTGTTTGACAATAAAAGACGATAAACATTAAAATTATGTGCCAGAGATTTTGGCCAGGGCGCAGGCAGCCAAATCTGGAAGCCTTAAACATAAAAATGCGCTGGCGTTGTCAACGTGCTGCATATCCTTAATATGCCCCATCCTTAATATGCCCCATTCCTCAGTCTCAGTCGCTTTATGTTTATTATTGCCAGGAGCGCTTCTGGGGTTTGTGCGAGGCAGATCTTCAATGATTAGTCCGCTAAACTCACTCGTAAATTTGTCAAATCGCACAAGTCGTGCTAAAAAAGAAAAAAAAACCGAAAAGGTATTTTTTATACCCTGTAGACAAATTAGTACGAGTACAAGTTCTATTTTTATTTTTTTGTAGATAAATATATAATTTATATCAAGTTTTAATTTGTAAATAATGGTATTCATTGAGTATAAATAAACATTTAAATAAATTAAATGACGTTCTTAATAATGTTAATAATTATTTTTGCTCTTATTAGATTTAAACATTAAGTCATATGCGATGGTAACTATATTTATGTGTATTCTAATTATATTTAACTCCTTTGCGACTTGCGCAATAAAAACCAGAGTTTAACAAAAATCACTCCTCAAAGTGAATCCTTAACTTACCAATATTTATATTAATTAGTATTATTATCACTAATTATTATCCATGCGTATTATTTAAGGAAATACTAGCTTAAAGCTGTACATGTTTAAAACAGTGAATTAATAGTTGCAGAGCTAAGTTTAATCCCAGACTGGAAAAGTTTGGGATAGTTTAAGTCGTATTGCAACTTTACGTAACGATTTAAATATTGATCAGTATAAAGCAAATTCAATAAGATATTAAATCAAAACGTGAAACTTATTTAAATTACATTTAATTAATTTATCTATTGCTTTTGAAAATTCAACTAGTAAGGAACTTTTATTATTGAGCAGGATACAGCAAGTGCACTAAGATATTAAATTATTTATTTAAAATACAATCACATATTTTTTCTGATTGCAGAGTATTTTTCAGTTGTGCACTTTTAACTAGCGATTTATAGCTATTTTTTCAACTTTTTTATCTGCCTTTGAATTTGAATTTGGCATTTTGTGAGAGTCCCTTGGGGCAGCTGACTTGGCCAGCATTTTATTTGATTATTAAATGAGATTTTTGCGTTGAAGGTGCGGTTCTTATTTCAAGCTTTTGCTTTTGTGTCTTACTCTTTTCTCTTGCTCGCCGCTTCATTTAATATTTCTACACAATTTTTGCTTGTTATTTTTGCACTTTGGCGCAAACATCAAAAAGCGCGTGAAAACTTTGGCTCAGCAGGGGAAAATATATTGCTTGAAAATTGCACTCAACTTTTTTCTTGTAATGTTCATTTTTGATATTTTTCATGTGTTTTGTTTTTGCTTTTTTTTTGTTGTTTTCATGTTGCTTTGACAATTGTGTGCGCTAACGAAGTCGCTTTGTTTTCTTGATGTTGTTGTTTTATTTTTACTTTTTTTTATTCCCGATTCCCGCTTGTTACAACTTTTCAATTGTTTGGCTTCTGTCATTACCTTTGACATGGCCCTGCCAACTTGTTGTTGCCTTTTAACTGTCGCCGTCTTTTGTCTCTCGCGCCTTTGTTTCCCCTCAGCGGCGGCCCTTTGATCTGCCGCAGTTGCATTTCTATTAATTGTAATGATGAGGCCGTTGCAAGCGGCAACAATAGCAACTCCCATTCGCCTGCGGCCTGCAACTGCGAGTGCGAAGATTCTGCCGCCCCTTCCGCGTTGGGTCGTTAAATTTAATTGTATTCGCGAAGTGTTTAATGCAAACATACTTATATCTACAATTCTCAATTTTACCAAGCTCCAAATTAATTTTTAAGTGTACAGGTTTACTCAAAATATAAAATTACCCTGCATTTCTTATTATTCATTTATTATTTATTATAATTCAGAAAGTCTATTTGTAAAAGGGACGGTTGTGTCTGTCCAAAAACTAGGGGTTTTCGTTACCTAATTCCAAGATAGACATTTCTAAAATTGATATCAATTATGTCTAATTTTCAGAGCGTTTTCTACATTAGCTTAACAAATATAAATATTTTCGAATCTTTAAGGCAATTTTCTAAATTTCATGTCGCTTTTATTAGTGCTGAATTTACCAATCATTTAATCATTCTTAAGATTTAAAAATTTGAGAAATAAAAAGGAAAACTTTGACTTTTATTGAAAACTTCGGTACACTTTAATATAAATTATTTTAAATGATTAATTATATATACACTACATATTGAACTTTGAGACTTGGTTGTAAATTAATTGCCAGCATTTATAACAAGTTATTTAAGGAATAATCCCTGCATTATAGTGTTTTTATGCTAACATTATTTATTTAATTTAATTTAATTTTCTATACATTTTAAGTTAATCTATTTTTTATATTTATTGATTAGTTGACATTAAGGCAATAAATTAATTTGACTATACCAGCGTTCTTTGTAACTTAAAGTAAAAGCAATAATATATATTTTTATTAAACATACCACAAGGGGTTCACTTCGATCATTTTGCATAACAACACACTTGAGCCAAAGCTCTGATGTTTAGTCAAGAACGTCAAAATAGACAATTGACATACATTTAGATGGTTCAAAATGCACACATGCAGCTAGCAAAGAACACTTCAAAGCCGAAGAACACGAATGCAACTTCACCTTGACCCAAATACGCAGTTCTACTCGGGTGAAATGAAACAGAATAAAAACAAAGGATAAGTCTTGTGTGCCTAGATCCTCATTCAGGGATTTTGTTGCAGTGGAAACGTGCTAAGAGTTGCAGTTGCAACATATGCAACAGACACGACCTTGAGCTGATTTGTGTGCACTCGAGTTGATCTGGCAGCTGTTGCCGCTTCCCAGGCTCTCCTTAAAAGTTGAGTTGCTGACTTGCCTTAGTTAAGGCTGCTTAAAGCATCATCGCCCCACCGTAAAATTGCTTCCACTTAATAAAACACACTAATGATGACCGCAGGACCAAATGAAATGCACTTGAGCACGTAGCTGGCAACATGAAACCACTTCACTTCGTTTGTTTGCAGTATTATATATATATATAAATATATATTTATATATATATATAAAGGTACTCTAATTTATTTTTAATAATGTTGCCTCGCCAAACTTGGCTCAAGTATGGCGTTTGTAAATACGATTTATTTTGCCTTTGCTAGTTTGTGTACTTTCAATTAGGTACACATTTTGAAGGCTTTGATGCTATACTCTTAGCTCAGTCTAGTTATGCTAGCTGGTATAAATACAAATATTTGTATAAATATGAAATAATCGAAAAATTGCAAAATACTGGCCCATCTGACATGTGTTGGACACCCTCAAATGCGCTTCAAGTATGCCTCTAAAACAAGTTGGTAATATACAAAAAATCTAAACTGTTTATTTATGGGTCACTTTACCCCCAGCTGGGCACACACACTTTCTACACACGCACACAGCTGCACTTAAGGTCTGTGCGCTGCTTTCACCACTTTCACTCTCAGAAAGGGTTGCCACCCATCAACAACATTCTCGTCATCCCATTCGCATGTGAGTTTCTGGTATCATGTGTGCAAATGCAAACAAAAGTGCAAAATCTCGAGGGAACATTTGATTGAATTCAGACAGTTAACCGCTTCTAATGCGCATTTCTTGCTTTCGTTTTTATTGTGATTTTTTTTTTTTTTTTTTTGGTTTTGGTTTTGGGTAGGCTTCTTCTTTTTGCGAATAATCCCCGTCGCTTATCTGCGTAAAAATATCAAATTTTTTAAAATCATCTTGAGGCAGTTGATTTAGCAAATGCTATTTGTTTTTGCCGGCTATGATTGATATTATTATTGATGCTATTGATTGATGGGAGTTTCAAATCTGTTGGGTTTTACAAAATTAAAAAAGCAGCTTAGCTTCTATTTGCATCACACAAAGAACATTACACAGAAGTGGGACTTAAAATACGTGTATTATATATATATATATATATATATATATATTTTTTTTTTTTTGCCTAAAGGCCTTTTATCAGCCGCCACGCGACATTTTTCCGCATCGATTGTGGCAAGTGGAGGGTTGGGGTGGCCATGGAAGTGGCCATTGTCTGGCGACTGGCTTTGATCTCTGCCATCTACTTGTAGGTAGATGCAATTTGAATACCGCGTTGAAGGCGGCAGACCATTGTCAGTGGCATATGAATAACTGCGCGAGTTATTAGCATTGATTGCACAGTTAAAGAACCATAAATTCATTGAAGTATTGGAGCTGTAAGGATACAACCTCAATATCAAAGAAATCAAACTTTTATCCACGGCTTCACTCTCGCTCTTAAAAGCCAATGCACAGTTGGTCCCAATTTATAAATCAATTTATTTACTATAAATTTTTGTTATAATATTTTTGCTTTAACACTATCCCATTGAAAATTAAGTTTTTGTATAAATTACTTATCAAACTTAGAAGCTAAAATCATATATTTTTTAATTTTGACAAAAAATTATTTGAATCACTAATATTGTGATTGCAATATTGCAATCTATTTTTTGCTTATTGATATAAAATGAAATTCCATTCTGAAAGCAATCTTGTGTAGCAAATGTCATAAATTACCTTTCAATTTAAATTGAATAATATTGGAATGAATATGTATTTGCTGAGCCTCCTTAAAAGCAATGCTCAAAATTATCTGAAGTCAAGAAAGAATTCGAAGACAGTTGCTTAATATATTATTTGAGTTTTATTGCCAAATTTTCAAACCTATTCAAAGCACTCATTTACTTATATTGAAAATACTTGCGCCTGTGGATAGTAACGAGATCAATATCAGAATACCTTTTGCATTTATTCCAAATTAAAAGATTCTTTCTCTAATCGTTGAGACACGCTTGATCACACTGATGTACAGACACGTACTGAATAAGATTTTTGATCCTGATCAAGAACAACTGAATTATACTTTGTTTTGTTCCTTTTTAAAGAATCAAATGTCATCATTATGTCATCTTCAAATACTATTCCTGTTGGGATTGCTTAAGTTTAAGTTATGCGCAGAACATTTTAACAATATAATTCATGGCTAACTAATTATGAAAGTTCCTTATAAACTTTTCCCAAATATTATAGTTTAAAAAAACATATATTTTTTTGGGTTCATCTAAGTATAGATAGCAATACATATAATACGTAGCTGTGCATTATTTTATTTAATTAAAATAAAATGATATTACACATTTAATTTGTTTTGCGATTTTTCTCGAGAAGATTTATTGATCTTTTGTACTTCCGATACTTGAAATACATATCTCCTATTGTTTTTGGTATTATACAGATCCGGAAATAAAAACAATATAATTTTTTTTTAGTTTTTTTTTAGCTAAGGGATTTTATAATTAAAATGTTTAAAGTAAATTTGATATTTTTTTGCACCCTTCACAAATCAATGACCCATCCGCTCGCATAAAGTAAACAAACATTAAGATATAGTATTAATTAATTTAGTTTTTATTATTCATATATAATTATTTTAGTCTTAGAATTAAGTTACTTTAGGTTACTCTCAACCATTTGGCTGTTTGCTCTGTAAAGATACATATTGTTTTTCTTGTACTATGTTCATGCTCGTGACACGAAAATGATTTTTGTTGACAGTTCACTTGATCATCGCTCACATTTTTCGGCTGGAAATGATCTTAGTCTTAGTCTTAGGTGTACTATTGCTTACGATAATGGACCTAGAAAATAAATTGACACGTACACATAAACACCAACTTACATTTAACAGCAAAATAATTATACAAAAATATATGTATTTTATATTTCTTATATTTGGTTTTCAATATTTTCATAACTATTCGATAGGTTAAGAAGCCAACTACCTAAAAGTGAAATCGATGCGATTTTTTGTTGTTTTTGTTGTTGTTGTAAATGTTGTAAATAGACACCAAGAGAGTTTTGTAAAAGTTTGAATGATGAACTTAAGCTAATCTAATACAATATTATTAGTAAATCCTATTAGTGGAAAATTTGACTTAAGTTTAGTTTCGTATCTGGGTATGAAAACTAGCTGCTGCTTGCACTGGGCCGACCTTCTTGGAAAAAACTCAAAATATAATTAAATGTAATTAATTTAGGTTCTTAAATAACTTTACCAAAAATGAGCAAGAAAATTATGCACTTAAAATATTTTTAGCAAAATTATTTATCACATTTGCGCTTATCCAAATCCATTTAAAACAGCCTTCACCACAATATTCTACAGCGACGGCAAGACTCATAAGACCTTCGTTTGATAATTTCAATTTTACTCCAAATTATTACGTGTTTAATTTTTTCTTTCAATTTTATAATTTAAATTTTACTCCAAAATTATTGAACACTTGTGTTTTTTTTTTTTGTTGCGAAATCATTGACCTAAATTTCTCTCTCTGTTTCAAAAAACTCAGGCAACCTTTTTTTATAATTTCAATTTTACTCCAAATTATTAAGCACTTTTGTTTTTTTTCTGCCAAATTTCAAAACTTGAATTTTCCTCAAAATAATTACACACTGGTTTTTTTCTGCGAAATCTTTGACATAAATTTCTTTCTCTGTTTCAAACAACTCAAAAACTGTTCTTTTAACAATTTCAATTGTACTCCAAACTATTAAACACCTACGTGTTACACATTTTTTTTTCTTTTTCTCTCTCTGTTTGCATTCATCCTTAACTGTTTTAGGGGAGCGCTAGTTCTCACCAACGAAAAGTAATCACATGTTGCGCTTAGGAGCCATCATCAGCCTCATTTGGGGGCATGAATTTGTAGTTGTTGTTGGTTTTCTTTTTTTGCTTATTTTTACTGCGCTTGCGGCTGAATCTGCACTGTGGCAGTCAGTTTGGTGGATTTGCCAGTCTGTTGTTGCTGCTGCTTCTGTTGCATGTATAACTGTTTGAGCACTTTACACATGGCCAATGCGAGCATTTTCCACACCAGCAACTGCTCCTCGGTGCTAGGTGGTGGTGGCGTTTCCGTTTCACTGCCACTTGTTGCTGCTGCTTCTGCCGCCGACGGAGGCGCCTCGTAGTCCACTTGATCGTATCCAGCAGCAGCATCGCTTGCATAAATAACACCATCCACTTGATCAGCGGCGGTGATTTGGGCAGCTGCCGCAACGGGCTCATCTTCGTAGAAGGGAATCGCCATAGCAAAGGATTACGTCAAAATTCTGCTACGCTTTTCACTCGATATTCTATGTTATATTTTTTCTCTGCTTGTTCGTTACTCGTTGCTAGCTGTCGTTCGACTGACTTGCGAGGCCACATTGCAGGCGTTTTTATACCCGGGAAATGCCGCGCTGACAATCGTGACAGCCGAACAGGGACGACAAACCCACCACCACCACCATCACCACCACCAACACCAACACCACCACAGACCCTAACCCAATGCCAGGAGCCCACCCCTCGCACAAGCACAGAGAGAGAGAGAGCGACGGTCAGATAGAGAGAGAGAGAGAGAGAGAGAGAGAAGGAAAGAGAGAGTGCTTACGTGCACTTCCGTAAGGACTCTCGTGCCCTCTCTTCGCAAGACTTCTCAATGTGCCGCAATGTCAGCTACTTTCTGACTGCATCACGTGCTGTCAAGGAGCGAGAGAGAGAGAGAGAGAGAGAGAGAGCGACAGAGAGTGCGTGATTTCTGCTTCACACTTGTGGCATGTTACGTTTACGGTTAAGTTATGCATTACGTTGCCGCTTACGTGTCGCGTATGCTCTTCCCCAGTTCGCCGTTCGACTTCCAAGGGGTAGCTGCTATTTCGAATTTTCGCTTATGCTGCGGCACAGTTACTGTTTCGAATATTCGAGTTGAGCTCTGAGTTTTTTCGAATTTACTTTTGCTTGCTTGTATTTTTTTTTTTTTTTTGTGACCTTGCTTTCCCCAGTTTCGTTCGACTTTCGAGGGGTAGCTGCTGTTTCGAACAGTCGAATTTCGAACTGAGCTCTGGCTTTATTTCAAATTTTGCTTATGCTGCTGCAACTTGTGTTTTCTTCGCTTTGGTGTCCTTGACCAAATTCTTTGGCTTTGTCTTCTTCTTCCTCGAACTATGCGAACGAGTTTTTCTCTGTTTTGTGCTTGAGGGAATTTTCACATATGCTTTTTGGGTGTTTTCCTCTGGATTTCCCTTGTTAGTTGGCGCGAATTTTCAAATATTTATTCTTTTAGAATTTTGTAAATATTATTGATATTCTTGTTTTTTATAGTTGGCTTTTTTTCCTTAGCTCGCTGAGTGGCTCATTAAATTTCAAGTTTTTACATATTTTTACAACCGCAAAACAATCGGGCAGCATTTCCAAATGCCACATGCCACATGCCACATGAATATTTTATGATAAAAAGGAGTGCTGACTTTCTCAACTTTTTCGCTGGTTTTTTACACCAAACCCCAACCCCTAAAATGAATTCCACAAATCAACATAATCAACTTCTCGCCGTAATCCACTCGCCGTCTTTTCTTCTCAACGCAAAATAAATGCCGTAAAAAAATGTAAAAACTTTTTTATAGTTGCTGTAAAATAAAATGCGGCGAAATGGCTGCAAAAAATGCTAAAGGTATACAACAAAAGAAAATCACTTTGGTTATGTGAAAAGTCAGGGAGGTAGTGGGTCGATGGCGGAGAGATGGGGAGAGGGGGGCTGGTGTGCAACAAAGGGCAGTCAGCTGGGCAGCAACCTAATAATGACATCATATGATGAGCTAGCCGCCAACCTCAAAATCAAAATCAAAATCAAAACCCATGATCTAATTTTTTTCCAGTTTTTTTGTCCCATTTGGCAGCTGGTCTCACTTACCTGAGTGGATAACGTGGAGGAGGGGAGGAGAGGAGAAACAAATAGCTACACTCATAAAAAATCTACCTTTATTGTAGTAAATCGTTATTCTTTTGGACCTTATTATTCAGAAAGTAAATTTCAAACACTTTTGTCTGTGGCTTTTATAAAAATAAAGTTTTGCTTTTCAAAACTTCAGAATGGATTTTTCTAAAATTGGAAAATAACATTTTATAACTTCCGGGATATTGTGTGTAAGCTAAACCATTCTTATATTAGCTTTTTAACAGAAAATATTTTTAAAATATAGATTTGGATTGTCGATTTTTAAAAATTTGATTCCTAATATTTAATTATTATAAATATTTCTAAGAAATGGAAAAAAACTAAATTTATTTGAGCGATTTTCATTTAAGGGCGATTATTTTTCTGAGTGTGGCGCAAAAGGAATGCAGAAATATATGCTGGAAAGCAAAACAAAGAAGAAATTGTTTTCGCTTAAAAGAACATTCAAATGGAAATGTTCTGCTTGGCTCAACACAAACAACAAGTGCAGGCAAACAAACTGCATTTATTTAGTTAACAAAAAACAAGAAAGGAAGAAGAAAAGAAAAAAAAACAACAACACTAAAGGAAAGAATATACCATTTGAGTACCTCAACAGAAAGACTGAACGACGGATAGACAGACACACACAGACAATGCATAAAAGTGAAGTGCTTGTGGAGAGGGCAAGTGGGAGACAAGTGCAAGCTGGGACAAAGGCATAATAACGACTTATGCATACCCTACAAATATACATCCTTTTTATTATTTATGTATTTATTTAGTGTCAACTAAAGTCAGTCAACACAAAAAATACATATTGAAAAGATTTTAATTAATTAAATTCTAAATAATGTGCAACCTTATATTTAAATTTAAAATATAAGAAACATTCATATGATTTATGTGATTTCTGGCAGTATTTAAATAGTAAAATAGTCCAACATTGGTGCATGAATTGGGGAGGAAACAGAAAAAATCCAATCAGATCAAAAAAATAGTTAGTATGAATAAATTAAGAATAGAATAATTGGTATAGAATTGATTATACGATGAGAGATTAAACATATAGCAAGAATTTCAATATTCAGGAAGCCTAAAAGAGGATAAGCAACTTATAAATCACAGCTTAAGTTCCGATTCTTTTTTCATATGAGTAGCTATAATATGCTAGCTAATATGCCGTACACTACACAACTCATGTTTATAGGGTATATATCGAAGAAAAAAAGTGTAGCATAAAAAGCAGCGTCGACGTCGTCGTCGCCTGGTGCACTTTGTTGCCTTCTGGCTGTCAGATTGATATTAAATTATATACCTTATTATCATTTGCGTTGTTGCTGCTGCTGCAGCTATCAGAAGGTAGAAGGTAGCAACACATGTGGGCGTGGCAGACGCTAAAGCCATGTTTATTTACAGCTGGCAACAATTGTTGCTGCTGCCATGTAAAATGATGCACTTTGCTTGCTTTGGTTGCCAAGTTTCGCTCCTCAACTCAACGCAACTCAACTCAACTCAAAGTCAACGGCACACTTCACATGTGGCTGCTTCGGTTGCCTCAGCTGCTGTTGCATTTGTTGTGTAAATTGTTGTTATTTTTGCAAAACAGACAAACCGACAAACAACAGCAGTCATCCTTCCAAGCAGTGCTTCGTCCTCGTAATATGCTTGATGGCTGCGCGCCCAAGTGACATTAAATGGCTGCCATTTTGGGTTGAGTTTGAGTTGCTGTTGCAGTTGCAATTGGAGTTTGGGTTGCAGTTGTTCTCTGGATTGGGTTTGACTTCGGTTCGCCTGGCTGCACTCATAAAAGTGGCTCAAGTGGCGAGCAGCTTTAACGCAATGCGCTGAAAGCATTTTAAAGCCCTTTCAGTATAAAAAATATACAGTTGCGAAAATAATAATAGCAACAATCTCACAAGAAATGTTTTCAAAAGAGTTTTTTTTTTAATTTGCAAGTTTAAGGAACTTATGAATATGATTTTTTAAGTGGAAGAGTACTCTTAAAAAAAGAAAAAGAAAAAAACATTATTTTATTGACAGCTTTTAACCTGTTAAAATTTTATGACAGAGTAAGAAAATTATCGAAAAAATTGAAACACATTTTTTTAAATTTCCACTTTTAATTATGCAAATTATTATAAACTATTTCTACTTTTTGGCACTTTCGCCTTCTCATGAAAAAATTTTGAATATATATAGTTTGAAAAGAATTACAGAAACATTACTAATTTTAATCTTTACAATTTACAAAAATTTATTAAAAACCGAAATTTGAGATATTGCAAAGTTGATAACTGGTTGGTTCATTAGAAAGAGAATATGTCGTATTGGTGCTATTATTTTGTTCGCAACTGTAGATAAAATATATATTTTTAGTTATTTACGTTTATGCACTTTTTATAATGGTTATCAAAATAAATGGAAGTAACGTATTTGCTACTATCTTCGATAGCAAATAAATAGGATTAAAGCTTTGATTATTTCCAATGCAGACTTTATTTTATTTGTTGTTGTTTTTTATGAGGAGTTGCTTGGAGTTGCTTTTCTCTCATGCAACGCTTGGCTTTTGATGCATTTTCTCATGGCAAGCCAAGCTATTATTCTTTATTATAGACAATTTGTGTTATTTATTTATGCTTTTACAGCTTTTCTCAGGTCGATATACTAAAATAATACAGAGTATTTATTCTTTTTTCTGCTCCTCTATTGCAGTAAATATTATACAATTTCATAACAAGTTCAAGTCGCAAAAACATTCGCCAAAAATTGTATCTTCCAGCTAACCCTGACTATCCCCAAACCCTTTCAAGTTTGGCGCATTGCTAATCGTTGCCAGCAACCAAAAATGAGCCCACTAATTAACAAATTGATTTATGGAAATTAAAATGACAATTCTCCAGGGAACGCATCAGGGTAAAAACTCATATGCAAATTGTAAATGCCAAAATAGCAACAACAACCCTTCAAAGTTGGCCAAAACTTGACTTTGCGGTTCGAATGAGTCCACCAACGAACATACATCCACCGGAGACTCCCCACTGGAGACAGACATTTAATTAAGGTGTCTTCATGGCAACAACATCAACATCAACAACAACAAGTTGAGTGGTAAATGAGTCTAATTAATAACGAAGCATTTGCCACATAATTCATGCGAATTGGAAAACTGATGATGCTCCGTAAAAAGTTTTGAGGTTTGAGTAATAATTTTATAAGCCGCCTGTCAGTTTGGCCAATTCAAGTTAGTTTGAGTTTGGGAACATTTTTTTGTTTTTGGATTTTTTAGATTTTTCACTGGTCACATTTGGTCAGCAGTTGTTGTGATTGGCCGCAATTGTTTTATGGTGTTTTTTTGTTATTTTTCCCGCGTTTTTTTTTCTCATCTGAGCAACTTGATGACTTAAGCCCGGTGTCTGGACAGAAATTTATGGCCTAGACGATATGTTTTTGGGTTGCGACGTAATTTATGCAAATTGTGGGCCTCTTCTCCATTCTCCAATTAACTCGGGCAGCCAGTTCAATCATATCCTTAATCCCACAGGTCTTCGTGTATTGTTCGCCATTGTTTTCTTGTTCTTGTACTTCTTGGTTTTGGATCTTGCTGCCCAGACAGGCAATCGAAGTCAGCATACATCATCAAGAAGTTGTCTTTTGTTGTCTTTGGGGTTTCATTATAATCGAATTTGAGCGATAAACTTTACAATGTCCGTTTCCTGGCCCGTAATTTACGTGTCCTGCCACTTTTAGTCGCACCAAAAACTAAACTAAATAAACATTTTTGGGGCCAGAGCAACAGCAACAGCAACAAAACATCAAAAGCATATAATTTATGGTTCGTTAGGTCAAGCAGGACGAGCAGGACGAGAGCAGCCTGTCAGCAAGTCAAGCCACACACACACGCACACCTCTTTCTGACACTGCCCCAGGGCCATGCCACTTTCACCCCTGCCACCCCTTGGTCCTTATGCAAATCGCCCTTAGATTCCCTCATCTTCAGAGTAATGTGTCGAAAACTTGCGTATTCATCTTCGTCACTTCTTACGGTTCGCCTTGGTGATAGTTAGTACATCTTGGACGAGATGTTGGCTTAGCTATTAAATGGAAATTATACAAAGCCAGCCCCATGCCATAAAGCAAGCAGACCAGCAATAACTTCCTTTTGATTTCCTACACTCAAAAAAAAAGGACGCTTAGAATGTAGATGAAAAGGAAGATTGTATTTTTCTAAAAATCATGTCTTTTTTTTAATTCCATTTTCTCTACAATTTTGAAAAAATATGTATAATTTTCAGAGAGGTTTTTTTTTATATGTACACAGTTATATTTAATTTTTTCTTATTTTATTTTATTATTGAACATGAGTATTTTAAGATTTTACATAAATGTTAATTTTAAACAGTTTATAAATTCTTATAATGTAATTAATAAAAAAACTAAAGATTTTGGGGCATTTTTAATGTTTATAAATATATTCAATTATTCAATTCTGAAACATAAAAAACACTGCTTATTTTAATAAATATTTATTTCCAAACGCAAGACAAACTTTCTACATTTCAGAACGACTTTAGTTTTAAGGCGATTTCGCAAAGTGTAGCTTCACCCTCGCCTCCCCCCGAAAACTGTGGGAAAACTGTGTCCGATCACATGTGAGTGCCCCTGCTGCTGTCGAGTTGAAATTTATGTGGGCAGCTCTGGGAATGCCGGACCATAAAAAAGGGACAAGGGCAACTTTGAAGAAGTGCGCGATTAGTGTGTGTAAAACTTGAGCTGGGGGGAGTGGGGGCAGTTGAGGGCCAATACAAAAGGCAGCCCAATTTGAATGAATGACCCAACGGTGGATTCAATAGAAGGCTTTGTGTGGGTGTCTGTGTGAATGGTCAAATAAGCATAAAAGGCGACAAAAGTGGCACTTGGCCATGCAAAGACTTCTCGCTTGCTTTTGTAACGGGTCTAAGTCGGTTTGAAAAATACTTGAAAATGTTTTCGACTTGTTACTTAAATGATTAAATGCATTTTGGGGGTTGTTTGTTTACTTGTATTTTAGGATTTGCTGGCATGTCTAACTGTCGATTTGGGGCTTGTCTTCTGTTCTTGCTGTTGAGCTCAAAAATTTCATATTAAATGTTTTATGAGCAGACCAGAGTTACTTTTTGAATTGTTGCCAGTCATCGTCTGTATTTTTATTGTCAGCCCTGCATTTAATTTAAATTATACATCAGGCACACTTTTTATATGCATGCCAGCATTTACTTCTTGCCATTTATCTTATGAGCCATTTCCAATCTAAGTGGATAGTTACTCTGGCCAAAGGAGCACAATGAATATGGTATCAAGTATGATACTGAACGAAAATCAAGCTGGTTAAATAATATAATATTTAATTCCTTTTGTGTAGTGTATCACTTTGTCGTTGTTCGCAGTACTTTATTTTTCTTATATTTCTTTTGCTGCCCATTCAAAGTAAAAAGGCGACATTAAAATTATTTTTTATCGTCATTTTATTTGCAATTTTACTTTTTAAATTTTCGTGTGCCGAGGGTTGGCCACATTGTATGCGAATATTGGCAATGGCAAAATCGTTTTCTCTCCTTTTTTCATTTACGATTGAAAAATATTTTAGTTTCATGCATTTTCTTTTTATCGAGCATTGTAAAAAGTATTTTCTCATTTATCTCTGCTCGTTTAATTTTTAATATAAAGCGCGCCAATTTCAGAGACTTTTTTTCTTTGGTAAAACGTTTTTTAATATGCCACATAAATTGTGAAGGATTTCGGCTTTGAGTGATTGAAATTTATTGGCGCAGCGCTAAGCAATCGGTACAAAAGCAGAGAGTGAGAGAATAACCTGATGCCAAACATCAAATAAATTCAGTGCTCATAAAATTGTCTACGCCAAATCCATCCAATATATCAAATCAACCTTAGCACCCTCACATGCTCGAGAGGAGTATTTACCACTCACAAATCGGCAGAGGGCGTCCATATTTGACTACCAATTATGAGCAATTGCCTGCTAGACAGAGACGACACCTTCCGCATGTACTTGGATGAATAATAAAAAAAGAAGAGAGCTGCCTGCACACATGATAATTTATCGCACATGCCTACACGTTGTGGGGCATGCCACATACGTGAATAAATGCATGTAACTGTAAGTCGTCGCCTGCTCATATTCATATTTCATATGCATGGCCTTTATCCCTTTTTGGCTGTTGGCTGTTGGCTGTTGGCGATGATTTGCAGCCGTTGCCACTAAATCAAGCACGCAGCATTAGATCACAGTGCTCTCCACTTGGGCTTAAGCCACAGCGTGTTGCGATAATAAATGAATTGTTTATGGACTCACCGAGTGTGTGAATGAAGTTGCCAAGTCTGTCGAACATATTGCGACACATCTTATAGAGTACGCGGCTGAAGTTGCAGATTTAAATATATTCAACTTGTTATACGAGATTCGTATTAAAATACTTTTGAGAGAGTGAGAATACGGTACTGTTATATATATTTAATTCTACATATTTATTAATTATTATAATTTGTATGAATGGATTTGCCAAGTCTGTAATATGCTTGATATTGCATAAAGAGTTTCTATAGTTGCAGATTTAAATATATTTAGCTTAATGTAAGCGATAGTTAAAGTACCCGCAAGTTATTCCAAACTCCGATTTACATATATATTTAACTTTATATACGATATTCTTATTAACTCTTAAAATTTGTGTTATCTATTTAATTTGATATATTTGTTAATTATTATGATTTGTGTGAATGAAGTTGCGTAATCTGTCGAACATATTGCAACATGCCACATAGAGACAGCTAAAGTAGAAGCAACAATTTATTCAAGACCTAACTCCGATTCAAACATATTTTATTTTTTATTTCTGTTTCTAATACATATTTAATATTTAATATCTATTAATTATTACAATTGATTCAGTGATTTATGAACTATTGTATATGAATGCATCTCCGACATACCTGTAAGGATACTAGTTAAAATACAATCCAGCAATGGTATCAAGAGTAACAGTGAAGTAACAATTGATGGTATTCTCATTACTTTGACAGTCGAATAATGCGATGCGAGAATAATTCGTTAAACATGGTCAGTTGGTAAGATAGCTCGCCATTCACTCATCTTTATAAATATAATATTAATTACAATGCAGTTGGCTGACTGGCTGACTGGCTGATTGACTACTGGCCATGGCCATATTGAGTACATGAAAAGCGTGCAATTCATTTGCTTTCAACAAACATGATGATGACGATGGTGAAATTCAATGCCTGCCAGGCCAGTCCGGGATCTCGAAGCTCTCAGCTGTAAAAGTCTGTCAATTGTCAGGCTCTGTTTGTTATTTGTTGTTGTTGCTGTTGTTGGCCACACGCCGGCAGAGCCCTCAATTAAAATGGGCCCCGGCAAGGCGGCTTAAATAAAAGAAAAGAGTTCAATTGATGGCTGACATATTCCTTTGTGCGGGGGGCGCTCATGCAAATTGTCGAAAATATTTTCAACTGACCAACAATTGAGTGGTGAGTGGTTAGTGGTGGCCAGAGCCAAACCCAATCGACCCCACCTTTCGTGTTGTTGTGATTGGTTTTGTCTAATGGAACTCGAGCGTGGCAACAATTTCATTGAATTGGATTTCAATATGCGGCAGAGCCTTGCACAAAAGCGCACGCCGCGTTACTTTTTGATTTGCTTTTTCTCTCTTTTTTCTCTCCCTCCCTCCCTCCCATCCTCCCTCCCTCCCTCTCTTCTTCGTCAGTCTGTGGCACACAGGACACAATTCGTTGGTCATTAAAAGGGACACGTGCACTGAAGCACGTGACTGAGGCCAGGTTCTCTCAACATGGAGCTGGACGCTCTTTTGTTTTCACTTGCCGTATAAACTTACCCGAAAAATATTCTCGATTTCCACGTTTGTTTGTTTGTTCCGGTTTTGGGGAAGTTTCTGCTTGAGAAATGCGCTTTACAGCGCCCAAGTGTAAATATTCGAGGCCAACTTGACACAATGCCAAGCATTTTTCGCTTAATTTTTGTACAAATACATTTATTATGTTGCGGCTTGGCCCTTTCCCTTTGTTCGAGTCCTTTCATTTCCGGCGTGTGACCATCATGTTAATTTGTTATTAATTGTCTGCTGTGCTCTTGTATTTATTTGTTATTGGGAGGCGTTGCTATCAGTCACCGTCCAGTTGATTTCTGTTTTGATTTCGGTTAGTTGTGACAGCTTTTTGGTAATGTGAGCTGCGCCGCTGAATGGGAAAATTTTGAACAATGCGTGGGATAGTAAATATCCATATTGATTGTGATTGATAACTACTGGACATGATATACCTGAAATGTTACATATTGCAGTCAGAGAATGGCTACATAATAGGAGTACACACTGTACACACTTCTCCATTCTGTCCATCAAGGAGTTTTGTACTTCCTGCACGACGCTGTCGATTTGTTGCGGCACTGTCAGAAATGTTTAGGGCCATTTTTAACATGCAGGCGCGTCGAATTTCGAATTTCGAGCGACTTGCATAAATTATAAAAATATTGTAAAAATTGTGAATGCCTGCAGTTTAATCAACAACAGACACACGACCTCAGCCTAATCCTTTTGAGTGCAGATCGAGCGAGAAAAGGGTTAATACTTGGCCTTTTTTTAACGCGGGCGTGAAAAAAGCGCAACAACCACAAAACACATTGAGGCACCACCAACAGACTAGATTCACCCAGTGCTGCTGCTGTTTTGAAGTGCTGGGCTTGAGCTGGTTTGAGAGCTCGAAGCATGTAAGGCCATCAATGTCAGTCATAAATTCATCATGGAAATCTGTTTTGGCTTCGTGCGGTCACGTGACTCAGTTAGATAATGTTTGGCATCAAGTTTATTAATTGCTTAAATTAAAGAGAGGCCGCTCTGGGGTTGCTCCGGTCGCGGAGTGTGAACAAGTTTGTTGCCACAACAACAGCGATGCCAACAAAAACTATTACCAATTAAGTTAATTGCGTCATTTTCAATATGCACTAAACGCCGCTGGATATCGCAACAGAGGTAAAGTTAAGTACGAACCCTCAACTTGCGCAGGCTGTACCAAAACTTTATGTATTGAATTAAATTGAATAATATCGGCTTAAGAATAACAGATACATAAAACTGTATTTAATAGTGTGGCTCAATCTGTAATGCCTAAGACCATCTTAAATTTATTTCGCGCTTAAAATAATTATTTTGAAAAAGTGTTAGCGTCAAAAATAAAAAAAAAGTGCAAAGTCATTTTAGTTGGAAATTCAAATTGTTATTTTATAAACTAAAAAAATTTGTATGCAAACAAATAAAAATTGTTGGAGACTAGACAAGCGAACAAGCGCAAAAAAAAAAATTAGGCGCTAGAGGGTTAAGGTAATACTTCCTACTGTTCCCCTATATTGTTGAATATTTCAAGAATTGTTTTACTTTTTATTTATACATATTATATATATAGTCTTAAAATGTCAAGTGAATAGTTTTTCAGAACTTCCCTCGCGTTTGACAAATACGAAAGCTAAACAAAAGTGAGTTTGGGGCTGCTTATATAAATTCAGCATCATCATGACAGTGTCAGGAGCAGCTTAAACAAATATAAATCCTTGTGCTAAACACATGTCAAACTTGCTGGTGGGGGGGAGGAACGTAGGACAAAGGACATTGCGCAACAAAGCACTCGACTAGCTCGCTTCATGCGCAGACACACAAAAACAAATAATTACAAGTAAAAATCGCTGGCAGGATAATGGCGCATAATGATGAGCAGGATGGCTGCTCGCCAGACGCTCCCGGCCGGCAATTAAACATTTTCAATAAAATTTACACCTGAGCTCATTTTAATTGAGTTGCAACCAGGGCCACTCGAAACGAGACCAGACGATTCCAATCCGATTCACAGTGAGCACATGTCTAGTGCCAGAAGCCAACCCATCCCCATCCACATCCTAGAGAGAGAGCGACCGTGGAACAGAAAGATAAACTTGTTTTTCTGCTCGACTCCCCACCTAATTGCCCGGGTTGCTTGTTGTGAAGTTGAACTTCTTTGGCTGCCTGCTGCTTTTTGCTTATTTCAATTGATTCCTGCTTCAATGTAGTGGAATTGATTTGTGGACGAGTAGCCACGCCTCCATTAACAAATTAGTTGCCATAAATAAGAAAAAAATGGCAAATTGCACCAGCTATGCGGACAAGTGAAATATTTTTTTAAATTTGCATAGTCTTTCAACAGCGCGAATTGAGAGGTGGAAATTTGCATATTATCCAAATAAGTATGCTGTGATACTTATTATTTGACTACCCTAAACAGCTTCGGGTATACAAGTTTCTTAGTGTTTTATTAGCCAGCTTTGAAGAAGAGTTAAGAAGAGAGCAGGACACACTCGATAGATTTCATGATAGTCGACTAATATCAGTCGATTGAGATAAATACAAAAAATACAAAATGAATTAAGTCTCATTTAATAAAAATTTAATTTATTACAAATTATTGAATTAAAAAATAATAATTATAAGATTTCATATATTCTTGAGGTGGAAGTATAAGTTAGTGTAAAATTAATTTTTAGCAAGCGGTTCTCACAGTTTTGTTTAGTTTTCTCACAGAGTGTAATATTTTGTGAGACAATTTTTTGTACCAAATAGTAATGAAAAAATAATTATTGTTGAACACTAACAAAAATAACCTTGCCTTAAAACTGGTTTGTACCTGGTTGTTGTAAGAAATTTAATAATAATAATAAATATTCAAGGATTAGAGTCTTCCCTCTGTTATAATCCTATCAAGACTTCTCATGAAGAGCATTCCAATTTCGTATACAAATCAACAACATATTCTCAGTTTTTTGTCACTCTTATGACAACGCCAAATTCTTGCCGCAATAAACATAAATTGGCACACGCAGCTTTCACAGACATCTCGAGCCATGTTTTTGGCAGCCCTCAGCAAATGCAACCCCGAACCCCGAGAACTACTGAAATTGCCAATAATTTTGAGCCCTTGTCACATGGCTGTTGCCGGCAACAGTCCAACGGATATGGCCCATAAATGTAGCGCATGCAAATTTGTTTGCCTGATTTGTTCATTTTGTTTCAATTTTCGCTTTGGCGATTTGTTCATTCTCCTTTCATTCCAATAAGGTTTTGCACGGATTCCGCTCCCGGGTCGCATTCCGCAAATAATTGCAATGCCTCCTCAAAAAAAAACTTGTCGTGGTGGTGGCTATCAGTGTCCCTGGCATCACCCCTTGCAGACTCTGGGCATGTGTGCCTAGCCTCGGTTATGGTAATTTCTTTTTTATTTTTTTCTTTCTTTCTTCTCCACAATTTTGTCAGCCTGTCTCTGTTTGCATTATTAGCATTTGACTCTTGATTGAGTCTAATATTACAGCAAATTGCTGGCAAATTGGAAATGAAAGCGTGTAGAAATACTGAAATAAACACAAACCAGCCAGCTTATAAGGAAATGTTGCAGTGACAATGGAGGAGAATGCATTGAAGAACAGTGCTATGGCAAATACTACAAATAGCAGATACATTTTATATTTTGATAATTCTTTTTAATTTGATATATTATATTTTATCTATTTTTTTTATATATTATATTTTAGTAATATTTTTTAAAAATATTCAAAGTCATATAAATGGACTTGTTTAATTTATCTATGGAAATGACGAATAGATTTTTTAATATTCTGTACGTCTCGCTTTAGACAGCTGCTTCTAATCGCATTGATTTTTATTCAACTCTTTTCTACGTTCAGCTGAGAATTAAATGCAATTAAATTAAACTAGAGTTATTGGGCCCAAGGAATCCCTTGTCTCTGTCAGACGTGCAATTAAATTCAGCGTCGGTTTAATTATATTTTAACAAATTTTAATAAGGCTCAAGGACTCGCTCCACAAATTTTTCAACTGTGTGGTGCAAAAAATTGTTAACAACTTCAATTAAATTATAAACTTGCAGCGCGACCGCTGGGCGGCATTTAATTACGAATGTAAAAATGCATAAAAAATGGTCTGGGTGAAAGTTTTGGCCGCGCGGGTTTAACTCAATTTAACTGTAAAAACTTTTGCCAGCTCAACAGTTCGCTTCAGGTTGGCATTAAAAATGCTGGCAACGCTTAACGCGGCTTAATTGTGGTCACAGGTGTCGAGGGCAACATTTTTATCGTTCTGTTCACAGTTTACAAAAACAAAAACCAAAAACGAACAAAAAATCGTTGGCCCGCTGTTGTTGGATGGGGAGCGGGATTTGAGGGTGAGTTGTGGACGGGTGGATTTTGTCTTTGCTTTTGCTTTGGCCAAAGACAATTTTTATGACCTTTTCGACTGTTTGCAGAGCCCATTGAAATGGGTTTGATTTAGCTGCGATTCCCTGAACATCTTGTAGGAATCTGCAATTTATATTTTGTTTGTTTTAGCCTCGTAAAAACATTGCTTTAGGTAATTTGATAGGTCCCATTGTGACAGAGCAACCCTTTTGGCTATTTGAAATAATAAACATTGTGCACTTTTCAGCGTTCGCATTTTTTAATTGCTTGAAATTTAATATTTTTTGCTTGCCTTACTTTATGCTAATTATTTTTGTATACCCCAACAGCTCGAATTTATTTATTTTTTATTTTTTTAATATTGAAAGCCAATTAAAAAATTTAATTTTGCACTCTTTGCTGCTGCTATTGAAAATGGCTTTTGGCGTCGGTAATCCGATAGCCGCAATTAGCGGGCGAGAACGAGATGAGAGCTTTAAGGCTATAAGCTGATTACCAAACAGATGATGATTATGGTAAAGCATGTCGGATGTGTGCTTGATGCAAATTATGGACATGTCTGAGGAGCGCGGCAGCTACAGTATGCCGACAATTAAATGCTAATTGGAGAACCTGCATCAATACATAAAAGCCCTTGAAACTACTCAATAGGAAATTAGTAAAGCTCGCGAGTTATTTATGAAGTTGGGTTTTTAATAACGTTACCACGAAGTGGGGCAATTTATGATTATATTGGAATTTAAATCTTTGTTATTTTAAGAATGATATTAAACTGAAATGTGAAATGTGTTGAATGTTATTGTTATTTATTTATGCATCTTGTGTCTGGTTTCCGCAACATAAAATTCACTAAGCCAGATTGGAATCTGATCGAAAGCATTTCTTATCATTTGCTCTTCCTCGCTTTGACTCAGATGCATTAAATTAATTAATTAATTTTATTATTATTTCTTAAAAATTGAACTTTTTTTTTGTAGCTGATTGCGTTTTTCTGATTTCGCCAATCAATTAAAGAAATGTTGATCCAATTTTGCAATATCCCCAGAAATTTGTATAATTCTTTTCTATTTTTTACTTTTAAAGTTCTAAAGTTATTTAAAATTTAACTTTTATTTTTTTGCTGTTTCCGTTTCTTGCCAATCAATTAAAGAAATGTTGATCCAATTTTGCAATATCCCCAGAAATTTGTATAATTCTTTTCTATTTTTTAATGTTAAAGGGGTGAATAAAACATTTTATTTTTAATGCATTTTTAAGTTTTATATTTTTCTGGAAATACTGATATTAGTCGACATTATGTGAATAAATAATAATAATTATTATGATTATTATTATAAATTTCATTACCAGCTCACCTTACTTTCTTTCCATTAATGTGTTCACTGTTATAAATCTTATCTATGCAACTTTAAAATATCGAGTTTTTAATATTTAAAAATCTGTTTCAGTTTCGGTCACTTTTTTGACACTGGCTTGATCCACTTTCGAAAGTCTGTAGCCATCATATTTAATAATATTTATGCTTACCACAATAAACTTTTGCCTGCCACATTTTCCACTCCTGAATCACTTAGGAATGCATATAGCTATTTATATTTATGAGCCAATCTGAACACAACCAAACCCAGTCCAATGTGTGTGTGTGTGTGTGTGTGTCTATATTATAATTCAATAATGTGCAACGCACTGGCGCTTGCCTTTTTTAATTGCTTTTCAATAACAGGCTGCGGTGTGGGGGTGGCATGGCTTGATAAGCCGACAAATAATCGCGGAGTGTTAAGCTTGTTGAAAAATCGTATGCTGGTAGAAATATGCACGAAATGAGTTTAAAATTGCACGCTAATGCAATTCACTCGGACAGTGCTAATTTAAATTTTTGAGTAGCTGTCGAGGCCGACGTTGCGCGCTATGCAACAAATTGTTGCATGGCCGAACACGCTGCGAACTAATGTCAGTACCCTCGCCGGACCCAAAGTGCCACACGATGCGAGGCAACAATGTTGTGTTAATGTTAATGTTTACACATGCATACATGTGCATAGTATGCATGTGACACGACTACAATGCACAGGAGTCGCCCTCGCTCGGCTCGTTGATTTGCCAAAAGCAGACAACATGTACTCTCCACACGGTTCCTGCCACATTCCTCTGGCATTCGGTGCACAAAGTGCATCAGTTGCGCTGCGTTGCACTTTGGAGTGCAGCCAGTTGCCTGCTGCCTGGCCGAGTGTCGATAGCAGCCTTAATTAAAATTAACATTTTTTGCACAAAACTTTATGGCCAGGCCAGAGATCAGGACACTGGCAGGTCCTCTCTTACATTGTGGCAGCCAGTTTGATTTTAGGCCAGAGTTAACTCAATTTGTTGCTTGGGGGCACTTTCGTGCCACACACTTATTTCGATTGATTTTGATGATGGTTATTTAATTTGGAGCGTCAAGTGGGCGTTATTGATGCGGCTTAGAGTGTCACAGAGACGGAGAGCCGCGAGAGATGCTCAAAGAGTTTGTCAAATTTGAATAGACATTGCTGTGTAGCTGTCGCTTCAAGAGCACTTATCCAAAATTTGAACAATTTCGAAAATTCTGTCTTATTTAATTTCAATACTTTTCCTTATTGTCATCCAGCAATCCTTACGTTTCTGACTATTTCCGCATAAGTTGAATTCGATTGTCCTTGGATTCAGATATTAGTTTTTATTTTCAATGCATTACGAGGAAAACAGCTAACATGAAATTTAAAACACATATTTTATATTGTTAATAATATTATAATAAAAAAAAATAAAAAAAATCATAACATTTTCATCTTAAATTAAAATAAATTCAGCTTGAACTAAATTTTATAAAATGAAAAAGAACACCCAAATAAAATAGTTTTATACTTATTCACAAAAATGTTTTCAAGAACGAGTTGTGCTTCCCATTTGATTTACAAATTGTCACGAATTCGAATACGTATGAATTAGAATTTAGAAAACCAGTTGCAGATTTACTTATATGCCAGAAACAAAAAATGTTTACATATTTAAATGTATGCGTATATAGCCACAAGCATTTTGTTGCCCAAACGACGATCCCATGTTGCCAGCCATATTCGTAGCCAGCTCATATTTCCATTTAGTTTATTTGGCTTTTGAAAATGCATTTCCGTTGCATGAGCCCTGTGGGCACAGTGCGCGTTGGCTCCGGGTTGCCTGTGCAAGAGTAAATATCAATATTTACACCTTTAATTAAAAACGCTAACAAGGTTATTTAGTAGGTTGCAGGCAGCCAGTGCAAATCAGCCCGGAAGTCAACCATTGCCGAGCCGAACAAGCGACGCTTTCTCGCAAAAGCTTTTAAGCGAAAATACCAAAATGAAAATGTAAAATATATTGTGAGTCCTGCGCTTGTTTAACTTGGCCTGGCCCCATTTCCATCCAAATGCGTAGCAGACTGGTGTGGCTGCCGCGCCAGAGTAGCTTTAAGCCAATACTAGAATAAATATTATATTATAATCTATGTGCATTCATTAGTCTGCATAAATTTGCATAGCAAACGAACCTGTTCAAATAGAAGCTAATATTATTTATTTTTGCACCCAGTGCTCATAGCATATTGTGGCATTTGGTTATGGCACTTATAAAATAATAACTACTTTAGTCCAGATTTCAATATTACACAATATTTATTATTTTTAATTATTTAGATGTTTTCGAGTTGAAGCCGTGGACGAACTAAAGTAGTTCCTAATTTATACGTATTTATATTAACAATATTATAAGGTCAAAGTAAAGGCTTTAACGGATTGTCCAACAAATATACTGTCAGTACTGAAAAGTAGAGAAAAAGTAAACCTTAAAAGTCAACTTTAAATTAATCTTTGAACATTTTTACGCAAAATTTACTATAACTGGTCTACAAAAACATATTTTTGTACACGACTTTTGGAAGTCGTGGAAAGCAGATAACTAAATACCTCAATAAAAAATGTTGTTTTACATTTTACATAAAATGTAGAAAATTATTAAAGACATCATTTTTAAATTGCACCTTTTGTACAAAAATTCAACAAATCAAATAACAGGGAAATATTTTTCGAAAATGATCTTTCCCATTCTTTGCGTTACCTAAATTGTGAGATTATTTTGTGTGATTTAAATTCCAGAATATTGCCTTACTTTTGGCGGCAGGGGTAAGGTAACTTATTAATCAGATAATATGTATGTATAACATGTGTTTTAAGATGTCACATGAAAACATTTTAGATAGTTTATAAATGAATATATTCTAATAAATAAAAATCTTTTGATTTGAGTCCGAGAAATTAAATGGCAATTTTAAAATTAAATTTTACTTAAAGTGTCGAAATTTGCTATTCTACCAACTCGAAATGTTACATAATATTCCAAACAGAGATAAACGCACACAAATATTTTAAAAAGATACACATGTGTATGTGGCATATATAACGTGCATAGATTTCCTATTGTTAGAGGTCCCCACGGACTGTTTGTCGGTTTGGAGTGCATCTGTGTGTGTCTAAAATATTTGTCATAATGCACGTGCCAGCCGCCCACATTGCAACACCCACTGAGTGGTGACATTAAAATCTGCACCGCCGCCTGCTGCATGTCGTTTAATTAAAAAATGCCCCAAAAGCATTTACCCAAACCCCGACCTTAACTCAGTTGGAGTGGATGCAATGGATTCATTGATGCAGCATCGCTGACAATGTTGTCGGCGTCGTGTGTGCATTTTAATGAAAACGGAAACCAAATAATCACTGGCTGGGATCAGGCCGCAACGGTCAAGCAATGGCAAATTAAACAAAGCCAAGGATTTCCATAATAAAAAGTGCAGTTTGCGGAGCGTATGAATTTAATGATTTAATCACACGCTCCTCCCCGACCGCCCTGCGGCACAAGTGGCATGCCTTGTTGACACTGCATGCGTGTCAAGAGAATTTGTCAAAAAATGCAAGCGGCTCAAGGGAAATAACCAAGTGGAATTTCACTCACCCACATTGCCACTTCCTACTCCGTGGCAGGGTTGTTGGCCGCGGGGCGTCCTCGTTGCATTTCTGCAAAAATTATTAACTTGGATGTTGCACGGCTGTCAAATGCTGGCATGTGGTCAACATTTGAGTGTAATTAATGCCCGCGGCCAGTCGGAAGTTGCATCGCCAACGACGCACTTCCGCCTGCCCAAAAGTGCCAGTGCACCCAATCTGTGTATCATCTCTCCTATCCTGCCTCTGTCTAAAATATGAAAAGCAAATATTCAGCTTAATTTGATTAGAACGCGAATCACTGCAAATGCACATTGTGTCAGCCGCGGGCTTTGTTTTTGCACTCTGCAGTACTCTGCACTCTGCAGTATCATTGTATAGTTTATGGTATGTGTTTGTTGGTTATATCTTGAAGCCTTTTCGAGATGTTTTATTTGCTGATGCGTGTCCAATGCAGACTTTCCCATTTCTTACATCCAGAGTAATTACAAAACCCACTCGTAGCTATTGTTCCCAAGAGAGATTTCAAAGCAACATTTACACGATTTTCTAATGGACTTTTGGCCCTTTTTTGGGTAATCGAAATGTGTTTCTTTGCTAATTAATAGTTATCCATCAAAAAGTTTTTCACTTTGAACTGTCAGAAACTACTATATGCAAATTTTCATCAAAAGTTTTCTTTACATTTCTCGCCGTTTTCTTGGCCTCTCTCTCAACATCAGTAAAATTGACTAACGTGCCGTAAATTGAATTTGTTCCACATGGCAGCGAATGCCACCCACCAGTTTCAGAAAGCCGTGGCAAGTGTGGTCTTTGTCGCCGCATGTGGTATAATTACACAGGCGTTAAGACATACTTCACTTATAGTTTACGGAAAGTCAATTAAACTCTGACACTGCGCTGAGCTCTTTTAGTTTTCGATTTGTATATTGTGCAAAACTATTACAAATAACTCTTTGTGCAATTGACAAGTTTGAAGAGTTGAAGAATATCAAAATCGAAAATGAAATGGAAATTTGGGAAATTACATCAGTGAGTTTTAAAGTATTTATACTCTAATCGTTAAGGGCAGCTCACTTCATAATTCGGAAAATTTTTCTAAAAATCTGGGGTTTTCTTTTATTCATTTAAAATTTAGAAAAATACAACTAATTTTGCAGGGTGCTTTTTTATATGTATATACAGCTTGCTTATGTTATTATTAAACAGTAGTCATTTCAGATTTCATATATACAATACTTTAGATATATTCATGTAATTTAATCTGATAGAATATACAAATTTATATCATTCCAAACCAGTGTTTATATTATATAAGCTATGATATCTGTAGTCTTTTTTGCAACTTAAGTTATCCGATTCTTAATGCTTTTAAATATTTACAAATCTATTCTCACAGTTATCTTTTCCCGAGAATACCCAGCTCCGATAGTTGCTTCAAGACTATCTCATTGAGGAGTGCCAAAACTTTGTCACAAAAATGAATTTAATTAATTTTAATCACTTATTTATGATGATTACCAATTTCCTGTCTCGAAGCAGTCTCTTTTACAGCTGAAAAGTTGCCCAGACACGGACATGGACACGGACACAAAAGTTTTTTAGCTTTTTGGCTGCCACTCCTAAACTGCAATTAAAGTGCAATTTAGTGTGAGCCAAAAGACGCTTCTACTCAGCTCAGCTCTGTTCTGATCCCAACTGTTTTCTGTTCTTGGCCAGACTGCAGACGCTTAACGAGGCTCATCGAGGCGCCTCTGCGTTTTGTTCACTTGGACCTTTGGCTTATTAATTTAAATTTCGAGCTCTTCGCTGCATAGTTGCAGCTTCTTTGGAGTACTCGAGGACGACTCGAGAGGAAAATGTGAGTTTTGCCTGGGCCTGGGCAGCCTCCCGAATTGCGTGCCAAAGTAATAATAAACATAATTTGCTGTGCACACTCTGCAGCTAATTTGGAACGGGAGTTGGGGAGTGGTGGGGGCAGCGAGGATTACAACGGTTACAACGCTTCAGACGTCATCATCAAGAGCTCAGAGGTCTCAACTCTTGTAGGTGTCCAAGTGCAAAAGTTCGAGCACAATTTCGAGTTGGACTTTAACAAAGTAAAAAGTTAGCCAAAGTGCTGCGGGAGCCTTTGTGGCACTTGTGTTAGCTTGTTGCGTTGGTAAATACCCTGTATTGCGCACTTGTAATGGGGTATATTTTCTGCCGAGTTTACAATATCTTATTAAAGTATGTGCTTAAATTTGTTACTTTCATTTTATGTTATCCTGTACAATTAAAGTGAGGTATTCTTTTCATTCACCTTTTTGACAATTACAATATATTTTATCATTTAATTAAGAACTTGATTTGAAATTTCTTGTTTCGGAAATAATATTTTCACATGCATTAATAATTTAGTATCTTAAGTAATTAATAATTCTTTCGGGAGTCCTCAAACCTCGCAACAAGTAAATAACATACAAATAAATACACAAAGAATTTGTTTAATATTTGTATTAATATTATTTTGAATATCCATTAAAAAATCATAAATAATCCATTTTATTTTCAATTTTCCTTTAATTTATTTATTTATTAATCAATTTGAAATAAATAAATTATTATGTACATTTTGTCTTACTTGCTAAAACTTCAACTTGTGTTCAACAGGGCATCTCAAAGTCGTTCATTTGCATTTACAACGAAGTTTGTGGTGCTGCTGCTGCTTTTGTTGTTGTGGTTTTTCCTTTTTGTGTTAGTTGTAAATTAAATTTGCAAACGGTCTGGCAACTCGACATTATAGTTTATAATCGTTTGGGAATTGAAATGCAGTCGATTCGAAAATGTCTGCAAGTTTCTCACTTTTTTTTTTGGCTGGTCAGCACAACTTTTTGGCTCGGCATTTTTATTACATTTGGCAGCCGCAGCCACAAATAAAAATACGACTGTGGGTAAGGGCGATTCCACTCAACATTCTACACTCTATCATTCATTATTTAAAATGCACGGCGCCATTGCCATTTAGACACCTAATGGCACAGACTTGTAGCCTTGCAACATGTGGCAGCACTCACACCCCCCAACTGGCAACCTCGAGCGCTTGTAATCATAAAAGTTTACGAGTCAAAAGAAAAAACAAAAACCAAATCAAAACGACAAGTGATGAGTCGAACCACGATGACACTGGGCTCAGCTGCACCCATTTTGCGGGCATGGGAATTTAATTAAAATCAAGCTCAACTCCCCTCTAAACCATATGCCCCCTGCCCCAAGAACCACCCACTAACCCAGACCCATTTCCAGGCCGTCGTTTAGTTTCAATCAAAGTAGCGTCGAAAAATTTACGCAAATTGACAACAGAAGCGACAACGACGTCGAGCGTCAATAAAAAACGTTTAGAAGTGCCTACCCCCCCGGATATCCTTTTTCCCTTTCCCCGTATACACCTCGAGCAGAACTCAGTCGTAATTGAAACTCATTAGCGTGCATTTTAGTGGCCATTTTGTGCCTTTCACAAGCCTTTGGCCAACCCTTTGGGTCCCATTTTGTTGTAAGTGGGTTTAACTCTGTTCTGTGTTGGTCCCTGCTCGTAGTTTGCTGTTGTTGTGGGTTGTTCGCGGTTGTTGTGTGCGTGTGTGTGTGACGTGCTTGGTTGTGTGGCTTATGTGGTAAGTGTGCCATCATTATGAGTGTTATGGGTTTTTTTCTTTTGCATACACACATACATATATATTCTTTTTATTGACGGGTTTTGCCGAGCTTTTATGAAAGCGACAAAAATGCAATGGGCACTGTAAAAAAGCAACAAATGCCAAAATAAAAAAATTAACAACTGTTTAGTCATGCCAAAGTTGGAACACCCTAGAAAAACATGGTAACTGCTAAATTTAAATTATAATTTTGCAACTGTGTAAAAAGCCGATCTATTCTCATTTATAGTAGTCAGATATTGAGCACACTTTACTGCTATATAGCAGATATAAGTATCAAGATAGTTGTATAAAAATAAAGAGACAGACCAATACTAAATAACACTCAACTTTCAACTAGAATTCAGCCGAGTTTGGTGAGATTGCATATTTCTTCAATGTTTATTTATGTTCAGTACATGGATTGCTAGTGCTAAAAAAAAATGGCTTAATTTTTTAATAATACCCTTGTGTGCTTTAAAAAACAAAAAGGTTTTGATTAACAACTCCTCCAATTTTATTGATCAAAAGTATTTTAATTGGTGCCACTTATAAATAAAAATAGATAACATTATAAATGAATGGGAGCAAAATATTAATTGATTCTATAAAGTGTACGTGTATCTCTTTATGAATATATCTTTAGCTCTACGTTTTTTTTACTCTATTTTACACATTTCAAACCAAAAACTAAAATATCATCTGCAAGATTCATGCAGAAAATTAATTAGCTATAAGATAGGAATGTTGACATTTTTGGAATTCCAAGCTGCACGTTGTCCTGTTCACAAATATATTTATTTATATTTAAATATTTGTTTATCTATATATTTATTTATTTGTTATAAAATTATAATGTGCTCAGTCAACCCTTTCAAAATATTTTATACACATTTAAATAATGGATTCAAAAAGCAGAATACAAAATATATATATAAAAAAAATGGCAACTCATACGAATATAGAATGAGAATTTTCAGAGTTCAGTGTTAACTGAGTTTGACTTCAGATAGTTCCAATTTAAGCTCCATTGCCTCGACCATGTTGCCATTGTGGTGCAGACCCTTCAGCCACTTGATATATATCTCGGGTATGCCCGTCTCCTCGGCGCCCTTGACCAACACCTTCAGATATGTGCAGGAGGGCTGGCGATTCTGAGGCACATCTGTCACAACGGATTCGGCATGGACAATCGTGTCCGGCTGATTGCTGAGATGGTAGGCGCGACAGATGACCTCGTCCTTGGTGGTCAGCGAGTGAACGGGCACACTAATCGGTATATAAATGCCGTCGGAAACGCCCTCCTGGCTGTGGGAAAGAATGTTGTAGTTGTATACGTATATGACTTATTAGTTAGTCAGTTTATACTTATCCAAATCCTTTAGATTGCACATGTCAATCTCCCAAATGGCGCCAAACACTTGACTACCAGCCGTCGGCACAATTGTCGCCGGTGCTCCCAGCCAGTTATTCGAGCCGACAGCCTTAAAATCTAGGCGATAGTTCTGCAAAAAGTAGAACAGTTATATCATATATATTGCTGCCTATTAACTTACCTCCAGTCTGCCGGCTCCGAGGCGCCTCGCCGTGGGATTTTGTATGTGTATGCGACTGGCCAACATATTGCTGCCAAAGCCAAAATAATAGAATTTGCTGGCCATCTTCATCTAAAGCTCGCTTCAGGTGTGTATTCTGCAAAGAGTTTTTCTTCAACGAAATATCTTGCTAAACATATATACATATATATATATATTTAAATTTCCAAAGTCTGAACAAATAAATTTATTTCAGAGTGAATTTCGTGCTGGAAGTTTTTAAGGTTTGACAGTAATTGCTATCATTGCTATATTGCACTGCTCGCAAGCAGTGTACATTTGGAAAGTAGCAAGCAGTTTTGTGTTGGTTGTGGTCTTGTCTGAAGTTGCACTCAATGGCTGTTGAAAAAATAAATACATATGTAATTACAAATAAATAAATAAAAATGCTTAGTTTTATTAAGCAATAGACCAAATAAGTATTTACTTATTTTTTACATGTCTAATCTACTAATTGGTAAGCCACAGCATTAAACACCGTTTCACTCATAATTTACAGCCGCAATATGGCAAAAGCTCTTTCACGTCAGAGCTTTTCAATTGTATGAAGAACAAACAGCTGATTATGATTATATTTTTATAGGGCTTGCAAATTGTTGTATTTTATAAAGTAATTAAAATAGCACTTACCGGCACTTTTTACGTTCTTTTGCTCAATAATACAATTAATATTACGCGGTAGATTCATTCACTCTTATTATTAATAATGTGAACACGTCACTCAATTCATGCTTTCTTTGTTTACATGCTACTGGCCCAGCTGACAAAGCGCGACTGACTTTTGCCAGAGAAAGAAAGCAGGGTCGAATTTAAGTATTTTACACTACACAACAAAATATCTTAGAATGAATTACTTTCTTGATAATAGATGAATAATTTAATAACCTGAAAATGGGTAAAAAGAAGGGTATAATTAAGTTGTGTGCAAAAATTTAATAAACGAATAAAGCCATTTTCAATCCCAAAGAGTATGTGAATTCTTAATTAACATCAATTATCTGTCTGTTTGTATAACGGGAAGGATTTTGATGCTCTGAAATCCACTGCGATTATGATACGACCTAAATGTTCTGCAATGGAGTGAACAAAAACCAAACAATTGAATAATGTACATGATCACTTTATGATCAAATTAATCTGCAATATTTTATTTTATTATTCTAAGTATAAATAAATTAATACATATATTATTTTAATTCATTTTGTTAAATAGTGTAGAAGAACTGAGGCAAGTTCAGCATCTTACACTTATCAACTAGACGAACGCTGTATATTTCGGTTTGAAACTTGACTGTTGCGGAATAGTTTTTTTCACGTGAGTATTTGGAGTGCAAACGTTTCCGGTTTTAAAATTGTGAATGTTTTACTAATGCTTGGAAACAAATAAAATTCCCTTCGCATAGCGAAGACTCCAACCCACAGAAGCAATTTCAAAATCGAGTTGAAATCGAGCGATTAACAATTGTGAGAAACAAATTAGTTGAACAGCTCAACCTCGCGAACTTGAAGCGCCTCTTCCAGTTGGCTCACCGTTTTGTTATTGTGCTTGAGGCCTTGCAACCACTTGACATAATTCTCGGGAATGCCGCTCTCAATGGCACCTTTGACGAGTACCTGCAAGTAGGTCTTGGAGGGCTGTCGGTTCTCGGGCACCTGATCTGACTCCATTTCGTGCAGGTTGCTCTCAGGCTGGTGTACTAAATGGTAAGCCCTCGTCGAAATCTCAGTGCCTCTGCCATGCAGCTTCACTTGCACACTGATGGGTTTATATATATCCAGGTGGACACCTTCCTGACTAAAAACAAATCATAATCATTTCATAGACTGCCATCTGGTCGTTACTCATCGTTACTCACTTATCTATGTCCGCCAATTTGGAGAGGTCTATTTGCCACAGTGTGCCCCAAGTAAGAGTGCCCCGTGTAGGCACAATAGTTGCCACAGCTCCATCCCATCTCACAGAGGGCACCATGGCAAAGTCCAAGCGATAATCTTCGAGCAGAGCTGGTCCCACAATCTCAGCACTTGGGTTCTGAATGTGAATTCGCTTTGCCAACATGTTGCTGCCAAAGCCAAAATAATAGAATTTGTCGCCATGCACCTCAGCCAGCGGATAAGTCTGGTTAATATTCAGATCGGCGCCAGCTCCGTTGATCGCTCTCAGAGCCACAATATAGATAAGTGCAATAAATATTTTCATTTTGTGTACTGTTTTGTACTGTTTTTTGACAACCTTCTCGTCGTCTATTCAAATCCAAACTGCAAACTGCTATTGAGTAATTGCTAGAAAATAATCAATATTTTGCACAGTCCCTTCACCAAAGCGATGCATCCATTTAAATTTGTTGAAAATTAAATAAAAATATAAAATAATAGAGAACTTTGCAGTCGCACCTAACCGATTGTGGAATACTCTGATATCAGCTGGCTCAACCTCTGCAAAAGGTTGACATAAATTTACTTTTTTGAATTGGTGATTACAGATTTGCGGGGCATTCACTTTTTGTATTAATGTTGAGATTGAATTAGTTAGATTGTCATTTAATTTAATTTAGATGCGATAATCGACTGTCAAGATTCCAGTCTGATAACTCTTGATCTAGTTGTGGGAGATTTCTTTTACTGAGCGAGAGACAGACAAAAAATGTACACATCGTTTTCGACTTTCACATTTTCATTATTCTTGTATATAATAATCATTTTTCACTCGCTAAATAATTTCTGAGTGTGAAAATCTCAAATGCTTGTATTTTGTTCAGTACTTGAAATGATTTTCAATCAGAGCAACGCAATAGAAAGAACAAATTGCCAACGCTTATTGACATTTTTATTGCGCAATTATTGGCAAACTATATTGACAATAAACTGCTGGTATTTATTTACATCTGTAAATTAATAAACTTGCGTAAGTGGATATCAGGAATCGGTGTTTTTTTTTCAATTACTTTCGCTGACAATTTTGATTTTATATAATCGGAGACAATTTGATTTATTATTAAATTCAATATTTATTTTCTGTTATAAAACCTTGGAATAAGTTTGTTTCGCAAATATGCGCTTCAAATTTTTTTTTTGGCTAACTCGGGTAATCCTAAAAATGGATTTTGTGTCGTTTGCAACAAATATTGATTACATTTATATTATTACATTAACTGACATACTCATGTGATATTGAAAATTGATCAAATTCGGACAAATGAATTATTTTTGAAACAGAAAATTATTCACGTGCAGTTAGCAGAAAGACAACGCGTAAACAGGGTGAAAATAAAATCGGTATTGGATTTAATTATGGGTTTCTGTTTTTCTTGTTATTTAAGTGCATAAAGTGATAATTAGAAAATATTGCAAACATCTTTGTTTCTAAGTCCATTAAGAACTTGACTTGGATAGTCATTTCTCATAGTTCCCATTGTTTTATAGCTCATTTAATATTGTGAGAGATTTAAGTTATAGGTGAATAAAACAGAGTGCGGATAGTACGAGGCGTTTAATAGTTAATATAAAAGTGCATTAATAATTACTTAATAATTGCTCTGAACGGGCGCGGCGCGTGCTCATCTCTGACTGTCTTTATCAAACACAACTGAACGACTAACTATGCCAGCCTTTGTCAAGTGCGTCTTTGCTCCAACTGATCAGCTCAACGAATAAGCACTGCAAATGAGAGACGCACATCACCTCGCTCATTATTTCTCAATCTGTCTATGTATATCATGCATACAGAACTAGACTCTAAACATTGTTGCTTTGACATACTTGTATGCCACTCGTGATAATAGCAACAAATATACATAGTACATCGCACAGCATTCTAGAAAGTCACCCTGAACGCAAGAAAGTTTTGATTAGTTGCAAGAAAGATTTGATTAGTTGCAAGTCACCCTTGAACCAAGTCGAGATTTTAATTCGCCGTAAAATCGTACTATTTTTCAAAGTAAATTCTATGAAATTCATAGACTAAATAAAATGTTTGGATCTGTGAAATCTTAAAATATTTACTCTTATCAATACTCAAAGTGACAAGAAATCTGACATTCGAGTTCAGTGTACATATATAAAAAACAAGCTGGAAATTAGCAATATATTTTTTTTTTCATTTTAGAAAATTGTACTCTTGATTTAAGGAAAAAAAAAATTCGTTTTGCTTTTTCTGAATAATAAGGTGAGTTACGCTTGGCGCTAAAAGAATCGTAGTTTTCTAAAATTCAGTGCGATTTTTTCCGAGGGTAGAACGCATTTAGTAATTTATTTTTAGGTTTATGGAGTAGCAAAGCTATCCGAGCAGCGACAGTTATTTTGACAGTTATTCGGGTTCAGCTTGTAGCAACAAGCTCGACAAATTGTTGCGCCCACGTGGGGGTTGCCCCAAACTACCCAACTATCCCTGCCTCCCGTAGGTCTGCCGCATGGTTTCTGTCATGTTCAGTAACCAAGTGAACCACCAATACAAACAAAACATAAATTGTAACGAGCTTGTCAAGCGGAGTCATCGACGGCGGCGTCGTCGTTAACTATCGACGTCGACGTCAACGTCAACGTCGACGACGGCGTCATTATATAATTGACTCCATGATGTTTTGCCATCTTGCAGTTTATCACCAGTGGGTGGTGCAAGGTGGTGCATGATGGGTTTTTCAGTGATAGCCACAATGATGATAGCGACATGCATGTCAAAAGTAAACGCGGCTAATAATGATGTTGGGGAGCTGTCGGAGGAGCTGTCATTGGCGGACTTCCGGGGAATGGCGCAACATTCATCCATCAATTCAAGTGTCACTCATCAGCAGCTGGGCACACATGGCGTATGCGTAATTATATCTGACTTGACTATGTGACTGCATTGCATTGTAATTGAATTGCATTTATGAGCTTGTTGAGCAGATAGATAGTTTGCTACAACATTGTGTGCTCATTTAATTTTATGTTTTCATTTGGATTATGTCTTAAGGATGCACAAGAGTTTAGCCAAGCTGATGAGATTAAAGCTGGCAAGACGTCGGAATAATTTGTTGTGCCATGCTTGAGTGTGTAAAGTGGCGTTGATTGCTGTCACTCATCATCAGCGCAAGTTGGATTTTTGTTTTTGTTTTTTTAACAAACATCTTTAGCTGCCTCCCATCGATTTCCACCGTCACCTTATAAGCATAACTCAAAGCATTTTTCCGCGTTAAGCCTGAAAACATTTTTGCCGCTGAACATAATTTTTTACACGCAAATATTTGTTGGAGAGACATGCGTCAACCTTGCGAACTTTTCTCTTGAGAAAAAGTTGTCAGTTGAATTGCCAAAGTTTGCCCACACTCATAATCACAAACACACACGCACACACACACACGCAAACACACACGCAAACACACACGCAAACACACACGCACACACACTCCCTCCGGGCCACGCCCCCTTGCCTACCTACATGGGTGCGAGTGGCTGCGTTGTCAGCACAAATCAAACATCCCGACTTTGCCCGGCCAGCTGAGAACTCTGTTGATATTTGCAATGCTTAAATTGATTACGAGATTCTTTCAAGAGTTTACAATTATGCACTATTTAGAGGAGAGTGTTGCTCCTTATGCATTGTTAATGACACACCTCAATATAAGGAGTAAAGTTCATATTTTAGGCAGTTAAATCTTATTGTATAACAATGCGTTCATTAGTTTTTACTTACGCTTATTATGTTTTATAAGGCACTCTCAGTTGGAAAGAGCATCGCATCTTTGTTGTAGTTATCGATTGGTTTTGCTGAAATGCGGAAACTTGATCCGTTTACTTGCGGAATTTTTGCTGGTGGATTGTGGACTTTCGGATTGGTTTTGTGGCTCAATCATTTTAATGGCAGTATCGTGTTAGGCCTTGTTGAAAATGTATCTCATATATACATTTCATCCTCCCATTGATGCACAGCCACACAGGCACTCACACAGGCATGAATTTGCTAAAAGCTTTGCCTTCACTAGAGCAAATTAGGTTTAAAGATATGGAAATTAATTTTTTGTTTTATTTTTGCACTTACCGGGCTTATCAAATTGCGCAACAGTGCAAATATTTGCACATCTTTTATTTTGTTGTTTACAGTGCATTGAGTAAATTAATTGCTTCACGCTTTGCTGAACATATAATTTAAAGGTCCATTTTCATGGATGACCACCTCAAAACAAATAAAGCTGGATATTATTTTGATTTTCAATTTATGTATGTACATACTTCAAGCAATTATCGACGTGTTGTTGAAGAGAATTTGTAATTAATGTTAGCAGATTTCGTATATAAAATGCATAAAATGAACCAATTTGTAATAATGTTGTTATTAATAAATAATTCAATTGAAAATTGCGTTCATCTTTGTGCTGCAAAAGTGACAAAGTGATCAAAACAAGTGGAAGAATGTGAATATACCAAGTGAGTACCCACAAAGTATCTGCAAGTCTTTGATGAATGCAAGTTTTAAATGGGCGACAGGCTGGCAGTTGAGCTATCGGAAGCAAAAGTTAAACGAGTACGAGTATCTTTATATCTCACATGGCAAGAAGCGCGCAGAAGCGGAAAATCCATTTATCATTCTTGTTTGTGTGAGTGCGACTGTGTGTGTGTTTGTGTGTGTGTGTGTGGCAGACAGGCGAAAAGCTGCCAAAGACACTTGATAATATTTTCATGCTCAAAAACTAGCGCCAACCAATCTAGCCAGGTGTGAGAGAGAGAGAGAGGGATAGGATACAACGGAAAAGTGACAAAAGCTAAAATACGGATATGCACAGCACGGAAGGAGATTTCAGCATGAAAAATTCACAACTTTTGAATGCAAGACATGATGAGAAAATCCTGCATAGAGAGGCAACCATCTAATGAATAGATGTTGCATATTCTATGGATAGCTAAAAATCAATAAATAAATTTTAGTTTTATTTAGAAATGTTTTTCACTTACTCCAGGTTAAGTGATTTTTCGTTATACTCTAATAAATTTTAATCCTGTCGGAACTAGTCTTCAGGAAGAGATTTAAAGAGTTAAAGTTTCAATTTCAACATTTACTACTTATATAAAAATTAGCATTAATTGCAAAGGGAAATAACTGATTTCTATATTATAAATTATAAATTGGGTAATACCAAAAAATGAATGTGAATAAATTAAAGTCTAAAATATGTTTAATTTTCACTCCCAAATCCGATTGATGTGCTCGTAAATGAGTATGTTGAGATGAGATGCTCAAGGTACTACTACATGCCAAGAGCTCCTGCTGTGATTTTACATGCATTACATACAGACTCACAAGAATATATTCCAATAAGTATGGATGCTTCGCTGAGTGCTTTGTTTGCATTGACTGCCGATGACTGTGATCATTTGTGTGCTCATGTGTGCGTGAAATTCAGCCAAGATATGACAATGGCAACGACAACGATGACAACATGATGGGCCGTGTCTTATGACGATGGCTATGAGAATAGCTAGCATATTATGGCATTTCTTGGAATGGGGTTGGTTGGGATGGAGCAGTCGCAGCCGGCAACATCGTAGGCATATGAATATTCATGGCCCATGCTTGCCTGACTGCTGAGGATTGTTTCCCAGCCCCCGCTGTGCTGAGGATTTTGCTAGCTGAGTTACCCGAATTGCAACTAATTGGGTATCGAGTGATTGTGAAGCTAGTGTTGCAGAAAATTCGATCAATTACGTGACAAGTGACAAGTTAATTGTATGAATATTTAGTGCAAATCCCCATCATTGCTATCCGAAACTAAAAACAACTTCTCACAGAGGGTAACTCTCAAGTGCAGCAGCTTCAATGCCATTATTATATATTCAAAGCCGAAAAATGTACCATAATTTCCATTATGCTGCCGTCGTTGTCGTAAAGTCAACTGCCTGCACGAGCAAGGCAAGAAGCAACGGCAACATGGACTAGTCAAACATCCAGAAAGTTGTCTACATCGTGGTAAGTGCATATGTGCTTATACCCTATGTTGGTTAATGGTGGGGCGGTGGTGCGTTCTCTGCCACGTTGCCAGGCAAACACTGCGGCAACTGCAATTTTAATAAGTCATATAAAAACTTGAGCCAAAATGCAGCGACTTATAATTAATTAACAAGTAGCCAAACTTGACTCGAACAGTTGCTTGTACCAAGGATGCGACCACAAGCATGCAATACAAGCCATACTCGAGGGAAAGTTCAACATGAAAATGTGTTAGCAAGTGTGGAGCAAAGCGAATTATGAAAAGTGCATTTTTCTTAATAGCTCTTTATTAATTAGCAGATTTATTGTCTGGGCCGCGGAGTAGCTTTTCGCGAAAACTGTCTTTGACAGAGTTGATTGTACAACAAGTATGAGTACTGCAATCCACTGAGCTCGACTACAATATAAGGTATATAAGGAAACCAATTATTAAATATTTAAATTTAATTTGATTGCCAAATTACACTTGAAAATTATAAGAATCTGTCGATAAAATTGTGAATTTTATTGTTATGGATAAAATGCAATTAACTTTTGAGGTCAAAGATGTTTTCTTCTCATTGTTACACCATTTTTCACTGCTTAATTATACATATTTTACCCATTTTTAATAACTGCTGGGTATAATTATATGCCTTGCAATATCATTAATTTTTTTTATTAGATTTGTGTAGTACATGATGTAGTAATAAACTATTACTATAATTTTTACATACATACAACACAACTTACTATTAATTCGTACGTTAAGCATTTTCTGCTTTTATATATATCTATGGGATGACTATAAATTCAAGTTTATAGGTTTTGCAATGGTAATTTAATTATCTTTTTATTTTTGTAGCTTTATTAGTTGTTTGGCTTGTAGTCTTATGATATGTTTGTTTCCAATACAGAAGTCAAGCAATTTTAAATTATTAGAGTGAGGCAATAGCAAAGCGGAATACGCAAAATATTATGCTCGAATTAAAATTGTACAATTTGTACAAGTAGCTTTGACATTGAGTTTAATAAGTATAAAACTGGTTTGCTTTTAAGACCCATAAATAACTCCAAGTCGCAGCTAAGCCAATCAACTTTAGATCTGCCTTAAAGTACAGCTCTCCAGCTCAGCAGTATATGCATTCATCTGGGGAGAGATTACTGTTGGTACTTCACATGTCACTCAGAGGTGCGAGTGGCAGCCGTAATGGGGGTGGGGTGGCCTGGGATGAGATGGGAGTGAGTGCTGCAATCTGCAGTCGTGGCATGCAAGCTGACAGCTGTCCTGTTTGCTGCTGCCTGAGTCGCAGCTCGTCAAACTTGGTTAAAGTGAAATAAAGTCGCACAGCGAGTCTGAGAGCAAAAACAGATAAGAGCAAGTCCTTTGGCCGACATCAAGAAGAAAAAGATGCAGAAGTTGTTGGCCTCGATTATTAAGCACTTTACGCTGACTGTAAGTCCTAAATGGAAATCAAAATATATGCAAAATATCCTTGAAACTTAATAATAATTTCGTCAAGTGCTTTTTAAATAGAATACAAATTTTCTTGTTGGTTGCTTTGTGCCAGGATTTAGTTTTAGATGTCCTCACCGCTATCTAACGACTTGGTTTTGAATTCCATGCCTGCCATGCTCCCGTCTAGACCAATTAATAATATTTCGTGTCAAGTGGAATATTAGACAAAAGCACCGAAAAATCCACCAAAATAAACAAATGCCCAAGAATTTGTTTTATGTCAACAACAACAATAAATGCAAGTCAGCTGCATAATGCCAAAAATTAAATACCCTTGCTAAAGTTATATTATAACGTGTGAAAAGCAGTAAATCATCGATTTAAAATGACCCATATTTTGTGGGATAATAGTCAATCGCATAAATATTTAATACTTTCATTAAAGATGCTAATTTTAACTGCTAGTTGAAATTAAAAGTGAGTACAAGAGTTTGCTTCCTTGGCAGAACAGCCAGCATATCCTTGGGCAGGGTATAAGTAGCGCAGTGAAGCAAAAATGGAAGGCTGATTTCAAAAGTGAGACATTCAAAAGACAGAGCTCAAGGCTTTGTGCTCTGCTTTTTGTCTCGCTTCGGTCTGTGCCCTAAACTGAGATTAATACGCTGATTAAGGCGCACTCAGTGCTGCGTTTTAATTAGTAGCGCTAGTAAATTGAGCTGTCAAGAGTGCGAATGAGGCCTTGATTCGGGTTCAGGCAAAGTCACAGAGAGAATATCAGGGAGTTGGGGTTAGGGGATTGGCCAAAGTGCTCCCAATTGATTTGGGGCCCAGTGTATTTTCAAAGCATTCAAATAGTCATGTAATTAGGACAACATGAAGGTGCGTGCAATGCCAAACAGCGAAACTTCAATGCCATATAAAATGCTGGAATGTATATATTATTTTTGGCTCAGCGCAACTCAATTAGCTGCCGTGCTGCGTGGCTCTATAAACTTGTTACCACTGCGACGACCACGCCCATTTTGGGCATCACACCGCCCACACCTGGCCAGCCAGTCGCGCAATATTCAAGCATTACACGAAACGCTTTCGGCTTAAATTAATTTATCACGTGCCGAAATAAAGCGTCAAGTTCCGCCCAGGTGCCGTAATTAATTAAATTTCAAGCGGCAGCGCCAGAAAGTTGCCTACCACAATATAAAACTTAAAATTTAACGAAATTCCGAGCTTGCATTTCTCGTGGAGATTAACTTAAAGCTTGCGTAAAGATTTCATTGTTGGCAAATAACAAGTATTGCAAAATTTACTTTTACATTTACCCATAATGCGAACTCAGCATTAGCAAGAGGGTTGCTCTTTGTCGCGACTTAACTAAAACGAAATTTAAACAACTTTTATATGTCCTTTTGTGGCATTTGTTTGCATCGTTTTGTTTTGTGCATCCTAAACTATCCTTTAAAGTTCATTTTTAGAAGAAGATATCTTCAATGGGTTCGATGCTGAGTGTGATTCATTAAACATTCAATAATTGTTCTAATATATTCTTAGTCACATGAGTCTATAAAATATGACTTTAATTCTTTATTTATGATGTGTATATTCATTAGTTGACACTACTTAATGTGATGTTTCCCACATAATTTAATTTATGACGCCCAAAGAGTTCTCTTTTCTGTTAGGTCGTCTTAACTTTTATTTTCCTTGGAATTTTCTCAGCCTTCATACACAACTGATTAAGCTGTGGCCAATCCTTTTCTTACACTGTCTTTCACACTGCTTTCAGTGGAACTCTTATTTCCATTCACTCTCTTTAATTATCACGAAGCTACTAAAGTTGAACAATTTTTGGAATGATTGATTTTTTTATTCCAGATTTCCCCAATCCTTGCGATAAATTTTGGACAATTTCACATTTGAATATCCCAGATATATTTTAATTATACAGGTTAAATTTTAAAATAATTTAAATTTTATTAAATACTTTTAATTTTAAAAATTATTTATCAAAATGGTGGACTGTTTTTAGACCACATTAAATAAATTAATAAAATATCGATTCGACTGTTATTACTGATTCGGATTATTCAATTATGAACGAAATGGTCTCATTTCGTTTCAAACAAAGACTCAATTTCAATATCCTTGTTAACCATTTTGTTATGGACATAGGGTATAAAAAATCCGAGCATATACACAACTTAAGCTTACTGTTGCCTTCCCAGCTTTGGCAGTCAGTCATTAATTGGCATGATGGCTAGTTAATGTGTACCACTCACATAAGCCCTTGAGCTGGGAGAAGAATCGAGTGAACAGCAGTCGAGAGCAACCAGAGATGGGGAAAATAAATGTAATGCCCAGAACAATGCTTAGTCTTATTAGCCTCACAGGGAAAGAGACGAACCCAGCAACGGGCTTGGGAAATTGGCCGAGCGAAGCTTGTTGGCTTGACAGCCATAAACATACATGAATGTATCTTTTTGAATCTGAAATTAAAGGTACCTGTTAATTATCTTACACCGTTGATTGCCTTAGGCCCACTCTGAGTCTCGAATTTGTCTCGAATTTGCCCTTCAAATATCGTAAGCAATTAAAAAGGTTAAATTTGGGGTAGAAATAAAATGTAATACTTAATTTTAGTATGCAACTTTTTTAATTTTTGTGTTAGCAGATAATTTATGCATTAGCATAAGCTGCAAAAAAGGTTACGGCTTACTTTCAGGAGCAATTTAATTGCAATTCACATTCAACATTCAACAATTAAAATTTGAATAGATGCCGCACACCAAACAGACATAAAATGTGTACCGTGTGCGGATCTTTGACGCAACTTTTGGTAAGCCTCTTCAATTTTAATGAGTTAAGGTTGCCGGCACTCAAAGGTCGAATGCCGACAACGACGATGACGACGACTGTGTCAAAGTTTCAAAGCCCAGACCACAAATTGGCTTGTCTGGCAGCTGTTTGTCCTCTCCTTTTTCCACGGTGTGAAACCGATGAGTGGAGGGCTAAAATAATACTGTTTGCTTATATATATATATGTGTGTGTGTGTGTGTGTGTGTGTGTGTGTTCTCAACATCTTTTTCTTCTGACAGTTTCTCAAAACCAATTTGCGGCCTGACAGTTGACAATTGACATTTTGAACAAACGTCGAAAGCCATAACGGTTTCCGCAAAATTATTTCCAAATGATGTGGTTCACAGTTGTGATTCTCAGTCTCTCCTGTGATTAAATTTATTGAATGGATCTTGTACCTTGACCCAGTCTGTTTGCCTCTATTTAAACTTGACTATTTATTTCTTTATCATTTATAAAGTGCATAAAGTGCAGCATCCAGTTGCAAACTTTTTCTTCGAGCGAGTGCTGACTCCCTGACGCCACGCCCACAGCATGGGCGTAATAATAACTTTTAGTTAAATGGATTATTTAGTATTCATTCCCCGTATTGGTTTATTTTAGTATATCGACTAAGTTTTCCAAAAATTTATTTTTCCAAAAAGGAAGAGTGAATATGCCAATTATTTTTATTTATACCCGAAATTCTTATTTTTTTGGGATATTCAATAAATTGAATTGATACCTTGTGTATTTAAATAATCGAAATATATTAACAAAAATATTCTCTAATTATATATTCGAACCTATATCCTATCCAACATCATAGAAATTATACGTCAAAAGATGAGTTCTTGTAAGAAAAACTTTTTTACAAGATCATCAAAATTTGATCGAACAGTCATCAGCAACGGAGCACTACTACTATAAAATCATAATCATAAATCTTTTTTAGGAACAATCAGTCGAGAGATGGATTTTTGTAAGAAACCAATTTTTTGGTTTTCCATGATATTAGATCCACTCTTATGCAGTTTGCGCATTTGAATGCTCCACAAATATCAACACAATTTCATTAACATCGAACTACTATATATAATATAGCTTCCATAGGAACAATCGGATGGTCTTTGAAATGTATAGTAAAATGACATAAAGGCATTTTGCCTTCATTCAAAAAGTGTATTAAATCAAAGGCTGTGCCTCACATAGCCGTTCTTCCTTGCATAACAATACATTAAAATCAATCTAGTAGATGTATTTTGTGGTCGAGCTATTGCATGCCTCGAATTAATTTGCATATGCAGTTCGTGGTATTTTGATTGCTCAACAAAGATAATTAGTTTTTAAGCATTGAGCATAGAAATCAAAGATATGACTTCACATACCTTTCAACGTTATCGAAGATGAATAATTACAATGCCAAAAGCGGAGCACTCCATCTTAAGACAAACAAATCAAACATGTCAATTTCTTCAATAATTTAGCATACATTTATAGTATACTTAGTAAACACACTAGCACTCAGCATACATGTATCGTATTTGAATTTGATTCCTGGACCCAGCAACGACTTGCCACTTGAGTTTGCACTTCAAATGTGACCAACGCTGGCGAATCTAAAATGTATTGACATTTGCCCATGGAAAATAAGTTAAACCATCTGGCTGCCATCTAGAAGTCAGCCGCAGGCTTTCAGTTTAAGTTTTTTGCCATAAAACGAAAAGTTGAAACTTCAGCTTCATTGTTTAAAAGTGCTAATATTGCCGCTGCAACTCATTTCACTCTGGTTATATTGCCTGAACATCTCGGCACCTTCCGCCTCAAGAATTGCAAACAAGCCCCGCATCCGTCTTGTGTATTCAATTAGTTTCACGTCTCTCGTCGTCTCTCGCCAGGCTTCAATCAATTTCCATTTGGTGTTGCCTCGGTCTGGTTGAGGTGGTTGATGGGTTGAGGGGTTGAGGGGAGTGTGGCCTGGGGTTAGGGAAGTGAGAGACGACTGTTGGGAGAAAGCCGGGCAGTTGGTCGGCGGATCGGGGAACTCATTATACTGTCACCTTAATTATTATTTTAGCATTTCGAGTTTGATTTAATTATGCTAAATATTTTGTTTTCACCTTCAGCCTTAACCTTGGATATATTAAGAAGCATCTTTTTCTTGCCTCTTGTTGCTTGTACTCTGTTTAGTTGCGAAGACACGCCAAAGTTTTTGGCTACTGTTTTCATGTTTATCGCTCTTTGGTTTTCCATTTTGTATCCCGGCCAAGTTGCAAGCCAACAATGTGAAAAACTCAGCAGCCGAACAACTGTGCAACTTGCTGTCATTTCATTCTATTTACTTTCGTATTGTTGTTGATATTGTTGATGTTGTTGTTGTTTACTTACCCAGCTCCTTTTGTGCCGGTTGTTTTGGTTGATTTTGTAACAGAAATCGGCAACATTTTTCGGGAATGCCTTTGCTTGGTTGTTTTTTTATTTTCATGTTCTTACCAGGCTCCACCAACCCAGCCAAAATCGTTAGCCCAGCCAACGCAGCCAACGCAGCCAACCCAGCCAATTCATCCAACCCAACTAACCATCGAGGCGTTGCTTTAATTGAGTTCACAATAAACTTTGTAGCTGGTTTGCTATTGGTCTGCACGATTAAATAAACATTTGCACTCGATTTAAATGGACACACAATTGTGTAACTATTTGCGAATTTGTTGTTTAAACAGGCATTCCCTTTAAGGGTGCGCTCGGTTGGGCGACTATAAAGATGAAAAAGCTATGGCAAATTGTAACTTAATATCAAAATTGGTCAGTCTTAGCTGCCTTGCTTGGCCAGCTGAAATCTCTTGCTGGAATCGGAAACTATTTGCCAATAGCTGATGAAACTAAGTCAAAAATAATGAAAGTTCTTCCGTTTGTAAACTATGTTGCCATCTTAACAATAACATTGCTTGCTCAGATTGTCTTGTATTTGACTTATATTTGCAAGAAAATTATATAAAGAGTAAATAATAAGAATATTGTATATATAACAGGCTAAGGATCAGTCTCTTTATACAAGAACAATAATGTAAATGACAGGCCAAATAATACATCAGCATCTAACTCAATATGTTCATCATATCTGGAAAATAGTCTGGCTCTATTTGAACACATTCTTGAGTTTCTTGACAGTATCACTTTCAATGTCAACTGCAAATTTTTGCCAATTTGCTTAAACTTATCCACTTTCTATTACTTTTCGCTTGGTCATATTAAAGCCATTTTCATCATTGAAACTACCCTTAAGCCGAACACAAAATAACAAAACTTAAGTTTTTGTTTTGGTTTCTTGCTTTTTTATCCTACCTCGTCTGTTGTTTGGCAAATTAACAACATATATCGTTGAACTGTAATCTGCCAAGCAAAATGAGAGAGCAAACAACAACATTTCAGCATTTTGTTTTACTATTTTAGTCTTATTTTGTTCGCTTCCTGGCGATGCGAATCGCTTATGCTTTTCATTAAACAATGACTGTAAAATGCTCTACATGATATATGGAAGGGTTGTGAAGAATGAGAATGCAAGTTGATCATATAATATAATCTACAAATAAAGGAAACGCTTGGTCATCGCTATAAGGAAACTTGATTTAATTCGTGCCGAGCTCCGACTCGACAATTCGAATATTCACTTTTTTGATTCACATGGAAAGCATGTAGATAAAATGATAGGGAAGACAAACGAAAATGTTAACAAAATGGCAACTGATGCGGAAATATCACTTAAGGCAACATGACAGCTTCTACTGGCACATACCATCGCAGAAAGGAAGACAAAACAAGACTACGACCATAACTGGCGGACGGACAGACTGACAAACTGACAGACAGACTGGCTGACAGCTTGGTCGAACTGGATAGAAAAAGGCGGAAAGAATGTGCCAATAATGACTAATGGCCAAACCGGAAAGAGTGTTCAGTTGTTCGAGGCCCATCCGTTTATTGTTTGCGTGTTGCTTTCTGCTACGGCTTAAGCGTATCGCCTTTTGTCAATTTTACTTATTTTTGCATATTTACGGTTTATGCAATTTGCTTTGTTTTTTATTTATATTTTCTTCCCTGGTCATGATGTTGAAATGGTTATATATATATTTTAAAGAATACGTCCCAGTTCGTTTTCGTTTATAATTTCAAATGCCGTCGAAACTTTTCGGCTGTAATTCGCGGGTTTTTGTTGGTATTTGTTTAAATGAGGTGGGCAAATGAAAACATGAGGAAAAAGTTTACTTTGATAACTCACACACAGAGTTGCAAAACTTTTAATTAATTAAAGCTTGTTTAATTAATTTACTAACAAACGGAGGTCGCAAAATACACATAAATGTTTAAAATACTTTCGGAAAATTTAGTTTTCGTTGTCATTTAGCCACATTAAATTTGACAAATGCTTCAAATTAGATGAAAGTAAATTTGGGAACCTAACGAAAAACTAAGCAGATATTTAAGCATCTAATGTAATTTTGAGTTTCCTAGAATAGTCAATAAGTAATTTATAATACCCAAATGCACCTTATTAGAATGACCTCTATAATTTTCTACACAAGACAATAATAAAATAATAATACCACCTCAAATAAAGCTACACAAATGTTATAAAGCCGAAGTTCATTTCAAGAACCAACATATAAACGTATTTCTGCAATACATAGGAGATACTCTAACTGTGGGTATTTTGATGGTATTAATCAGCTACTTAAAGAAAAATATTTAGTGAACCGAAATAAGTGCTCAAAAACTAATTCTTCTATACTGATTGCTAAAATTTAATTAATGTGAAGATTACATTCCAAAGCTGATAAATATATATATGTATTTATATGTATCTGCGAGAGCATTCAATCGTCGACACCCTCGCAGAAATCGTAAATTTCTTGTTTTATATCTTTGAATGTGTGCTTGTTATAAAAAGCCAACTCTTAAAGAAGACACGTGCCCCATTTCCCTGCTGTGTGCGGCAAAGTTGCACGAACGAAATGAAACATCTGTGTGGGTGGGGGTCCGGCACAATTATGGTCAGCAAATAAAATGCTCATCAGCTGGGAAGTAGAAAGCAAGCACTACGGCATAAAAAGCACACGCGTACTTCCACGAGGTTGCCACATTTAGAGCCCCCAGTACAAATAACTATGGCCACACAAACAATGGCAAATGCGGACAAACACAAAAAAAAAAAAGAAAAAAATATTAAAAAAACAGCAAAAGACGCACTCAAATTATACACAGGATCGCTGTTACCCTCGAAGCAGGCAACCAATGTGGCCCAAATTGTTGGCATTGTTGCGTATACGCCTAGGTGTGCAGCCTCTTTATATTAAGTGTGCTAAATTGTGCCTGTTTGTGAGTGTAGTTATTGTTTGTCCGCCCGTGTGGTCCACGTAATTAATGTTTTCCGCATTTCCTATTTCTTAGTCCTTGGACCAGTGCGTGCCGGTGAAATGAGCAGACTCTTCCTGGCAAAAAGTGCGAGAACGTGAAGTTTAGGCAAACAGGAAATTGTCGTTGCTTTGCCGCCTTCAAAACAACCAGTTCTCAGAAAAGAAAAAGAAAAAGAATAAATGATGATGTGTCATAGGGCAACGGGAATTTAAACAAGTTTCTTGAATTTCACTTAGTTTTTAATATTTGCATAAAAACATAATTCGGTATTGAGAAAAACATTAATTGAAACGCAATTGAAATTGAACGAATTTGGAGCTCAACTGAATTGTTAAACTAATAATATTTTCTTACGCAAAATATAAAATACACGGAGCAACCGTATAAAACAAGGATAGAGAGAATAAAGGAAAGAGAGGAAGAAAGTAAAAGTTGATGTCAAAATGCGCTTGACGAATATTAAAGAGCTGACCGAATTTGTTCCCTTTGCCAATGGGTCAATGACTTGCTGATGTCTTCCTGTCTCTCTCTTTAGGTGTGTCGTTGTAAGTGTGTGTGTGTGTGTCTGCGTGAGTGTGTGTGTGTGTTTCTGACTTTCTTTAGGTGCCTGTGTAGTAATTAAGATGCTATCTGAGTGCGTTGAAACTTGAGCCCAATATTATGGAAGGCTCTTGGCTGCTTTGCTTCCATAGCTTTAAGTGACGCATTGCTCCTTAAAGGAGCCACCAATTTTAATGCCTGCTGCCATTTCTTTCAATCAACTCAATTGACTTGGCCACTTGGCGCGTCCCCTGAGCTACAATTTCTAATTTACGCGTGCAATTCTCTGAAGCGTTTCACGCACTTCACTTAATTGATGACTGGTCGGGCAGAGAACAAATAGAATAAAGTAGAATAGAATATGGGCGAACTTGGCCATGTCCACAGGGCAGTGAGTAATTTACTTTTCTTTGATACAAAGTCCTGGCCAGCTTTTGTGCCGGGCATTTATGTTATTGTTGGACAGCTTTAGGTGCTGCCTAAAAGCATGACGTGAACCATTTATATGACCAACATATTTTAAGCATGTTTATACCAGAGAGCGAGCGCAAAGCAAAAAGGAAACAAGCAAACCGAAGACTCAAAGGCGACCAGGAAGGGAAACAAGGCGAAATATGGGTGGCATTGTTTACGGAAGTTGACCAACCTAAAGGTTCATTCACTTGGCGCCATACTCCGCCGTCCGTCAGTCTTGATCGATTTGAGCTTGACCTGTCAGCCAGTTGAGTGACTTAAGTTTGTGGTTCTATTGATATTTGCTAGCAAGCGGTTCAGCATCAGAGCGAGAGCTTAAGCACCAATTGTGTAATAAAAAAAACACACACTTTATATATTAGTTCACGCATTTTGCAATTTTTGATAATGGGTAAAGAGGGGTATCATTGAGTTGTGCACTGTGTATGTAACAAGAACGCAACAACAAACAAGCGCTAAATAAATAAGTCTATTTATATCGCTGGATACCTTCACATTTACTCTCACAAGTGGATTATAAACAGCAAATAAGGAAAATAATCCTGGCAGATCAAATACTGTGATTGCTTCAGACAAATGTGTGTATTTGAGGCTCTATTCAGTAAAATATATATTTGTATTAAATATATACACTCTGAAGAAAATCGAACTGAAATTTTGAAAATCGACCTCAAATTTAAATCACCCTGAAAACTAAGAAATAATTTTCAAATATACACAAAAAAATATTTCAGAAATATATTTCCTAATAATAAAAAATATATCTAAAAAGTAGAAGTGAAAATCTTGCTATTTTGAAAAGATACAAGAAGTTGGTTCGCCATAAAATAGTAAGAATTTTCAAACTGAGTTATATAAAACTATAAACTATCTGAAAGGCTAATCGGTAACAATAGTATAAGTGATAAAAGAGGTAAGTAATAAAAGAGGTAAGAGGTAAGAGTACGAACATGTAAAAATATTGTAATATTTTTTTCCTAATTTTAGAAAAATTTATTTTGGAATTAAGAAATGAAAAACACTGGTTTTTAATAAAACACAACAGCATTCTACATATATTACTACAATAGAAACTATCTGTTAAATGAAAAATCGGATAATTACTATATAATAAAGCTCACTTAGAAGCGAAAGTTCGACTTTGTTCTTAATTAAATACAATTTAGATGTTAGTCAGTGGTTTCCGTGCTGAAAGGGTATGTAATCTTCGACGTGTTAAGTTAGCTTCAAATATTTATTTATTTATTTTGTTACGCGACTTTATCAATCATCTAGTTATTGGAGTTTTTCTTCTTTTCGTGGCTCGTGGCATTTGGCTGCTGGTAAGTTAATCGCATTATCATTTGGAGAATGTGCCATTGAGCGGCTTAATAAAGTAATTTGGGCAGTTGGCACGCTTCAGCCTTAATTTGGATGCTTGATGTTGGCTTAAGTGAGTGGTGCTCGTAAATTGCATGTATCGACTATGTACGATAAGTGCATTTGGGTCCAATTACTGCAGCGAGGAGTAAACCAATTGAATTCTCAAATTTATTGCCTGACTCAACAACTTTGCACTTTTGAGCAATTTGCAACCGAAGCGGATTACAGCCAAGACACAAACTGAATCGAAATAGTTTATAAATTTTGCAGTTGGCTTGCAAAAAATAAAAAAATCAAAAATAAAATGCAACGAACTGGTAACCACAGTATAATAGTAGTGTGCATTTTTCAACACAAAATTGAGAAACTTTCAATTTGCGCAGCCAAGTATCGAAATGGTGGCAATCAGGCAGCCAAGCGTCCAAAAAACTGTACGTAAAATAAAGTATAATAAAACATAAACCACAATAAGTGGTTCACGCGACGACGACGCCCAGGCCAAGCCACTAGACACGCTAGAAAAATAAAAAAAAAACAGCAAAAAATGCTGAAGAACTTTTCAATTTGGCCGCAAAAATTTGCGCAATTTCCTCAGCGGCGAGCTGTGAATTTTGGCTATGAACAAACGATTGAGGAGAGGGTTGTGCGGGAATGGGGGGAGGGGCAAGTGATAGCCCAGCAATGACTCCCATGTGTGTGTGTTTGCGTGTGTTCGAGCTGTCATCAAAAAAAAAAAAACAAGTGGCAATGGGGAAATTATGGATTATGCAAAGTTGTTCAACACTGACGTTGCTTTGACAGTTTCAATGGCTCCAAGCACCCAATGATCTATAAAATATTCAAGATTAGTTTTCTAAACGAATGAGTGCATAAGGTTTCAAAACATTACAGTGATAATATATACAGTATATATGTATTTTATTGAATTTTCTTCTCTTTTTGTACACTGTATTCAAGTTAAATAGGTCGTATCATAATCTGAACAGATTTCAGTGACTTGTATCCCTTCCAACTATACCACCAAATGCTTTTCTCATCATGTTTTTCACGATCAAGGTATTTACCGTTGAGATTGCTGAAAGGACATAAAACAAAATATTATTTGTCGAACTTATCAATAATTATTGATTGACATACCTATTTCCAAATACATTGTACCACCAGCCGCTTTGGTAATAATTGGCACAATTGCCACTGCTCCAAGCATCGTTATCCCGGTCGTAGGTTGTGAAGCTGTCATACAGGTTGTAACTCAAGGCATCGCCAGCATCACCCGAATAGGTTCCCAGTGACTTCAGGTTATAGTGCTCCTCCTCGCTGCCTATACTGAAATTATCGTAGTGTGCGTAGCGAACAACATTGTGGAAGTCGACCAATTTGATATACAGCTCACAGTGCACAGAATTCGTCAAGCGGTAAAGTTTCTCCAGGCCCATGAAGAACTCCCCTTCCAAGTCCCCAAACCCACTGCGATACTCAGCCCATTTTCTGAAAAAATCAACGGTGCCATTGAAGCGACGCTGCACCACTGTCCAGCCGGGTCCGGCAGTCTCGAAATCGCAGAGCACCGAAACCGGACCGATGCCGACAACATCAATTGATTGGATTCTTGTGGAAGTGTTACAAACGCTCTTAAAAGGCACGCCATGCATGGATTCCTCTTGTATTAACCTTCCAGTTTGCTTGTTTTGAAGGTGACTTGTACTTTTTAATTCGGTCATTTGGATTATCAGCACTCTTAGAGCCTCAGTCTTTTCATCTATTTGAGCGCTGAGACTCTTCTCGTCCGACTTTTTCAAAATGCAGAAACAAATCAATTTATACAAAACAGGCTTATATCCATATTTTTATTGGAATCTACTCACAGAAATCACATCACTCACTGCGACTGCTGCCAAAAGTAGGAAACATAAAGAAAGCAAAGATTTGCACCCGCCCCGTATTTCCATTGTGCTTGGGACTTGTTCCTTGCTGCGTGTCGGAAAATAAACTGAATTTGAGAATCAAATTGTGCAGTTGCCGTATATAGAAAATGAATTAATGTGATGCTGATAAGCCCGAGTGCAGTTATATATTGAGCAGATAGCAATCGTGTAGCGCTCAAGCCAGAGATGCGAATTGAAACGCTAATATCAATATCGAGACAGCTCGGCTAGGAGATACCCTGATCCCAGTCGAACACTTTTTGGGTATTCTGAAACCTACCCGTATACTCCATGTATGAACATTTTTGTCGAGGGTATTAAATTCCTTAACGTGAAGTTTGTAATGAACTAAAGTATAAATACTATGTGTACCCGTATCTTTATTTTGCACATCTTCTTTATACCCATTAAAACCATTTTCAAGGGGCGTTTTCTCATTTTTTTTCAACAATATTTATTATTAAACATATTATTTTATTATATTCAGTGTATTTTGAGTAAGCAAGTGTACTCGTTTCTCTTTGTTCAAATTAATGTGTACTTTGGCCTGATTAGCATTTTCACAGATTTTAGTGAGTAATATCTCTGGAGTGTGTACAACCAAATGCCCTTAACATTTTGCTCGCCAGACTTAAAGTACCTTCCGTTGAGATTACTGTGTAGATAATACAAATAAATAATGCGTTGCTGGCAATTGAAATGTGCGTGTACTTGACCCACCTATTTGCATCCCAGTTGAACCACCAGCCACTCGCATAGTAGTTGGCACAGTTGCCTCTCGACCATCCATCATTGTCATTATCGTAAGTTGAGAATTTGTCGTAAAGATTGTATTTCAATGAATCGCCAGCATTGCCAGTGTAGGTTCCCAATGATTTAAGCATATATTTCTCCTCCTCACTGCCAACTAGGAAGCTATCATATTGCGCATGAAACATATGGTTGTTAAAGTCGACCAGCTCCAAATACAGCTCATATGGCCGAGACTTTGTTAGGCGATGAAGGAGCTCGAGGCCTATAAAGAACTCGCCATTATATAATCCAAATCCATTGCGATATGCGTTCCAGTCCCGATAGAAATTGAGACTCCCATCAAACCGATGCTGGATAACAATCCAACCTGTGCCCGCTCCACAGGCATCGCAAAGAACCCAACGTGGCTCGATTCCGGGCACACTTATCAGCTGAACACCGCCAACGGGATCGAGTACAGAACAACAACTACTTGTTGCCTTTTCTTTCTTCTTCTCCTCCTCCTCGTCACGCCTCCTGAGCAGGTTCTCCAAGTGGAGTACTGTGTCATTCAATTGGGATATTTGTGATTTTAGTTCTCCTATGACAGCTGTGAGGTCTTCTCTTTGATCACCCTGTGTTTGCATCATGTTTTTTCCGATCAAATGCGAAATGAGACTCTCATTTGAGTTGGCAACAACATTTAGCAGTTTAATATCTTTGTATGTCGCATTTATTTGCAGCTCCCCTAAGTTGCCTTGTAGATCGACTATGTGTATGTCTTTACTTTGTATAGCACTGCCCAACTGTAAGCATGAGAATTAAAAAGTTGTTGGAAACGCAAACAACATTTCACACTTTTGCTCACCGCCTTATCTTCGTCAGCAGTAACGTGGAAGTGGGCCAAAAGTAGAATATATACGAAATACGTAAGTTTTGTCCGCATTTTCTCTAAGAATAGTAAAGACCTGCAGGGCGATTGAATATAAAAATGGAACTAAACAGTAGCTGAGAGTTGACTTTGTTGTGTATAGTAAAGATATTCGCCGTCTCGGGTTGCCCCAAAGCTTATCCACTTATCAACGTTACCTTATCACACGACTGCATTCTAACCGAGCTGGTTCATTCAAACGGTTATGCAAAATACAAGCTGATATGGTTGAATGTGTCACGCAACATCAAAGACAGCTCTTAATTGGGAGGCTCACCTCACTCATAATATTTATGCATGGATTTAATTAGTTGATAAAAACGGGGTAGAAAATGTTTGTAGAACAGTTGACAATAGTTGGTGAGCAACCAAATTTCCAATAGAATGAAATTTTAAAATTTCACTTTAAACCGCTTTACATATCCAAGTGTAAACAGATGCTCTCATTTCCTCTGGCCAGCCAAGGGTTAAGAAATACAGCAATGCTTGTTTTTGTTTAGTAATAATTTAATTAGATTAAGATAAGAATACTTTTCTGAATGTAAGTTGGGTATTCTTCGATCTTTGTCCAGTTTGTGAAGTATAAAAGAATAAGGATTTTTTGCTTTGGGAATTCGGGGTGTCTCCATATTTTTGTAGAAAATCACTAAGCCAATTTAAACCTGTGTTAATTGATTCAGGATATACAAAAATGTATTTGGTAACTTTTAAGCAAATATTAAAAATGTATTGAATCGATTAATTTAAATTTCCAATTTGCCAATTTGCGGATTGAGTTCCACTTTTCGTTTTAGAAAAGACACGAAATCATTTCAATTTGTTTAAAGCTTAAAATTGAATTGCCACACTTAAAGACCCGCGGAGACCAGTTGCCAATTGTGTATTTAAATTAAATTTCAATGTTTATTTGAATTGCTCAATTATGAAATGTGTTCGCGAGAATTTCCACCTGATCGTGCGATGTGCCATTAACCATTTCCCATTACCTGCTAGCCAAAAGCCAATTTGCCTAATTTGCTCTTTTATACAATTTTATTAACATTTTCTGCTATTCTACACACACAGAATTACACACAAATATTTGTTTGTAAATGTTAGTATGTATTTCGCGAGGCATTTGCGAGCATATTGAGGTGATAATGTATTTATAAAGCGACTTTGTTGTATTTTTAGTTAGCCAATAGAAAATGGAAAAAAAATTTAAATGAAATTAAATGAAATTTTGCGGGCCAGGCCTTTCATTGCTGTTCATTTTCAATGCCCGATTTATGAAGTGCGAAGCAATAATTGGATACATATATATATATATATTTTTTTATATATGTATATATATACATATATAAAGATGTACATATGTATATACGTGGTACATATGTGCATAATTTGGGTCAAAGTGTGTACAATTTACTGGCCCGCTTTGAAGTCGTTGTCCATCTGCGGCCCACATATGCCCACATTTGACTTTGAAATTTAGATGGCAGGAGGGGAATCCAATAGAGCCAGACGAGTATGAAGGTGAAGCCAAAGGCTGCTTGAAGGAAATTGAATTTATGGCGATAATAAAGTGCAAGTTTGAGGTTAAGCATCAAGGCGCACGGCGTCGCACACTTTCAGAAGCGTCACGAGCTGATTTCATAATTTAACTGACAGCTGAGATTGCTGCATCAATATGGCAATAAATTGGCGCTTGCATCCGGTTTCAGCAGTCTCGCTTCTTAGGCACACGTAGTGACTTTTAAGTGGTTTCTCACTGCTTGCACTTGACCTTCAACTTCAACTTGGCCCCGGCAGCTCTATTTGCATATGCATTTGCAATGCAACCTGCCCGACCCCAACGAAGACGAGCCCATTAAAATCAAAAGCTGCTCTGTTTCTCGCCCCAACGCATCCTTGTCAGCAGCTGCTGATCCCTTTGCATTGTCTGTCCGGGATGGAGCATATGGACGAGTGCATCAGGAAGCATTTTAATTCCTAACTCTGCTTTTTGCTTTCGTTTTGACTTTGGGTCTGGCTCTGGCCCTGGCTCTGGCTCTGGCCTTCTCTCTGGCTGTGCTGCTAATGAAATTCGAAATAATCAATATGCGAATGCCGGACCTTCAGTCGTGTCCATCATCTGCAGAAAAACAGCAACGCTGGCTGCCTCCTGTTTCCTAACAAGCGGTAGCTGATGGTTGATGGAAAAATGAAAAATAGTTTGCCCAATCTTCATATTGATTGGGCAGAGCAAAAGCAGAAGCTTGTTGCCTCTGTGCAAACAGTAAACAGTAAACAGTCCGTGAGTGAGTCCAATTGTTGATTTGCTTTGCTTCCCACACTTTGCCAAGCGCAAAGATTTACGTTTTCCAAACGTTCATGTTACCCCCCAATTCCATTCCATTCCATTTCACTGGCCACAATTTGAAGTCTATTACACTGGATAGAAGAAAACAAGTGGCTCAATACTGCAATCAAGCACTGGATATGATTAGTGATATTAGAAATTGAAAATACACATGAAAGCATATTAACCCTTTGGTAACATGCCTTTGTGATTTGCTTTTCAAAATGCACTCAATTCTATTAGTCTGCTGCCTCGGATCGTTTTCACTCATTTATCCCAATTCAATTGAAAAACTTTCTGACAAGTTCTCATGTTGCATGCTCAATTGTCGATTGAGCAACCAGCAGTCATTTTCTAACAATGTTTTGCTTCCATTATTTGTTCTGCAATTTTTTTTTTTTTGCCTTTTGTTTTGTTGCATTTCTTTGCTGTTTTTCGCATGTGAAAACATTCCAAATTATATACATTTTATAAAAAAAAGGGTATAATAGGTAAATAGTCAGAAAGTGACATCATCTGAGGAACTACCTGAAAAAACTTATCTGATAAGGGATCACCAAACTGTAAACAACTAATCTATATCTTCCTAAGACTTTCGAATTTCCTTTTAAGGAAGAATTTTAATTCATGTGTTCATCTAAATTATCCTTCGATAAGAGAATAAATCATCACGCTATTCTTAGGTATCAATAGCTTTAATTTTGAGTATAGGGTATCTGGCGGTCAATCACGTTTTGTCAGCGAAGTTTAACATTAAATTGTACTTCATGTGGAAGTGTTTGGAATTGTCTTTGGGCAGCCAAGCGCCCAGCGTGGTTGTTAGCAACTTGTGCATTCTCGAATGGACATAACATGAAGCATGACAATTGTTCCGTTCCGTTTGTTGACAACTTTCTGCCCTCTTTTGCTCTTTGTGGCAATTTATTGTTCTGTTTGTGTCGCACACTTTGGTTGTGTTTTTATGTTTATTGTCACACTATCAAATGCAAATTGTCTCTGTCTCTTCATCTGTATCTATATCTGCAAACTATCTCTACAGCTCTAACTCTCTCTCACTCTGACATGCATGGGAAAACATACAAAGACCGAGAAGTAGTCAAGTAGATGAAAAGGGAATTTAAATTAGCCTCGTAAGAGATAGGCATCAGATAGCTGCGAAGGTGACGAACAGAGGTGTGAATTGTAGACGGATTAAACAACAATTGCAATAAATTATTGAGCAAATTATCTGCAGAATATGATGTCGCTTGGAAACAGCAAATGACATGCCATAAATTTGTCATATACATGTCGTAAGAGTTGTCCTGGCCATAAATATGCAAGTCGTAAAATATGATTTTTAAAATATGTTCAAGCGCTATTAGCAAGTGTTGTTTGCTTCCCATTAATTTCGACGTGTGTGTTTGGATTTTATTTGTATACGAACTCAAATTCCATTTATTTTCACATTTTGAAGCAAATATGTGTGCTGCAGTTCAAATTACATTTAAATATGCAAATATTATTTGTTCATGCAATATTCCTGTAGTTTTTTTTCTCTGACTATTGATAAGACTTTTGAAATGATTACATCTATGAGAATATTAATTATCTTATTTTACATTCAAAAATACAAATAGTACATGTAAATATTTAAATGGCAACATTAAAAAGATTATTTTATTTTATTATTTTCAATTTCAATTTCGTTGCTTACATGTCCAACTTGTTATTTATTTATTTATTTAGTAGCTCATTCACTTATGCAGATAGAGAGACGTCAACAGCTTTAATACAATGGTCTATTATAAAAAGATGTAATATTTCCTTGAAAATGTATTCCAACACTAGAAATGTTTACATTGATTAACGTTAATTGGTAATCAAAGATTTGTTCATTATTATTCTCTTAATATTCATTCATAATTGAATAACTACGCACTATGTGTAAACGATTTTTTGGATAAATATAAGCTTAAAAATACACTGGTATTTAATGTTAATCGTTGTTCACTTCTTCTTAATGAACATCTGTGAATCGTCTTCCTTTTCAATTTCATAATCACATTGGAATTTAATTCGAAAATGTGAAGATATTTGTTTTGTTTTGTTTTATTTCCAGTGGAATTGTTTCTTGAATAATTCCCCGTGAATTTCATTTCACATCTAGACATCAAGTTTGTGTGATTTCTGGTTTCTTTCTCGGATATTCACAACTTGCATACTATCATCAAAGTCTTTCACTGGTTATAATATTTGGCCAAAGACCTACTCCGATCTGACATACATATGTATGTATATGTACTTAAAGATTAAATCTTTTCCGACTTGCCTCGCTAACTTCGCTAACTTTCTGAACCTAAACCTATCGGAGTATATCAAATGGAGACGGGGTTAAGCGACAACAACAGAACGACTTACATAATGAAATATCAATGCTTGACCTAAAGTAAGCATTCCGGTGCCCTAATCAGGTCCGTCTTCAGCTGCACCTCACCTGGACACTTTCATCTGTGCGCAATAAACACAACCGTCTCGACCGGCATTCCCGGAGCCCGCTCTTATAAATCCGTGTGGAGAACGGGCGGCTTAAAGTTGTTGGTCTCCGCACTGACAACGAGCAGGGCGACATTTGCTGGTGTCACTGTCTGAGGGATCGGAGGGGGTGCCATTGGCTGTATGGAGGTGACAACATCCGTGCCTGCCGTCGTTGTTGTCGTCGCGGTTGTTGTAATGGGTGCATTATTGTTCCGAGCGGTGACCAGAGCCTTCTTCTTGTTGTGCTTGCTGTTTGCGGCGTTGGCATTGACACCGATCAAACGCTCCGATTGCCGACCCTTGCCAAACTTGGGAAAGAAACTGTTCTCCAGCTGCAGCTGGGCATTGACGTCGTTGCGTGCCGCACATGTGCAGGCCTTCATGAAGCTCTTCTTGAAGTTGTCGCTGAGAAAGGCATACAGTATGGGGTTCATTGCCGAATTGGAGTACGAGAGGCAGCCACAGGCTAGAAACACGGCCAGTTGTAGACGGGAATTGCAGCCGGGCGTTGAGTTAATCAGTGCCACCTGCGATATCCAATGGGGCAGCCAGCACATTATGTACACGGTGATCACGGTAAGCACCAGTTTGGTCACCTTGCGATGCGATCGCTTCTTCTCCTTGCTCTTGTGCTTGGGTCCGACAGTGTGCAGTTTGCGTATCACCAGGCAGTAGAAGATCATGATGAAGATCAGCGGCGTCGCAAAGCCCAACACCAGCGAATACAATATGAACACCGAGTCCGACTGTGCCTCCGGCCATTCAATGCTGCACGAGATATGTCCCGGCGCCGATTCCACAGTGCTGGCAAACAGAATCACCGGCAGCATCAGCAGCACCGATGTAGTCCACGCCACGGCGGATACCAGCTTGGAGACGAACGGAGTGCGATAGCGTGGCGACGATATCGGATGACAGACGGCTATATAACGATCCGCCGACATGATTAGCAGAAATATGGACGACGTGAACTGGGTGACCGATGTGCTCACCAAATAGGCCTTGCACATGTAATTGCCAAAGGGCCAGTTGCCCACCTGCATCGTGTACAGCAGAAACGGGATGCCAATCAAAAAACACTCGTCTGCAATGGCCAGATTGAGTATATAGATGTTGGTCACCGTTTGCATCTTTGAGAAGCGCAGCACCACATAGATGACCAGCGTGTTGCCGAACAGACCCACAATGCAAACCAGCGCATAGAGTATCATCGAGATGAGCTTCAGCCCAAAGTTGCCATCCCGGCTGCAGCCTTCCATCTCAATGAAGTCTTCGCTGCCATTGAGCACCCGTTCGCCACCAGCACCACCGAAATCCAAAGTGCCATTGAAGGTGGATGTTAGATGTATGAAGCCGTTGATGCTGCTGCTGCTGCTGCTGCTACCGGCACTCATGTGTTTGTCGTAGTCTGTGTTTTCCAATGCTGAATTAAAGTTGACATCGCTGGACTTGCTGCCAGTGGGCATAGTCTGTGATGATGTTGCTGTTGTTGTGGATATTGTGGCTGTTGTTGTTGTGTCATTGGGCAACGTCGACGTCGAGGATGATGTCGCTGTCAACTGCTCTGTGGGCGTTATTAAGCTCGTTAGTGTCAGCGATGTCAGCACAAATAACAGGATGCTATGGCCGCCATGGACATGATGGTCCTTGTGGCAGCTGCGGTTAGCGGCACCATTTGGTTTCGAGTAGCCGTTCATGTTTGTTGTGCGGCTTTGTTGTTCTCGTACTGATGCCGCCGCCACTAATCCTCCTCCAGCTACGACTCCTGCTCCTGCTCCTGCTCCCGCTCCTACTCCTGCTGCAAATGTCAACTTCGTTGAATGTGCGCCTGGCTAATTTTCAATGCCGGGCAACGCCCATTAGCTGATGCCTGCTGCTAAAACTCAAATATTTTGATATGTTTGCCATCATGGATGCGTGGTTGGTGGTTTCAGGCTATCAGGATGTCGACGACCACACACAGAGCAGCCGTCACATAATTTCAGCTCTGAAAATTATATTAGAGAGAAACGAGACCAAATTATTAATTATCGTGTAACCATCATAATACTTATGTTACCCAACTAATTGGCTTAGATTGACAGCCCTCACACACAAAATGTTATTCAATGCGACGCAAATTTTTCGACAGCAATAAGTTGTTTATAGAAAACACAGCATATGGCTAGTTTTGAATCCATTTTATCTGCTTCAATGTAACCTTTTAAATTGGTAATAGTTTGACTCTAGTGTTGGCCAAGCTGCACACATCGGAAATTATATTTTGAGAAATAAATTAAAAAAGATCGAAAGTTAATTAAATTATATTTAAAATAACAAACAATTATCGAATACAAGAATATTTCTTTCAAACAACAGTTCCTATATCAGTTTTATGCAATAATCTATTATCTAATAGTCTGATTTTAACTGAAAATAAAATCTGAGTTGCATCCAGCCAAATAGGCTTCAATATAATTCAAAGTAATATTCGAACTGCAGCAAGCGCTTACACACTGCAAGAGTAAATAAACTTTTTTTCAATTTCCACTTTTGGGATGCAGTTTTTTCTGTAAGCACAAAACCATATCATTTGCTGCATGTATTGATTGCCTGGCTGGCATCAACGAAACTGCATTGACAAAAACAACGTTCAATGTGGAGCATCCTCAACCACGACGAGAGGCAACGCAATCAAATTATATACGAGCTTTTTGAGATGTTGCTTGTTTTCCAGCAAATATAAATATTTTCGGTACTCAATCGAAGGGCGGCCGAGCAGACGGCAATGTGAAGTAACAAAATATTAAAAAAATATCATAGTCATATTTTGTATTATGTTATTTTGTGTATTTGTAATTATACTCATTACTTTATTTATTTATTTATTGTTGACTACTAGTAGTAAACAAGTACTGATAATAAATGATTTATTAAAATACATTTCTTATTAAATTGAGCATTCCATCGATAGTTTTGCCTCCTCTTATTTAAGCAAATAGTCCCAAAAGAAATTTGTTATACACTGATTAGAGTACAGGTAAGATTTATTCAACAATAACTACGTTGCAACAGTCTTAACGAAAAGCTAAGAAGATCATAAGTTAAGACATGGTAAAACTTTGCCGAATTAAGAACTTGGTATACACCTTACGGGGTCGGAGAAGTCTACTTCAATGCGATTCCCATTTCATGACGATATTCATATACACTCTACAAGAACATAGCCACGAATAACGATTAGCATAGCAGTTGACTAGTCATTAAGCTATATTTAATTATTTAATTTAACTACAAGTATCCAGAACACACCCGAACCATATCTAAATGAAATGCTTTCAAAGAAAAAGCCCGTTATTAAGCTGGAATTCGGCACAAATATGTACTACATAAAATGCCTGTCGTCGTTCGTAATTCAGTCTACCAAACCCTAAATCTTAACGAAAATGCGCAGACAGAAGGCCAAGTTTCTGTTTAAGCCAAGAATTTGTTTGCCACGAGCCGCAAACTTTTCTAGGTCAAGGCAAAAATTGTCCGAATAGTCTGTTGCAGCCACACCATGGCTGGTTTGCTCTAATGAATTAATTGTTGTAATCCCCGACAGATAACAACATGAGTTGCCTGAAATATGTGAGCTGATGCCTTTTTGCATAACTAAGTCGACAGTTGCGATTAATGGCACTTTGTCCCGAATACAAACAGAAATTCTGTTGCCCAACTCTGCGCCAATTAAAGAGCTAATCACTTGTTGTGTCATCACTAAACGGCGGCTGACTTTTTCCAAATCCACATCATAGCTGCCACATGATTGCGTGAACGCTGAACTGACAGCCTCACCTTTATTAGCCGACAGGTAATCAGGCACGGTGCCTGTGTCAAACAGACCTAACCAATCCATGTCCAAAGCAGCTATCGGCCACAAAACAGGGTTAGCAATCAATTGCTACACATGTTTTGCCATTGAAGCGAGCACCACAAGGGCCATAAAACGCTTGAGTGCACCGTCATCCCTAACTGAGGATGGATGCGGTGCAAACCAGCTAGCTCCGCATTGTAAGAGCGATATAGATGGACCATAATTACTGCACATAGCCCACTTGTCTGAGTCAAAGGATGCAATGAGTATGTGAATTTGCACGAGTACTACTCTTAAAACTACTTGCGTTTAGATGATAAGAGAACGATTAGGAGTCATACTGGGTATATGTACTATTTGAATTATAATATTCAATTATAATTTGTACAAATAAGATTTTCTTGATCGATTTAAAAACAGTTTACTTATTGCTCTGCATTTAATATACATGCTTCTTGAAGTCTTAGAAGCGACTTGTTGGCTAAAAATTAAGTATAAATAACAACATTTGTTTATATCACTTTTATGTGATTAATTATTGTCATTCAGATAGATTTTAGGTAGAGAATTCATTTTAATTAGTAGAATAAATAAATAAAAAATAATAATAATTAACTACTAAAATTAAATATATTGTATTTTTCGTTAAAGTTATTTAATTAGGTAGTTGAACTCTGCAGAATAGCTTTCCACAATTTTCAAACACGACTTATTAAAGTGCATCTAATTTTTCCCATTTCATTTTGTGGCATGTTCATTCACACCCAAAAAGTTGATGCTTCTTCTTCGTAATCAGTGGAAAGTTTTAAGCCTACCAATTTCATGTTCATTTTAGTTGTCATTGTCGTGTGGCGTAGTTTAGAACACTCCGCTTAATTAAAATTGAATACTGTGTTGTGCAACATTTTAAAGTAGTCGACGAATGGCGCCCTAAGCGGCTTATGTAAGCTAAATTATTTTACAAAAACAGCAAAAGTCACTCACACATTGGCGTTGCATTTAGCTTTCAATATCGTAATGCCCCAGGGATTTAGTTTGATGTGGTGTCATCAGCATATTCTCGTTCATTAATGAGTTGGCCTCCCCATGTAGATCGCACAGTAATTATGCTGGCTTAGCTTTGTACTTTGTATACCCTGATAACGAACCTATAAAATACATATGTTGTTTTTGTGAAAGCTTTCTTCCCTTAAAGCTCGAGACGTGGAGTTTTTAATTAACACTCGTCAAAGGTGGGATATTAACATTCCTGGCTACGTCCACGTGGAAATCGATAACATTGATAAAAACAATTTTAAGTCTATAAATACTGCACGGAAGTCGCATTACTGGAAATATTATTTAAAAATCGACGTAATCTGAACCCAGTCCCAGTCTCAAAATGGGAAATACTTATATCTTCCACGGCTTATTAGTAATAGGCATATACATAAATTATAGCGCTGACGGCTTCGTTACCAAAATGATGAGCTAAATTGCTTAAAACCTTCTTCTAAGATTAGTGAAAACATTTCTTGGCCACGAGTAATCCGCAAACAAAATTCTTGAAATCCGATATCTCCCAGTAAGTTACCAGACTTGGAGGAAAGATAAGTAAAGCTATGATTAATAAAAATAATAATATTTTCCAAGATTGCTAATAAAACAAATATTGTGATACTCAAGCTTCCGCCTACGCTAAGCGCAAAAGCTCATTAATGTTATCGTATCTTTCTTCCTTCGATATATTTTTATTTTTCTCATTTGATGAATACCAAGACAAGGAAGCTACACTTCATATAGCTGTTGTTTATTTTCAATTTTGTCATAATTATGAGTTGCTTGTTTGAATGATGCTGGTCGGTGTGTTTTCATTTGCCCACATTCTAGTGCATATATTGTGGCATTTGAATGATGTGTGCGCATTTCCCAGCACCCAGTCCAAAACAATTACAAGCACATAAAAATGAATTTCAAGATCTAAAGAATAAAAAGAAAAATACAAAACAGCTGGAAAGCCTTCTATGCACTTTGTCCTGGTCTTTTCAGTCCTCTCGGCGGGGAACGTGGACGTCGACGTGGACGAGGGCTTGAACTCGGCAAGTGGCCTGAAGCGCACTTGCGGTCTCTTTAAATTCAGCATGCGCATTTTGGTGGCTCTCGAAATGGCCTCGCCAGAGCCTGTGTCTAGACACTGATTTCAGTTGCTTCGTGGCCCAAATTAATTTATTGCTTCAATGCCCGGTGAAAGCGGACACGTCGTTGACGCAAACATTAAGCGCTGCTAAAAGCGTGCTTGGCTCATGATCTTTAATGGTTATTCATAGGGATAACTTAAAGCGAACTTTACTCTGCCCAACACACATACGCACAAAGAATATAGAATCGATAAACATGAAGTGTTTTGAATGTGGTTGCCAACGGCATAAATCAAATTACATAGACAAAAGTATGCAGAGCCAGCAGATTCTCTGTATCCACTTCATACTCACTTGCATATTGACACTGTCAAGAACATACAAGACATATATACCGAATGGCAGGCTTAAAAGGTGGAATACGCTGTGTGTAAGCTGTTTTTGTTTGGTACCCTTGCTCATCAATTTTTAATGGTTACAGGGCATAAAAAGAAGTGTGCTGCCCCACTCTCAGACAGACACCACACACACACACACACACCGGCCACAAAAAAGTCAACTAGCAAATTGTTGTGATGTGAATTCGTTATCAATACCCTGTGTATCCTGAGTACTTTAAAAGTGGCATATTGGGATTCTCGAAATGTGTGTGACATTCGGAAAAGATATCTCTCACTCTAATAATAGTACACTATTTGCAACATTTCTTACACATTCCATTACGAGTATCCGTTGTCGTCAACTTGTAATTTAATTAAGACAGTTGATCGGCTTATTTGTCTTTACGAAATGAATAGTAAAAGAATTAATACAAATATATGACGAATTTTCTTTAAATAAACTTAAAAAAAGGATTTTATTTCTATTTTGCATTCGAATATAAAATATAATCAATTATTAAAAATAATCTCCCCAATTACATTTGAAATGAATTTTAAAATATTTACTTAACTTTCCTTAAAAATTGATAATGATATATTGATCCAATCATCGGTTCAGTAAATCATCACAAAAAGCACGAAATACTCTCGAAAATTCTAAAATCAACCTATAAAAAAATAGTATGTTCTTGAGCCAAGGCTATCTGCTTTATATCAAAAAAGGTATTCGAATATTTATTAAGATTTACACTTTTATTGGCTTATGCAAAGAAGTGAATATTTTCAGTGCTTTTATTTGATATGTGTAAATTATTCATTGGCACAGGCTTATATTATTCAGTGAGGATGTTAGCGGCGTTTGCGTTAATTCCCAAAAGTTCATCGTCAACAAACCCAATGTTTCTTACCTATAGAGTATTTGACATTTGCAATCACCTTCGTCTTTTATGCTTGCCACTTTTTGTTCAAAATTATACACAAGTGGTTTCGTTTTTTTATTTATCGACAAGTTTTTGTTTTCCAGGAACGACGCCACTAGCGTACACCTGTGATAACAGAAAGTGACACACTAAATTGCTGACGGTGCCCAGTTTCATCGGCAGGAGACAGACGGGCGAAAACCGAATTTAAATGTGCTGGTGAAAAATGCATGAGGCACGGCAACAATGGTAGTCAGTTTGTAGCACTTGTCTGCCCAGCATCCTGATTGAGTGCTGTGTAAAAATAATACATTTCGTTTCAATTTAGAGTAATCATAGCGAGAACTGGGGGACTAGGCAATTATGCCATGTGTTCCACATAATTTTTGTCTCATGCTGCGCGGTCATTTAGAAATATTTAAAGAGAATTGAGACAATTTTCTTTTGTATATGTTTGTTGTTTTTATTTTTTTATTATTTGTATTTATTTTTATTTTTTTTTTTTTTTTTTTTGTTGTGTTTGCCCGGGGGACTCACTCAAAGAGCAACAGAAATTCAAAGAAAAATATGAGTTATAATGTTTTCGGCTATAAAACGACGGCAACCGGGGCTCTTGGGGCTATAAAACATGTGCTGTTCCTGGGGTCGTATCTGAGCTGGGCCTGGAATTGGGCCAGGGTGCCTACAGTAAATGGACTTTGGCTCCACTAAGTCCTAAGTAGGAGATTGATACTTTGTGCCGAGATTTGCATAACAAAGCATCGCGGGTGGACCCTCGAATATTGTACTCGCTGCGGATTTTATTTATGCGCCTGACAGCATCAAAATTGGATAATGGAAATTGGATTCGAGTCTAAACGAAAACGACAGCGATAAACAAATCTCTTAGACCGGGCCCCAAGACCATAGCTCCAGGACTAAAAGTAAAGCGAAAAGATTCCGAGTACTTGACTAGATTATCACGAGGACGACACGTGTGGCTCATGGCGCAATATAAGCACAAACACCTGTTGAGATTAGAGACGTAAATACTAGAAAGAGACAGACACACAAACATCGCAAGTGAGAGTGAGAGTGTGGGAGAGGGAGGAGATGAGGGATAGTTGTGGCATGTAGCATGTGGCATGTGCTGCTCGGGATGGCATCCTATTAATATTAATGAGCACATGAGGTGGGCGAATGCCAAAATGCTGACATCACTGCCAACATCATTAGGACGTGCGAAAAAAATTATTTAATTATTTATAAATCATGACTTGACCATCGACGACGACATGGCAACAACGAAGCCAATATCGATGTCGATGGCATCTCTACACTCAGAAAAAATATGCAATGAATTTTAGAAAATAGCCGTACATTTGGTAATTCACCCTATTATTCTAAAAGTATATTTAAAATACGAAAGGTTGTGTATTCTAAAATCGAGGATATTTGTTTTCGTAATTTCAGAGTACATCTCGAAAAAACTCAATGATGTCTTTTACATCTGTACCCATAAGTCTTACATTATCTTTCTGTTTTTTAAACTATTTTTAAAAATTCGTGTATTTTAAGAACTTACAAACAACTTCTTGAGACTTTATAAATTCACATATTTTAATTGAAAACAAATTTAAACAAGATTTTCTCTAAAAATAAGGTTTTGCATTTCTACTTTTTAGAAATTTTTTCTATTATAAAGAAATTTATTTGTGAAAAATTAATCAAAAATACTTTATTAAATTAAAAGTTTTTTTTCGTATACTTAGAATTTATTTTGTAAGTTTTCAGGGCTATTGTAATTTTTAGAAGGTTTTTTTGTTGAGTGTAGCATCGCAATTCCCCGTCTTTTCGCATAATTTTGCCTTGCCAACTAGCTTGCTAATTGGAGTAAATAAATAAATAATAGCTCGAAGCTCTGGGAATGGAACAAAAATAATTATCTAGAACACGGCAATGTTGCAAAATGTACTTGATTATTGATAAACTCTTTCACTACACAGTTATGCCGACAGGGTACGAAAGCAAACATAAGCAATAGATGCAAAAGGAAGGCAAACAAGGACAAGAAAAACTCACTGAGTGTAAGGGATATAAAAACGGTTGAAATGTATGTGCATAAAAATGGTCGAGAAATGACAACGTTGACGGCCTTCGACTTGCTGTAAAAATATGACTCTGTATAGAGCAGTAAAATGTTTGACATATATTTATTGTTATTGGTACATGTCCTTCCAAGCGGCAACTCGGCCGCTCCTCCGACCAGTAAAAAAATGGTAAAACCCAACACATGATGGCGCGATAAATGGACATTGTCCACAAAAGTTCCATCTCTATATTGAAAAGTATATAAAACATAAACAAATAATCATATAAGTATCTTATGTTTCGTAGAGCACAACTGGCAGATATCCCAAGTAAAGGTCTGTCGAACGTAGGTCGCTTGGAGCGTATCATACAATTAGTCAATATATAAATAAAATAAGATAGATTTATATTTGAGTTTTATTCTATATTTCATATTGACTTATGGGACACTGAATAAATTATTTTACGAATAAAATTTAATAGTTAAATTTAAATTTATAAAAAATAAGAATCAATATTCAAATATCTGTTCTTATTAACCTCTCACATGTACTTCTTACCATTGGAAAAATTTTGTCGACTCTTCTGCTTACCCATTTCTTGAGTACAGGGTATACAAAGTTAAACGATGGACAGTATCATAAAAAACACGGAAATGGAAACTGTGGCGTAGTCAGATATGCAGATCTTCGGAATTGTGACAGAAAAATATGAATTTTCGAACATGTGCGAGCCTAAATAAGCTGTCCAATTTACGAGCGAATGTTGGCCAAGTGAAGCTTAAGTGAAACATGAGCCATGAATGCAATAAAAATGATAGGAAGCTCTTTCGTTGCGCATGGGACATGGCTCATAAATTGGCTATGAAAACATAAGCCAGTTAGCTTATGAGATAAGACTGAAATCAGCAGACATAGAAATATCTCAAGCTTACAAATCAATATTGCATTTTAATAGGTTTTCCATCGCCTTCTATTAACGACCTTAACGACGAATTTAACGATTCTGGCAGAACTCTCTCGATACACTCATGACTTTAACCAATTGGATGTAAGTAGAAAAGCAACAGAAGAATTTGTCATTAAAGAAAATCTGTTCATTTTGTCGCCACAGATTTTCAAACTTGTTTACGTGCAAGCGTTCTTTTTCTTGACAAACAAGTTTCGATTAGAATCATCCTAGATAAAAAACTTTTTTCTATTTTCGTCGCTTGAAACTTACAAGTATTCAATTAGTCAACCGACTGAACAATTAAATTACTCCCACTACGCTTTTTGCTATCATTTCCAATTGCTTACACGCTCTTTGCCTCGTCCAAGCTCGAAATGTGCTCATCCTTGGCAGCCAACTTGCAGACATTTATCTTACTCGACTGTCCACCAACCTCGTCCGATGACTTTCCGTACGGATATTTTTGTTGCCACGCTGGCAATAAAACGAGAAACCTGGCAACAATGTTGGGACAGAGGAGGTGAGCTCGACGACAAACTTGTCGTAATTTACTTCGAAGCGAAGTTTTGCCATCGATAAATTTTCTACGAGCCAAACACTTGTTGCAAGCCCCGGAGTTGGGCTTGGACTTGGCAAGTAACTGGTTGGCTGGGCTCAACTTTGTCCCATGGGTATTTTCAAATGTATATAAAATCCATTTGATACTGCAAAGCTGCAAGTGATCAGCAGATTTCAAATTGTATATTTTACACTTTCTTGTTATTTGAAAACTAATGTGGAATTAACCTAATGATCCTTACATAGTCTGTGCTCTGGCGAACTTAAACGTGCGAAGTTTCAATTATGGTTTGGCATGCCAGAAATTATTGGAAATTATGAAAATTGCAGGTTGCGGCGCCTCCACACCAGCGACCGCTGGACTGTTGGGCGTTAAATTAATGTGCTACAAATGTAATACTTAATGTTATTTATTATCTGCTAAGACCAGTTCTATGTTTATGCTATAGATTTTAATTCACTGCTATTATTCATTCATACCTTTACAAATCAATGCTTTATAGCCTTTCAATAGGTTGCTTAATGTTTAAATATAATTGCTCCATGAAAAAAGGATACCCAATAGAAAAATGTCAAGTCTAAGATAAAATAATAAAATAAACGTTTCTTTAAATTGTTACTGCGAGTTAAATTTATATTAGAAGATTTGATTGTTTTTGCAGTCTTGGCTTTGTAGATTGAATTTAAAAGATCTATTATATGCATTTGAAGAGGGTCATTATTAACAATACAACAGTTGTCTCAGCCCGAACTAATATACTTTGCAAGTTACGTATAAATGTAACATGTTAAGATAAAAAATTCATTGACTTGTTCAATTGGCACTAAAACGACCAAAATATTATTTAGATATTCCAATTAAAGACTACTTAACAATCAGCATAACGGAGAATCCTAAATTAAATTGGATTTGTCGTTGCATTGCCGCAATTTAAGCGCATTTTAGGGGAAATTACGGCTTAGCATGGCTATGACATGGAATCTGTTGCTGAATTATTGCATGCCTCAAGCAATACCACAAAGGGTTTTCCCTCGAGCTAATTAAAATACCGCCTTTGGTTTGTGATTAAGTTTATGATTATGAGTTTATCGAGAAATGACTATTTTGCAGCTATGCCATAATAATTTTCATAATTTATTGCTCAATTTCTAACGTATGGCTCAATTTATAGTTGATTTGCCTTACATTGAAAATGTTAACTGTAGTTGAGCAAATTGCGATACTCTCTTTTACAAAGAGGCATGAAGGTAGTTTGAGTGCATTGCTTCTCATGCAGATGATGATGGCAATTACGTAATGAAAGTTTTACAAAACACACTTGAAAGCACGTATGTGACCAATTTGCCATCAGGCATTTACGTTAACGAATGAGAGACTCCTTTGACCGATTTACCGATTGCTTTCAGTGCTTTATTTCTCTATTAAATTATGCAATTTGTTTAATGCAATGCTTTCTGTTCGAATCCCTACAGCACATATTAATAATGACTTGGAAATGGACTTAATCAACATTTGCTGTTTAAAGATTTTTAGATATGCGATTTAGCGTTCTGCAAAAGCATGCAAATGGTTTTTGTAGATGGGCCATCAATGATATCCCGTCTAAATTATCAAATTACCGTAAGGAAAAAGTTTTCGTTTATTTTCGTTGCCCTTTTTTCTGGGTACTATGGCTGGCCACTTAACCATTTCTTTTTGACCATCCTTAGGGGCAATTTCAATTAAAATCAGCGGGCTCCGGTTTCAAGGGTTCGACTCGAACTTTCGCAATGTGAATAGCTAACTTTTGATTGCTAGTCTGACGGGGCAGATTTGTTAATCAAATTCAAAGAGCAGTTAAGCTAAAGATTTCAATAGCAGCAGCAGGTAAATGCAAATGAGCTACTTATGAGCTGTGCTCTCTTTTTGCTTCTGCTGCTGCTGCTCTTTTTATTTGCCTTTCGCTTCAATTGCCAACTTTGTCGGCGCACATTTGCCTTGGCAGCAACTACGTGTAACTTCGAGGCAAGTTTGGATATTGCAACAGTTTTCAAGAGCATTTTGCTCATAAATTAGTTTTTAGTTTCGTCGATTTTCACTGATGGCTTTGGTATGAATTACCTTTATTGGAAGGCCTTATTTATTACGTTTTTTTGGTCAGATTTTGCCAACTTTTTTGTAAAACTTTCTTATTATAATAAGTTTTCATGGCTTAGATCTTTTTCTATTTGCTTTTTAGTTGATTGCATTTCTATCAATTGAAAAAGCCTATTAATCGAGTTGTCAAAATGAACAGATAATTATTGTAGGAATTATAATTAGAGCTCTTTGCAGTAAAAGTCAAAATATCAACATAAAACTTTTGACAATTCGCAATTCAAATGTGTGAACATATCAAAGGTCATTATTAAAATTAATGCACAGTCGAAATCTAAACAATGCATCATTTGACAAACCAAATTTTGTCAAATTATCAAAGCCAAAGGTTATTATTAAAATTAATGCACAATCGAAATTGTGAGTGTATGGGTTGTATATGTGACAATTATTGTGTGTGTGTTGGTGGGAGTGTGTTGCTGATAACATTGTCGATTTAATTACATTTTATTGACTTGCCTCTGCTTCTTGAATGCCAGATATCAAAGTTCGGAAGGCCGCCGACTGTACGTCATTATTATAAGCTCTTATCTGACATTTGGCGCACATTATGCCCCGGAATACACACAGAGATATAGATTTTTTTTTTGGGTGCAATGTCGCACATGTTGTTGTAATTTAATTGCGTTGCCACACACCATTAATTAAGTAATTACTAATCAAATATAACGAATATTACAAATAAATACATATTGTGATTATTTACTACTGATTTAAGGACCAATACTCTATCAATATATTTCAAGTGTTTACCAATTATTATTTAACTTAATCGAATTTGGGTTTCATTATAGCAAAATATGATTTACTTTGTAGTTGCTGACGCTGCTAATCAGATTCATAACTCACACACATACACACAAGCTGAAACACATTATGTAATTATGTTTAATTATCTGCACTGAGTGAGTTTGCAGCTTTTGCGTCTTTTTGCCTCCCGGGCGCATTTGGCGTAATTTCTATTTTACTACTTTGCCATTCAACTTCTTTGCTCAAGCTGGCCTCTTTTTTGCCTCGACGTGTTTATTAATTCCCCTTGTCTTTTGTGGCTGTGGACAAAAAGTCGGGTTTGCCCCCAGGCACTTTACCAGTGTGCCCCAAAAAGCATGCAATACTTTATCACTGGCAGCTGAATGAAAATCTTTGGTTGCCTCTCGCAACTTCAACATAGGAAAACAGCGAAAATAATCGCGTTTCCTAGAAATACCAGCTATATTTATGAATTCATTTTACGACAAAACCATATCAAATATTTCTTTAAAACGAAATTCATTTCACGAACATAGATAAATGCGAGATGAACATTTGATGTTAAATACATTTAAAGAGTTGAATAATATTCTTAAAAATTTAATATTGGCATAAATGATGCTATAAAAATAGCTTAAGGGATTTTCAAAATGTAGAATATATTTGACTGAATGTCACAGTAAATTGTTCCCCACGCAATTAAATAGAAGAAACCCGGGAGAAACTTAAGCATATTTCTTCACTGTCCCCGCATTGAATTACAACGATAATAAAAATATCCTTGAAGTAAAAATTGCGTGGGGTATTTGTCCTGGAGCATTTTCCCTTTATAAGCCATATAAATTTCCGGCAGTTTCATTTTACCGCTTCGCATAAATTTGACACTTTTTTGTTTTGGGTTGGCTAACAATTTTTGTTGGCGGTTTTCATTCACTCTGCATTTGAGTTCATCTTAAAGCAGATTTATTGTACTGTGAAAGTAATAAATATTTACCTCTCGAGTTTGTTGTTATTTTTATAAAACGTTGTCTGCTGTAGTATTGTCAAGGTGTATTGTTTTTATGATAGCTTATTTATTTTAAGCTCGTTTTAAATTTATTTTTGTCTGCTTTTTAAATTTGTGTGTTTTAGTTATTTAATTATATATTTTATTTCGCTTGCGTCAGGATTATTTTTTTTATCGTCGCTCGACTGTTTTCACAAACACACGTTATTATTTTTTCACAGTTTCAATGCTTCTTAGCTGTATTATATTATTATGTATTTATTAGTCATTATTGCACGCACACTTTAAACATGACTTTGCCAACACACACAGAAAACAACTTTTGTGCGTGGCTCTTTCCTCGTATCTTTTACTGACAACTCCACTTGCATGGAAAAGTGTTTTTCCGAGCTGTCTGGTGCACACGTGCGCAGCGCTTTGTTGACAGGCAACGACTGAAGCCGCTACACAAGCCGCTGGTTTAACATCATCTGTGTGCGCGCCACAATTGTTGTCAATGCTAATGATGATGTTAATGACGCTGCTAATGATGTTCTGGCGGGCCCACGCCACGAACAGCTGTTCGCATTGTATGGCGCTTGCAGAGCAACAGACAGAGTGAGAGCGGTAGCCAGAAAGAGAGAGAGAGAGAGAGAGAGGGACAGAGAGAGTGGAACTTCGGATAGATTTCTGCGCAAACGAAGCAGACTCGTTTCGGAGTCAATCGTTTTCCAGTGCTGTTAAAGTTAGCCAATAACAGCGATGTGGGTGGGTGGCAACTGTTAATTGTGTTACTCTAAGAGGTAAATGTTAATAATTTTGGTTAGATTTGAAATGAGAAGTGCGAGTGTTTATTAAATTATAGTAATTATAATTATTACAATTGTTTCTTCTTAATGGCAGCGCCCAATCGGCAATTGCTATGTGATGCTTCTGATGTGTTCGCTTTTATGTCTGCCTGCGCGTTTTGTTTATAAACAAATTATGCGAATTTGTTTGTTTGCTTGTTTCTTTGTTTATGGGGCCCAACGCATTTGCAGCCTCTGCGAATAGTAGAAACAAGCAGCCACAACAAAGGCAAATCAAAAGCATTTTTTTTTGTCATAAATCAGCCATCGATTTATGATTGTGTCAATGGATTTTTAAATACCATTCGTGACGTCAGAAAGCTCTCCTCTTCAATTTCGATTTACCTGAGTGTGTGTTGAATTTGTAAATAAATAGCCATAAGCCATTTGGTTGCGGCTATGCGGCGTATGCTTAATATTTCAATTGCCATTTCAATGATGATAATGATGGCGCAGTAGCCCACATAAACAAGTGGCTATTGATAGATAAATATCAATTAAGAGACTTATAAATATCAATAAATGTATTTATATGCCAATTATTAAACACACAAAAATATAAATCTTTTTAAAATTAATCTCATTTCAATTGCCCAACTAAAAGTAGATTTCACTTTGATGTTGATGCCGCTGATTCCATAAAGTTCTGTTTTTATCTGTCAAACCTTTGCCAGTTTGCCTCTTAAATATTTCAGGCTGCAGTCGTTGCTGCTGTTTATTTCCTCGGCTTTTCGTCGTCACAAATTTTTTATGTCAGAGCAATTACAATATAAATAAGCACATTGCTCGCCTGCAGACAGGCGGACGTGTATTCTGTGTATCCTGTGGCACACTCCTTAAACGACTGGCAAGTTGCACTTAATTGTGTTGCATGCATTCACTTTAGTTATTAAAAATTGTTTTGAAAACTTTTTAAAGTGCGAACCACGTTTAATCAAAATGTCTGAATGGGGAAGAAAATAATTTTGTGTTTATGTACTCTGTAATGATTACCATATGAGCAATTTTAGTCAATTCAGAGAGTCCCTTATTCCAATCACTAAGAACTTATTGAGAACTTGTAGTTGTGCATAACTAATTCATTCTTAGTCTGATTAGGTTTTTTCTGGGATTTTTGCCAATACATGCAATAAATTCTCCACCAGTTTGCATTCAAATTCTTATCGTTTTAATTTAAAATTTAATTTTACATTATATTTTTAATTTAATCAAATCTATTTTTTACTTCTTGTATTTATTTATGATTTTATTTATTTTTATTTTTTTTTTTTTTTGTGGCCTGACTTTAGTTGACAATTAACCAATTAAATAAATAAAAAAACGGGTAAATGCAAAACAATTAAAATTTAATTTGATCAGAAATTGTCATTATTACGGGGGCTCAGCAGGGTATTGTGGTAAGCATGTAGGCTTGAACGCTCGCTTTTGTTTTTATTAACAATATTCACAGCATAATAAACTGTGAGCTGCGAATTTTGTAAAAGTAACACGTTTTGGTTGAAACCACGTCACGACTGCACCTCTGTCTCCCACTGAGAAGAAGCCACCAGAACTGCCAAGCCGTACTCGTCACTTGACGCCCCAAAAGTGCGGCTGGCATGCTTTAATTGCTACACACAGAATGAAATTCGCCCTAAAATGAACAAGTTCATACAAAAGTCAAAATCCAACACAAAGTTTTCTAGTTTTCCAGAAAAAATGTCTAAGTTAATCAAAACTATTGCTTAAATTTGAAACACTTGGCTTAAGTCGATAATTGACCAAAAGTTTTAATATTTCATAAATTATATAAATATATTAATTATATATTATATATTAATTAATATATTTACTTAAAAATTAATATAAAATAAGTTTAATATATAATATATACATAAATTAGTATCCCTTTCTTTCTAGGTTTTTGTAATGTTTCCCATTCTTTTGAAATATTTTTTCTTAAAGTGGAAATGCAAATCCTTGTTTTTTAAGACATTCGTTTTAAAGTTCTGAAAAAAACTGTATTCATTTATGTCCGTCTCTTCTTCTAAGTTTCAGAAATATTTCCAATATTTAAAATATATTATGCTAAGAAATGGAAATGTAAATGAATATTTTTAAAAACATCTTGTTTCAGAAAAAAATGCACAACATTTACTCGATTTCTCACAGAATTTATAAGGTATCTTAAATATCTAATTAAGTGGAATCTTTGCTTAATTGTTTCTTATAATATTAATAGCCAACAAAAAATGAGCAAATTACCGTGCATTTAGAAATTTTGTTTCATAATTGAAGAAAATATAATATATATATTAGGAAAAATGAATTCAAAATCATACACAACCTTAGGTTTCAGATGTTCACTTTCCGGAAAACAAGTTGAGCTGACTTTCTTAATGTCAGTTCCGGTTTTCTGCGAGTGTAAGGCGGATGGTAGTTATTTGCACGGAAAGGGGGTTATTCTTAATAAAAAGCAAATTAGCTGAAGCACATTAAGCTGAATCGTTTAAAACTTACAGCAGTGTAAACATGGACACAGCTTCTCTCCCCGCGGGCTGAAAAGTCTCTGGGTGCTGACAGTGGATGCAGACTGTGGCCTACTTGACACCAATTTTATGTCAGCCATAAAATTGGCTAGAGCCAACTTTTCAAGCACTGCATTTATGTGCCCATGATGGAGTTAAAGAGAGTCTGAGAGTGTAAAGAACTTATGGTAGACATAAAATATATAGGATTAATGATTGCATTTAATGTTTAGTCCCTTGATTTTCAACAGTAGGCTTAAGTACAAAATCCTTCCTGTCAATCGGATTTAAGTGTCAAATTTACAATTCACTTCGGTTGGTGTCCTTGTTTTTTACTTATGCGTTTATCACGAATAAATTGCTTGCATTCATTAATTCATTTCAAATTACAAGCCATTTTGGTTTAATGTATGCTTAATGCAAATTAAGGGAGGCATATGCTACTACCCCCATCCTCCTTGCCACATCCTCTGACACAAGCCTCGTGGCACTTGCACGTCAACTTTGTGCATAATCAGGCGATGAAATGTGTTTTAAATGACTTCCGTCGTTGATTTTTTGCAGGCCTTTGATTCAGCATTTATCGATGGGAGCCGGCAGCCCTGAGGGCGTGACATGTTGCATTAACCATGCAAATGTGCGGGCTCATTAAATTTACTTTAATTAATATTGGCAAAAATAAACGAAACAATGTGCTAATTAATATTTAATTGCACTGCATAAACCTGCCACTGTTTACAGGTTAAGTAAATGTTTAAATGGATCCGAAAGTGCACTTAAGTTAATTTTCAATTGAATTTATGGGGTAAAGTTTTCATTGTGCGTGTTAATTTTTTAAATTTAATTGTACGGCTATTCAACTTAAATTTAATTGCTTAACCTTTCATTATGATGATTATGTGATTCGATTATGTGGAAAATATTCTTTAATGCTGAAATTCTATAAAGTAAATATTAACAGCTACAAAATAACCAGCAGATTTATGAATCTCATGTCGAGCAAGAGAGCATCTGAGAGTCTGACAACCTCTTTTTCTCCCACAGTCTCTCTCTCTCTCTCTCTCCCTTTTTCTCTCTCTCTCTCTCTCTCTCTGTCTCTCTCTATTTTTGTATTGTCTTCACCTCCACTCGCTGAAACTATTCGAGTAGCCTTGTTTCTTTTATGTGCGCAAATCTCTGTAAGAAATCACGTAATAAATTTACATATTTATGGCAGTGAGGGTCGAGAGTGCACATCCATAACTGAAGCTGCCACAAGCAAGTGCCGCATAAGCAGCAAATGATGCCCACACGTGCTGCCACAGAGATTTCTAGTGCTGTGAAGCGTGTAAGACTGACGAGTGACGAGTGGCGAGTGGCGAGTGGCGAGAAGGCCAAAGACTGCACAGTGACTGACTGTGACAGTCATCTATTCGTACTCTGGGGACTTGCTGCACTTATATATATCTAAAGAATATGTCAAGCATTTGATGCACTTAAAATTGTAAAATTTTATCACGATAAAATTCTGGTTTTTCCTAAGTTTCAGAAGAACTTTCCATAATTAAGAAAATATCCACTGGAAATGTTAAATATTTTTAATTAAATTATTTTGAAAATTAAGAAAAAAATACATTTTAATAATATCTTTTAGTATATATCATTCTGTAAAGTAAATGTGGAAGTGCAAACCATTTTTTTAATTTTAATCGCTCATAAGTTTCCGAGATATATCCAATATATAAAATATATTAATAATATATTTTCATTTTATAGAAACCTACCTTGGGAGTAAGGTATTCAAAATCAGATACAACAAATTCACTTCTGAATAATAAGCTGAGCTAACTTGGGTGGTTTTCAAAATGCCAATTCATTTTTTTCTGAGTGTGGGACAAATGGTAGCTGGTTGCTGAGAGGGGGTGTTATTCTTAACTAAAAGCAGTTGACAGTTATCTAATCTTACTCTGGGGACAAGTGCATATATATGGCATACGTGGCTTGTTGCAATTAAATGTATATATTTATATATATATATATATATATATATTAATATATCTTTAGAATATGTCAAGCATTTGACGCACTTAAATGCTCAATTTTATGGATAGCAATGAAAAGCATTCGCGCGCATGAAGTCAGTGGTAAATGTTAAGCGGTAAGTAAGCCCAGCTGCAACCCTTTAGCTCCAGCTGCTAACCCAACCCAATGACCCACATTTAAAAACCTGCACACACAAACACACATACACGCACCAACAGGCAAACACACACACATTGCATTAACCAGTCAAAGCGAGCCAATGTACAATTAACCCAATTGCAAAGTGTTGTCAACATGCCGCTAGAAATGCGGGCATACATTGCGTATACGTAATGTAATATATATATATTTGGGAGGCGGGGTGAATCGTGGGTGGGTGGGGTGAGTCGGAAGGGCAATAGGGCGTAGCGTGTCTGTATAATTGAGTGTATGTGTGTGTATGTGTGTGTGTAACATTTCCTGCTTTTGTGAAACAATTTCCGCTGGCATGCGTTTTTTACCAGCCAACCAAACATGAAGCGACAAAATCGCTTAGCTGCTCCCGCTGCTGAGCTAGTTATGGTTCTCATTCTGATTCTGGTACTGGTACTGGTTCTGGTGGTGGTTTACTTAATAACTTTTAGTCAGTACATTTCTTGACTGGCAAGCCCTTTGAAGTTTGCACAGACTTGCGCATCATTTGCATAGCTACACACACACACACAGAGGAGTAAATCAAGCAATCCCTTCAACCACCCTCAATCCCTCAATGCCTCACTCTCCATTTTGCATATGCAACATATGCAACATATGCAACATCCCACTCGCTTTGACAGCAGCTCTAATGGCAGCGACGACAATTCTTGTTGACGTCTGTCGTCGCTGACGTCTGACAGGCGACTTTCGTGGCATCCAAAGATTGACACATCACCTGCCACGTCGCTGTTGCTCAGATCAGGTCAGCGCTGGCAAGCTGACAAATTTTTCCGATACGGCCAAATGTGCCGGGGTCATCACGTGTGGGCTGAGTCAACCGAGCCAACTTAGCACCACCAGGACCAGGGCGTTGTCAACTGTTGATATCACAATTTTCAGCACATTTTCCCCACGCTTCAAATGGGCACGTGCTCAAATAATCGCTTTGTTGGGGCATTATAGTGTAGTTGAAATGTGCCACAAGAGGCAGGCACATCGGCCAGAGTGCTAATTGCAACAGGTCGCTTCTAAGAGACAATTACAAAGTTGGCGTGCTAAAGTTGAAACTTTGTCTTCTTACTCACCTTCGGCTTATTTGTAAAACATTCCTTACGTTATATTCGATTTTCTTTTTAGGCATACTTTTAATTTTAAAGTTATAATTGCATGGATTTATTTATTTTAGACTAAAATCAGTAAACAGTTAAGAGTTATATAAGTGTATTAATTTATTTAATATTGACCAAAAGAAATCCATAAATTTTAAATTAAAAATGTTCATTAAAATTACGCATTAAAGAAGTATATTTATTTATGTGAACTAAAAACCCATCTTCAATTTATAATTTTGTTTTAATAAATTAATATTTAAAATGAAAATTAAAGTGTAAAATTTAATTATATAAAATAAAACTTGCTATATAAATTAAATAATGAAAGTGAAATAAATAATATAAAGAATATACCAATTAATGTATAGCTAAATTGAGGCAATTCTTGAATTGGCTTATCTCGATCAGTTTTGGCTACGATTTGGCTTTGATTTACTTAGCAACTCAAAGATATTAATTTCCTAGTACTTTTGCCAATATGTGTTTTTTATATTGATTTTATCGTTGAGCCTCGCTGGCCAAATGGCAGCCATAATTCAAAGCATAGCCAAATGCACTGCCATCGAATGGACCAACAGCCTTGGTAAAATGATAAATGGGCCAAGTGGTATTCTAATCTATAGCTACTCTGTTATTTATGTCGACGAAAATGTGGCACACCCCAATGCGATGCACAATAAGTGGAACCCATGAGGCAATCATAAAATCTCTTTGAGTACGGCGGTCTGTAGAGACTTTACCTCCGCGGAGATGGGGGGGGGGGGGCTCTTTATGTAATTCACTTTAAAAGTATTTCGCTAATTTGCAAAAGCGTCAGTGGGTGTGAAATAGTATGCAGTAGGCCATCAAAGGGAAGAGAGCTGTATCAGGCATCTGGTGGCTAGTTGTAGATAGCCTAATTTCAATCGCTCAATGCTCGACCATCATTTAATTTATATGCTTGGCCAACTTCTTTTGACTAGCATCGCGGCGTAAAAAAAATGGAATGAGGGGGAATAAAAAAGTTGCTGGAATTGAAATCAGCGACCATAAAAAGCCACGCCAGCCATATTCCCTCACAGGCACCCTCACATGGCGTGAATTTGCTTACCCCGCTGGCTACTGTTGGAGTGTTTCAACCTTGCGGCAATCCTTACTCTTTCCCTTACCCTAACCCTCAACCTCCCATTACCCTTACCCCTCTAACCAGTGTTATCCCCTGCACTGAACGCGTTTGTTCAATTGAAAAGGGCAAACAGCAAAAGAGTAAAGCATTTTGGGGCCAACCAGCCAGATGGTCCTATTCCTGCTGCAGAGCCACAAAAACATTCAAAGTAATTGATGTGAAGAGCTCTACAGATGAGCGTACATCTCTCCCAAACTCCCCCACCCTTGCCGTAGTCGACTTCAGGAAGGCGGCAGCAAATAACATCCATCTAGTTGATAAATTGCTAGCGGCAAAAGGCCAACAAATGAGCTAAAAGCCTCCCAATAATTCATACAAATATTTATTTATTTATTAAAGAGAAATTAAAGAAATTATTTTTACAACCTACTGTTGAATTGGGAGCACCAACTGCCAGCGCCTTCGGCATAAATAATCCGTATTGGCTCTGTATAAACTTGGTTTCCTCCGTTTGATTAAACTGGCTTTAAAGTTCTTTAAACGACAATCGCATTTAACTTCAATTTCAATGCCAGGAATCAAGTTGTGTGCTGGTTTGCGCCTGAAAACGTATTTCTGAGATTACAAATCGTTTCTCCGCACACACACACATACACACACACACACACATAGTCACACACAGAATTGGCAAAAGGTGCTTGAGTTAAAGAACGAAAAATCGCAACAAATAAAATACACCGGCAAGTTGACTTACTTCAAGGTATACACGCGAAGAATTCCAGAACAGCGACATTCCAAAGGAGATTTCGATTATTATTTGAACTGTTGTTTACTCAATTTGAATAAAATTACACAAAAACAAGACAGAACAACCATCCTACAATCTGTTTACACTTTTGGAGACAAGGGAAATCCAACATATTATTCAGAATACTTTTTTTTTAACGGGATGGCTGCGTCGAAAGTCAAACGCTTTTCGTTTCTTAATTCCCTGGAATGTTGAGTTTGGAAGTTTGCATTGCTACATTTTAGAAAATTTTTCCATTATTAAGAAGTATATTTTAAGAAACTTTTTTTTCGTACCTTTAAAAATTGTTTCCGGAAACCCAACAAAAGAGCAGCCTTTATTTTAGTGCGATTTTCTAAATTTCAAGAATATTTTTATCTTAGTGTAGATTACATACACTTGCAGACTTAAAAAAAAAAATTAAATGAATTGACTGATTGTTCCTTTTAAACTATACGATATATTTGTGTGTTGTAGATAATTGGTTTCCGAACAATAAGTTTTTTTGTTAGGTTGCTACCCTTAGTCCGTCTCTGAAGGTTTTATACGCTGGAGATAAAAACAAGAAGAACAATTGTATGGCACATTTATCATGACGGTATTTCTATTGCGCAAACAGGGCACGTGTAAACCAGCCAAAAGTGCGGCTAAATGTGTGCGCGTGCCGCCATTTTGAGTTCAAGTGTAAATAAAGTCATAGCAAGAGGGTGAAGGGAGAAGGGAGAAGGGAGAAGGGGGCAGAACGTGAGCGCACAAAAATTGCAATTACCCGTGGTTCAAGCTAACGGAATTGGGAAAGGACAGGGGCTGAGAGGGGGGTGGTTGCGCGGAGTATTGACTCTTGTCTTATTGGCTGCGTGTGCTCTTGCAGCACTCCTCTTCGCACCTGCCGAACAAATCCTAGTGTATTTTTATAGAGGCACTCAAGTGCAAATAATGCAGGACGAAGGAGATGCCTGGCGGAGGGCCGGGGGCAAACAGGATCAAGGGCTATTGGCAGCATTAGAATGCATTTATTGGCCACTTTGACACCAGCAAATATGTATTCATATCGAAAAACCCAATTTGAATACTTGCAGGTAGTTTCTAAATTCAAAGTCTGTTTCTCCATGCCAAAATAGTACAACAAGTGAGAAATATGGTTTTGCACGTCTAACATCACTAATTGATTATTTTATTACCATTACAAATGTATATTTTAAAATATTTATATATATATATTTTCCTTTTGACATCAGCTATATTTAATTTGTAACAATTTTTGTGATTATTGAACAGAAACAAAAAGCACTCAGCTCAGATATTGTTGGCAGTGCTTGAGGAACTTTCTTCGACTTGTCAACAGAGCTGGCTCTAAATGCTTACTGTAAACAGCAGTCAATTATCCAATTGTCATCTAAGCATTAACTGCAATTCCAAAATAGCTGATGGTAAAAATGCACTCGAATAAGCAAGAAGAGAGACTATTAATGTGATGCTTATGATGAGGTTGTTCAGGAGCTCATCCTGAATACGGGTGCCACAGACCCAATCTTTGAATAATATTTTTAGTAATCAACTGTCCAAGTTTGCCTTTAGAATTGCGGTACATATATACATATACATAAGAACTTAAACAGGCATTTTAAAATTCAGATATTCTAATGTTTTGCCTATTGCGTACAAAGTTTAATTAGTGAATAGCAAAATGTTCGATAAGCTATCGAGAAGGTGGAGTAATACTTTGTAGAAAAGCACTTAAGCATATATAATAACTTGTTAATTTGTTTTAATTGCTATTCCAATATGAAAGAGTTATCTTTTTGCTTGAATGGATAAATTCTATAGTACATACATAGTTAAATCAAAATATTTCTAAATAAACATACACCAATTAGGAGATGGATATTGGTGCAAAGATAAAATAAAGCTTTTACCAATATTAATCATAGTTTTAACTCTAGTTCCTACATATGGTGATACATGAAGGTGTTTTGCTGGTAACAAGAATCCTTTGAGTAAAGTTAATCGAGCAGACAATGAGCTATTGCTATTGAGCTAAATTCATATCGAAATGCACTCACAAATTAGGTGCACTGCAACTTAATGTCAACAAGTTTGTAAGTATTATTCCAACGTATTGTCAATGTGGTTCAAGTACGTATAAAGAACATAATATAATCATATATGTATATCATGCATATATTGCCAATAAATCGAATGTACAAATATAATTACATAAATTGACATTTTGTATGGACGTCTAGTAATCAAAATAATATTATTCCCCAAAGCAACAGTTCGTATTCTGAACTGCCATGCATAATAATATGCATACGTATCTGTATCTACCTACTCAAATTATTACACAAATTGCAATCTGCTGACTGAACACACCTGCATTGCCCCCAGCACCCCTGTTCCAAATAATAGAAAATATGTTTTGAATAGCTTCTTTGTTTGTTGTCCTATATTGAGTTAGAAATGGATGGAAACAACTTGGCTTTTACTGCTGATTAAGAACTATTCCACATGTCGAATTAGTCATTGCAATGAAATGTAAATATATATATATATATTGAAATGTGAAAAACATGGTAATCAACCCTAATTCAGTTACTCACACATTAATTATTTTCTATACTGACCGAAGGTCTTTCTGATACATTTCATACACTGCGGATATCATAAAAGGGCATCCGTCTTAGTTAATTTCTTTTTGATTTTCCCTAAGTGGTCCTTTGGTTTCTATTCTAATGATAATTGTTTCATTAAAATACCTACAAAATAATCATTTTTATTATGATGTTATTTTTCAACACTGTTGCTTTTTATATACATAAATATTAATATATAAAATGATTAGATAAGTAGTTACCAACAGCGTGGTGGAGCTCGAAATGGAGAGTCTGTGGCATCAAACTTAAAGTCGACAGAGTCAATCGTTTTTTGGAAGAAGAACTAGATTTTCTTTTTAATATAACATTTAATAAAAGATCATATTGAAATATTTAAGTATATGCTTTATTCGAGCTAGACTGCATCATTTTAATATACACTTTTTGAATATAAAATAAGTTTGTGTTATGAATTTTGATCGTTAAGAAAACGACATATGAATATAAGTAGAATTTACGTAGAGCTTATAATTTTTACCATTTTTTGAAACAATGGGATGATCGTAATTCAAAGTGAAGCTGATTAGCAGAAATAAATTAGTAAACATGAAATCCATTATTTCCAAAATTAAAGCTCGCCTTTCGTACATATAATTAGAAAAAGTAATAGCTCGTTCCTTCAGAGTGCAGCGCTTAAGATGCAGCTGTTCCAACTACAAAATCAAACACAGGAATAATTAAAAATCAGATAAAAACATTATCTATAATAAATCACCTTCAGCAGTCGCCAGAGTCGCGTATTCTTTGAACTTCTTAGCATTTTGAGCAAATCGTGAATATATAAACGATCCAGTACCCTGCGCTCCATGACTGCGACCCGTCTCGCCCTCTTCAGAGTACGAAGCATATTCGAGGTTACCAGGAGGGCGAAGATTGATCTATAAAAATGGGTGTTCTCGCCAGATATCTTGTAGAGCCAGAATGATGCTAAGCAAGTTATCATGCTGAATATGATTTCTACGCTCAATCTGACAGTGTTTGAGAACCAACAAAATTGCTGCAAGCGCTGCTTCACAAGGATCAATTGCTCAAAGTACGTTATGCAAAGAGAGCGAGGAATTTTCCGAGTATGATGATGTATGTATGGCTGATCAATATGGACAACCAGTGATTCAATAAGCATCAGATGAATCAACATGCTCATATCAATAATACAATGGTAAAACAGTAGTCTGGCAGTAATGAATATTATTGCACATCTTAAGTCACTTCTGGGAGTTAAGTACCAGGTCAGGTACAATTCGCGCAGTATTTGAACTGTTAAGCACCGCCAGGACACATTCACATTTCGCCCGAACATCGCGAAATGCATCCTTATCAAGAGCAAAAACCGATTTAGTAAATCACATAGATCGAGGCGATTGTGTAGAATATACCAGCCATTTATGGCAACGTTCGCATATCGTACGACAATTATAAATACATTTAGCAGTGAGACAATGCGTTCAAAACTAAGCTCTTTAGTGGTTCGATAGCTGATAAAAAACAAAATCAGAATTATACTCAGTGGCCAGATGATGAACCAGTGCAATAATTTTGAATACCAATGCCAAAAAGTCGAGCAAACAAATTTATTCCGTTGTCGATCATAGCGAAATTCATTGACTGCAAGTATTTTGGTCAGAATCTTGACCAATTTTAATAGAACTTGGGAGCAGCGCGACATAATAAGCACTGAGGCCCACTTCACACCATAAACTGGTTACTAGTCGTATTTCGGGTTTGTAATTCATTTGATATTTTAGCAATCCAACTAATGAGCATTTAGGGTTCATTCACTTCAGCTTCATTATGTTTTCTGTGCCAAACTCGTTACAATAATGCTCTGTCATAAAATAGATGTTAGCTGTGCCATTCTAATTAGCTTACAACTAGGTGTCCTAAGCGCTATTTCATTAATCAAGCCTCACGACTTCACACAGCTGAAGTGTTTTCCTTAGCAGCACTCTATTTATATTGCGTTGTCACAATTGATGTCGCTTTGACATCCAGCCCGCATGCAATTTGCGTCTCTAACTGTTAAGCGTTTTTTATACCCTGTAGAATCGGAAAAATTGTAAAAAAAAGGGTTTTTACCTTTCTTAATCCCGAGGTAGATTTTTATGTTTGGAAAAATATGTCTACTTTGGCTGAATTCTAATATTAACTTATTAAACATAGTTATTTTAAAATCTCCCATATCTTGAACATTTTATGTAGCTTATGAAATCAAATAATTTTTGATTCGAGCTTAAGTTGAGTAACTCCCAACTGAGCTCGGCCTCTTAATCAGACAGCAGCTCAACTCTAACGTAGCCGTGGAGAGAGCAAATTTCCCTACAGTTTTCTAAAAGGAATTCATCAAAAAATTGGGGTTCCGATTTCTACTCTTTATAAATATGCTCTAATATTGACAAATATATTTTTGAAAAATATAAAAAAAATCCTGTCAAATTAAAACATTTTTTCTTTCTTATATTTAAAATATAAAAATATATATATATATAATATATATATAAATTTTCAGATCGATTTTCCTTTTATATCAAGCATAAGGACGATTTTTTTCGCAAAGATCGCATCTGTAAACAATCGACGGCAAATGTTTTGCTGTAGGCAGAAGTGCAGAAATATTTCATAAATAGATAAATAAATATTATTTACCCGAACAAAACTCAGTTTTTCTGTTGGCTTTAAATATATGAATAAAGATATTAAAAAATTACTAATAAACAAAACGGACTCAATCTAAGAATAATACTTAGCTTTTGATACTTTACATATCTAGGAATATATTCCTTGCTTTTGATTATTTATGCTTCGCATATGAATTAATAATATATTCATATATGTTAATGCTAAGCCCTAATTTCATCATATATATTAAGAGAGTGTCTCATAGTCGAGTACCCGCGTCTCTTGGCCTTCCTATTTAATTGGTGTGACGCTGTGGAAACATATGTATTCGTTGTGAATTATTGTTAGCCCACAGACGAATTGTGGCTTTCCATACGCCCACATATTTACTTGACATGGAATTCGTCTCATTCATCATAATTACCATTGAATGGAGCAGAATGCTGACTACTTATGGGCTACAGACAATATTAGTTGAGGGTCTGACAATTCCTTGTCGAATTCGATAACCTCTGACTCGGCATGCGCCAGCTGACACCTGTGCAGCCTGCTTGGTGGGTTGGGGATTTTGTTTTTCTAGGAGCCAGCGATCTGAAACCAGGCGTGTTTGATATATGAGTTTGTTTGCAACTGTTTAGCTAAGTGGATGGAAAGCGAAAGTAGGCTATTTCGCTCCCAGCTAGTGGTAATCAACCTTTTAGCAGGCTTTTAATTTGCCTAATTTGTGAGGCAGCCAGCAATAAAACTAGGAAGCCCTCTAACCTGCCCGCTCCATCTCAGGGGGCGTGACATTTGAGATACGTGTGCTGGCTGCTGGTTGATTTTGTTTTGTCGAAACGAGCTAGAAATTAATCGTTGCCATTAGCCTTGATTTATGACTGTGAGCTCTGCTCAACAGCTGATGGAGTGTGGTGGCAACCCTGACAAGGAGTGGCCTATTTATGCATTTAATTATGGCTTGCCATATTTTGTGCACATTATTTATAGTTCTGTTTCCATTTGGCATGCGGTGGTAACAAATGTTCGGGGTTAATAGCCCTGCCAATTCTACCATTTGCTGCTGCCAGCATTTCTGGCATTGCCAATGTATTATATATTTGAATGTCTATTACGCAACAAGAGTCAAATGTAAAGCGCCACAAATCGGTAGTCCCCTTGCATAATTTAATTTAAATTTGTATCTAAGAACTGATTTTAATCAAATTCATTTTGATTGCAAATTTTTTGCATATTTTTACTTTGCAAAACATTCGCTTGCTGCATTCTTGTTTATTAAAATTTAATATCTTCTCCTCTCCCGTTTCGTCCAAACTACCAGCTGACACTCAATATGCTAAATTCCAGAAGCATTTTTATTAAAAAATCCTTTTTAAAGTCCCAAAAATGTTCCTGCGAAATCCGGCGCTATAAAACATATTTTATGTCCTTTTCACAGTATTTAGCTTCGTTTTGGCTGGAAGTCACAGCTTGGCAAAATGACGGCAATTCTAACAAATTATGTTCGAGACACGTCAGTTCATATTCGCCATTAAAACAATGTCGATGCTCCACATTTAGCCCAAATCCGGCGTACATTCGCTTTACGGCACTAATACAGAGACAATTCGCAGTACGTAAGTTAATTTGATTTAGATGCATTGCTGAGTGAACCGTTTATTTTTTTCACAGGCGCCTGCCGTTTGCTCATTAAATTTCATTTGGTGACGCTGCTATGAGTGTGAAGTGTGTTTGCAGCAATTTATAAACAAAGGCAAGCGCCGCACAAGAGCCATAAATTGGTCGTTGAAATTTCACACATGCTGGCCACATTAGGGTGCTTTCATATATATATATATATATGCATATATATATATATATATATATGCAAGTACATACATCTGCGTACATTTCAATTGGACCGAGTCTCGCTAATAAAATGCTTAATTTACCAGTTTCGGCACCAACCAGCAAGCCACCTTTTTGGGCTAGAAGCACTTCTATACTTTAGCGATTCCCCTTGCCCTTGGCCAAGAGCAAATCGTCTCGACATACCCATAAACCAAATATGCGCACACGTTTTTGTACCCTGAACCCATTCAAAATGGGTATAGAGGGTATAATCACTTTGTGCAAAAGAATGGCAGAATGAAATATCTTTAACTCCATAAAATATATATATCAATATATAGCCATCTACGTCTTTCTAAAACTAAAAAAAATGGAGAATTCAAATTTGGAATATAAGCTTTTGAAGATCAAGTTTATTTTATTGTCAACTTTCCCCGTTTCGCGAAAATTTCCAGAAGCATTTCGATTTCAGATAGCAATAAAAGCCACAATTTTAAAAGCAGAGTCTTTAAATTAATATGACTCAGCAAGACAGCTTCAGAAAATTACGGTCGAAAACATATTCTCATATTGATCTCTGTACTATCAGCATGCGCATGCGCAGCCTGCGTTTTTTTTTTTTAATAAAACAAGAGTAATGATTTAACAGCTGGGCTCAGGGTATCTCGTAGTCGATCTCATTCAACTACAGCACTATTACTTATTATATGTAACCTGCTCTTCTGCCAAAAAGGGCATATGGGCTTAAAGGAACTCAGAGCTTGTTATTTGGCTTTATGGTGCAGACATCTACACTTTTAGGGTATATTAGAGGCATTCCAGGTTTCAATAATGACCAGTGTAAACAGCTGAACATATGCGATTGCTCATTGCTGGCGTTGCTGTTGTCGATCAGATTTGTTGTTTGGGGATTTTTATGATATTTTATTGCATCGCAAATTGTGTTGACTTTAACTGTGTATGTGTGAAAGTCTTTCGAAGTATGTGGGGGTTGAGGGGCGTTTGGGAAAACTCTGCATTCAATATTCATTTGTGGCGAGTGGCGTATTTTTGAGTTTATGTACAATTTCTTGGCTAAGTGATTGACTTGTTGTTTGAGTTTACAACAACGCAAATCAATGCTATTTTACAATGTAATTTAATTTACATTAGTACATATTGTAAATAGGAAAACAATCATTTCTAGAGATGCTTTTGTAAATGTATCAAGGCTATCTGCTGCATATGCACTGCTATCGGTGTTCATTTTGATTACTAGATTGTGATAAACTTTGGCAGTAAAACATGAAAGAAATCGTAGATTTTTTCATTACATTGTTTATAATGTGTTACTAAAATAAATATTTTCCAATCATAAGAACACACGTAACTAGTAAGATTGTTCGGGATTTCATTATGTACTTTTCTGAATGGCAGAGAGGATTACTTCGAATTTTGCATTTCTAATTTAAAGAAAAATTCTGTATTATTAAGAAATAAATTTCTGAAATCCTGAAAATGTGTGTAGTTTTCAGGTCGATTGTTTTCTGTAGAGTGTAGAGACACCCATGGTCTGATGAAGAATAGTGGGTTATAAACATCTAAATCAATTACGTTACACACAAAGTTATATAAACCCCATTCGAAGGTTGAAATATTATGTATGATATGTATTATATTTTTCAACTTAAGCTATACAAAGCTCGAATAGGCAGTAAAGCTAGTATAAATTTACAATATTCAATTTGGTTATTCAGGCATTATCCATTCCCATAATTCCACACTTAAGCGCTGCTATCACTTGCTTTTATTTATTTATTTAGTACTCTTATGCTTAAATATTCCTGAACGTCCCATAACAATTTGTTTAAAATTTAGGAGCCCATGATTTTGGCGCAGCCATAATCAAAATTACAATGAGCATTCTGGTCATTGGCCTTAGCATAAATTGTAAGGCGAAATAATGTCAGATATATTTATTTTTATTTGCAATGAAGTTGCGGCAGCGCATAGAGGCCATAGTAATCTGCACATAGATGCTGCACACATGCCACATGCCACATGCCACATCGCACATTTAAGCCACCGTTGTATTGCTTGGTTGTTGCTTGTCTATTTCCGGTTTCTGTGCCATTATTGCCATCATCCCCAACCGCATCCCCATTGTTGTCCATGGAGCTTCTCAGCTGTGGATATCTAAACGTTTGTTTTCTTTACTTTTTGAATTTCAGTTGCCCTTCCTTTTACCCTGTTTTCAGCATGCCCTTTCAGTACTAAGGCCTCCGAAACAGTGTGGCTGCTGCTATGCTCCCGCTCCCGCTTTCTCTCTCAGTCTGACTCATCCCTTCTCTCTCTCTCCCTCTTTCTGATGATATTTTCCATTTGGCAACGCCGTTATGACCTTTTTATTATGATTTTGTTGATTTCGCTTTTCCGTAGCGTTAAAAACCAAAAAGGATATCAAGCATTATTTCACAAAAACTGAATACCCTTTTTTCAATATTAGCTTTTCTCATAAGCGTAAGATTATTTTAATTTATACAAAAACAACTCCTAAATAAATATACATATATTCTTCAGAAAATGGTGTTTATAATAATTAAGTAAAAAGGTCCATAACATAACCGAATGCGTATCAGAGGAGGCTGCATAGTTAATCGACCCTCTGCATTGCGAGTCTGGCAGGTTTCCTAAATATTTGCCAGTGTGCTTTGAATATATGTAGGCAAAGCATTCAAATGATATGTGCCATTGCCAGCACTTTGTTTAGCACTTGAGACTAAAAGGCAACTTTAATTTGAATATTGCTTGGCGACGCATCGATTTTGTTTACCTTGCCGAGAAACCAAAGCGAATCTCCAATATGCTTTGGACTCTCGCTCTGCTCTGCTTGGCCTACAACTTGAGTGCGATAAGTTCATTGGGGACAATCAATAGAAATCAACTTAGTTTAAATCAATTTGTTAGTCAAATCGAACCTTCTTACCAGTTCCGTTTGTCAATTCATGTCTTAATTTTCTATGGCTGTGCGCTGAAAGGCGTATGGGGGGAGAGCGGTGGGCGTGGCATCCCAAGTCTAATCGCAAAATAATATGCCAAATGGAGGGCCAGCAAATTGCAAAAGTCAGCCTCAGTAAATATTTCCATTTACATAATATTTACTTTAACATTTTCGGGATAGTCCAAAAAATATTTAAAGCAATAGCCAAGGAAGCAGAAAAGAAAGCAAAGCTAGGGTGAAGTTTTTTATATTATTTGAATACTCTGATACCAAAGGTATCATAGTATATTGGTTATATATTGCTCCTTACCTCAGTATGAACGCAACTTTTTCGGCGCCCTTAGATATAGATACTTCAGACTTGGAACACATACTGGGCTGGGCACTAGGATAAAATACACTGGTAAATCGATAAAATCGATAAGGAAACATATCTCCCACAATTTTAAGGTTATAGTCGGTGGGTTGTTGGAGACGTCCATTAAAGATTGAGCCGTCAAATTTGGTGTCTATTTTACTGGTAGCCGCCCTTGTTGGTAACCTGCTTCAAAGATCGACATATACATTTTCCGACCACATCCGCCGTCAAAGCCTTTACCGCATTTTTAAATGCAAAATTGGACTGTAGATTACTTAAAATCTCCTTCAATTATCGGATAGTTCTTGGCTACACCCACGTTATCAGATGGAATTACTTATGGTATCAGAGTATTCCGCAGTCGGTTACGGCCAATAATGTTCAACGATCTCTCTTGTTCTTTGTATGATTTTGTTAACGGTCTGCTTTCGACTGGGGCGAACACATTTACTGAGAGGATGGTAATATAGACAATGAATGTGTGTATTTGCCTAGCAACGGGCATAAATTAAACTAATGGCAGTCAGTTTCGTGTACGCACATGTTGTACTTTGAGGCAGCCCTGAAATTCTAATTTCCAATAAACTGCATGTAGGCAAATTTACTCGCATTCTTATTTGGTTGCGCATCTCTTTTGGCTTTGTATAAATTCTTGAATTTAGTCGAGAATTTCTCCATTTGGAAATAATGAAATTTTCTTAGGGATTCGATTTTGATTCGCATTTTTAATCGAATCTCGAATTTTAATTAAAAATGTTGCCTAAAATGAATTACGCTTGGATATGGCATGAATTTGAAGAAAGTTCGAGCAATAATAAGAATAATAAGAAAATAACGATGCAAACAATTTGTGCAGCTAGTTAGCCGACAACAAAGGCCCTGATGCCGCATAACAAAGGCGTTTTAGCTCCAGATATATGTAAAAGAAAACCAGATTTCCTCTTGACAAAGCATATTCATAAGCATATTGTAAAGTATTGATTTTTTTCAATAAGCTAAGCAATGAAAGAACGCTGCAGAAAAAGAACAGAGCTCGCAGCTTAATTCTCAGCTGCAACAACAATTTTCTTAGGGCTTACATTATAGTTCTATGCAAATAGTAGATGCCACCATAAGTCTACGAAATTATATTGTATTATGTTGGAACATGAACCAACAATGTAACGTCCACTCTCAGGATCCATTCAAATGTCTTTATCTGTGTCCATCTGTCCATCTATCTGCTTGTCTGTTTGTTTGGCAATGGCATGCAAAACAGGATTTTGTCATGCTTTTTATGCAACATAAAATACATATGAAAACAAATCAGGCAAAGGATGTTAACAAACACAACAAAACAATAGAGACATCAACTTTGAGCCAGAGAAAACAAATTTCAGTTGCAAAAGTTCAAGATAAAAAATCCAGATAAATGTTCATTCAAATAACAATTGTTTGCTGCTGTCATTCCGTTTGAAACTTCGCTTAATATAATGTTTAGGCATCCAAGTCTACATTTTGAATCCATTTCACGGCTGTTAGTGTACAATAAACTTGCTGCCACAGTGTTCATGCCATATGTTGAGCGCTCATAAGTTCACCTTATAAAGTGCTGGCACTAAGGCCATAAATCTTCCATTTCGCAGCATTTTGATAAGTCGTTGCGTCGATCTGAGCCTTTGGCTGGAACACATTTTGCTGCTTGTCCAACGCTTCACTGCACTCAAGTCATCAACTTGTCAGTTTTTGTTGAGACAAACAAATTGGCATTGCGGCCCCGGACAGAGATGACTTGGGCCAGTTCTAGATACAGTCTCGGGGCCAAGTTCTGAAATCGGAGTTGAGGCAGGAACTGGATCAACAGACATGTTAACTATTGACTGCCATAAATATAAAAAAGTGCATAAGCAAAAATATAAAAAAAATACGACTTTTTTCGATATACACATATTAAAATACTACTTTTTCTTGGTGGAAGAGAAATGATTTTAAATTAAACATAAATATTTAATTTATTTACAAAGATAAAATATAAGCGAACAATAGGGGATAAGATAATTTGCTGAATATTTTTAATTAAAAATAGTGTGCCTAAAAAAGTAATAAAAAAATTTAAAAGAAGCCGCCAAATACAAAACAACATTTTTCGAGTATAAATGAATTAAATTATTATTATGGCCTCTCTTTTTAATTTAAATATATTTTTATATCAAGTGTGCTTATGGCGAATAATAATTTTCTGACACAGGGAATCTGTAATCCTACATATTTTATTTGAATTAGCTGCATTTTTTATTAATTTTGAGAAACTTCAAGTCAATACATGTTGTACATGCATGAACAAGTTTATTCAGTAAAGAAACACAAGCACAGACATTTTGAAATCAACTTCACTTTTAATGCTTATTAAGAAAATATGTACCTTTTGTATCATAAGCTGCACACTTCGTGCAAAATTATTATACCCTCTTAAATTTTATTACTATAACCCCGTAGATGAGATGAGTGAAATGAAAAAACAACACCAGACGACACCAAAGCTCTAAGTCGCAAAATAAAACCAAAGCTTTGATTTTATGAGTACGAGGATAAAATTGCCATAACTCGCCAGATATCCAGATCCGAGCCAGTCAAATCCTTTGAGCCATGAGTTCATATAAATTTACCATTATGACATGCATTTGTTTTTACAGCGCAGACGATGCGTCGACGAAGTTTATGCAAATTGTTGTGTCTGATGATGTGCGATATGTTTCGGAGGTTTATATATACGACAAAGGTATATATGTAATACTGTTTGTACGCAGCCTTCGCCAAATGGGTAAATGACATACACATCGGCAATTAACCCAATTTTGTGGCGCTGTTAATGATGTGTTGATGATGACCTTAGTGAGCTTAGTGCGCTCAAAGGCAACAAATGTTGCCCCAATAAGTATGCAACACAAGTTGAACACAGCATTTGCACTGCAAATAAATGTGCGGCAATAAGTTGCAGGCAATTTGGGGCAACAGTGAGGTCATTGTGCCAGCTGTTCGTACTCGAGTATGTCAAATTATATTTGTTTGTCGACCATCTAAGAAGTGCATGCAATTAGCTCGTTTGGAGACTTGATTTAGTCTAAGGACTTTGCTTGCGTGATTTGAAAACACAATTTGAACTCTTGCTCCCAATCTTTAAGACTGTTGCTAAGACCTTACCACTTTATTAATAATTTCTTGCTATCCCTAGCCATATTCTGTAGGTGTGTATAAATAAACATTTATATCCATACATGAGTCGTCATATTTATCGCCTTGGCCAACAACTGTTGCCGTTATAAATTTGTTAATAAATTTATCAGAGCGTCGCCGTTGACGCCGCATGACGCTCATTATTTTTCAGCAGGCGCTTAACTCTCTGGCCTTGGGAAATTCTTACACGAAATATATATATATGGGAATATAATGAAACTGTGTACTGAAAAACAATGTGTGCTAAATATATTACATGCTGACAACATCTTTTGTTCATTGCAGAAAGAATCTTTGAATTTAAGGCTTCATCTTGGCCGTCTGCCGGCAGCGCAAAATTTAAATTGTCAACAGCTTCCCCAGACTTGGCCCAATTGTGTCTGGGCTCGAACAATGGAAAAGCAAAGAATAAGGGAAACGTAAACTCAGCTTGGACGAATTCGCCACGCATCGGTTCTGGTCCTGGTTGTATATGTTGTTTCTGTGATTCCGGATTGTTTTACACGGCTGCCAGTCAGTCAGCTGTTTTGGCTTGTGTTTCAGTTTCGGTTTTTATGCGTTTGCCCGTCGGATTTCTTCAGTACTTGCACAAAACAGTTTTTGTCTTGATTTCGTGTTAAGACATTTACAAATTATGCCCCACATCAACGCTTCGAGCTCACTCGTTACTGGTGTTGCTGTTTTTGCTGCTCTTGTCCAAGGCAAATCTATGACTACACTTTCTCTTGTGGCAAATGTCTGCATTGAGTTCACAGTTCAAATGTCAGGCTAGCAAATTGAGTGACAATGACGCGGTCGACGCCTAACCGAAGAACCCAAATTTAGATGCGGGTCAAAGTGCCCTAAGCGACTGCTACCTAAAATCTGAAATTGTTTCAAATGAGTTGTGGTTCCCTGGAGTGCATTGTGGGTCAACTGGTCTGGCTCATTTCACGTTTGCCAAAGTTTAAGGTTGAACTCGTAAAATTAGTCTTCCAAACATCTAAAACACACTTCAATAATTCAAATATCGAATTTTTAATTAAATTCTGAATACCAATTGGACAAATAAGATATTAGTCATTTTTAAATCAATTAATTAAAAAAATTGCATCCAATAAATAATAATGATAAATATAATTGCGTAAAAGTTTATGGTAATTTGAAAAAATAATCAATTTGTGTAAGTAAATTTCTTTACTTCTTCTGTATATTTATTTAAAGCAATTTGATAATTTTCTTAATTCGAAGCACAAATTTTTTTTTATTTATTTGCATAATTTTACAAATTTATCTTTAACCTTATATTCACTCGCAGTATTCCCCAAATAATTCTTTATTAAGCCTTCTATTAAGGCTTCTCAGCATTGCAAGTTGTATGCTTAAGGAGTAATACACTTCTTTACTGTAGATGTTGCTAAACTTTTAAGTCTATTATTTGATTCTATTACTTGGAAGGAATCACTTATATTAGTCCGCTATACAAAAATTGTTTAAATTCTGATATTTCAAGTTACTGAGGTATGGCAAAATAATCTGCTTTTTAAAAGCTATTTTAAGAAATCTTGTTTATTTATTTTACTTTTGTATTCAAACCTATACCAAATTGTGGACTGTGTTTAGTCAACAATAACTAAATTAAAGGAAAACAATGCACTTGCTTATAATGATTTATAGCACGCTTAGAAACTGTAATTTTAAGTGCTCCCAAATACAATTTAAGTGCTCCCAAATTCAAGTCAAATTTAACAATAAAAATACCATAAATACATTTATTTTTGCTTGTTTAAATTTTACTCAGCAGCTCAATAGCATTTTGAGTTCGGTTTAGTAAAGATAACCTTTTTTGAGTATACTGTCATTGTGGACACCTTGTGCTAATTTGTGCCCTGGCTATAATTCACTTGGCTTATTCTTCGGTTGCCCCATTCAGTCTGATATAATGCACTTTAATCAAGATGTGCTTATTATTAATTAATTTAGTTCGCCGTCAGCCACAGAAATGTGATTAGTTCACCTGATAGGCTTTGCATAGAGCTACGGAAATCTCTCCAACCTCTACCATTTCAGCGCAGGGTATCCCCATAGAAGACAGATTCATTCGATATGCACAGGCATCGAGGAATGGCCGGGGGTCTGCTTGTCCAGGCAGGTCTGAAAAGCATACATTTGGTGACTGCATTGTGATACCCTGCTCTATGCCAGTTGTGTCCCTTTCAATTGTATTGGCATGAAGCCAGCGCGGGTTTGCCTCTTCATGTTGCACTCGTTATTATTTCACTCTCAATGCAGCGACCAAAATAATACAACTTCATAAAATCATAAAGAGAGTTTCGTTGTTCAGCTTTGAGTGAAACATTGCTTTCTTTAAATGCCTGTGCAAGTGTGGTCTTAATATTCAATTGTCATTTTCACTTTGCTACATTCAGATGCGAGTTTATCATTTTAAAACGTATGTGGATGAATGGAGCTGATACAAATGAAAAATATACGTTTTTTAACTCGTGAAATAATTGATGCACTGAGCCGATTTCACGGATCCCCCATTCTTTGAGTTGGCGACCTTTTAAATGTAATTTCATTGAATACGAAAACGATACATGGCTTAACATTATATATTCCATTTCGCGAAATCCACAACAAAAAAAAAAAAAACAAACAAACAACAGAAAAGCAAAAGCAACCAAAATACAATATAAAAATGTAATTTGTGAAACTCGGAGTCGATTCGGCTTGTCGCGGTTATCAAATTAATGATGCACCAGTCGCCCTTGTTGGCTTGTCATAAAGATGACAATTTTTCATTCACAAAAAAGAAAAAAAAAAAGGTAAAAATATATTGTAGAGCAAATAAAGTGTAGCACACAATTTAAATTGAATATTATTTTTTGCACTGTCTGATATTGTTGCACATTGATTTATTTATCACAAGTGAGGCCGCATTTCATTTATTTTTTATATTTTCATGTTGAGTAATTGCTGATAGTGACAACGTTCCAACGTTGCCTGTCACAACAATATGTTGTGGCATTGTATTGCACAACTAACCAGCAGAGACCATGTACCAGAGACCATGGTGTTTTCAGCCATGTTTCAAATAAATTAATTATACTTTTATCTAACCGACATTTATTCTAAAATCCCATTGTCTGGGATTTTTCGTCGTGGTCGTCGTAGTCGTCGCAGTCGTCGTTGTCGTCATCGTCATGTCGACTTATGTAAAATAATGCAAATAACGTCACAGGCGACATTTTATTATGAGACGAGAGCAGGTCTCACAGACACACACACACACACACACACACAGATACATACACAGGTATATCGCTCTAGCCTTATACACCCACTCACTTATATAAACTTTCACCAAGGGGCCTCCCAAAGCAACGCGTAATTATAGCACAGACGCACAAGCGTCGAGCAGTGAGCTGGCCCACAATCAACATGCTCCACTGCTACACTCAAAAAAAAAAGGATATCACTTTAAAATGAAAATTGCCCTATAAGATAGAAAATTTTATTTTTGTTAGAAATAACTTCTAATTATTAGGGAAAATATTTCTAAAATGTAAAGATCGACAATTGCAAATATATGACGAGTTTTCTGTTTTTTCTTAGAAATATTTATTATAATTAATATAAATCGTTTGTAAAAAGTAGAAATTTCCAAAAAAATTCATTTCTAAAAATCAAAAGCAAGAAATTAAATTTACTGTCTCGTCTTTCAAATTAAAGTCACAACCACACATTTTCAAAATAAATTCTCCACATAATAATTACATTTTTATGAGTGCACACGTGTCCAGCTGAACGAGGGGTGTCCTGGCAACCTGCCAGCTGGATGGAAAATGCGCATCGTCAAGATAATGCAGAGGTGTGGATAAGTAATGTGTAAGTGCCTATGCCAATGTCTGATAATGGGGGGGAATCCTCAAAACGCAACTTGCTCACGAGAGGACTATTTGAGATGACAATGCTGCAGTTGATAAGAGTCTAATTAGTTATATATGCAGAGATTTAGTTGGCACTGCCTAAGGCTATTAATCGATAGCTGCTCAGCTGTGAACCATAAGCTGTCAATCCGATTATCACATAGCTGAAAGCTCAACCAGACCACAACTGATTAGAACCTTTCTACCCTTTTCAACTATGCATGGAGGCTTGGAGGCGACAGCCTGTCAAACGAGCCCAAAACCGTCAAAATCCCAGCCAAGCTAAGCATATGCAAAATAGGTTCTGCTCGGATTGGCTTAAGCAGCATTTTTAATGAATGCTAATAACCTGGCCTTGAGGCTGTGGACACTCCAAGATCTAAGAGAAACTATTTCCATTTCAATTCTCTGCACACTTGACGCACAAAATGGGCGTGACGGTCTCTTCTGGGAATTCACTTCAAATTGTCTTTGGGATTTGCAATTGCAAATAAAACGAAACAACGACTTGAAAAATCAAAAAGGAATTCCAGTCTTAGGCCAGCATCCATCTGGCGACATCTAAATTTAATTTTGAATGTAAACCAGAAACCGGTTATCTTAGACACACCGAAGACTATTTACCCTTGTAGAAGGAGGTTAATCAGCAGAAATTTAAATTTCGAAATATAAATATAAAAGTATAAATAATATATATAAATATAATTAATATATTTTGTATTTGTTGTATTTTACTTATATGTTTTATGTTTCTTGAATGAACTGTGAACTGAATCAGAAATGTTTGTCTACTCCTAACTTGATTATAGATTTTTAAAGCTTATCTTCACTCATAAAAAAATCGCCCTAAATTTCAGAAAATGGCCAAACTTTTGGAGACAATGGCAAGTCACCCTATTTTTGTCGTTTTCTAAAAACTGAGGTTTGTTTGCTCTAATTTTCAGCGTAGAATTTCTGAAATGTTGATGAAAAATGTATACTTTCCATTTTGTTTGTGTTTTATATGTGAAAAATTCTTATTTAAGCTTCTTTTTTCCTAATATTATTCATAAGCAATTGTAATTTAAGATTTCACTTAGCACTTTACATATCTTATAATAAATTCATATAAATTCTTTTGAAGTAACTTACGATTTCATGGGGTTTGAACCGCGTTTGATCGACCTTTGTTTTGCGACGACAGGCAGACAACATCTAAACACTTAATAAAAGCCTGGCCAGTAAATTGTGTTACTTGGTTCTTAATTTTAGAAAGAATTTTTCTGAAAATTAGGATTTGCATTTCTAACTTTTTAGAAAAATCGACCTGGGCAAGCACATTTTTGAAATGTGTTACAAGCTTTACGACATGATTAAAATACCTTTTGCAAGCATCGAGTTGTCTGACCAATGACATGTCAATCAAGCCGCTGAACAGCTGCTCAGAATTGACCAAAACAAGCAAAATTTTTAGTTTTGCACTGTTAATAACAGTCCGCGCTCTGTTCTCAACTGTTAGCTAACAGAACTTAGCAGTATTCTCGCAGTCCGAATTCGGTTCTGTTGCTCTCTTCAGTCTGTTAATCGGTTTTTCCAGTTCTGCTATTGGAAAAGCCGCCACAAAATCAGCTGTTGGCTTTGTAGGGAGATTTAGCTTTAAGTTTATTCAAAATTGGTGCATTTGGCAGGACAAACAATAACAAACCTTGGATCACAAAAGTGGCTAGAGATTTAATTGAATTTTATTTATGCAGACAACTCGCCAGCCGTAAGATGTCATTTATTTCATATGCCGATAAGGATAAGCCGACTAGACGCGTAGCCATAAATTTGCCACTCCCCCCTCGGTTTAGTTCAGCTCAGCCGGCAAATGGTGCGTGTCCAAATCGCATATCGATGTCTGATTTGGGCGAATTCACAAGGCAAGCCAAGTTGCTAAACTGTTGTCTAATCCAAATGAAACGGCCAACAAAAGCCGCACAAATACAATAAAATAAAACAATAAAAAATAGATAACTTTGTTTCGCCGAATATTGCATGCACTTGTTTAAAAAATACATATATATAAAAATATGTTTTCAAATGCGCCTTTTTAAGGAACTTATAAATACGTTTTAAGGAATGGAAGAAGACTCTCAAAAAATAAGTATCTAATGTATTTAAATTTAATTATAATTATAAGTTCAAATAAATGTATTTTTAAATGGAATGAGCACCATTTTTCAAATGTGCACTTATAATTCCAAAAATTATAAATAAATAAACGATTTCTATAAAGAACTCGTAAGTTGTGATATTATTTTTATCGCTAGTTTTAGGCACTTTTCCCCTTTTCAAATGAAGAAAATAAATAAATAAAATATATACAAGTATTTTGATTTTTAATATGTTGTTCAGTATGCCCCTGGAATTCATTTCAGCATATGCATATAATAATAAATATATATATACTAAACCAAATATTAAAAATCAACATTTGAAAAAATTACAAAACTAATGGTTTGTAATTATCCGTGAGAAAACTCGCCGTATAGGTGCTATTATTATTATTAATACACATAAATATATAAGAGCGAGTTTGTCCAAAGATCTCGACTGCTCATTTCAGTAGACTTCAACTTTGTCATGGGTAATATATATTTATTCCAACTTCCATCATGATGATTACGCCCAATAATAATGGGGGCCAAATGTGATGACAAAATTCGAATACCATTTGGAAGGATATGATATGGATATGAAATGGATAGACGATAAATAAATTGCGAGCAAAACGTTTTTATTGTCCCACAGCCTTTGAAACATTTGCTTAATGGCCGCCAAAAAAATTCAACTTCAATGTAGCCCCCATGGCGTATGCACAATTAAAATATTTGCGTATGTTTTCGCTATCCTACGCACAAGTTATTTGCTAAACATTTATTGTTGCTGTTCTTCGAGCGAACATTGTATTACTTTATCTCAATAAGTCATTTGACTATTGGTTTATCTGACATTTTCAATATGATCTCTTTCCGGCGATATTTTCATGTGTCTGCGATACGCATAAATCTTACCATAAGCAAGAAAAACTTGGTAACAAATATATTTCTTTGATTTTACTTTGTATACCCTGTATTAATTTAAAGCATTAAGCGGTTGAGAGGGTAACAAGGTTTGTTTTGATTAAATCATTTAATTCTAAATGTAATTAAATTGATAATCTTCACATGTCTCTTAAATTGGCAAAACAAAACCAATCATTTTGTGAATGATTGAGAATCAAGTCTTAAAACCTTTTTTGAATAGTGAGTATCAGAAATAAAGAGCAGTCAGAATATATCACTTGGATAGAGGGTATCTGTTGCTCCAATTTATGATTATTATATTTTTTTTGCATTATGTAGTACGAATTGATTTATGACTCGATAGTTAAGCAACTCTAATTTTCCAAACGTTTAACTTGGCTCTCTCAGTTGGGCTTCATCAATTTCATCGATTGGTCATTCAAACAGCTACTAAAAGTCACAGAAATTCACAGGCCAACTCTACTCTTGGAAGCCAGACAAAGTTTTGTTATTAATTTTTATTGTTTTGCAATGCTGTTCCGGTTGAAAGCTACAATTGCTATCCCAGCTATCGGCCACAATGGTTGTGTTGCTGCGTGCACGCAAATGAAATGCTTGCGGCATGCCACAACTGCGATTCTTTCATATATTGGTGCCGCTTAATGCCTCCAGTCCGGGAGAACATTGTTTTTCCATTTGTGTGCGGCTCGTTTTAATTGCAAACCATGCAAAATGGGCCACGTTATTGCGGGAAACCTCATTGCGTGGGTTCCGGACGGAATGAGTATGGCGGGGTTTTTGCTGGCTTAGCTTGGCTGGTTATTGCTGATGCTGATACTGATGCTGCTGCTCTGTGGCAACAATCTAATAATTTCCCATATAATGCGATAGATTAGCAAAAATGTTGTGGTGTTTTGTGGCACTGCACTGAAGACAAGCAAGTCAGTAGGTACTATTTATCTATCTGAAAATGAAGCCTTTCAATTAATTTTCAATAAGCATTATTGATTTGCCAATTCAGATGCATAATCGTAGCATTTTATTCCACATTTAACTTGCTGCTTTATTTCTTTTAATATTTTGCGTTTACAAGTGAGAAACAAACTACGGAATACTCTAATCCCAGCATTCTATCATTTGAACAGAGGTGGTAATGAATTGGGTAATTCAATCTCATTGCGGAAGACATATGTCTTTGCAATTTTGGGGCCGGTCCGAAATGTGATATTATTAAAATTCATTTTAAATTTTATTGCTCTAGCTTTTAAATCGTTCTGAGATATACAATTGAATCGACAACATGACGGACATCTCATAAAACCTATATACTTTTATAAGCACTTATTTTTTAAATGCTGTGAGAAAATGTTTTACTGACAGACGTTAAGAGCAGTCGCTTGTAATTTAATTTAGACTGTAATTAATTGTATTTGTTATATGCCATGAAACCCCGTAAAAGCCTAAACAAACATTTTACTGACCCTTTGTAACCTGTCCCTGACAACAGCTGCATGGCAGCCATTGAAATTTTTAAAAAGGTTCACATTGCTTTCGGTTAGATGGGTGGAAATTAACTTTTGAAACAGTCTTTATTCAAAAGGCCAAACTTTTGACTTTTTATTTATCTGCAAATGTTTTGCTGCTACAGTTGTATGCAAACAAATGAGTTTAGTTTTGCTTAGTTTTCTCATAAAGGTTTCTGTTTTTTTTTTGTTTTTTGTTTTTTTGCCCTAAAGGTTTGTAAAATGTTAAATTTGGAACAAAGAGCGAAATACTTTAATTCTGTTGTCAAAATTGACAGTCGTATTGTCTCTTTTGTGGTGTAGCAAATGAGCTTTAAACAATTCTAAATTGTATCGATAGGGATGCCTAAACCTCTACCTATCCATCTATAATGCATGGTAATCTGTAACGAACTTTTCAAATTATCTTTTTAAGTGCTGGCTAATAGACTTTTAAACGTGTAGCTTGTTCCCATAAAATAATCCGCAAAGCAATTACCAAAAAGTGACAGACAAATTCATGAGAGCCACATGAAAATGGTTGTGGGCCAATTATGCTTGGATTCTGAATGTGCTCTGGTTAAACTCTTTAGACGGTTTAGTTAACCTTGTATTCATATTTGTATGAGTGTCACGCAAAAGCTGTTAGTTTACTTTTACTGCACCAGTTTCAGCTTCTGCCTCGGAAGTTGACAAATTAGGAGTTAGGCAATCCAAATGTTTCCATAAATTGCTCAAGTTGATTTAAGTAAATTGAATAGAAAACATATAGCAGGCTCAGCGTTTTGCTCTAATTGGCTTGTTCGCAACATCCTTTTGTGTTGGTCAAAGTCCACACTTCAAAGGATTAGTGCGACTTTATTTTGATTACTTTTCCAATGTGGCACTTTATTTTTAAGGCCCACCGGGCTTACACACTGAGTTCACATTGATTTATAGCCTGAATTTCAAGGCCACCGACTGTCGACCTTATCCCTTGATGCGAAATGGGAGGCTGGGGGCGTGGCTGTCTAGCATTGTGGTAGCCGTTTATCTAACGCTAACTACTCCTTTGGGTGTCTGCCCCGAATTAAAGCACCCCTAACGCCCAATTCCCATAATAACAGGGACTCACTGGCTGGCCAATAAATTAAAAAGGAACTCGCATAAAAAACTCATTCATTCATTCATTTCTGTTCATTGCTCCTATCTGTGGCATTAAAATTCACGTTGGTGGTCAACAAATTTCTTGATCAACTTTTCCAACATCTTCAAATTTACGATTGCCTAATTACGTTTATTGGCATTAATTCCGCTTAAGCAGCAGCCAAGTTGCATAATTGAATCATAAGAGCTCAAATTATTTCCATTTGCAAGTTGTCTTTAATCTTTCGACAAGCACTTAGTTCGTTTCACGAGCATTAAATTGGCATTAGAAATTTATTTCACGCTTTTCTCGGTTAATTCAGTCATTATGACGCTTCAGCACATTCCTTCCCTTATGGTTATTATGTGTGACACATTAAAAAAAAAGTCCTCTTCCACATATACATATATATTTGAAGTCATTCAGAAGTCGAGTCCATGTTTCTCTCCGTCTTGCTCCTCAGGCGAAGCTCGGAATATATGTGTATTTTTGTTGCAATAAGTATATATGTGGGATCCAACCGGATCATATAATTATATCATACAGCTATTATAAAAAATTGTAGGTCGAAAGATATTCGGGCCAAACTACCTAGTTAAGAAATTTTAATTAGCTCCTAACATTTTTTTCAAAAAATTATTAAAAAGAGCAATCGGCAAATTTTAAAATAATAATAGCCCTGGCTCTAAGATTTTCCCAAAAGCTTTCAAAATCAAAATACTTTCTATATATATACATAACTATATTCAGTTATTATGATTACTATTACAGTAACTACGAACCACTACACCCTCCAAGATTCCCAAAAGCCCATATCTCCCGTAATCTACGGACTACAGTTACCAAACTCTTCCAACATTTTGCCACGCCCACTCCCGCCCTCAAAATTCACAGAAGCCTATAGTTACCGCAATTTTAAAATGCAAGCTTGGACGGTAGATTACTAAAAATCTCCTTCAAAATCGATATTCCTACACCCATCCTGTTCTGTGGCACCAGTTATCAGATGGAATTACCTATGATATCAGAGTATTTTGCTGTCGGTCACACCAGACAGCAACGTTCTCGCTTATTTTTAACTAATAATTAAATTTCTATGTGAGTGTTCCAGATTGCATGATTAAGTTAACTTAACTAAATCGGCTGCTTTTTCTCATTTAAATAATTTACAACATTTTGAAAATGTACCTGCTAATTATCTTTTCTTTCTTGTTTTAAATTCACAGTCTTTCTGTTGTGTTAAACGCAAATAAAAAATAAGGTAAATGATTTTTTTCTTTTACTTTATTTAATGTTACTAAAAGCAATCCATGTACTTGTATTTAAAAAAAATAGCTGGCAAAAATACAAATATTAAGTGGAATTGTTTAGTCTTTAATTACCTCATTTTTAATCTGCATACGTTATTTGCTGGTTCCAGGTGAGGGTTGTCCTTATCTAATAAAGTTCCGGATTCGTCTCTTTCAAATTTAAATTCAAAACTAAGCGAAGTAAATAATATAAAACTAAAAGCGAATAATTAAATTACGCTATCTTTAGTAGCACATTTTTAACACATTCGCGTGCAGTTTGAATAAACTTGATCTATCTTTAAATATATTTGTGAATTAGTGAAATTTGGATAGTTGGTCATTAAAATTACTGGTCTCCTTTGGTCCGCATATGCAAAACCCAACAGGATTTCAGCTATTTATATCTTTTTTATTACGCATCATTCTCTATGGTTACCATTTTATCAGCTGGAAATTCAATTTAGTCGTGCGTCTCATGCGAATTTCAAAATTTGCTTGTATAGGACACAACAATTGATTGAATTCCGCTGCGTATGTGAAGCACCAGTAAGCAGCAGACCCTAGGGACACAGGACCACGCCTCTGATTGATTGATGCCAGTTTTACAGGACAACCTTCACAGTCAGCCCTTGCGTTTGATTTTGCTATAATCTTGATAGGCAGCCGTGTTTGCGTTTACCTTTCGCCCTGATTGATGGCCAGCGGTCAGACACGTGCCTTCGACGCGCTTCAAGATCGTTAAAAAGGCAATCTAACAGTTGGTTAGCTTCTCAGCTAAGCCATCTTCGCAACTGTTATACCCACATTATAAAGTGCCCTAGGTTCACTGAACTGGAAATAAAACGACGGAAAGTCTTTTAAATTTGAACAGCAGTCAATGTAACAACACGCTGCCAAAAAGTACAAGTTGCCGTTGCCAGCCAGGCAACGACATTGTCTGTGTCTCCTAATTAACCACACGAAACTCGAGCTTCAGCCAGACATGTGACAGGTGTGAAATGCGCATACATAAAAGAATGAGCTCGTTACTCGATCCAGCTGTGTAACAAGTAATCAGTGTGAATTGTGCCTGTTAAAGATCAAATTTCATTCTTTAAAACAGAACACAACAATATATCAAAAAAGGCTAATATTTTCAACACGAATCGAATGATTTACCTGTTGGTCAAAATCAATCAAATACCAAATATATATTTATGGTATGAACCAATAATAAATTGAAACGTGTTGAAAGCAGACTGGTTAATCCAAGCATTTTTTTTTTGACAGCTCAACAATTTCATTTAAATGTCAATTTCGTTGCATGCCCCTCGTCAGATTTGACAACAGGTGGAAATATTTTCGTATTTGGATTAATTGTAACAGACTGGCGCTCTCTAAAGCCATGGATGGACAAAATAAAAACGTACAGAAATTATAAAGGCGGAAATGAAATTGAAACTGAACGCAATTCAAATTGAATCTGAACTCAGTCCGCTCCATTCCTCTCCACACCATTCTCCGCTTTTCACTTCCCTTCAACAAAAGTTAACGAAAAGAGCAAAGCATTTCTGCTTTTATTGCACATATTAAAATGCTTACACTTGAATGGGTGCCGAATAGGCAACAATAACTCGATTATGGTAACAAGGTCATGTTGCCAGGCAGACTGAGGATGGTATGTATATATATATGTGTGTATATATCATATCTGTTATGTTCTGTGTGTGTACACAGATTAGCAATAGCGACTAACACTCGAAGAAAAAATGCCGCCATGAATTTTTTTCAGTCCGAAAACACTTTGTGTCCACTTCTTAAAAAGACATTAATATTTTTTTTAAAGGTGTTTGTTTTTGTGTCGGCCAATTTGGGTTGACTAGAGGACAAAGGTAGCGTAAAATTTATTAAATTAGCATGCAAACGAAAAAGGCACGAGTGAGTTGTCCACTCATAAGCCCATTTACCAAAGTTATTTCCCAGCACGTACGAGCTGCCAGGCATTTACAGATAGATACATAATTATTTGCTTAACTGCTGGAAATTTTAAATCACATTTAAAGATTACACAAATGTTTCTTGCAATTAGGGTAGCTATTAAATAAATTAGGTTTACACACCCACCGAGTAGCTGATGATTGCTTTGCTGTTCTTTAATTTGTTTAGTCCATTAAATTAAATTGTTTACCCATCAACCAATAATTACGAGCAATGTACACAACTCTGCAAGTCCCAGCAAAATCAACAACAGCAAATCCAATGATGATGTTAATCGAAGAGAATAGCCAAGACAATTAACGCCACCAGGCTGATCCATCGTCGTCCTTTGTCTCTGGCTGCAAGGCTTACTAATTAATCAAAACAGTCTGAATTTTCGTATCATGTGTGTTCACTGTACAGTGCACATTAAGGCCAAGAAACGACCCCGTCTGATCCAGCAACCACTTAAGTCTCTTGTTGTTTTGTTGTCAGCAGTTCAATGCGCCTGCGGTGGCCCAACGGAGACTCTGAATCCAAGTCTTACGATTAGTTGGCGTTCCTTTAAAAAACCAAATGATATATGATACATCAGAGACTAATAGGAGTATAGGTTAAGAGTTGCTGGTAAATGAACGGAAGATGAAATTAAATTTAATCAAATTGTGGTTAAAGTTTGAGCAACAAAAGTCAGCTTTATGCCTCTTTCCCATTTTGTTATACCCTTTATTACCCACTCACAATATGAGTATGGGGTATAACAAAATGAACAGAGTCAATCAATATCTTGAGTAAAAAAAAGTAATAGTCTCAGAGTGCGGAATTGCCTTTGATGTGCTTTGGTTTTTGTTCTTTGTTCGTTGTTACGCTTGACTGACGCCGTTTCGATTGCCTTTTTCAGAGTCAGTTCGATTTTGCCATTTAATTGACTAATGTCCATCACACTGTAAGCTGCTATCAGAGAGCGAGGCCACATAATTACAAACGAAAGCAAATACCGCAATTTGATGTCACTCAAAGTGAGACCGAATTCTTATCGGCAAGAAAATAAAAATTCCAATTTATTGGCTTTCTTTCTCCTTGCGACTGGCCATAAAAAATCGAAAATATATTAACATCGCAGTGTGATCTGTCGAACAGGAATGTTGGCAAAAAATGTACTCGCTCAAAAATTGGAATGCACTCAAAAATGTAACGAGCTAACTTGAGGCAGAACAACCTACACAACACACACAAATTAATAAAACCAAATTGCTGCTTGTCGAATTTCATTTAAATTGGCTCTGGCTTTGGCTCTGATCTTGTGGTGTGAGTAAGCCAAAGAAATTTGATTTTAAAAATAACTCAACGGGACTCCTTTGAAAAGTTTTACCTTAGCGTTAGGAGCTTACGTCCCACTTTGCCGTCTCTTTGTGGTGGCAGTCATGACAGCAAAATCAGCAGTAGCAACGACCACCCCCTTCCCTTACCTCTAAAACGTGCAGTCTTTTTAATGCATAATAAAAGAAAGTATATAAAATATAAGAAAATATATTTTACATACACATATGCTGTGGGTAGACACAGATACCGCAAAGTGCCTTGCAATTATTTTATGTGAAGCATGTCTGTGGATATATTATGCCTGACGAATGCCTCAGTCGAGGTGTTTATCAAACCCATTCAGCTCTTTGATATGCTGCCAAAATTGCAGGAATAGCAACGAGTGAAAAATCGCGTGGCTTCTCTCTGCCAGACGCCCCTACTGTGCAGCTTGAAATTAAGGATACGCAGCATGGCGCAGCCCAAAAAAGGGATGTAAGAGGCTTCATGGAGAGGCAACTTATTTGCAATTCCGGTTCCGCTCTCGGTTTCTTTTTTCTATGCAAAATGAACCAATTATAATTTATTCGTCCGTACAGATAAAAATACATGTTAGATACTTTTTATTTATTTTTTAACTGACAAATGCAAAGTGCAGTTAGTCTGTATATTTTTTATATGTTTTCATTAAAAAGAGCTTTTTATGAATCGTGAATTGCACTTCACCATTTGATATGCGAGATATTTCATTATATTGGCTTCATATAGTGCTTTTAATGGCGGTGCTGCAGTTTGTTGGCAGCAATTTTGCGGTTGCATTAATACGAAATTCACGAATTCCACTTCCCAAAATGCGAAAGTAAAACCAGTTAAATAAATTCAAAACTCAAATACCAAAAAAAAAAATCCAAAAGCAATTATTAAGCTTTTCGGAAAGTGTTTTTCTGTTTATCGTATTTTATTTGTTTTTTTTTTTTTGCTAGCTGTCACAGGTTGTGGTAAGTAAAAACGGCTCAATAAACTATCATTGGACAGTATAAATGCATTGCATCGCATGACCGAAAAATTGTTTACCAAAAATAGGTAAAAACTGCACATTGCTTGTATGCATAAATTATTTTAATTAATTCCTGGTAAGCTATTGTTTGTATGCAAACTATAACCAAAAATAAAATTATGCATATTGGAAAAACTTTGATGCAGACGACAACTACCAACTCTGTCACCTGCTTCTACATCTTCCATATATATTCTATAAGTTGATTATATTGTATTAAATGAAACTCATCTTCTATTTACGGCTTTAAGGCTCGCCACAATTACAAACAAACAAATATCAACTTTATGCGGAATCCAGTAAATTAATTTTATGCCCATGGAGAGGGTGTTATAATTTTGTCGTAAAGTCTATAACACATTCAAGTAAAGTAAAAGTTGAATATAGGGCTTAACCTAAATGGAAATACATAAACGATTCAAACAGAAAAAAAAATAAAATCATACTAAATGAATATATATTTTTATTTAACATATCTAATATTATTTTATTTTAAATTTTAATTTCTTATCGTTTATGCTATATGTGCACATATTATTAATATCATTTATAAGATTTTTAAAAATCTCATTATTTATCGCTTGAATAATAAATATAAGCTTGTAGCACTTCGAAAGAAAAATAATCGATCCATTTTATAGCTTTCCCATAAATTATCTGCCGATATAGAATGCCTTGTTTGGGAAACTTTTCGATATTCCAGCATATTCCCACCAATAAGTGACTGCTATGACTGCAACAATGCTCCTCAGATGTAATTATATATCGGTCGGTTTTAAAATTAATATAGTTTGTAAGTACATATAGTTTATTGATTGACTTAACTTAATATGTAAAAATTTCACGACTCACTTAATACTTTATTATTAATACTTAATTACTTATTTTAATTAAAATTATAAATGCATAATAAGGACTTTGTAGTTAACTTTAACTTCGACGCTTTGTATATTCTCTATATGCTTTATCCATGAACTAATGGCTTAGCTTGCCCCTCCGATACTCACTTTTTATCGATCGCAGGACTTGCCCACTCCTAATAGATGGACTATCGATATATATCCCAATCCTGGTGGCATCAAGAGTATTTTATAATCGGTATGCTGAATATGTCCATCCTCTCCTTTGTATTTTTGCATTGTTTATCCGTAAACACAGACAGCACACAAGTCCAAATATGTACATATGTCCTTATAGCGATTCAGACACAATTACACCTATATGTGTGCGGAGGTTGCCACGGGCAATGCACATTTCCTTTTGGTGTAATTGCGCTTGCAACAAGATGGCAACCCTGGCTGCTATTGCATCTGCTGTCAGCGACATCAACACATTCCATAAAATTTCTGTTTAATTTCATTTTCAATTCAGCGTCACGCCATGCAGCGGACTCCAACTGTTCGCAACATTAACATGATGTTGCATGGAGTTGTGGAATTGACTGGTTGAGAGGATTGGCACGTTCCAGCAGCCAATCAATTCGAACATCAAACACATATTGTATATGTATTGTATTGTAAGCAGATATCAGCTATGCCAATCCTTAACCATATATGTATGCATATGTTTGCATGCGTGGGAGTGGGGAGGGGGACATACCGGGGCATAAATTTCATTTATATCCTTTGGCTGTCTCAGCAGCCATTGCCAGAGTTTTCCGGCTGCCATTTATTATTCAACGGAAATGAGCGCTTAAAGTGCGCTCCATAAGTATGTGTGTGTGTGTGTGTGTGTGTGTGTGTGTATGCGTCTCTTGCTTCATTTTCCCAGCACAACAAATAACACCACCTTTCTGAGTCTCATTTCGTCTATGTAGAGAATTAAAAATAACTCTTTACTCTTCGCCAGCAACGTTTTGCGGAAGTCACAACGAAATTGCCAACATCCGACAACATCAACACAGCAGCAGGATAAGCACCAATATCAATATAACAAGAAAGCACTTCACAAAGTAAAATGTGTATCTGTGTGTGTGTATACAGAGGAAAATCAAAGGCCAAGTTATGCACACGATTCGATTGTGAAACTGATGCGGCCTGCTGAGGCAGCTCCGATGCTAGCTGTAATTCGATATATATATGTAGTTTTGCTGCAGACGGTTCTGGTTACTATATCTTCAAGATACCATATGGAAGAATCGTTGGGATAATGAATTTCTTTTGATTATTAATTTAAGGGTAATTTCAACTATTTAATTCCATTTATATGCAAACACATCTCATTTCTGTTTCTGCAGTTCCAATTATTCAAGCCAACTCTCGTTTTACAACTTAGTTCACATTCAGAATTTTAATTGATGCAGTTCAACGATGTGTACTTTCAACATTTGTTTTACTCGTGCCACTTACTGAAACCAAACGAAAACAAAAAACAAAACGAAGAAAAAGTCCAGAACTCGTTCGGTGGTTTCAATTTCTTTTTCCACATTTGCACCGCAATGCATGCAACAGTCAGCGGTGTCTGCGGATCCGAAAAGTAATCCAGAAATAACTGCGATTTTATCCCCACACACACACACACACAAATACACATTTACATACACTTGAAGGTATATATATGTATGTATGTCTACATACATATATCGTCGAATCTTTCAGCTTGGTGAACATATGCAAAATGCTCATTTCCCATTGCCGTATTGCAAATGAGCGAGTACGAATAAAAATCGGAATATGAATTACGAATGGTCTTTGTATAATGCACCAAGTGAAATGCAAATTTATCTTCACCAGTTTAAATACCCTTTCATCAGGCAATTTCAGTTTTGTGCTCAAATCTGTAACGTATTGAGAATATTATTTTACAAATTGCATTCTAAATTAAATTTGTTGAGTGCCTCAAAAGTCGACATTAAAATAAATAAACAAATAGTATACATTTTATTTTTTCTATTTGCAAGTGTGTATTTTCTTCGGTTCTCCGAATATAGCTGCTCTTACTGAAGTTCTACACTCTTTTTTATTATCTTTTCGTTATGATGATGAAATCGTCATCGTCAGCAGCAACAAGAGCAGAAACGCTTGCTTGAAAATTTATATTTGGAATTCCATTTTTTATGACTTATTATGTGCAGCGGCCGCTGTGTGTGTTGTAAGTATCTGTGTGTGAAGTTGGGAACTTGTGGCACAGTCTACGTAGATGGAATTCACCTGCTCGTTGCAAATGTAAATGGTGGACCATATTTCATTTGCATAACACAGTTGCTGTGATTTTTGCATCGCATATGTGCAGCAAATATGGATTATGAGCAAATGGTCGCACTTAAGACTCTAGTAGAGTTTGCTGGAGTAAGAAACGGTGATGTCAACTGACGCAAAGCGTTCACATATTAGTTGACATATTGCGGTGACACAGGGTTCTTATCCAGAAACAGCTACCTACACTAATCAGTGGCTCACTGGGAATGCCAAATACCTGGTGACAACTTAGGTTCGGATTTTTTTTAACTCCCCTCCAGAGACCTCAAGACATTACTTCGTTTTCTACTGTTATTTGGGTTCGCTCACCTTCCGTTTTGGGAAGTTAACGTTCGCCCACTTTTATTGTAAATTGAATTTGCTGTGTCACGTCCTTAGCTACTTTTTCAATAATTTTTTAAGTTTCTGAACTGCCGCAGAAGGACCTAGTTGGCTGGGCACACACACGAATACAAGGTGCTCAAATGTTTTCAATGGAAATTCCAAGAGCATCCATCCTTTCATAAATCTCGAACCCCACTAAGAATTTAACTTCTTCACTTGCTCACTTGCTGCCAAAAAAAAGGCCAGCTAATTGCTTCAACAGTTTAACTAAATTCCTATTTATTGGGGTAACAACTAATGTAAATAGGAGAGTAACAAAAAATAAGAAAACTAAAATTCTAAAGGTCGAATGCAAAGTACCAAAATTGTAGTCAGGTTTTTGATTACATTTTCCTCTTTCAAAGCATTTTGAACAATAAGCATTTATATTTTTCTTTGTTGTATAAAATGCTCTGCAGCAGGAACATGACTTTAAGCATTTAATTAATGTTACTTAACCCTTTGCAAGACCTTTGATATTATTTGTTTGATTTATATGTTTGTATTATAATTTGTATTATTTTTTGTACTCAATTCAGAATAATATGATCTTAAATACTATTCACGGCAACGAGATTTAATTCGCTGCTGAATTTTTAAATTTTATTAACCTAAATCAACTCAGACTTTCAGCGAAACTAATAAGCTCTCATTGAACTTAATCGCATTTCAAATAATAATTCCTCCGTGGTTTGGCCAATTAAATATAATTATCACTATATAAATAACTAAAGGTTATAATTGGCTTTAAGCTCTCGTTGTCAATGTAATGCATTACGTGGCTGTCAACTTTTTGCTTTTTAAATATATTCGAAATTCATTACATCAACTTCCATGTAGCCTTTGAATATGTATATTGTTTTGGGACCACCCTGTAAAGTGAGATGCAAGTTTGCACAACTTGGAATATGAGTATTTTCGTAGCCATAAAATGCAGCTGCATTAGCCAAGCTGCAACAAAGAACTGGCAGCCATTGTTATTCCTGTCATTGGTCAGTTGGTCATTGCACTTTGGGGCGCCATTTTGGAGCGTGAGTGTATATGTGTGTGTGCGTATGTGTGTGTGACCTAGTGAACCCACAAACTTGCAGCACATGCTGGCCAAATAGCCATCAGCTGCTCAGCTAGCATTGTCCTGCCGTGTCCAGCACCGTGTGCTTCCCGTCGGCTACCATTTGTCAACGTCTTCCACGCCCAAAGCACACGCAACCTCATCGCCATCATCGAGTCCAGTGCTGTTGCTGTTGCCGTTGCCGTTGCTGTGGCATGTTTGTTGCGCGTAATTTCTCACGTTGCTCTTAATACGGTTATTGTCGATTCCCCAGGCAATGCAAAACAAGAGAAGAACAGCTTTTTTTGAGCTGCAGTAGATTTAACAGACCGGCAAATATATCGCACACATTTATATAAAACTTGTAACTTTTGAATGCATTTACTTAAATTGTTTACCTGTTGTGGGGAATCTTAGTTGATGTTGTGATAGTCTTGGACACTCCTAAACAGTTGGAGAATTGTTTATAAAAGTTGCCACCAAAAGAGACGTTAATTGGCGCTTAGTCCAGACTCGCTGTGTTATCCTTTGATGCATAAGCACCCTTATGGTACAGACAGAAATGGACAAGTGAACAATGAACAATGAACATACTTATAGAAACTTAGCTCACAGAGCTGCTGAGAATAATAAATACCTTCGATTTTTGATACCTCATTTAATAACTTACACATTTTAAACAACAATTCTACCATCCTGTGAAAGGGTATTAAAAGTAGACACTTGTAAGCTGAGTTTCTCTGGCAGCAGCTTCAGCTGGTGTCTGTGGTCAGTGACGAATAGCCAAGGCTACATGAGGTAAAATATGAAAATACATCACCCACCCACATACTCATAGTTTATTTAGTGAACAATATTAGCGTTAGCAAAGGAACTTATCTGGCGTGCCACTACTCAAATTTATATCAGCTCGCGAATTGACTAAATATGTTTCTGAAATTAAAATTCGATATACACGAAATATCATTTTACTAGATTGTATAGTATATCACTAGATGAATTTGCCTTTCACTGACAATTATTCCCCTGAGTTCACTGCATATGCCTAAAGTATATTATAAAGTATATAAAGGCAGATGGACAGTATACCAAATGGATTTCAGATGGTAATAGAAGCCACAGGTATCATGGCATAGCCATATAAATTATAAATAATACCATAATTTTGATTAAGCGTAAAAATTACATTGTGCACGCGCAAGCATTTTGTGGATACACAGCATGATAATCGAAGCGAGGTAAATACGTGTGTGTTAGTACATATAAATGATCCAATAATTTTGGTCGACAATGTGCTAAAATGCACTGCAACCATTTTAAGACCAACTTTGAACCAGCTAACTTAAAAGTTTACAAAGTGAGTGTGAAGCGAACTGAAGGGAGAAAGTAATTCTATTTTATTTAATTGAAATTAATGTAATTATTGATTTCTCGCAGGGCAATATAAGTCTTATTTCCAAATTGGTTGAACCCTTTTCTAATTTTCCACATATTTGATTAATCTAAATAAAACAAAATAAATAAAATAGAACCAAAAGTAGAAATTGACATCCATGGATTGCTACAATATTTTAAGCGTGTTTTTAAATTCCTCAGATTTGCATGTAAATGTTGTAGTCAACACACATCCCCTTAACTAACTTTAATAAACGATAACAAGCTTACATACAATTTGTTGAGAGCAAAGACATCATTTCATTCTGTCACTCTGTTATGCTGTCACTTTGTCCGGAAAAACAACCATGACCAGCGAAGTCAAGCAAAGCGCTGTGCACAAAATGCGGCACGGCGCAAAATGGTAAAGCTCATCAAAAAACTTGTCAAAAAGCAACAAAAAAAAGGAAAATGTGCTAAAAGCAGCATTCTAATTGCACAGAAACACCACAGCCACAAAAACTCGACGTGCTTTGCAGAATGGGAAAATGAACTCAGCGCCAGAGGACAACAGCAGCGTAAACCGCTCAATTATAATGCTTTGGAGCGAACCAGGCCCACGAAAAGTCGTTATCTAAAATATTTGACATGTGTCTTCATTCTGGCGTGGTCAATTCGACATTAGACATTGGGCATTGGCCGGGGCCGTCTACAAAGCCGAAAGGCTAAACGCGACAAAGTATGGTTGGGTGTTGGATTGGGGGTTGGGGTGGCCATAACACGCTTGAACAAGCAATAGCATTAGGAGCAATTAACAATCTGCTGGCAGGACATAAAATATACAAAATTCACAGCGTCGTTCACAGAGTTCAAGGTTCATTGGAGTGCACGGCGTATGCGTGATTTCAGAGCACTGCCCAAAAGTATGCAGTGAAAAATGTGAAAAGCTTTTCGGTCAGAGTCAGAGCAAAACAGCGACATGATCATGATGTTTTCATACCCTACAAACTCTGAATGCTATAAATTAATTATTATTATGAACCAGTTTTGATTAATTGATCAAACAAATATTAATCGCATATAAAAGTTTATAAATTGATTTGGGTTCAAACAAACCTTGTGCCACAAATAAGTAAAGTCTCATTTGTAAAGAATATGAAATTTCAACAACGGGAGACCTAAAAGATAATCTATCATATACACCAGATATACATTTATACATATATTATGAACATACTTTGTAATCTGGCCACAACCAGCAGTTTTGTTTATTGCGTTACTTTAATTTAATGAAAATCATGCTGAAACTAAAGACTAGAATTTTATGCCACACGAATTTTATTTCGCCCATGTGTACTGATAAAAGTATGCTTCCAACTTTAACTTGACACGAAATTATAAAAAACTTTGGTACTACTCGTATGTGCCTGTACTCTTCATCCAACTTCTGTTATAATCCCATAGAAACACATTCATTCACACACTCAGAAATAAAGCAAATAAATTTTTAAAAGCATACTCCTTTGATTTGAGTTGGGTATGTTTGTGGCGGCAACTCTGGCAGGATTGTAGGGCCCACAGCGTGGCTTGGCATTTTTTCAAGTGCGTTGGCTGGCAATTTATATCACGCTGGAGTTGGCAGGGATAAGACGACAGGAAGTAGCAAGGAGAGACAGTAGTTTTCAGAATTACATTTCATGCGGTACACTGTGACTGACGCCGGTGAATCTTGTTCTGATTAAACAGAATACGGAGCAGAAATGTGTCAGAGCTTTGTTAATGCACTTACCTATTGTATAATCTAAAATTTTGAAATTTACTTGACTGATCTCAACTCAGTCTAAGACGATTAGGATGTGTAAGCACAGCATCTTTGTGAACTTAAAAGGGTGACCAATGCTGGTTTGTAAACTGCCCTTCGATATTGTGTTGTATGCCACAATTAAGGGGCATCTATTCAGACTCATACGTCTTTTTATTTGTAAGGCCCCTATTCATGCGACTTATCAAGAACCTAAAAGTCCACTGTCATTCACGCTCTGTTTGCTTTCAAGAAACAGCAATGCGAAATAAAACAAATATTGACAAGTGAGTTTTTGGTGATTTATGTGGTATGACTCAGCCAGCGAATGTGGCGCTGGATGAATGAATTTATATGGTGTGGCCAACGAGCGACAGACTGACGCAAATGCCACGACAATTGCCAGACTTTTGGGCAAACAAGAAATGAATATTTACTCATATCCACAGGCACTTAAATAAAATATCAGCAAAAATGCTAGGACAGCATCGGGTCACCAGACCACAGACCACAGAACACAGAATATCAGAACATCAGAGCATTGACTAGAGGCAGTGCATTGAACCGCCCCCAAAAGTGAGATGCATGTGGCCGGTGAATGCAAATCAGTTCAGCCCGGGTGGGCGGTGTTTATGGTCAAACCCCTTCACCCGCCATTCTATCCAACATTTGTCGCATTTCGGTCAACATTCATTTGGCAGCTTGCAGTGCTGAAGAACAGAAGCATTCACTTGTGCATGTCAATCATTTTTTGACAGCCAGCACACACATCCATCTACAACTCGGACACATACTCATCTCTACATCTGTAGATGTAGTTGCAGCTGCAGCTGGGAATGCATCTATCTGCCACAAGGGGTGACAACGAGGGAACGTCACCCATATGATTGACAAGCCGACAGTTTAACGAGCAAAAACACTAGCAATGCCGTGCGGCTGATTTTAATGCACTTAATTCATTTTAGCAATGGCAAATCCAGTTAAATAAGTGCTATACTCAATTATATTGTCGCTCCATGGCATTTAAATATTATCATGCCTAATTAATGATTATGCTAATTACTATTTAGCACAATTTATAAATTCATAATTCAATTACGAGCTGTCGCCATTTGAGTCTAGAAATACACCAAACACCTACTAAAAATACATATATTTAAATGCACTTTTCGTGTCAGGCCCCAAAAAGTGGGGCCCACCTATTAATTAACGCACAACGTGTAATTATTTTCTCTGATAATTTATATTTGCTGTACATTTATGTATTTTTGAGCGAAATTTATGCGCATTTCATTTTCAATGTTCAATGGGCAGAACGAAAGTTGTTAAAGAGGGCAGCAGATAGAAAATTTTCAATAAAACACAATTCACATACACCAACTACAGTGAGTATTCAATTTATTGAATGTTCGGTAGCTATTAAGCATATTGTTGTTTTTTGTTTTTGTTGTTTGCCGCACATGCAATGCAGTATTAATAAACTGTTCACGAAAATACAATTTTCAACACCTCGCACTTCCACATCATTATGATTTTATGCACGACTGCCGATATGCGCATTTTAAATTAATTTTAGCAATTAATTTACTGGTATTTATCTGCAGAAAGTATAAATATTTAATATTTAGTCAAAGTGAATTTATCACAAGCCTTGCCAAAAGCATTTGATGACACGAGACATTCCCCAGTGAGAGAGCATTAGACTAACAACTGAAAAGCTGCCCCACATACGTCTGGGCCATCCACCACGTCTGCATTCCCAGACGTACTTTAAGAACCACTCGAAAACTTTTCAGCATTTTTAAAACATTACCAGCTAATCAATAGTCAATTTACCCAGTTTATGGTCGCCGATTCAATTACGGCAGCAATTTGAATAATTCAGCACTTTATGCTTAAAGGCAAACTTTAAGCAGATTTAAACTTATAATTTTACTATAAAATTCTGTTTGAATGGACAAACGACAAGAGTCAAATATTATTTCTTGAGCTCCGACATCAAATTCAATAAAATACATTAAGCAAATTATTGAAGTGCAAATGGAAACATTTTCAATTTAATTTCCGTCAACAGCAATTTAAAAAAGTTGACCAACAAATCAGTTGTGGCTGTTATTTAATTAAAGTTACTGCATTCAATTGGAGCTTGGCCAAAAAGACTAAACCGAGTTGGGGTCCGGGTCCGGGTTTTGGTTTGTGTCCGTGTCCGTGTCCGTGTCCTTGTCCATATTCCTTTTGAAAGCCTTTTGAAAACACAATAAACAGCTCTACTAAAAAGCCAGTTCCCAATGCTTTTTATTACTTTTAATGTCAGCGTTCAAGCAGTTTAGAATAGTACTAGTATCACGCAGCAGCAAAAGAAAATAGTGAAAATATGCAACTCATATTTTCACTATTTTCTTTTGCTGCTGCATGACACTAGTACTATTCTAAAATGCTTGAGCATGAGCAGGCAGAACTTCAATCAGAAGGATTAAAAGTTTTGCCTAAAAGGCGAGCTAAGGCGTAACTCACAGAACACTGCCTTATTTTGGCACTTTCTTGTTGGGTGTTGTTTTGAAGCTCTGGGTTTCTCTGCTCTTTTTATGATTTTATTTCCTGCTGTCCATGCCAAAAACTTTTGGACGAATAGCTGACAAAAAAAGTCCTTTGTTGCATATGGAAATGATTGAAATTTCCAACAAGTTGGCCAAACGAGCTACGAGCTAAAATGTTATATTAATTTTCTGATACCAAAAGTAAAAAAGTATATTACGTAACTGGTTATATGCGAGAGCATAAATAGTTCTATCTTTCAGCGACTTTAAAATGAAATTCTTAGAAATTTCCAGTTTATAGTTAAGTTTTAGAAATTTTGCTATTGAGAGAAGTTCCTTAAAAGGCATTTTGAAAACTTTTAAAAATGTTGGAAATTTATTCAGTCCAACTGCTTTAAATCTTCAATTAGAATAGAAATGTTTTACACCTGCTCAATCTGACAAATAAATACACAGAACTGGGAGCAATTATATTTGTACACACATCTAATCAGTGTGTGACTAATCACAACGAAAATCAACAAATGGCCAACAAACCTAACAGAATTGATATCAGTTAACAGCACACTGTAAACGTTAACAGCACAAGTACCAGCGAAAGTGAAAGTTTGCCGGCAATAGCACTTATGGGCGTAAATATGTATATAGCGAGTATAAGAGAGCTGCAAGCCAGGCAAATGACAGGAACAAAGAGAGTATAAAAGCTATGCGTTATTAATTGTTCACAGAGTGAGAAAATAGGGCGATAACAAGTACCGTCATTTTAAATATTTAAAGGGAGTTGTTGTTGAACGCTTGCTGCTGTTGTTCGTAATTTTAACTTGTTGTTATTAACTCAATATTTGAAAAAAAAATTATATATAACCAGTTGAGTTGAAGATCTAGGCGCTAGTGCTCTCACTTGTATTATTAAACATATTATTATTTTTTATATAAACGTATTATAAGTAATAATAAAATAATTATAAATTATACCAATTTTAATAAATTATAAATAATATTAATTAGTAAATAAGAAACTACGTAATTAAGCAGCTATACGACGCAGATGTCCAGAAGTTTCGAAAACTATTCCAATAAATTTCAATAACCATTTTAATATCGAGATTTTACACTTATTTGCAAATTATATTTGCATTACGAACCGTAAAAAAAAAGAATTAAGAAACACAATGTAAATCGCAAATGTTATTTTTTAATTTCTCAAATCATGTAAATTACTCAAACAAAATACTCGACTATTTCTCTCAGTGAAACTGCAATGCAAGCGGCTTTGGGGGGTGCAGCTGCAAATGTGGAGAACGAGGCAAATAACGAGCAGCAGAACCACACACGAGCATACATCTGGCCAATTTGCCGAGCAGACACGATGCGACGTCGTGCGTCGAGCGTCGTGGCAGCAATTCTGCAGTTCGGAGGCGTCACATGCACCACAACAACATTCGCCGGCAACTGCGACCAACAGTATGCAAAACAAAGCTGAAACGTGCAGTTGGCATTGTCATCCCAGCGACACGAACGCAGGCGAAAAGGCAAAAGCCGAAAGGCGAAAAGCGGCCCCAAAGCAACAGCACCTAAATCAAACATTCAGAAACGGCGGCGGCGACGATGGCAATGCTAATGCAAATTAGCAAAACGCTGCGAAAATAAACAAATAATTCTACGGGCGGCAGCAGCACAAATAATTCAGACAGTGAAAAATAACAGAGAAATTCGTGAAATTCGAGAAATCGCAGCATCGTTTGCCAAATGTTTTGAGAACCTCAAAAAACCAAAAAAACCACGAAACAGAAAAAGAAAAGTTGAAATAAAACAAAATAAAATTGTGCGTGCCATTTGGGAATTGTACGAAACAGAAATCCACAACCAGAACGGAGATGGGCCTTGTGCCAAGGCGGCAACCGACAACGCATAACAATGGTAAGCACAAGATACATTTGTATCTTTCCAGAGAGCGTATTGTATGTCGCTGTCTCGAAACCAGTTTAAGTGGGGAATAACTCTTTCTACGATAAAAATGTCCTGTGCATTGAAATTTATCAGATCAGCTACAATTTGTACGCTGGGCAATTTATATCTGTTGAATGCGAGACGAAAACAGGGTTATTGCTGCCAACTGCATGTGACAAGACTACAACAGCGAAAATGACTCCTGTCGATTTTGAATAACTTGTATAGGATTATTTAAATCAGAACCCGAATGCCCAACTAATAGCTGGGCATATATTGCCCGGAAGGAAACTGGGTCAATAGTCAAGCTAATATTTGCTTGTCTATCGAGTAGAAAAGGGGACCGGATTCCAGTGAAGAAGGGCCCAGCAACAGCAGCACTTGTAAAAAGTTGCCTCATTTACCAAAACGAAATCCCATCCCCAGCTAGAAGGTCATTGCACTCATTTTCTGATAGACAGACATACTGACAGACTGACAGACTGACAGACAGACGGATGGACGGTTGGACGGACTGAGTGACGCGCATTCAGTTGATGGTTGTTGGTGGAGTCAAGTGTGGAGCAGCAGCAGCAGCAGCAGCAAAAAAGGACGAAAGCATTCAGCAGCTGCTACGCATGTAATTTGTCAGACAGATTTCTCTGAACGTTAGAGCAAGGAGTAGCAAGGCAAGTCAAGGCACCTCCAACACCACCCCCAACCCATCCACCCACCACCACCAATCCGAACAGCAATCGACACCAACGTTGAACGACATTTCAGGGAAATGGTTTCCTAGCAGCACGGCTGACTGGCTGCCATTTGACAGTGCTCTTTGAGCCAGAACATGCTGGACTTGGGACTTGGGAGGCGATACAAGAAAACAACAAACATAAACATATCAGCGCAAATGATGTGATAAAATGTAAAAATGTTTTAGCCGTGAATAATGGACTTGGGGATACTCTACACGCCAATAGAAAATAGTTCATAGAACAATTTCTTTGTTTGTCTAGCGTTTTTGTACTTACATTTTTAGCTTTAATCAGTATGAAAACTTTATAGACTCTGTTGTTAAAACTGTGGGAGATTAACATTTTCATTTTAACTACAGCTTTATGGCTGATTGTAAAAATTGAATTTGTATCGAGGTTTTTATCGAATTTTCAACTCCCCCTTGAACCGGCCTGCCTAAACATTAACACTTTTGCTACCTTCGGTATCAGAGTATTATAAAATTAAGGGGCAGCTGAGCGCTTTCAAGATTTTGACCTGTCACACACAGTGCATAGTAAATATGTTTAATTTGATGACACTAAAGTCTGCCTTAACCTTCCTTCCCATCCTTGAATCAGCAGCAGGCAAATAGTCAACGTCAAAAACAAAGCGAAAGAGTTTCCGTTCTAGTCAAATGAAGGAAAGGATGTTTTGTGCACACTGCAAAGAAAAAACAGTGGGCAAAGTTGTAATGTTCCTTAGTAAAAATTAAGATGTTAAACCGAAACAATTTTTGGTTCCAATTCCGATTCTTGTACGATAAGTATAAGAATTCCAATGGATTCCGGTTTTTTTTTCAAACTGTTTTACGATATTCGGTTAGGTGACTTGATTTTTTAGGTGCAGTAATGTCACCAAGGGTGTCTGTAATACTAATTATTTCTTCGGAATACATAATATCTACTCGAGAAGATATTGAATTATGATTCCGATTCCGATTCTGAATTTCAATCGGTAAGCATGCGAGTCTGATCCGTGTGTCGGTTTGACACTCTGATAAAAATTGATTCTTTTTTTTTTTTGATATAATACAAGTTTAAAATATTCAAACACAATCTAAAAACATGAATTTATTTACTAAAATATGGTAAATTATAAGTTAATTTTCATTAGACAATGCTTTTGCTTGTATCCCAAAGAAGTTTTAAAATCAGAACCATTTACAAGTTTTCGCTATTGTTTTATTATGCTCTGTTAATGCTCTCATTCTGTACAATTTTAAATATATTGCTCTGAGATGTGGAAAGATAAATCATAATTTAAAATAATTGCATCAGGTACGTATATTATACATAGGTACAAATATTCATGATGATTGACAAATGTGTGCTTCGAAAGTCATCACTTGTCTTATGGCTGCAACCACCAACATTTAATGAGACAGCCAAAGCTGCATCAAACTTTTTAAAATTTCCCCCAGAGCAAAAACTTTTGCAATTAATTACCGAGAGACCTTTAAACCGATCTATAAAAGAGAGATTCGAGTGCGATTGTAGGTGGAGGGGGGGTGGGGCGCGGGTTGCAGGGGGTGGGTGAGGTGTTTGAGTGTGGCACGAGGCAAGCAACGATGTACTTGAACTGCGTTCAATATAAGGCAATGAGCTCAGATAAGCATGTTGAGCTATTGCAATTAGTTTCGAGTCGCAAATGGCAATGGAAATGCAGTCAATACAAGTGGAAATGAAATCCGCAAGCATTTAGAGTGGATTCAGACTAGGCTCCACATCTAGCTGTGTATAATGAACTTTCGTGGCCCACTTGATGAGACCAAACTAATGAGAGACGCCTCCACATGATGAATGACGATTGACAAGTAATGGGAAGCAATGAGGACCACCAACCCGTCCGGACCCAATGTTTATGGAATGGGCACCTATCGGCTGTGTCACTCAAGGAGAGAGGAGGAAAGGGATTGCCAGTGAGACGTGCTGGGTGGAAGCAACTAGGTGTTAAAGTGGAAACAAAGTGCTCACGAAAGTCCACACAGATGTGGCCTGCTAAGAAAACTGGGCGAAAGAATAGCAACAAAGTCGCTAAGTGAGTTGTTGCCATGACAATGTTAAGATAAGCAAAGAAACCAAAAATATATATATACAAAAGCGGTGGCTTTCAAAAGCTAACAAAAGCAGAAAACTGGTAGACTTTAGTTTCGAGATACACATTAATGTCCTTTCATTGGTTAGGATGTTGCAAGGACCTGCATGCGTCCTACATTAAATAATCTAAAGCGCTGTAATCGACGAAACTCGACCTTATCCAAATTATATCATATTACCACTCGTTCCTCGTAGCTATTGAAGCCTATTCATATTTGTGTTGTATGTTTTACACAGAAAATGTTTGATAAATAAATATAAATAGTTGATGTATTTATTTAACAAGTTTGTTAACTGATCTTAATGAAATTCATCAATAGATGCTGAGGTAAGCTCCTACCGAAATCTTAGGCTATAATTCGTATTTTGTGGTTTTCATTTTATGGGTTTAAGAGTCACGAGTCTTTACCTCTTATAGTATCTAATAGCCTAACTGCACCATGCCGCTAAAAGCATCTTATTTTAATTTGTCTTTTCGAAATTAATAATAAAAGACTTAATTAAAATATAAAACAGAATTGCAGCAGATTTCTGCAAATAAATAGGAAACAAATGTAAAAATTAAAAAATAATAATAATAAATTAAAACAAAAACAAAATTAAAAATTATTGCAAAAAACCTGAATTACTCAGGGCGAACATACTTTACGAGTGATGAAAGTTCGGAATGTAAAGGCATACTGTAAATACAGTAGATATTCAATAATGTAAGAAATTTTGATAGTGTATCCTCCTTTTCATACCAACGGACGGACGGATAGACGGATCGATATACGTAAATGACGTCAATTTAAATACCCGTGAACAAAGACATTATCATGAAAAATTAACATTTTCTGGAGTTAAGACGCTTGCTTTAATATAAATTAAAAATCAGTTGCATTAGATTAAGAGCTCATTTTGGTAATAACAGCAAGTTTTTTAAAAGAATTTTTCTGAAAACTCCCTAAATCATGGATGCAATGCACATATTGTTGTCCCCTGCTTGGTTGCTTACATAAGTTTCTTTTGCTCAAATATGCCACAACTTTTTTATCAAGTTGTCGTCAGCCATTTGCAACAGCACCCAACGCTGAACAATGCCACTGTATCCAGTTGCGAGAAAACTCCCTGGCTGTTGCCATGATTAATGTTCAAATTAAACAACGCCAGACTGACGTTAATGACAACAAAACAGAGGCAACGACAACAGTATTACTACCAACAATGAAAAAAAGTATCTAGAAAGTTATTACCATAAACAACAAAGGGTTGCAAGATAATGAATTGCGCATAGTCGGGTGACTCAGTGCCGTCATGGGAATAAAGCAATTTCAATATGCATAAATAACTAAATAAAACCATATATTTTTATCACTGCTACCCTAATTTGCTTAGTTAAATGGCATAATTTGTATTAAGTTCAGTGATTAAATAGAATTTCAATTACCTATCAATCAAATCTGAGCCATGATCAAACAAAATACCCCATTAGCAGTGTCAGTCATTCCACAGCTCTCTCTCTCTCTCTATATATATATATATATATATATATATCTATCTCTATCTATACACGCCGATTAGTTTTCATCTGAAATGCTAAGGACGGACTCTGCCCGTCCCTGGGAGTCATGCGATCGCAATTTCGCTTCGCTTCCGATTCAATTTCACAATTTAATTAGCGACCCAATGACGAAATGAATGATTGAGGTGACAAGCCACTCGCCACCAGCTCCCCCAACTTAGGCAGTATTGATTGGATTTTTAGCAGCGAGAGAAAAAATAGTGTGGCATTGATGTGCAGCTGATATGAGACCATTTATGGAGCAGTGCTGTTTGTGCCATCATGGCAAAAATATCAATTAATTAACGGCATGATTTAGTGTTAATTGAGCGTCAATACATTATACACATCACCGATAGATAGGTTCAGGCGTCAGAGGTCCCCTGTGGTTATCTCAATGCACCACATGTATGCCCACCGGCGGGGTAAGGCAATCAAGGGAAATTGGCAATGTACATCACATTTTCATTGCTTCTACTTAAATGAACTCATGAATATAATAAAAATCCTTTGCAATTGGTTGGTCATGGCTGCGAACGTATAAAATACTTTGATGGACAATGTGGCAAAAAACCATGCAGGAACAAAAAATATTACACAAAATATTACACAATTTGGATACACAAAAAATGCAACGTAATTAATAAAAGTCAACCACAAAGTATAGATACAATAATAACAATTTCATGGCATGCGCTTAAATATGTGCTTCGTATTGTCGATAATATTTATAATTAGTTTTGATTCCAATTAAAATGCTATTGTGTGCAGATTACATGCACTTTTACTTATCTATGGAATCTATGGCTCGCAATCTGTATGAGGGAAAACTTTAATGAAATCGATTAAACTAAAATAAATGTTATATACACAAGTTGATTAAGTTTATTAATACTCAACGCTTCAATGAGTTGGCGTTATGCATTTATTTCAAAAATATTTATCAATTTAGTTTATTCTCTGTTTACATACAACAAATTGAACGAAGAATGTAGCCAGTAAAGGAGGTAGGAAAGGAGGTATCCAGTTTACACATATTAAATCAAACAATTTCATTAACTTTCATTTTTAAATAGGGCATCAATATTCAAGGTCTACTTATTTGTTTACATCATTTTCTAGTTTCCTATTTCTATATACAAAATTAATATATCCCCTGTAGCCAAGTGTTTGCTAGGTATACCTATATGTTTGGTCGACTACCATAATTGAATGAATAAATAAATGTGATGGTTGACTAAGTGAATAAAAAGCAAGTGCCAATGAAAAAGAACAACAACAACAACATCGATAAAAACCAAAAGGGCTTTGAATATGCTGTAATAATAATTAATTGGCCATTCATGTTGCTAATTGCATTTCTTGTCAAGCGGCAACCGACTTTCAACTCTCGAACCAGACAAATTGCTTTGAACAGCACTTGAATTGATTTCGATGTTATATTTATTTATTTTTATAATATAAATACAAGTCTCAATACTCAATAATAAAGAAAACTGATGAACTAAGTGACTTACCGACTGATTGACTGAATGTCAGACAGACAAACACGTATTCGCCGGACAACATAAAAGGAGCCACGTGACAAGCATTTGAGCTGTTTATTTCGTTCCGATAATTATACTTGAAATATTATTTGATTGAATAAGCAAAGACCAAGTTCCATTGAAACGGAAATGGAAGATGGCCCTTTGATTAGCCAGTCAATGGACCAAAGAACAGGAAGACAGAGATCTGGCCAGTTTAAGAGAACACTTATAATACTTAATGAAGTGGTGCACATTTTTAGATTCTAGTGCAAGGGTACATAAATTGAACGATTAATTAAGCAGCAGTGAACAAATATGATGATATCTATGACAGTTTGAAAATGTTGGCAGTATTTGGTAACACACAGTTTTTATTAAACTTGAATTTTATCTTACCTTTGAAGGAGATTAACAGCAGTCTATCTTCCAACCTTGGTGAGTCTATTACACATATTACACAAAGCAACTAGTATTTGGTAGAAAAAAGTACGTGAAAGAAATATGAAGTCATACAAATTAAGATATATATTCATGTTGTGCAAATTTAATACAATGCGAAACGATTATAAAATAAATAGCCTTCGTCTGAAAATAAATACTTCGTTGGATTGACGACCAATTTCGCGTTGTCATAAACAACACAAGCCAACGGTTTGTCAAAAATAACAAAAGCACGTATTGCAACAACATGAAATTTAAACATGGCTAAATCGACGCGATTGTCAAACGCATAGAAAATATAAAAAGAAAGGCGATGACAAAAGCATTTCTATTGTGGCAACAATTCAAAAATATGCACGCCCACAACCGCGTCCCATGCTGACCACTGGATGGATTTTAAGCCAGTTTAGCATATGGAATAAATGCGCTTGGTCCAATTATTACGAATAGTTGCCGAAATTGTGTTGGAATTTTCAATAGGAATTATCGAAGCGTGAGCTTCTCTAAATAAGCGTCACACAGAAAGCGAACAATAAACATAACCAGCAGATGGGGCGGCTATTAGGTCGTGGGCGTGACAATATATTCCTGCTAATTTATGCAAATTGCATCACGTGGGGGTCCGACTGTTAATAAGCACACACATTCTCATATACACACACACACATACACGCATACACACACAGCACACACACCATAAATAGCACTGCGGGAAATGTGTTCGCTTAAACTATGACCGGGAATTCGAAGTTTAACCTAATGTTTTTGTAATTTGTTTCTGCTGGTAATTGGCTTGCATGGAGTTTCTGAATTTGTGGAAAACTAAAAGCCCTCCTCACAATTATGAAATATTTTTAAGGAATTGAAATTAATGTTTTATAGCCGGATTCTGTTATGCCCACCATTTTTTACATACACTCACATATCCAATATATGATTGCTATCGACATTCAATTTTAATGAATTATAAAAAGCTAATTTCATTAATTAAATTATAACTTTATTTTAAAACAATCGCTTACTTTTCGTTGAAATATCAGTTATTTGTAAAATTGATTTTGCCATAATCTTCATAACATCGATACGAAACTCGATAAGTCATCGCAAAAAATCATGAAATAAATTTATTAAATTTTCTACATACTTTATGAGTGTTGAAAAAAAAACAAAAACTTAGAGATATATAGATTATATTAGGCAGAACTTAAAATGGCATGCAAGCAAATAATTTTAGTAAAAGTTTAGAAAACTTGTTCATATAATCCTCTTACAATGCCAATAGATAGTATTTTTCTATGCTAAGTATGCGTCAGTACTTCTTAACCAAAAGTTGTCCGAATGTGCTACTGATTTATAATCTTATTAAAGTCTTAAATGCTGCCAAATGTTTCCTGCAGTGCAGTTCTTAAGGCTCTTAATGTACCTCTGTGACAAATCACCTGGAACTCTTAGCAGTGCATAAAACACCTGAAAAATATGTGCCATAGTCTAACCCAACGAACAATGAACAAAGGGCGGATATATAGGATTTTTTGGCCTGCAGCTGAAACCACAATAGCACTCAGCAGCACCAACAACAGTGCAACCACATCAAAGGGTGGCCACAGCCAAATTTGTGTTTTTCATTTCGTTATCCGACAAAAGGTGCAAATGTGTCTGCTAAAAGCCAAAAGCTACTACCCATGCTAGAAGGGGACCCAAGGTGGCGTGTTGGGCAGGAGTAATGGTAAGAACCGCAGGACTTTACAACTTCAGTTTGGCTGCAGTTGGTTAACAATGGGAAAAAGTCAACACTAACAGACACACCCACAGAACCACATACATACATATATAAATGAGTGGACAGGAAGGGAACTAACCAACAAGGTCCCCAGCCCGAGGCGTAATAAGTGGAATAAAGTCAAACTCTCGTTTATTGGGATGCCTCGAAACTAACCACAAGGGATTGGAAACATATCAGAAAATTGTAATGCAAATGACTACAAAATACCCTCTTCAGGTTGGAAGCAATTAATAATTTAATAGCCAGCTGGTTAAACTGACTGAAGTTCTCCAACAAACCTTTCGTATATCTTCTTTATTTGCTCCCTCACTCTTTATCTCTCTCTCTCTCTCTCTCTCTCTCTCTCTCTCTCTCTCTCTCTCTCTCCTAATGACTTTTACCATTATTGGTAAGCTATTAGTTGATAAACAGTTCTTGGCCTGATTGCAATAAATATTTGAACATTTCACATTTCAATGCCTCCATTATTTATATCATTTAGCTTACCTTTTATTTTAAAATTGAATTTAATGTTTCATTTTAAATTGTAGTTCATTTTATTTGTAGTTTTCATTTAAATTTTAATTTTAATTAAAAATTCTTATTTTTGTAAGCTTTTTCAAAAATGTTGACTGCTTTCATTCCACCACAATAAATAAGTAAATAATAAAAAAAATATCCTCAACTTTTTAACGCTTTTTAATAAACTAGTAACTAAACTCGAAACAAATAAAAAATTTGCAAAAATTAAATAATATATGCATGTTTATTCCAATGCAATTAGCACTCATATTTGATAAGTTAAATTATTTTAAAAACTGAATTAACATCAATAAAAATGATTAATTAATTAAAATTGGGGAGAATTCTAATAACTTTGAAGACTGATGCACTTGAAACTATGGTAAAATTTCGACATATCTATAAAATTGTCGCGAATCCAGGCTGTTTTTTTCTTTCCATTTTTATGAAAACGCCACAGAGTAGCCAACTGTGATGCACAAGCCAACTCGAAGGTGTACCAATGATTAAGTGCGGTTAACATTTGGCAAACAGAGACAGCTGGCTAGGAACACCAGGCGGGTGGGTGTGGGGGGTTCGGCTTTTGTTTATGTTGCACTTTACACTAGGCAGGCCACACACTTCATAAACACAACCCACACAACCCACAAGTGCACTTGACACACGAGGCCCAGCATGTTAACTGGGTGTTTTTGTTGTAATAGTGTTGTTTGTGTTTGTGGATTCGATAGCGTTCAGGGTATGCATGCAAATTTGCTAGCCATATTTGCCAGTCTGCACGTGTGTTTATATATATATATATATATATATGTGTGTGTGTGTTGCCTATGGATTGTACTTGTATTTGTTGTTTATCCAAAAATTATACGCCTCACATGCCGCCTCGCCGCCCTCTGTTTCGACCAATCTCTACTAGAAACCAGAAGGCAGCTAAACATTTGCCGAGCTTTTGACTGTCAGGCAACTGTGTCTGCCCTCGGCCTTCTATCTTTGCCACCAATCTCTCCTCTTGTCTATGCCTTGTTGTATGCAATAGAATTTGCCACACTGTTTAACTTGCTGTGCGGACTGTACTCTGCAAATTTACGGCTTTATCCACAAGCATGCAACAACTTGGACAACAACTTTCTTGCCGATTTACCTAACCTAAGGGTCGGATAAGTTTGTAACTAACAAGTTGTATACACAAACTTTTAATTAATTAATTGCACACTCTCCAAATGTGAGATGCGCTGCTCTAATCCATAAATCAAATCAATTAGGTGCGGCTAAGAGCATTTAACTATTATTAATGCTTATTGATACATTGTTTTGAATCCAGTTCAGAGAGCACAAAACCCAAAAGGATGGCAACTATCTTTCGGATATATAAAGTTTATTCACGTTATTTGCCCCCTCCTCAGCGAAGCTCTAAACTAGCTCCGTATAAATTCTAGCTGTGCTGAATTCCAAGTGCGACAGAAACTTTTGATGGATTCTGTTGACTGAAAATAGTATTGAGTGCACTTTGCTGGCTTATGCGATAGTTCTTGAGTTATAACAGCGATGTTCATTACCCCAAGCAAAGCTACTGCTTTATAGCCTTTCGACACATCATCATCAACAGCAGCAAGAGCAGACATGTCCAGCCACAAGCTGCACGACATTCGAATCTTGGTCAGAGACGGAGCGGAGAGCAAGGGGGGATGACTACCATAAACTGCATAAATTTTTAATAAGCTCAGCACACAAAATGCGACCAAGGGACTGAAGCTGAAAACAACGACGTTGACAGCTATGCTGGGAGTTGCAGTCGTTGCAGTCCTTCCAGTTGCAGTTGCAGTTGCAGTTGCCTTCTGTGGCAGCTTCCTGTTGCTTGTGTCAGCATTCAAAAATGGCCACTCGAAGCTGCCGCTCATCAGCTGGCATCAAAAAGTGCAGCAATCATTGCAGCACATGTTCAACTTGCCTGCCAAATGGCATACATTGTGCTAAGTGCAGTGGACAGCCCTGCAAATAAGCTCAACCACTCTCCATCCATAGCCAGCACAATTTGTGTCTGAATTGAGGTTACAGATAACAGCAACAATAAAAACAAAACAGCTAACGTTGCCTGCACTTTTGCCATTCGATAGCACAATGAAAGCAGCAACAGATCACACACGATAGCAGCTTTATAAAAACGCAGAGACAGGTGTTAAACTAAAGCCGTGAAAACAATTCGACCAACAGTCAAAGCATTTACAACACTCTTAACAATGCTCTGTGGTGCTTCGGTAAAAAAATACGCCACGATTCTTTTATGACATTTCTTTTACTTGATATTACGCATTATTACGCACATATTAACATTACATAATAATTATTTATTATATTATTGAAAATGTTTTTGAGTTAAAGGCGTACTTCGAGCTGACTAGCGGATCCTTTAAATTAAAATGCAATCAATTTATTTTTCAGCATAAATTAAGTTGAGAATTCCATAAATTAAATTGAAATGGCGCCAGCAAATTACACACTTAATAAACAGCTAAAACTTATATTAAAATTTATATCGATATATTTACATATTCATAGATATATTTTAAAAGGGTAAACATGCAAAATTCACACGACACAAGCAAATTATAATTAAGGCATGCAAAATTCAAACATGGTTTTAGAAAATAACCGACTCCAGTTACATCAGTATTTAAGGAACAGGCACACATTCTTACAGCACTCCAATTCCTAAAAGTACTTGCTGCAAGTAAATCAACAATTACGACATTAAGCGGTGGAAATCTCCTTAACGCAAAAGGTTTTATTTGTGAAAGCCATTGCTTAACTTGAGGGCACTTCAAGAGTGCTTGCATGTTAATTTCCCGCACACGGCATCAACGGGCCGTTAATCGATTGCACAACCGAATCCTACACCCGCTTACAAAATCCCATCCGCAACCTGTCCGTCTGTCTGTCCGTGCCTGCATTCGGCCACCCATCCGTCCGTTCGTCCATCCGTGTCTTGTTGATTGCCTCTGTCGTCGATTGCAGTCAGATTTATTGCCTAGAATTACGTACGAGCCGTGTTCGACTGTGCAAGAGAGCTTTTGACAAACCGAATATCGAAGCAATTTGCAGTTTACAACGAGACTCACATGTCTGGCATTATATTCGATTCAGTTAAAAGCTTTAACAAGCAAAAATGTTTTAGTGGAACACATTTTTATATAACGTACCCCATGCATCCAAGCATCCTTGCATATACATCTATAGTAACTAAAGGTATTTGAAATCGAAGGAGTGATAAATAAAAACGAAATACTAAAATAAACTCTTACATGTTGGAAATAGTTCACTTAGCCCCTAAATAGACTCATTTGAAACTGATCCAAAGCACAAGAATCTAGATTTCCGGATGAGCTTGCATAAATATCATATGATGAGTTCCGACAGAGAGAAATTATTTATTTCTAACGAATTCTATGAAAACAAAAAGATGAAGCTAAGTACTTTTTTAAGCTTTATTCAGTCTAAAGGGCTACGGAAATTAAAATACTTCATTCCCGTTAAATGAATTCAGTTAAAGCAATATTAATTTCGATTTCGATTTCCGGATGAGCTTTCATTTTTGTTGTTTTCAATTAAATCCATTAACACGAATAGATAAAGCCATTTAGTTCCTTAAGTTTTATAGTGCATGAATTAATAAAGTTTATCGATCGCCGGCTTACACATCCAAGAATCGAATCTTACTTTTAGTTTTTACTTTCTGCTAGTGCTGGTGAGCCAAGGGCAATATTGTGTTTTCTATTGCATACTACATGGCTACAGCTTGAAAATTGAGCACTCGTGTCCTGTTTTGGAATGTTGATGCAACACTTGAAACTGTCTTGTTATGTAGCCCATTTGCACTAAGCTGCCAACACTGTAAGCTATTTTAATTTATTTCAACTGAACACCACACTTGTGTTCACATGACTGCGATAGCTTTTGCTCCGGGCTAACTTCAAAATTCACGGAATGTAAAATATGCCGCAAATTAATTTGTAAGTAAAATATGTTTATTCAAACAAAGTGTCGATAAAATTGAAGACCACTCGAGCTGTGGCATAACTAAGCGGCTTATATACCTACATATTAATATCCTTACATGCTTACATGTATTTCATAAATGAAAGCAAATTTAAGATTGACACGTTCACAAATATTGTTTCTCTCAACACAGCCGGCGTTAGACAAAATATGGAACCGAATTTTGCATACCGAAGAAGAATGTTTTTACCTAATATTTGCATAACTTGTGCTTTATTCTTATGCAAATTTGTTTTTGCCACTTTGATTATTTGTAGAACATGTAAAACAGCTACAAAGCTTTCACTTGCCAAATTATGCGTACTTTAATTTTAATTGAAATGTTTATGTCATTTGCATAACCACATTTCTTATTGGCCGTCAATCAAGTTTTTGTGCTTCGATTGTGGAAAGTACGTTAACTGTTTGCCAAAAGTTGTGTGAATTAATTGTGCATTTATTGATTGATTTATACATTTTTGCTTAAAATTTCACTAAAATTGAAGACAAGAAATCAAAGCAGAATCCAAAGTTTAATTTGTAAGTTTACAAAGTGTAATTGTGATATATGTTGAAAAATTAACAGAAACAGAACTCAAAACCACATTTGTCAACTGAAATCAATAAGTTGTTAACCACTTTCGAAGCAAGAATTTTTGCACCGGATTGAAAAATTGAAGTACAAAGAGAATTTAGAATTTAAAGCACAGTATTGGATTATATTTATTATCAGTTTATATGAAATTTGTTTTTTAAATTAACTTATCTTACAAATAACTTACATAGGAACAATTAACAGCTTTGCTTAAATTAATAATCTAATTAATGTAAGAAGCAGTTGCTTATGGTTAACTATATTTTTCAAAATTATTTTATTTAAATTAATATATTCATTTCCCTAATTTTTCCAATAAATAAACATAAAATATTTATATTAAAATACTGCAATTATCATAATTCAAAGTCATTTGAGTATATTAACAATTAAATAAATTAAAAGTCTCAGATATTTTCATAAATCCACCTGACCATATAAAAATATAATTGTTGTCATTGCCAAAGTTAAAACAAGAATAAAATGCTTTAAATTTGTTTGAAGCACACACAATCCACAATGCAGGCAATTTGCAATTTGCAATAATTTAAAACTAAATGAAACTCCATAGAAGTCATATAAATAAATGTTTATATTAGAAAGCCAATCATTGACGTTACCAAATAACCAGAAACTAATTTAATTTGTTGACTCGACGTAAAATGTTTAACTAGCAATTTATATTTATTTTTCAGGCTAAATAACAAACCCAGTGCCGATGACAAAGCAACAGTAAGGCTTAAAACCACAAACAAACTATATAAACTATATATATTTATATATATATATACATATAAACATTTATGTATGTAGAATTGTTCAACTAGTTTGGACAAGATGTGGCTACTGATTGTGGGTCTTCATTTGGCCAGTGGCAGCCCAACGGAATCACAGCCAGAGTGGCTATTGACCGGAACCAGCAACAGCAGCAGCACCAGCAGCAGCAGCAGTAGCAGCAGCACAGCAGCAAACTACTATCCCAATGATACCATCTATAGTACCCAATCTGGAGAGTACTTGCCACAGGCCACTGGCAGCATCAGTTCCGTTCACAGCACAGATCTTCCAACCTATGAGCATTGTATCGCCACTCGCAATTCATTTGCGGATGTGTTGACGGTGGTGCTGTATGGGCTGGTCTGCATTGTGGGTCTGTTCGGCAACACACTGGTCATCTATGTAGTGCTGCGTTTCTCCAAGATGCAGACGGTGACCAACATCTATATACTCAATCTGGCCATAGCAGACGAGTGTTTTCTGATTGGCATTCCATTTCTGCTCTACACGATGCGCATTTGCAGCTGGCGCTTTGGGGAGCTGATGTGCAAGGCGTATATGGTGAGCACATCGATAACGTCCTTCACCTCCTCCATCTTTCTGCTGATAATGTCCGCAGATCGCTACATAGCCGTCTGTCATCCGATATCGTCACCGCGCTATCGCACCCTTCACATTGCCAAGCTGGTATCGGCGCTGGCATGGAGCACCTCGGCTGTGCTGATGCTGCCCGTGATGCTATATGCCAGCACCGTGGAGCAGGAGGATGGCGTCAACTATTCGTGCAATATTATGTGGCCAGACGCGTATAAGAAGCACTCGGGCACCACATTCATATTGTACACATTCTTTCTGGGCTTCGCGACACCGTTGTGCTTCATACTCAGCTTTTATTATTTGGTCATCAGGAAGTTGCGCTCGGTGGGACCAAAGCATGCGACCAAGTCCAAGGAGAAGCGTCGCGCCCATCGCAAGGTGACGCGCCTGGTGCTCACCGTCATAACGGTCTACATATGCTGTTGGCTGCCCCACTGGATGTCCCAGCTGGCACTGATCCACTCCAATCCGGCGCAGCGTGATTTATCGCGCCTGGAGATACTCATATTTTTGCTGCTAGGCGCTTTGGTGTATTCCAATTCGGCGGTGAATCCCATACTCTATGCCTTTCTCAGTGAGAATTTTCGCAAGAGCTTCTTCAAAGCATTCACTTGCATGACCAAACAGGACATTAACGCACAGCTCCATCTGGAGCCCAGTATCTTTACCAAGCAAGGCAGTCGCCGCCGTGGCGGCTCCAGACGTCTCCTGGCGCCCAATCAACAACAACAACAACAGCAACCGCCCACGCTCCTGGCCATCCAAGCGGGCAACAACAACTCATCGACGACCACTTCATCGACAACGACAGCGGAGAAAACGGGCTCGACAAGTGCCCAAAAGTCTTGTAGCTCCAATGGCAAGTTGACAGGGCAGGGAGAGAACCTCATCATCTGTCTGGGTGAGCAGCAGGAGGCAATTTGCACAACGATGCGCCGCGAATCGAACCAGATGGAACAAACTGATCTTTAGAAAGTATCTACAATTTTAATTAAATAAAATTACATTTTAAAAGTAAGTCGTTTGTCGTGTAAGTAAAATTAAGGAGTATGTGTTTTGAATATGAAGCAATTGTTTCCACTTAAGTTGTGTGTATTACAAATAGTCACTTTCTCAAAAACAGTATTATCCGAACGACCCCCAAAACAGTCATTAACCCAAATACTGCCCCCTTTTGTGTTATTGCTTACTTTTTAATGATATATTCAAAATACTATTAAATGTATTTAATACCACGATTTTACTGCAAAATATATATGTATAAGGGTTTTAAGTGCTCAAACCGAATGCAAAGGTTTTTAATTGGCAGGGCAGCCGCAAAAGGGTTTAAGGAGGAAACTTCACTTCTTTTCTAAATGTGTAGCATTTGAATATACTAGAATTAAGGCAAACTAAAATGTATAAATGTGCTTTTAAGTGGATCAGTAAATAAAACTAAAATGATTTAATTGAAAATAAAACTGAATTTAAACAAATTAGTCGACTACATCAATTGAGAGATAAATATAATTGAGTTGTGCATCGGTGAAATGCAATTACGTTTCCCACAACGAAATTTATGGGCAACAGTTAAGCCAAATTTAATTATTCCAATAAATCGTGAGCAGCCACATAAAATTTATATGTCTATCTAAAATTTGTAAATGCAACAAAATATTGTGTAATTCCATTGAAAATTACCAAATTACCATTCGAAATGGGTTAATAGGGTGCGATGAAGTTCTGAAAAAGAAAACACGACAGAAGGAAGCATCTCTGATTCTATAAATTGGGCATTATATTCATTAAATTTATTATGAAACTACGATGAAGTGTATGAAACCTTCGACTTGCCTTGGATATATGTTCTTACTTGCTTTTAAATATATATCCGACTATCAATGTACACAGAAAGAATTAAGAATCTGCAACGATTGAGTGTTTGGAAGTATGTTCCACACAATCAACTTTAACAGGCGCAAATCAACATTTTTAAATTTTCAGGAAAGTGTGGACTTCTTTATTTAAATTTACAGAATATTGGGAAACAATCAGAGTATTTATTTATTTAAACGAAATAAAACACTTGAATACCGAGCTGTGGGAATCGAATTTATTCAGAACATTATAGCTGCTGATAACTATTTTTAGAGTTTAAAGAAATTTCCAACTGTTAAGTTGGTGGTAAAGGAAAAGAAGACCAGATTAAATGAAATTTAAAGAGCGCCTAAGTGAAGCCTGGTGGCGACACATTTGAAGACGATGGCGCCACTGCGGCGCAAATGATAAAAGATTTCACGTACCGTGGCGGACAACGAGATGCATTAACAGCGTAATCCAATCAGAGCCATAATGAAATGCCGAGTGCCAGACACACTCCCAATAGGAGGTGGCAAGAGAGGCACAGTGGACGGGGACAGTGGCCAGTTAAGCGGCAAATGCGAGCTGCAACAGACAGCGCGAATTGCATTGGGTGGTGTATGCTGCAACCAGCCAAGAAGCATTCCGTTGAACCCCCTTTCGGAAAGTGCATTGGTCACGTTTTATATTTCACGGCATTTACAGATTACTCGCAAGTTCGCATTGCAGCAGACACCAATCTGATGTTCGCAGATGTTTAACAACACACGTTTCAGATTGTGCCACACTTGTTTGGCCTAATGGGGTGCCGGCTCATTGATTGGCTAAATACAGTTGATGTGGCTGAACACATGCTTTTCAGTGGGACAACTTAAAGTCTGTCAGATACATAACACAACTTTATTTGACCTGCAGCATTGAGCAGCATATGGCAAAATCAATTTATCAGCTGCTCAACCGCAAAACGGACTCGCCCAACCGCAAAGCAAAACCCAAGACGACCCACACTGTCAATCACAGGTGTAATTTAATTCTACTGAAATTTACCACAAATGACTACTGAAAGCTAACCGTATTCAACTCTAAGATACCCGAAGTCAGCACAGAAATGAAAATAATAAATAGCAAAAAATCGGCAAGTTGACTCCAGCTTTCAAATTGTGTAAAATATTATTTTATTGAAATTTAATTTGACGAAAGTGAGTATGTATTCCAAATAAAATAAAATGTCAGAATCAATTTTTAAATTGAAACAAAGTCATTATACAAGAATCTAAAACTGATCGATTGATCTTTAGCAATGTATAAGCTTTACATAAAATAAAAAAATAAAAACATAAAATAGCAAATATATAATCGCAATATACCCCATGATGTGCCAGCACTCATGGCCAGAGCAAAATGCTCGATTGGCAAATGTAATCAACTAATTAAAATGAGACACAGCCGCATTGCAGATATTTACTTCCGTTACTGATTGAAAAACATTTCAAGTGTGGACAGGCAAGCAATTATGGTCAATTTGTTAGCAGCAGCTTTCAACTGTCGGCAACGCACAAATGCCCATTCAAACTGCAGAATAAATGCATAAATCTTTTCCCAAAATAATCGGGGCTCAGTATCCCGTAATTCTCTCCGGGTGGAAATCAAAGTGGAAGAGCATTCAACAGTCAAAAGTAATAGGAAACTAAGGTGCAAAAAGAATAAATGGCTGACTAACAGAAACAGAAAGAAACCAAGCAACGGGAATGAATTCTCACAAATTTGCACTTCAAAAAGTTGTTGCACAGTTGTTGAGCTATCAAGACACCCCCTCCCTCTGCTAACCCCTCTTGCACCAGTTGAAGTAAGATGACGTAGTAGATCCAGCGAGAAGTACTTTTCCACAGATTTTCCCATATTTAAAGTAACATTCGTTTTCACCCGGATCCGGCTTCCTTGGTGAGGGAAAATCGTGCTGTAGACTTTATGTTTTCCCGCCGGTGCGCATAAATCAATGGCAGCATTGGCAAAAAGCTGGGAGCCAAGTTCCTAAACTTGATTTAATGCCCATGCCCAGTTTAAGCTAAAATAAAAATAAACATGGAAGCTTACCTGCCTGAAGTATCGATACAAATCAATAGAGAAGAATATTTTCTTTTTATAAAAGAAGCAATACGCATGAATTGGCAGTACCAATTGCTTTAATACAAAATGAACAAAGTTGTTTATTGCTTGTTGACACCTTTTTATAATTTTAATTTATATATTTTGATGCCGTGTTTTTAAATTTCTTTACTTTATACCCGGAGAGATATATTAAAATATGGTTTGTTTTTTAAATTTCGTGATTCATGTTAGCAATTAACATTATCTTTTAGCTCCTATGAAAAATATATATAGTAAAGTCAGCTAATACGTCTCAAAAGCTATGCCAGTCGTAAATTGAATAATTTAATTTTTAGTACAGCAAAATCAAGAAACTCTTAATCTTCGAAAATAATTAAATTTATTTTAGAAATATATACATTTTATTTGGAACTTTGTTCTTTACTCTTTGTATTGATTATCTAAATTATTTAAAATTGGAAAGCCCTATATAAATTCTTGAATTACTAATTCGGTTCTGAAGGGGTTAATATACCCAAACCAAATTCTCAAATTGTTAGTTATTTAGCTGCAGCTTATTTCATTTCAATAGCCCCATTAAGAGACTTTAACTATTTTTCAACATTTCTGCCAATTAGCTGTTCTGAACCACATACTCAGCAAAAGCTCTCCATGCTTGCCATTAAACAATTTTGAATTGCAATGAGATTGCCATTCGGTCGCCCAGCTGCATATCCGCTAATCTCGTAAAGCATGATATGCTGGTAACTGAGTGGTTTCCGGCGCTCTCCCAATTTGCAGCACCCAACAACGCTCACCCACTCAACACACACAAATTGAGTGGCAACTCTCAGAGCCGCGACCCAGACAACAAAGGTGAGCACATAAAAAAAGAAGTGAAAAACATCCTCGAGTGAGATACAACGAAAACTTTCGCTATACCCTCCCCTACCTCATCCCTCCCCTACCCATCTGCCAATCCCCTTTACAGTAGTCAACTCATTTTTATGGAGTTTGTGCGCTTGTTGGCTCTTCTCTGGATTTCCATGCCAAAAGCGTAATAATATTTGCGTAGCCAAGTCAAAGTGAAAGCAACGTAAAAGGGCAAAGAATAACAATAAGAAAATTTCATGATATTATTTAAGCGAAAAATGGTTACCAGAGCAGGGATTAAACGAACGATAGCAGAACAACTGGCAAATGTGAATAGAATTTGAATTTGAGCAGCAAACTTGTTCTGGCCCAAAAATTCTTGGCCATCAATTGCCGGATATGTTTTGTTCGCACTGCAAGTTATGAGACCGTGTCCATAGTTTCAGTAACGACAAACTAAATGCCAATTTAAGTTGCCAGCAGCAGCTCTGTTTCGTTCCCGTGGCTGCAATTTTCTATGCAATTACACCAACGATGACTAACAAAACTTGTGTAATTGATATATGTGGTTGTGCAACTTGCAACTTTCTAATGGAGCTGCCTGCCTGCCACACAGCAGCAACATTATAAACTGTACGAAAACTTGGTCAGATGCAAGCCGCCAACCACGCCGCAAAGTCTGCGGCTTTTTTGGGGAAGAGCTCAATGTCAAAATTGTAGTTGCAATGTGTCTCACGATTGAAATCTGACACAATTTTGACTACCGAGTAATTTGTTTTGAGGTGGGCTATGCAGCACCTATGTTAATTGCCTTAGACTTGCAGCTCTGACCAGCATTTTGTAATTGCGGGCTGGTATTATTGATCATAGTTTCTTAATCTCAAATTGACCTATGAGTAATGGATTGGCGTGTTGAATGCTTGCAAAATAATACACGCAGAAGATTTTTGTTTTGTCGATTCTTTCAGTGTGTCAAAACAGAATCGAATGTTTACCGATGGAAACTCTGAATCGGAATCAGAACCTAAATTCAAAATTGCTCACAACCCAAACACCGCAAGTGATATTCTTTTCCCCGAAAAGACCATTACTCAGGTGTACTTCTATTATTACGAGAACTTATATTCTGATGGCTTATCTGAGATCCGTTTGTTCACGCCGTCGATTCTTATCATATATGAAATTTAAAATATCACAATTACGAACTTTAATACTTTAATACCAAATAGTGCCCACAGTTTATACATTTATTCTGTAATTCCGTAATCTGATGTTGAACAAATTAAGCTACTCATTTTGCCTGCCCTTTTTAATGCACCCTTTCGTTCGGTTTGACATTTGCTTCACATGCAGCCAAAGACAAAAACATTTAAATGCCATTTCAATTATGTGCCCCACGCTCTGTGCGATAGCCGCAGTCGTCTGGCTTCAGCTGCCTGCCGCAAATCTTAAGGGAAGGGGGGTGCCTGTCAGGACTTCCGGTTCGTTAGGAAAGTTCACGCACAAATTAACACGCAGCAAGTGCAACAGCCAGAGCACAAAGTTCATAAAAACAAAACATAATTTCAATTTTAATGAGCAGCAAGTTGGCAGCACCCACGACCCGACAGCACTTTCAAATTATGCTAAAAATTCGGATTAAAATGTGTATATATATATAAATATATATATTCACATATACACTTATATTTATTAACACTGACTGACTGAAATCCAATTTGAGCGGCGAATGCACTTAGCCAACTTTTCATTGTTTACGTGCGGGCTTCGTAAACTGCACTTTGATGAGGTTTCAAAAATGTACAGATCCGATTTGGAATACCAACACAGAGGCGGCAGTAAAAGTTCATTGGCATGAAGCTGGCTCTGCTTAAAAGCTTATTACCATATCTCGCAGAGGGTATTATAAACTTGTCATGCACTGTGTAACGCATTGAAAGAGACAAAGCACAAAATTTGGTCTACTGCGAATCATTTTTCCATTCAAGTACAAGCAATAATATTATTATTTGGAACATAAAAAAATCATTCATTTCGAATTTAAAAGACATCGCTACTATAATGGAGAAACTGATTTTTAAAATAAAAAAAAATGCCATTTAAAATCGACTTACTTTTGCGACAAGGAGAACTCATTTTATTATGCAGAAAGTAAAATTCTAATATGGAATTATGAGTTTTACGCCGGAGTTATTTTTATTATTTTTTTTTTTCCATTCAAGGACAAGCAATAATATTATTATTTGGAACATAAAAAAATCATTCATTTCGAATTTAAAAGACATCGCTACTGTAATGGAGAAACTGATTTTTAAAATAAAAAAAAAAAGCCTTTTAAAATCGACTTACTTTTGCGACAAGGAGAACTCATCTTATTATGCAGAAAGTAAAATTCTAATATGGAATTATGAGTTTTACGCCGGAGTTATTTTTAGAAAATATTTCCAAAATAAGAATAACATTCTAGTTTTCAGCGCGGTGTTTTAATGTTCAGGGCTATTACTTTTTTTAACGAAACTATTTTGCTTCTGCAAATACATAAATTTAGTTAATGCGTCTGCAAGAGCATTAGTCGTTCGTCTTTTGAAATTTAGTGGTAATGCTCTGTTCTTATTTTTTGCATTTCAGCAGAACTACAAACCGCTCCAAAGGCCGTAAAAAACAAACATAAAAATAATGTATAATCAACACTTTTATACATTCTTGGCCGCACACCAAAAGCTTTTTGCCTTAAAATGTTAATTGGACGCAGAAATGTTAAATGTTAAATGCTAAATGTTAAATTACACGAAAGTGCAACACAAAAAAGAATATCAGAGAACCACTGCGAGCCTCGGCCAGTGTTTTTCCAGCTCTCAACTCTTTGGCTGGGCACAAACATGAGTTGGCTGGCAGCCAGCGCTGTGGCAAGCTTCCGACAGTGGAGACTCCGAGGGGCCAAAAATCAACAGCTTTCATTTCCTTGTGCATAAATTATGAAATACCTCGGGAAACGTATGAAAATAAACGACCTGCATTTTCATGCCACACATTTTCATATGTGCGAAACAATTATTTAATAATAATCGCTGGAAACTGCTCTGGTTACATTTTGAGTTAGCCATAACTGAACAGGGTGGTAAAAGTACACTTGTATTTAATCATTAAGCTGCCGCATTATATTAATTACAAATTCCTTAGCCTTTTATTGGAATCGGAATGCCAATTTAACTGGGAAAACAAATTAATTTCTTCTGCTCCATTTAATCACATTCTCAGACACATCCCATGAATTAGCCAAAATCTCAAGCGACTCCTTTGTTCAATTAAATCAGGTCACGTTCCATAGCCACTAGGCAGCAGGGCAGCCAGGCGACCATATGAATTCTCCCAAGTAACCCAGTCGGAGCCAACTCAAATGGCGTTCGTACTTCCGCCAAGCCAATGTTGCGATTTGTAGCCAAAATGTGTGCCGGGATATCGTTTTAGCCCAGAATTGTAGGGAAGAGAAAAGAGAACGCCATCTACTTCTTCTGCTGTGCAATTTGATGTCTTTAAATTCGCATCTGTCTTCCTGGAAACTATGCAATAAATACGACGCATGATAAATGGGAAATAAAAACAAAAAACGACGAAGATCATCGCACCATGATGACAGGGAATCATGGACAAGAGGACAAATGACTTTTGCCAAGTTAAAAAATTGAAATAAATAAATAATTTAATGCCAAACAATTTAAAAAATAAATAATGAAACAGTGAAAGCAAGCGCATGTTGAAAAGAAACTAAATACAAAGCATAATTATAATTATCAGTTACCTATCTGATTGAAAGGCCTTGTAATTAAAAATGAGCATTACTTTAAAGGCTTGTGGTTGTTAAATGACGCTAAATCGTGTTTCACTGGACACGTGTTCCACGGCGGCATAAGCTGAAGGTGAGCCGATTTCATTCAAATGAAATGCAAACAAATTGTAATTCGATTTAATGTTCCATCGGCTGCTGCTCAATTGAAAAACGTGCCGGCAGTAAATGCATTTTACGATTGATCGAATTTCAAAATTAATGAGAACAAAAGAGGATTTCGAAAAATTAAAAAAACGCCAACGTTGCGTTAATGAAAGTTAAGCACTTTGAAAGACTTGCAAGGCCAAACGATTATCTTTTGCAGATAGAAGAGCTGCATTTGGCTAAGAAGCTTTTAGGAAGGGGGGTGCTTAAGAAGAAAAAGGCAAAGAGATGCGCCAAATGAAAAGCAGCTTAAGATAAAGTAATCAACGAATTTTTTCATTTTATGCAAGAGATAAGCTGAGCAAAGCTAAGAAATGTGCAAAAATGGTGAGGTGGCTTAAAGAGCCCGAAACATATTAAATAGATGAAATTTAAATGAAATACAAACAGCAACAAAACGGTTGTAATTCTCTTGACAAACAGTTAAACGTAATAAAAAAAAACTATTATATTGACAACAATATTTGACGTTTGCAACCAAATTACTTGCAAAAAAATATATTTCCACCAATAAGCAGGAAAGAAACGCTGTTCTTGGGAATCATAAAAATTAATAAAAAGAGAGTGAGATAGAAAAAAATATAAGACGTAGAAAAATCACTGAGTCACTGGGTGAACTAAGATAAATTCAGTCTAGTTAAGCTCGGTCAGAGATTTCCAGAAGAGATCTTAAATATAACTACTATAATAATAAGTATTATAAATACATTATTATGAAACATTTTGTAGATTTTAGCTCAAGCTCACGTAAATAGTTTCCTCGAAACTACAAATTTTTCACTTCCATACAGCAATAAGAAAATAACATTTTGCAAGGAAGTCCTTATAAATGAAATGAGCGATTACCTTAAATGGAAACAAAACAATGGCAAACCAAATCTCAATATAACCCTATTTCACGTATTCTAGGGTAAGCAAAATCACAAGAACCACAACAGCAACAACTCAATTAACCTGCAACAACCATCACATGAAAAATGAAACAGATTTGTTGCAAATGAGATATTAAGACAGAATATGTATGCACATATGTACAAATGTGAGGAAAACTTAATATGGTCAACAAGAAACACGCAACAGATCGGCCAGTCGCACTCATATGAAATGCATTTCAATCAAGACAATAAATTAAATTAACTTGCACACACTTCACACAGCAGACTTTCAATTCCTTTGCCATATTTGACCCTCAATTGCTGAATTAATAATGTGTTGTGTGCTTGGATGCTCAAAACGTTCAATTCCAAGAATTGTAAATAATGCAATTAATTACACTGACACTAATTTTGGCATTGTTTTGTAAACCTTTCAAAAGCATTTTTTCTGTGATAAAATATGTTTTGTTCAAGCTTGTAAATAAATCTATATTATAATTATAAGCAGTAGTTTGTGAAGTATTTCCAAGTAGTTCAAGGAAATGTTAAAATTAGCATCTCAGAAAAGTTGAACACAAGCAAATGGTATTTTGAGTTCACACAAACTAACAAGAAACTAAATATTGTTTTCTTTTAACGATATTTGTTTTCATTATTATTTACTCTAGCTGAGTTCTTTGATTCTAGCGCAATTTAAGGCTCTGCTCCACTATGAGATCCTTGGTAATGATTTTGATCAGCGCTGTATCACCGACGACAGTATGGACACGAGAGGCATCCATGAAACAGTCGCGGACAAGGTCGAAAGCACGCTCCTTGGTGAGTAGGGGATAGTGCTGGGGCTTTCCGATGACATGGTTAAGCTGTGGCCACATAATCTTTCGAGCACTTCCAAGAACACTATACAGAAATCGGCCGCGTTGGCCAACGTCGTTGTATTGATAAACGACGCCCTTGCCCATTACGTCTAGCCCGGCCAGAATTGTGGGTGTACGCCATGGGAAGAGTCGGCGGCTATTGATTGTACCGGAGATTATCGATGCAAGGGTCTCAGTCGGCAGGGTCGATCTGTTATCCAGCTTGCGCATCTGACCACGCCTCTTGATCAACGCATTCATCGATGCGACATCTACCCAGCTTCCAATGCATCCCATTACCGATTGTCGTGTCATCGGGAAGAGATTGTCTAATTCACTAGTCATGCAATAGTCTGATGCGATCACCGCAAAATCAACTCCTCCGATTGCCAAGATCGTGCCAAAGTTCGCTTGGCTCCTCGCAACCTTTTCATCACTGGCAAACTTTGGTTTCCATCCACTGCCTGTGAATAAGTTATGATTGTGCCTGAGAATATTTAAATAAATGTTTATTACTAACTCACCTTCTGTGAACATGTCATAATTGTCAGCAAACATATTCCAATTGTTCGTTTTATTGGTTTTCGATTGATTTTTGGATAATTGAAAAGCTCACAAGTTTATTGTAATTTTTCTAAACGTTGTTTCGCCCACTTATGCATTCGAGCAGCAATCGATATTAAATTATCGACGACTGCCACACTGTCGGACATATATCGCTTTGTGAAGTGCTTACTATCGGAACAAATTGGCAGGCCTCCTTTTAAGGTAACCCACTTATTATCACAAAGTGACGCTGGCGAAGTTACAAGTTACAAAAACAACATAAAAAAAATAGACAAAAATTTAGGAAAGATAACATTTTTGTCGATTCCAATTGGGATTTTAACTGATGTTAATTCGAGACAATTGTATTCAGACTAACTTATATAGTCTAAGCCCATTAAGACCCGGCTTTAGTTCATAAGTAAATGTTACTATCTACTATTTATTTATTTACTTGTTTGCCAATTTATTTATCTAATTAACAATTCATATTTATTATCCCTAAAACCCATTCAAAATTGGTAAGCAAAAAAAATGATATAGTTGAGTTGGAAACTTCATTAGGTTTACATATTATATACGGTCTTTTCGGGACTGCTAATATTAGCTCCGATAACTGGTTCTCAAAGAAAATATATGCTCCGATGCCGGTTCGGAATTTCAATGGGTAAATATGTGGTTCCGCTTCCGGTTTGACACCTGCCTGTAACCAAAGAACGTCAAATAAAATGTACTTGTGGCAATTTAGATACAAAGACAGTTTATACATGCTCATATATATGTACAGATGTGAACAAAGCTTAATAAGGTTAAGAGGTAAGCAAAAGATTGGCCAGTCAAACTCATTCGAAATGCATTTCAGCAAAGCCAATAATTTAAATAAGTTTGCACATAAACATTTCACAGCAGACTCTCAATTCCTTTGCCATATTTGACCCTCAATTGCTGATTAATAATGTGTTGTGTTCTTGCATGCTCAAAACATGAAATTCCAATTTTTGCACATTATGCAATTAATTACATCATCATATATTTTGGATTTGTTTCGTAAACGTTTTGAACTCAGTTTTTTATAGGTTGAAATTTGTTTTTCTTAAAAGTAATCAATAAAACTAAGATCGATCATTGATGCTTTACAATTATCAGCAATGGTTTGGGGAATGTTTACTGTCAAGGCGAAAAGTATTGCAGAGTAAATTGAAGCAATTTTTAAAATGAAAAACTCATAAAAAAGATGAACATAAGTGAATCATATTATAATCTTATACCACATAACCTCGAGAGCACTTCTGAAGTGTATTAGAATCGTCCGCGGTCTCCAACGTCATTGGAATATTTTTATGCTTTTCGAATATACAACAAAAAAACAATTCATAAAATTAGTGCAAGCCATGTAAGTCTTAATTATCTTAAATCACATTTAATGTACCGTGCGGACAGACATTCAAAAAGGGTAATTGTGAATTTACTAGGTTTTTGAACCTAATGGCATCATCGTAATCATGCAACAGCTGTCAAACGACTCAAATAAGTGACTCACGAGACTGTTTTCGAAATTATTTTAATTGCTACGTCAGCTTGTCTGCACTTTGATATACCCAGCAAGCCCCAGCACAAGTTGGGTATATGCATTACTACAACGCATGTCAGAGACCAGGCAACTAAGCAAAAGACTTGAGACTTATTTTACATTCAGTTGATCCAAGCTGCTCAGATGTCGCTTTTACACAGTGGCATACTGAAAATATGTTGACCTTGCTCTCAGTCAGCTTGAAAGTGAAAGCCAAATTTGCATAATTTCCCTGCAATATGCAAGGCGAGTGTAGGAGCAGGGCGAAAGTGTGGGTGTCAGCATTGGATGCACTCAAACCACACATAGAATTGAGAAAAAACAGAAAACCTCATTCGCTGCTAACAAATTGTGGCACAGGCAAGGTGTCGACACTTCGCTAACCCTTTCCACAGCCCCACTCTCTCAATCTGAATCTCACTCTTCCTCTGATACTGCACCTCCCTCCAACATTCACGGCACTTACCTCAGTCTGTGCACCGTCTGTAGATTGCTTGAATTGCGCATGGAAACGACGATGACGATGACGATGACGAGGACGAGAACGAGGACGATGTCGTTGACGACTTTTGCCATTGAGACGGCCAAAGTTTACTTTTTACGACAATTTCAACAGCCAGACGCCTTCATCACAAAGGGTGGTGAGGTTGCTCTTGTTAGCTATAGTTGTCGTTGTCGTTGCTTGCATCTATAAAAACTGCAACAGCAGCCAGCCTGTTACAAGTTTTCCAACCATTCTCCACATAGGCTTGTGCTCTACAAAGTAGAAAAGTGGAAAAGTTTCCATGGCATTAAATTAAAGCTGCGCACAAAACAGCACACAAAATTGTATGAAAATTGATGTCGTTAAGTCAAATAACATCTTAACTTGATGCAAAGAACAAGTAGCCGTTAATCATCTGGCATCAGAATATTTAAGTGACGCTTAACACCAACACAAAGATCTTTTGATTTGGTCTTCCTTTAAAGTTGTTAAGTGCAACAGCACTTTAAATAAAATAGAGTCATTTCTGAAGAATTTTGGCAAAATTAATATATTTATTAAAGTTTCAATATTCAAGTAAATATAATAAAAATTAAACACATAATAGATTGTTAGAATTATTATAAGAAAACGGTCTAAAATTAACTGTTAAAAATATTTTACTAATTACATTTTATGATTTATCTTAAGCTACTATAGCAATTTGCATTTGTGTATAATTGTAGCGGATCGAGGAAATAGTATTACACAATAAATAATTCATTTGTAGACATTTGTAAAAGAATAGTATATGCCAAGATCTATAATATGTGTAAATAAATCAATATTCACTTATTTAATATCGACTAAATGAATACTCAACAAAGAAAAATAAATTTTTGTGTTTTTTAAATTTTAATTAATAATCCAAAATGAAGCTAATAAAATTAAATGAAATTAATTGGAAAATTGATCTAAAATGTTTCACATGGATTGAGAAATAATTAATATATTATTAATAGTTAATTTAATACAAAAAAATGTTTTTAACAATATTAACAAGATACACTGCTAACCACAAATTTAATTTTATAGTCACACTAATCAAGAATATGTACATTTTATGAGGTCAGAGATGCTTCCTTCTCCCTGTTAAATACTTCTGCACCAATCCATTATTCCCATTTTACGTAATTTTGTGATATACGAAATTAAAATTATCTTAATAATAATTAATCAACCATTTGTATTTTCAAACTGAAAACAGTTACATTTTATTGCAAAATGAATGAAGAGAAGGTACATTATCAACCTACTCGTATTAAATGTAATTATTTATTAAATCTATTGAATTCTCTTTGAAATCATCTAAAACCAAACCATAATCACACATAACATACGCGAGGGAGTTTAGAAAAATTGGATCGGCGCTTACATTAAATTTTTGTGACAGATATTCGCAATGGAAAGCAAAGCCACACGAGGGCAGAGGTCAACGAGCTGTCCCAAGTGAGAGTAATCGCCTGTCCGTTCCTGGAGGGGAGCAAGCAAACAAAGGCAACTATGAGTGAACAGACACAAGCTGTCAACACTCTCCAGCAAACGATGTAAGTTAAGTTTAGACAAACAGAAACCCTGCAAGGATTCCGTTTGTCTTTGGTTGCAGCTTTCAGCACTCACACACCTGCCTGGGAGGTTTTGGGTGCTAACCTGTCGATTAGATGGCCCAGAACTGAGCAGCTTGGCATTTGCCATGCTCCACATGAAGCGGTGCAAAAAAAGAGAAAATGGCTGTCATGGAGACGTTTCGACCTGGATTATAAATTCCCCGATGAACGAGCAGCAATGCTTGCCACAAGCCGTGTGCCTCGAACCGTCAGAGTGTCACATTCTATCTGTTTGTGCTGCTGTGATTCATATTCAATTGGATTGCTTGCTTGCTTGTTTGCTTGTTGGCATTCGGTTGCGAGTAAATAGCAAATAACTTTTTCACACTTAGCACTGATTTGATGCGGCGCCCTGCATTGAGTAATTTGATGCGACGGGGGCTGCACAAGTTAGTTGGCGAGGGGAAGGGGGGTGGCAAGCAATTGTTGCCACTTTTGTGGCAGCCAAAAGGCTTCAGCTCCTTTGAAAGTTTGCTCTGCCTTTTTGCTGGCACTTGGCCCCCTTTTAGGGAATAACTTCTAGTATTTATTTAAAAATATATATAAATATAGTTTTTTTGCTCTATTCGGTCTGTTTGTCAGTCAAATGTTGAAATAGTTGGCGACTTCTTTTCGCATCGCTGCATTTGGCAGATGGCAGGCGCCTCCGGTCCCTTGCCCCGCACTCGCCCCTCTGCCACTTCTGCAGCTTGCCACAGAGACAAACAGTGACTTAATTAACTTTGCGTTGTGCGCTCTGTGGCATTGTTTACAAGAAGACCCCTTGCCAAAAAATACAAGTTGTATAAATAAAAGTGAAAAATGTGCAGAGCACAAACTAAATCTGGCGGCGACTACAGAAACTTGCAATACCCTTTTAATATGATAGTTTTCTAATTTAAGTGTACCTTATTAGAATTTCAAACGCTTTTAAGCCATCATCCATAGCTTTAATTTGTTAATTAATAATATATCACATTTTTTTTAACAAATATAAAGAAAACTTGACGTATACTTGATATTTCTAAAATCGAGATTTGGTATATTTTCGTGTAATTCAATTACATTTCATATGGAAGAGTGTTAAAAAAAAACTATCGAATCAGTCAAAGTCCATGACAAAGCTTTCACAGAATATCAAAAAACGAGCAATGTAAGTAGACCATGCAAAATAATCAAGAAGACAAACGTAGAAGGAGACAAGCGTAGTTTGGAAAAAAAAACGAATACAAATAAACATTGTTTATTTCTGCTCTAAGTACCTTCTAATTGCCATTGTTAATTTTCAAGCATATTTTATGTGGAGCTGCTTTTGAATAATGCTGCACAGACAATGGAGCGTAAAAAGCGGAAAAGGAAAAGAATATTAAGTGACTGCAGTGCGACCATCCCCTTGCTTCGTGTCTTTGTTTTTGTTGTTAGCCAACACCGTCAGCCAGGCATGTCCACTGCGGCACGCCATTGTCACGTCACTTGCCACATGGTGGCCATTGTCCACTTTGTTGCGCGGTCCCAACGGCCAGCAACAACAACAACAACAATAAGATAAAACGTTACAGCCGTAATATGGCCACTGCGCCATGCTCGCTTTCTACCTGGAAACATGTGGAGCAGATTGTTCTTGGAAACAGAAATTATGTTATTATGACGGCGATGCTATAAGAGTATATTGGTGTTATGCAATGTCTGTCATGCTGTCCTTCATTTTATTTGTCCGTGTGAATGCGATTTTCTTCAACATGCTTAAAACTTTCCTCGTTTGTGGCCGCTTCAGAGAGTGTTTTGTGGATGCAAACAATATATATCTGTAAAATTTTAAAGCCGGAGTCACCAAATCTTGTTGACGACGGCTTTTAAAGATGGGAATCGGCCAAAATAAATAAATACCCCCTGCGGGCGGTTGTTTAGCGGGTCAACCAAGACCTCTCCGTACAAATTTAAATAATCTCGGAATGCTTCCCCCAGGCCAATTTGATACCGATTTGGCCTGTTTACGAATGTTAATTTTATTACGACTTTTGTAAGCTGATCCCGAAATCTTAACAGATTTTTCAAATATTCATATATTTTAGTACGTTTTAAATAAATTTGATTTATTTCATTTCACATTTCACATTTTGCTATGAATATTCTACACTTCTGCTTGTAACAAATATATTTTAATCAAATTTTCGATTTAAACAAGAAATATAATTTGAAACAAATATTATTCTTAAGATGTCTTGTTATATAACAAGATATATTCTTGTGGCTTTGGTTAGAATATCTTGGTAACAAATTATTTATTGTTGTATGAAAACAAATCTTTGACCGATTGTTCCTTCAGCACTTATATAATACATATATCAGTCCGATTCGGTTGCTTTCTACGTTTCTACGTCACTTAGTTCAGTGACTGAAGCCAAAAGACGAATATATAGCAAAATTCATATAAGACTAAGAAATTCGAAGAGATAATTTATGGGTTCTAAGACAAACGTCTTCAAAGCATAGCAAATTTAAGAACAAATTATATATAATATCTACAAATTTGGAAAATTAAGTTTTGATTTGCAAATATTATATTTTGACTAATATTTATTGCGGGAAAAATTTAAATTATGTAGAAAGTCGGGCGATCTTTGATCAAATCAATCAAGACACGCACTTATCCTTTGAGGAATAGGATATGAATATATTATATATTCAGAGTGTCACTTGTAGCGACCTTGCAATTGAGCTAAATTAAAACAACTTCAGTTTTTTCGAGCTACTCATATTTTTAACATGTAAGATTTGAACTAAATTTATTTTATGACTGCATGCAGCTGTTGGCCATCCATAGCCCAATTAAGCCTTAAGGATCAGCAGCCATAAACCCACTACATTTTGGGAGGAAAAACCCAAGGCGCAGATGTTGCGCATAACATTTACCTGTGACAGGTATGCTTGCAAGCACGCACCTACCTGCATACCGCAGATATATAAAGTACGTGTCTGATACTGAAAGCATAACAGTTTTCGAGTGAACTTTGACCCAGACACAACTCAGCAGCCAAAATGAACAGCCTGTACAGCGAGCAGCCAATTTCGAGCTTTGTGTTCAGCAACGAGGGCACCCAGCAATCCTTTCACCATCAGTGGCATGTGGGTGAGCAGTTGCATGAGTGCAGCAGCTGCTACAGCAGCATCGATGCCGATGAGCCGCCCAGCCAGCACTGGCTGCGACATGCCGAGGACCAACGCCCCCAGCTCAGCAAACAGCAGCAAGCTGTCCTGGACATCATTGAGGCACGTCAAATTGAGACCTTCTTCTTCTGTGACGAGAGTGCCCAGCATCAGTTGCAGCAATTCATGGCGGAGACTTGCGATCGAGCTGTGCCCGAGTTGCTGCGTTGGATGTTCCACAATGGCACACAGCGAGTCGAGTTCAATGTGGCGTGCTATGTGCACGTCCAGAATCAGGTGCTCATCTTCCAGAGCGGCACACTTTGCGTCCAGCATCACTACGACATTGAGGAGTGCGTCAGCGTTGTCTACGAGCTGATAACCCAGCGCATTGCCAACTATCTGTGCAGCAGTCACGATGTCAGCCTCGAGGAATGCAGCATTACCCGCATGCGGATCCAGTTGAAGCGCAGACTCGATGATAATGAATCTTCCGAATCCTCCTCAGCACTGCCGCTGCAGCTGCGCCAGGAGTCGATAACTGGCAACAGTAGCATCAGCAGCAGCAGCAGCAGTGAGACGGAATTGGCCAGTTTGCGGGCAGCATATGTTAAACATCAGCGTGAATGCAACGGCTATTTTCCGTCCAATATGCGCGTTAATCTGTACGGCTTGCAACAGTGCCGCATCACCAAGGAGCTGTATGTGGTGCCATATCACATTAGCGAGACCTTGCAGCAGCGACCCAACAAGAATTTCCTCATCTTGAACGATATTATGGGCCAGTTTCAGCGACTGCATGAGTTGCATGCCCCTGTGGCAGCGAATAACAGCAACCGTTCCCGTTCGCGTCCCTTGAAGTGCCGGCGGTGTCGAGTGGAGTTTAAGTGCCGCAGCCGGTTGCACATCCATCAGCAGTTGCGTTGCGGCCAGGACTTTAGCGTGGACAGCATGCATCCGGATATTGTCGAGGTCTACGAGCAATGCCTGCCCATTTCGCGCTGTGCCTCACAGTACGCCTGCTATGGCATTACGAGACCCAAAACAATTATGCGCAAGGGTCAATTTGTGCCCATCGAGTGCGACTGGCGCAGAAAGAGCTCCGTTCAGGTGCAACATGGTCCCTGCGTGGTTATTAGCAATGCTCAGTTCACTAGTCCCTGTAAATAGATATAGTATATATTAGTGTACAATAAATCAATTTATTTTAAGCAAACATTCTAAAAGAACGTATTGTTATTGTTGAAATATGTTTGAATATCGCAGCAACGACTAATACTTAAGTATCGCTATATCGATTAGTATCGCTATATCGATTAGTATCGAAGCTCTGGTCACCCATGAATTGTCTTTCTTTCTTTCTGCGTTGTATTTTTGCTAAGTTCAAATGTTGCTCTCAATTCATCAACAAGTAAAACGCACTCGCGCATAATAAAGATAATCCACAATAAGAAATTGCGATTAACTCTTCTTTTTTCCACGCCATTTACAATTAATTATAAATTACAATCGGAATAATTTAATCAGAATTATAATATTATTTAATATTGGTATGTATAGCGTGACTCTGAAAAACGATAATACGAAGAATAATAAATATTACATATATTTGTAAAATAAATCAGACATTTTTAATCAGTTAGAATTAAAATTGTATTTAATATAAGCACGCACTCTTTGTGTCTGTTGGTTAACAGTAATACTAATAATAATAAGAGTATATATTAGTATAATAAATAATTCCAAGTCAATCGTCCAATCTAAAAGAGAATACCATATATTATTCAAAAATAATAATCTAATCACAATAAGTGTGAGTCGCTGGTATTCACTAGCAGTAAATAGATTCAGAATCGACGTTTATTATTATAATTGTTTAGTAATATTATTATAGGGATTTCATTCTGTTCTCGTCTCTCTGTGTCTATTGCCATTCCAACATAAATAATTTATTTAAAATTAGCATGCATTTCGTCTGTTGAGTCTGTTGAAATGCAATAATACTAATAAATACTAAATAATTATTATGATCAATTAAAAATTTAGAATTCACCAAATTATAGAAATTACTAAAAATGAATTACAATAATTGAAATATCTATAAGAAAAGAAGAACATCATTAATTTATTAATTATTTCTGTCTCAATAGGCCAAAGGGTATGTAAACATTTTTATCAAAGAGAAAATTTATATCCCTGTCTTTTGCCCTTACAAATCATCGGTGTCAAAAAATGTTTAAAAAATAACCTTGCTATCTGAATCTGAAATCACCATACATGGTCTAAGGCATCAACCATCAATTGTAGTTAACAAGATCTATACCAACAGTTGTAAAAAAAAAACATGACAAGTGTTATTACAATTTTCAAATGTTTATTGTGGTATTCTCAGCTCATGTGAAAGGAAAATGTTGAGCTGGATGTCGGACATCTGGCAAAAGCAAAATATAAACGCTGAAAACGCTATTATTTGCCGTGATACCCCTTAAGCAGTTAATTAATATCAACAGATGTTTAATTCCTTAAATATCAAGCAAATATTTAAAATAAAGTGTTCGTTGTTGGACATTTTTCAATTTAAAATAAACTTAATTTTCAGTGAAAATTTATGGACATTCTTAAATTTAAACTTAAATTAATTTTCAAAGTCAAATTATGTGAATACTATAGTGACCACCTATACAAATAATAGGGTATAACAGCTGCGCAAGGAAAAAGTTCTCCCCGGCATCCACCTCCGCTGGCCAACAACCGCAAACCACACACAACACAACAAACACAGTTGATTTCGCAATTTAATGTGGGTTTCCTTTCTGCTGTCGAGAATAGTGCAAAAAAAAAAAAAGAACAAAAAAAAGTAAGCCAGAAATGAAAGGAAACTTGTTATGAAAAGTTGAAAAATATCATTTCGAATGAAAATATGTTATAGAGCAATCAAATTGCTCATTCATTGGAGATTATTGAATGGACAGCTTCGAATTTTGCAATTTTCTTTAACGTTCTGTTCAGCCAACTGGCCTCTAGGTCAAGTTCAAATTATGAAATTATGATTCAAATTTGTGTCAAGCCGAGTATATTGCTATCATAAACCGCTAACTCAAATGTCAATCAGCTGGGGAAATTTGAATTTTTAACGAAACGTTTGCACATACATTAAAAATTTTAATACAACTCAATCAAGAAGTGAGCCGGCCTCAAAGCAGGTTTATCAAGTTACCAACAAAGCACAGAATGGCTAAGAAAAGCAATTTTAAAATGCAAAGCAAAAGACAACTTATTATCAAGGGAGCAGCACAAAATGTGAAAATTTTTGCACGCCAGGTGCCACAAAGCATGCAATAAGGATGCTAACAGAATTCGACAGGATTTTAATTGAACTTTTTTGCTTTGCATAAAATACAGATTTGAAAATGCTAATTTTTAATGCCACCACTTAGCTGCTCCCGAATCCCAACAACAAGCGTGATAGTTCCAAGGTTACAGGGTTCCGAGTAAAATACATTAAACATAATGTGAACCGATAACGACGGCTCGACGATAACCTAGACAGGCAACCAGTCTGGGCATTGTTTTAATGGCCCAAAAGATAACAAGAACGCCAAGTGCATAATATAAGAGACTATCAATTCCGAGAAATTCGCCCAAATCGGCCCAAATATTTTATAAATCGATTTTTATTGTGCCCTTATACCCTGTGAATTGTAGCCATGAGAATGTGAATGCTCTTAAATTTCATATAGTGAGAAAGTCAGTGATTTTGTGTTACAGCTGTATTTAATGGATAATGGATAATATTTAATTTATTTAATTAAACATTTCTAAGTTATACTTAAATGTAATTAAACATTCCTAAAACAGGATATTTCACAGAAATGCATTCCCAACTTCTCAAAAGTTTGACTTGCCCAATACTTTTATAAATCAATTTTTATATTTCGCTTATACCCTATAAAATGTGCTAATAAGAACTTGAAGAATTTTCATTTAGTAGAAAAATCAGTCTAAGTCTAAGTCTAATTTGAATTACTTGACCCAATATTAACTACAATATAATGCAGGTCTTCCAGATTCAATTATATTTGAAAGACTGATTTTAAGTAATTCTTAAATATATTCCGACATCCTCAAATAGGATATTGCATTGACCAGACATCTGAATTCCAATGGATTTTTGATGACATTTATTTTGGTGATAAATTGCGAAAGCAAATGAAATGTCAGCCTACGTCAAAGTTGACGTCCTCGAAGCAGCGTTAGTAAATCGTATGGAATTCACGCACCGCCGCTTTTACACTCATGTGCTTCCCACTCTGAATGGAGCACCGCTTGGCCAGGAGCGAAGGGGGAAATAATGCTCAGCGTAATAATACATAATTCAAATATGACGCTGGACACATTAGTTCCGCCGTTTTGAGCAGTGGCATCTGTGATAAATGGATGTCCAACAGGTTGACGCCCAGCAGTTTAAGTAGATTTCGTGCTCTGTGAACAGTTCATAAGCGTGTGTGAGTGAATGAATGAAAAAATAAATAAAAATAAAAATAAAAATAAAACGAGCAGAAGAACAAGAAGGAAATAAAGAGAACCATCAAAAGTATTAAATGCGCATTTCACTTGAAATGCTGCGTCGATTGCCATCGATGATTGATTGACACCATTGAATGACAAAGAGAATTTGCCACATGGGCTATAAAACATTTTCAGCAAACGCTCATCAAGTAGCCGCCATACAATAAATAAAAGAACAGTCCAAAATCATTTAACGATGACCGTTGTTGAAGCAAGTACGAGTGGAGGGAGGTATTATGTGTGTAAGTGGGTGTTTGTGTGTTTTGTGTGCTTGTGTATTATGGCACGGTTGCCATAAAAATGCAACGCTCACTCAAAGAACGAATCTCATTTAAATTGTACATATATATATATAACAATGTATATATATTATTGCATACATAAGAAGCAGACAAAAGACATAAAGTAAATGAAGCGCCACACATAATGCCCCAAAAAGAAGAAGAAAAAGAACAATGCCATCGCACACGAAGACGAATTCGAGTATATTTATATTTCTATTTCTATTCCATTCCCATTTGCCATTTGCTATTGTCGTAACTCAATGCTATTTAAAGCCAAGCCAAATCGAAATCAAAATCAATTGTTACTCACTCGCACACACACACTATAAAAGCGAATCAAAAGACTTGCCATATAGTCAAAAAATCAAATCATGCAATTCAGCTTCTGCTGGCTTTAATAGAAATATAATCATATATGTAAGGAGAGCAAGTCAAACTAAACATGAAACATAGTTAATAGTATATTCAGTCACACTCAGAAAAAAACGCACTTAATTTTAGTAAACACCCCTAAAACATAACAAGCTTTCCTTGCTATTTTAGAAATAATTTATAAATATTAAGATAAAATTTCTCAAATTTAGAAAGGCTTGCCCTAAGTCAACTATCCCAACTATACATATAAATATATTTCATGAAAATATTTTCTACTATAAAGAAAACCATTTCTAAACAGGAAAAATACAAACCCTAATTTTGAAAATATCCCTTCGAAAATTCAGAAAAAAAAGTATTGGAATTTACTGGCTCGGTTTTTAAATTAGTTTTTAAGCTGTCTTCTGTCATAAACGCTGAGTTTTTTCACATTAAATTATATGAACTCTGGAAATACTAAAGTTTAATAATAATACAACATAGAAAATAACATCACACTTGAAATTAGTGACAAAAGTGGGCCGATTTATTAAAATTGAGGGCAAATTTTTTTTATGAGTGCATTATTCAAACATGAGCTAAAGGAACAAACCTGATCAAATATGCAACATTCTATTAAAACTTGCTTGCCTCTATTGTATTTATGAGATATGTTTGCATGTACACAAATAAACTTTGCTTATTGCTTTTCCTATTGTTATTATTGAACTGTACAATTGTTGCCAACGACAATAAATCCATCGCAAGCGGTTATCTTGAAAGCAAATTGCGTCAACAGTGACAATCATCATCAACAAAAATATAATTGTGTATATGAAATATGCCTGAAAGTGATACAATTTGTATCTTGATCAGAATAATGAATACATTTGCAGCTATACGAATTATTATTCCAAACTCCTTACAGTGACTTCTGAAGAAGCGGGATTTATATCAATCGATCGATTATCCTTAAATTTATACATCTTTAAATCAACAAGCTGTGTATATGAAGAATTCATTTCTAATCGATAGTTTCTATTCCAACTTCACTTAAAATTTAATGTTTAAAAAGTTCTGGCGTAAAACAGACAGGCATAACTAAGAATGTGGACTGATTAGATAAAAATATATATTTATATATAGTATAATAAACTTTGCACTGACCAAAAAATACTCGTATTTAAGTTGCTCAAAAATCTTCAATCTGAACCACCTTTGAGATGATCGACATGTGTGTCAATCAAAGAGAATCTTAGTTAATTGGTTTCAAATTTCAAATCCTGGAAATCAGAGTATTGATATAGGTAAACGAAATGGTACAAAATAGGAATTTAGGGCATTCCTTGTATGACAGTATCATACTGATATTTTTACTCATTTAAACCGAGTATCTGCTGGAGCATACTTATTTTTATATTTTACACAAAAGGACAAAGGGCAACGCACTTTAATCGCACATGAATACATTATGTGAACAATATGAATGTGGAGTCCAGACATCTACTTGCTATCAGGTGTTCAATCAAGAGGAATTTATTTGAATCAAATCAAGTGATTTTCTGAAGAAAAATCAGCAGAAAAGAACTGAGTATAAATGCTCTGCGTCAGACAAGCACCGGTTGTGGCACCGACCCAGGCGCATAAATAAATCCAGTCCGAAAGTTTGAATTTGCAATTTAAATTGTTGAAATGTCGCGCCAATATAAATCAGCATAATAGACATTTGATAATGGCGATAAGATTAAGTAAAGCAAACAAATTGCTTGAGTGATATATAAATAGCATATGGACATGAATAATGTAACGCAAACAGATAACTAACAGGATGCAGGACTTCTGTTAGAATCTGACTCACACACACCCACATTTAAAGCACAACCGCGCTAAATAGTTTTGCCTTGAAAAAGTTTTGGAAACTCAAATACAACTATGAGTGAAAATGCTTTCATTTCTTATGTGCGCCACAGGTAAATTAACTGTTCCAGCTGTGTCTAGTCAACAGTTTTGTAAGGATACCCACTAAGTCTGTGTGGACAACCAGCAGAGCGTTGATAATCGCCTCGACCATCTATCGTACCCAGTGTTAGTAGACTCTAAGTGAAGTAAGATGTTCATTTTCAACACGTATTTGTATTCCATTGTATACCCTTATTTACCCATTTATTGGGAGCTATAAATTCATGAATTTAGTTTTAATGAATTTAAAGCTCCCAATAAGTGGGTAAATAACCAGCCACAAACATATCCAGTTAAAAATATTTGCATGACGAATGCTGAGAATTCCTTGAAGAACCGATGTACCCCGTCTTTTATCTTTACCTGTAATATGAAATAGCATTTCAAGTTCAGACACACTTTACCTTTATGTAACTGCAGCTGTTTATCAGACCGAAATAAAGCGAATCAAATTTGACATAACTAATTTGATTTCAAACGCATTTGTGTTAAGTTGTCTTGATGCCATTTCATTAAAAGTTTTTAGTCTGATTTGACTAGAAGTGCTGAACATGAAGTGTCACCTCGCAATAATAAGTTTTCTAATTGTGGTTTACGAAAACAATGCAAATTTCGTAAAGGATTATGATACAGAGTATTATAGCAGCTCTGTTCAAGGCTTACTTAAGCTTTTAGATGTGGAGGACGAGCTTGTAATAAATTTGACGGGCTTTGCAGATGCCTTGCAGAAAAAGTTGGAAACACTACAAATGTAAGTTGACCTCTTAATCAGAATTTTAATAAATAGCAAATATATATCTTGCACGACTTGATCCTGAAGTTTCCTAGATAAAATAAAACACGTATAACTGGTAAGTTTGCAAAACAAATGCTGGAAATATTCTATGTTTTGTTATTTTATATATATATTTTCAAAGTTCTATAAAAAAAGACTAGTTTATTTTTTTTTGAGAAAAATAAATGCAAATGGTTATAGGAAAAATTTTATATTCCACATGTCCTAAAAGAGTTTTCCTCTTCTATGGTTAATTTATTTAATGCCGACTAATATCACAAAAATACAATCAGTAAAAAATGGATTTGATTAAATTAAAAATAAAATGTATTACTTAAATTAAAATTAAAAGAAAATATAAAGCATTTTGAAGATTCCTTTGACCAACGCATAATAAAATCATTACTTGAATAGATTTGCTGACTGTTAATTTGATACGACTTTAAAATTGTAATTTATATTAAAAAATAAATCGAAATCATTTATTTCTTTCAACTAATTAATATTATTAAAATTTATATAAGAAATACAAAATATATATATAAGAAATACAAAAAAAAAATCCAATAGGTATAAATATTAATTTTAAACATATTCGTGCACTTCTCAGATATAATCGTTGAAAATGGTTCATAATATTTAGTGGGTTCTACTCTTGTCTCCCATATAATAAACGATAAAACCCTTTTGTTTCATAATACCATAAGGTTTTTAAGGACACTTGATAGCGTTGATCATGTAACAGAGAAAGGAAGAGAAGAATACATCTCAAATCCGATGAGGGCATTTGGACTCATTCGACGGCTGCGGCAAGACTGGCGCCAACTGGAAATCTTTACAAAGGCGGAGGTGGGCAAAGGTATTTGCGATTTTGCACTAATTGAAGAGTTTACTACCCCTGAATTAATTGCCAAGCAGATCAACTGGAAGCTATGACGACGCTATTAGACATAGTGCCCACTAATGAGGATATGGATGCATCGCTGCTGGGCATCAGTCGCATCGAGCTGACCTACGACCTTAATCCCATGGACGTGGCAGAAGGACGCCTGCGGGACATGCACTTCAAGTGAGTGATTCCACACAGCTGCAAGACTCTATTGATACAAAGCAGATGTCCTTCAGCACTACGTTCAACACACGCGACTGTCTGGCAGTAGCCAATCACAAATATGAGATTGGTGACTATGCTCGGGCTTTAATCTGGTATCGCATTGCTTTGAAGCGCCAGCCTGAACCGAATAACGACCTCTTCGGACAGCCACTTGACGACGCAGTGCGTCAAAATTTGTTCAAAACTCACCTATTACTAGGTAAACCAAACTAAACAAATCTAAATCTGAATCGGAACCACATTCTTACCGATTCAAATTCGAAATCGGAAACAGAACCTTTCTGTCTGTCTGTGTTCAAAAATATAACGTTTTTGTAATACCTAATTTTTATAAATAATTTCTAATTGAGATGAAAATTTCTATAAATTGTAAAAACTTGCCTTAAATCGACAATCCTAAAAACATAGCGATTTTTTCAAATTTTTAGAAATATTTTTATTAAGAAAAACATTTTTAAAAAGTGGAAACTAAAGCTACCATTTGTAAAAAAAAAAGTCTTCTAAATTCCAGAAACAAGTAATGAAAATTTTCAGATTTCTGAATTGTATTCGTAGTTTCGTAGAAATCAAACGTAACCGAATATTGTAAAAAGGTTTGGAAAAATACTGGAATATTTTTATATTTACGTAACATACTCGCAATCGGAACCTAAATTCGTTTCGGTTTAATATGCTGCATATAACCATTAACCATTTTCCAGCTATTCAAATACTTCAAGCATCAGTGAAGCCTGAAGAGGCTCATGAGAAAGTCAATGACATATTCAGAACACTCAGTTCAACTGATTTGGATAGCTATGTGAACGAACTACTTAATCAAGATGATGATCAATTGTTTGTGGAACTGCAATCGATGCAGCCAATTGCCACACCCGAATATTTGGGCTGTCGAGGACATTTTCCGAAGCGCCACAATCTCAGTTGTCGTTATAACTTTACAACTACGCCATTTCTTAGACTGGCCCCACTTAAACTGGAGGAAATCAATCATGATCCATATGTAGTAATGTATCACAATGTGATCTACGACAGCGAAATCGAGGAAATGAAGCGACAATCTCCACAAATGCAAAACGGCTACATTCAAGGCTACAAGGTGAATCAAACGAAGGTTACCGATATTGCAGCACGCGTTAACTGGCTGGTAGAGAAGACACCGTTCTTGGAGAGGATGAATCAACGCATTACGGATATGACCGGTTTCGATCTAAAAGAATTCCCCTCAGTGCAGGTAGCTAACTTTGGCATTGGCAACTACTTTGAGGCCCATTACGATTATATATTTGGTAAGCGTGTGCGGCAAGAGGATGTTGGAGATCTGGGAGATCGGTTGGCTAGTATAATATTCTATGTGAGTATTTGACTACAGACAATTTTGAATCCTGCAAATACCATTAAAAACTTTACAGTCTAGCGATGTGCCGCTAGGTGGCGCCACCATATTCCCCGACATTCAAGTTGCAGTTCAACCCCAAAAAGGCAACAGTCTCCTTTGGTATAATCTATTCGATGATGGCACTCCGGATCCTCGATCTCTGCACTCGGTTTGCCCCGTAGTTGTGGGTTCCAGATGGAGTATGTCAAATTAAATACAATATATTGATATAAAGTTATAATTTCATTTGAATTTCAGCGCTCACCAAATGGCTCCACACATCGCCTCAGATGTTTATTAAGCGCTGCACTAGGCCAGTGAAATGAATAAAAAAAAACTTGTTTAAACTTAAGCTGACTCAATTACATTTTTCCCTTTTCTTGCTTGTAATTGTTGTATTTTATTCAAAGTAAAAATAAACTTTTCCGCCATCCCCTTATTGATACCCAAAACTGAAATGCTTTTTAGTTGTTGCTTTTTTCACAATTGAATATGCTATCTTTTATCATAAGAACCAAGTTCACTTTTAGCCGAAAATTGTTTTTCTTTTGTGCTCGCAGAAACAGCATTAAATTACGTGAGTTTTATTAGAGTTTTACATGGCGGTTTTTCCACAGAGTTCAATGAAAAAGTGGTAAAGCAAACTTTTCTTTACAACACTTTAGTTGGAAGCGTGCTAAAGCTGCTTCAAATGGAAAACAGGCGGAAGGAAAGTTTAAAAGTCTCTGACAAGGCAAAAACAGGATATGAGTGGGCCTTAACTACACCTGAAAACAGTCGATGGACAGCTGCTACAAACCCAGTTAACAACAGCTTTCAGCAAAGATTGAAGCATCCATCCACGCCAAACAAAAGGAACGCGTGGTGAAGTCTCTGATTGGATTCTCAGAAAAATTCAACAATATTGGCGCAAATTGCGGAAATATCTTCAGCATGGCAAAGATGAAGTCCAATCTCAAATCGTGGGCATGAAACAAGGCGCCAAATGAAATTAATTTGCTGACCTTGACTGCTGGGCTGTTGCACATCGAGAATTACAATGATCCGAAGGCATCTGATATGGCCAAGGATTGATTTAATTGCATGTTGTCCGAAACATTTTTATATCCTTGCCTGGTGTATTTTCTTTGCATATATAAAAGTAGACATATGTATATTCGCAGTCAGTTAATATGTAGGCCAGATCGAATTAATATATGATATAGCTATGATGAAAACTATGGGTTAAGTATTGAGTTTCTGGAAAAAAATACCAGATGCTTAATACTAATTAATAATCTATAATAATTAATAACTTAAGAGAACATTTTAGTAGACATATCACATACATATCTTCCATACAAGAAGAATTGTGTGTGTAAAACTCTTTGTTTTTAAAGACATCTTTGGCTAAAGTCACCATTTAATTACTTCATTATTTTATTTAAGCTTATTAATATATAACTTTTTTTTAATATAATCTTTTTAATTTAAATATATTCTTGTTGATCAAATTCAATCAAATTTGAAAAAAATAGTCTACCAATGTACCGACAGGTGGCGCCAGTACATCCCCCAAGTGAAGCCAAAAGAAGAAGCTTTGTTGACGTAAAATTTGAATAAAGCTAACAAAGCAGATTCTGTAGAAAAATATGCCATGTGTCCAGTTGGCCAGATGGAGTAGATTCAATACAACTACCAATTGTGTGGTTGTAGTGCAGCACGTGCCACAGAAGCCCTATGTGGCATGAATTTAATTACAGAGCTCTGACGGACATTTAACGGATTTTAATTTGATTTTAATATTTATATCGGCAATAATCAAATGAAGCTAAATAAATATCTCTAAGTTTTAGATGAACAAACTTCAAGCAAGTGTAAAAGTTTTTTTTTTTCATTTTAATTGAATTATTTATTTAAACTCCATCATATTTATGGCTTGCAGAAAAAATACTTAAATATGCAGAGTTTCATCAATATAGAATTGGCTATAACAACTCGGCTATTAATGCTGATTAAGAAAATATATATATATATTATGAGGAAGGGGTCGGTTTACTCCAAGTCGTTGCAATGTTCACAACAATGTTAGAAGACCCTCTACACAACTTTACCCTCTACTACCTTCTGTTATAATACCGTATACATCTTATAAATTGAAACTCCCCCATTCTGTAATCTGCTAATAAACAGATCAACGCCTAGCAATATGCAACAATGTAATTAGATTGCCGCCTTACTGCCTCTGCAGCACTCCTCCTCATCTTTTATTGTTTGACACAACAGTTTTGAACTCGTAGAATGGAAGCGGGGGGTAAGCTATGTGCTATCTGCTATCTGGTATCTAGTATCTGCTCTGCTTAAGCTTATGTGCTTGCCCCAAATACCATTTAGCGGAAGTGCACACTTCAATAATGGAACGGGCGACGCCAAGTGGCACCCAAGTGCTGTAAGGATGCAGCAAGAGGAGAGGCAACAATGAAAGGCGCATTGACAATGGCCCAAGCACTATAAGGACAACAACATTCATTTTTCAAGCAGCACAAACAGAGCGGAGGGGGCGAGAGACGGGGCAATGGGGCAATGGGGCAACGGGGTTGCATCGAGCGGGCAACTGTTGCAACTGGCCATGGAACTTTCATGAATATTTTAAGCAATTGCATAATTTACAAAAGCAGCAGAGGCGACAATCAAGCGAACAACAGCGACTTCTACTCGACTCGAGCCAAACTAATTGCCAAGATTATGCCAAACTCAATGAACTGGCCAATGTTGATAAGGGGGAGGGGCAGAAGGGGTAGAGCATTGGGTGAGCGACTCCAAATAGCCGCACTAATTGGAAAATCCTCAACAGCATTTGCCTTGGCAAACGGACGGCTCTTTAATAGTGCTAATACTTGGTTAAGTTGTCGGCCAGCCACAAACCCAACACAAAAAAAGCTTGAAAAGGGGATGGGAGAAGTTGCATTTGGTTGCCAGGCAACTTGTGAAATAAAATCAGCATGAAAGTAAATTGTGCAACTCGCTCCAAAGTGCCCCGAGGTTGTTGTCAAGGACAACAAGCGTTGGCAAATGGAACATGGGAAATGGGGGGTAAATTACAAATGCAGATCTACAGAAAACATACGACTAAACAATTTGCTTTGTAACTGAATTACTTTTATCAAATATTTAAAACATTTGCATGCAACTGCAACATAAAATCATTTTAATAACGTTGCCAAACACTAAACACATGCAAGAAGCACTTACTATGCACCACGACCTACTTTCTTGCAAGTAAATAAGAAGCTGCCCAAGCAAACTATCACCTTTATTAACTATTTAAAATAGTGGCTCGCGTTTAACTCAAAAATAATTTCATATTCATAATTTTGGCAATGCTTAACACATGCTAGAAGTACTCACTGCACTCATCATACAAAATCGCCGATTATTTTTGTAAACCGCCAATGGTTTTTCCTATTATTCAGTTGTGTCTTCTATGTTCATACATTGAAAAATTCTTATTTTAGCTCTTATATCACTTATATCAGTACTAAACATTAATATTTTTAAACTTCACAAATAAATAAACATTTTACATAGCTTATAAATCCATATAATTTAATTTGAACACAAAACTGGCTTACTTTGTTCTGAATTTTAGAAAGGTTTTATTCTACAAATTGATGATTTTTTTTTTTGCCACTTTTTAAAAATGTTTTTCATAATAATAGAAAATGTTTAACAAAAAAATATTGAAAAAATTTCCATACTTTGGTATTTAATGCAAGCCGCTTTAAATTATTTCTAAAAAATAGAAACATTTTTCTAATTTTTAGGGTGATTTACTAAACTTAATGCGATTTTATTCTGCTGAGTGTATTACTTACTTAGTTAGTTGTAAGCAGAAGTAAGTAAAAGGTTGGCCAAGCAAAATACACTCCAAGGCATCAATTGCAGCCGTAGGGGGAAGCCAAAGGGCGGAGGAAGGAGGGAGGAGGGAGGGGATTCCATTGAGTAGCTGTGCAAACTGTGTTGAGTCAAGTGAAACTTGGGCAAAAATAAATTCAAGCAGCTGCCATCTAAAGCGTTCTCCCGAGAGATATATGCAAAATATCCAGCAGAGGTTGGGTTGTGTGAAGAAATGCTTGCAGAGATTGCCGGAGTTGAACTCACTTGGGTTGCATTGCGGAGCAATTTGAACTTATAAGTGATTGAATTGTTATCAGTGACAGGAATATGTGTGTTTGCCCATTTCAGTGATGGCCGTCTATAAGATTAGCGAGAACTCTTTCTAACTAAATTCACAGCTCCTCAGATGTTGCAGCTTATTGAACTTTTAGCGGGGGGGAGGACAGACACTTGCAACCGATGCACACTCTATACGGCAGCAGCCTAAGCTGTTGCACAAATTGGGGCAACAGATACCTTTTCTCGCACTGCAAAAAAAGATGAGGAATTTAAATCGGTGCAGCGCTAAAAAAAACATTTTTTAACCCATCGATGCCGTGTCACGGTTGCCAACAGTCACATATGCCACATGCCGCACAGAGGAAGCCCAGAGTGCAGTGTGCCAAGCTGATACGCCTTGTCTTGTTTTTTTTTTTTTGCCAGCTTACGTGCAACTTCGTTGCAAGCTGGCGACGACATTGAGCACTTCATAAATGCCAGGACAGCGGGAGGTGCATGTGTGTCTATTATTGATTTAAGCCATGTTGCACAGTCGATGGAGTGACTGTTAGCTGTATTATACAGAGATTGTTGCGGTTTGAACATTGTTATTTGAGCTAAACTTAACAAAACAAAAATGTGATTAACGAATAGATGTGCACCTGATAAGTAATTACCTGCATTATATATGGACATTGTTGTTTATGTAACAAAAGTGTGGCTACTACATGTGATATGTAATTTATTAAATGCTAACTATCGAAATGACATCTTACATTTTGTGAATCTCTTCCAGACTCCAATCGGATAACCTGTTGCCAGAGAATATTGTGATTTATGTTAAGCTTGAGTATCACAAAAAAAAAAAATGTGACTAGTACTTCTGATATGTTAATAATTCACTGCTGACTATCGAAATCAGTTGAAATCATCATCATCATCCGGCAAAATGCCATCTTCCATTTTGTGAATTTCTTCCAGACTCAACTGGGATAATTTGATGGCCGTTGTGGGCGCCGAGCAATAAGGACAACAGCGAAAGTCCATCAGAAAGGTAACCTAATATAAAATTAATGCATTTAATCAGTTAATTCCAATAAATCACTCAATCACTCACCATTGGATGCTGTTGGCAGACTTCACAGATGCGTCCACAAATGTAATGATTGCAACGCCTGCATTCGAATGCTGCCTTGGGGCGAAAGCAGATGCATTCTTGCACCTCGTATTTATAGTTCGCGGGTAGCTCAAATTTAAGTTTGCTATTCTTCTTCAAGCTCTCATTTTCATTATTATTCTGATCGACATCTTTTTTTGACGCTGCGCAAACGAGTGGCAAACATATGTTTACAAATATTATTCATATTTTATTATTATGTTTATAGTTACCCATTTTATTTATTTATTTATTTTTATTTTTTTTTTTGTGCCTTAAGTGCGCCGCTTTTTTCTGTTGACTAATGAAGTTCTCTGGAAGCAGGCATGTCAGTTAATCATATTGAGATTTAATGCCAAGAACATCTGATTTGTCTCAGTTTTACAACTACACACACACACACATGCACACATGCACATACTTGCATTTGGGCTTGTGGGCATATCGCCAGTATTTACACATTTCTTAAAACGTAAACAGCCTGTTTTATGTGATATCGATTACCCTATAAAGATAAGCAAATTGCAAGCGAATTCAAAGGAAAATTGTTCAACTATGCCACTCGTGTTGACAGGTTGTATTTTTAATATTAATAATAAATAACATTATGAACATTTGCTTTGGCATTAGTTGTGTAATTTATTTTATGTAATATTAAAGAGCAAGCGAAAATTTTAATTTTCTTAGCTTATTGAAAAGAAACCAAGCTGGCAACCCTTCTTGTTGATTTTTTGTTTTTGTATTTATTTGTGTGTGTGTGTAATTAATACACACTTATGTACTTCGTTGTGTGTGTGTATGTGTGTATTTATTTTTATGTGTGTTTTCACTGATTTTACGCATCATTTTTTCAATGAATATTGAGTGTGTCGTCAACGACTTCATCTTCGATTTTATATAGGATCCGTCATTCGCAAATCTTTGCCAGCGGCTCCACAGAAAGCGCAATTGCGCGCATCCATCAAATAAACAACCTGACGAAAAATACATAAAAATTTAGATGAATTTAGATTATATTTTTCTTCCATAGTCTTACTTCTGGATGCGCCGCGCAGAGTTCAGCAGTGCGGCCCATGAACGATTTCTGGCAGGAAGCGCAGAAAATCAAGCCCCGTTTGCGATTGCAGATGCAGTTTTCCAAGCCTTCCAGGCGAGCGTCGCTCACCTTTTTATTGACGGCCAATTGCCGCATATACTTCTTTGATTTGTTGTCTTTGTTGAAATTCATTTTGCAAATACTCGCATCGAATCCAGCCGATCACTTTTGCTCCGTCTTGATTCTAACTGACAGTGCTGGCAAATGTGGCCATTCATGCTGGAAGACAATATGCTTGCCAGCTTATATTTCTTAGATATTTATGTAAGTGTAGAATTTGAATTTAGTGTGACCAGTTTGTTTGGTATATTTGTTTTTTATTTATTATCTCTTATCCCAAGTATGGTGTTATTTTCCGTTACTTAAATAGGAAAAACAAATGTATAATTTTTTTAAATTGCATTTAATATTCTTGTTTCGTAGATAATAATATTATTGTTACTAAAATTATACATTTTAATTTTTCAAATTGTTTCTAATTTATTTTCTTTGCTCACGATAATAAAACTGACAAACTGCTAAAGTCAACCGTTTGAGGTAAAGTACATATATAGATATAATCCACAACACCAATTTAGTTTATTTATTAACTCCCATTGTTAGCTTTAAATTTTTCTACCTCAAAAATGACTTCAACTTCTTCCTTTTAATTAGTTAAAGCAGAAATTTCATATTACTTGGCTTTAATCCCAACTGACTTATAAATACCTTTTGCACGGGTGGCAACCCTGTCACTCTCTGGACCATTCTGATTCATGACAAGTTAATTTTCACCGACAAAAACGTAATTTGGTTAGGTAGAATTAGGGTGTCTTAGCCAAGTTTTAACAGAAATATGGCACGTAAGTATATTTAAATTAAAAGAGTAAATATTAAAATAAAACTCCTCTCCATGACAAATTTGAATATAACAGAATTTGACAAAATCGGTTGGGGTCTTTGCTAAAATCGCAAGCAAGCAATGCATTTAGCAAAGACACGAACACTTAAGTACACTATGGACATCTCTGTCTGACACGTGTTGCATGCACTACCCAGTATACACTCAAAATATAACTGTCAGCAATGTGAAATATACAATATGGCGATCCACCTTCAACCGGCTCGTTGGTCTAGGGGTATGATTCTCGCTTCGGGTGCGAGAGGTCCCGGGTTCAATTCCCGGACGAGCCCAAGTGGTATAAACAAATTTTTTGTACTTTTTTTGACTGTCTCGTTTTCTGTGTGTGCGAAATTGATAAATAATAATAAAAAGAATTAATGCCGCTGCTTTTTATAGGTAAACAAAACAAAATAGCTGCTCTTCGACGACGACGTCGGTTTTATCAGTAAGTTTTTCGATATTGTTTGTTTCTTCAGTTTTTCATGAGTAAGAGCAAAATTGTTGTTGATTTTTTATGTTTTTTTGTTGATGCTTCCCATTTTTTGTTGGCATGCATCTTGGTTTTTCTTGATTTTTTCTTGATTTACATACATAAGCATTTTGTTGTTGTTGTTGTTTTTAGCATTCGTTTAGTTTTTAGCATTATGTGCTGGAAATACTTAGAACAATATGGTTTTTGTTTTTTGTTTTCATTAATTAATTTTAAGTTTAAGATTTGTTGCAAGCCTTGTCTGCATTTCTAGGTGTATGTGTGTGTGTGTGTGTGTGTGTGGGTGGAGGATGCCAGTCTCAGTGGATGCTACATTTGTGTCTCTCCTTGCCTCAAAACTCACTCGTATTCCAGTATATTTTTATGATAGAATAATAAATAACTGCAAATAAAAAAGGATGTTAATTTAAAATTCATTCAAATGTGATTCATTTATTTATTGCTCACCCCTCGCTTTCGAGAACCTGGTTGAGCGACGCCATCGTTATCACATGATCATCGCACTTGACCCACGTGTCCTTCTGGTGCCGCACAAATGCCGTATAATGTCCCGTGTCAATCGTCCCCACATGATTGACAACCGCATATAAAGAGAAACGAAAATCGCCGTAGGCATTTTTCTTCTCCGACATAAACGGAGTCATATCGAATTCGACTGGGAACTGAATGAACGAGGAGATCTTTCGATCAATCAGGGCCGAGTGCTCGAATCGCTTCAGGTGGAAGGAGACGACGCTGGGCAGAGTGCGAAGGCTGAACTGTTTGGTCGACTCCTGATACGATTTGCAGGTGGAGCATTTGATTTTGGCCGCCGAGCCGAGATGCTCGGCGCGAGTGTATCGCTCGAGGCAATCGATGAGGGTTTTGGGCGTGACGCCGCCGTGCGTCGTTGTCTCGCCGAGATCGAGTGAGATGTCCCAGAAGGGATCGAATGTGGTCGAGACGCCGTTGCACGCCTGGCACACCACATCGCTCTGCAGCATGCCCGTAAAGATTTGATCGATGATGCAGTTGCACTGGCCATAACAATGCGATGCATTCGCATTCGCACTCGATGAACTCGAACTGGAGTTGGTGCCGCCGCCGCCAGTACCACTGCTGGCACTGTTGCTCTTGCTCTCGTGCTCCCTCTCCGACTTGGCCTTGACGCAATGGCGATGCAGCACGTCCAGTGTTGCAATGAAAAACTCGTGCGCATCCTGCTGCTCGTAGCCGGCCAAATGCTTCGCATGATTCCATATTAAATGCAGCAAACGGTGCAGCGACAATGGCGAACGTGAGCCCGAATAGAACTCCTGCGAGAAAAAAATAGCATCGATTAAGTTGAGTGCCTGCCACGCGTGGCAACTGCGCATGTCCTCACCTGGAAGAGACGCGACACCTCGCAGACGAGACACTTATGGGTCAACTTGCTGCCACAGTCGTGACGATCCGACATGAAATAGTCGCTTAGCAGTGGAGTGTGCACCAGCGCCTAGAAAAGTGCATAGAATCAATTAACAATTGCATTTTTATTTATTTATTTATTTATTTATTTCTTTAATTTTGACTTTAATTGTGCCTATTATTATTACTACTAATTAAATATAAACTTGCTATTTTATTTATTTCTGCTGTTATTTAAATAATAATTGCATTTGTATTCATTTGTTTAATGTCGATTATCAAAACTATTATTCCAGTGTTCCCACGCCATTGAAACAAATGTAGAAAAAAATATTTTAATATTTTAACATGAAATAAAAAGGGCTAAATATTATTGTAAAATGGTTCAAAACTGCTACATAAAAAAAAAGGATTGGGAGAAACCCAGAAAAAGTTAATCAGACCAATTAAACGTTAAGAGTTAAGTTAAGGCAGATTGACATAAATTAAAGGCAAAGTAAATTTAGAATTTAGAATGAGAAGGAAAAGGAAGAAAATTTTATATTTAGATACGTTATCAAAATCGGAAAATGATTGAATAGAAAAAAAGCCATAAGCCAAGATTTATTTTCAGAACAGAAATAAATAAACAATGAAATAATAAAATCAAAAACATTACTTTAAAACACCAAAACATTTTTGCTTCTTTAAATTGAATTTTTTTAAAGCAATATTTTTCTAAGTTGTCTTATTATTATTATTATTTTTTTATGCTCCCAAAATTTAGGCAAACAATTTTCTTACTGGTTCAAAGATAGTTTTGCCTAATTAAATACATCTTATAAAAAATTCATAACTTGTGGATGTAATAATTGTGAAAATATCTTTTAAGTTTACTGTCGATTTGCTAGCATTTGTAAAAATAATATCTGACATATTTAATTGCCTTAAATTGATGAACAAATCTTTAAAACGTAAAAAATGCTTTAAAAATAAATGAAAAATCGTTATTTTTGCGTTTCTAAGTTTATATCTGTAAATGCTTTTTTTGTTTGTAAATATCATTTTAGGTTTATTTTTTTTTAAGATTTTTATCGATATAATTTGTGCGAGAACTATTTCTTAGCTTTTATTTAACAAAATAAATAAATACATTTTTAATGGAATATCAAATACCCTGTAAAATTTATGGATTATCTTTAAAAGTGGATGTTTTGTTATATATATACGGAAATATAAATTGCAGAATCTACAATCAAATAGTATTAGTCAATTTACTCTGTTTCCTGGTGTAGAAAGAAGTGATTTTTGTTCTTTTGTTTAACAAAATAGAAGAGTGCCTAAAAAAAAAGTCGACTGTTTGCTGCATTTTTGCTTAGAATATTAAATACAAAAAGCATTAAATTTAAAATAAAGGATATTTAACACAATCTTGAATTTATTGTAAATAGAGAAATTCAACTTGCGGAAACTTTAATTAAATAAAGAGTAGAAAATGTGTTTTGTTGCCTAGTGTAATAAAAAACTGGTTTTTGTTGTCTAGTGTAATCGCCGGAATGCTTTGTTTATAGAAACAGAAGACGACTAATTATAAATAATTTAAACAATATCAGATTCACAATTGGAACCTCCCCTTTGCAACTTTCTCCGAGAATTGGGATCTTTGCTCACCTGGACAATGCAGTTCATGAAGCACGTGGCGCCCAGATTGAGCAGACCCCGCAGTCCGATTGTCACATTGGGTCGCACGAGACGCCTTCGGGCATTGGCCAGGAGTAGATTGGTCTCCTTGGGCGTGGGAATCCAAGGCTGCCAGCCGAGACTCTTCTGCAGATCCTTGGCCTCCAGTTTGCGATTGATTAGCGCATAATCCCGACTCCGATTATCGTAGATGAAGTCCCGGCAAGCGTAACAGTAAAGGGTGCCATGGGATAGCTCCAAGGCCACGTTGTGCTTCTTGCCACGCAGATGGCTGGTGATGTGTGCCCCACGACACCCAAAATAGATGCAGTGCAGACAGGCGTACAGCTGGATGCCATAGCTGCCACACTCGAAGCAGTTGCAGTGAATGGCCTAATAATAATAACAATAATAATAATAATAATAATAATAATAATAAAAATAATAATAATGATAATAATAATAATAATAATAATAATAGTAATAGTAATAATAAAAGAAATAGTAATAATAGTAGTAATGATAATAATGATATTAATAATAATAATAATCATATTGATAATAATAATAGATAAATTTATTAGCTGCTCACCTTTTTCTCGCGCGCATCTCTGTTGACGCAGGCAGCGAAGTAGGCGTCGATCACCCGAAATGTGTCATAACTGTGCTCCTTCACATAACTCTGATAATGTCGGCAGCCCGTTTCTGACATTACCTCAGCGTCGCAGTTGGCGTCGGCGTTGGCGTCGACGTGAAGGTCAGCAGCTAGCTTGTGCACGGTATGCAAACAGACAGAGACGGATAGATGCTTGGCATTCAGCGGCGGCTCCTTTGTTAGCTGTCCCCCGCTGCCACCGCCGCCGCCGACGCCCAGCCCAACACTGGCAACAGTTTCGCCGGCAGCTGCTTTTGTTGTTGTTGTCGCTGCTGACGCTGACGCTGCTGCTGCTGCTGCTGACGCCGCTGCTGCTGCTGCTCTGGTTGTTGGAAGTAGAATACGGCTTCCAGGCACAAAGTCAGCCGCTGCCCGGCACCGTTTGTTGTTGTTGTTGTTGGCTGTGCTGCTGGCGGCGGCGGTGGTGGTGGTGGTGCTACTGCTGCTGCTAGCGCTGCCGCTACCAGTGCTTAGAATGCTTGTGGTGCTATCAACACTGTTCTCTTTTGTTTTCGTTCGTTTTGCAGACTGAGGCTGTAGCACACTGTTTTTATCACACTTGCGCTGCTGTTTTCGCCGAATTTTGGCCACTTTAACGCTTAACACGAGCACGTATTGTGTAGCAACAAATAAAAATATTATAAATTTATATAGGAACTTTGTTGTTGGAGCGCCTTTGATGAATTTTCTGTTTTCGGTGTTTTTTCCTCTTTCTTTTTCAAAGACACTGATTTTGCACACCACACACGCACACACGCGCAACACACACATTCACACACACATTCACACACACAGTCAAATTCAGGCACAGACACAAACATACGAATACGAATGCGGCGAGCAGAGCGAGCAGAGGCAGCGCACACAGCTGAAGTCGACTCGGGAATTGTTGATATTATATCGATACTTTCGATGCTCCTGTTTTTTTTTTGCATTCGCTTATACGATATTTTACTGTATCGATAAATAACTATCGAAACTAGCAATACATAATAAAATAACTAATTAATAAAAACTCAAATTAAATAAAATAAGAAAAACATATATTATTACGCATTTACTATGAAATAAGCTTAAGATTCGTTTTCATCAGCGCATATAAAGACCCCAGATATCTTATAGTATTTCTTATTTTTTATTTTGAATTTGATATGAAATTTGATTATGAATTGAACTTAATCTAATTTTACTTTTGTATTTTTTTGTTAAACAAAATAATTAAAGTCGTGTATGCGTTTTTGGTATTTTTAAGACAACTCTTTGTGCAATGTGGCCTGCGCAAGTTTAGTGAAAAATGCCAAAAAGTACTGCACTACCAAAATAAATACAGCCTTTGAATAATTAATTTGTTTACAAAACGCAAAGAACTGAAATCAAGGCATGGAGAAGGTTTGTCGCGTTTGCCGCGACGCCACAGCGAATCTGGTGGACATCTTCACCCCTCAACCCCAGCAGAACGGCTGCCCCAGTTTGGCGGAGATGATCAGCGAATGCACAAGCTGTGAAGTCAATCGCAACGATCCCCTGCCTCAGCAAATGTGCTCGGCGTGCGTTGGCGATGTGGAAAACTGTTTTCGCTTCAAGCAGAAATGCGAACAGAGCCATTTGTATTTTTGGCAGCAGCTGTGCGCCAGAGAAATGCTGGAAACAGCCGATTGGCAGCTGGCCGCACTGGCAAAGAATGTGACCAATGAGGAAGAAGAGGAACGTCCACAGGAAGAGGACTTCCAAGCAAAGCTGGAAACACAATCGAATACATCGCAATCGTCATGGAATCATCACGACTCGCTTCCAGCTTTCCAGCAGCTGGTCAAATATAACAGTTTCATCGAGTGCGACGTTCAGTTCGAAACGAACAGCGAATTGGAAAGAAATTCCGATTCCAAGCCGCATTTCTGCTCCATCTGCGGCAAGGAATTCATCAGCCTCAAAAAACTCGGCATCCATGAGCGATTTCATGCCCGGAAACGAGAACACAAATGTCCCCAGTGCTCGAAGGCATTCCTCAATCCCGGCAATCTGGCGGATCATCTGCGGGCTCACACAGGCGAACGTCCCTACAAATGCCCCCATTGCGTCAAGGCCTTCACTCAGCGAGGTCGCCTCAACGAACACATTCGCACTCACACCGGCGAGAGGCCCTTCAAGTGCCACGAGTGCCCCCGATCCTTTGCAAGTGCTGGCAATCTGACGGTCCACAAGCGCATCCACACCGGGGAACGTCCGCACAAATGTAATCTTTGCCATGCGGCATATGCCCAGCCGGGAGCTCTGCAGCGGCACATTCGTTCACATGACGGCGATCGGCCATTTAAATGTGGCATCTGTGGCATGTCCTTCTCGAGGAGCTCCTACCTCAAACGGCACATGCACAGCCACACAGCAGATGCTGCAGCGGGAGGAAAAGAAGAGAAGGAGGAAACTATTTAAGGATATTTTTACAAAAAGGCTGAGATTTTGATTTTGATTGATTGACAAACAAGCAAACAAAGACGAAAAGTTATTAATAAGTTTGACTGATTTTTTTATACGATTTGTAAAATCGTAAATGAAATAGTAATTATTATTATTATTATTTAATAGGGATGGTCTCTTTAATTTTTTGGATTTATAAAATAAAATAATCAAATAGAAAACATTTATTATTGATTTGCGTTTGTAATATTCTGAGAACCATAAAAACATTAAACCATAAAACAAAGACGAATATTTATTGAGATTTTTGACTGATTTATTTATACGATATGTAAAATCGTAAATTAAATAGTAATTATTATTAAGATTTAATTGGGATGGTCTCTTTAATTTTTTGGTTTTATATAATTAATACAATAAGATATAGGCGAATAATTATTGATTTTCATTGTGTCATTATTAGAACCAGATGCTGCGGAAATCCCTATTAAAAACTAGAATGCTATTTGAGGACATGTTTAATAAAGGCCGAGAGAGATTGATTGACAAGTAACCAAAATAAATGAAAAGTCATTAATGTATTTAACGATTTGTAAAATCTTAAACTAGTAACTTAAATAATTATTATAGTTTTTATTTAATTGAGATTATCTTTTAATTTATTGGAATTGTGATAGTTTACGCAGCTTATCACATAAAATAGAAAATAAAATAATCAAATAGGCTATTAATATTAAAAATAATCAAGTATGGATGATTTATTATTATATCATTATTAGAACCAGATGCCGCGGGAATTCCTGTTCAAAGGATTAAACTTTTTATGGACGCTTCTTGTGGTCATTGCATGAATTATTTTCCTACCCAAAAAAAAAAAGACGAAATGTTATTAATTCGGTTGACTGATTTATTTGTGCGACTTGTAAAATCGTAATTTAAATAGCATACACACGAATTGTCAGTTTAAGTAATAATAATATTACTAATTTGAAATAGGGATGGTCTGATAAGTTTTGGAATTATAAAGATTTACGCAGCTTATCACATTAAACCGAAAATAAAATACTCAAATAGAAATGATTTATTTATGTTGATTTGCAGCATTGTTAAAATCTTATATCATTTGGCCGAATCCTCATTTGGCGACTCTTTAGGCACTCTTATTTATATTGCATAGATGGTTCCACACCTAATTCAGCTTCTTCTTCAAGTAAGCAATAGCCTCACTGGTCTATAAGGAGGAGAAGAAAAGAAAGCAATTATTTTCGTGCATTGAAATAGAGATATCCTTGCAAAAAACTTAGGATAGAAAAACAATACACATAATATATATGAATATAATTATAAGATAGGAATACAATACATATAAGTATACAATTATGTATATATGAATAAATTAATTTATATATGACTTAGTCTGTTAATGGCATTCTTGTTACCTAAAAAATACAGTCGATCTTCCCAAAAGTGAAAATCGGTTTACTTTATATATATTTACTTTGTACTTGAAATTAAATAATTACAGGGAGAACTTTATTATCTTGCAGTTCACTATAGCGCAGTTTACCTGTACTACAATCCTGTTATAGTTCTGCATTTGTGCATATTCTACTCCTGAAGACTTTTATATATAGACTTTTTTGGGCTACTTTTCATAAGTTTTCTAATTTTTTTTTACAGTAAACATAATAGTAGAGCTGGCGAAAATAAACAATCTAAAAAACAACAAACTTAATTAAGGTTAATTAAATAAAGTAAGATCTGTTTAGCTTGTTTTGAAAAAAGCAAGACACTATTAAATTGGAAAAAAAAATGTAATGGATCACAAAGATACCCAATATAAAATTAACTAATCGCTGGGGGTTAAATTATAAATAAAATGGCAATGGAAAGTAGCTCAACAGTACAAGAAAAATAAAACCTTGCATGGGAATTCATTCTTTTTTGCAGACAAAATAATATAAGGAATCCGCATCTAAGAATGTATTTTGTCTTGTGAGTGGAGATTCTGTATAATTATCTGCTTTACAAGTAGACAGCCATACGATTTGCACAGCTTCGCTGCCACTTAGCATTCATTAACAAATAAAGCGATTTTCTAGTCTTATAGGGAGGTTGGACTATAGCAAACAGAGTTGCCTGTTTCCATTTCAAATATTCTCTGCAAGGGAGTAGGCAAACAATAAACCAGGGAATGGAGTACATACAGTCTTAAACCAAGCTGTTGCCGGTCTGAAAACCATCCGAGAGATGATATTCATCTCGGAGCGGGGCGCAATTCCGTGCATGTGCAAATGCTTCACAGAGATGAAGGGCGGAAAGTGGAATCCATAGAGGGCATCCGTTGTGCTAATCCCTTTCGATACAAAGAAGCTCTTCAGGCCCTCCTCCATGGCTAGGACTGTGAAATACATAAGTTAGGATAAATTAGAAAATAATACAGATTGATATTTGTAATCTACGAACTCATTTTCTCGTGCGAATCGTTGAGGACCTTTAGACTGTCGTAATGTTGCTTTGTCACAATTAGATAATGATGTTCTGCCGCCGGTCGTATGTCTTTGAATATTGTGAATTCATTCGTGTCTAGCTCCAGGACTGTCTTCGTTTTGCCACTAGCAATAGCACAGAACAAGCAATTTTGATCGGCCATTTCGTCGGTGGGCCAAAACAAAAGTCCAAATAGCAACTAATTGAAATCAGCTGAAAGGTAATCAGCTGTGCCGATAGTATTGCTGCAACAATATCGGTTCTGAACCGATAATGTTGGCGCTATGTTCAAGCAAAATATCGTTTGTCCTGTTTGGAGAATATATAAAAATAATGTGTAACCTACTCAGTGTAAGCACTATTTTATATATGAACTGAAAATTAATAGCTTACATCGATTCGTTTTGCTCTCCTTTTATCGATATATCGTATAAAGTCACTGCTATTTCGGCAAACCGCCATATTTGCCTAGCGTCAATATTCAAAGAGAACGACACATTTTTATGCGAATAAGTTTACCGTACTTTCTTTGTTAAAATTATTGCTTTGGCGGATATATATTTGCTTAAAAATATGAACTGGCTTAACAACACAGACAAAGTGAAACACAAATGAAAGTGTAGAATCTACTGAGTAAATGCCTGGGGATCTTCTATAATAGGCCATATCAACTCATTGGCAGCACAAATGCTTGAAAACTAACAGTAAAAGGCGCCCATTTTGGATGTCTGCTCTGTCGCATGTTCTAGTTTCAAGCATTGCTTCAAGAAGAAGTCACTCCTCTGTTTCGTTATCATTTCGTTCTCTCTGCCAAAGTATGGGATATGGGTCGATTAAAATTGAAATGTTAATAATAAAATGATTGGTTTTCATGCAAATAGGCTCAAAGCACCCTACAGTGATTTCTGCATAAGCTGCAGAGACGAAGAGAAGGTAGAATCTCCGGACCATTTTCTATGCTTCTGTCCTGCACTTGCGAGGAAAACATACGCCTCATTATGGGACTAGCCAGGATTGCGAAATTCATAAATGCAGCCTTCTGGTTTACCCACTGATTCTGGCATTAGAAATAAAATGAGGTCCACACGCTGTCACAAATGGCCAAAAATGGCCTAAGTGTGTCGACCTTGGTCGGCGACCGTTAAACCTAACCCAACTTATAAATCGGTTTTATCATATTTCTCAAAGTGAGTAAATGCATATGCATTAATATGAATTAAGAATTCATGTGTATTAACAATTCATTTGTTTTAAAATTCAAGCAATACGCTTTATTTTATTCTTTCCAGGAAATCTGGCACAAAATTCAAGAAATAAAGTTTCAATCGGAAATTAAAATGCAATGAATCAAAAAGGAATGGAATGAAAGATCAGTTGGTTTATTAGTACACTTTATAATTTATATATTTTTATAAATACTTTATTCTTTTAAGATCAACAACGAAATATTTATAATTCAATTATTTATTTATATTTATGTTATAAATTTGTATATTTGAGGCTTAAATTTAAGCTTGACATAAATCAAGAACTAGAAATTAGGAGTAATGATCGGAAAACTTTTTTTGAGTCAAGTAAAAAGAGTTTCGTTTTCACATTTCCCCCCCTGCATATGTAGACACCCTGTATGTGGACCACTACAATTGGTCATCTGCAAACTTTGCAACAGCTGAGCGAGCGGTGGAGCTGCTGCAGCTATCGCTTGGTCTTAACTCTTTTACTCTCCGTTTGCTCTCTCTCTCTCTCTCTCTCTTTTGACTGTTTTTTTCTAAGCCGCTTAAGCAGGCGCTGCGCTGCTTTTGCATTGAGTCTGGTTTTTTTTGTTTTTGCTATTTGTGTTTGCTGGCGCGCTCGCTTGGCCGTCTGCTTTGGCTGCTTCTGGCCGTTCACAGTCTGAGTTTGGTACGTAGCGCGTTCGCAACGCGCGCGTTATTAATTTGTTCCGTTCGCGCCGTCTTCGAAGAGTTTCTTCTACGCGTAACATTTGCTGCGTACTTTTTTGCTGCTAATTATCCGCATTAAATGATTGAATGAAACGAGCAAAACTACAGCCAAACAAAATACATATAAATAATTGAGTGATTAAGCAAATGTAAGAAAAACGCAATTATGCTGCCGAGAATGAAAATCATGTATGCCTAAGCTGAGAGAGCATTATAAAATCAGTGAGATCAGACGAACTGCAATACGAGTAAAATAAAGAAAGCATAAATTTAAAAATATAAAAAAATAAAATTAAGAAAAAAATTATATTTTCAAAAAATACAAATTAAAATTGAAAGTAAAACAACTACAAAATAAAACAAAAAAGAAAGCATAGTGCAATTTAATTGAATAATATTATGCAGGAATACCTTAATTTAAAATAGACACAAAAAACTATCGCTAATCGCTGATTTAAAATAGTAACAAAAACTATCGCTAATAGTTCACATGCCAGCAGCCCTCCATATTAGCCTCAAAAAAAAAAAAAAAAACCGCAGCAACCGCAATCCAATTGGCATTCGTTTGGTTAACCAAAAATTGCCGACTTCCTGCGACTCGCAGTCGTCGTCGTCGTCGTCGTGTGTCTGTCTGTCTGCCGACAGAGGCGCCGAGTCATTAGCTCCTCGTCATGCCCACTCAAAGTACCGCTATGCGCCGGCTAGCCGACGTCGTCTCTCTCCCTCTGTAATAGACTACAATGTATTTTAGCCAGACACACACACATGCGGACATCTTGGATCTCGGCTGCTGCAAAGACCCCTTCACTTTTTTTTTTTTTGTCTTTTCGCTTGTTGATAAAGTTGGCGCTGCAAGTGCATTTCGCAGTTCGCATTCCGCTGCCCGAAAGTCTTATTCGAGTTTTGCATCTTAACTGTAAATTGAGGCATGCCAGCCAGTTCCGTCTCCCTCTCTCTCTCTCTCTCTCTCTCTCTCTCTCTCTTGCGCCCTCTCTTCTGCCTTTCTTTTGTCGTCAAGTTCAATGCGCGTTGACAATTTTCCATTTCGAAATAGTCTTTGATTTTTGTAGCTGTTGTTTTTGTTGCTGCTCGTATTGCGTACTTTCACACACACACATACATTTACAGAGAGCATTTCCATTGTATTTGGGCAGCTGTGCGTGTATTTTAATTTATTTTAAATCGATCGGCAATATCCAAATCCAATACACAGATCACCTCTGTCATTCAACCCGGAACTGCGTTCCCAGCCAAAAAAACACACTCGGAGAATGCTAAAGATTCATCTCGACTTGTCGCTCGATTTTCATCTGGCTAAAATCATCGATTTGCAAACTGCAATTTTTTTTTTTGTGAAAGCGCAAGTTGTTTTTGGGTTTTTTTTTTGTTTGTAATTTTTACACTTTTACTATACTCACATAGATATATAGCCATGGATGCATAACTGCACAGTTGCGCAGATACACAGATACTTTCCTAAGCATCTTTTCACAATTTGTCGTTGATTTTGTCGACTTTAAGCCGCTTAATTGAAAGTCTTGACTTATGACTCGAGCGTTTAGTGTATGTGTGTGTGTGTGTGTGTTTGTGTGTAAAAAGTCGCATGGAAAATGCATTTTCCAGCATAGAGAGTTGAATGTTGCAACTACCTGTGCTGGAAATCAAAGTGAAATTTAATATGCACTTTTATCGCTTGATAAGTTTAAATTGATAATTCAGTCGAATGAAGCGAATTAATTAAACTGCATATTTGTAGATTAAATTGAAAATAAAAATTAAAAATTTCGGAATTCATATTTTTAGATATTTTCTACATTTAAAATAATGTTAAAATGTTATTTAAAAAAACAAAAACAAAGCAAAACAATAAATAAAAATTAAAAACTTCGCGAGCATTTTAAAGCAAGTAAACAAGGATTAACAAAATAATCAACAACAAATCAAAACAATAAACAACAACAAAACAAATAATTAAATGCCGATTTCGCATCAATTTGATGCTTATCACTATATTTTTATTGTGCATGTGAAAGTGGTGAAAAATCACAGCTGCATTTTCAACTAGAAGGCACGCTTGCCGCAGAAACGCAAGATGCGATTGTAGAGGAGAGACACGCGGACAGGAAAGAGAAATAAAGGTGAAGCATAACATACAACACACGCACACACACACACACACATACACATGCATAAAACATTTAACAATAAATACGCACAAATAATTCACAAGTCATACGAAAGCTTCGAGCGCTTCTCTCTGTTTATTATTATTTACTTTTCAGATCTACGGGTTTGCAATTTCATCTATGAATATATTTTTATAACCTGAACCCATTGAAAATGGGTACAAAAGGGGATAATGAAGTTGAGCAATTGGATATCACCCTATAAGTCATGTATATATTCCTGATCAGCATCCGCCTTTTGGTCCCTCTGTAGAGAATTTAAATTTGGAATATACTCATAGACTAACGGATATCATGTTTATTTTATTTTATCGATATGCTTCTCGCATATCGATATAAATCGATGTCTGATGACATATAAATATTTATATATCTCCGAAGTGTACGACTTATGAAAGGTAGTAAAGCATAACTTGGTTCCGCTCAGCTATGATCTCACAGATAGCTTTCAACGTTTCACGTACATCGATATAAATCGACTTCCCACAGCATAAAAACACAATTAGATATATCTATCCAATCTGATATGTCTCATAAATATATATATATCTAACGTCTAATATTTACAGGGTTACAGGGTATATTCTAGTCAAGCATTCTCAATTATTACCGTTCAGCTGGTTTGCTATGTTCACTGACAACATCGGGCGCTATTCAGTCTGAGCTCATCTTGTCGCTTTAGCGTTTAGGACCAGAATAAAAATAAAAAACTTGTTCAAGTCAAATCAATGATCAAAATGACTCATTTCGACCGTTTTGGCATTGTTTGGCTAACCGTTTCTAACGTTGCTTTTTAACGTTTATTGTTGAGCTTTGCATAATTTTGTATGCACTTTTGGCCAGCTACGGAGAAGTTTTCAAGTTAACAACACGTTTTGCTGACGCTAATCAAATAAAATTAAAGCAAATTTGTGGGTTGAATACTAGTTTCAATGCCGTCGTAATAGGTCACCTGTGTATATTATAATATTATACATATTACTCAGTTGGCTGTATTATAGCTGATTCCATCATCAACATTTCTGACATTGTCTACAGTCTGTAAAGTTGTTTGCCAGTAAATTTCACAATAAGGTTCAACATTCTGCACATTCAACATTCAGGAAAAAGTTTGCGTTTATTTTAAGATACAATTATAATTTAATTAATGTAATTTACTTGCCATTAATTATAAAATTTATAGCAAATCAAAAATAAAATCCTTTTTAATTTTTAAATTGCCTCCTTTTTTATTGGTTTGCTTTAAATAAATATGGTTATAGCCTGTATTATATTTTGAAGTCATTGTTTTATTATTCATTTTGCAAAGACAAATAGAAATAAGCCAATCAGCTCTTTTATTGAAATCAATCTGTAATTTTGCCACTCACATTTTAACGGCAATGGAAACTCTTAATGGAAACGCGAAATGTTAAGAATGTGAATGTACACAATGTTGAGGCATACATAAATACAAAAAGTAGAAAATAAATTAAAAATAAAATTTAATATTTAAATTTAAATTAAAAAATAAAAATATTTCCGTAGATTTCTACAAGATTTATAAACTGAATACACCACTTGGCTTCTCACAGAGGGTATACGCAAGTCGAGCAATCTTGACATATTTGCTTTACTTTCCACACTGTTGCACATCTTTTACGCAACCTGTCAGCGCTCAATGTCAAGGTTGCTCGCTTATCGCATTTTTGATATTTGTTTATAAACATATATATACATATATATATATATATGTGTGTACTTAAACTGTCCCGTCTCTGCGAGTAGGCCGGGCCAACTGGCTAAATGGCTAAATGACTAACTGGCTTATTATTGCTGTTCAACACTTCTCGAGTGGAACGCCCCGACGATGTTGTTTTGGCATTTTGTAATTGCTTCATTTTTGGCTAAGTGTTTTGCGTCAATTAATTGATGCTCACGCCTTAATGGCAATCTTAAGCAGATCAACATAATTGGGATGGCAATAACTGGCTATCATTTAAATGTAAATTTAGACACAATTTGATCTTGTTTGCCGAAAATATAACTTGTGAAATTGAGCTGTTCTTCTGACTCACACTCTGTAACTCAGTAACACATCTGCGGATCATTAATGAGAGGAATTCATTAATTCAAATATGACCCACAGCCATTTTTATTAAAATCTCAACTATAATTGGAAATCTCGGCATTTCAAGGCTGTTATTAGCCATTGATAATTGTGTCATCGTTTGGCGTAAAGCGCATCCAACAACTCTTTCGTTGCCATTAACAGTCAATTATAGTTTTATTAATTATTAACTCATTAGGCCAGCAGCCCAGCGTTTTTTGAGCCCTGAGCTGTGCTCGATACCGTTTTGAAATGTTCTTTCGCTTCGCAGCTGGCAACGCAGAAACCGTTAAAGATTTCACCTAGAGCGCAAAAGCGAGCCAAACTCGTCTCTCGACGTTCTGGAAACTATCATAAATTTGACTTTTTAATGGCAAAGAAACATTTTTATGCGTTTTTTATGTGTGAAAATCAAGCAGCAAAAGAGAGCGCAACAAAAACGCAAAAAGACCATAGAAATAAATGAAACAACTATCTAAAATTTGTCGCACACTTAATACCCTTACTCTGGTCTCCTGTTTTGCAAATCTTTCTATCTATCCTTGTATTTGATTCTCAGAACAAGCCTGCAAAAAATATTTATAATTCTTGTATTGAGTATTGAGTTATAAATCCGGGTAAATTAAATCAGTGAATTGTGTGAAAATTTAAAGTGATCATCTCTTTAAGAATCATCTTGTTTACTTATAACTTTTATTTAAGAGATTTTTAGCCAATTCTGTGTACAAATGGGTATAAATTAAGATGGTAATATGAGGCATACCTTCAAGCTTCATTTAGAGAATTTATTCATTCCAATAATAGCGATTTAATATAATCAAAATTAAATCAAAATCAAAAGAATTAAATTGTAAAGCATAATGAATTTGATAATAAAAGATAAAGATCATAAATGATGTGGCGGCAGAGAGAACAATAAAGGAAGGGGACAATCGGCATAGGGCAGTGTTGCTGGTATGGTCTTTTATGAAGATGATCTGTCCTTCTCTAATTTGAGTTAGTCGGAAAAGTTGGCAAACAGCCTCTGTACGGAAACCCAGGCTTTTTTCGAAATTGTCAGCGACCCCAATAAGGCAGATTCGTTCTCATTTGGCAAGAAAGCAAGCCTGCTCCAGGCACAGCTGCTATCTCTCCTGGTGGCCATTAAAGCAAGTTGTGAAACACAAAATTTGGCGTCTAATAAAAATTATAAATATTTTTGAGCAGCACATTTCATCGATGATCTAAGCGCTACCTTAACTTAAGGCACAAGTGTCATATAACTTGCTTGACGAAGTGCTTATTATTGATTTATATATAGGATAGAGAGATATCTGGGATCACTTTGTTCACACAGATGGAGCTGTTGCTCCTGATAACGAATAAATATACCTTGTGAGTCAGGAGATTTACTCATTTTTAATGGGTTCAATGCTATTTATGCAAAATAACATGCTTTTGCAGATACCTCAATTTCATAATACATTTAAAGTGCCGACGTAGTTGTTGGCCTTTCATCTAATCGAACTTTAGGTTTATTGAAATCGATAATTGTGGCAGTGTGGAGAGAGTAAATTAGACATTGCTTATAGATGATCTTAGGGGAACATTTACTTAAATCAAATCTATAAATGCGTAAGGAGAATCCCAATTAATTGTGAAATTAAACACAGCAACTCGATTTGTAATTGATCGATCCCATAATCCATAATTATCCGATGCAACACCCAGTACAAAATATATATAATATAAGCTCGATCAATTTATAGACATTACAGATGTCATGACAAATTAACGATGCCCTGTTGAAGAGTATAAAAAGAAGACATTACATGCAGTTAGGCAGGCAAGAGTGTAAATGAGCAGGAAAACGGGTAACAAAGGCATTAAGTTAATATAATATGTACGTAATTATAATCGGCCCCTAGGCCCACAACATATTGTATTGTTGTATTGTACTACCATTCAGTGGAGTGAGTGGCCAAGTACGCAGAGGGAGCAGTTAGTACGACTGACTCGGATCATGACTTAGAGAAATGCGTTGCGCTGCCACGCAGATGACAGCGTGTAAATAATAGCCAGCGGGGTCTTGAAAGAAACCAAACGACTACTGAACAACAAGTGTAGACAGACCATCATCAGACCATCAGTCACCGGCCACAGAAGGAAAACCAAACTGAGCAGGTCACTGAACCTGGCCTACCTTAGTCCAACTACAAAAACAATGCCACAGATTGATGATGTTTTTTTTTTTTTAGCATCTTTGTTTGTGTCATCCATTTCCATTTTCTTATGACACCAATTTTGCTAAAGCATCTAAAAAATTAGCACTAATAGTTGTGTGTTGTTTGGATTTTTAATTGAGTTGTTGTATTTATGAAATGTACGCAAAGAAAGGTAAAACGCGGTTCAACAAAGGCCCCCCACATAAAGTTAAAATTATATATATTTAAAAATTCACAACAATTCGGTTGTAGTCACTTAAAAAATAATTTCTAATATTTTCTATATCTGAAAAAAATTCTTCTAAATCTGGTTATAACTATTTAAAATGTGTAACGAGATAATAATGCTGTTGTCTTGGTATTTTGTGTTTAAAGTTAAATTTGTGTTTAATTAAAAATATTTGCAATATTTCCTAAGAGTATCTTCATATTTTGCTGATGCACAGATGTTATAGCTATTATATATTCAAGCACTAAACGTATACTAAACTGTAAATGTTCTACAATTAAGTTGTTAATTGATGTGTAGTAATCTTCAGTATATATTATGTACATTTTAGACCACTGCAACGTTTTGGTTATTTTGTCGAAAGATTTGCAGTACTTAGCATAGTTTGTAAGCCGTATTTTGTAATCACTTCTTGGATGATTGCCGTAGAAGTGGTATGCAAAAAAAAAGCACCCCATTGATTTGGGCCTAAGGCAAACTCGTTGCAATCGGCTAAAAGCGGCGTTAATAACGCAAAACAGTTGCGTCTTAACATATGCCGTACTTTGTGGCATAGCGACCAGCAAGCTGGCTGGCTGGCTGGCTAGCTGGCTGTGCAATCATTTTAAACGGCAACTGCAACTGCAGTCGGCAACCGGCAATAGCAACAGCAACAGCAGCAGCAGCAACAACAACACACACAAGGCGACCGCCTGTTGGCTGCTTGTCTAACTATTTTAACCCAGTTTTGTGTTATGGCCACATTCTTGTAGGAGCGCAAACCATAAACAAGTTTCAGTCAAGCAAAAAACGAAAAGCAAAAACTACTAAATGCTGGCAAGTAAGAAGTGAAAAAAGAGCCAGCAACAAAATGTGTGCAAATTGAAAATGCACCTAATGAAAAGGCCAATTGCAAGTGCGCAACAAGCGAAAAGCCCCCAAAAAAAGAGTTTGTATTTATGAAATCAAATAGTAAAAATGCCCTGAACTCATGTTCAAACAAACAATTAATTAATTTACTTAATGAGTAATGTTAAATAAAGGATATAACCAATCAACGATATTTAAATACACACAGACTAAAATTCAGATTTATCTTTATATAGATCGAGTCGGCTTCTGATGCTGATCAACAATATATATAACAATATATTTTTTTGGGGACGGAGGTGCTTCGTTCTGTCAGTTACAAACTTTTCTAGGACTTTATTATATCTTTTTTAACCATTTTTATCTGCTAGATACTCTTACTTACACTTAGAAAAATTGCTTCTTTTCTTAATTACAGAGAGGAAATCTCATTAAAAAAAGATTTTTGCTTAAAATAAGTGTTCGCATTTCACTTTTAAAAATAAATATATAGTTCTGAAAATATAAAAATATATTTTTAAATGTTAAGAAATGTTTTTCGCATATTTAGAAATTATTTGCAAAAGGCAGAGACTTTTTCCTGGTTTTCAGGGCGGCTTTCAATTTAGGCAGTTGTTTTAAGTTTCAGAGCGACATTTTTTTCTGAGCGTTTTTGCAGTGTCTGTCGGCCCTTTTGTCAACTGTTTGCGACTAGTTGAAAGCGCGGTCATTCAATGCGCTTAAATACAGGTCAATAGGGATTTACGGTTAGGCATGCGACCGTTTCTGCTTTAAGTATCTGCGGAAATGCTGTGTCCGATAATGAGAGCGCCGCCCGATTAATGCTCACCTCCCCTTGCCACCAATACACCTGCATGAATGGACACTTTGAGTGGGTCAGCGGCAGACAATAGGTATGGGAAATGCGAATGGGAACAGCACAATCAGCTACAGTCCACAGCTCTGGCAACAGTTATGCCGGCAATAATCATCACCTATGTTGCTCTTGTGTTTAGTTGCAGCTAATTTGGCCTGCTGAATGGCGATTGTGGTCTGGAGCAGTGCGCTCTAAATGGATCATTGGGGACAATGACGAGGTAAATGCGACTGCCAACTGTACTCCAATTATGATTATATTTTATTCGCATGGTCAATTGGGAGACCAAACATAATGGAGCGTCACTAAATGTGATCTATTTGGGATAGAATGGAATAGAACTTGTGGTATCATGCGAAATAAATAGTAATAAGCATTTACTTAACTCGGAATAGAATCTAAATTCACTTTGCCTAATCAAAGCAGAAAATAAATCAAAAGTAAGCTGAAAGCTATGCAGTGGTAAAAATAACTTTAAGTACCCTTGCAGAATGGACTCCAACTGATCACGAACAAATTTTACAATGCCTAACTTAATAAATTACAAAAGCTTATTTATACAAAAGTGACACAATTCACAAGCCGAAATCTTGAAAGCAGCCAGAGAAGTTTTTTCCGTTAATAAAATGGGGACTATTGATATTAGGATGGTTTGCACAAACTCAAATATATCTTTTATACTTGTGAATAGATATTTAATATGTTTGTGATTTACAATCTCCACAAATAAACGAAAAATAGATTTGCTTAGAGTCTTGGAGAATCTGTATAATTAATATGAATAATGTGATTTATCAGAACAAAGAGATAGCTTGCGTAGAAGCGGACAGATGAGCTGACTTCTGAATAACTCATAATTTAGAAACTATTTGTAGTAACACACAATATGAAATTAAACTAAATTCACATTGTAAAGGAAATATATAAATGATAAAGACATGAAAATTAAATCAATTAAATGAATACATTATTTAACGTATATGAATAAAATAGGAAAATGATTCAAACCAATCATGATTTTATATTGAACAAAAAGCAAATCTTAATGGTGACTCATACATACATTTAATAAAAACAAATTCATATCTTATCTAGAATTAATAATAAAATATATGAAAAATGATTAAACTTAATCTTAAAATTTTAACCGTCAGTATTTAATGTCTATGTATTATTAATATCATCTATTTAACTGTTACAAAGATGATTATTCATTAGTGTCTTAAAAAGGAACGATGAACTTTTAGCACTGCTAAGGAAAAATATCAACAAAAAACATTAAAATAAAGAAATAAATTAAAACTTAATGCAATCTACTTGCTATTCACGGTGATCAAGTGATAACCCCTGCTTCTTGCCTTTAACGAGTACTTAAGACATCAAAATGATCGCAAGACTTATTTTATATGGTTTTCTGTTTCTGGCCATGAGCAAGAAAAAATAGAGAATAATTATATTCAAAACATTATAGCTATGATAAATAAGTTCGACCTTGGACCAGTTCATTTTATGTGTACAAGCATGTAATTAAAATGTATTTAAACATTCAAGCAACGCAGTCTTTGCTTGTTGCTTTATATATTTAATGCTAATATAATTCGATATGATTTTAGCATATATTGGTGCAAAAAATGTTGGCCAAAAACGTACACTTCCCCTGACTGTGGCTGTTGTTATTGAGTTGTGCACAAATCAGAATCGAAGCCCTACAAGAGCCCAACTCGAGACTCGTCTTGAGTATGGTCAGTAACTCCGTGCTTGTCTGTGCCCGTAATCGTATATCGTACATCGTACATCGTACATCGTCAGATATGCTGGTGTGTAGTGTAATACGGGTGCCTACTTGGTATGCCCGGTGCGAGAGTCGACGCTCAATTTCAATTGGTTTGGTGGCTTATTAATTACCTCACCGCACAATTGCGTGTGGTGCATATAAAGCACCACCAGACGACGAACCGGGCCACATAGAACCCACAAAAGGCATACGGTGGTGGTCGGGTAATACGAGCTCTGCTGCTGTTGCTGCCCCGTAAATGGAGCGGCGTCGATGTCAATGCGCTTCGGAGCCAGTCCAAAGCCAAAAGCGCTAAACAGTTACATTTTTTACACTCTTCACCGATGGCATAAGAGTATATTGGTTTTACGCAATGTCCGTCTGTCCGTCCTTTTGAATGCTACTTTTCCTTTGAAATTTGGTACATATACTTTTCTGTGCCCGCATCAGACAAATTGTCTAAATTGGCTGGCTAGTAAATCGATAAAATCGATTACTGCTAATCGATGAAAACACATAACTTCCCTATTTTTAAAGCTACAATCAAAAGAGTGACAGTATCTTAAGTATATATTGCTAGTAACACCTTTAAAAAAAAGGAACTAAAGTTACAAAACTTTGATGGTAAATTAGTAGCAACTTCCTTTAGATATTGGTAACAAAAGATTTCTTGGCTACCTCCACCTTGACTATTTGCCAGCCGTTATCAGCTGGTATTACATTGGTGTCAGAGTATTTTGCAGTCGGCAACGTTCTCACTTGTTTTTTTTTCTTTTTTCATTTGTTACTGTTTCTCATTATTTACAGTTGCTTTCTGTGCAGTTTTGCCCAGCATAAGTAAATGAAGAGTTGAAGGAAAAAAATGAGAGTGATTTGTGTTGTTTTTGTTGTTGCTCAATTGACAAACTAGTTTTCGTTTTATTACATTTTGTTGTTGTTGTTGTCTGTCGTTTTGCTATTTCTACGTTTCATTTTGCATATTTTTCTTCAAGTGTCATTCGCTGTTGTTGCTTTTGTGCTGTTGCTGTTTACTTTCAAATGTCAAACGGAGTTGAAGGTGGCCCAGTCTGCATATATAGACAAAGATATTTATATATGATTTATTTATTGAGTCATGTTTTTTTTTGTTTTTCTTTTTTTCTTGTGCTTTTGTACCGACGCCAAACAAATGACTTCAGCGCCGAACTTCACTCAGCTATTTTATGGACTTTATCTTTATATATTTACTTGTGTAGGTAGAGATTTTTTGAAGGTGTTATGTTCATTATGCTAGGTCAAAACAAGAAAGATCGGTTGCCTTAGGCTGAAGATTACACATCAATGTTTCATTTTATATTCAAAACTGACCAATTGTTCATATAGCCTTAAATATATCCTATTCTCGCTGTAACTCTCATTTCCCTTAATTAAACTTGCAATATTAACATATCTCCGGGAAATCTCTGAGCGGACTTTAATGTAGTAAGTGAATTTTACTCCACAGGTTCAGAAATTTGTCTATCTTTGCTTTATTCACTACTTTCTGAAAAAATATTTGAATACATCTAGATAGCATCCAACTGAGAGATTAGTTCGCATAGAAACAGAGACAGTAAAAGTTTACGAATATATGTATCTACTGTACATAATACTCTGACCCCATACGAAGACTTTTTACTCTATACGACAATAATGCTAAGAATACTTTCTGCAATCAGTCGTTGGATAATACTTTATACGTTGGACGAGAATTCTGAAATACGTAAAAACAAAACCTGAACTGTAAGCCGGAACGGAGAACTTGGTTTCAACAAATATAAATAAAAATATAATAATAGTTTCCTTGTTTGCGAAGCACCAAAGTTGTAGTTTTGAATTTAAGTTAATATATTTAATTTTTGTACTAAACGCATTCGTGAATCGCATGAAGTAGCTCGCATTTAACAAATCGGCACTTACAGTTTAATTAAATGCAATGCACGATGTGCAAAAGCTATTAACAAATGACAAACAACTCCATAAAACACTTTCGTGTCATAAACAAAATTCGTGCCATACTCAAAATAGTTGCTGAAAATGCGAGTCGAAGTGAAACTTAATGAAGCCTGAGAAAGTTGCGAGTTGCCAGCGGTTTTCCTCATCAGCTCATGAGCGCTGCCTGAGCCCAGCTGAGCGCACAGCTCAAGTGACAATCATAATTTTTCGTTACGAAAACAAAAAAAAATAAATAAAAATAACAGTAAATAAATTGCAAGCAACAAACAAAAGCAACCCGATAATTGCTAACAAATTTGTCTGACAGCGCATGCCAAACATGCAAGCAACAACAATAATAACAGGCTGTATGCCTGTAAGAGACGGCCTTAATATGTGTCCGTCCCATCTTCCAAGCTGCCCATCCGTCCATCCGTCCATCCGTCCATCTGTCCATCCGTGCATCCATCCATTTTGAGGCATCGATGCACTCGATGCATCGTCCACTTGCTCTTGGGCTGTTGCATCTCTGTGCAATGACCCAGTTTAATGCAAGTGGAACACACACACACAACTGCAGCAAGGTGGCCGGCCATAAATAGCCAGGCGCTGATTTCTAGACAACCAGACTTTACCCCGCCACTCAATGAAGAAGACTCAAGTTACGAATACCAGTTTCTTGCTTAAGTCTTTCTCAATGGGCAGCGTCAGCGCTCAAGTTTGTTGCCTAAGTCTTTCGTTCTGAAAGAGAAACGTCAGCCGCAAACCTCCTCAAGAGCACGACTCTCTCAGAAAAAAAATAAAAAACAAAAAAGTACAAAAAATGAGAAACAAGTTTTCGTTTGCTGGCATTTTGCTTTTGCGGGCTGCCTTTGTTTTTGGGATGCTGCAGAACTTTCTTCCATTGATTCTAGCGGAACGCATATAAATAACAAATTAAGACTTTCTTTCTGCAAAACATCGAGCCAAGCCAAGCAGCCAACTCCCTCCAGACCATTCAGTCTCTCTCAGTCCATCTGTCCATCTGTCCGTTTGTGGTTTTGTGTCATCATCTATTGAATTGCTGCTCATTTATTTAGAGGCAGCCAGCTCTCGCCTCGCTTCTAACCCAAATACACGCGACGCTCTTTCACCTGGCCACCAGACACCTAGCTTCTTCCTCTTCTTCCTCTTCTTCGACTTCTTGTGCTTCTTGTGTGCACCTTGTGTCATTTGTTGTGTTGTGGGTTCGGTTTTTTTTTTGGTTTTTGGTGCCTGAGCCCTCGCTGTGTTGGCACAACAGGCCAAGAGATTAGCATTGAGAGACTTGGTTTCCCCCGCTCGGGGTTTTAGGGCGGGCATCTCATGTTTTCTTTGATTATGCGCCTTTATCTGTGTCTTCATTTGTTTGACCCAATTACATTTTGTGTGCTTCGTCTGCATTTCGGCTGCTGCGTTCTTTTTACTTTTTACTTTCTATTTTCACTTAACGATCTCTAGAATTTTGATAGCCGGCTTGTTAGCATTTCAATTTTGTTTGGGTCGTTTTGGGTTAATTTACTTTCATTTGCCAGACAGCTGGGAAAAATGTTGTGTGTTTGTTAGCCTTCTGATTTTATGATTGTTTCCGATTTAGTGCCTGAGTATTTCATTCTTTGATTTGCTGGGCGTTCCCTGGGGCGCTTCCGATTCCAGTTGGAGAACTTTTGCTGTCTCATATGGAACACGTTTCAGTTGTGAATTTTTCGAAATAAAATAAAGAGAAAGGTACAAGCTCTAAGTGGACTAATGAGGGATTTAAAAACCATTAAGTTATATATGTTTTATATTTTTTAAATCTATGTATATAGATTTATTACATGTCTGAGGGATTTATATACCATTTGGTTATAGATTTTTTGATTTATTAAATATAAAAATAGATTTATTATTTATGTATAGATATATTTATTAAATACTTGTTATTTATTAATCTTTTCAGGTGAGTCTTATTTCGGATCTATTAAAATTGATTGGAAATTAAATTATAAGTAAGTACAACTTTATGTTTGCTTCAGCCAGTTTTCGTTTTATTTTTACTGTTTATCACTCAATTATAAATTATTGCTGTGGTAAGCTTCACTTTACTCTTCTTTTGTCTCCGTTCTACTTGATTACCATTCGATGTGTGGTTAACTCGTCGGCTTATAAATGTAGACTTCAATTGCTAATGCTTAATGATCGCCTCACATGTGTAGCCTCTTTTTACTTATCATGCATGGGGCTCCACCTTTTGTTAAATACTAGTTCGGACATTTTGAGGTCAGCGTTTGGTGAGTAGTCGAAATGATTAAAGACCATTATGAGGTTAATTTAGTGGGTCAAACGCCTTGCCAATAAATTTATAAGTCTCACGGAGCAAAAAATATATATTTTTTAACGAGTGCTTGTAAAAATCTTTTAGAATAGAAAGCAGCTGAAGACAATTAACATAATTTTTTGATACGAACCGATCTGAGCAACTTGGAGCTGTCAAAGTTTCTAGGGATCTGAGTCGGCAACGTTATTTATCTTTGGTCGTTAGCATATCGACACGAGTTAATTGACAAATGAGTTCAACATTTTACGCATTGCAATTTGGGTCAAGTGATATCATAAGGCTGCCAGCAAATGTGGACCCAAATGTAATGTGCAAAATATGCAAAAATTTAGAATTTTTAGATAAAAAATTTAATTGGCACTCTAACAGCTATAATGAACTTAAATGGCTTATATATATATTTATATATATTTATATATCAAAATCCCCACATCTGGCCTATAAGAGACGTTAAAGAGGCAACTCTGCAGACAGTTGACTTTTAGCACTCGTTTAGTGCGGTTCTCGCGATGAAATCCGAATCCAGCTCTTGGTTCTTCTTCTGTCTGCTCCTCATAGGCAGTTTATCCATTTGTGTTGCCAACTATGTTTATAAGCCACCATTTCGCGGTTATGACTATCCCAAGCCAGCGCCGGGCATGCAATCGGATTACATTGAATATCTAATCGAGGGGCATAAGCAACAGATTTTGTCAAATGTTCTGGGTGGCAGTTCCTCATCTCTCTCCTCTTCTTCCGCCTCCGCCTCCGCCTCCGCCTCCGAAAGCGTGTCGTCGCCGTTGGAAGCCGCCTTGTCGCCATTTGAGAGCGGCGATGTGAAAGCTTTTCGGGTCAATCGTTGTGCAAGCTGCAGTGAGTATCAGTTAAGAGCAGTTCCGGCCAAGCCATAAGCTATTTTCTTGGGCTTTCACATGAACGCAAGAAGTGTCATTGTGTGTCTGATCGGCACGATTTTAATTCAAAAAGTTTCCTTAATCTAAGTTGGACAAGAGCCTTTTAACCGATGATCACTTTGAGCTTTGAAAAATTCGTGTTTGTTTGCTCTTATTTTGCATTCAAAAGCGATTTTGTGTGTATAATTTTGGTAATGCCTACTTTAGACTGAAGCGAAATTCGACTTTGGATTCGCTTGAGCGTTTTTTACACGAAGTTATTCCAGTTGCTTTATTTTGAACTATATGTAGACAACTTAAAAAAGTGTGAAAATGTGTAGATAAAAATAATGCCGGTTAATATAAGATTCTAGCTCGACAATCAATTAAAATATTTTACTACACTCATGCGACCGGCAGCCGGTAAGAATTGCTTCGTGTAAGGGGCTCTCCCTCAGTCAATTTTTTGTTTGCCATTGGTAGCTAAATTCAAACTGCCTTTGCAACCTTGCAGCTTGTGGTGTGCCCAACGCCATTCGCATTGTGGGCGGCACTCAGGTGCGTACCAATAAATATCCATGGATAGCACAAATGCTACGCGCTTCGCAGCTCTTCTGTGGCGGCACTTTGATCAATGATCGCTATGTTCTAACTGCCGCACACTGTGTCCATGAGATGGACATGTCGACGGTGTCTGTGCGTCTGCTGCAGCTGGATCGCAGCTCGACTCATCTGGGCGTAACTAGGTCTATAGCCTTTGCTCATCCACATGCTGGCTACGACCCGGTGGCACTGGTGCACGACATTGCCCTGCTGCGCTTGGATCAGCCCGTGCCACTGATGAAGATGATGAGGCCCGTGTGCCTGCCCAAAAGTCGGCAACAGCAGTTCGACCATCAGCGAGCCATTGTGGCGGGTTGGGGTCTGAGCCACGAGGGCGGCTCCACTTCCAGTGTGCTGCAGGAGACCACAGTGCCCATTATCACCAATGCCCAGTGCAGAGCTACCTCGTACAAGAGCATGATTGTGGACACGATGCTGTGTGCGGGCTATGTGCAAATGGGCGGTCGGGATGCCTGCCAGGTGGGTGGCTGCTACAACTCGTAGCTCATCTCCCTCTCTCTCTCTCTCTCTCTCTCTTTTGCTCACTCACACAACATCTTGTTTGTAGGGTGACAGCGGTGGTCCGCTTATTGTGCCGGATCGCATCTTCCGTCTCGCTGGAGTTGTTTCCTTTGGCTACGGCTGCGCCAAGCCGAATGCGCCCGGCGTCTACACCAGAGTCAGCAGATACTTGGACTGGATTGCAGCCAACACAAGAGACGCCTGTTATTGCAATAAATAATTTATTGATTGAGTTTGCAGTTTTAATTGGGGCTTGTAAGCGGAGGCAATATAACGATGCAAAAAGTTTATGCATTCATTGAATATTGTTAGTCTTTAATATAATTCCCGAAGACAATCTCATATTAAATGACTGCCTTAGCAACTATCACTTGAAATAGTTGATCTTATTGGAAGTGAATTTATATTTATATGGCATACATATTTATTAAACTGTACAGTTTATTATTACTCTATTCGCCATATGAGGACTACTAATTCTTATACCTTTCATAACAAGTATTTTAGGGCACATACGAGTTCCTCCAATTTATAGATTTCTTCGGTGTGTGAAATTTTTTCTGTTGAAAAAAGTATATGTCGTAAAAACAAAGAGTTCACAGCCATGTAATACTTATAATAATGCTCCTGCAAATTCAAGGCTCGTATCTCTGATACACATCAGTCAGGTATGAAGTGCACTCAAAAAAGAATAGTTGTGGTGCCAAAGGTAACTCACCTTATTATTTAGAAAGTATATTTCTAAAACGGAAGGCTGAATCTTTCCAAAAACCACTGTTTTTCTTCAGCTAATTCCAGGCTACATTTTTTTAAGTATAGAAAACTATGGCTTATTTCTATATGTAGGCAGAGTCTAAAATAGTCAGAATTTTTTTAATTTTCTAATTCATTTAAAATTTAAAAAATTCGTTTTCATATATTTAGAAAAAATTCCTGAAACAAGAATATTTTTGCAGCATTTTATATGAGTTTATGAGCACAGAATTCGCAGAAATTATGCTTTTGGTCGCTGGATTTTATTTAATAATTAAACTAAACTTCTTTGGAATGTTCCAGCCTAGAATCCTAGCCTCAACTCAATGAAAAATTGTGGCAATATTTCATATTTTAAGCTTATTAGAAAATTGAGAAAAAAAATTGCTTTGTATCACTTCAACAGCGACACTTTTTGGCGAATGCGAATTTTCACTTCTGAACACCCCCAAGTGTTGGCTAAAAACCAATTTCATAAAGCAAAACTTTTTTGGTTTTTGCGCAAGTATTTGCTGAAACAGGTTATTGTTTGGGTTCGACAAGTCAAAGAGGCAAAAAATATTACTGGCCTTTCACTTTTTTGCACATGTACTGAAAAATCAATAAATACGAAAGGAGAAAAAGACGACAATACAATTCGACCCAGGCAAGGCAAAACCTGCAACGTATTCGTCACGTTGTCCATGCTTGGGGAGGACGTCATCACTAGGCAAATCGAAGCCAAGGACGTGGCCGTCATGGGGAATCGCTGACACATTGTTATCACTTGTCAATGCAGGCTTAGCCCTCTGCATCTGGCTACTAGTTGACAAAAGTTTATCTTTATCCCTATGCGAGCAGCGGCCGGGCCGCGATTTAATGGATTTTCAAGTTATTTCTGGTATTTTGTTGTAGTTGCCGCAAACAGCTCGCACAACTTGCGAATGCGGCTCGCAACTGTAACAACAACTGCGACGCACAAAACAAAGATATCTCAGAAACTCGTTTCTTGCCCGGGGTCCAAAGAAAATGCCGCATAATTGCCGTCGTCGAGACGCGACGCTGCTGAGCGATGCATGAGGGATTGGGAGGGAAGGGTGGATGTTGCCCGGAGGGGGAATGTTGGCCAAATCGACAATGCTGTCAATGCTGCTGCCGCTTTGGCATTTGATTTTATTTTTAACTAGACTGCAAGTGATGCCCGGCATTGGCAGGGGCATTGTAAAAAGCAAACAGCCACAAGCGAATTTAGTACTGCAATTAACATTTTAATCTATTGCTCATATTTACGAGAGTCGGTTATGATTTTTGTTATTAATTAGCAAGTCGAGGACATTCATATTATTATAGTGTTCCTTAATTTTTATATTAAACATGAACTGAGCGACTATATTCTCAGGCGAGCTCCAATTTACGCGAAACTTTCCCGTTTCCGCTTTTGGAGCAATTTTATTACCGATATAATCTTAGAAGCAAGAAGCCAGAACTTGCTTGAAATGAGATGACACTAGACACTAGACACTAAGGCCAAGGCCAAAGTCTTTTCAAGTTGCCAAAATAAATACTTTTAAGTCCAGCGTTTTCTAAAGGCCTTTTTAATAATTTGCTTACATCAAATGTAAGCAATAAATAAGTCATACAAAATTTGCAATTCACTTTTGAAAGCGAATCAGACGACAGCTTTGAAAATGAAAACAGAAGATCAATTTATTTATTTTTTTACCCACATGATACGCACATCATATCAATATTTAATTTTTCCATTCTAATAACTTTATCTTCTTCATACCTCTTAAAACAAAGTGGCAATTACTTTGTGTAGCACTTTTACAACTTATTTATATCAATTATTTTGAAAAGCAATTACAAGCACGCCAAGAGCGACGGGAAGATGTACAATACCAAGACACAGACACACAAGCGAAGCATTAGCTATTTATAGATCGGCGGCAACTGCGAAACGGAAGCACGCCTTGTAAGAGCTCAACTCAGCACCAAGTGACTTTGCTTTGAACTTTGAACTAGAAATCCGATTCTGCCCTCAGGCATTGGCCCTTCTGTGCTGCGCCCACTTAAGTCGTTCAATGAAACTGAGTACAGATTGCAACTCCCGCTGGACATTCACGCATTCCACAATCTGTTCCATGCAACGTTCCCACTTGTGGCTCGCGTGCCGCAAGCTGCACGGCACCATGGCGCCAAAGATGTGTGTTAGCGGCCGTAGATAGCCTCGAGCTGGCTCCACATTGAAACGCAGCAGCCTCAGGGAGCTGCCCTGCTCCAGAAGTCGGCACAGCGCTTTGTAGGGCCTGGAGGAACTGGGCAACCGAGCTGCGGCTGCAACATGGTGAGTTCCTTGCTGAAGGCGGGCTCTGGCCAGATCAAGTTGTGCTCTGGATGTGTGCGTTTCCAGTGCCAGTTGTTGAGCTATCCGATCCTCTATCAATTGCAGCATCTGCAGGTGCAACGCATCCATCAAGCAGCCAGTCTCCTCTGCATCTTCTGTGCTGGAAACCTTTACCGATTGCTCATGTGTTAGGCTTATTCCATTGATTTGTTCGAACTTATTAACCAAATAGTCGATCTGAACTTCTATCGTTGGCGTTGTATCTTCTCTGCTGATCTCCTCTTCACTCAGGCTGTTCTCTATGCTCATCCCGCTACCTTAGGAAAAGCTTTTGATTCGATCGATTTTAAAGTTTCTCGACAGAAAAAAAAAATTTTACATTACATAGAATTTTTGATTAAAATCTCTACGCATTTCCGCTCGATTTTTGAGTGAATATCACAATTATAATGCATATATTTATATATATTATATTGTATAAATATCTGTAAGTATATATTTAATTTTTTGTATTGCTCCCTGAGCCGAACACAAGCAGTCGAACATGTTGCAGAACTCGCGATGCGAACTCAGGATTAGGTTCGAGAAGCATTATTGTTGTATGCATATTTAGTGTATTGTTTTTATGAGTATGTTCTCGTTTAGCATAAACAGGAACAAAATACACATATATTCTTTAGAAATTCATTTCATGCGAAAGCAGCGTTTTTTTAAATTTGATTTCATGCTTTTGTGTATTTCGTACGTGGTATCTCGTAGGCAGGCATTTTCGACCAAGGCTATCTAATTTGACATGCATCTTTCTTGATGAACGGCCCCCGAATACTGAATTTTTTTATTAATATACATTTTCGAAAATATCAATCAAATACCTACCTTTAAATGCCAGTCTGCAACTGTATGCTGACTTTTAAACTGTACAAAATGCTTTTTCGATTATTATCAATACGAATTAATTACAGATTTCAAAGTGTGCAGCAGGAGGGACTGAGAGACCTTCATGCTATAACAAGCTGACAATTATTGCTGGTATTGGATAACGAATGCGTGAATTTCAAGCTATATAGTTGAGCCAAAATGTACAAATTTAAACTGGTTCTTTTGTGTTTTGTGTTTAGGTGACCCTCATCTGTGGCAGATTTGTTGCTTGTGGTTTCATCTCAAGTAGCTTTTTTTTCCTTTGTGGAAGGCGTCGTTGTGCCACGCTTCGTTTGGCATTTTAGCATATTTCTCACATAAATCGCCAGCGACTCGGGTAGAGAAATTTTCACGCCTCGCTGCCCAATGGCCAAGTCTCCTGCTCTTTAATCCAAATTGTGTGTACAAAACTTATGCCAAATAGTACTAAATACACTTTTACCCCCTACCCACCCCTCCTCTAATGCTGGTTTCGCCAGTGCAGGCAAGCCGCAAACGATTTTAATAAATTGCCAGTTATTAGTTGCCGGCAGCAGGAAAAAGTGCAATTAAGATGCACATTCGCGCTGTTAGGTAAGGGGGAATGGGGGGGGGGGAGTAGCAGCTAAAGGAAGTTCGACGCAAAGCAAATTAGCATTAGCAAAAGAGACAACGAATTACAATCTAAAAAGAGAGCAAAAGAAGAAAAGGAAAAAAAAACAACGGTCGAGATAGTTTCCCATAATTTGCGCAGAGCCTCGAACATAATGAGCTCGGGAGCAGCGGCAAGGCAAGAGTGAAAGAGTGAAAGAGAGAGAGAGATATGGAGAAGCGTACAGCAGCAGGTGTGTGGAGAGGAACTTGGATGCGGGGTGGAGAACTGTGGTCACTTGCATGGCAAATGGTGTGAACATTTTCGCAGTGTTGGCCAAGCAGTGCCAAGCAGTGTTAGATATGTATTGGAAGGGTGTGATTTGCTTGAGTAATGGAAAGCGGGTGGGGTATTTGTAGGGGGAGGGTGCTTTGGCCATTGCTTCTGCCTTGCATTGTTCGTAGCCGCTGTTAGTTTTTGTTATTATTGCTGTAGTTGAAATTTGCATAAATGTTTTTAATTAAAGCATTTAAAGCATATTTTGTTAAGTGGCTTTTAGCTGGGCGAGCATTCGAGTGGCTAATGCAATCGAAAAGGAAGTGAAATGCAAATGTGTGGGTATGAATACATACATGATACACATGCATACCATAATAGATAAAACGCTTACTTGACTGGAGGCTGTTGATTGGCAATCAAAACATAAAAGCTAAAAAACTCACATTTTTACATAGGTTTCCTTAACGGGCGCAGCAAGCAAAAAATATGTGTATATTTTATAGCTACGTAAATGTGTGTTTGCAATTTAAAAGTGAATGATGAATGCATTAATATTCGCTTATTCGCTTCGGACTAATAGATGAAGGTGAATGTAGAAAAAAAAGTTGAACTACAAGTTATAAATGTGTAGAAATACATTACTTGATCTAGGTCACATTAAATCACTCAAAATCTTTTTCATTTGTGTTTTCAAAAGTGCACAAGATTATTATTAACCATTTCGTAAAACTTGAGCAGTTATGCAATCAGTTTTTCAAAACGGATTCTCGGTGGTCTTAAATATTTAAAATTGATTTGAAATTACAATGCTTCTGCCACCAATTTATTGCACTGAAAATTGAACTTATTTTTTGATATTTTTGTAAAAGTGAATTTAATAAAACATTAAAGCTAAAGTTAAGTTAAAGCTATACATTATGTGACTTAAACAACAATTTAAAAAAAGGCGATTCTCAGTGAATACAGAAATATTTGAAGATTACGCTCCGATAGGGTTCACTCTTCTATGTTTGAAAATCACAAAGCTCTGAATCTGCAAGATAAAACCGGTGTTCTGTGCTGCCAAAAGTGAATTGCAATCCATCAAAATTTGCACGTTTCGTTTTCCTTTTCGCCTTTGTTGCTCATCTAACTAATGGCGTCCCAATGCAGAATTCGCAACGCCAACCAATTCTCATACTCAGAACCCCTTGCAAACGGCTGAAAAGGATGTAATGAAGTAAGAATCTGCGATGCTCTAAGGTAAATACAATCCTGATCAGCATTTAAAGTCGAGACGAAATTGCCATCTGTCAAATTCAGAAACTCTATGAGAGAATCTAACTTTTAGTATTCATCAACTAAAACATGTACGACTTTTTAGAGGTAAAAAATCGGGCTCAGGGTAACTGGTAGTCGAGCTCTCTCGAGTAGAGCATTGGTACTTGTTTTTCACTCATCATGGTGCACTGTCAACAAAGCTGAAACCATTTTTATTTATGCGCTTTTGTAGCGCCAAAATTCTCGACGGCAAACGTCAGTCAACACAAGTCCGGCTGATTGAGGGAGTGAAGGACGGACGGGCAGATAGACAAACTGGGGAATATGGACAGACATGGACAGACATGGACTTGCCTGCAATATGGTGTGGAGGCCGTTGGAAACGATGGAAGCAAACAAAACTGTAAACTGGGGAATGCCACTCAAAGTCGCGGCTTCCTGGCTGACACACTTTATGCCTGCCGTCCAACAGACGCCATTCGGCATGATGAGTGCGAGGGGTGGGGGTGGGACTGTGGTGGGAATAGAGGGAATAGTGGATAGAGCGTGTATCGGAAGCCTTTTGGGTTGCCAGTCTAATTGAAGTCGAATGAGTGGCTAGCAGCTCTTTTATCGGGCAGCTCACCGAAACTAACTTTGACATTATGCGCCACAAATTGTGGCAATTTAAAGCCCAATTTAAGTCGTTGCAAAAGAAAATATTTCACAGCTCCAGATTCCAAATGAGCCAAGCCGTTCAATGAAGCGAATCTGAGATAGTCTCTCCATCTCTCTCTCTCTCTCTCACTGTCTTTCTGTTAGGCTGTCTCGTTTCAGCTTAATCCGCCGTTCAACTGTCTGCCACATCGTCTAAAGGTAACAATTTATATAATGAAACTGATTTCAAATTTGTGATGTGCACGGCCGCAAGCGCGAATCCAGCTTGGTAATTACCCCTTCCGCGGCCAAAACAACAGTTATAAAAGAGGCGTCCAGAAAAGTAACAAACAAAAAAAGGCAGACGACTTGCCACAAAAAACTTGCTGTACTGCTAAACGAAGCTTATATACCCTATTTATATGTCCACTTATTCTGTTTTAATTAAATAAATTCAAATAATTTATTGTCTATTTACAGCTGTTATAAATAGTAAAACAATAGTTGAAAGCTGCATCGGTCGGCTCGCAACTGAATTGTTTGTAATAAATGGATATTTGTATATGGGAATTTGCAAGATTGATCAAGATTTTGATTTTCGTCTTAATTGGAGCAAGCCTGACATTTTGTGTTAAAGGAACAGGTTCTTGAAGCAAGAACACTCAATAGCAAAATGCAAACTGTGGCACGGCAGATTATCTTTGATTATTGTTAATAATTACACTGATGGATTGTTAATATTGGGGTCTGTGAATTTTCACCTCTTTTATTTTTAGTTTTGCACACACTGGTAAATATAGAGTATAAAAATTGGGCAGGTATTGAAAAATATTGATTTTAATTAGCCGTTTTTTTAAACCCAAGTATGTCGAAGGTTATAAATGTCACATTCATTAAATACTTCATCAATGTTCTCTTATTCAACTCTTTGGATGATTTTCCCGAGTTATTGCCATATTAAATATTCTCTTATTAATATGTATGGATGATTTCCCTGATCATATAATATATGCAATTTTTCAGTTAAAAACAAAATTTCAATCTGTATAAATATAAACCTGTTTGGCAATTTTATTGAATTATATTTTCCTTTTTTGTATTTTCGTCTCGACTGACTTTAGTCGACATCCATAAATAAAGTGTTATTATGAGTTATACATTTCTTTAAGACAATTTAAATTGTTCAGTATAGTTGACATTGTAATTGTTTTCAAGTTTTTTAATTTTTTTTTAATAAATTTAAATAAAGTCAGTCAGATAAGTGAAATGCTTAAGGATTATGCATTTGACTTGCTCTCGTAAGAAGACATTTGAGTTATTTGTTTAGCCGTCTCTTGCAGACTTTTGTAAAGCTTCAATTGAATGAAATAGTTTGCAGCTGTGTGGACCATCGACACTATAAACGCTTTAAATTGAAAATGTCCCCACAAATGTAGGGTAACTGAAATTGAACATAAAATTGAAACAAGTTTAAGAACTGAACCGACTGGTGTCGGAATTGCCGCTGTTTGGTTTGGTCACCTGTTTGGCCGGCTTGTCGGAATGAGTTATTTTCGATAACCCGCCCGAAAATGTGTGTTTGGTGCCCGGCCAAAGAAGAGGAACCGCAACATGATTTGGCAAGTTGGCAACTTTCTTGTGGCATGCGGCAGCTTGGGCGCAAAACGTGCAAAATGAAAAACCCGTTGCTAAATCATCTGTTGAATCGCAGCATCTTCGGCCCAACCCACCTGACTAGGCAACTTTTCGTGTGGGAGTCGTTGCCAGATTTTGCGGTTGCTTTGAAAAATCTTTGGAATTTTTATATGTATTTTGTTTTTTTATTATATTATTTTTCCTTTAGTTCTTTCTTTTTGTTTAATAAAAAAGAAAGTTGACATAAATTGTTGGCCCCAAGCTTTTAGTTTTTTTTTCGTCGCGCATTTGAAGTTGCGGTAGCAAAAAAGTTGCCAGTTGGTGTTTTTGCCATTTGTTGTTGCTATTTCTGTTGTTGTTGTTGTTGTTGTTGTTGCTGCTGCTGTGTTATGTCGTGCGCAGGAAGGAAATAACTTTGATGGCGGGGAATGGAGTTGTGAGCTGTGGATAGTTTTTGGCAAGTTAGTGTGGGATTTTGGTGTTGACATGAAATGCATTTGAAAGTTCGTGAAACAAGTTAATCGCCTTTGTCTTTGCTTGTTTATGGCTAGCTGCATGGCTGCATGAACACAAAACCCAAGTGATAAATGTGGGGTGAATTGAATGTTAATAGTTATATTGTTATGTACGTTTAAATTAATTTATAAGCTGTGTGATTTAATAAAATACGCATATATAATAAGTAATTCGTATATAATGCATGAATATATTCATTTATAAACCAATTTTCCTTATTTTTTACAGCACAAATCTCAAATTAGTTACCAAACTCAGCTCGGACAACAACCGCACAAACGAAGTTCACAAATTCAAGTGTAGCTCAGGCAACCAAACACCAAACACAAAACTCACCAACGTTTCTTAGCGCATGCCCAAACCAGTGCAGTACAGCAAACGATCAGCAGCGTCACATGCTTAAGGCATTTCCACAACCAGCATGTCCGCAACATCAACATCAACGACCATGTCGCAAAGCAATGACACAAACCCCACAGCATCGGACGATGACTACATAACCGTTGTTGAAGTTGACGATCCCACATCGTCCACCAAAGACACAAACCACTTGAAGAAGCTAGTCAAACGGCAAAGCTCCGTGGCCGAAGACTCCTCATTCATCACCGTGCTGACCATCAACGAGCAGCAGCAGCTACTCCAGCAACGCCAACAGAATCAACAGGATCAGCAGCCAGAGGCAGACGGCGGCCCGGAGCACGTCACTGTTTATCGTCTGCCAGGTGAACGTTTGGGTTTTGGCCTCAAGTTCCAGGGCGGCACACGCAACGCGGAGCTGGTCCAGAAATTATACATACAATCCTGCGCCGCCGATAGTCCCGCCTCAAAGGTAGCCACCAGCTGGGGTCATCTGCGCGAAGGCGACGAAATACTGAGCATCGATGGCAGGCAAGTTGACCAAATGACACGCATCGATTGCGTGCGGTGCTTGAAGGATAATGTGGCCATCAAGCTGATTGTGCGCAATGGCCATGGGCGAAAGCCGCCCAGCGAGGAGGAGCAGCAGCACCTGACCGAGCTCACCGAGCTGACCATCTCACTGAATGCACAACCACCACCGCCGCCTCCAGTGCCGCCGCGCAAGCTGGTCAAGCGTCAGAATTCCAGAGAGGGAGCACCCTCCATCGTCCAGCTCGTTGTGGAGAAGCCGTTGACACCGCCGCCAGATGCCGAGTACTATATCAATCTGTTTGCCGAATCCCTCAAGGCTGGCTCCGAATCGGACGACACTGCGAGCACCATTTCCACAGTCATTGATAAGCTCTCCATGGGCTCGAATTACTCCTCGGACACGGAGCTGGCCAGCAATCTGAACGCACCCGAGCTGGCAAAGCTCGTGCAGCCATTTACCCTGCTCGAGCAGGAATTTCAGCTGGAACAGCCTCAGATCAGTCAGCCCAAGCTGCTCATACCAGGCAACAACTATGAGAATGTCGAGTTCAAAACGGAGAAAGTCAATGTCTATGAGAATGTGGAGCTGAAGAGTCCGCTGGGCACGCCCACCCCCAAACCGCGTATCCTGCTTGCGACCGTCGAGCCCAAAAAGCGTTCAATTATTCCCATGCCCCGCAAGATTGCCACGCCGAGTAAGTTGCCCATTGAGGTGGCGCCACCCAGAATACCCAGTGAGATTGAGTCACCGAAAACGCCCACAAATGAGACGGTCAAGGAGATTAGGGAATACGGCACCAAGATACCCAAGGCCAAGCTGTTGAGTCCTGGTTTCTCACGTGCCAAAACCGAAGGCGAGATTAAACTGCGTCTTCAGCCGATTAAGCAACAGTCACCGCAGCTGAAATCTCGTATACCCATTGTTACAACTCCCGTGCAGAAGTCGCCGCCAGCTAATAAGTCAATCATATCGGCCAGCTCCAACATTCCTCGCCTGCTGCAAAAGCAAAAGTCTGAAACGGATCTGAAATTGGGATTCTATCGCAGCAAGTCCAAGGAATCTAGTCCCAGTCCAGGGCATCCGAGAGCGCCCCTCCAGCGTGCCAACTCAGCCGAAGCACCAGCTAGAACGACCCCAGAACGCACCTACATACCCGTGCTGCTCAACACCAGCTCCAGGAGCAGCTCCAACTCCACAGAATCGCTCAGCTCCATATGCAGCAACGGCAGCAACGGACGTTCTCCCAAGGGACCCAAGCCGAAGCCTCCGGAGCGTGTTCAGTCGCTGCAGAAGACGCAAATCCCCAAGTTACAGACGTTGCCAACGACGCCGCCTCAACAGCAGCCCAAACTGAGTATGCAGACCTTCAAGCAGTCAGCTGGCACTGGAACTCCGCCGAGCACGCCTGTGAACATGACGCCCTCACCGACCAGCAATCGGGAGATCCGCTTCAAGATACAAACGTATGAGAGCAAGGCACAGGATGAGGACAAGTTGCCCAGTCTGTTCGATCTGGTGCACAAGCAGGAGACAGTCGAAAAACAGGAGAGCACTCCCAAAGTCCAACGGGATATCGGTGCTCTGCTCGCAGCTGCGGCTGCGGAGGCAACGGATCTGGCCAGGGAATCCCCGCCACCCTTGGTTGTTGGCAAGTGCACAAAAATCGTGGACGATAATCAGAGCAACACCTGCTATTCAAGCTCCAGCAGCGATGCCGATGACACTGAACAGGATGATGTCGATGCCGCTGAACGAGAGTACATCTGTGAGGATGGCGAAAAGCTAGGACCGCCAGAGCTCATCAATGGACCCGGTCCCTCGGAGGCTTATTTTAACATGTATTGGCATTCGAATATGCTACCCACCATTGGCGAAGTTGAAGAAGAGTTCTCCTCGCTGGAGCCACAATCGCTGACAAATGGGTGAGTTAAGAGTGGATTCAATATTAATTGGTTGAGTGTTGTTTGGGAAATAACGAATAGATTCAGTTGTGGGAGAAAGTTTTCATGCAGACGTCAGAAGTATATAAAAACGCTGACTCAAAAATATACGAGATACCTTAAATGGATGTAGATTAGATTATTTCTTTGGGATTTTTATATTATTTTTCAGGCAGATAATTCTCATAGCAGCACATATCAAGTAAAGTGCTCCCTCGCAAACTGGAAAGCTGCAAAGCTGTCAATTCTGATTTAATTTCTTATTGAACTATTTTTCTTTACAATTTATTTAGAATTACCATTGTGTTCCATTCAGAAGTTTTCCAAGTAATTTACACAGTTTGGAAAAGTTCAATCGGAACTTGATCGCAGTCAGAATCAAACATATAATTTTCACATGATTACATTTGCTGAACGTTGTTCCATTATAAATTCATAATCAATCATAAGTAGCCAGCTTACCAATATCTGGCAGCTGTCAGCGAAATATACTTGCAATATTTCATTTTGATTAAATTCTAGAGAACCACATAAGAAAAACTGAAAGTTGCTATGAAGATGGTAGTTCATGTCAAATGTCAAATGTACGGCATTTGACCTCTTATTCCTTGTGAGTTTGGTTAAAATATAAATAACGACCAATGTTCGGCTGATATTTATACTTCCGGCAGAGCAGAGCTGAGCAATGCTATATAATAACTAATAACTACTAACGATATGTGTTCGAATCTCGATCGATTTATTACAGTAGAATCGATTGTTTGGCGCTGGAAGCAGAACCTTACGCAATTCATCATATGCTAGTCATTTCATATAGGCACTGCTGGCAGTCTTTTATTATTGCAAATAATAGGAATGTGTAAATATTTGCCGAATGTATAGTGTACAGAATAATAATAGAAACTTTCACACATATAGGATTAGGGCTAGAGGGGCTACCCCCGTTCATAGACTGATAAGGTGAAATACTGTGCTGTGTTTTAACACCGCCAAGCACACTGATAACGCCATGAATATTGTGTATGCGCACCGGTTCAGCTGATAAAAATTAATGGTAAAAGCCATTCAACGTACGTTTGGGCCAATTAGTACTATTTTCGAGGCGAAAGGCAAAGGTATCGGTGCTTTTAGTTATTTTTTTCGCAGCTGACGGGCAAATTTCCGTTTGCTGTAGAGCAACAGGTGGGAGACAAAATCAATTAACATACATAGTACACACACATTTTGATAAGAGTGGCAATCATAATAATTACTCAATGTGACATTATTTGTTGTGTCTTCGTACAGTGCGTTTGTGGACGAGTTGAAGAAGTTGCAGCCACCGAAGGTGCCAGCAAAAATGGAAGTCCAAATTAAAAGCGATGATAAGATTGTTGCCCATGACGCACCCGAGGGCGATAAGACTGGCCAAGCAGCTGACCCCCTTGTAGAGATCAGCACAACGAACCACAGTCAGCAGGAAACCAGCAGTAAAAGCACCCAAGAAGAAACCAGTGAATGCAGCCAACAGGGCTCTACTAAAACCCACCGCACAGTTACCACCAAAGTGGTTACCACAAAGACAAGCAGCTCCACTTGCAGCAGCAGCAGCAGTAGCAGCAGCTCCTCTTCGAGCTTTATTAGTCCCTCTGCTGACGTTGCCTTCAAGCTGCAACCGTATGAGGAGCGTGAAGAGGCAACGATATCACCAGCAACAACAACGACGATTCGCGAGGAGCGACGTGTTGTTAGCGAGCAGCAGACGCTGAGCGAGCTGAGGACAAAGGATGCAGTAACAGGTGAGGAGAAGCTGTTGACGAGCGCCGAGTCCGTGTCAAGCAGTGCGCGCTTCAAGAAGATCAGCAGCAACGACAATCTGCTCGACCTAGACGATGTCGAGCAGCTGCAGCCGTTGACTGCCACCGTCGTCTCGGCAGAGACGCGTCTAACGGAGCGTCTGGACAACCCACAGGATAAACAGAGTATTGAATCAGGTACTCTGACCTTATCCGAATGTGGCAAGCAGCTGCAGCTATCCGAGAACGGCGGAATCAGCTACACCGAATGCGAGCAGACCGAACAGCAAACCTATCTGGAGGGTCAGCAGTTGCTCAATGATCAGCCAGTGGACGACAACGCTGCGCCCACCCTACAGCGGGAGCTCAGTGAAACGCTCACTGTGACCAAAGATGGTGAAAAGCAGGTGACCAAGCGGTTGGAGCAGAGCAAAGAGACCGCCTCTAAGAAGGGCGCCAAGCTGCTGAAGAAAACCGACGAGGAGCGTCGCCTCGAACAGGAGGCGCAAAAAATTATCGAGAGCTATCAAAAAGTCAAGAAGGAAACGGAGAAACTCTACAATCTGGAGCTGGCTGATGACGAGCAAGGCTTCGATCTGAGCGCCTTCGAACAGGTTGAGGATCATGCGTTGCTCGAAGCTGAAGTGGAACAGTCGGCAGAGCAGCTAGTTGAGTCTACAGTGGAGAAGCTGGCAGAGCAGATGGTTGAGGCTGAAGTGGAGCAGCAACCAATGCAGCTGGTTGATCCTGAAGAGAAGAAGCAAGCAGTGCAGATGCTTGAGGATGAAGTAAATCAGCAAGCAGAGCAGAAGCTTGATGCTGAAGTAGAGCAACAAGCAGTGCAGATTATTGACACGCAAGTAGAGCAGCAAGCAGTGCAGGAAACTGTTCCTGCTAAAGTCGATGTTATTTTGCCATCTGTCGAGGACGATCTGGGCTATGTGCTACACAAAAACATCATAGATTCACCAAAGCGGAAGGAAGTGAAGGCAGTGCTCAAACCGAAATCGAAACCGAAACCGCCGCTGCCCAGCAATAAGCCAAAAATGTCGCCCGTTTTGGTGAAACCGAAAACAGCTCCACCACCGGTGCCCAGCAAGCGCAGCGATGTGGGATTGGGTGGCAAGCCGAAGCCCACACAGCGTCGCAGCAGCCTGGAGCTGAGCGCACCCACGCCTCTTGAGCGCATCATTGTGGGCGTGGAGCAGACGGAAGTCAGTCCTATTATTACGCTGGCCAGCGTTGATCTGCCTAATGTGACATCAGCTGCTTCCAATGATGAAAATCTTGTCGCCCAAGCTGTTGACCTGCTGCAAACGGAGTTGCACTTTGAGAGCCATAAGCTCCCGAATGAGGAGGAGCAGCGAGCGGTGGATGGTGCTTTGGCCAGTGTGGAGGGGCAAGTAAATGGCATAGTTCTGAGTGCCAGCTCATCGATGACATCAACAGCGTCGTCATCGTCATCGTTGGCGGCGACGCCAATAACAACGCCAATTTTGGTATCAGCAACGTCATCCCTCGTTTCGGTTAAAAGTGTCATCGAGGTCATCAATGGGAATGGCTGTGACAGCGCCGGGAACAACTGCAACAACAACAACAATAACAACAACAACAACAACAACAACTGCAATAGCCTAAGTGGAGTTGCTGTTGCTGACGATGATGAGGAGCATGTGGGGAATGTGGCAATGGTGTCGCCCGATAGAGAACACGATACAGGTGAGTGCTTGTCACTTTCACACTTATATTTTGCCAATCAGTGAATGAAACTGCCCTTTAGAGCCATATTGCATAGCTCTTTTTACTTTCTGAATTTAATCTTGCAAGACTTGTTGAGCACAATAGTAACTCCCAATACATTACTTTACCTACTTTATTTTGGGCTATGGGATTTACAAACATTAAATCAGTTTTAAATTTATCAATTTATAATTATAAGAAATTTGAAAGAGTGCCCAAATATGTGTTACTCGTAGAAACATTTTGTGCACTCTGTTGCTACTTTATTTCTATAGTTATATTTATTTAGGGCTTGTTATTTCTGTAGAGTTCATACCAATTTAGCCAATTTAGTTTAAGTATATTCGTTATATGTATTTTCAGAGTATTTTTTCATCGATAAGCTCTTCATTTACATAGCCATGTTATTAAAGCATACAGTTGGAGTCAAAATAATAATAGGGCTGCCTCATAATACACACATATATTCAATATTTTGATAGCCCCTTCGAATCCCCTCGATTCATTTGTTCATTTTACTTTAACTTTGGCGCGTTGTTTTTATAAAGGATAACTTTGCAGCACTAGTCTTATATTCTTTTTCGAGAACGTGCTTGCCCAGTAAATAATCCTAAATTTGTCAATTTGACAAGCACTTAAAACAGAATGCAAAAACGTGAAATCGAGTAGATTTTACATACAAGCGAAAATTCCAAACGAATTTCAATTTTGTTCGGTATTTTACCTGCCGCTAGTCATTAAATTCAAAAGCATGGCAAATTCACAAATTGAAACCAGAGAAATGCGAAATGTGGGCTTGGACTATTGTTTGACCCGCGGTGCTCAAAGTTCGTTTTTCTGTGGTCAATGTGTTTTCCTCCTACCCCTAGGACCCGCCTGCCTAGCTGATTTTTGACAACTCTCGTCTCTAAGCTGTTGGACTGTTAGTCGGGCGCTTCGAATTATTGGTCACTATATGTGCTCACCTCTCTATCCTCTCCAGCCATGTTGGTGGCCATTAACCACAATTTGGAGCTCGCTGTCCCTTTGCCTTGGTTTGCATTTTGTTTGCATTCAGTACATGCAAAATGCCCCTAATGGACTTTGTGGACTGAATGGCCCAACTGAAACTGAAGTGCTGCCCCCCTTTTTTGGCAACATTTTTGTTGGTCTGCAGGGTCTAGTTATTAGTGGCCCCTATTCATTCGGAGCGAATGCAATTTGTGGGGGTAACTGTTGAACTGCTTATGTTATTTGCTGGGAATATGGATGGATTTTAAATATGTAAAGTGGGCTCATTTACACTCCATGCTTTTAGTTTGAGATGTGAAAAATAAAGGGTAACTTGGTATGTGTGAAATAGATGAAAACCTTATCCATTTTCTCAATTTGAAGATTTGAACACTTTGCTTAACAGTTTTTTTTTTTACCAATTCAACTTATTTAATGTTTTTTAGGTAAATTCGGCATTATTTACAATCCGCTTATTTGTATGTTCTCAGTTTGATATATGAAAACGAACCTTATCTGAAATATATGAAAGCTATTTCCATGTCCTCAATTTGAAGAAGCACATTTATTTATTTGCAAATTTCATCAACATACTTTGCTCAACAGTTTTTAGTATTTGTTTTTAATATCCCTTTTGTTTTTCATATGCATTTGCATTTGCACTTGCATTACTAATGTATACAGTATTTATTCAATATTGCCACATGTTTTGGAATCAGAAAATGAATTTTACATTTGATTTTAATGTAAAACCAAATAGTCAAAATATGGTTGCATAGTCGACTATGTTGTAAATTATAATCAAAAATATGCAAACTTTATTTCACCAAATATAGAAAGCTATTTTTATTTAACCGCGCATCGAGCACTGAAACTAAACATTACATAAATAAACTAAATTTTTTTTTACAAATATGCAAATTTTTGTACAACCAACCAAATATATCCAATTCCAATACGTATACGACTGGTGTGCGCAAACCGCATAAGTCTATCTATCTCGCTCTTTCATAATTGTTTGGCTTAAATATTTCATGTGCATTGGATTTGCGTTACCTGTGCAAACGGCCCATTTGCATTTTGGTCATAAAAACAAACCACATAGCTGGGCGCCGGTGGAGAGGATTGGGGAAGGACAAATAAAATATTGGCAGAATGTTTTAATTAAACAAAAACTGACAAATATTGGCACCTGAATTGCATAAAGGTGCGAGTGAGCCATGCCACAAATAATTTGCATACCCAAATGCATTTGGTTCGATTGGTTCGTGGTTCGGTACTGGACTGAGTTTGATTGGGGTTTTCAGCATATCCTTTGCAAATATTAATGCAATTTTGACAGGAACTGAATTGCATTTGCATATAATACAGTGGGACACGTTCACATTAAATTTAAGCAGCAAACTCGACTATTTTATTGACGCTATACTCAAAATATTATTCATTATAAATTTTGGAATCTGATCGACAATTAAAAGTTAATAGATACAGCAAACGAGTAATGTTTTTCTGAAGCTTCTAATCTGAAAACATTCCCCACTGTATTGATTGGAAGGTATTTATGCCACATTGCTTTCAGTGTTAAATATTTTGGTTGCTTAGCAAATAAGCAATTTCGATGTATATTATTATTATTATTCTCGCTTTCCAAAGATCGATTTGTGGCTTTGTCGAGAATATTTAAATTTAATTAAAAATCGTGGCAACAGCCAAGAATGTATGAAAATAATAGAAGCAGTTCTGAATCGAATAATCAACTAAAAAGGTCTGCATGTCTATATAATTAATTTGCTTTCAATGAGCTTTGAGTTTAAATACTTAACAAGATTTCGTTTTATATTGTTTAACAATATTGTACATGTGTGCAATTTAATTAATATGTCTATAGGCGCATTTATTCTTTTGTCTTTATTATTTACCAATAAATACTTAACATATCAACACAAATATGCATTTCAGGCAGTGCTTTTTTCTCACTCATTTTTATGTATTTCTGGAATTTCGTGCTGATAAAAGGAAAATGTGTTTACGCTCCACTGAATTTCATAATTACAATTCCTTTGTCTGCCTCTGTTAGTTTTTCACACTCTCTCTCTCTGTCTGTCTCCCTCCCTTTGATTATCTCTTTAATGATAATTATTTATATAACCGCATTGATAGCTGTCGACTTTTTCATATCGAGAATTCTTATCAGTTGACAAAAATTTCGTCTGTTCTCGCTGATGTTGTGTCCATATGGCGATTGGCCTGATAATACCCGATAAGACTTAATCAATATGGCCAAAGATATACAATCTTGTTGTAATTTGCGGCGACTGCAGCCCACGCCCGCATATCCAGCTAATCCAAACTGCCAAACGAAGCTAGCGAAATCCACTCACGGCTCCGTGGCTCTGTTGGTGACTTCATCGCCGGAGCTCAGTGTTTCTCAGTCGCTGCACTCAACACATTGTAATTGGATTTTGAGCCACAATGACCAGCTGACTGGCTGACAAACTATGCGCCAGCTGCCCTCTTGTCGCCCCTAGCACTCCAGCAAGCGTCTGCCATAATTGCTTTTGGGCACATGGCACCCACTCAGGCGCCTGTGGTACCGGGTCTGAAGCTCGTAGGGAGTACTTGGCCAACAAGTGGGCTAATGAAAATGCACGACGGCCAGTCGGCCAGTTGCGGGAGACTAGAGGTGCATTCTTGTTCTGTGTCCCTTGCTTCGTGTGTGTTTTGCCTCTGTTAACAATAGTTTGAAGGATCCCTTGTTGCTCTAATTGAGTATGCTCTGCATTTAATTGAGATCCACTGCAAAGAAGCATCTGTTGAAAGTAAATCATATACAAAGATCACATGCAAATGTAGTCACTTCTTTAAGAAATGTGTTTTTAATAAGTAAAACAAGTTAATTATTAATTGTTATATAATCGATCTATATAATCAATCAGTCTGCCAGTCTGTATAAGCAAAAGGATCTGAGCAAGCGCCTTCAAATCCTGAAGGTAAATTGCTGTATGCCAAGCGAAAATTGAGTTTATACTAGAATAATTTGTTTAACAGTTGGGTTCACTTGACTTCGGTATTCTTAGTTGTTTTCATTGCATACTTTGCAGAGTCTGTTAAAAATAAAAGAAGACCAGAACTCGAGTCAAATTTAACATGGCCAAAAGTATGCCATATAAAGCAATATTAAATGTCTTCTAAGAACTTCACATAATAGGGTATAAATAATTCGAACAGTCGTAATGCATTTTCAAGTATTTTTTTTTCTGCCACTTTTGCTGTGCTGAAGCCTACAATTTTCAATTGACAGCGTTGTCAGTCTGTTTATTTGATTACAAGTGTTGCAGACATTTGCGGGTCAAAAACTACAAACCCTCTTCCCTTCGCTCACCCCTTCCACATAGTCGAGTCAGTTTGTGTGTGTCACGAACATTGCGCAAAATTTGATCGCTTTTGTGCATTTAAAATTAATTTCGAATTAATTTTCAATTCGATTTTCGGTGCTACCTTCTCGATTGATGTGTGTGAGTGTGTGTGTGTGTGTGTGTGTGTATCTGTGTCAGTTGTTGTCACTTTCGCAGTTGGCTCCATGTAATTACATGTCATTCTGGTTGTTGTTGTTGTTGGCGCCTCGGGGTCTTTTGATTACATTTTGTAGCTAATTTTGTTGTTTGCGGTTAGTCGCTTTAAATTGTTTGGCAAATAAGAGTGTTGACTGTTGACTTTGTCTGGTTGGGTGTTGGTCTGTTGCATTTGTGGTGCTTAAACTAAAAATGTTTGGCAAAGTACTTTAAATTAAAAATAATGGCAAGCTTAGACACGCCCCAGATTACATACCCTTGTTGACCGTAGTCAAATTGCAGTCATCTGAATTTCAGTATTGACTTACAAGAAACAACCGATATTTCCAAGACGTGGGGATAACACTTCTAAGACACGAGTGTACGAATAAATATTGGTCTTACTGCATATATACTTAATATGATTGACTGATTTTAATCTTAAAAATATTACTAATAAGCAACAGAAAAAATACAAGCATTACTTTTATTTCTTGTAGAAGTTAAGTTAGCCAAAACTCAAGTAACAAAGAATAAATACACTCAAGATATTTTTTAAAATTTTGTAATTGTTTTCATGAATTACGAGATAAAGTAATACTACGGATAGAAGTGAAGACTTTGTTAAATGCTTTCAATATGCATGTAATTAAATAGTTTTTTAACAGGTAACATATTTCATAAGAAACCAGCGATTTACGTATTTCTTGCGCAATTTATACTAACCTCTCCAGTAAACAATAATTTATACAACATTACTGAAGTTTATAGGTTTTTGAGTATGATTGTTGTGCAAACAAGATTATAGTTTTTATCAGTTTAATGGTTTTACACCGCCAAATCGATATGAATGGTTGGCTATGCCACATTGACACCGCAAAGCACTGGTTTTAACGGCAATTCCAATTCCAATTCCAATTTGAGTAGAACCACAAAGCGCTGTCAAATTCACAGTTGATTTGAGTGATTTTAAATGGCATTTAATTTGACAATCGATGAGCCAGAAAATGCAGCAATCCATAAAACACTTTGAGAGGCGTTCGACTATGGGTCGCAGGTCAATCTGATTGACTGATTTGATTTGATGCAGCTGCTGTAAGTCCGTAAAGAAACAACAAAAACCATTTGAATGACTGCTCTATAAATATACTCGTTGCATGCAAAATATTATCGAAGCTGAAAAGTAATTGCTCCGCCTGGCAGACTGATTGAAAAGCAATAAATTATGAAAGAACGATGATATTGCAAACGGCGAATTATTGAATTCTCGCTCCCACTCCCCCCTCTTCTCCTCTCCTCTCCTCTCCTCTTCTCTCCCCTCGTCTCGTCTCAATTATTAGCACTTTAGCACAGTCCTTTACTGTCTGTCCAGTTGTGAAATATGAATTCAGTTCCTTCACGTCACATAGCAATGCTGTCTGTCTGCCCTTACCACATATGAGTTATATATTGCATCCAGACGCTGCACAAACATTGGGGCAAAAAGAACATAAAGATGCGCAGTCAACTGACATTGAGCATTGGGTCAATATTGTCTGCATATTTAAATGTGCTTTGGTGTGCGAGAGCTGAATTGGTTGGTAGGCAAACAATGGCAGATGACCGTTGAATTGTCTATCGACCCAGATTCCAAATCAACATGTCGAAGGCATTAAGGCATTTTCACATTCTAATGTTGTTTGTACAATTAGAAGAGCTTACAATATTTAATTTAACCAAAGTGCTCCAAGTATTTGTAGCAAGACGCTTAAACTATGCCATACAATACAGTATATATATATATTTCTCCTATGAATAAATTTTTTATTTGTATTGTTATTATTTTATTTTTGCGCAACAATAAAAATACAAAATTAATTTATAGGAGAAATTGAAAAGAGATATTCAAAGCTGATGGTAACTGTGTGCACAGAGCAACCAAAAATTAATCACAATTTGTCAAAGATAAACAAGTTGTGGAAAATGAATTCGACCATTGGTCTATTGGCTATTTGTCAATTCCAATAAATAATAATAAATCCCATTTAAAGGCATTCGTGAGCGTTTGTGTGTTTTCCAATACAGTTGTATAAACATGGTATTGGAGTCTGTATTTCACAGAACAAATAACGTAATCTTGCTTAATAGCTTTCAATTTTCAAGTCAATTTTACGCATTATTGTTAATTAAAATACAAGTAATTAAATACAATATAATAGAAAGGAATAGTAGTTACCTACTTTCTTGATTGTCGACCAGTTTTGAGTGGAAATTGAAATTCATCGCTCTGACAAAACTTTACAGAGCAACATCAAAAGTGGCACTAGATACTTGAAGTCGCTCTGCTTGAACGACAACCATATTGCGCATTTGTTATTCAACTTTAGTTACAGTTAGTTGCAAGCAGTTCCATTAATGTACAGACTGCTTAGGCTGACAGTTCCAAACGCAATGAGGACACACATGATTTACTGACTCGCCCCAAAGTCCATGATAGCCAAAAATAAAAAGAAGACTTTTGCTAATTATTTAACACTTCCCGCATGTGCAATTTTGTTGTGTGAAGTGAAGTGAAGTGAAGTGAGGCATGGAAACCGGTGGGAAACCAAGACATAACTTCATTTTCATTGTTTTATCGCAGTGAGATCGCAAACGTTGAAAATCACATGCGCACACATCATAAATGTCAACCTGGCGAGAATTATGACACACAAGGTGCAAACAAAAAATAAAGAAAACTAGAATACCGGCAAAGTAGAGAACAAAGGTGGAGGAACGCAAGCTAAGGACTGTTTTGTCGTCTTATGAAGTCATTGGGTGGTTGTTGTTGTTGCTGTAGACTGTACTATCTGCAAATCGAGATTTCGTGGTCCGTGACCATTTGGCAATGTGATAATTGCAGCTGCCAGAAGCAGTTCCTATGTAATGAGGCATAGCTGTGAGGTGAGTTGCCTTCCTTATGCCTCGCTCGTTCAGCTTGGGGTTCGAGTTCGGGTTCGCGTTCTGGTTTGGGTACGGATTCGGGTTCGGGTTCGGGTTCGGGTTGGTTGCGTTTGACACTAAAGTGCAGCTGGGCTTGGCTTTTGACTGCCTGCTTTACACCTCTCTCTTGCGCTCTCTCCCACTCTCTCTGTAGCTCTCTCTCTCTCTCTCTCTCTCTCTCTGTCTAGCTGTTGCAGTTGCTACTGTTGTACATTTTTGCTTGGTTGCGCATTTAATGTGACAATGTCACTTTGCTTGTTGCTACTGCTGTTGTTGTTGTTGTTGTTGTTCTTTATCTATCCGTTAATTTTAAGCGCGACGCAAGTTCACACTGTTAATTGGATTTGAAAGTGCAGTCGCAGCTAACAGTTGACACTCCCCTGCCCACATCGTTTCTCTCTTCCCCCACCCTACCCAAAGCTTCACAGCAGTAAGAAGTTTTGACATGACAGCTGATTAGTTAGAGCCTGGCTATTTGAGTTTGTTTTTTGGCCAGCCTCCGGTTGGCTGTGAATGGGGTTAACCCAACAAATGTTGCCCGCCTGCTTCTGTATTTAATGCATTTGCACGAAGATTTTCATGTTGCGTCCGCCTAGCCGTTAATGAGATCAGTTCATTGGAGCTACTTAATGATAATGAACTGAACGGAGTAAGAGAAGGTGCAGCTGGGATTGGCAATTGTGTGGAGAGTAGCATCCGTGTGGGAGAAAGAATCGATTGTATTGGGTTAAATCTTAGCAGTGGGTTCAGAAGATCAGTAAAAGGCACGATCAGTAATAAGTGATGGTTGATCATTGAACTAATACTCTAAACATACTCGTAGAAACCAATTTTAGATTGAATATCAGCAAACCTTTTCCCCGGCAGAACATTAACAGCTTTTTGTCATGCCACACAAAAGCACACCCAAAACAATTGAAACCTTCTCACTCATGCAGAGCGTGCCGCATAAAAAACAAAAAAAAAGAAATCTCGAAATTAATAAAGATGCAACACGTTGCAACTTTGCATAGCACCACACTTTAACACCTCACAGCCTGGCTAAAGATGGCAGAAGGAGTACAGCATCCAGCACATCCTCTGCATGCGGCTTAAATTAACAAAATTTTACGCATCACACAATTTTAGCGAGGCGTATGTTCCCTTTCAGTTCTTATACCCTTCCAGAGGTTATTAACATTTCAGCACTAAATGTGTAACGCAGTATGAATGCGTGGATATAGATATAGATATATGTAGATATAGATATAGATATAGATATAGATATAGATATAGATATAGATATAGATATAGATATAGATATAGATATAGATATAGATATAGATATAGATATAGATATAGATATAGATATAGATGTAGATAAAGATATAGTTACAGATATAGATATAGATATAGATATAGATATAGATATAGATAAAGATAAAGATATAGTTACAGATATAGATACACATATCGATATTTATCGATCGAGCTTTGAGCTCTTATATAAAAAACAATTTTTTGCTTGCAAAGAAAACTTATCTTCCTTTTCGACCACCTTTTCAAATTCATAGTCAAGTCATAGTCGATTAATTCATGTGACTGTGTTTCAACTTTTCAATACAACCCCAAAATGTTTTTGTAAAATTAAAAAACTTTACTAGAGGTCCAAATATGAGTTCTTGTACGAAATTCTGTTTTGCTTACCGACATAATTCGCAATATTAATTTTGAATTAAAATTAAGATTTTGTATTAATTCAAATCGGTTTGGCTAATTTTGGTCTGCATTCAATAAATAAATAAATATTCGATCCGAACTAACCACTATTATTGTGCTCCTTTCATATTGCCAACAATATTATTAATATCTGACTACTGGATCATATAGCCCCAATAGGAACAATCCATACCAATGGGGTATTGCCTGCAAGAGTGTGTTATTTTCGGCTTGAGGGAAGTGGTTCTTACTAGTTACATTCATTTTGTCAACGTGGGCAGTGGGTCGACTGTGGTTCTGGTTCTGAGCGAGGGCAGAGATGGGGAAGTTTGGCAAGGCAAAGGGGTAGATTGAAGGCGGGCAGGAGTTGCGTTGACGATGAGGCGCGGACAGGCAAAGCGAAATGTGAAAAGCGCAAACCAAGCTGAAAATTGCTTAATCCTGCTGACAAGACAGCCAAGCGCTAAAAACGGGCCAAGTGAATGGTGCAAAAGAGCCGCTAAGGATACCGACCAGGCCAGGCCAGGCCAGGCTAGGCGGCCCTGCTGACTGGGCAGTCGCCGAGCCGCTGACAGAGGGCGTTGCAGCGCATAATTATGCATACTGCAGACCGAGCACCCAGCTCCAGTACCCCAGTACCAGCACCAGCACCAGCTGCAGCACCCAAACCCAAACCCAAGCCCAGAGAGGGCTCGCCTCAGTTTCTTGGTAATAAAGCAATGCATCACTCGACTCAGACCACGTACGAGGCACCGTCTCATCGTCGCAGCGGACGTGTTCAAAATGTTGACGCATCGTAACTTACGTTATTTGTGGCCTTGAGCATCAAATGTTGTAATTGAGTTTTGCGTTTTATGATCTTATGAGTGTACTCAGGAGCAGGAGGTTTTATTGCCCTCTCCGCAGCGGTGTGTGGGCCTCAAAACGCAATGGGCTCTAAACTGGCACTTAAAGTGACCAATAGATAGCTCAAAAAGTAAATTGAATTTTTCACTAGTCTTCGAATGAATTATTCTGAATCTTCTCCTTGTTGCTTAAATAACTTAATTTTAAAAGTGTGTGCATTTTGTATAGTAGGCAAATGTCGAACAGAAATTTAAATTTCAGTAAATTAACTCCGGTCTACTGGGGTTTGTAATATTTTTTTTTTAAATACAATATTTATTATAATTTACTGACTTAGTATTCGTAATTGATTTACAAACATATTCAAAGATAAACTCATAATCAAGGAAATTTCTTAAGTTTTCAACAGTTAAGGGGGAATTCGAAGCAATTTGATAGCATGGCACTTATTCAATACTATTTCTCTTAAAATTTTCTCTATTTTATTTCATTCTATTTGGCATAACATTTAGTAGGTAAGCTGTCTGATAATAGTAAAGTTTTTGCCATTACGCTTATAAAGTTTAATTTCAACTTTTTATGAAATTATTTTTGCGAACCCGCATTTGACTCATATCTGCAACTGCATGTTGTATCTGCCTCGTGTACATTTGCCACTTCTTTTACACTCATTTTGCGAAATCATCTTGACCTTTTGGCACCTCGATTCCCATCTCAGCTCCCTGCAAACGACCACAAAGCCATCAAAAACTGAGCCGCAGCTGCCGTTGCCATCATTTTCATTTTTGCCCACTGACAACTGACAGGCCGCCAATTCGCCAATTGGAGTTGCCGTTGCCCCTCTCGGTCTTGCCAGTTGCACATATCGCATTACCCAAAGAGCTGCTCAGTTACCCCACCCACACACACATTCACGCTGATGACTGTCATCGTAGGCCAAACTGTAAAGTTAAAAAAAAAAATAAGATCGTGCTGGGCTTTTAGTGGCTGCCTGCTCTGACTGCTCTTGCTCCTGCTCCTGCTGCTTCTCCGGCTCCTTCTCCTACTCCTGCTCCTTTATGTGGTTGACCGCAGTCGCTTGCTGCACCCCGTTCGTTGCCCAGCTGCTGTCCCGACTCTGGCGTTAATATTAAAAATAATTTGCGTGCGAAATTATTCATGTTGCACAAGGCAAATCTTGTGGCAATTATCGCTGCACGTAGGCTCGTCTGCCTCCAGGTCGTCTGCTGCTGCTGTTGTTGTAGTTGTTGTTCTTGTTGTTGTCGTTGTTCTGTGGTGGTGTGCGGCGATTGCAAACAGAAAATAGGTTTAAACCGCAGCGCTAAGAGGACAGAGCACGCATCGCTGCACTCAAATCACAACGGTACAAAAGCCGTCCAAAGGAGTTGCCTCCGTGGCATATTGTCTGTGTGCCCCGCGTTGTTTGCGTTGCGGCAATCACATCCTGGACAGACTGCTGTGCATTGGCAATCATTCCCATTTGGCACATGCAGCGATATATTTACACACATGCACATACATTCGTATTCCTCACTGTTGACATCGACAGTTATGGCCCCGAGTTTATTTACACAACATTGTATGCACACACACACACACACACACACACACACACACACACACACAAACTGATGCAGATACAGCTACTAATAGAACTACAGATAGTTTTTGCAGCAGAAGTCAGCGATGATTTAATAGTATCAACTTAAGCAAGAGGAAAACGGTGAATTTGTTGCCTTGCCATTGATTTCAATAGGCAGCCTACAAGCGCCGCCAATTTTTATATGCATTGCAGAGTTTGGCTTAAATGCTTTGCTCCATGCAGCTTTTTTGAGATTAAAAGTGGGAAATAGGTTTAGATATTGTTTATTGGTTGCTGACATATTTGTTTAAATTTAATTTTTTATATTTTATATATGAATTAGTCTAAATTTGGAGATTGGGAAATAGGTTTAGACTTTTATAACAATCAATTTTAATTAATTTTAATCTCTTTATAATTGAAATGTGTATTTTGCTGGCGGCAAGTAAAATGTTTATTTTTTTTATATGTAAATGTATGCTCCGAAATAATCAGAAGGAATTTAAAACTCCAAATATGATGTATTCTGTGATTCCCTCAATGCAGAAAAATCCGGATTTATCGGAGTACATAAAAAATATAACAAAGATACTTGACCTGAAAAAAAATTATATATATATAAATAAATGTTTTCGTTAAAATTACAAATATAATTTGTAATTAAATAAGATTAAGCATTAAGTAACTAAAGCTGTAAAAAATTTTAATTTCTTAATTTGAATAAACGAAGAACTGTAGATCTAAATAGGTCTCATCATTACATGAAGCGAATAAAATAGACATGGTAAATATACAGTTAGAGGCTTTTGAAAGCTGCGTTTACAAGTAAGTTTATTGTACACGCTTTCAAATAACATTTAATGTTAATGTTTTTTTTTAATAGTACCATTTGTCGTCACATAGAATTTACGAATGTTCCCCCAACATACTTAAAGGCTAACTGAAAGCGTTTTAAAGCCTAATGTTTCACACCTTGCCAACATGCTAATCGATCCATGCCCCCAACACTCTGCCCACCTCTCCGCTATACCCACAACACACACACACACACACACACACACACACACACACATAGACATTCCCAATCGCAACACGAACCCATTACCCACTGCATACCAGAGGCGCTCGTTGTAGAGGCTCATGCCTTCTATCACGCACAAAATTACCCGAAAACAATTTTCCACTCAAGCGGCGCAGGCAACCAGCTAGAAAAATGCCAGCACAGCGAACCGTGAGCATTGTGGCAACGTCCCATCAAAATGGCCATAAGCGCAACGCATCTTCTGGCTGCTAGATGCAAATGTATCTATTAAACAGAAATCAGGCAGAAACCGAACGCTGAGCACAAAGCACAGAGCACTGAGTTCTGAGCCTGCAGCCCGCAGACTCGTTGCCCGAAGCCCGAAGCCCGAAGCCTTAAGCCGCCAAGATTTAAGTCGAGACTATGACCATTGCTAAGCACTTCACACCAAAGTGTCAATTGCATTTTTGTGGTTGGTCGCAACAGGCTGCTCCTCTGCTCCTCTGCCTGCTGTCTGCTATCTGCTGTTGTTCTTGCTGCTGCTGTGGCTGCTGCTGTTGGAACCGGGCACTTAATGCAACAATAAAACAATCAAAGTGTCTAGAAAATCGATGGAAATCAAGGGAGCAGCCAACGACGCATCGCATCGCAACGCAGGGCATCTACAACTCTCAACTCCAAACAGCAACTCCTGCTCCAGCTTCAGCTTCAGCTTAGGACTCAGATTCAGATACAGCCTTCTAGTAGCAGCTTGGCCACTTTCAGCTCTGCTGGCTGTGGCAACAAATGGAAATTCAATGTGAAGTGTGCGTATCAGCGACTGTCGCTCTACAGTGCATCCAAAGACCACACACTTGACGTGGCTGTGGCAGAAGTGCACAGAGACAGGGGCAGAGACAGAGGCAGAGACTAAGACTGAGACAGAGGCAGAGACAGAGTCAGTTGTTGAGGATAAAAGTTGTGCCACTGGAGGACCGCAGGAGAGCTGCCATCAAGCGGCTGAATAGAATATCTGGTATGGCTTTTGGTTTCAGCCACTTGACGATTAAATTGGCGATGAGACTGTGTCCGAAAATAAAATCAAAAAGAAAAAGCATCAAATCTGAATAGCTTGCAACATTTAGGGAATGATCTGATATGTGTTGTATTAGATTCTACGAATATTATTTTATTTTATTTATTTTAAATCAAATTTATTCGAAATCCTAAAGCCAACTTATATTAAAGAGCAATAGCAGCTGGGGCCTTCAGCTCGTTGCGTGTTCGCTGTAATTAAAAAGTTCAGAAATTTACATTTCTAATTTTAAAGAGAATCAATTAAGCTGTCATTTTATTCCTTAATGTTTATAATTACAATAATATTATTTGTTAGGCACACATAGAGTGGAATTGGAAAATATGTGACAAATTTATATTTACATTATCTGTGATCATTTGCTGCTCTAGTAAACTGAGATTTGTTCGATTTTCATATTCCTATTTGCTTAAAAATATCCGAGAACTAAAACTTGACTTTTATTTTGGCAATTGTCTTTTCTTTATTCTTGAAAGTGTATAAACTGGTGCTGCTGGATCCCAGTTAGTCGTCACTATCGTGTTGTCATCTCGAGTGCGAAGTAAATATTCGAAACCTGAGCAACATTGTTGCATGTCAATATTTGCGTGGACGATTGAGCTGCTGCTTCTTACACTTACTCCCTGTTGTTGCTGCTGCTGCTGCTTAAAAATAGTTGTTGCTGGCAGATAAGTGTTCAAGCTGTGCTGCTTGCTTTTCACGTGGGTGTTAATTACTGGTGTGCCTGCTGTGCATCAAAACTAGAGGCAACAAACTTTTGTCACCGGAACATAGTTGCCTTACAAAGTGCAATCAACTTTGTCCGCTGCCCATAAATGTTGCACCCTGGACATTTGAACAGACATTTTGGACAGTTTGGGACATTTGTACAAGTTGAGGCGGCTTCGCTGGCCCATCTGCAAAGGAGGCCGCAGCCGTGACTTGATGGACGGAGCGTGCAGCGGCAGCAACATCAGCAGCGGCAACAGTTAAGGGACATCAAACAAAACTTGAAGGGATTTGCGCCCCAAAATGGCAATGGATGGCAACTTGCAACTGGCAACTGTGCAACTGGCGGGGCAATGTGCAAAGAGGCAACAAAGCGAAGGAGCTTCGCTCGTCTTGGGTTTGGGGTCTCAGTGCTTTTCGGCATTTTCGCTTTTTGATCATTTTTCAAATGTTTGGCCCAGGCCCTGGCAGGTAGCAGGAGCGAAGAGAAAGAGAGACAGAGTCAGAGACAGAGACATAGAGAGAGAGAGAGAGAGTGTGTGCAAACCGACGTCTCCGTGTGACCCAGGAGAATGGGGAACGCGGCATGACAAATTGTGTGCGAGGTTCTTCTGATAATTTATGGTGTAAAACTGCAAAACTAATAGTGCAGATGGCATCGATAAGACAAAAACCGAAACTCAATAACTATCATATTTAAGGAACACAACTTACTGATTATCGCTGCCTGCCTAACAGTTTCCGATATCAAGCTCATAATAAATAGTGTTAATCGTTTATCTCTGATTTCTAGCAAACACATCAGAAGCTAGGACAATGGCATATAAAGAACTAAGTATCTTATTCTATATTTTAATTATTATTTCATACGATATCAAAGAGTATGCATTAAACTTATTGCCAGCCCTAAAAACTAAATTAAAAACATTTTACTTTCCTTGTTACTCAGCGATTTAACAATTGAGTTTCCCCAATCGAAATAACCATTTACCAACCGATCATTTTACACTTGAAACCCCAGATTAATTATATCCCTTATTTAACTTTTTTAACATTCAATTTTTAATTTTCTTTTCTGCTTTTAATTTTGTATAATAATATAAGATTTTTCATGTTCTTTATTATTATTTGTTTCTTTTCGAATTCTCAATTTAATCAGTTCCTTTTAATTTGATATCATTTAATTCGCAACTTTAAGAAATTGTAGGTTGTTAAATAAATAAATAATTTAGTTTTTTAGTTCAGCAAAATGGCGACAAGCTTAAATAAATGTGGATTATTGATTTTATGCTTAGTGTCAAAACTGTAAGTATTTCAATAAATCTTGCAATGCAATGAAGTGTAAAGATAGCTGAGGATCAGTTGATCAGTTGATGGTTTAATATAGCTTTAATTACAGTTGCGTTCTCAGAATAAATGGAAATGATTGGTTTCTTAGCAAACTCAAAGAATCTGCGGATAATCGTTTAGACTCTAGCCAGTTCTATCGCTTGAATGCACTCACATTAACACTCAAAATTCATGCAGATGTAATTTGTGCAATGGTTGCCATTGCATAAGCTTAAGTACTTTCTTTGGCCACCTTTGCCGTTGCCACACCCCTCCCTGCTCAGGAAATTGCTACTCAAAATGTTGCGCGTATTTCCGTCATACTAGAAGCCGCAGCTTGCCTCTGAGTGTCAGACGGCAGGTGAAGATCGCTGAATGGTCTCTAATAGAGCATGGTCCGAAACCGAAGCTAAACATCATTTCCCTTTCAGCGAACGTTGCAGAAATTGAAATGAAAATTGCAAAAAAGATAAAAAGGCGAAATCGAAAAATCGCCGGTCCAGAACAGAGTCCAGAACCGACACTTGACTCGAGTGGGGAGCGTAAGACAATTTACCAACTAAACAACTTCATCTGTCCGGCACATTAAATGTATTTCTATATAGAGGCAACCAAAGGCTTCTGGGCGAAACCCTATTCCCCTCTCTCTCTCTCTCTCTCTCTCTCACTCAGTCATTCTTTCTATGGCATTGGCCGCTGGGCAATGTGCTGGAAGATTGACACAAACCAATTAACATTTGTGCCTTTTATTTCCATGTCAGTTGGGGTTTTTTTGGTCTATGCTTTAAATTTATCGCACGTTTGACTGCGTTTACCAGTCAGATCTTGACTTTAACTACGTTTTGCGCTTAGTTTAGCTAACAGCTAAGAGAAAGACTGAGAGAGACCGATGTACCTGAGCCTAGACCATATTTTATACGCTTGCAGAGGGTACTATAAATTTGAAGCATTAGTCTCTGTGACTCTTTCTTTATATTCATTAAATACAAACTAAGAACTCTTGGATGAAATACTCGAATGCATATTCGCACCAATCGCGCTATGGGGAAAACATTGTACAACTTTCTCACAAGGTTCCCATAAGCAATTAGTAATTTTAATCTTTAACGGAACTTAAGTTGAAATACTCTCTGCAAGGGAGGGTATTCAGCATTCTTTGTGCCTAAAATAGGTTTAGCGTCTTGTTTCCAAATGTTTTGCTGTTGCTGTGCAGTTGAGAGGCCAGTAAAAAATGTAACTTTGTTGCCCGTCAAAGCCGAGTACGAGCTAATCCATTTATCTATGCCCGTAACTCTTAAAATAGCCTGGAAAATTGTGCAGGGCCAACTGGCCAAATACTAAAAGACGTTTAAAATGCACTAATTACCCATGCCGAGGCAAGAATGAAATCTTTTTATGCAGATTACAAGACGCAAGAACTGAGCTCGATTTGCCGGCTTCAGCCGACACTTTGTTGTCCATTTGGAAATTTGCGCGCTTATCTGGCGGTCAGGCAGGCGACTGCCAAGACTGGCCAAGACGATGCGACGCGACGCGACGCAACGCGACGCTGCAGACAGGATAGGACTGGACTGGGAGCAGGAGCAGGCGAGCGAGAAAAGAAATTGAGCGTAAGGCAGGCAGCCAACAGTTGAAAACTGCCCAGATAAGCAACTAACAGCTGGATAGGGGTACGGGCTGAGCGAGTAAACGGGTCTTCGAGGTGCCGAGGTGCAGAGGTGCCGAGGTGCCGGGGGGCCAAGGTGCCGGGGTCCTCGGCGCACACAGCTGGCTAATTAAAATTAAAAACTATGCAAAGTTTTGCCAGCTAAAGTTGCAGAATTGTTGCACAAAATGTTAAGTAGACAAAGTACTGCAGACATAATGAGTGAGCAGATAGCAGTGCTATGCGAGCTTATGCGATTGAGATATTCTGCTACTAAAAAACTAAAACGGATTACAACACTTTTAAGTAGGTAATTGAATATGAAAATGTTAGCTTACAATTTTAGAATATATACATAATTGGCATATAAGTTGGCCTATGTTGTGGTTCAGCAGCTAATTAATATTCAAAATAGCAAACTCTGCTGTGAGAACAAATCTTCTGTGGTTAAGTACGTCTTTAATTCTGTCATTCGATATTTTTCGTATGAATTTATTTATTTAAGCTACCATAATATAATTTTTAAATATTATGTAGATTTCATTTTTACACATTTTTAACTTTATTTTTCTAGTTAAGTTTTTTCCGTGCCTCTTAAAAGAGGTGTCCTACAGACACTAATTTTCTTATTTTTATTTCTTTAATTTCAGGTAAGACAAGAAATGCAGTTCAAATAAAAAAAAACACAGTAAGCTACTTCAAATTTCGTCGCCCTTAAAACACCTTTGAATATATAGGAAAGTTGCTCGCTTCTTCAATCAATACTTTGATCGATTGACCAAGCCAATCCGCTTAAAATTGTTTAATTTTGTATGAAGCATAGTTGCTTTTGTTTAACTGTATATACCGCAACTGAAAACTTGCTTCCCCTTTAGTTGTATATTTTTAATTTTACTCTTTTTTGTATGCTTTTGCTTGGCGTTTATTATGTATAAGCAATTTGCATATTTATAGTTGTGGGAGGTGCTTGAAATTGTTCAGCAGCTCTTGGCGCACACATGCTGCAAGGTCGAAACTTTTCTACAGCTCAAGCCCATATATGGTAATAACTGAATTAAAGCGAATTGCAAATATTACCGTATAGCAAAGCATTAAACTGAATTCGGCGCCCACTCGGGAGGGGTTGGGTTGGACACTCAAAAGTTTGCTTCCCTTTAGCTACTTGTCTCTAGTTCTTCTTTTTATTAACATTTTCATTTCGTTTTTTTTTTTTTGTGTAGTTTTTGCTTCCTTTGCTACATGTAAATTATGCAAAAGGCTTCGCAAAATTGCTGGCAGCTGCCGCTGCTGCTATTGCGCTTTTTTCCGTCATCTGTTGAAAAGGATGCGCTAATGGAGCATCTGAGCTCTCTGGGCCAGCCCAAGTCCAACCCTACCCATTTAATTAACCATTAAGTTTTATTGCTCGCAATTTTGTTTAATTTGCTTTAAATAAAGCGTATAAAAAGCGCCCACAGCAACTAGCTGGAAAAATACTAGTAGCTGGCAAAAGAAGCGGCAAAGACAAAAATAAAAGAAGATGAAATAGTCTGGTAACTGGTTCGGTGGGTGGACATGGCCCCGCCTGCTCAGCCTCGAGCTGTGCACTTGGCAAGGGTCCCTGGTCAAATAGCCAAGAGCCGATAGCATTGCACTGCAAAAACTGGATCAAACTGAAAAAATAAACAAGTGAAAATATTGATGTCGGTCTTAACCGACTGTGAAATAATCTGTTACCAATCTAATATCAGCTGTAAACAGGTGGCAAAGAACAGGGTGGGTGTTAACTCCTAAATTGCTTGAGTTGTATGCCTTTAAGATTTGTGGCAGCGGAAGTGGGTGTGGCCTAGAATAATCTACTTAGGAGGTTTCTAGTAATGCAACTTCTAAGTTTGATGATTGAATTATGGGAGAAATGTGGCTTTATTGAGTTACACTCGCAGGTAAATCCATTTTGGCGATTACGGTGGAAGGAGTGAGCATGGTTGATCGATACTTGAAGGCGGTTACCGGTAATAAAGATTTCATTTAGTGAATCTTTCTCAAAATGTGTGCAAGATATATCCATTTCCGTGGCAGGCGGACAGACAGCAGAAAACCAAAATACTCTTCTACCTTCGGTGTCAGAGTATCACAACTAAAAGTAGTGTAATGTTAAATGTAAAACTATGCAAAGTGTTCTTTTATTGCTGTATTCCAGAACGCAATGCATAAAGTTTTTTTTGCAAGAAAAGCTTAGAAATTTCAAAATTAAATGAGTTTGAGTTCAATTAATAAGTCTGTGCTTTTGACAAGGATTTTATGAAATGAATTTTTATTCAACTTAAGCTTCTTAGTTTTGTTTTTCAAAATAAAATAAAAATAAAGAGAGATGCAAATCCAAATAAATGTTGCTGCACTTTCAAGACAAATCCCAGTAAAATCAAAACCTATGCAATGCAATTTAAAGTGCAAAAGCAATGGAATTTTCAATTTATAACCAACATCTCCTAAAAGCTCCTTACACTATCAGCATTACCAAATTGCCAAAATAAAATATAAATAAATATATATATATATATATATATATATATATATATATAAAATACCACAACCGCAGTATTGAAAAAGAAAATTCCAAAGCACATTTCGCATGTGTGCGGAAAATTGGATTTGCACGCGCACATTTTGCAATAAGCCATAAAATTTAATTTGATTATAAAAGTTTATATAAAACGGCAGCCAACAAAACTATTTGTACTACTCTGCATACAACTTACATATATAAACATATATATATATATATATGTGTGTGTAGTAGTAGGAGTAGAAGGCATTGTGGGTGCTCAAATTGCATATGCTGACTGACAGGCGGCAGCAATTCGAATGCAAAATGCGCATTTGGGGCAGCAGCAGCAGCAGCAGCAACAGTGGCAGCAAAAAGCACGAATTACAGGACTAGCAGTAAAAGGTAACAGCAACAGCAACAGCAACAAAAACAAAACTGGTACAAATTGAAAAAAGCGAAATTGCTTTAACTGAAATGCAAAAGGACATTGCCAGCTAAGGGATAGCATATTGAAAATGCACATTGCGTTGCTCGACGAAAAACAGCATGCCAAAGGACACAAGCAACAAATGGGTTGGTTGGGTAGCTCACAAATTGCCCCTGTTGGCAATGGGAAGAAGGCAACTCTGACATTTTCCTAAGTTAAAGGATTTTAATTTAATTTATGCTACTTAAGTGTGCTGCAAAGAGCATTTGCGGTGTTTTTTCTGCTTACATTTGCAGCAGGACATGCGAATCACTTAACAGTTTTACAAGTAAAGAAATTTAAGTGGCTACTTCTCTAAAGATGAATAATATAATTTTGTTCCTCTTATTTCTGTGATTTCAATTAAAGAGTTATACAATATAAAGGTCACCTTTTAGAATGAAAGACTTTCAGTGTTTTCAATGTAATTTCATTCCACAATAATCACAATAATGCATAGCAATAAATCACTTACAGTGTTCTGTAACACGCACAAATCAGATTTTAAATGAATAAAATAAAATATTGATACCAATATTAACAGTTGATTAAACATTTAAATTGATGTATTCATACATACATTATTATATCGATACATACTCAACAACAGCACCAAAAGTCGAAGGCATCGAGCACTACAATTGCAAATGATAGTTCAAGGATCACTAAGCATACGTTGTGTGTGCATTGAAGCACTTTTTAGGACATTTGCCGAATGTTTTTGGTTCATTTACCTGTTAGATAGCCCAAAACGAATGATAACTATCAAGCAGGCAAGCAAAAGAGAACCTCAAAGCGAGCCTTTTAGACATTAGACAACAAGCAAGCCACTTGGCTGGCGGAGTTGCACGTGGCCCCAGGGACTGCAACAATGACTTTGTTTGTATCGTCGCTCACATGCTTATGAGCATTTAATTAAATGCAAGAACAAGGAGACATTGTTGCGACAACAGCAGCAGCAGCAGCAGCAGCAACAGCAACAGCAACTGCAGCAGCAGCAGCAACAAACCGAAACTGCATACTTAATGAAAAGCAGCTGCCTTTTGGGCTGCCCCAAGAGTCCCAAAAGTTGCTAATTAAAAAGGCAAACAACAACATCAGTAGCAGCAGCAGCAGCAGCAACTGCAGATGCAACAGCATCAGGAAACAGCTAGCAACATCAAGATGCCGCACGAACCGAAACGTAGTCCAAGGCGAATGTTGTTAACCTTTCTGCAGTAGCAACAACTACAAGGAGCTGTTGCTGCTGCTGCCCGTCTTTGACAAGCCAAGGAGCAAACGCTATCACCAGGGACCAAAAACAAAACAAAACCAAAAAAACAAAAAACAAAGAGCAGCCTAACGATCAATAGAACAGAAGCGAGCTGAGAGCTGAGGATGAGGCAATTGCATGCAGCAGCAGCAGCAGCAGCAGCAACAACACCAACAACAGCAAACGCTGTTGCTGCAACATTTTCGTGCAGTTGACATTCGTGCCAAGTGGCAGCAGCAGCAGCAGCAGCAGCAGCAGCGGCAGTAGCAGCAGAGCGGCAGCGTCGGCAACTGTTGCAAGTTCTTAGAATGCGCCACATGCTGCGCCACGTTCCGCAGTAGCCATCATCAGCATCAGTCTCATCATTGTTGTAGTTGACGCTTTTGCTATTGAACTTGAATTTCAAGTGCCGCTGTTTCGTAGGGAGAACAACCATTTAAGTCTAGGGTTAGATTTGGGGGCAGCTACCGTTGACCGCATGAATATGACTTGCCTGATCATCCCGATCATCCCGATCAGAACCAGCTGCTGAACAACAACTACTTTACAGACTTTGCCTGGCCTCCCAAACTGTAACGTTTGACATGCACTACATTGTCACCAAAGCAGCAAGAAAGAAAAAAATTAATATTTTCAGATTGCAAAAGTTAACATACTCTTACAGATCGAAGTTTAAGTTCAAGTCTATACCATTCTATCAGCTATAGATGTGCATTAAAATACAATTAACTTTAAGACTGAGCGATTAGCTCAACATAAATTGTTTTGTCTCGGCAACAATAAATATTTTAGGATTCCGAGCTGTCGCCTGCAATGCGTTACACATTGCTAGGCAAAATTAAAGCGCCCGCTGCCAGGGTATCATATAAATGCAAGCACAACTATTTAATGTCACTTTGGCACTTCCTTAAAAGTCCGCGAAGCGTCTCCTGTCGCCAGCCAGGCAACAAAATTATTTTCGCAACGTCTTTTTGTGCGCTAAGAATTTCTAATTAGTGGCGCCATATTGCAGACTCCAATGGGTGTCGTCGTCGTCGTCGTCGTCTGTTGACGCCAATCAAAGGCTCTGCCTGCTGGACTTGCTGCCAACAACTCTAACTGTTTGCTGCTGCTTCTGCTTCTGCTACAAAAGGCATTGGCATTGGCTGTCGGCCAGTCCATGTTGCAATCCCGAGTTGCAGCGTCGAGCCGGTAGCTTGTTTGCTGCCTTAATTCAACGCAAATATTTTACAGGCTGCCACGGTTGCTAATTACGTTAAACATATTGCGTGACACGCCCCCCAAACGCCTCCGTTGCGCTCAATACTAAATGTCTTACTGCAAGCAGGCTCTTTTGGTGTTAATTATATGGAATTTCTTTAACAGTGCCACTCAAACTGTTACAGCAAGACAATTTATATTCTCAACTCAAATGAAAAGAAATTTATTTGATTCATTCAAAGCGGAGATTTACGCAAAAGAACATTATTAATTAAAAAGCAATATTTTCTTGAATATTGATTGGGTTGAGTTTTTTCCTTTTTTACAGACTTACTAGAAAAGTTTCCAAAACTGTTTTAATTTGATATTTTAGGTTAATTTCAAAGTGCTTTTATTGCCAAATCAAGCACTATAATCGTTTAGCAATCAAAGTTTTATTGACTCCTTTTTTTGTGCTTTGAACACGTTTTATGCCTTTTATACTGGCAAACAAATTCATATCAAAGTCTCAGCTCATAAATCTCGCGTGCTGCAAATCTCTGCCCAATTCTCTGATTTCATTTAATTTTGCTGTGCTTTGTGTTTGCATTGTTTGCTATAAAGCTGTAAAGACAGCCGCAGACTTTTGGAGTCGCCTATCAAGTGCCGCACATCGCCAAGTTGAAGTCCAAGTCAAAAACGTAAGCCGTTAACGGAAAGGAAACCTTTCGCATTTGAATCTCAATCCCAATCCCAATCCCAATCCCAAGACCAAATTCAAACCCAAGCCAATCGGCATCGCAATCCCTTAAACCTTTTGCTTGATGTTTTGACCCTTTTCAAGATGTTGTCTTCATTGCGTGCATGGCTGGCTGGCTGGCTGAATGGCTTAGAAATAAATAAGAATAAGGAAGCAATGGAGAAGCCTCTTTCAAAATGCCATGGCCCCAGTCTTTTGAAACTTGACGAGCGAAATCGCGATAAAAATATTTATTTGCTGTCTTTTCTCTCTTCTTCCTCATCCACTCCTCTGTCTCTCTCTCTCTCTCTCTCTCTCTCTCTCTCTCTGGCGTTCTCTGTCCGTCGGTGGGCGCTAAGCGTGCCTCATAATTTATTGTTTACTTCAAATTTTTATAGGGCAGTTTCACAAGATACACAATACCAAATCGCTTGCCACAAAGGATATTTTACAGTTTGAGGATACCTGATTGAGCTACTGTTAACAGCGACAGCAGACAAACTCTTTTACAATCGATTTAAAACTGTATTCTTATTTGCTGCGTTGTATACTGTTAGATCTGCTTGCTCCAGCAACTACTGGAACTAAAAACAGTTTTTGCTGCACTGTTGTTGTCACCTTTCTCCCAATGCTCACAGCTTAGTCCACGGCACTCATCCCAGGGCATAATCAACCGCTTAAATGCCACAACGTAATTAACATTACACTCAATTAACATTTTCTGTTGGCAACTGTTAACTGTTTACCGCTGTTGTCGCCTGATGCATGCCTGTTAAGCCATTGGATGAGGCTCCTTTTCTTTGCTAGTTTCTAGGCCCGTTTTGCTGCCCACACAGCAGCAGCTGCTGCTTGACAGCAGTAGCAGCAGCAGCAGCAGCAGCCAAGTCAATAAACGCGTTTATTGTCTTAACCAATGCACCGCCCCATTTCCCCTCAGCCCCAGCTGACTTCCTTCCACTCATTCGGTTTGTGTACATTGTCTGTGTTGGTGCCAAGAAAAATGTTGCTGTCGCGCCAACGTTGCCATTGTCGTCGTCGTCGTCGTCGCTGGCGTCGTCTCAGTGTGCTCCTCCCCTGTGGCCCCGTCTCTGCAACCATGCCTCGATCACAGTTCTGCTCGTAGTTCTTGTGCCAAGTTTTGTCCATTTTAAGGCAGCTGGAATGTTGCTTTCTTGTAAATTGTTTAAATAAAAGACACAACAACCAGCAGCGGCAGCAACAGCAGTAGCAACAACAGCAGCCACAGCAGCAGTGGTGCTAGCCACCACTTCCTTCTACTGTCTCTCGCCCTTTCCATCTTTCTATCTGTTTGGCTACTGTGCTAGCTGTGGCTGTGGCTGTGGCTCTTCTGCCACTCCTGGCTGCTTTTGCTCAATGAGCTGCTGTTTGACTTTGTTTTGTTTGCCACTTTTCAAATAGCAAAAAACTATTTGTTTTGCGCCTTATTTAGTTTTTGTGCCATCCACTGCACCTGCTAAAGACCACTGTCACAACAGCAACAGCAAACAGCAACAACAACAATAACAGCAACAGCAACAGCAACAGTAGCAATAACAGCCCCAGTGCACATTAACATTAACAGCATGTGGGCAACGATTGCTGATCAGAGCAAGCAAAATATGTTTAATTGTCGTTTAATTGATTTTTTAATTGAGTTTTACTTAGTTAAAATCAAACATAAACAGAGCACAGCTAGAATGCACTCTTGTAAATGTTTACAAACAAAAAAAAGTAAGGTTTATTAAATTTTTTTATTTCTATTAAAGAGTGTTATATTGTTGTTGGAAGTGCTTTCACGTAGGGGATAAAAATATGTATGACTGAGGACGACTGCTCCTGCGAACCCAGTGACAAAGTTATGCTACCCACTTTGGAGAGGCAGAGATCTGACAAGCAGTTGTATTAAGTCTAGTTACAGACGTCAGTCCCTGGGCACGTGCTTCAGATTCTAAAGCATTCGCTGAATAATTCCACAGTACAACAGACTTGCATCCAATCATAGATAAAGTCGTTTTAATTGAAATTCTAAATGTTTCAAAGGAAGTTGGCGCTTGTATCCAGCAACTTATTAATATTTATGGCTAGGGATGAGGTCTGGACTGCGTGATGAGAGCATCAATTCACGTTTAGCTTGACTTTATAACTAGATATATGCATTCATTAAATATGCCCGGACTTTTGCCACACTTTGTGCGCCCGTCGCACGCAATCCCAGAGGTCAGGCCTGGTGCATTTGAGGCATTATCAATGCCATCTCGAGTTGGCTGCAGCATTCCTTGTTGTTTTGCGGCGTATCTGCAGCTGATCACCATCGTCATCATCTAATTATGATGGCCTCGGATGCTCTTTTCCGCATAAAAACCAAACCAAACCGAGAGCAAACCTATAATTTATAACCTTCAAATTCAATTTTCATTCAGCAAAATTGCAAACACAAATCAACAAAAAAAAAAAACGCCGGTGGTCTTGTTTTTATGCCAGCCATCTTCAAATGTGGGAAAAGGAGCAGACGATGAAGATTTTAGCCCGAACCGCAGTTGAACTGCTGCGAACTGTGTTTCGAAGCCAAAAGGCGCAGAAGGAGCGCCTTTAAACGTCTTTTTGTTTTATTTTGTTTGTGAGTGAGTCACGCGTAAGAACATCCTCAAATGGCTAATCCTCAAGTGTGGCACAGTACAAACTACCTATGCGGAAATTGTAATGTTTATTATCATTTATTTTAGAGTACTAAAACTGGTTCCACTTAGGCGAGCTGTGCAGTTCTAAAAATTCTCCAATAATACACTTATCTACTTAACTATTTCACTATTTCATTTGTTCAAACTGTAAAATTGCTGAATTGCCACGATTCTTTTTATTTCACTATCAAATTAATGTTTTGTAGTCTTGCATTTTTTTATTTTTATAATGCCATCTTAAAACATATTCTAAAAAGCTGAATGCTTTTTTATATTATATTTATGATATAGTACCAAGAATAATTATTAATTTAGTGGCATATTTTCAGTGATTCTTTTCTTCATCAGGTTGCTTTAAGCTGATTCCACTGTATTTTAATGTGGAAGCTTTACACAAAAAATAAAAAAATAATAACAAATGAAAAAAGAAAGAAAAATAGGCCACACACGTAGTAGCAGGGCAAACTGTCCGTCAGTCAGTCAGTCAGTTCGCCAGTCACTCATAAATATCAGAGGGCGCCCATTTGAGCTGCTCCTTTTGCAGTTTGGAGTTTTGGAGTTTTTGTGCGTGTGTTTCACACCTTTTTGGCAGCATTGAGCCATTTCAATAAAACGCAGAGGCCAATGTATGTATGTATGTATGTGTGTACGTATGTCTGTATGTGTGCATATCTGGAGATGGAGTATGACTAATGCTAAAGTGCCAGTTGTGTCGTCTGAAAATTACTTCCCATGGGTATGGCCTGGGAGCCGCATTTGAATGTTGAGTGTTGTTGAGAGCGTTACGCTTTTGCCAATAGCTGATTCCTGGACATTATTTATGGCCATTATGTTGAAGCTATGCGGCTTGACTCGTTTTGCTTTTCTTTATGAGCTGGTCTCAAATCAGTCAAATGTGTTGCCGTTGTGAATGCAACTTTTGCAGCTCCAGTTCCGAGAATCTCACTGAGAGCGAACTAAAGTTCGAGTCTAGACTGGCGGCGTCGTGCGACATTTTGTCGCCGTCAGGCTTCAGCTCCCGCACCAAGATTCAGCTGCCGCCTCCAACGTGCCCCCTAAACCTCTGCTGCTACACTGCCGCTGCGACTGATCAACACTTTTGTGAACCCATTTGAAGTTTCGGTCGACCAGCATAGTGTGCTCAGGTTTCAGGTTTAGGTTGTGTTTTATTTTTTTTTATAGCCTACAATACTTTTTGCTGGATTCTTATTTAATTTTTTGTTCGCTCTTTATTGCTGTTTTGCCTTGGCTCTTCGTCTCTTTTGTTGTGTTTAGCACGAAATGTAGCCAGTTCGTGGAGTCAGGGGTGAGCTGGATGAGGAGGGTGAGTCCTCTATGAGTGGCGGGGGTGCTGAATTGGGAGCTGCTTAGTTTGCGCTTGGCCAGACCCAGACCCAGTCCAGTCCAGTTCAGTTCAGTTCAGTTCAGACCGCGTTCTGGCTTCTCATTTTCATTTTAAATGAAGTGTCAAAGACTTTAAATAGCTTTTGATGCTACTGTGAATGAAGCCGTTTTTCATTCCTATCGCTTCCTATAGTATCTTCTTGTTGTTGTTAGTTGCATTATTGCTGTTGCTCTCGCTACGTTTGCTCATTATGCTTCCATCTTGCAACATTATGGCGTCATGAATACTGCGCGTCTCTGTGTGTGTGCAATTGTTTGTCTGTAAGGGCAAACGCAATTAACCAGCGTCAAAGTCAAGTTTATGTAATTGCAATTCGGAGAGTGGCAAAGAGGGGCAGATATGACTTTTAGATCTGGCGCTATGATTATGCATGCTCACATAGAAATATGCATACACACTAGTATCGATAGGATTATATGATTGAGCAGAACCATGGATCATCAGAATATGTTGGCCAATATATCATTTTCATTACTGGCTCCAGTGTCAAGTGTTTGATTTTATTTTTGATACACTCCGATATACGCCTTTAATAACTGAATAATTATCGTGTACGCCTCAATAATCAATTCGGAATTTTTACGCAATGCAAAAATGTTTCTCAACGCATTACACGCAATTGACCTGATCGCTTTTGTTATTGTTGTTATTGTTGTTTTTTTTTTTTAAATAAATATTTTGCGATGATGTGAGGAGAGGTTTGCCTGACAGATCGCTTGGACGACTGACTGCTGATGGGCTGTTGAAGGGGGAACTTTGCATTGTTGATGTTGTTGATGTTGTTTCTGTTGTTTTTGTTGTTGCTGATGCTTTTGCTGTACTGAGACCACTTGAAACCGGCAGCTGTCGCACTTCACTTCACTTTGCAATCTGAATGTTTTTAATGGCTCACAAAAATTCATTTAAATATTTAAAAAAAAAAAAAAATGAAGAGAATATCAAAAAACGAAAGGCAAGTATTTTATACGTGGCTATAAAAAGCTTCCGTATAGCCTTTTTGCAAATATTTACAGTTTGTTTTTATTTAATTACGAATATGCGAAAAGCGAAATCTGACAAGCAGCCGCAGCAGTAGCAGCGGCAGCAGCGGCAGCAGGGGCATACAATCAAAATGTAAACTGATAGCCAACAGAGAAACGCGTCAGTTGAGCAGCAGTTGAAGGGCATGTTAAGCTGACAATGGCTCTCAAACTGTGCTGAAGAGCCAGGCAGGTTGATTGTCTCTTGCCATTGTTATTGCTGCTGCTGCTGCTGCTGCTGCTGCCACTGCGGTAGGTTATTTGGTTTTTGGTTATTTCATTCTTTTTTTTGGGAGTTAAGACAGCGTGCTTAAGTGGCTTTAGTCGCTTGAATGGGTTCTGTTAGTCAAGGGGCAAGGGATCGAAGATGCTGGACTTCTACGACAGCGTGTGAATGAGAAGGTTTGCCAAATAAGTTGAACATTGCTTTGGCCAAACAAATCCATAGCTACCTATATTTTAAGAGGATAGATAAGCTGTAAGAACTTTTAAGTAAACAAAAAACTAATAAAACTTTTGGAAGCCAAATAAGCCTAAGCTTGAACGTATTTTATACAACTCCGTTCCAATATTAATTAGTCATTTAATAATTGTAAATTGTGATAATTATTGTACACTGGACATTAAGAAAAATCTTTACAGAGACCAAATAAATAATGTAATATAATGTGGATACTTAAGCTACATTAATATTTCAGGTTGTATTACTACTATTCAATAATTTAAAAATAATTGTAAGCCAAATAAAGAACATCGGAATTGCTGTTGTGTCCTATGACGACAATGTTGCCTATGGTTTATAGTTTATATAAATAAAGCGCCAAAAGTGTCAGTTAATTATTCCAAGCGGATTCAATGCTCTGTGTCAGCATTTGACATTCATTTTGATATCGAGTGGAATTGCGCAATATATTCTTAAGCATATCCAAAGATATGCTCCTCAAATTCCCCCTGCTTTGTTGGCCATCAGGAAACCACAACAATATTGCCAATTGCTTGCTTATATTTGACCATTTATCTGCCAAATACTTAGTTGAGGCTCAGCAAACTTCACGCGCTAATCTTCTGCATCGGGCACAATCCAAAACACAAACCCCAACCCAAGCCCAAGCCCAAATCGAATCCCTATGGCCAAGGCGCAGCATTGGCCCATCATGAGCATTTGCCCATTGCCCATTGCCCATTGCCTCTTTGGCTGATCAATCGTACAATTGAGTAAAACCCAACTTTATTTGCAGTACTTGCAGCTTGCAGCGGGGCAACAGGCGACGCTTTTTTTACTGCTGCCTGTTGCATGTTGCCCTGTTGCCCAGTTGCGGAGTTGCGGAGCTGCCTCGCCTGGGCCTTGGCTTTGGCTTTGGCTTTGTTGTTTTAATGGCTTTCGCTAACATAAAAGCCATTAAGATAACATTTTTATAGGATTTCAATGGCAGTCACGGCAGCAACAGTCGCAGCAGCAAACCGCTGCCCCAGCTCCGAGGCAACAAAGAAGCTTTAGCCATTTTTTATAGCCGTGCGGGAGCTTCAGCTTCAGCTCCAGCTTCAGCTTCAGTTGCTGTGTTGCAGCTGGAGCCCTACCACAAACCACGTCCAAATGTCATTGACTATCAATAGAAGATGCGGCTGCCCTGCACTTGGCAACAGGTTGCTAGCTGGGCTGCCTTTTGTTTCAACTGCGCCCAGTTACCAGCTAGTTACCTGGCTCAATGTGCGCTTATTAAACGCAATATTTGTGGCAAGTTGCAGCCGTTGCAAGCTGCCAGGCTCCAGCTATCGGCCATAAAGTGCGATTTATTTTTGTTGCGAGGAGTAGCTGTTGTTGCTTCTGCTGCGGCTGCTGCTGCTGCTGCTGCTGCTGCTGCTGCTGCTGTTGCCCCAAAAGGGTTTTCTTTCTATGCTTAGGCACTTCCTACTTCCAGGTTGCAACAATTGCATCTAACTGCTCCCAGCATCCCACCCTTGTGACCAGTGCTCATTGCACAGTGCCCAGTGCTTGCTAGCCGTGTCCTATGTTGCAACTCCCATAGCAGTCTGTAGTCACACTTTTGCACTCTGTTACGAGGGCTCCCCCTCCCAATCACAATACCACTCGATGATGCAATGCTCTAGCTCCAGCTCTGACCCTGCCACTGCCTCTGGTGGCAAAAACAGTGCACAATGGGAGTAAGTCGAGCAGATGTACAATTGTATAACAAAAATAAAACTAATATATTAAGTAGAGATAATTTTATCAATAATTGAAATATGTACTTCTTATTTAGAGGCAAACAAATCAATTTATAAAAAGTGGATACTCTAAAAATAAATGAAGCATTGCTCGCATTTTCTAATAAAGTTTCTGTATTTTGTGGCTTATTAAAATAACTTGGCAAGCAAGTGTTTATTTTGCTAATGATAACGGGAAGACAAGCCAAATGTCTTTTAGGTAACTACAATCAGAAACAATTGAAGCAAGTAATATCCAAGGGGAAGAACCGACTTCCAGACTATCACTAATCTCTTGATTAAAGGATATTTAGATAAACAAGGTAAAGTATTTAACAGAAGAAGATGTTGAATACTAAGGAAACCTATCTTAAGCTCGAGAAACAGATAAATTCTCAACTCGATAAAAACTCTTGAATTTGTGCAAGAAACAGGGTTGAAACTGGCACAATATATATAAATTTACCTAGGTCGCAGGGCATTAAAACCCCAAGCACAATAATAGCAATACTGGTAACAATTTGTTATAAATTTTGCTTACATTTTGATAAAAATGTGCCCACTGTGCAGCATTACCACACTTCAACAAATCGCCTCACATTCTTTTTTGCTTAATGTTTCGAATTGTTTTTTGTTTTGTTTGATCTTTTTTTTGTTTTTGTGTTTCATCTTCTATCTCTAATGCCCGACAATTGTTGCCACTTCTTCTTCCTAGTTGGCTTTTGCTTTGTTTTGTTTCATTTTTGTTTTTGTTATTTGTTATTTCGGGGAGCGTCATCGTCAGTGTTGAGCTCTTCAGCTTGCAGCTTCCAACTTGCAGCTCACAGCTCCCCCAGCAACGTCCATTATGCAGCATTATTTGCTGCTGCTGTTGTGGCTGTTGATGTTGTTGTTGTTGTTGTTGTTGTTGTTATTGTGGGTCCATGGTGCCAGCTGCTGATACGGAATCTCAATGCCCAGAGAGTCCCTGCCCTTTGCATTGACCAGCACAAACACATAAATTGCATTTGTCGGTTTGTTGTCGTTTTCATAAATAAGATAAAGATAAACGACCAAGTTGCATATTATTTGTAATTGCATTTGTTGTTGTTGCTGGTTAGACGGGACTATTGATAGCAAAAATGTTAGCAGCATTTGAATTTATTATTGGCCAAAGCGGTTTCTTGTTTATGCCTAATGGAGAGCATTGGACGCAAAATCGCCAAACAAATGCGTAGCAAATTTTTCAGCTGCTTGGCCAAAAGGGATTTAATGAGATTCCGGAAGGGATAGAATATGATAAATAGCTTGGAACTCTTGCATTACAATATAAATACGTACATACCACAAACATTAAAATATTAAAAGAAGTTAAACTTTCTTCTTTTCGATCTCATGATTGAATAATCTGTAATATTTTTTACTTTCGTTACGGGTATGTTTTTTGATCGGGATTTCCGGTTGGTTGTCTTATGCCATAAGTATGCCAGACGTCAAAATCAATTAGTTCGCATGCCTCAAAATTTGACTGGCTTTAAGATTCAGATTTATTTCATATTTTGATGTGCATACATTTTCCTGCCATGCTGCATTTCTGACCACGTTTCGCTGCGTAGTTGACCAAAAAACCAGCAAATTATTTAACGCATTTATTTTTAACTTGGCTCGTTTGATCGCACCACAAAATAATGCGATGTGACAGAGTTGCGCATAACTTTTGGATTTGTTATAATCTTGTCCATACATATAGCCAAGACAGACAGACAGACAGACAGACAGACAGACAGACAGACAGACAGACTGCTTGACTGAAAAACTACAATAATTTATTGTTGCCACATAGATGCGAGTTGAGGTTGTAGTTGTCGGCTTATATAAATGTGAAATTAATTGCTTAATTTAGTGGAATGGATTGCGAGAGTTTCTCGAAATTAAATGGGCAAAAAACACATACACACCAGCTAAAAGCCACTTTTGCTTTTCATGCAACGCGCAGCGACTTGAGAGTTCAGCTCACTCAGTTGGCAGCCTGACATTTTTATCACATTATTAATAAGAAATAGAGCTGCGGTTGCTTGTCCGCAAATAACAGCGACAGCAACGGCAACAGTAGACAACAATAAATACCAGGAACCACTCCAACAGCTCGCCGAGATCTGCGCGCATCTGTCAAGTTTTCCACGCCCTCGCCTGGTCCAAACTGTCAACGTGGCCATAATTCATAATAAGCGGAAAGCGGGCAAAGAACGGCGCCGATTCCATTCTAGTACTGTTCTGTTGTTGGTAGCCATGTTCTATAGGCTAAAGCTAAAGTGCAAAACAACCACAAATTATGGCAACACAACTCAAAAGTGCCCGACTACAAGATACTCTAATTAGTTTTAGTCGATACAAGCAATAATACCCAATAATAATTAAAACTATAAATTATTAGTTAAGAACATTAATTACTTTCGTAATTACTTTTGAAAAGTAATTAAATTTGTTTAACTAATAATCTAAATAATATACATTTAAAGAAATTAAAAGTTGCTAAATATTTTTTAATTACTAAATTGGCTTTAAATTACTTAGTTAATTGTATTGTCAAAATTTAAAATGATTAAAAATATTATAAGAATAATATTCAATTTATCGCGTTTATTTTTACATTTTATAGCACAATGAATATTTAATGCAATTCTTTCAATATAAGTTCAGATTCATTATTCATCTAAACTATTTTATTGAATTAATCACTTTTAATTTTGAATCGTTTAAATTGTAATCTGAATTTAATATTTATAATATTTTATATTATTATATTTAATATAAAATTTCTAATTTTTAAAACATTTATTCAATATATCTATATATATGTATATACCCTGTGGCATATAGGGTATAGTAACAACGCTTTGTCTGTCATAGTGTAAACATCAGATAGAGATAGAAATACAGACCGAGGGGTATTTGGGGGACGCCAGCATTTAACAAAAGGCAATCGCAAATATTTTGCAGCGCGCAAAAAGCAACAACCTAAAAGGCTGGCAAAAACAAACACCAACTGCTTGCAGAGGGGTGGGCAAAATTTAGGGGAGTACAGGAAGGGGTGGGGGAGCTTATAGCTTGTTGTAGCTTTATTTTATAAACCCATAAAACTAGGTACACGTACCAAAACACACACACACACACACACATGGCATCGCTACCTTTTGTTATCAGCCGTGAATGCTGTGCGAGGTGGCGACGTGGGAAGGGGATGAGGCGGGGCAGGTAGAAAGCTCTATGAGCAAATTGTTGACTCAGCGCCATGCAAATTGTTCAATGCAGTTTTTATTTGCAAAATGTTCATTGCCCGAATAAAAGATTTATGGATGCAACAGTTTTGAGGCTTAAAGGGCTGGCGGAATGGGGAAAATATTATCATAGTTGGATCAAAAATCGACAGAAAATAGTGGAGTTAATAAAAACGTTGGTGCAATGCAAATATTTTCAAACGCTGTATTTGTAATCAATTCTAGTTGGATGTGTGGAAAATATTTAAATGCATTTAATTCAATTCACTAAAATACACTTCTTTTCATTCTTTATTTGCAGGTGAGCTAAATTCCAAAAATATATGTGTTGGTCTTCTTTTGGCGGTTGGGTAAGTCTTTTGACCTCTCTGGGCCAGTGTATCATTAGCTCGTTTTCTCTCCTCTCTCCAGACAGATTTCCAGATGGTCTGTCTAATAACGCTCATTTCAAATATTAAATGCAATTTCATTCTCATCATTTCCGAGCAGAGAACGCAAAAGTTAACCAAAAGCCTAATTGAAATTACGTAACGTTCATTGACTTTAGAAATTTTTTAGCCAACTATTTGGCAAGGCTTTTGTTGTTTCTGACTTCTTCGTCTTCTGTTCGTTTTTCATATTTTGGTTTTTTTTTTCACTTTTATTATTAGTGGCTTTCGACTGTGCCCAGTTGGGTTTGCTGTTTGTTGCTTGAATTAAGCGGCTCTTTGTCGTAATACTTTGGGGCTCTAATGTAATCGCATTAGTGTGCTTTATTACGTCCCGGTGCTCAGTTGTGCACAACAAAATAGATTTCATTTAGACACGATCATGCCCCATAATAATAAGCAAACGATCTGACTAATGACGAGTCAAAAAAAAAACCGAACTTACTCTTGTACCAGCTGCAAAACATAAGCTGATAAGAGTCATGTTGTGCGATCCTCCAGCAAGCTGAGACTTGGGGCAAGGAAACTCGATAGATATAAGTGAAACCGGATCCTAGAAAATACAGGAGCCAATTGTGATTAGAACCCATAAGGCGATCAATGCCAAAGATATTTAAGAATTGAATTATTTTTGCCTCCATCATTTTAAAATTTCGCAAAGTTCATAATCAAGTTTAATTTGGGAGAAAGTAAAAGCTATGTAGGATCGATAGAAAAATGACTACATTAAATTCTAGTTGTCTTGATACTTTACCCATTGTTCGATTAAATTGCTTATGGAATTCAAGTTTATACATTCTTACTTGATTTGATGAAAAATACATTAATCACTCACAATTCGCTGCTTATTGAATTACATTTTGAAAACTTTTTGAAAAACACGCTTAGATCACAAGCTTCAAGGACAACATTAAATGTGTGCAAATAGCAAAAGTTCTAATTGGTCTGTTGTGCCACCAATTGGCAGCTGCACGATAAATCCCTGCCACGCATATATCAGCCATAATTAAACTGTTGAACTCGGCGCCTCAGCAACCAAATAATAAAATAATAAAAAAATAAAAACACATTCTCATTTGAGGCTTTGATCAAGTGAAGTGGCGACGACGACTTTTGAAAAGGCACCCTGAATGGGACCAGAAAAATCATCGAAATCGAATTCAATAATAATCATGATAAATAAATAATAATAAAAAAAACCAAAAAAAAAATATACATATAAATAAAATCTCAATGAATGTTGAAGGTCAGAATGCTTAAGCCTTAATCAATATTGAAGACTGTCGACGGCAAGTCGCCAAAATATACGACTCGAATATGGCTCGTATGAATGCGAGTTCGAGTATAAGTATGAGTATGAGTCTGAGTATGAGTGCGACTATAAAAATTGAAATTGTATCGATTGGTTGGCGGCCGTCGCCAATGAATTCTCGAGTCGTCATCGCAATTAAATGCCAATTGAAATTTACTCGCATTTTACCCCTTCTTCATCTTGTTATATTTTGGGTATTTTTGGGCCCATCAATTGATATTAATGGCTTTTATCGTATACGGATTCTTAAATAATTTATATGAATTGGGTGACAAATTTATGCAGCCTTTTGATTAATATTCATCTCCAATTGATGTGATATTCGAATTTTATTGATTTCTTTGCTAATCTCTTCGACATAATTCTTATTTATAAACGCTGATCTATGCGAAATATTTTTCCTTTTTTTCTTTTTTTAAATATTTTTTATTGTTGCGTGACTCTTCTGTTTCTCTGCCCCTCTGCCTCTCACTCTGCACCGAGTCTGGCATCTCTTGCTCTCTCATTCGCTCCTGGGGGGTATCCATTACGGGAGCACGGTTCAATGATCGCATTTAATGATTTTTGTATGCGAAAATAAGTAGATTTGTAGTTTTTTGTAGATTGTATACATAGTAGAGTGTATGAAGTGTGCGAAGTGTGTATAGAGTCTAGTTTTTTGTAAGTATTTTTTGCTGTTTTTTTTCGTGTGCAAAGTTTTGTCTGGACCCGTGCGGGGCTTTCTTTTGTTATTTGTTCAAATCGTGTGGTACATTTGAATGGTTTTTTCTATAGCTGTTGAGATGGAGGAGTTGCCTCATTGTTGTTGCTGTTTTTTTTTTTTTGCTGTTGCTGTTGCTGTTGCTGTTACTGTTACTGTTGTTGCGGTCTAGCCACTTGAGTTGTTCATAAAGTTGAACCGCTTTTGGCACCAGTTATGGCACATTATGCAATAAGGAATGGCACCGTTTTGCTGGACCCAATGATATTAACACAATGATCCAAAAGTTAAATATAAATTATAGCTAGAGTGTATATAATTTATTAATAAATTCAGAATTTTGAGCTGTAGAAAATAGAATATTCATTTTATTTACAAATATAATTATATATCGAATACTACCCAATTAAAGTGCTAACTGAGCAGAAAACCTTCGTAAACTTCAATTTCTTCTGTAGCAATTTATTTAATAATTTACACACTCTTTTATTTTATTATGAGGTACATAAAAATAACCAATATTTCCCATCCTTAAAGAGCTGATTCAATCTTAACACCTAACGCGCTTTACACATATCGAACGTCAATGTTGGAGCTCTTATCATAAATTTGTGAGCATAAAAGATATCATCGCAGCCATAAAAACGCTCCATAAACAAATTGGTAGGGGCAAGTTAAATAGCAACAAACTTCTGTTTAAGTGCCGGGGCCACCAGGTTTTTAACGATGACAACAATTTTATCCAATTATTGGGCTTCGACTGTAAAAATTAACACATAAAAAGAGCCAGAAACATAGATTTTGCATCGCACTGGAAATCAATAATCTGCCCAGCTCCTCCAATTGCTTGTGGCTAGTTGTTAGTTGCGTGTAAACGAGAGACCCTCCTCGGGCCCTTTTACATATGGATCATAAACCGATCAGCCGACAACAAGACTGTGCCATAAGCCATAAAGCGTATGCTGTTTGGTATTTGATAGCCGTTGACCATAAAACCCGAGATAGCAGAACCAGACTTTTAAGTGCCCTTATAATGAGTCTCCAAATGGGCAACATAGTTGGAGCTGCCTCAACTCTCGGTCAGTTGATCAGAGTGGGAGCTGAAACTTTTCGCTGGGCTGGTCGAGGCAGGGCTGTCACTGCTGTTAGCCAAAGCACCGCACCGCACCGCACCGCATTTGAGTTGACAACTCAACCATAAAGCGTGAGAACATATATTTATAGATAGAGGGCGATCTTTATCGCATGTGCGGTAAATCTTTTTCACGAAACAAGCTTGGCATATAAATTTTCTAATTCACTGAGCTTCCACAAATTGCCATCACAAAAGTGATCTGCAAAATTTCGCGTTTTACTCTTATGTTTTTATTTCAATTTCAATTTGTATACCCTGCATCCATTGAAAATTGGCTAAGCGAACTTATGAAGTTTTGCCAACAGATTTGTGAAGAAAATTATTACTCCCCGATCTATATAAAATATATATCTCACAATCAGAAAAAAAATTGCTCCAAAGGTAACTCACCTTATTATTCAGAAAGTATATTTCTACGTCTTTCCAAAAACCAGATTTTTTTTTATAAATCCATTGTACATTTGTATATGTGTAGACAGAAATCTTTTATCCAATTATTTGCGACTTCTACTTTTATAAAACATTAGACATGATTGCATATACACACAATTTCAAATAGTTTATAAATTCAAAAATTTAATTTGACACTTGAAAATACAATTTTCTGAATGTTGGAATGGATTTTCTTTACGGTTTACATTTATATTTTTTTTTAGAAACATTTTCTGTTATTAATAAATACATTTGTGAAAACAGGAAAAGAGTCTTTCTAATTTTAAAATATGTTTTAGAAATAATTTCTAAAAACAATAAAAACTTTCTTGTATTTCATGCCGACTATGACATGTTGATGTGCTCTAAGTATAGGGTATCTTCTAGTCGGGTAAGAGCATAAGCGTACTCTTACTTGTTACTCACGTGTGTGTGGGGGTGTGTGTGTGTGTGTGAGTGTGTTCAAATAAATTGGCCTGCTGGCAAACTTTGACCCACTTAGATGTAGATTACAGCTCATATATGCAAAGTCAGTCTTGATTGTAACAACTTACTCGTCAGAAATTAGGAAAACAATTTTAATGATATATCTTATATTTGTCTGGCCCAAAGGTTTAATGAACTTGATTAGCGGACACTTGAGTTGTTATTTATTGTTGTTATTATTATTTATTTTTTGTGGGTGCAGATATGAACGATAATTTGTTTGGCTTTGTGAATGGCTTAACTTGTTGGCCTTTTTTAAATTCAATGCCTTAATTTGGAGCAGCAAGAAGTCTGATGGCCTACATTATGTCAGTATAATTAGCTTTGTGCGAGTAATGGAGCAATTATAATACAAAAATGCCAACAATTAATTATTCTCAATATCTGTTTGCACGATCATTTGTCAATCGTATGCATAAATGTTTTATGCTTATTGGTATTACTGCCTGCATAATTTATTTACTCGGCACGTCATTTATAATGGGAAGGCTGACTGGCTGACAAAATCAGCTAACGATGAGACAATCATATTTGAAATTACTGAAACCGAAACCGAAACCGAAATCGAAATCCTTAAATGCTTTGTCTGATCTACCGCCAAGTTGCCCGCTCCCCCCTTGTCCATGAGCAGTTAAACGTCAAAGCTGCCGGCCAAGTTCAGTGTCAAAGCATTGCAACATCGAGCATCGAACACGTTTGATCGCGCTGCGCTCGAAGAGAGCTCTTTGGCGCTCTCTTAAGCGGAGAGAGGAGACTCTTTGGTTGCCGCACACACGTATATTGTAATGCCGTCCAAGACCAACTATGGACAATGGAAACAAGTTCTTGTTGTTAACTTCTACTTATTTCTTCAATTTTTTCTTCTCTTTTTATTATAGTTGTGTTTTTTTTTTTGTTTTTTTTTGCAATGGCAACGTTTTTGTTGCTGTTGTTTTAAGCGACTTTTGTTTACCTTATGCCTCGTTAAAGATCAGCGTCGCGTCGGCTTTGACTTTTCCACAAAAGTTCTCTCGGCGAGCGATGGAGATGGAGTCTGAGCAATTGGGAGAGTGAGAGAGAAGTAGCCTGGCCAAGCAAGTTGCAGTCGCTAGTCGCTGTTCTGGACAAGACTCCTACACGGCGACGCAGTGCTTTTTTTTGCAACGCCAACAGCAGGAAGTTGAATTTCAGTTCAGTTCAATTTTGCACGTCATCTCAAGCGGTCCTAAATCGTTGCTCGATTCCAAAACTCGAGACGAGTTTCGAGTTTTATCTCAAGTTCTGCAAGAATATCTTTTGCCATTTCGATCGCGCCGTGCAACTCAAATGGCGCAACTCTTTTACGACTCGCAGTTGTCGCATTAAGCGTCGCATATTATCATATCCAAAAACTGATTTTTTTTTTTTTTTGGCGATATTAAAATGAACTGTTTGTAGTGCAGTAAAAGTGAATTCATTTCGAAATCGAGCAACCCGAGGCCCATTAACCGAGATATTAAACATCATGTATCGCTTGCAAAGACGTGCCGCTCTAATCGCCAAACAAGGTAAAACCTAAGAGACCCCAAAAACAAAACCAAAACCAAAACCAACACCTAACCCAAGCCTGTGGGAAAACCCACTGACTATTCCCAAAGATAAACAAATTACAAATTGTTGCTACAGTGTCGCACCGCAAGTAAATAATGCCCTCCATTCATTGCAAACTTTGTCGCAATTCGCACGCTTCAAAATGCAAAAGCGAAAAACGAAAATCGATACCAAAGCAATAGCCAAATTGACTCATTGCTGAGAATTCGCTGGCATTACTCATACGCAGCGTTGGACACTCATATATCGTATATCGTATTTAAATTTCTGCGGTCGCTGTCCAGTGTATTTATATTATAAATGCTCTTGCGGTTTGAGCTTAGGTGTGGTCAGCAATATAGTCTGGATGACTGATCTGTGGCCAAAGATAGATTGAGGTAATTGCTAAATAAAGTGCTCAAAAAACAATGTCGGCTATAAATTAACTAATATACCTGAATGAGTCAAAGTTGTCTTTCTATATGTTACTCCTTTGCAAGAATTGAGTATCTGCCGCACTTTGAATGTAATTAATTTCTTATGTTTCAAAATGTTACTATTCTGCAAGAATTTAAAATAATTATTATGATAAATTTCAATATGCTACTATTTTGTATGAATTGAATATTTATTACACCTGTTTAATTAATATTTAAAATGTGTTTCTAAATCATATTCTTTTGTTAGAATTGAATATCTGCTGCACTTTTTTAAATTTATTTTCAAAATAAATATTTCATATTTTTAATTTGATATTCTTTTGTAAGAATTAAATATCTGCTGCACTTTTTAAATTTATTTTCAAAATAAATATTTCATATTTTTAATTTGATATTCTTTTGTTAGAATTGAATATCTGCCAAACTTTATCAATTTGTTTTCAATAACAAATAATGTCTTGTGATTCAACGTGATACTTATATGCTTATAGGGAAAAATTTAATATTTGCTGCACTTTTTTAATTTATTGTGTCTGATAGAAAATGAAATGCTTTGAGCAGTAAAATGAAAGTAAAATAAATTAATATCTTTGTTGAAGGGGATCTTAAATTTTTAATTCAATTCCAATATTTATTGACCTATTTGCATTTGGATTTTGAATTTTTTCTAAGGACGCCTCTTTAATTTTGGCATTGGGCATTTTTTGCATTTCTGAGCTGCTGGACTAGTTCCCAAGTTCCAAATTGTGGGCTCTACCTTTGTGCAATTCCTTTCTCTTCCTGAAACCACAGCAAGGCCCTAATAGAACCCGTCTCCAACTGCATTTAGTTTGTCAATTTTCAGCATCTTCCTTAACTTTCTTTACCACAAAAAACGATCAAGATGAACAAGAAGCAAAAAGAAAAAAATGAAAACCATTCAACTGGGTCATGAAATAGCCCAAAAACTCAAAGCACAGACCTCAAACACGAAGTGGCAATCATTTTACTTTTGATTATAAACAAAAAGCAGGAAAACAGCAAACAAACTAAAATTATTTACAATCACTAATCGCCGGATAAAGACGACCCAGAAACTAGTACCAGGTACTGACATCTTCGGCAGAGACATGGAGACAATTTGACCTCGGGCATCTTTCTATTTCATTTGCCAAGGGACAGGATAGGACAGCATTGAATTTGGCATCGTCAAGTGAAAGAAGCCTTCAACTTGGTACTCTGAAAATTGCAGTAACAGCTGCGACTTTGGTTTTGGAAGCGTGTCAATTCAAGATTCGTGCTAGCCGGCATATAATTTCATTTAGTCAGAGACCCAGTCAGTCAGTCAGTCAGTCAGTGAGCGGGACAATTGTTGTTTTGCATGCCAAATGCTGGGCCACAATTTGTCCTCATCCAGCCAGCTGGCTGAGTTTGTCCAAAGCCAAAACCCAAACCCAAACCCAAACCAAAAACCAAAAACCAAACCAAACCAAGTTCAAAGTCGTGCCAAAGTAAAAATCTTTCGTTATTAGCAATGCACTCGCCAAAGAACGCCACACAGCTCAGCATATGGCCAAAGAAGGTCATGGACGGATTTAAGGTTTTCTTTTCTGTCTCCACCATCCGGCCAGCACTGTCTGTCTAGCCTGCATCCAGTCTACCCCTGTCTACACTTGGCCAATTGGCAAAAAGATTTATTATTGAAATGCATAAAAATATGGCCATGGCATCCACAGCGCTGGCATTTGCTTATAGTTTGCCATACACACGTATATATATATATATATATATATATATATATATATATCATATTTATATATAAATAGAATAGTTGGCTGACTTTTTGTGTGTACTTTCTAAACAACCAATCTCGAAGTGTGCATGAAAATTGCTGATAGCTGAATATGTTATGGATGCCAAAAAGCGTTTCAACGAGTTTACCTATTAACTTAATAACTTTTACAAAATGTATTTCACACTCTTTAAAATGAGCTCAAAACATGACGAAATGTTGTGCTAAATTGTATGAGAATTCATTAATCGCTATTAGAAATGAAACTTGTTTTTGAGAATTCGATGCAGTCACTGAAAATGGCTTAAATCAATTTTTTATTTATACGATTTAAAAATACATTATACTTCTATTAAATGATTAAATATTTATTTGATACATTCACTGAAAAAAAATAAGTTATTTATTTAAGCAGTGTTCTTATTAACTGTTTAAATATTAACAGCTAAATTTCCAAAATTTTATGTAGACCTGAAAATAGTTTAAATACATTTTTAAATAATAGTAAAGTCAGTTATTTTTTGCTGATTATAATTATGTATTTCTAAATATTTTTCCTTTATTTTGAATAATTAATACATATTTAAATCTTTCAGAGTGCTTTTAGTTTGATATATATTTCTATACATTTAAATAAGTTTTAAATTAAATTTAATTAAATGACTATCAATTAAAGGTTTTGCAGTTGTAGTTACTAGAAATAAAAACTGGAAATAAAAACTATAAATAAATATTATCTTAGAAACATATGAATTACTAGAAATCAGGCTAGTTTTAATAATGATATCCATTGAAGCTGTGAATCTACATTTATGTATATATTTAGTTAATAGCTCCTTTTAAATATGGTGCACATGACCAGGAGTAGTTGTGGCCCAGTAGCAGAATGCGGCATGCGGCATGTGGCATGTGGTATGCTGCACTCTCTGTTGGGCCGCTGAGGCGTCTAACTGTTAAGTTGCAAAGTTGTAGTCGTAAGTCGGGAGTCTTATTTAATACATTTCCTTAAGACGACTAGCGACTCAGCCACTGCTGCGGCTGGACACTGGCGTCGACGTCAGCTAAATTATATCCATGACTTTGGTGCTGCTGGTGATGCTGCTGTTGTTGTTGTGCCTGTCGCTCTTTTATGGCCAAGTTGCACGCATCACTCAGACAGCAGCCAAGTCTGAGTCGGTCGAAGTCTGGCTTGCTAGCTGCTAGCTGTTTGGTTGCCTCGTTGCACCCTCATCAGCAACAACAACAACTCGAAATGCAGCTATTTTTATGACCTCTGCCAACACCAGAGACGCTCCAAACTTATCTAACGCAACTAACTAAGTATCGGGCAATTCTAATCTAATCACATGAAACGAAGCAAAAGATGCAGCGGCAGCAGTTGGAAAGAGACAGCTGGATAGAATTTACCGTAACGTGCTTGGCTCTCTAACGATGAACGCAACGGTTGTTTTCCCTTTCTGGTCATCCTCAAAGTCGAGTCGAGTCGAGTCGTGTGTGCATCCCAAAATAGCCAGCAAACAGCAACTGCAACAGAAACAGAAACAGAAACGGACGAACAACTTGCCGCATGCGTGACTGCATCACGCCCCTCACTCACCTGTACCACAGTCCCAGTCCCCAGTCCCCAGTCCCAGTCCCAGTCCCAGTCCCAGCCCCCAGTCCCAGTCCCAGTCCCAATGCCAGTCCGAGATCCCATTCCCATTTCCAGTCGCATTCGCAGTGCTCTTTACATCACGCTGGCCCAAAGTCTTCCTGTTTCGCTAGTTCATCTGCATTTTGAGCATTTATTCTGTTTCAGCTCCAATACTCTTGCTATCCTTGTCTGACTTCGTTCGCCCTCCTCAGCATCTCCTCAGCATCTCTTCAGCATCTCTTCAGCATGTGTTCAGCTTCGTCTTTGGCCTGTGCAGTTAATCAATTATAACGACTCTTGATTTCCTTCCTGATCTCGATTAAGATTTTTATGTGGGTTCAGGTTCGAGCTGTGCCTCGCGTGTCTCTAGTCGCTCTCGGCCAGAATGACTCGGTTTTACAGTTGCTTTTGCTGGCCGAGTGAGTTCTCCAACATGTTGTGAGCGAGTGAGTGAGTGCGATTAAGTCATTGGCTTTGAGTACGTTTTGTGATTCGTTGGTGATTGGCTCTTGACGTTATTAAGACACCGCAACTGCGTGTTTTGATGATGGCTTTATCACACTTTTTATGGCGGCATTGTGCAGCTGATTTGCAGCCTTAATTGACTTTTATGTTACCTGAAAGGTGTCTGTTTTCCAAATAGATTGATGCTGTATACGCCAATGACCAATGCAAGCAAATTACTGCATTTTATTTGCAGATAAATAACGGGCAAATAACATGACTGGAGTAATTTGCATACATATAAATCAATCAGCTTATCCTGGCTGGCTTAGCTAACGAAATCGACCATTTTCACAGTAGTTTCTTCCTTTTTGGCATGAAAGTGAGCCCTTCAGGCATTCCATCCTCATTAGTAAGGATCCATTTTAGTAATTATATTTACCTTCTAGTGCCCAAGACATTAGATGGTTCAGTTTTGGTTTCTCACTTATTCCTTTGCCTTCTTAGACCTATTCAAAGATTGCCCTATTTTATTTTTCCATTCAACATTTCTGTTGAACTTTCAACACAACCGTAATATTCATTTCCAATTGCGACGAATTTCAATATATTTTCTTAATGCTTGCAAAATAATATTTTTGCTCGACTTCTGTCAATTTTCAACGTTAAATAGCAGATTAGAAACTAAAATTTTGAAGCGAATAAATGCAAAATAAACGTTGTCCGCCTGATGGCGCTATTGTGTTAAATAAATGGAGAAGGCTTGGTCTAAATGTCTAATATACTGCAGTATATTATGATCATATCTTGAACGTACGAGCAGTACATTCACCATCACCATAGATCAGGCTGCAGACAGTGTTTTGTGCAGTTATTTGCCTTGAGCTCCTGCAGCAACTGCTTTCCACAATAGTCCACTTTGTTTGGCCTTTCCCTTTGGCATCATTATGCCCATTTAATTATACCTTTTTGCACACAACAATTTCTAAATAAATCACTCAATCAAAAATGCTAGAGACTGAATTTAGCTACAGCATAGTTTCCCACCAATCGCTCACAGCAACAGCAACAGCAACAGCAACAGCAGCAACAGCAACAGGAACAGGAACAGCAGCAATAGCAACAGCAGCAACAGCAGCAATAGCAACAGCAGAACCCAACACATAAATACATCAGATGTCAAAAAATGAACTTGACTTGCGGACCAAAGCACAGCATGATAGTAGCCTAGGAGACTAGCCTAAGAGGGGTAGAGCGAAGGGAGAGGTGGAGAGGGAGTCTTGGAGGCTGGCCACATTAAATAGCAAATAATAAATTAATATGCCGTAAGTTAATAATTACAAGTGGAAGATGTAACAGATTGTGCCGAGATTGTGGCTACTGTGCGAACAACTCTTTCCTATCTTCTACATCTGTTTCTTTGTATCTGCTGCTGACGCTGCCGTCGCTGCCGTCGCTGCCATCGCTGCTGCTTTGGCGCCCCGCGTTGTTGGCCCAAGGAAACTCATTAAACGGCAACAGCACGTCCTATGTATGCTGCTGTTGCCCAACTCGCCTCTTAGCTCATGATGAGCAACTTTGATTGGTTGCCCATAATGATCAGCGCGCTGAGTTGTGTATGTTCACTTGCTGTGCAGTGCTGTGCTGTGCTGTGCAGTGCAATGCTGATCTTCAGATATTGTAAATTGAAATATAAGCATAATTATGCGTGTACCACTACACTCCGATAAAAAGTGACCTCGAGATTGGGCAATCTTCGTACTCTCTCACAAAAATTCGTTTCTAAGAATTGCTAAAATATTATTAAGATATTAAGAGAAAAGTAGATAAAGTAAACCCTAATTTCACCGTAAAAAGAACATTTTTGTGAAAAGTTTCCTAGAATTTCGACAATCTTCATAACTTGTAAAAAGTTCGCTTCTTCGAATTCTTTAAACACTATTAATTTATTGATAAAAAACAAATAGTTGAAATAAATGCTTCTCTAAAATTTCACATTTGGACAATCTTCCATCTTCTAAGAGTTGTTAAAAATACTACTATGATAAAGTTGAAGAAGATTCCAATATTTGCGCTAAAAAGGGCACTGACCAAAAGAATACCATTGTAAATATTCCATAATTGCATCTGCCCTTCGCAAATATATTTATAAGTAAAAAGAAGATATTTTTGTTATGGCCAATTTGGGTCAAGCATTTCTACTCTTTATTATATTTTTTCTATTGTACTAACCTGACCATGCTAAAGTGACCTAGTTTTCATTAGACGGTGAACTACATTGGCAACAATAGCCGCTTAGTTGTAGGTTTTCTGATTGTAACTATACTAATTTTGAACTTGAGCCTTGTTAAAGTTCTGTATCTTGATTTTTTTGGCATACTCTAGAGAATATTCGTGGAACATGATTGGCCGACATTCCTAAATGTCGTGTTATGTTCTACTTACCGCTGGCAATGCGCTCAATTCTCAATAATCCAGAACGGAATTTCTGATGTTGCGCCTCAATTTTCAGTTTGTGCGTTGCAAATTAATTGAGCAAAAGTTCACAAAAGTTTACATAACTGCAATAGAAACCGCTATTGCAACAACAGCAGCAGCAGCAGCAACAGCAGCAACAGCAGCAACAACGACAGCAGCAGCAGCAACAACTTGTTAGACCAGTGAAAAGCCGCTGCAGCACTCAGCACTTTTCATCATTTTAATGGTGGCCGTTGCAGCTTCTTGACCAACATGTTGACAACAGTGTTGCGCCCTCAAAGCCAAACAAAAGTGGCCACAGACAACGACACAAGTTTTGACCAGGCACATGCAGCAACAGCAACAGCAACAGCAGCAGCAGCTTTAGCTCCGGTGCTTGTTGCCACCAACTCCCATTTTGAATTTACAAACAACAAAAAAAAAGAAGAAAAACTTTTATTTGCCAAATGCGTCAAGCATTCCGATTCCGATTCCTGCTGCACCCCAACAGCAACAGCAACAACAACAAATGGCACAAACCTTGCTGCCATTTGTCAACATTTGGCTGGTATCAAATGTCTGTGGGGGACCGGCTAGTAACCATGACAAATTTGTTGTAATCAGAAAGCACTAACGACAACAATAACAACAACAGCAACAGCAACAGCAACAACTACAGCATGCAACAGGCAAATACGTGAAAGCCACACAGAGCTCCTCTGAGGGCCAACAAAGAACAGAAAGAAAAAAATTGCAGGCAAAAGAAAAAAATACAAAATGTTTGCAAACATTCGCGCAATTTATTAAAATCGCTTTGTAACTTGTATGCAAACAAAATATTTATTTACACACATTAAACAAAGCTGCAATTGAAACTTCTAATTCATTAGTTTATTCTCGAAAAATACATATATTTATTATCTAGTCAGACATGATTGTTATTTAAAACACAATACATTTTTTACGTAAATTCTCCTTTTTATTATGTTAATTAATTTATAATAAATTTTATTGTTATTAGCGGATTTTGTACAAAATACGCCACAAAAAATAATAGTCAAAGTCATTTTCATTATGTTTGCTTATTTATAATTATTTTAGAGTCCGTTTAATGGAAATACGTTTGTGTTATTTATTTTCCCAACTCCATTATTATGGTATCACATTTTACTGTCAATCAGAACTGAATCCCCTTCCAGGTGCTATCCAACTTATCAAAGTCGTTGCATAATTAATGGGTTTAAGGTGCAATTAATGTTGCTATTCTTGTGATTTAGTTGCCGTATCTATTTCCGTTTATTGACCCATATCTGTGTTGCACAGATCAGCCAGCTTGCCTCCGATCCTTGACCTGCATCATCACCTGCACAGCAGCACAAGAATCCTATTAAGAATTCAAGTGGTCCGTACCGGCAAGTGGCCGGCACTTTATGGCCACATTACAAAACTTCCTTCCTTTTATGTACATTTGAGTGAAAATAAATAAATAAATAAGAAAATATTTTTCTGTTTACACAACAAACTCACTGAGACAGAGGGAGATGGGTAAATAAAGGAAAGGAAGTCAGAGTGCTATAAATAAATGCGTTTCTTCCATAAAAATGTACCACGAACGAAACCCACACAGCAAAAAAAGAGACGCCAAGCCCCCAACCCAAGTCCCCCCTATACCAACCTATACCATGCTCATCGTAGTCTGGATGGAGACCAATCCCGAACCCTGGATGCGCGTCTCTAACGAATGCTTTAGCTTTGCTTCCGGCGACATTAAACTGCCGTTTGTTGTTGCTATTGTTGTTGATGTTGTTGGTGTTCTTGTTGTTGTTGCTGCTGCTGCTGCTGCTGTTGTTGCAGTTGACCAAAAAGCAGCTGCCTATTGGCTCTTACCACAGTTGAGTAATGCGCCACCGACTTGCAATGGGAATCGGAGTCGCAGTCGAAGTTGGACTTGCAGTTGAAGTTCTTGGTGTGTTTCGTTCTTGTTGTTATTGCATTGCTTTTGTTTGTTGTTGCAATTGTCTCTAGTTGTTGTTGTTGTTGTTGTTGTTGTTGTTGTTTTGTCTCTTCGCTTTGGCCAGTTTCAAGTTTTGTGCGCCGCTTTTGTGTTCGGGCAACTCGCAACGGAAAAGATATTGGGCAGATGTTGCTGACGACGCAACGACGACGACGATGACGATGACGACGAGGCAGATGACTGGTTTAAGTTTTGTTTTGAAAGTAATTCATCTGGGCAGCTTGTGCTGCGCTTGCCTATAATAATTGTGGGGCACATGGACAATGAGAGGTCCAAGTTCAAGCCACCCACCCACATTTTATTGTTATCGTAACAATGGCAGCACAAAAGCGTAGCACAGCTGCCCCTCTCGTCCAACTGGCTCATGTGGATTCGCAACAGCAACTTTGCTTGGTTCTGTTGAGGTCATATATTGAGGCTTGAACCGCCTTGGCATCACCTTGTGCAAGTTTTCGTTATGCCAGAGTTGCTAAAATAGCTTAAGCTCTTTTATCTAATATGTGGAACTGTTTCAAATCAAAATTTTTATCGAATCTTATTTAGTGTTTCTTAAAATAAACCTACAACTTATCAGTTAGCCTGCATCTAATTCAGTTCATAACTCGCAAATATTATCTAGCAGAAATAGAAAATACAAATTCAAATATAATTTTGATTTTCATTTTTTAATTTACAAGTTATTTTTGTATTTTGTTCTATAATTTTATTTTTAAAGCATTTTAATTATGATCAATGGAAAAGTCATAATATTATTTACTTCTTTTTCCTTTTATATGTTATTTAATTTATTCACTCTTAATTTGAAATCATTTTATTGTGTATAATTTTATATATATTTTAACAAATATGTTTAATTATTTTAGTAATCAATTTTTATTATATTCTTTACTTTATTTTCTGTTTTTTTTTTTGGTTCTTCAGACTTATCATATCCTTTATTTAATTCCTATTTCTTTTATTTAATTTTTTTTTTGTATAGATTTTTCACTTTCTAATCTCTGAAATACATTTAATTCATAACCTTAATTTTAAATTGTAATTTAAATCTACATTCGTAGTTTTTTTCAACCTTTTTTAATAATTGTGGACATACATGAATGCAGCACGGAAAACCCATAGTCAATTAAATCTATAGGAACTCCGATACCCCAATGCGTATCTCGAGCAATCAGAGTGGTGCAGAAACCAAGAGACCCCAGAAGAAACTTCATACTACGGCTAGGTAGGGCAGCGTACTCACTCACTTCAAGATAAAAGCAAATAAAAAAAATGCATAAAATGCCAGCGGCAGGCAAAATGCATGTAGAGCTGCAAACGTTGGCGGTGCATTGAACTCCATTGCTCGTTGCCATGGTCCACGGTGCACGGTCGGTCCCGTCCACTGTTTAGGCCAGGCCAGGCCCGGCCAGAGCAGGCCAGAGCAGGCCACAAAACTAGAAACGCTCGCTCGGCTCGAGCGAACCAGCAGAACCAAGAGCGAATGCAAGAGCCGACGAACTCGTATCTGTTCTAAACATGGCCACCGATACAAATATACAATGCGAACGAACACATTACACAATGGACGGAAGACGGACTTTCGCACGAATGCGCAGCGCACTGGGAGTTTATACATTGGATGGCGGATCTGGGATCGGGGATCGGGGAATGAGGAATGGGGACGGGGGGAACGGTTGAGTCAGCAAGCGATTAGAAGCCTAAAAGGAAGTAATGTTGCAGAAAATGCAAAGAGAGCGAGGAGAGTACGAAAGATCAGATTGCCTCGTGGATGGACCGACTACAACTACGACAACGACTACGACTACGGAGTACGTAGTACAAGTCTTCTGTTCCGATATACGCCTGGCAATTTTTTATGATGGTTAAAATTGAAAAAGAAAAAAAAAAAGAAGAAAAATAAATAAATAAAAATAATACCAAGCTGCGCGTAGTCGTTCTCTGTAGCAGCAGCAGCAGCAGCAGCAGCTGAAGTCGCGCTCTGTCACACACTCGTCCCATCTCGCTCACTCTGTGCCACTCAGTGACTGGCTGACTGGCTGACTGGCTGGCTATTATTATGTGCTTTTTCTTTTGGCGCGACTCGAGACGGAGACGGAGACGGAGACGGAGACCGAACCCGACTTGGACTTGGTCTTGGTCGTCGTTTTGGTCTTCGTTTTGGTCTTGGTCTTTTGGCGTGTGTGTAATTATCCAAGGACGCCGCTGAGTAATAAAACGACCTTGAGTGCAGCAATACACACTAGCAAACACACACACACACACATGCAAACAAAGTTACATATAAGACGCATCGCTTCGGTCTTTTGTGTGTGTTGGGCGTGTGCTGCTTTTCCAGTCTCAGCTCCAGCTGCAGCAGCGGTCAGGGCGTTATTTGTTACACATGGACAAAAAGCTGATATGGTAAACAATTTGTCAGCGTCATAACACAAAGCCTAGCCAGAGTCCAAGTCCGAGTCCGAGTCAGAGTCCGAGTCCGAGTCAGAGTCAGAGTCGGAGTCGAAGTCAAAGCTGGAGGAGAACTATGCAGTTGGGGCAGACAAATGGAACGCCTACAAAGCTTTTGCTCGATTCAAAACAAATATGGAAAAGTTTTGTTTTCTTTGCCGTTCATTCCATTGTGCTGATAGCCCAGTCAGACATTTAGACAAGCCAATCTTGATGGCCATAGATCATTTAAACGAGTCTGGGCCAGGTTTTTTGTTCTGTGTATTTCTTTTTTTGTATTCTGTAAATTGAATTTATGATATTTATTTATCTTTAGACAGCCTCGAGCAGGTATCCAATGTTCCTATATAATTTAATAACATAACAAAACCAATCAAACCAAATAACTAATTGAATATCAATATTTCAAATTATATTACATACAAATAAATAATATAGCAATTAAAAGGATGAAGAAAGCTGAAGCGAGGAAAGAATGCAGGATGAGATTGTAGTAAAAGTTCCTGGGTGCAGAGCACTATAGATTTATAGATTGATAGATATAGATTTTCTAGTTTTGTATTTATTCGAAATTGCAGATTATAATTTATAACTTATTAATAATTTTAAAATAAATGTATTTTTAAAAATCCCAACCCATTGATTAGCTCTGTCACTTTCCTGACTTGCAAAAGTGTCAAAATGTGTCCCGCATTTTAAGCTTGTTTTGATAAGTCTGTGAAATTCAAATGTTTTCTATATTTTTTCTAAGAATATATTTAGTGTTTTGCTTGTTGCATTGGTTGTTTCAGTGCAGCAGAAGCAACGAACTGCTCATGGCATACCTCACCATCTCAGTCCCCCAAAATACAAATACCTGCAAATGCTCTCCCACATCCCACAGACCCGCCACCCCCTGCAACATGAACATCTTTCAGCAGAGGCTGGCATCAACTAATCAGCTAGAGCGCAAAATTATTTGCCATTTTTTACGCGTTGCTTCAAACGCGGCAACAGCAACGGCAACGGCAACGGCAACTGTCGGCCATCGACTGCTGTTATTGTTTCTGTTTTTGTTGTTGTTGCTGCCGCTGCTGCTGCTGCTGCTGCTGCTGTTGTTGTTATCTACGCTGGCATGCCAACAGGCCCCACCATTAGGCCATAATCATCATCACACACGCCTTAGCCAAGGCTGCATCTCCCAACAGAGACCAAGAGACTGCTCCAGAGGTGTGCCAAATGCGCGAACGCTTTTATTTTGTCTATGATGGAGATGAAGATGAAGATGCCAATCTCTCTCTCTCTCTCTCTCTCTCTCTCTCTCTCTCTTTCTGTTTCTCGCTGTGTGTGGGGAGAGATGTGGCTGATGCGGTAATCGGGTGGCAGCCAGGCAGGCCGGCTGGCTGGCTGGCTGGCTGGCTGGCTGGCTGGCAGGCGGAGGCCAACTATTTTTAAGTATGGGTTTCGGTTTCATTGTTGCATTTCTTTTGCGTTTATGAAATTAATGAGCAGCTCCAAACGGCTTCGACTGCCTCGACTGCTGGCTACGGAGGCCATTCACCACATGTTCAGCTAGCCCCCCGCCCACCCCTCGTACCCCTTTTGATAATGGTTGCATAATTTGCCATCGCATTTCATTTATTGACCCGCATATTTTGCGCTGGATGCGCAATTTGCTTAACCCTGAGGCGCCGCTGTCGCCTTCACCGATCGTTTCAGCTCCCGACCTTTTACAATTGAAATGTAAACACACATAGACAAGCTGATGCTGCCCCTCAGCTCCAACTCCAACTCCAACTCCAAGTCGATTTTCATCTTCATCTGTGATCTTTCATCAATTTAAGCATACCAAGTCCATTTATAGCTTCCAAAAATCAGCCTCCAACAGTTTCTGTTTTTGTTTGTCTTTATCCAGTCGAGTGTCAAAAGTCCACTTCTTATTATTGTTTTTGTTGGTGTTGCTGTTGTTGTTGCTGTTGCTGTTACTGTTTTTGTTATTATTGTTTTTGTTGAATTTCATCGGCTGCTTCACACCTTGGATCAACGGCATAATTCACTTTTGATTTTTGGCTTTGATGACTGCTTCCTTTGGCTCGACACTTGGCTTTTATTTATTTGTTTAGCAATTATGCCCAACACTTTCAGTTTTCAGCAAAAATTTACTTTTAATGACATATTTTTAAATCGATTTCTTCTTTTCTTCTTCTTCTCCTGCAGGTATGTACGCTGGCCATAAGATTTACTTGTGATTCTTTTAAGTAAGTTGTCAAAGCTTATATTTAAATATTTCTTGTTTAATTTAAAGAACTTTTAACTGTTGCCACACACACACTTTCTCTTTAATAAGTTGTTGATTTAAAGTTTTTATTTATATATTCCTAGTTTAATTTAAAGAACTTTAAAAATGTTGCGACACTCACTTTCTCCTTAGGATGCTGTGCTTTGGTTGCATTATTAAGGTTAATAGCTTTTTTTGTGTTATCATTAGCCTGTGGTCCATTCGGGGCCGAGTCCTGAAGTTATCTTTAACAACATTAACTTTAAGCCCGGCTCGGCCCGGCCCGGCCCGGCCAGCTTTCATTTCGTGTGCATTAAGCTTAATATGCGACTTTCTAATGCTGCTCCTCTTATCGTACACACCCCAAAGCTGCGACACACACAAGTCGATCTCTTGCCAAATAATACACATCATTATACAGTGGCAAGCACACCCCACCCACTCCAACCACCCACCAAAATAAAGAAAAACAACGAAAAAAAAGCACAGAAAAAAGTAGTAGTTGCTTCCTGCTGGCAAAATCTCGCCGCAGAGCATATTGAAATTTATTGTTATGGTTTCTGGCAGCGACTACTGTCCATAATTTTTCAACAAATCGTCGCTCAGCTGTCACACTAATCTTTGGGCCACCAAGCAATCGAAAAGACGGCGAGCCAAATTTGCATATGAGTCGTCGGGGATTCGGTTTTGGGTTTTGGGTTTGGGTTTGGGTTTGGGTCTGTGCCTGGGATTGGTTTTTGGTTATGGTTTTTGGTTATGGCTGTGAGCGTGGCTTTCTGGCCTGGTCAGTGAAGCATTGTCGCAAGGAATCAAACACACCTACAGCAACAAAAAAAAAAGAAAGAAAAACTCCAAAACAATTGTGGGAAATTTTCACAAAATGAAAACATTTTCGGAGGAGTACTCAAAGTTACACAGCAAACATGTTTTTGTTATAATTTGAATAACCGCCCATAAGCAATTGAATAAATTGAAACATTCAAATCTAAATAAATAAATAAATGCCTAATTTTATAGCATTAATAAAAACTACACTCTTAAAAATCCTTCTGGGAGAGAAAGTAAGAAATCAAATTTTTTCTTTCATTTAATTTTAGCACAGAAATAATAGCTTCATAAATTGCTTTTGGCAAATAGTAACAGGAATATTGTTAAATCTATAAAACACTGACCTAAATTGAAGCCCAAATGTTTTGCAGTGTATAAGGAGGCCTACGGGTGTTTGTATTTGTGTTTGTATTTGTGTTTGTGTTTGTATTTATGTGTGTGTCAGCGATCAGTTATTAACAAGTTTCAAAATTGTTTTTACCACATTTGGTTAATGCCATTTATTGGCTTAATATTGCCTGCCGATGTTGTGGTAAGTGTATGTGTGTGTGTGTGTTGTGTGTCTGTTGTGTGTGTGTTGTGTGTGTGGGCTGGCCAATGCTGTTACGCCCACAAGCAACAACAGCAGCAACAACAGCAGCAGCCACTGCATTTTGACAGCAGCAGTAACTATTAGTGGCAGCAAGGGAGAAAGAGCAGCTGGCAGGGGAGCTGGGAGGAAGGGGGAATAGCCAGACTGTGGTTTTGCTTACTGGGCGGTGCGTTGCATCCGAGAGAGCTGGCAGCGGTCCAAAAATGGAGCCCACCACCAGTGGGCAATAGCATTTGTGGGTTTGACTCATACGCCGCTTGCTTTTCACATATAATTCAAATGTCAGTTCTTTTTTCTCGTTTTTTATGTTGGTTCTAATTGTTTTAGCTGCTTGGCTCAGCGAGGTTACTAGGTGAGGTTTTTCACTGAGTCTGCCGCTGGCTGTTTTCTTATTGCGTCGGCAGCTGAGATACAAAAACAAAAACAAAAACAGAAAAAACACGAAAGCAATTAATCCCGCTAATTGCCGAAAACGTCAGTTAAAGTCTAATGTGCCAGCCCTCATGTTAGTTTTATACAGCTTTATGTTTATGTTTTTGGCTGGTATCAAAAGGTCACAGATGCTGCAGCAAAGCGCTGCCAATCTTTCGCAAAAGGCGCCATCTATGCCTGGTTAGAGGTATTAAGTTTAATGGCTTATGCATAAAGCCAAGTTTTGTTAACCACAAGTGCCTCAAGGCGTTCTTTCTCAACTATATGGTAGAGAACCCTGCATTTCAAATAAACATTGACTACGATTAGAAGTAGTCAAACAAATCGAAATAAAATTCTGAAAATGGAAAGCAAAATTCCTTTTTGAATACTCGCAAATGCATTTTATGGATTAATAATAAAACGAGAACAACAGTAAAGATGTTGTATTAGTTAATTATCATAGGAACAGCGGGTTGATTTTGATTTGAATTTGATTTTTAATTAGTTTTCGATTCACTAAAAAATTAATTTGCCTTAAGCATTGTAATATTCATTTCCAATTTTGAAGAAAGCAGTTTTAATGTGTTTAGTCCAAATATTATGGTCAGTATATTTTCGAAAGGAATTTTTTAATACAGGAACAAAGCATTCCTATGGCAGCTATGTAATTTAGTGGTTCGATCCAAAAGACGGACTTATACTGAGGATTATCAAATAGCTTCAAAACTGAAGAAGCTGAAATCAAGAATACAAATACCTTAAAGTGCCGGAGACGTCTCCAAACTTGAAAATACAATTTTAATACCCTCCACAAGTATACAAAAAAATATTGAATTCAATACAAAATACTCAATGAAGATTTGAATGAGGATTTAATATCTATTGAGTAATATATATTGAGGATATAAATATCTCGACAAGTTGTAGGAAAGTAACGCTTTTTCTACCTTGGCCAACATTTGAGAGTACAAACTTTATTAGCATTTGTTGTGTGCATATTCATACATATATTAGAACAGTAATTGTGAAAGCTTAAAGTCTGACTGACAACTGCAACTGCAACTGCAACTGCAACTGAAACGGCAACAGCAACAGTGATCAATTTGATTGTTGTTGCCGCTCTCTTTGGGCGCGCTTAATTGTTTATTTGGCCCACAATGAAATCGGCTAAATGATGCTGCACAAATTGAACTGTGAGCAATCAGTTTGCAGCACTTGGCACCACCCGATTCCGGATGGACGCCCACTTGGCTAGGCTAGGCACCAGGCACCAGGCACCAGGCACCAGGCAGTAGGCACTCTATTTGTATCACTTGGGCAACAGCTCAATTTGAAACGGGCCATTAAAACAAATGCACAACGAAAAACACATCGCAAATACCAAAAACCAAAAGCTGGCAAAGACTCAGCCACGGACTGGAGCCTCAGGTAGGTTGTTGTTGTTGTTGTTGTTTTTAGTATATTGCCTGTTCACACAGAGAATATCAAACATGGCAATATTTATTTATAACATTTGGCCCGTCTCTCGGACGTCGCGTTGCAACTAAATTGCACATAAACAAAGTGTCTGGTCCAAATCTGAGGCAGGTCCACGTCCACGTCCACGTCCAGGTTGAGGTCCAGGTCCAGGTCCAGGTCCTTGTGTCCATGTGCAACCTTTCACTTGGCTTCTCGCTGGCTGCACTCGTGTCTACTCTCGACTGCTGTCTTTCTTTTTTCTAAACAATTGTTGTCTGTGTGTGTGTTCGAGTCTAAAGGCAATATTTATTTGTATTTGTATCAATAGCAGCGTGTTTATAACTTAATAATGGCTCAATAAAAAACCAAAAACAACATCCACGACCAGCTCAAGAAAAAAAAAAGACTTTCCATTCCATTCCTGCAGGGGCTGAGTGGGGCACACACAGTAGTCACCATCCACGTCCACGTCCACGTCCACTTCCCAGTCATGTCGCATTTTGGACAACTTAAACGTGAGCGCATTTAGGAGCTGTACCCGCACCCCTCCTCCATTCCTCCTCTGGTGTGCCTGTGGTGTGTGGTGTGTGCTGTGTGGCGTGTGTCTGCTGGTTTAGAAAGGCTAATGGGGCGTTTAGTTTACCACTCCAACTCCAGCAACTATGGCTTGGAGTCAAACGCGAGTTAATCAAAATGTATTATAATTACAATAAATAAGCATATTTTTTGACAGTGCTTGTTTAGTGCTTGCCAAATGGCATCTAAACTCTGCTAATGACAACTGTGATGAGTCAAAATGCGGCCCAAACCAAGCGGTTTGCGAAAACTTTCCGTTTGTGCCACAATTGCTGTTGCCAGCCTGCGGCTCTCTCATTGAAGTATATTTATCAAAGTAAATGCCACAAAATTAGATGAGCTCATTTATGTAAATTGCACAGATGCCAGCAGAGGATGAGTAAATTGCAAGTTCTGTCAAATTTAAGCTTTAAAACTGATTTACTTTATTTGCTAAATACAATTGAAGTAAATATATTAAAAGTATTTAATTGCTCAAGCGCTTAATACAATTATGAAACCATAATAAAAGAGTAGAGAAATTTAACTCTTCAAATCGGTAAGGAAAATCTTATGAAATAGTTGTCAATTACTTTAGAGGTTTATTAATATTTATCTTCTTAATAACAACGCAAAATTAAAAAAGATCTCAAAGCAAACTAAATTATTGAATTATACAGTTCAGTTGATCTTTAAGTAAGATTTATTAGTATTTATCTACACAAAAGCAAAACAAAATGAGAGTAAAATAAATGATTAAATTATGTTAAAAATCATTATACATAAGACGCGATTATATTTTCCGACGAACTTAAACTCAGCTTGAGGCTAAGCACTAAGCAAAACCACTAATTTTATAGTTTTGAGTACATTTTTATTTCGCCTTCAACTGCCAAAAGTGGCATATATTTAAAAGAGCGTGCAATTGGTTCACCAATTTATTTCCGTTAATTCCGAAATGCCCACAACAACAGTTTTATGGCCATTTCATTTCGTGTTAGCCAAACATTATCAACAGCTCTATAACTCTATAGCAGCAACAACTGGCACAGAGAATTTAAGAACCATAATTTGCAGCTAGCCGCAGGATAAACCACGCAAATTTATCACGAGAAACAAAACCACAACAAAAAAAAAAAAGGAAAAAAAAGGAAATGAAAATATAAGAAAAATTTATAAAATGTTTTTCGCGCTTAGATTTTGGTGCTGGGGGAACACTTCGCTGCGATAGGAAGTGAAAACGAAAAGTTGGGGAGCAGCCAGAGGAGACTCTGAGCTGCAGGAACATCTGTCTGGCAGGCTAGTCTATAAATTACAGTCGCTAGTCAGTTGCTTTTGGGTTTATAATCAGAATTTGCGCTTTCACACGCCAACGGGCGGCACGGAGAGGGGAAACCGGAGGTCGGAGACTGGAGGCGAGAGACCGGAGACCGGAGACCGGTGGCTGGAGACGGGGAATCACACATGAGAATTGAATTTTCTTCTTTTTTTTTTGTTAGTGCCGTTCTTTATCGCGCTGACACAATCACAAAGGCAAAAGCCCAGAGTTGGCTCAAACGCTTCTAACTGGGCTAGCAGTCTGTGAAGTCTGTGCTTAAGTCGCGGAATTTCAGCATTTCCGATAACCAATCTGCTCCAAATTCTTTCGTTTTCTTGCTTTTATTAAAGTAATGTCTCTAATGCTTCTGCTCTTTTCTGTTTCTTTTCCTTTTGGCCAGTTTCAACTTTAACTTTAACTTCGAATGGTGTATGCAAGTTGGGGAGGCTTCTTCTTCTTCTGCTTAACACACGATTCAATTATCTGTTTAACATCATTAGGACCACCCACACAATTTCTCAAGAATTTTTTACGAAAAACAGCATGTAATTTTCACTGCTTCACGAGTCTGTAATTGGCCCACTTTGGATTGAACTTGGAGTTGGAGTTGGAGTTAGAGTTGAGTTATGAGCAGCGTACCAAATATGGTCAACGGGGTATGCAAAGTAAAAGTCGAATTTCGATTCCGATTCCGATTCGTATTCGTATTCGAATTCGAATTGAACGTGCATACCGAGTCTGGATTCTGGATCTGAAGCTGTAGAATAATTATCTGGTCGCCAGACAAGACACCCACATGAAGCTGGCCGCAATTTAATTAGAAAACAAGACGCAAACGCAACGATTAATGGCCAATGCATTTGAAAGGAAGAGTTCCAAAGATCCCAGTGAAAAACACACACACAACAACTAAACGCTGGAGAAATGCGAACACATGCGGAGCGCAATAACAGTAAAAAAGTGTAACATATATTTATCACTGAAAAGCGACAGCAACACAGCCAAAAATACAAAATAAAAAAAAATATAAAAAAATAAAAAAAAGAACAGGGAAGTCGCGTCTCCTCTTGGGAGCAGAAGGGGGCGGGGGTATCTCTATCTCTCTCTCTTTCGCGTCGCAATGTGGGTCAAGCAAGCGGTCGGCATCTCTGCTGGAGCGCCTGTCCAAACAATAAGCCCCCAGCCAGTCAGCCAGTCAGGCAGCGAGCGAGCGAAGAAAACCGATCCACTCGGTGCCGGAGCAGAGCCAACTAAACTCAACACGCTTCACATTTTCGATGATGATAAATGAGGCAGATGAATGCCACGATAAAAAGGCACCGAAAGGAGTTGAACTCCTCTCCGTGCACAGAGAGGAAGAGATTGTGACGTGAGTTAAATGTTAACTTTCTGGCAGCTGATAAACGCTGCAATTCTGATAACAGTCGAACAAAGTGAGTCAGTTTTCCTCTCTGATATACTGAATCCATTCGAAATGGGTATCCTGGTTTCGTGCAAAAGTATGTAACAGATTAAAGCAAGCAGCTCCTCATAAATTACATATATATTCTTGATCAGCATCAAAAGATGAGTCATGTCCGTCTAAGAGCTAGATTGAAATAGAAGTTTTAGTTAGCCACGCTTATTTCAAGTTTAATTGAAATTGCCACAATTTTAAAAGTGATATTTGTGCAGTTTATCAATAAATATAATTTATAAGTCAACTGCACAAATTTGATCAAGAACGAATGAGAAGCATCCAAGTTATAGTTTCATAATTGATCGCATTACTTTCAACTAAGGGAAATTTGGCAATTAAACTGTAATAGTATATTTAGCAGCTGGGCTCAGGGTATCTCCTAGTCGAACATTCTCGATTTCTTTTTGTAAGAGTGTCAGCAAATTAAGGGCGGCAAAAGTGGGCACATCTTTGAAGTAAGCAGCTGAAGTGATCTCGTTTACTTAGTTCCAGATGAAACTGGCTTCTTCTGTTAACAGCATCTGAAAGAAGATGAAACTTTCCTTAAATATATCTTTATTGTTAACTCTGTTTCTGTTTCTCATTCAGGAGAAGCTAAAAAAATGTTCCTCAAATTAAATTCTAAAAATGCAGAAGACTGCTAAGCTCCAACAAAGCAGTCGATAAATTTATCGATTAAAATTTTATTTCTTAATAATAGAAAGTATTTGTGGAAAATACACTTTCTGATTTAAAATTTAGAATTTAATTTAAAAGAAAAAAAAATTAATATTGTATTTCTCAGAGCGATTTTCTAAAATATACCAATTATTGCGGTATATTTATTTTTTTCCAAAATATCTTAGCTAAACTCCAAAAATTTTAAATTGTTATTGCTCTGCAGAGTTTGTAATCCTTTTCTGAATTTGTTCTGCACGTTAAATTTTGCTTGGCTCAAGTGAATCCGATATTTGTCTTGGATTACTTCTTACTCAGCTGGCTTTCACTGCAGCTCGTGAATATATTTGAATTGCTTGACAATTCTAACACATCATGAAGCCTTAAGGCAACACTTTCCCATGACCAAAAATATTAGAAGACCTCAGCGAACAAGTCACGCTGCGACTGCACCAATAAAGGTGCACAATGAGCTGCAATGGCTCAAACCTACGAGTCGAGCATATTATAGCCATGGTCGAAACCAATTGACTGTCATCCGTTCCATCCTCCTTGCCACGTTCACGATCCGGGAGTCAAGGTAATTCCCATACAAATTTTGCATTAACAAAAATTGTGTTGTTACCTCTTTGCCTCCTCGGCCATTGTTCGGTTCGGTTTCGCTCAGCGCTTATCCAGTGTGTGTGTGTGTGTGTATGTGTGTGTGTCTGCATACGAGTGTAACTATTTATTAGGTCATCTAATTGTGTTTTCCATTTCGTCGAACAGTGACAGCAACGGCGACGACGTGTTTTTCCAGCGGTTTTCCCACACAAAAACACAGCCACAAAAATGAGAGCTGCACTCCAACTGAGTGTCCAGTCAGTCCAGTCAGTTGCTGTTTCTGTTTCTGTTTTTGTTTTTCCTTTTAACAGTTAATGTTTTTGGCATTTTCATTTTGGTTCCGGCTGCCAAATTAAAATGGACTTTCGTTATTGAAATTGACTTTTTCAGTGCAAGTAAAATGGAGTTAAAAAATGAGCTGAGCTCCCCCAACAAATTTGGGGTTTTATGTAAATATTATTGAGTTGACAAGTGTCATAAATATATTTTGTGTATTCTATTATGTGACAAGTCAAAAGATTTAGTCAGATGAGATTATTTCGCATGTAATTAAATATTGTTGTAAAAGAATTGGAAATGTCTTCAAAATAAAGAAATAAATTAATTAAAAATGAAGTGTAGAATTGGAAAAAAGTAACTAAAAAATATAAAAATATAAAAAGCAGCAGACAATTTCTAATTATGCGAACTTTTAATCGATAAATTATCGATGAGTCGTTACACCGACTATAGTTGTCTGAGCCAAGCAAAAAGGGCCACCAACACACATGATGCATACAGCTGCCGCTGCTGCTGCTGCCACAAAAGTGCTTGTGGCAACCACTCACATGAGACCAGCTGGTGGCCTTTGAAAGCAGCAAGTATCGCCCCAAAAACGACATAAACAGGACAGAGGCCAAGCGAGAAAGTCTTAAATTACATACGCACCCACACACCAAGAAACACCAACACACACACCAACACACACACACCAACACACACACACCAACACACACTGAGAGGCGAAACCGAGTTGAGCAGGAAACCATCCTATGCGATTGACGCTTCTTCCTTTACTCGACTCTTTCTCGCAAAGTTTTTTTTCTTTTTTTGACCAATTTGGTCAATGAATTAAGTTTTTTGGGCGCGTTGCTGCATTCGTTTAACTTGTTGTTGTTGTTGCTGGCCAACACCTCGGGCCTTAAGCAATCGCATTCGGCAAATTACGGAGCGCCTCAAATTACAGTTCATTGAGCCATTTGGCCAAGCACAGTTTATTCCCCTTCTTCTTCTACTTCTTCTTCTCCGTCTTCGTCTTCTTCTTTTCGATCAGCAGCAGTTCACCAACACTGGCGACACTTGACGGTCCTCCTGCGTGTGCCTGACCCCATTTTACTGTAGCGGCCAGCTGCAAAACGTTTGCTCCAATCCCTATCCCAGTCCCAGTGCGAGTCGGAGTTGGAGTCACCCCCCCTTCCACTGCTCTTATGATAAATGAGCGTTCGTTTTTGGTGGCGTTTACCTTAACCCACAGCAAGTTTCAGTTACTGGGCTGCTGTTGCTGTTGCAGTTGCTGTTGCTGTTGCCTTCGTTCGTTCGTTTTTGGCAACATTATTATTTAGCCGTTACTCACATTTTGGCCACTGCTGTTTTGACAGTTCGGTCCAAGAGCCCAAAAAAAAAAGTGAACGACTGCCCAGCTGACATGTACACAGGACCCGAACATGATGTCCCATTGTGATTTATGTTGCCCAAGCGTTAAAGTGTTTTATTTTCCTTCTTTTTTCTCGTCTTTTGTCTTTGCCATTTATCTTGCTGCACTTTTTTCTTTTTGTTTTTTGGTATGCGAGTGCAGCTCTTCCCCCTCTCTCTCTCTCTGTATCTATGTCTCTCTTTCGCTCATCACTGGCCCTGCCTACTTGTTCGCACATTTCGTTGAGCGTTGAGAACATTTCACTTTCACGTGAGCTAATTGCAACACTCTCTGCACCGCTCTCTGGGTGTTGCCTCATATCATAAATCTTCAAACACTTTCACATTCATTCCATTCATGCCCAAAAAAAACCCAAACTTAATTCTCAATTTTCATGCCAGAAAAAATCATTAGCAAGTCGCGACGTTTCTTAAGTGGTTCTTGGGCTCTTCTCGGGCTCTGCACCAAGGGTTACACACGCGGAATTCGGCCGCTGTTTTCACCAGGCTCACACACACACACACACACACACATACCTCAGGTAGGCCACACACACCTGCTGTTCATTGATGCTCGCACAGCTCACAAATTTGTTACACTTGCCCTGCGAATGGCACTCAAATGGCAGCGCATGTCATAAAAAATATTTGAGCCTTCAGGGACTATAACTGTATAATTATAAAAAATATATATTTTTATAGATGTATACAATTTAGTAATGGTTCAATTTTAAATAACAAGTCAACAACTAAATTTATATCTTTATTAATTGTCGACTTGTATCAATAAAAAAAAATTAAATTATATAAAATTAAAACTGTTTATATTTTTATAACCACAAATCCAATATAAGTAAATATATATAAACATTTTAACAATTAAATGTAATAATTATGCATTAAAAAATAGCAGAACTTACAACAAGATCATCAAGATCGGATAATAAATACAAATGTTTCTCATTCGATTTAACTTGATTACAGCATTCTTAATTGCTTAACTTAGAGATAGCCGAAGCATTTGGTAAATGCCACAGGTACAAAATGGCACTTTCTACCTTACGGTGCATGCAACTGAGTTCCATAGTTTTTGGACAAATTACCCGCATAATAATAATAACCAAGGGTAATCAAATTAAATACACGAAATTGCCACTTTTACAGGCACTTACCATTTTCAGAAACCACATGCGAATGATTTTTGTTTTCTTCTTTTGTTTTTTGAGGGACTTTACTTTAATTTCGTATACAATTTATTTGCATTTAACCTGCTTTCACTTGGCGCTTGCTGCTCGTGTCATGACACGGACTGCAGCAAGTAGCTGCAGCAGCAGCAGCAACAGCAACAGCAACAGCAACAGCAGCTGTTGCAAATGCAACAACTTGCAAAACACTGTAGAACCAACTGGCAACCGAAGCGTTAGCCCCTCACCGCCCTCCCCCTCCCCCTCCGCCCATCCACACCCAGACACTTTCAGCTAGCAGCGCGAATTGCTTGTGTGGGTGGCCAACGATGGGTGGAGGGAGGAGGGTGGTGTGTGTGTGTATCTGACTGCGTTTAATCTCTCAATTCAAATTCCAAAGCTTCTCGGCTGCGGTCAAACGCCAAGTGGTGAAAATAAGTGGGAAGCAACAGCAGCTCGAAGCGGGCTAAAACGGATTTGGATTGTGCTTAGAGTGGTTTTTTGGTTATTTTGGCCAGCTGGTCATGCACTGCTCTCGATGACGTTTTGGAGGGGCGTTGCTGGGTTGGCGGGGCACAGCGAAACCAATCTGACCAATCTAACCATTTAGGGATTGCAGTCAACAATCACACAAACATCTGAGTCCAACTCTGCAGCAGCTTTGTAATTGACGATTTAAGTGCTTATCCACATGGTTTTCAACAACTGAAAGAGAGAGATGAAGAGAGAGAGAGAGAGAGAGAGAGAGAGGTAGAGTGAGAGAGAGAATTGCTTCAGAGCAGAGCATTAATTAAAAGACTTGAAAAAGATAAACAAAAATATATTTTAGCTGATTGGCAAACGATAAGAGCATTGTTTCTTTAAGTAAAAAGTATCCCGAGAATATGAAGATTAATGAATACCTTTTGCAAAGAAGGTGCATTAACATTTGTATTATAATTGTAATTCGAAAGAGAATTCCTCAGCTGCTAAACATATTTGAAATTTTCGTTTTGTTTTTCTGGATTTTCCCAATCTAAGCAATAAATGTAAAACCATTTTACACTTTCATATTATATTTTATACCCTGAACCAGTTTAAAATGGGTAAAAATGGCATAATGATTTTGCGCAAAAATACATAAAAGGCAGAAGGAAGCAGATGGAATGCTTATGAATTCTTAATTAGGATCAACAAGCAAGTCGCTGTAGCCATCTCCTTCTGAGAGACGACTGTAAGGGGTGAGGACTTTTAATTTGGTTTAGTTAATTCCATTTCAGCGATAACTGAGCTCGCCTTACGCACATCGATACTTATCGATTTCCGATAGCAATATATAATTTGATATATAATAAACCTAGCCATATTATTGATAAACTGTTACAGTCTACAGAATTCTTAATTGATTTAGTTATAATTATTACTACAATTTTTATTTAGGAAATATCTCAAACGTTTTTTATTCCACATTAAATTAATAAATAAATAAAAAATACAAATTAAAATAAAAATATATATATATATTTGAAAAAGTAATTTATGAATAATGAAATTCAATAAAAAATCAATTAGAAGCCAGTTGTTTTCGTAGTTTATCTGATAGGGTTTTCCCTAAGCGCTGCATCAAATGTTAAATGAAGTCCACATTTAGTAAATGAATGTTAAATGAAGTTCACATTCAGTAAGTAAATAAATATTAAAATATTTATCTTTTGTTAGTTTGATGCATGTGGCAAATATCAAGTATAGTCAGAATTGATGGATGTTGCAGCACGTCGCCAACCCAAATGCATTTGGAGCAACCCACACAGAGACTGGCACATTGGGCCTACTACTCGGATGCTGCTACTTCAATATGGTTTCAATTCCCAGCGTTGCCCCTCGCACCTGCCCCTGCCCCTGCCCCAGCCAGTGGCCCAGCCGATGTCTGGCGACTGATTTCGAATGCGACTGATTCCGTTGGCGCAGTCATAACATCAATCAAGCTTTGATTTTCACATGTCAAACGGACAAACTGGCAGACGGGCAGACGAACATAAATTCAAATCGAATCCACTGGCAAACTTTCTATGCGGCAAGGCAACATTCTCAGGCTGCGAATTTAAATTCAAATTCGAATCGGGCAAGTCGCTGTTGACTGCAAGTTGAGTTATCGCCGCGACACAATCACTTGTCGTAAACATTAATTGAGCGTGAAAATCGGATCGATTGCCAACCGAGAGAACGAGAACGAAAGCTTATCGCACTCCCCCTCCCCCTCCCCCTCCCCCGCACCCGCACCCGACCCTTCTACAACGACCCCTTCTGCTACTTGACGAGCGTAATAAAGATGAATCGCATCGATTTCGTTAGGAGATGAAAAGATCGATGATGATTGTTGGCTTGCCAATCTCGCCAATCTTTTTGGCAGCGGCCTTTGGCACCCCATTAAAAAGCGAAATTGGGTCAGCAGCAGCAGCAGCAGCAGCAGCAACAGCAGCAGATTCCTCTCATCCTGTTGCTGCTGCTGCTGCTGCGGCTGCTCTCTTTTACTTTCATTTGTTGCCTTTCTCACACACACACACGCAAACAAAAAGTGACCTGTTTAATGTGTCTGTCTGTCGTCTGTCGTCTGTCTGTGTTTGAGTCTCTTTTTTCATTGGCGCGCGAACTCATTAAAATCGAACTGCTGATCATAATCGATTGCCGATCGTCGATCGCCGATCGCCGATTGCCGGCTGCCGATCAATGATCGGTGACGACGTTCGACCCGTTGCCAAACATATTTTTCATATTTATACTCCACATTTTTTTTGGCTCTTTTCTTGATATGCGAAACGAGGTCGTGCTGCAAAAATTTCACCAACGTATGTTGCTTGCTGTTGTTTTTATTTTTCTTATATATATATTTTTTTTTTTTGTGTACTCAGCTTCCTGAACATTGATGTCTATTTCGAAGCGAGCTGCTTTTGGTGTTGTTGTTATTGTTGTTGTTGTTGAAGTTCAACATATGCGATGCTTTATGCCAATGTCAAAGACGTCGCCCACTCTTTGGAAACATGTTGCATATGAAATTTATGCAAATCTGCAAAACAGGCAAACGGCAACAGGCCAAAGCGACTGCAACAGCTGCCAATAAGCAAGCATAAATTATATGCGATGAGATTCAAGATCCTTGTTGGCATTAGCATAAAACCTGATGCTAGCTGCCAGCTAGAGAGAGAGAGCGAGAGAGACAGAGACAGAGACATTAACAGAGAGTCGATGATATTGCAATGGAAATGGAAACGAATGCAAAAGCAAAGCGCAGCCGAAGAAGATTGTCTTCAAAACGGCTTCATTTTGGGCGACGGCAAAAAATGTTGCTGCGACTTCGCCTGTCATCTCAGCTGACACAATTAACTGCAACTTTGTGCATTTTATGAAACAATTCAAAAGTTTCTCAGGCTTCCGGACCAAAGCTCTCTCTGTGTGTGTGTGTGTGTGTGTGAGTGTGTGTGTGTGTGTGTGTGTTTGCTGTGGTGAATTGTGAGAGGTGTGAGCTGTTGATGCTTTGCTCTCATTAGCAGTGAACGATCAGCGAGCAGCGGGGGGTGGAGTGCCATCATCATCATTATTAAAAATGCTCTTTGTGATTATTAGCCTGGTTTGTTCTTAATGTGGGAAATTGTTTTCAACGAGCGCTTTGGAATTTCTGGAAGTGCAGTGATTAAGAAATTGCAACTGAATTACAAAAAAAAGAAAAAAGCAAAAAGAAAAGAAAAGAAAAACTAAGCAGAGCATGTTGTCACATAACATGCAAATAATTTAAGACTTAACAGTTCTTTCGCTTGACATACACTCAGGAAAGTGAACGCCCTAGAATACACAAAATATAATAAAAGTTTATAATTAAAAACTACACACGGAATTCCCTGGTTATCATTCCATATTTATATTTGTTTTATGTTTTTCATTTTCTTACGTGCAAGCTTATATTTTTTACCAGTGTATAGCACTTTTTAAGTAATTGTTCAGCAGTCTATGCCGGATTTATTTTAATATTACATTAGTACATAACATATAATTTATTTAGCTTGAGCAGCTGAGTAGCAAATAATTAAATAACAGTTAGTTTTTGCTACTTAAAAATGCCAAAAAATAAATTCATTTTTGTTGCTAGCAACATGTTGCTGAGCTCGCCTGTTGCTTGCCCAGCAACATTGGCTCGTGCGCTCTTTGACTATAAGCCGGCACACCGGCTCGCTCTCTCTCGCTCTCGCTCACTCACTCTCGCGCATGTTTGTTTACCTGCAAGCGCAACTACAACACCAATTTAATGCGCAGATCTCTCACAGCGATCGCTGCTGCTGCTGCTGTTGCTGCTGTTGCTGCTGCTGCTGCTGCTGCTGAGGTTGGTGATTCTGCTGCTGCTGCTTCTGCTGCTCACTCGCTTGCAGCTTTCAGACCCAGAGTCCAGTGCACATTTTTATTTCCGTGCAATCGGACGTCGACGTCAACGTCTCAGCTGCAGTCTCAGTTTTCGACGATTCTTTATTTTCGTCTTCGTTGCGTTTCGTTTCGTTTCGTTTCATTGTGTTGCGTGTTTTATGCTCGTTGTTGTTGTTTTCGTAATCTAAATTCGCGTATGAGATTTTTTAATAATTTCACTTTATCTGCAATTTTCATCAGATTTTCCCACTTCGAATTCAACATAAAAATTGTGTGTGGAAAAACTAAGTGTTTGAAATTTATTTTTTGGCAACAAACTGCGTAAGTTATAAAATTTTCCATTACACAATTAAGCTTGTTGTCGCTATTGTTGTTTGTTGTTTGTTGTTATTTGTTGTTTGTGTTATGTGGCCGCATAAACTAGTTTGACCTTTTCTGTGTAGGTGTTGCTACGAGAGATTGTCGTGTGACACATTTATCTGATTAATTTTTGACAGAAGGCACACAAAAGTTGACCGATAATTTCAAATTGACAACAACAGCAACAACAACAATCACACAAAAAACATGGCCCATAACAATGTTGACCTCGTTTAATATGAAGTTGGAGATTTTTCGTCTGGTATTGGGCGAAACACACAAAATAAGACACATAAAGCTGCAATTACGCAAGTGACGTAACACGCGACGTAAGGCGGCACACGACAATAAACGCAAAGGAAACAAACAAGAAAACGTGTACCAAAAAAAAAAAATAAATAAATAAAGCAATTAAAATGTCATTGCTTGAAAGAGTGGAAAGAGTGGGAAATGGGCTATAAAAACGGATACGAAGGCATAGATACGCTGGAATAAAGAGCACAAAGAGTGTGACCACATTTCGGATGGAAGCCATAAAAGTTGTTGTTGTTTTTCTTCTAACTGGGAAGTTGTACAGAGTTGTGCGTAATGTGCGATCTCTTTAGGTATGTTCAGGTGTGGGTGTAGGTGTGAAGGGGAATTACAAGGGGAAGGGGAAGGGGAGGGGGTGGGGGTGCGAAGTACAAATTGTAATATACATTATATGCCTCATAAAAAGGCGGCTGACAACAAATGGAACAAAGTGTGGCAGATAACGCAAAAAAAAAACAGAAACAAAAATGTTTGACGGCTTTCGCTTTGAAGTTGAGCTCAGGAATTGGAAAATGCAGTTGTTATCGGAATTGATATCGGGAATCAAGAAGAAAAACCACACAGATTGTGGCACGTTCTCTCCCTCTCTCTATCTTCCTCTCTCTCTCTCTCTCTCTGTCTCCCTTTCCCTCTCTGTCACTCTGTGGTCAGTTAAAATGGAGTTCGAACTGCGGACTTTTGAGACGTAAATATTTGCATACAGTTTGGACTGTGATTTCAATTTGAGTTCTGTTTGCGCAATGTGCCCAGGCACAGTTAGAATCAAGCATATTCTCCGATTGTTGTTGGTATTTGAATATTTGAGGCGCTCGCTGCACTTTGAAACCTTTTTGGGATTGCATCTTTTGTTTGCCGTCATTTCCAAATGTGCTGTGAGAAAAACAAATAACTGTTCTAAGCGTGTGTTTCTTTTTTCTTTCCGAGCAAATAGATTGAATGAAATAGACAATTTTCCAAAACTACACTTGTAAAAATAAAACTCCCTAAATTTTAGTAATATTCAGAAAGTAAAAGGAAAAAACTAAAAATTACGGTTCACACTTCTACTTTTTAGAAATGGATTTCTTTATAACAGAACATAAAAAAAAAAATTGAAAAATTCGCCATATTTTTGGGATTGCCTTTCTAAATTTTAGAATATGTATTTTCAATTGAATTTTGAGTTTTCCAAGAAAATCGTGTCGTATTTTTTCAATTAAAAAGTTGTCTGTAATTGAAAAAATGGTTTTGTATATAAACGGCATGAATGCATATGTAACTAAACTGTCAGTATCCGTAGACAGCTCAATATTTTGACAGGCACCGCAAAAAAAAAAATATTAATCCCCAACCAACTCAAACCCAAAAAAAAAACAATAAAAAAACCGCCTGTCGCGCCAAACTGCAAACAATGGAACACCAGACCATTTTTTATATATGCATTTATGCAAAAAGAGAACACAGTCAACTCCCCCCCCCCCCCCCGCAAAACCCCCTTTGAGCTGTCAGAAAGTGGCTGTGCGAGCACAAAAAACACCCAAAAGTCACACCAGTCCCAGTAGAAATAGAGTGACCAGGTCGGAGCGAGCTGCCAACTCCATTGCATGAAGCTGTCAGTCTGGCAACGCACAGAATAATATATATGGGCTGCATATGAACAGATCAGATCGGGGAACGAGAAGGCTGGCGTGGAGGGGGCAACCGAAAACAATATTGGAAAACCACACAAAGAGTTGCAGAGAGATAACCGCGGAGAAGCAATCGCTCATCACATCCCAATGCCTCGCATTATGTGCACTGAGTACACTAAGAGAAAACAAATCGCAAATCAATTGCAAACTTAATCGATATTAAGCCAAGGTGGATGGTCCCAGATCTGAGCAAGATGATATGTTTTTTATAGTCCTGAATGTGCATGAACCATTTTATTTTTCACTTAAAACATGTTCACACAAATCTTAAGTCGATCATGTTAATTTCTTTGAGTAATATCTTCGTTTTGGGTGCTCAGTCAGTATTTACTGATCTCAACAATTGCATTTCAACTTAATCACTTAGAGTAATATGTTTATTTTGGGTACTCAAGTTCTTAACTAAATACTGATAGCATCTTGAGATAAAATTAAATTCACTTAAATATTGAATTAAAGTGCAACTTGTTTATTACGAGTAATATACTTATTTTGGGTACTCTGTTAGTAATTACGGATATCAACGTATAAAAATATGAGATCAGCTTTAAGCAATAATTTAAATTCAACTTAATTATTTTGAGTAATAAATATACATATATAATTAACTAAATACTGACATCAATAAAAATAAATAAAATTTTTTATTTTTAAATTAAAAAATTATTTTGAAACCGACAATTTATATTTAAAGTTAAATTTCAAGTTAAAATTAAAGTTGGAAATTAAATGAAATAAATTTAAAAGTGAATAACTAAATTATAATTCAAAAGAATAAAAAAATAAATAAATGGATATTAAATTAAGTTAAAAATGAAAAAGAAAAATTAGTACAGGGATATAATAAATCTGTGGCTATTAAACTGTAATAAATTTCAATCAGACGAAGCACACAAAATATGGAAATGCTACTTGATACAAGAATAAAATCTATTTCATCTTTTTTTTCGCTGAGTGTAGGGCTGCGACCTTCAGTTGCAGCTACAAACCGCAACTAATGTGAATGGCTGCCCCTTAAGACCAGAAGCGATTTTCCTTTGTGCCATGGTCAAGTTTACTTTTCATAATTACCGCGCATTAAAGTCTAATTCAGATGCCAGGCGTTTGATATGCCTCCTCCTCTTCCTCCTCTTCCTCATCCCCTCGTCCCCCTTCTCCGATTCCTCAGGCCCTATTTTTCTCAAGCCGAAACTTGACCAGGTCTGCTGCATTTAATCTGTGCATGATTCGCCATGCAGACGCCTCAGTTGCCCCAGCTGCCTCAGTTTGTGGCGCTATGCCTCGCTTCGCTTTATTTTTAGACGTGCCCAGAGAGCCAAGAGCTGGTTATTAACATTTGACGGGCACTGTGTGCGTATGTGCGTGTATGCGAGTGTGGATTGTGGAGCCTTCAAGTTTGTGTTTAGAATTTATAATTCTGTCAGAAAGAGTTAGCACAACTCAACTCCATCTCTCTCTCTCTCTCTCTCGCGCTCTCTCTCTCTCTCTCTCTCTACATCTGTCTCTCTTCAATTGCCTCAGTGACTGACATAATAGAAATGTCAACGGGGCCTGGCGCTGATTTGACAGCTTTTCAAACCGTTTTTGCAAAGGGAGTAGTTCAGCCGTCTGCCAAATGCAGAATTGCAGTTGTGAATTAAAAGTCAGACAAATGTTTTGTCTGTCAGCAGCTAGTTTAATTGATTTTAATTGCTGTTGATTAGTGCGAACAGAGAGTTGCACTCCCCTCCCCCTCCCCCTCTCACTCTGTCTCTCTCTCTCTATCTGTCTATCTCAGCAACATGGGGCAAGTGTGAGTGTGTTAATCGGAATAGGAAGTGAAAAGTGAAAGAGTTCATTGAGAAGTGCTAGACTAAGTGGGTTTGTATTTACTTATTAAGTGCAGCCAAAGATCAAAATAAGACTCACATTGTTTTCATCATTTTATGAATGAGGCCGACTTAATCTTTGGCAGTATGATAATCAACTCAATATGGCTATCAAAATTATCACGTCTCTTGAATCATAATTTAGTTGCAAATGTCTGACATCGGTAGAAGATGTCACGTGTGAATTCTGCCTCGAGAATGACGAGACTCCTGAACACATTTTCGGAATAGAACCCGGCAATAATCAGACTGAGATTCTCTTATCTAGAGGCTGACCCTCAGGAAGGAATAGGAAAAGGATGGGTCCAGACAAATAAATATAACCCATTTTACAGAGTTAGATACAAAGCCTCTATCAATAATAATAATCATTGATTTCGCTTGAATTAATTTGGCTTTCTTCGATATAAAAGTCTTAAGCAAACTGAGTATCTTAAATAATTCAGTTTGACCATCAGATTAATTTGGAATGTATTTGTGGAGTCTTTGTAAACTTTTATATTGGATATTGGTGTGAACATGAAATGTTGAATTGACTCGTTGAGTGCTGCTCAACAAGTAGAGCAATTTATGTCAAAGTGCCTCTTACCGTTGGGCACATATTATTATTTGATTATTGTGCCAATATTTATGGCTATAAATAGTTTCTTATTTCATTGACATTTTTACATGTTTGCTGGCCAGAGCACAACATATGTGAAGTGTTAGCGCAATTTGCGCAACTTCAAGGCTGCCTGGTAATCAATGAGAAAAATGAACTTTGCCGAGTATGTTTGTGGTATGTTTTAAGCTGTCATATTCGTGTGTTGCGAGTTGGGGCGACGTTGTCATTAACCCCGGCGACTCGGCGACAAACGTTTGCTTGCAACATTATGAGACTTGCCGCCAAATGTCACAATGACAGTTGCAAATTGTCAGCGTCTTGGCGACTTTGAGCAGCGCTGCTCGACTCCTGCCGCTCCATGCTGCCTGCCTCATGGTCCATGCTGCCTCATGTTGCACTGTCACACGTTAGCAGCTAATTACACAACTAACGTTTGACATTTGCCCGACGTTTGGCAGGAGTCTGGGGAGGCCATTTGGACAGTTTGAGACCCTTTTAGGGGTTTCGAGCTGGGAATTGCTACACTAAGAAGAAAATCTTCCTATTCATTTTGTAAGTTGCTCGTACATAAAGCTTTTCTATTTTTTTTTAGAAATAATTTCTAAATATTAGCAAGCAAATTTTTATAATTTTGAAGACTTGCCTTAAATCGAACATTCAAAAATTTGTTATATATTTTTTAGAAATTATGTCTATTATTAAGAAAAACATTTCTAAAAAGTATAAATACAAACCATCTTTTTTGGCAAAAAATCTTTATTATTTTACAGCCTCGGCTTTTCCAATAAATCTTATTTGATATTAAATAATTGAATTTTAATTTATGTGAATTTATTAATAAACTAAAATACAAATGTTTATTAATAATATAGACAGACAGAAAAACAACACCCTGTGAATAAGAAATAGTTTTTCTAAATTTTAGAAAAATCCACCACAATTTAGAATTTTACAAAGTTTCATCCATAAATTTCAGAATAATATGGTGACTCTATATAGGCGTCAAAAGTATGACGATTTACTTATACTTAAACGTCGATTTTTTATGAGTGTATTTGTGTTGGTGTATTAAGCTTTGAGCCAACCGAGTTGATTGAACTTCAATCGAGTGTTTTTCTTGTCATTTGTTTTTCTGGCTACTGTCCGTTTTGGTTCCCACTTGTTGACAGTTTTTCCTAGTTTTTTTTTCTCCCATTTTTTGTTTTGTAATTTTCTATAATGAATGCACTTTTCGCAGGCAGCTGTTGCTGTTGTTGTTGTTGTTGTTGCTATTGCCCCCCAGCTTTGTGTTTGGTCATGCAGTTAGAATCGAGTCAAATGCTGCTGCCGCATTCTTGTCGAGTCATGCTTAAGGCGTAGCCAACAAATTGACTCTAATGATGGATAACGCTGACACTGTGTGGTAAAAAAAAAGAAAGAAGAAAAATATTGGAAAAAGGGCATCAAATGCGTTTGGCACTTGAGCATTGGAAACTATTTTGTGTCAGTTATTGAATGGTCATTGACATGAGAACTGCCCAGCGATTTGAAAAACAACAATGTGTCAACAAATTGTTGTTGCTCGTTGTGTTTTATTTATGTAATGCTTATATGTTTTATTCATTATTGGGAATGTGTATTTTTTTTGTATTTCTTTAACTAACTATATGCACTTTTATGTCTTGATTAATATTATGCGCTATTGGTTTTTCTCAAACAACAAACAATATTTGCTGTAGCTTCTGTTTCTGTGTAGATTTGGCTTCTACCTGTTGCCAGAGGCTGGTTTGTCTTGAGACTAACATTTGATATGCTCCGAGTTTCAACGTCTTCAAAGTGATTAGTTATTATTTATTATATTAGATTTAAATACCTCTTTCATGCTTCGATGTCTCGCAAAGCTCTTCCAGAAATTCTCAATTTGCTTACATCATTTCCTCTGTGTAAGCTGCAGTGAACAAGAATATGGCCACCCTGATGACATTCGGATTATTATTAATGTATCAGCCGACAACATTTGCCCAAAAAGAAGCTCTAAGCAATTGTTGTCGCATCACACAGAAAACACAAATTTCCTGTTTTGGATTCTAGTTCCAATCACTGCACTCAAAAAAACCTCGATCTGAAATTTATTAAATCGCCATTTTGTTTTTCATCTTATTAATAAAAATTATTATTCGAAAATGAAATGATTATTTCTTATAATTTAAATTTCTGCTTTTTAAAAATATTTTCTGTTAATTAGAAATATGTTTCTGGAAGAAAAGGAAGAGGAACTTTTCTAATTTAAACACATTATTTTTTCGTATATTTGGAAATTACTTCTAAAAACTAGAACGTTTTTTCTAGTTAACAATCCATATTACATTTTAAGGAAATTTTGTAAATTTCAGTGTGACTTTTCTTCGAGTGTGGCTTATACACACTGGACTGCATTTGGGCAAATCAAATTGCAGTTAGTCGGTTTTTCTACACTCAACAACTCGCTCGCAAGTATTTAACAGCCTTTCACACGACCTTTCAACTCGATGTTTTGGGTTTGGGGCTTGGATCTCTGGTCAGTGACAGGGTCGTGACCAAGTCTGTTTGTTGTTGCTGTCTGAACAGAGTTTTAATGATCTATCATTGTTGGAATGCTTGTGCTTTTTGCTTTTGCTTGCTGACTAGTGCTGTGTAAGATGCACCCACCCGTTAAATGTCTAATTCGAAATTCTTTCGACTTTCACTTCTAGGGAAAGTGCAAAGATTAATGCAACAGCTGCATAAAATACTACAAATATGCGGAATCAAATTATGTCTGTCTTCTAAAAAAATCTAAAATCTAATCATTACTCCTAGATAGATGACTTTAACGGCGACTGAGTTGTTAGCTTTTTTATATTTTTATCTTTTTACTTCAACAAGCCTTAGTCTATATCGCCGTAATTCTCTAGAATTTAATTATATCTTATTCGTAAGTAGATCAATTTCTGATATTTACAAATTTGTTTACAGTCTTAAGAGAAGTTAAGGAAAATTTATATTTGTGTAATGAAAATTGTGCATTATATTTTGACTTGGGATTAAAATTAACGCTAGACGGGAGAAGGATAAGTACGTAAATAAATATATTTTCGTATTTAATTTCCTTAGCCTTATCTGGCCTATCCCTATCAGATATTCTTAAATCGAATCGAATTTCGTGAACTGATATTGCATTAAATTAATTGATATCATTGCTCGGAATAGGAATAGGAATACCTTCATGGTTTTGCACTACACCATGTCGGGGCGGCAACATAGCCAGACCCTTCTCTTCGTTACTCCGGCTCCATATGGATAATATAGCAAAAAAAAAATTCCAAAACTTAACAATGTTGCCAGGCAACAGCTAACGGTAATGCTAAGAACTTTAAAAACATTCAATCATCGCAGAGTGCAGCTGCAACAACAGCAAGAGCAACAACCACAACGGGAACTGTTAGGCAAAGAACTCTATGCAAACTAAGTGCAGGTTCCAAGCGATCTTCTCCAACAATCGAATAGGCGGTAACTCAAAAAAAAAAAAAATAAATAAAAAAAGAAAAAAAAAAAGAATCGGGCCATTAAAAGGCGTTACAAATTTTGATTTCTTTTGAAAAGTTGCGACGCCCCAAAACTCAAAAGAGCGACAGAGAGTGACAAGGGGGCATGTAAAGGGAGTGGGGCAGTGGAGAGTGGAGAGTGGAGAGTGGGGGTAAATATCAATTACAGCATAATTATGTGTGACGCACAAAGGCGAGAGACGAGTGAGCAGCGTCGAAGTTGGGGGTGCAACAATGACAGCAATGATTGATTTGTGCAGAGGAGGGGGGAATGCAAAGCTTTGCGCCGTTGAACTTTTGACACATACCCAGAACGAGCTCAACACTGGCAGAAGATGAGAAGCAGCAGCAGCAGCAGCAGAAGAAGAAGAAGAAGACGAAGCAGAATTCTTTTCGTTTGTCATCGCATAAATTAATATTTAACGTTTTGATTGACTGGCCACCAAAACGGTACTCGATCCTCCGTTCCTAGTTCAAAAGCCCATAAACTCCCCTTCCCTTCCCTTCCCTTCCCTTCCCTTCCCTTCCCTTTGCCTCCATAAACCATCCTCCAAGTGCATTGTCGTTACTCAAAAGTCGCGGCAAGTTTCAGGTTCTCCTATCTCGCCTTCTCTCTCTCTCTCTCTCTCTCTCTCTCTCTCTCTTTCTCTGACTCTCACTCTGTCTCTCCCTCGCCTGTAATTGCATATTAAACAACATTTACCCAAGTAATGTTTACATTTTCATCTAACTGAAAAGCCAAATGATGCTGGCTGCTGCTCCTCCCATTCCCCCCGCCTACCCCCGCCTACCCCATCCTCCTCCTGCTCTGCCATCTCTTTCAAGTCTTGTTCAATGTCAATGTTGTGACCTTTGTTAAGTATTTTGTTTGCTTGAGGTACGCGAGCTTTTTGAGGAATCTCTTCTAAGTTGTCTTGCCTTCTTAGCCTTTGATTTCTTTGCTTTCATTGAAGCAGCGCAAGTACCGTTGTAATTGTTGGTCTTGCGAGTTGTATTCTTCTTCTTCTTCTTCGTCTTCTTTTTAAAAATCAATTGCATTGTTGGAGTTGTTGTTGAAAAAATATTGCGCAATTTTTATTCAAACAGCTCTTAGCAAATGGCCAAACTTGCCTCTTCTGATTCCCTCTTCTTTTCTTCTTCTGCAGACAGCTCACAGATAAAGTCGGAGATCTGTAAAACCCCTCTCTTGGCACAGGCGGGAGGGGAGGGGCGTCCAGTCAATTATATAGTTGGACTCATTGTTTAGGACTTTTGGGGCGTCGCCCTTTAACTGCAGTCATAACGAGCTGTAATTAGGTAGAGTGTTTAAACTGCGGAGCGGAGTGCGTCCTTTCAGGGAACTGTGGACACATTTGTTTAATGTGTTGCAATAAGCACTTCATACAATACGTGTAATTATACATATATCAAATGTGGTTCTCTATTTAAATGTCTTAATTTTGTACCTATTTTTTAATTGATTCGACTTAAATTTAAAAGGCAAAGTGAAAGTTATTTACTCTAAATAATTTTAAAATTTATATTTTATTTATACATTTTGTTAATTTAATTATTTAAGTTAATTAATTTTTACATTTTCTGTGAATGTTTATTATTTTTGTAGTAAATTATTTTTGTAAAAAATAAATTAGATTCCTTCTTCAACAAACGATCCTATATAAATTAGATCGTCCAATATTCTATTGCTGTTTAATTGAAGTTCCCTTAAAGTTTAATAGGCTGATTACGCTACATTCCTAAAATTTCTCGATTCTATTAGACTCTTTTGTCGTTAAAATATGAGTGGCAAAATTACAGCTTGATTTGAGTACTTATTTTTATTAATCTTGCCGAAATGAAAAATAAAACAAATAATTCAAATGCACAACAGGCTAAGAAATAAATTAAAAACGATTTAATTTCTATTTTGCTCTGAGCATTTAATTTTAATAAATTCCAAGAAATAATAAGATGAAATCATATTTTAAGAAGTTAGATTATTAGATGAAATTAATTACAGAGAAGAAGCCGATTTCGAGTGAATTTATAAAGATAGTTTTAAAATACAAAGACCCAAAGTAAATAATTTTTTCCATTGGTTATCTTAAGTTTGGTCGAGATTAATTTAGTTATTCAATTTACTGTTCAGCTTGATGCGATGCTTTCGTGAATTATCCCGCGTCAACTTAACGAGTATCTCTAGTCGAAATCAGAAAGGTTTTCAAGCAATAACTCATGTTTCGACCGATCCGACTAATTCCAGCATTCCAAGTATCAACAGCAGAGTTTCAAGCATCATTCAAGCATCTATTTTAAAAAGATGCAGCCATTGAAGCTGATCGAGAATTTATAGTCAATTCAATGTGACATTATTATAATACTCGACAAATATTAGTCTTCTTTATACGCCTCGCAAACATAATGCTTGGACAATGTCACTGCAGAGCTTGAGTCTATAGATTCCCAAGTAAGGCCTTTGGGGCAATGCAACAAATCGTTGACATACAATCAATGAAAGGGGGGAGGGATGGGGAGGGGGCAGCTAGTGGGTGTCATGGCAAGACCTCAATGCATTTTTTATTAGCTGTAAATTTTATTAATGTGGCAATAAATTCAAACAATGTGCAACAAGATGCAAGTAAGCCAAAGCCAAAACAAATGAAAGGGGAACTTGGCCGGGTGGAAGGGGTGTGTTTTGCTGGGAAAACTGGCATACAAAGATGCCTGCCAAGCGATTGGGAGGATGAATGTAAAAACAGCAACAACAGTTGCAGCAGTTGCAGCAGTTGCAGCAACAACTAAAATAAGTTGCAGTGTGGTAACTGAGGACATTTGGGCAGTGTGTCGTCGTCGTCGTTGTTTGGATTCGGATTCGGATTCGGTTTTGGGGACGGTTTTGTGGTGGTGGATATTGGATGCTGGCGTTGAAAAGAAATACACGAGCGTAAAATTTATTTAAGCCAAAGATAAGCGGCAGCCAGCTCCAATGGCCACAAAATATATGCATAAGAGACACAGCGTCACTATGCTGCAAGGAGGGGGGGGAGGGGGTTGCAACAACAAGTTTTCTGCAGCGACAGGAACTAAATCACGTGTGCCGCATTGCTGTTGCCTTTGTTGCTGTTGTTGCTGTTGTTACTGTTGTTGTTGTTGTTGCTGTTGTTGTTGTTTATGGCTAACTTGACTTTGGCCAAGTCATCACGACAGGTTCAAAATGTTGCTAAACAACTTGGCCAAGCAGGTTGAAGAGGCTGCTAAGAGAGGAAGCCAAATAAGCAGCAGGAGAAACAACACAAGCAGCAACAGCAACAGCAACAGGCAACAGAAGATGAAGAAGAATAAGAAGAAGAAGAAGAAGAGCGGCAGGCTGAAGAAGAAGAAGCAGCAAAAGCAGAAGGTGGCTCGTCAGGCTGCTAAGCAGCGGCTTACACATGTTTGTTTGTCTTGCAAGCGGCTGCTGTTGCCATTGCTGTTGTTCTTGTTCTTGTTGTTGTTGCTGTTGTTGTCTTTTGTTGGCCGGTTAACCGTTAGAATCCATGCAGAGCCTTAGCGCGTTCCAAAGTCAAAGTCGATGGGGATGGCGATGGCGATGGCGATGGCGATGGCGATCGTTCGAAGTCGCCTGCAATTTTGCCTGGAATAATATCTAATAATGCATATAATTTTCGCAAGCACATCGCATATGAAGATCGCTGCCAAGAGGCGCTGTAATCGAAATTCAACATGAACATGAAGAAGAAGAAGATGAAAGTTGCATTTAGAAGTAGATGTGGCAGGGGAAGAAGCAGAAGAAGAAAATACTACGATTAAATATTGTAATCTGAGTGCACAGCTCAGATGTGTTAAAGACAAGAGAGAGAGAGAGAGAGAGAGAGAGAGCGAGGGAGAGAGAGCGAGAGAGAGACAGATATAGACTTCATTAAGCTTTAACGTTTTCGCTGTGCTGAGTAGCGAAAAGCAGCGGAAGAACTTATAGGAAAACAAAAAATCGATTAAATAAAGCGGTTGCAGATTATTGGCAGATTATCGATTCAAACATGGCTAGAATAAAAAGAAAATGTGAGCTGACTAACTGAAAAATGTTTCTTATTAATTTATTTATTGTCAATCAGTTTTTCCATCGCATAATAAAATGGCTTTCCGCTTCAGCAAAACATCCTAGCTGCTTACAACTAAGTTGCTTTTAAAGTTGGCAGCAGGAATGATTATTTTTGGCATGCTGAAATTATTATGATTTTTTTATTGCGACTTCATTTGATATTGCATAAAAGTGCTACATACAATTTTTAATATTGCAAAAAAAATTGTATAAATAAAATCACAAATGCTGAGCAGTCAATCATAAAATGGGTTGGCAGCCGAATACCATTGAGTTTGCTTACCTGCGCAGCTCAGGAGGCATCTTCTGCCATATCTATGGGCCAACATATAATTATTGACAATTTATCATAGAGAAAAACCCTTAAAACCAAAGGTGAGCCAAAAAATAACAACGGCAAATGTTGCACAATTTCAAAAATCTTAATGAGCAGCAATAAAAAAACTCGAAGACTTTCTTTTTGAGTGTGAAATTTGGCAAAATGTTTATATATTTATATATATACATATTTATATGTGTATATTTGTGAGTGTGTAATTTATTTATTACTTCATAGATAATCTTTAATTTGGGCACATTTTTCCGATGTGGCAATGCGGGCAGTAACTTTTTTTCTTATATTATTTACATCAAGCTTTGTCTAAAATTAATTGCTGAACTTAGCAGCCAAAATTTCGCCTCATTTTTTAAGCAAAATGCTTCACATTGTTTTCTGCTGCTCCTCTTTGCATTGTTTTTATGGTGTGAATGCTATAATGGGCCGCATTTGTTTATACTCCGCAACTGAAGGTAGAAGAGTATATTGACTTGACACTGGGACTGATAAATCGATAACCTCGATCTGTGAAAATCGATAAAACACATATCTTCCATTTTATACATGGATAAATGGATAAGGCCAAGAGTGAAGACGAATTAGCGTTGTTTTAACAGCTGTTAACAGCTGTTATTACACTGCAATCAGGGTATTCCGTAGTCGGCTACGCCCGTCTTACTAACTTCTCACTTATTTGCCACCTTCGCTGTTGCACGCTTTAAATACATCACATATTTGTTATAATTATGTATACGCAGCGCCTGGTGTGAAAAATGCACTGAAAATTGTCAACATAAATTAAACGAAATAAAAAAACAATTCATGCAAAGCTGCTGCTGCTGCTGCTGCTGCTGCTGCTGCTGCTGCTGCTGCTGCGGGGCACAACCAAAATTAATGTTTTTCCATTTGGGAGCGTGTGAAAAAATATAGTTAAAATATTTGCACGTTTTAATTGATTAACACTTTGATAAAACCCCAAAAATCCAATTGAAATTGTTAAGCAATGCGAATTAAATGCAAATATTTATATGTGGTGTGAACTTAAAATTTGGTATTTGAACAAATATCCAACATTCTATAAATTTGTGTAATTTACTCATTTAAAAAAATTAAAATAAAACCAAAATTTAGCTAAGCTTCAATTTAACAAACGTTCTACAAATGTGTGTAAATTACACAGTTAAAATAATAAAATTAAATTAAAAAAAAAAAACTTCTCAAAATAACTGTGCTTCAATTGTGATATAAATTTAAAAATTTGTTGAATATATTTGTTTGTCTCAAAAGCTATGCAAAAGTTGGCTTGGCTTCTTGGCAGCCGCGCCCTAAATGAAAACTGCACTCGCTGCACAAGCCTCAAGTCTGCTTCTGAGTCTTGATGCTCTAATCTTGAGGCTAATCAGGAAATGGAGTCGGGCCAAAAGGAAAAACCAATAAAAGGCATTTTTCTTATCGACGCGAGACGAGTCCAGACACACTCCAAAGGGGGCTCTGAGCCAGGCTCTGGGCTTGGCTGGGCTTGTTTTTGGTTTTGTTTTTGTTGTTGTTTTTGGTTTTCTCATTGGTTGAGTGGGCGCCCGTTGAAGTTGCGACCTAGACCTTATCAATGCCATGGCCAGGCCATGTTGGCTTTTGGCCAGAGTCGAAGTGACGTTTGTGCAGATTAGTGGCTGTATTCAAAGCGCAGATGGCTTCGACAGGCTGCAAACTTGATAAGAATGAACAGCGCTGCATATTTCTAAAGATAGAAGACGTATTTTATATTAATTAATATTACATTTAATTGCAATTAATTTTCATTCTCTCCCTCTCTCTCTCTCTCTCTCGCTGCAGGTAATTACGTGATAGGTTCAGCTATAACATGCTTACCATTAAAAGATATAGGGGTAAGTTGTGCCCACTTTCTCGTCGCTTAACGATTAGTTTCCCTTTCGCTAGAACATTGTCTGGCTGTTGAGTGTGCCACACCTAAGTAAGTATAGAGCTGGTGCGCCCCTCTCCTCGCATTGCTCCCACTGTGAGATGCCTGACTGTCTTGCCACTCCGCGGCAACATCGACTGCTGAGTCTTCAGACACGCAACAACAACAACAACTGCAACAAAAAACGCACGCTATCAATTTAACAGCATCTGTCTATGCACCATGCATGTTGGCAAGAGCAGTGTGGGGTGGGGATGGTGGATGGGGGACGGGGGTTGGGGGCATGCAGCGGGCTGGGTTTGGTTGAAGTTGCATAGCCCTCCCACACAGCCCTGCGCCCTGAACAGCAACTGGTGTCCTACACTCAGCTCCGACTCCGGCTTCAACTGCCGGCATTGTGGCATTGCCACATTTTTCCAAAGAACCTGCATGCTGCATGCCTCTTGCTGCAGAGCCTGTGTCTATTTTTAGATGGCGATGCCCAAGAAGTCATTCGCGTTATCAAAAAGCCAGCCAAAGTCGCCGCTCTGGCGGCTGTGAAAATTCCAAAAAAGGCAGCGCCCCTAGAGACAAGCCCCCTTGTGCAACACCCCCCCCCCCCACTCTATACCCCTTCCCATTTCGCCCTATGGAGCATTCTGCTGGCGTGCAGAAAATCTATATATATTAATATATATATTTATATTTATATATATTTATTTTTCCCTAGCATTTTTCTATTAGTTTCTGGTGACGCTGATGCATCTGGCTAATTTCCCAGATAAAGGCGCAGCTGTCAACGCGCTCGAAAATAACTTTGCCCTTTTCTACTACAGGCAGCTTGTAAATTAATTAAGCTGCAAATAATTTAACTTAATCCCAGCCCCGGGGCATGCCACAAATACCAGCAACAGCAACAGCAACAGCAACAAGTACGCGAGTAATAACAAAAAGAAAACTGTTGCCGCTGATTCAATGAGTTTGGATGTGGGTTGCGTCAATAACCGTAGGGCGGGATTAGCACGTTTTCTGTGTGTGTGTGCGAGTGTGTGTGTGTATGTGAGAGTGTGAGTGTTTTATTGCTATTGACCAGAGTTGCCTTTCCCCCCCTCTGCCCGTGTCTCTTCTAGCACGCTGTCTTAACTTAAAGCCTGCGGCGCACGGTAGCCAAAGATTTTTGTTATGGTTTTCTTGCTGCCTCATTTGTTGCCCTTTGCCCCGTTTTTCGCGGCAAATTTAACACATTTAAAGCACCTAAAAACTACTGAAATAATCTACGATTTTTTTACGATCACAACTAGTCATAACTGTTATATTAAATCTTGAAAACAGTAAAAACGGGTAAAAATACTTAAATAGTTTTGAGCAAAATTACACACATATATATATATATATATATTATATATATATATATATATATATGTATACTCTTGACCAGAGTCAAGTCAGCCAAGTCGATATAGACATGTCGGTTTGTCCATCTGTCTGTCTGTAGGCATAAACGGATCTGAGATAAAAGCTAGAGAAATATTTTGGTTATGGGTCATCGTATACCCCGCGCAGATCAAGTCTATTTTTTTATAATTGACCGCGTTTCGCTGATATCGATAAATAACAACTTCCGATAACAATAAGTGGCACAATTTTGAGGCCGGATGTATCACATACATTGACATATATGTATAGATTAAGATAAGCACCCAAATTATAGGAAATAGGAAAGGAAATTTGGTAATGAAACTAGAATATATTTAACAGATGTGCTTAGGGAAATTCATTGCATTCTTACTTGTTGTTATCGATTTCTTGTTGCCCTTTGTTAATTTTTTGGCGGCAAGCTTAACACATTTAAAAGCGACTAAGACTAGGATTTCCTTATGATTATCTTATTGGTCATAACTGATATATTACAACATGAATGTTGGACAGCTTGTTGACTGCGCATTTTGAGCTGCTTTTAAGTTTTGGTTTTACGTGATAATTGTGGCCTTTCCGTTGGTCGTTGGTCGTTGGTCGTGTCAAGAGCACAAAAAGAAATAGCTTCCGTCAGTTTGAAAGACTGCTCCTCATTTGAAATGGCATTTAAGATCGAAAGGGGGGGTGAATGACGCTGGGGTCCTCCTACTCGACTGTGTGATGTTTAAATCAGATTCCTCTTTAGTTGTTTTCAGTTTGCATGTCTGGGCAATAAAAACAAAACAGTGGAAAGCAAATGATTTCAAATGAATAACGAACGCTGAATGTGGAAATCATGTTGTTGCAAATGGCCAAAAGATTTGCGCAAACTTTGAACTCGAACTCGGACTTGAAAACGGAACCCAGTTCAGAAACAGAAACAAAAACCAAAAATTTCAAGTTTGGCGTGGGCGCCCTGTGGACGATGATTCCGATTTGATTTCATAATAATACACTTTGTGTGGAGTTGAATTTAAAGCTGCTCGTTGCTTTGGTGATTTTTATTTATTGTTGTTGTTGGTGTTTTGGTTTGTTTGTTAAGCAGAAAGTGAAATGCATTCGCCGGTTGATGGCAGGCTGGCAGGGAAGGGGCAGGGAAGGGGCTGGTGTGGGAGCTGAGGGGGGGTAAATTATCGCTTTATCACGATTCAAACGGTACCACTTTCTTCTCTCCAGCATCAGCTTCAGCTTCATTTGTAGCAATAATTATGCAATTTGCTTTGGCTTGTTGCTGCCGAGGATCAGTTCGAAGCTGCATTTCTTGCCAGCTCTCGTTTGAATTGGGAATATTTTTGTTTTATTCGAAGCCTTTTGCATTATAATTTCTGCTGTTGTTTATAATTGTTGTTGTCTTTATCACTGGATCCGCGGAGCGGCTGCCATTCTCCATTTCTCTGCATTTCATTTATAACAACATAATTGTGCACAGATCTTCGACTTTTGTTTATGACAAATTAATTGCCTGCAATTGTTTGCTGTTGCACTGGGAAAGTTATCGATTATTACACACATACATGCCTGCATTCGACCGACTCGAGTTCATTTGAATCAATGTTGGAGAATGTTCGATGTGTTTTTGTTCTAGCAGAATGCCTTGCTCATAATTATTGTCGTAATTTGAGCAACAGCAACAACAACAGCAACAAGAACAGCAACAGCGAATATTGAAAGTTTAGTAATTTAATAATTTTTGTTGGATTACAAAGCGAAGTATTTGTGTCAGAAAAGTGTGTCAAAAACTGACCAAAATAACTCTTAACCCATTAACTGTGGAGCCGTTGCGATCTGTCTTCGATTGCTCGGCGATATTTGATCGATCAGTTGAGTTATTGTTGCTGCCCCGTCCGTTGACGTTGATGGAATAAGCGTCAAATATTTGCCAGCCCGCGGGGCCAACAAGACTCAACTTTTTCTCTCTTTTGCCGCCAGCAGCAGCAGCAGCAGCGGCTGTGGTATGTGACACCGGGTAATCAGTAATTGGAGATGGGCCCTCGAGAGTAGCAACAACAGCATCAAAAGCCCATATAAATTGGACCTGGAAAGCTGCTGCAGTAGCAGCAGCAGCAGCAGCAACAGCAGCAGTTGCTTCCTGCCACAAATATGAGCTGAAGAAAAAAACGTGCATCGCAGTCGCAGATAGAGAAGCGCCCAAAACGGGGCACATATCGAGTGCGAAAGCTTCTTCCTCAATTCAAATTGGGTGCACAAAATCAGTATAGAAATTAACCAAACGAATTTCAAATACTCTTTCATCCGAATTTATAGCTAACTCGGATTTATAGCTTTAACCTCATCATTAATTTGAAAGAAAATCATAGAATGAACTTATAACTAAAATATGATTTTTAACTTTTGTGTTATTATTAATTTTATACAAAAGAAGTAAAAATAACCTAAAACAAAAAAACATAAATTCATTTTTGAGTTTTGTTTAAGTTTATTTATTTTCTGGTCAATTAATTTTAGTCGAAATTAAATAACAAATTTATATTAATAGCCTTTGTCAAAGTAACTGAATAAAATAAATTAAGATAATAATATGTTTATTTTCATTAACTAACCAATCTTTTAGTTAAATATTTCTGAGCAAAATAATTATTAATTGTTACCCAGTTTACCAACACAGAAGTTAGGAAGACCCGCCTTCGCTCAGCAAAAGTTAGGGTACAATAAAACTGGACAGTTGAAAATTAACGCCAGTGAATTGGAAGGCAAGGAGGAAAACAACAAAAAAAAAAAGGAAAAATAAAAATAAACGTGCCGAGCGCTTTTCACTTAAACGCAATGCGCCTGCAATTACAACAACAACAACAACAAAAATAACAACAACAATTGCAACAACTATTTTCAGGCAAATTAAATTAAACAATTTAATTTGACTGCAATTTGCGGGGCAAGCAAAGGCAACAGACAAAGCAAAATTGTTTAAAATGGCTTAATTAATTTGCCCAATTTTGGCGTGGTACACATTTAACTTGGTCAACTCGCGACTGAGCTTGGATCGTTAACAATTACTCAACCGTCCCCAAACCCGAAAAATCAACAACAAGCCCTAAAAAATTATAGCAACGGTATTCCCACTCCAAACTTCTCACTTGTAGTCGCCTCTAGCTCACGCCCACGTTTAACTTGTTGTTGTTGGCTTTTTCTTGTGAACTCTCGGCTTAATTTGATAAGATTTATTTGAGCCAGGTTTTTAGTCGATTGGTTGCTTGGTTGCTTGGTTGGTTGGCTGGTTGGCTGGTTGGCTGGTTGGTAAAGGCCAACCGAACATTGAGAAATGCTTACGACTTGGCCCCAATAGAGAAAACAAGCGATATCGAAATCAAAATCGAAATCAAATCAAAATAACATTTAAAAGCCAGTTCAAATAGAAATGTTGCCTTCGATTTGCGGCATTGATAAATGTGGCTAGCACATCTTTTTCTTTCTTCTTTGGATTAGTGAGAATCCACTTCTGTGCCGTGGGTGTATTTCTCTCTGTTTGGCAACTGAGAGGCGTCAGTTGTTGGCCATTGAGCTACTGATTAACCACCGGAATGGAAATTGATTAACCATATTTAAATATTGCCATTTAAATATGCTGAAGACTTAACCAAATAATTATTTATTTATTTGATTAATGCGTGCCAACAGTCGACAACTTGGAAATATTTAAAATATTTCAGTTTAAAAATGAATTTTAAAAAATAAAGAGCTAATAGCAATGGTCAATAAATATATATATAAATAAACTAATTAAATTAATTAATTAAAATTTGATCATAAATTAACGGTTGCATTATATTTGAAAAAGAATGAAATGATTCCGCTGGAATTAAAATTTCAAATTGCCATTTAAAAATGCTGAAAGAAGTTCGAGAATTTTAACATTTCTTTATTTGCTTAATGTGAACCCTTCAAAGTTGCCAATAATTTGTAAGAATTAACGATGATTAATCAAACAATAAACTCAATAAACAAAATTTATAAAAATAATTAAACAATTTTACACAAAAAATCAGGGAATTTAATGGGTGTATTTTTTTGAAAATGAGCGAAATAAAGTTAAAACTTCTTGTTGCCATTGAAAAGCATTTTAATTTCATATTTATATTTCTATAAAATATTTCTCACAATTTTATTCAGCATTTCTATGTGTTTTTTATAGCTTTGAAGTTTTCACATGAAAATCCTTGGCTATTGTCAATGTGAAAGTTGAAGCAGCGCCTTCGAATTCTCTTTTCATTTTCATTTAGTTTTTTGGGTGGTTTTTATCCACCCGCCAACGTCAACTTAAACTTTCTTGTAAATGTTGTGTTTTTGGTTTTTTCGGTTGGTTTTTTTTTCGCTGCGGTTCAAGAGTTCATTGTCAAGTCTAATAAAATGTTCGGATGACACGTTAAGTGTCAGGCGCTACAAGATATCCGCCGATTCCCGAGAGTCGTTTGAGAGGCCGCCAAGCGAGCAAACTAAACACAAAATAAAAAGCACAAAACTAAGCTATGTAACCAAAAATGTTTGCCGCTTGACTGGAACTTGAACTCAGCTACTCGCTATACGGGCACTACTACTACACCCCTCCCCATCCCCACCATGCCACTACCCCCTCTGTCCAGATAATGGCAGATGTTTCCCTTTTTGTCAAATGGCTGCAGCAATGATGATAAATCGTGACCGGAGAGCGCTTTAGTGAAATTTCTTTAACGCTGCCCACTACAAATGCAAGTTGTGTGTGTGTGTGTGTGTGTATGTGCATGTGTGTATGTGTGTGTGTGTGTGTGTGTGTGTGTGTGTGTGTTTTTCATCTCTTCAGCTAGCTGGATCTTTATTACCACATTTTAAGCAAGCCAGTTGAGTGACGTGAACAGTTTTTGGCGCAGCTGCCGTTGCTTTTTGTTTTTTTTTTGCTACTTATAGCCAAGTTACTACCTTTTACTAGCCTCCCCTCTGCGTGCTGCCCCCGCTGCTGGCACAATCCCTTGAAAAGTCCGCAAACTTGACAGTTAAGTGAATTATGTAGTTTTCATGTTAACTTTCTGTGTGCTTGCCGGCAAAATCGTTTTGACTAAGTGCCTGGCAGGCGACTTTTCCATACCTGACGACGCGTCCATGATTTATGCGAGTGTGCGAGTGTGTGTGTCTGTGTGTGTGTGTGTGTGTGAGTGGCACTCACATTTTTTGGCAAGGGCATCCCCACTTCCACAACCGCTAACCAAACTAAGCATTGAAATTAGGCAGAAATATAATTTATGAGCCGCTGATTTAGGCGCCAAGTTACAAAAGCAACCAAAAAAAAAAAAAAATAGGTGCAAAATTGGAGGCAACGTCTCGTCTCGACTTGCTCTGTGTGTGGCACGAAGGCCTTCCGGGTGTTGGGTGTTGGGAGTTGAGTGGGTGGCAGCACTGGTTGCCATACGCTCAGCTTGTCGGCTTTGATTTAAATGCAAATTGTGTGCAGACTCTTAGAAAATGTCAACGCGAATCACGATCTTTCCACCAACTTGCGATTGCAATTTGAATTTCAGTTATGATTCATGAGTCGCCCAGCGATTGAAGCGTGCAGAATTTTATTGAGCTCAGGAATTTAGCAATAACTTGAAGGGAGCTATGCATCAACTGGTTATTTTACCTTTTATTGTCGAAGAACTCAATTTTTAACTCGCTCTTTGGCATCTCAACTAGTTTGTTATTTGCAGTCTTTTTTTATATTCAAATACGATTTAAAAGACACAAATATTCAATTACCTTTCTAAATTTATTTGATTAAATTATTTGTATTTTTCCGTGACATTAGTCGACATTAAATAAATAATTAAATAGTGACAAGTGCCTTAAATAATAAACTGGGAAAGAATATATATCAATTAATCAATAAGTTATAATAAAGGTCTGATCCAGGAGAGTGAAGGCTTACATATATATATTAAGACTTGTAATAATACATCTTCAATAAATTTTCTGCAAATTACCCAAATTAAACATCAATCAGTCTGTCAAGGTTAGACTCAGAGTTCAATCGGTGATTGAAGTAGTTCAAATAGCTTTGAATGCTAAATTGCAATACACACAAGAGTCGTATACAAATTTAATTTTCCAATTAGCAAACCGCAAATATTCGATTCAAAGATCACTGAGTATTCATTCATTTTTAGCAAGATTATCAGCTCTTTGTGATCTTTTATTATCGAGATTTGCAATTAAGTTTTAACATTGGCCGCAGTCAAGGTGATGATGACAAACTCCTTGGCCCTGCCATCTGTTCAGTTCAGGGTCATCACACAACAAACACACACACACACAATTGGCTAGCTGATAAAATGCCAGAGTTATCAACCCACTCGTAACGGCACTTCAACTTCAACTTGACAAGTTGCTCATTTGTCATTTACAAGTTAATTTGTCGCAAAAATATTTCATGCCGCTATCTGCATCTGATTTCGAGTTTAGAAACTATCTGCCAACTGTCTATGTATCTGTATCTGTATATATATTTATATATATATATTTATATATATATATATCTGTGGGCGTATCGGCGACCTTGCAAGGTAACAACAGAAAAGCAATCAGTAACCGTGAAATGGGCTCCACAGCGAAACTGAGCAGCAAATTAGCAAAAATGCAATACAATAAATAAATAAATCAAAACACAACACACACAAACAAAACGATGTGAACAAGAGTGAGGAATTTTTTAATTTAGATAATTGAAAGCACGCAGAATGGAACAGTTTGTTATAAACAATGAGAGAAACACCCATAGCACCCATAGCAAAATAAAACATAAAAAATAAAAAATAAAAACACCCACTTAATTATAAATAAAAACATTCGCTTTTAACTATTAATCAGATATCGCAGCTGTCGTTGCCTATGGTTTGCAACAATGATAAACAATTGATGTGCTTAACATTGTTTTGCTTTTATTAATTTATGAATATATGAAATAAACACACTTTGCCACAAAAGCCTGTTTAATAATTTAATTGAATGGATCATGTTCAAATGACAGTTTTCGACTGCTAATTGTGACAGTTTATTAACATTTTATGCGTTAAGCGTATTTCATATTCATAAATATTTGATTTGTATTAATTGCACTTATTTAATAATTGCAAAAGCAAAAAACATCTCACAATAATTGCCATAATAGCCCCAAGCGTTGACTTCAAAGCAATCCAATTCCGATTGATGCAAAAGTCAACATAATTTCATTTTATTAACATTTCCATAACAACATTTATTGCCCTAATTTAACTAGAGCAAATCTTTCTTCGTCCAACCAATGAAAGTTCGAGTTGTTTTATGGATGTTGCAAGAGATTTTCCCAAAACTTTCAGTACCTTATCATAAAAAGTATTTAAATTAAAGGATATACAATTAATTACAATTAATCAAAAGATTAAAGATTTTTTGAAAACTTCCATCAAACGTTAATAACTAGAAAAGGAAAGCAAAGAAAGAAATTGGCTAAAATCTTGAAAATAAAATTAAGGCAGATAAAATATTAAAGATTTGATTAACATTTTCTACAAACATTTATTTTAAAGCTGAATTCAATTGGAATCATTCCTAGTTAAATCAAACAAAGTTGGAATTCTTAAGTACGCCGCAAGAAATTTGCGAAAATCTTTGAAATCCTAATCAATCAAAAGAATTTAAAGTGAAGGCAGTTAAAAGATTAAAGATTGTTGTACACAAAAAACAACAACTGTACATATTAAGTATGGCCAATTAGTAATACTTGTTGATGTTATAGATCAAAGTTAATGTCAACGTCAATGGTTTGCGACAGCATTGCGACATTAATAAAAACTTAATACGAACTTAATCTTTTTACTGCGAAATGTCAAATTTGTACACTGAACAAGCCAGCTAATTAAAGGAAAAAAGTTTCGCACGCCGCAGCAGCAGCCTCAGTAAAGAAAATAAATAAAAATGCTATAGTCGAGTGAGCTCACTGCGAAATACCCTAATCCCAGCTGTTATAATGAGATCAATAAGATGAAGAGTATATAAAGTATATATATTAATTGGAGTTGGCTTAACGTGTGCTTCATGGGATCAGAGGTGCTTTCTGCTGCCTGGTACATAATGTTGCACAAACCATTATACCCCCTTAACCCATATACCCAGAGTATTAGAGCACGAATATGAAAAAAATAAGTCAGCTAATTAAAAAGCCAACAACAACAACAACGACGACTGCAGCAAATGGCACTTGTTTATGGCTGAAAAGAATTGGCAGCGCCAAAGGCAGAATCAGTGCCCAAGAAGTAACAAAGACCCAGCCCAAAATTGCCAGACCTGAAAGACTAACTAAAAGGCCCTGCAGTTTTCACGCCCCTTTAGCACACTGGCAATTGTTTTTTTTTCCTATTTTTTTATTCCGATATGGCAACAAATCTCATTATGAGCCACTCACTCTTAACTCCATAAGGTGTGTCGTCGTCGTCGTCGTCGTCGTCGTTGTCGTCACCCGGCACGCCCCAATTCAAATCTGCAGCGATTGCTGTACTTTCTAATACATGAATTAGGAGTCGACATCGACATCGAATTCGAATTCGGATCCGGACTCGGATTCGCATTCGTATTCCGATTCGGTATCGAGATCGGTTACAAAGGCGACTGCAGTCGAAATCAACACCATGTGAACTTGGCCAATTGGTGATTGTCTAACGAATGTCAATTTATAATGTTAACGTGGCCCAATCTAAACTGAAGTCACCGGGGGGTTGAGGGATAATACCAGCTACTTTGGTTGCCAGCAAAGGTCACTTGGCGACTTGGCCACAACGAGCCCAATTTCATTCACTTAGCCAAAGGAAAGAAAAAAAAACAAAAATTGCCATTGCTAATTTATGTTTATTGTGCATTATTTGTACTAGACAATAGTTTCAGCTTGGGCCCAGTTCCTTTAGGCCACAAATTGAATTTTAATGCACTTTATAACTTTATATTTTTAATAGGTTTCTCAGTTGGCCCACTGATTGAAATTTATGATCATTACTTTGTTTGTTGTTATTCTGGTTGTTGTCTCTGTTGTTGTTGTTGTTATTGTTGTTATTGTTGCTATTTATATTTATTATCAATTGTGCGTTTTGCACATATTTCCCCATATTTATTTGAGTGTCTATTTTTTTATGTTGACGTTGCGGCTCACATTTAATATTCTGCATATTTAATGGCATTTTCTGGCGTTGCCATTTTTTTTTTTAGCGTTTATCAATAATTGACGTATTTTATTTATATTTATGCTTTTTGTGGCTTATATTCATAAGAAAGCAATTTAATTCTTTTGTCTTATCTGCAAATCTTTTCAAGCCTGAAGAAAATCATTCGTTACGCCCCCTTTTCGTTGGCCGATTAAAAGGCCAAAACGTGTTGAATCAAATTGTAATTAATAAACATGCTAAAAAAAAATCTCTAACAAGACAAGCAAAACAGCCGCCAAATAAAAAACGTTTTGTTGCCTGGTCATAATTTGGCCGAAAAGTCTTTTAATGAGCCGCCACCGAGCACGGTTAAGTGATTTGGCCATTGGCTAGTTTAGTTTAGGCCGCTGTTGGCTGCCTTTTATGGCCATGTTTTATTCAAATATCGCAACAATAAACTCTCAATGCAACAACAAATGCGACTGTCAAGTGCAACATGCTCCATTGTCGACTTAATGTGAGCATTGTGAGCCATTTTCGTGGTAACATAACTTTTAGACCAATTTCCAGCTTACCTTCTTCCCCTGAACTCTGTCACTTGGCAGCCTATAAAATCAAGGCATGGAGAAAATCTAATTAAATAATAAAATCTTTTTAAGATAAAATTTCAAATTCACAAATATTAAATTGAATCAGAAAAGCAAAAACAAAATAAATTCTGCAAATATCTTTTTTATTTTTAGTTAATATAAAATTTTAAATTTACAAATACTAAATTTTATACGTTATTTTTTGATTTATATACAAAACTGGGATTAGTCGACACCAATCAAATAAAATAAATATGATTTCAACTTTGAATGTCGTATTTTAGTTAATTTAAAATGCATAATTAGCATTAATATTATTATTATTATATTTATTAATTCGCAAGGAAAATACCTAAAGCAATGAGTAACAACGAAGCAAAAATATTTCAAACTTTAGAAAAACTGGGTTCATTTAGCAATTTAGTCATACTCAATAAATAAATCATAACTGTATTTATGCAGTCGACTGCACGTTTAAGGATACCACACAAAAGAGAATAGATGAAATTATCAAAGTGTGATTAATGATTGGCGGCACTATGTGGCCAAAGTGCTGATGTGTTGATGGTGTAGAAAGAAACCCTCAACTGAAATAAAAGGCAAATTGTGCCCAATACAAGTTTCGCGATGGACTCCAAGGGAGCAATTCTCGCACAATGTCACATGTCAAATAATTTGCCTTTAAAGTTTTGCCGCAAATACGAAAGACACAACTTTGACGCAATTTGCATTTGGCGTTGCCACAGCTTCTGCCTTCTGCCGCAATTGATGAGCGTTGGAGCAGCGAAGGGAGGGGCGTGGGGCAGCTGAACCAATCTTTACATCAGCGCAACATCATCGTGTGGGGCGTGTTTGAGACATATCTTTATGTGTGTATGTGTGTGTATGTTTATATATTGGCTGCTATTTTGCTATGCAATTTTGCAGACCTCCTGCAGCTGCCTTTGATTGATTTGTTTTGCCAAATGACGCACGACATGACGAACAACAGCAGACGGATATTTGTTGATTGCCTGGAATACGATGGATTCAGTATTGGAATTGGAGTGGGATTGCGATTTTGTGTGGCATCAAGTCTCAAGTGGCACAAGGTTGCCAGCTTTGACAAAAAATAAATATTATATTTCGCACTAGACGCTGACACATTTTAATTTAGGGGCAGCTGTTTTGCATCTATTTACATATTTATATACACATATGCTGATTATCCCCAACTAACCCAAAACTTATGGGGCCCAGCACATTTGGCATCCATTACAAAATGTTGCTTTGGTTATGGGGGGAGGGGCCGAGGGGGCTCATCTGTCAATCAGAAAATCAAATGAAAAACATAACTCAACAACAGCCCCCAGCTTTGATAAATGACAATCTAAAGTGGAAGTTCCATTTGCCTACATTATACACGAAAAAAAAAAGATGAGAAAAATATTGTTTTGGGAAAGTGTTTTGTTCTGTGTGAGAAAGTTTCGATGGCTGGCAAAAGTAGAAGCAAAGAAAGCTGTATGATAATTGCCCTAAAGGTCGTGAATCTCTCGAGGTCTCTAGCGATTATGCAATGCTTATGCGTGTTTATTTAAATCTCTACAATATTCTAGACAAAGAAATCAAAGTGAAAGCTGCCCAAAAACATCCAGCAGCCGCACAGCAACAACAGCAACAAATTATAATTTGTTGTGTACTCATCTTAATGTACTTTCAATTTCGAACACAACAACAACAACAACAACAAAATGCTTATTGCGGGTGTATTTTTGTGTGTGTGTTTTTTTTTTTGGATTTTTCCCAATTCCCAATGCCAGCTGGGAATATTCAGTTTCCACAATTCAGCTTCCAATCACAGATGGAGCGAAAGATGGAGATCTTTATCAGTCGTTCCCCAGAGCGTGCTGAGAATGAAAGAAACTGAAACTCTTCGCGCGAGCTTTGAGCTTTGAGATCTTCAAGTTCGATCCGGGCTTATTACAAATTCTAATCACATGCAATCCGTTTCTTTTCATTTTGTTTCGTTTCGTTTCGTTTTGGTTCCATACACACACTCGCACACACACACGCACACACACTCGCACACACACACACACTGAGCGATTGTTATTTGAACGAGGCGTCGTACAATGGCCTGTCCGATGGGCCAAGTCTCGACGGGGCTGTCGCTTATCGATTAATCATCAAATTAAAAATTACTAAGCCCAAAGCGTGGAGCGTGGCCGAAACACCACAGCCATCTCACCTCACCTCACCTCACCTCCCTCCCCACCCACTCTTCTCTTCTCTTCTCTCACCTCTCCTGCCTGACAAACAAATGCCCACATCACATTACTCTCTGGCATGCTTGTTATTTTATTTCTATTTTTTTATTTACTTTTTTTTGGCACTTAACCAGCCAATTTAAACAATATCTAGAATTTTGTGGCAGAAAAACGGCAAAAAAAATCTGATTTTATCTTGGTCCTATTTATTAGTCAGAATGAGCCAATGTTTCGCTACACTCAAAAAAATATACATTAATATGTATTTGCGCATCGATGAAGCTTTTGAGTTGACAAAGAATATATCTATTAGCAACTCTTAAGTTTTTCAAGGCTAATAAGACTATGATATAGTTACAATTTATTGAATGTCAAGCCCGTGTTCATGTTTATAGAATTATTTACGATAATTGCTGGGAAATGGCAGCCAGCGAAACCAAACAAAGTAATTGAACGTTGTGTGTTGCATCAACACCACTCCCAATGCTGTATGGTTGATATTAAAGTCGTAAATTCATTGAAATATGGGGCAAAGGGAAATGGAACACACACATGCAAATAAATGTGTGACAAATGAAAATTGTGCTCAAGCACAAATTAAGTACGTTTGCCCATAAATAACAGTTTGTGGCGCCGCCTGGCGGTCAATTGATGCACACACTGTTTGTGAGTACAAAGTTCACAATCGATATCAGTCCGCAATCGGCGTAGGCAAATTCATTTAATCTGCCCAGTGAGAGATTTTCCAGCGCTTATCACAAATTTGTCATCAGTTGTAATGCGATCATACACACGGACATACACACACACATGCATGCATGGAGTTGGAGTCAGAGAGCACAATCGCCACATGCTCTGCTCATAATGAAGTTGAGCGGGAAGTTGAGAGATAATGATCGAAGACACCACGCGACGCGACGCCAAGACAATTAAAAGCGAAACGAAAGAATTGCAAGCGCCGCAACGTCGCAGTCGCGGTTGCCGCTTAGCCGTCGTGCGGCTCTCGTTCAGCTGCTCAGCTGCTCGTCAAGCAAGTTGCGACCGCACGATCAAGTCGCTGCTTGCGCAGACAAATCGTGTGTCTGCCGGCGCGCATTCAGTTGAATTTTAGCGCTCGTCGCGGCCACAACGTAACTGGCATTGGCTCCCCAAATAAGTGGCTCCGATCGTAGGTGTAAACTTGACTTTGACTCTCTCACGCTCTCCCACAACGTAAACTGCGACTGTATGTGTGTGCCTGTGTGCATGTGTGTGTCTGTGTGTGTTCGCTTGCAGGCAGGCAGGCTGACCGTGAAGTCTGTTCTTTTTGCATGCTCATAAGCTGACTCTGACTGACTAACTGTAACAGTGCTTTGTTATTTGTTTTGTTATTGCCGCTTTGTGTACGCTTGGCAAGTTCATTCACGTTTGCACCGCTTGTTTCATCATCGTCAATAATTAAATGTAATGCAATGCAAATATATCGAAATCGAGCTTAAGCTAATTGCTAATTGCAATCAACAAACATTATTATTATTGTTATTAATTTTGATGTTTTTCGACTTTTCGGCTTCAGATCCATTTCCGTTTTCGTTTTTGCGGCGCATTCGAGCGCAACAATTAAGTGTTGCATTTTGTTGATGTTTTCAGTTGCAAATGCAAATTGAACACAACATTTGAAACTGACTCTGCTGACTGCCTCAAAAGAAAGTGAAATCTCTCAATAATACTACGAACCGTAATTACAGTGCACAATACTTATGCTAATTTTGATAACCGTTAAGCAGTTAAAAGAGTTTAATCGGTAACAAAAATACAAAACGCTGAGACCCAGAAAAAAACAAATACAAAATACAAAAAACAAAAAAAATACCTTTGAGGGTAAATAAATTCCAAACTGTTTAAATATTTTCTCATAAACAGACTAAAATTATAAATAAATAATGACTGCGAAATTTATGCAAAAGCAGAAGCCACGCGTGCAAAGTAAAAGCTTTTAGAAAGGTATGTGGTGAACAAAATGAAACGAAATTAGTTGAATTGAATTGAATTGAAACGAAATGAAACCAAAAACAAAAGCTTCAAACTCAACCTTCAAATTAATCCTTTGCGTATCATTTTTTTTTTTTTTATTTATGACAAATTAAATATTTGATATTGCCAAAATTAGTGCACTGACTCTTGAACTGGTTCCTTGCTCTTTCCGCACATTTTGAAGCACATAATCACATATTCGCAATGATTTCCTCTTATCTGGCTTTATTTTTATAAGCAAGAAAATTATTAATATTTGCCAAACTCATTGACGAAAGGCTGACCCCAAAGTTAACGCTTATTTCTAACGGGACAGCAGTTGTCAAAACTCTTTCTTAACTCTGTTAGAATATCATATTTTACGCTTTCAATATATCAAACTGGCTTAAGTTAATTTTTAGCTAGCTCTAAGAACCCCAAAAAGGTGTGGAAAAGGAGACTTTTCATTGGAAAAGAATTGGAAAAATATGAATTAATGAAAAACATATTTTCTGTTAACAATCGTATTAGGAATTTTTGTTACAAAAGCATTCTAGGAATAAAGAAGACGTTTTCATTGAATATGAAAAAATGTGACGGTTACTATATTTTCTTAATTTATTACTTATATAATCATAATAATATATTAATATAATCGTAGTAATTATTTTAATAAATTCTGGATAGTAGAAGCTCCAACAAAAAATAAAGAGATTCCGATTAAACAGATATAGATATGGGTAACTTCACAGTCTGCTCCTACATAGTTAATCGTATGTGCATAATTATAAGTATGTCAATCAAATAGAATTTTGAACTACTTTTTGATACGAATTCCCCTTCCAGTTTCTTCTGTGTTCTTTGGCATCATTTCAATTGTGTTTTATTTTTTGGGTTAGTAAGTGAATTTTAGAATGTGTGCATGTAAAAATCCCTTCCATAATCGTGGTAAGTGGTGGCAAGTGAAGCGTTCCTTTTAATTTGTTTGAGTTGTTGTCTTTCCATTGTTGTGCCACTGACTTCCTCTGTGGCATTTCCTTAATCTTTAGCCCACTTGCTCACACACACACAGAGACGTTCGGCTACTGGTAATGACAAACAACCTTTCACACTTTCAACAGCAACTGAATAAAAGACGCCTTGTCATTCTGCAGATCATTAGGGTGGCGACTGCTGGCACATTTGTGACACATTTCCATAGACAACACAATTCGCGAGTTCTTGGCTCGAACAAAGAGCTGAAATTTGTATGCCATTGGCAAAAATTTGCTGGCCAAAATTGAACTACTTTCATTGGGCGCAGGGAATTAACATACATAAATAAGTCGGACACATGTGTGTTAAGGCTTTTTATGCCACAATTTGGACAGTCACCAATTTTGTATTTATTTTTTTTTGAATAACAATAAAACGCACCATAAACATTTACCCAGTTGGGCGACAGTTTTGAGTTTGCTTTCATTCAAATAGTTGCATTAAAAGTTGCACAAATTGAATCGTTTGTAAATGCAACTCCAGCAGTCTATCAAAAAGCAATGCAAAAACACATACAAAACTCAAAAAGAGGCCGCAGCAACAAAATAGTTGATATTCGCTTGAAAAGAAAAAAAAGTTTTGAGTATTTATATTTTTGTATTTATTTCTGCGCGTTTGTGTGACAAGAATTTGCAAATGTCAACGAAAATTGCGCGCTTCGCATTAAAAGAGAATTCGGGCCAAAAAGGGCCGAAGAGGAGCCGAGCCGAGTGCAATATTATGGGAGAGAGACAGAGAGAGAGAGGGAGAGGGAGAGGGAGAGAGAGATAACGAGGGAAATACCAAAAAGACCCCAAAACGCGATCCAATTGAAATTGTTTATATAAGACCAGGTTTTTATTTACGAGTATTTTGAGGCGCTTTTTTATTTTTGGGCCATTTTGTGCTTGGCATTTTTAAAGAGTCCACACAGTGCAGAGGCGCAAACGTATCGGAGCGGATCTGATCGTATCGGATCTGATAGGATCGGTACTACTTCAAAGTAAAAACGATAATTGATTTAATCAGCAAATATGTGAAAATGTTGCCGTCAGTTGCAAGTAACATTTATGTTTTCGAGTTCATATCAAGTGTGTAATAATTCGCAAAGAATTTGAAAGGACTCAGCGGAAAGTAGCCTAAAAGATCGTTGAACATTGTTTTGAAGTATTATTATTATATATATATATAGTAAATAGATAGATCAATTATGAGTACAGAAAATTATAGAGGTTCCCTTTTATAGGTAACTGAGTAGTCTTTGCTTTGCTTATGGACACAGCTGGAAGTAGCCTGAAAGATCGCTGAACGTTTTTTAATATTTTTTAAATATGATCAGTGTGTATACAGCACACACATATGCATTTTGACTTAACCTTGATGTCAACTTAAGATCTGTTATTTATAATTGTATTTGCCTGCTTTATTCCGATTCTTGTATTACTTCCACTTTTCCAACCCAAACGAAAAAAGAGCAATAAAAAGTAAAAAACAGTCTTAAGTCAGCTGACACTTGTGCAAATCGAAGTGCTTGTTTCCGACACCTGTTGATAACTGCATTTGTCTGGTACAATTGTATCTGTTGTCAATTTTTGCCTGAGACATAGCAACTTTTGACTTAGTAGATTCATTTTCTATATATTTATAATGCTCGTTCAAATATACTTCACAGCTATTTCTGTGTGCTTTGATTAGCTAATTGGCCTCGTCACGCTGCCACAAATGCTATTTACGATGGTGTTTTCATCATTGATATCAGGCGATTTATGGAGATACTTACACAAAGAGTATATAGTTCCTGCCGATAGACGAAGAGTTTGCTTGATGTCATCACCGAACGAATTTTGATTTTTCTTTCTTTCACATTTATTTATTTTTTTGTATTTTTGTTTTTGGATTTGGGCTTCTTTCTTTGGCAGCAAAGCGTCATAATGAACCGAAATGAACGGAGCTGGAGCCGGAGGTTTCTCCAACTAATTAGACCATAAAGCGACCGACGTGGCCTGGGCGAACTAATTCGCTCAGATAAACCACAACAAAGGTCACGCTTTAATTGATAAGAAAACACAATGCCGCACAATGTCTTCACCGAGCTCGGGAAAATCAGATTCCGAGCCCAAAAGCGCTGCTGGGGCTACCGTAGGTAAATGAAACGCTTCAAGAGTCACTCAAATGGAAATCCCCCATAGAATAAAAACAATGACAGAACAATCCACTAGCAATCTTAAAGAACCCAACTGAGCCAAAAGCGAACTTGAAGTGCCAGCTGTGCCTCGATAAAGATCACACCCCAGTCACAGGTGGAAGTTCCTGCTCTGCTCTGCTCTGCTCTGCTCTGGAGAAAAAAAACTGAGAATCATGCCACAATTGAGTGCACTTTTCTGGCCAACCAAGAAAGAATGACGCATAACTAGAGCGAAAGACAACTCGAGATACTCTGTAAAGCCAATTGAAAGCATTTACCAACTGAAATCCCATTTATTAGTTTGGAATTTAGAGTATTTTCAGACATGAGCAATTGTTTGGTTTTCTTTTTTCATGTGAAGAATTCCAGGGATTCTTTGAGTTCATGAATTGCACTCATTCACATATAATTAACATAGCCCTCGGCATTCCGCCGTATTACAGGGTATTCACAACAACAACAGCAGCAGAAGCAGCAACAGCAGCAGCAGCAGCACTTTTAATAGTTTTGAACCTTTTTCGAGGCACTTAAATTGTGCAGCGAAGCGTGCTCTTACCAACGTTGTTGCCAACTCTTCCCTCCTAACACTCAGCTGGCCAGCAACGCCCTTTTTCAACACTGGCCATGGGAATGGGACCGGGACCGGGACCGGGACCTGTGTGAGAGAGAGCGAGAGAGAGTAATTAACCCGTGTTGGCCGTTTGTTCTGGCTTTTGTCTGGCTTTTGCAAACATTTAATTGTTCGATTGCCGTTTAATTGTTCGATGTCCAATATTTGAAATACCAAATACCAAACTCAACGATTACCTTGACCGGAGGCTACTTTCAGCCTCCTTTCTCCTCTCAGCCTCCTCTCGGTCTCCTCTTGGTCTCCACTCAGCGAGTAGATCAAAGTTCTCTGCCGCCAGTGCTACGGTTCTTGACATATTCAAAGCATTCCTTTTCTTTGCTTTCCACTCCATTCCATTCCATTTCATTTCATTTCGTTTCGTTAGAGTTCACGAGGGTTATTATTAAAAGCCGTCAACATCATCATTATCGGCAACATTAAAAGCGATCCGCCAGTGTTATATAAGCCACACACAATCACTCAAAGTGAGCTCCACAAATGTCACCGGGCGGGCAGCTTCTTTACCGTAAAACTTTAGCCGGAGACTTGTCCAATTAGTTGTTTCCGTAATTTCTTGGTATTATTTTAATTGGCTTTATACTTTTCTTCTTAAGCTTTTTTATTTAAATTGTGTTCAGTCAGTCCGTGACAAGCTTTATTTGCCGTCCCAAAGATTTATTTGTTTTTGTATTTTTTTTTACAATTATAAAAAATGCTATAAAACTATGAAACAGCAGCCAGCATAATTTATGGGCAATGCATTTTTTAGATGCCATCGTAATTCCCATGAATTATTTTTCTCGCTTTTTTCGGCTGAAATTGAAACTGAACCGAACTGAACTGAAAATGCAGCCAGCTTGAAATTGCTTTTGATTTTATTATTACATATGCATACTTTGTATTGGTTTTGCTTTTAACAATTGTTAGCTAGTTCTCACTTCCTGGTTGCCGAGCAGAGACAACAACAAAAAACGACACACTTCAAAAAGAGAAAACACATCATAAATTTTCGTTCGTAGACATTCTGTAATATTCCATTCGCAAAATTGCCTCGTAAATAGCGTTGAAATGTTCCTTGAAATGTTCTCCCTCTCTCTTCTCTCTCTCTCTTTCTCTCTTTCTGTTTTACCTGCCAGGTGAGCCTGCCTGACTATCTCACAAATAATTCACAACGCGCTTAACGCTCTTACCTCCACCCCTCCCCTGCCCAATCCACACTCCACATTCGCTTCCCCGCTCAATGCGCTGGCCGTTGCCAATGGCAAAAATGCGTTTAAGTCAAGTCGCCAAGAGCCCGAAAGCCGAAAGCCGCCGCCGGGTGCGTATGTGCAACGTGCAACGTGTGTGGCAGCTGCAGTCGAGTAGATCTCGACAGTTGCGCGCCTACCTTGCCTACACTCAGCGAAAGAAAGTGCCGCGTTTCATTACCAAATGTCAAAACTCGTCTAATTCTAGTCTGAGAGAATAAGTCAGTCAATTACGATTGTTCTCACTTTTAAACAGCTGCTTTAATTATTAAACGCGACTACTGAAAGTAAGTCAGTTCTTATTTAAATTTCTAAAGCAATTTTAATCATGAATGTAAGTTTCATTCATGTCTTAAATAATAGTTTCGATTACTTGGAATAAGCTACTTAAATTAATGCTGAATTCATTTTAAAATAAATTCACTTGAAGTAAACTAATCAGTTAATATTTCAAGTTCTTAAATAGTCTCTGTATCTGTATTGATTGTTACAACTTGTAATTATAATTCGAAGAATGTAATTTCATTTGAATAATTTATTTTGCTGTTTTAATAATTTCTTCCATATTGAAATCAAGAACAATTGCAAGCATAAATCAATCAGGATTAATTTGTAGTTATGGTTAATGGAATTTCTATATCGATTCTATTTGTGCTTGGCACACTGATTTTCGCTGAGTGTAGACGCGTTGACTCCCCTGCGGTGCCTCCGCTCGCCGATTGTTGCAGGTCTCAGGCGGACTGGCACTTTAGCTTGATATTTATGCAACGGCACACACTTCAGTTCTGCTATTACCCCCTCTCTCTCTGTCTCTCTCGCTCTCTTTCTCTCTCTGCCTCTATCCTCCCTCTTGATCTCTCTCTATCTCTTGCGCTCAGCTGCAATTTAAGCTCACATATTTCTTGGCAACACATTTTCCTCGCCATATGCATAAGCAGTTTTTCCAGCTACCCTTTCGGTTGCCCCTGCCTTCCCTCCCCTGTTGAGCTGTAACCCTCTTGCTGCACACGCTCATCGCATTGTTTGCAACACTTGGCGCTTGCCACATAACAACAGCAGCAACAGAAGTTGCAACTGCAACATATGCAACAGCGACAGCAGCAGCAGCAGCAGCAGCAGCAGTAGCGTCCGCCATGCAGCGTTGCATGACACATTAAATGCAAAACACAAACCGATAGAGACAGCAATACTGAGCGAGTGAGAGAGAGAGAGAGAGAGAGAGACAGAGAGAGAGAGAGAGAGAAGTCGGCCTGAGTGTCAGTTTAAGCAGCGGTTTCTGCTGCCGTTGCTTTTTTGTATTCTTATTCTTATTCTCCTGCGCTGCTCTTATTTAATAAAAGAAATGGTCTGGAATTTTTTATGCGCCCTGTAAGCAAACAAGCCATTCTTGGGGAGTGTAAGACTTGCTTCAAGATTTGTCATCTCTGAGGATAATAAGTTCCATGTACAATTAAGATCAAAAATTGTAGTTTAGCTAGTAGAGAAATCTATAAATTTAAAGAGTGCCACACAAAATATCATAAATACTTCAATCGAAATATCTCATCTATTTGCAAAGTAAAAAAAAAAATAAGAAATGAAACTTATATTTACAAGAGTAAATCAATCAAATCTATATAAATTGTAGCTTAGCTAGCAGACAAGGCTAACAATATTAGAAACTGTTGAAACAATGTCGTGAATACTTCATTAAGATTATTAAAATCACAAACTTGATTCTGAATATGTCCGGCATGTGCCAAATGAAATTTGTATGTACAAATAAGATACAAAATATATATTCACCAAACTGTTTTCAATTTGATTGTAGTTCAGACAGCTGAGTTCGTGTTGAAATCTTTATTAATGTAGAGTTTCGTAGAAAAATAGAATGAACACTTTCAATTTATTAGTTTAAATGTATTCCTCTCAAAGATTTACAAAAAGCTTTATTTTTTTTTAATTTTATATCATTTAATTCGTAACATTAATTTAAATAAAAATTTTTATTAAAAAAATCTTTTTTTAAAATTGAGGACTGTTTTTAGTTCGCATCAAATGAGTAAAAAAAATATATATATATATATTTATGTACATAACCTTTTATTAGATAGTAGCTTATATAATATTTGATTCTTTATCTGTATCTGTTGGAATGAGAGCATTATTTTTCATCCATGTCTCTAGTGTTTACAGGGTACGACGACTTCTCACTTGGGTATTTGCACACTTTTGGCATAAAGAACCGGCTGTTTCTAGAGCAGCTGTTTGGCTTATGTGTGTTGAGTTATTGCTCAGTTTGTTATATACATATATATAACCACACACACAGACACACACACGTCTAATCAATTTGCCTAGGTGAAGTCGCATGTTTTTGGCTTATTGCGTTGCAATTTGCAAGTTTAATTTATTGCAGGTATCACAAATGAAATCTGTCTAAACACTAGTCAAGCAGACAATGTAGCCCGAGCTTATTAATATGCATTATATTATATAATATATATATATATATATATATGTGTGTTTTGCATATATTTTTGTAACTAACAAGAGATTTTCTTTTGTGTGCTGAGTTGGATATCGTTGTTGAGATTTCAAAAGGCAGCCCCGAGGCAGATGGTTCAAAGCTGCCATCGTCCGAACATCGTCCATCCATCCATCAAACGACGCATTGAACACTTTAAATAATTGCACATTGTGGCCGAGGCTTTAATAAAATAATTAAAATGAAATATGCCACGTTCGCTAGCTGAACCTGAACCATATTATAAGTAATTCGCTGCAAAAGAAACCGCGAGAAGAAGAAGAAGATGAACAGGCAGCAGCAGCAGCAGCAGCAGCAGCAACGGCAAACAGCAGCCACAGAATGCTAGCCATGTATAAAAATGTGCCGGCTACCAATCTACGCATTTTTGTAAAAACCATTTTATTCTCGGATTCTTTTGTTTTTGTATAACATATTATTATTATTATTTTTTTTTTTTTTGTTTCGCCTCTCGCCACGTCAAAGGAAGACCGACAAGTGAGCAGTGTTAAAATGTTTTAAAGAAATCGCTGAAAATGGCGAAAAATAAAAAAGTAAGGAATACAGTAGGAAATATTAATTTCAATTACATACGAATGCTGTGTGTGTGTGTGTGTGTGTGTAGGAAAGCAGCACGCCAAGAAGAAGAAGTGATTTTCCCACGTTGAGAATTGCAGAGAGGGGTGCACTCTGCTAAGTGGCATTTTGTGCGCTAAATGCGAGCAATTTGTTACAGGATTTTTTTCCTAGACAAACGGAAGGGAACAACGGAACGACTGAGAAACGGGTGGAGAGTAATTGTGGGAACACAGCGCTGCGCTATGCAATTTATAATTATCAGCGATAGGTGGCGCTGTGCAGTTTGCTTATGCAATCGCATGCTGATAACAGCGGAAGTTATTAGAGCCAGTTTCGAGTTATGCGCAGGCAAGCCAGCGAGCCAGTTCCAAAGAACTTGGTAGCGTTCTTGGCATTGAGATTCCAAAACGACGGCTTTGACTGTCAGCCGCTTTGGTTTCACTCGCTTCTAATTAAAGACGACACTTTGGCATGTACTCGACTCGAAAGCGACTCGAAAGCGACTCGAAAGCGACGACGACAGCACGGAAATGCCTCGCTTCAGCGTTTGAAGTACAATCGCTTTAAAATATATACATATATATATGCACATATATGTGAAGTACCAAGAATTATATGCCGGCCATTCCAGTTGATTGTAGTCTTCTTCTGACCGATGCCGCTTTAGTTTTATATATACATATATAGAGTACATATATATGCGTTATTAGCTCATTTGATTCCCTCTCAGCCAGCCCAACAGCCAAATGGAATTCCATTCCATTGCCAATCACAAATCTTCTCAACCTTTCACACCACACACTCGCACACACATCGATGGAGCCCCTGAAGATTACAATTAAATGTGGCCAGTTGCCTGTTTCAGAGCTCGCAGCGGGTTGCCAAAAAGAAAAAATATATATATATTAAAAAAAAAAAATAAATTCTTGTATAAAAACTGTGAAACTGTGTGCAGAAATGCCGAAATTGGTAAAAGAATTTCGTTATTAGCTACAGCGGCAATAGAACGGTGTTATTTAATTGCCGAAATGCCAGGCGAACGCAGCAAACCGAAAAGATTACAAATTATAAAATTGTGGCAGGTGTCCCGAACCCGAACCAAACTGAACCAACGACCCGCCGCCAAGTCAACTTTTAACCAAAAACAAAAACCAAAATAAATAAATGAAGAAAAAAACAAGGCAGCGCCAAAAGTTGAGCCTATATTAAACATCCGTGCGATAAGCATCAAGATATGCATATTAAAGCGACGCTTTGGCCAAACAACAACCTGCTAAATACCAAACTACCAAAATACTAGCCAAGGTTCGCCTCATGTTACACTTGAGACTTGAAGATTAATTGTGACCCAACTGCAGAGTGTAAAGTTCGTTTTGGGGTTCAGGGTACTCTTTCATCAACGGCTTGACTTGATTAATTGAGCACGCTCAATCGGTAAGCGTTGAATCCAATCTGAATGTGAATACAAATTGTTGGCTCAAATTGAATAATACCAATTACTAAAACCTAATTAGCTGCTTCTAGATTTTTTGGATTGTTGATTCTCATGTGTCATATAACTGGTGACACGACCAGAAATAAACGTGGAATCTTTCGGACACACAATGACGTAGTTCAATCAATAGACTTTGTGTCAGCTATGGTTGAATCACCTTATCACTACTATAATATTTATTTATGACACACACAAATACTTGAGATATGGCTCAGTAGCCCAGTAGCTTCGACCATCGTCAATCGATGATCGAATGTTTATTTTTCGACTTCATTTCTCGATCGTCCGCCAACTGAGTAATACATATTTTTGTGAAATTGTGACGAAAGTTCTTCCGCCGTTGTGGCCGTTCAAGGTCTGTCGAGAGCATAAAAACCTAGAGAAATACACGTTCTACCAATTGGGCAAACATATTTTAAGGTTTTAATTCACATATCTTGCGCCCTTGAGCCCTTGGGCTTGCTACACATACATTCAAAATTCAAGCAGATCTTAATTTGCATTTTTTTTCTCTTTTTGTCTTTTGTTTTGTCGCTTTTTACATTTCTGCATATGGGGCTTTTAATTGTTATGTACATGATTTCATAGCCTCAACAATTTGTGCGACGTTTACAATCGCAAAAGTTCATTAACACTTCAACAGCCCAAATAAAAACTTAACTTGCAGCAACAAACGACTAAAATCAAAGAAGCGGCAAAATAAATTTTAAACATGTTAAAAGTGAGAATGCTGTAGTCGAGTGAGCTCTACTACGATATACCCTGAACCCTGTTAAATATCAATTCTAGTTTTATAGCCAATTCTATCCTTAGCGGAAATCGATTGAAATTGGTATTCGCTAATCGGGGCATTTATTGTTAACGAGAATATATTTTCCAAATTTAAAGTGTTGTTTCCTGATGCCATACTTTGGCATAAAACCATTACATCCTCTTTAGCAATTTCTAACGAGCACAGGGTATTAAAAGTAAAACCCGACAGCAGTTTCCATTTTAATGAATCTTAGCCTCGTTTTTTCGGCATTTTATTTTTTGCACTTTTTTCTTTGAGCTTAATTAAAAATGCAAATTTTAGATGTATGTAGAATTTCTTAAGCACTTATTCTGTGGGCGTTTTGCTATTTCTAGTTTGCCCATTTGACGAAATCGAAATTCGAACTTCAATTTTTCGGCCATGCAAAGAAATCAGCGTATAAATTTCATCGCCAATTAGAAACTTGATTAGTATATCGTTAAATAAAGATTTCAAGCATAAATTAGCTTCAGATTTTGGCATAACAATTAGCTGTGGGTTCAACTCCCCCAACGAATGACCTCAATACGCAATACAACAGCAAAAATTTGTCAACCTGCAAAATGAAAAGATTTCTGCTAATTTTTGTTTTGTTGTTGTTGTTGTTGTTGTTGTTTTTACTTTGTTTTTAATAATCAACTCTTTCTATTCTTCATTTGCGAAACTTTCGCTTTCGAGCCACGAGCCACGAGCCACGAACCGCGAAGAAACCCTTTTGTTTTGACCATAATTTGTTTGTTTTAAATCTTTGTATCTATGGCATTATTATGGCTACTTATTATTATTACTTTTATGCTGATTAAAGACGTTTTGTCAACGCTACGCCTGAGACAAACTAACCACAACAATTTTCAGCTGCTGCTGCTGTTGCTGCTGTTGCTGCTGCTGTTGCGGTTTTTTAATTGTAGATGGGGAGATTTGTTTACCACGTAAGCTGCTCGGAGTTAGCGCATAATGACAACTGTTTTGCTTTTGGGCGAAAGTTTTTTGGGTTTCATTTTCGGCTTACAAATACAATTATAATTATCGTCTTGTAATCGCCAATCCAAGCGATTGGAAAAGCGTTTGAAAATTGTTTTTTAAACTGTTTCTTTTTTTATTCTGCCTTAAAACTTCATTCACAGCTTACTACTCGAATTCATTTTACCTGTAATGAAAAAGCCAAGCTGTGCAAAACTATCCTCTTGAAGATTGAAACCAATAATCCCTATCCAATTTGTGTTGAATTATTAGTCTTAACTGAACCTTAATATTAACATTTTAACAAGAATTATTATTGATTAACAACAACATTAATTCAGCATCTTAAATTACTCTATTAAAAATTACGTTTAAACTGAAAATCATTTTTGAAAGAAATACGTCTTGCATCTCTCCTTGAGTAAAACTTTTTAATTATGCCTCGATATATTATCGATCTGTAAAGAATGTAGACATCGATAGCTTTACATCATCAACAGTCTACCCATCAATCCAAGCCTACATCTCCACTTGTTTTGCTCCTCGTGTGTTTTTGCTAACCAATTCCTTTACCCATCTCTGCCACTGCCTTTTACAGATCTTGGTACCCTAAACAACCACAACAACATCAGCACTATTATCAGCACAACAACAACAACAGCAGCAACAACATCCAACAACAACAACAAGAAGAGCTTTGTGGCAACAACAACAACATCAAAGACTACGAATCCGACTCCAGCAACGACTTCGACTTCAACTTCGACACCGACTCTAAGCAAGAGTTTGCAGCAGAAGCAGCACAACAACAAAATGGAGCTGCTGAGCAGCCCAACAGTAGCAACAACGACAACTGCAACTGCAACTGCAACAACAACGAGCACAAAACAGCTGTTGGTGCAGGATTACCTGAGCTACGCATCCCCACCGACCTATTCCCGTCTGCCGCCCGATGGCCATGAGTTTCCGCCCAATTTCAGTGAGCCTTTGATGATGCATACACAGCCTCATTCCGCACTCCTTAAGGCGGCGGCCCTCAAAACGGAGCTCAGTTACGAGCACAACAACACCAACAACAGCAGCAGCAGCAACAACAAACTGGAAGCTGCACCACCGCTGCCCAAAACGGGACCACCGCCAACTGTGCCGCGTAAATTGTATCGCCAAGATTTGGTCGTCAATGTGGAGGATGCGCGTCAAGCGTCGCGTTCAGCTGAAGCAGCAGCAGCAGCAGGAGCAGGAACAGCAGCAGCAGCAGCGCCAACTGTTGCTCGTGATTACCAACGTTCCTTGAGCGCCAGTTCGTCGCATCGCAAGCCGAGCGATTGGCGCAAAGATGAAAAGTCCGAGAAGTCAGTGCGCGACAAAATCGCCATGTTCTCATCCAGCAACGAACTGGACAACATTGTCCCACCCACGCCCACGCCCATATCCAGCTCCAGCTCCGCCTTCGCCCGCAAGCCACTCAACATGAGCAGCGAGAATCTGCTGGAGGCTGCCTCCTCCGCCTCCGCCTCCTCAACGCTGCTGAAGACGCGCGCCATGAGCGTTGAGAACCTGAACGATGTGCAGCGTCAATATCAGTTGGCCAAGCAGTTGCCGCAGCTGCATGTCGCCGACTCCATGTACTCGCTGCATACACTGACCCACACGCCCACAGCCACACACCCACACCCACACACACACACTCACACACACACGCCCAACTCGATGCCCAACTACAGTTATGCATCGTTGCCGCGACGCAGTCATGGCAGCGCTGCTGCTGCTGCCGCCGCCGTGGAGCGTCGCATCAGCTTCTCGGGCGAGGGGGATGCGGCGACGCGCAAGGCGGCCATCACCAATATATTGGAGCAGCGGCGTCGCAGCCTGTCCAAGCTGCGCGGCCTAGTCATACCGGAGCGACCGCAGCTGCTGGAGCCAATCCTCGATCTGCCCGAGATCAAGAGTCAGGTGAAGGCGGCCAGCGGCGAGGATTCCACAGACAGCGGCTTGGGCGAGACACGACCCCTCCGACACAACAACAGCAACAGCAACAGCAACAACAGCAACATTAGCAACGGGAGCAACGGGAGCAGCAGCAATGCCAGCAACTATCGCAGCATCTTTGCCCTGGCGCAGCGTCGTCCCTTGGAATCGCAGCTGTCGCAGCCGCCGGCAAAGCCGCCACGCACTTCGCTCTGTGCCGCCCTAAGCACGCCCAGCCGCATCAATGTGAGCAACAGCAACAGCAACAGCCAACAGCAGCAGCAGCAACAGTTGCTGGCCGATCAGGAGAGCGACACGGATTCGGTGTTCTCGACGACGGCTCGCGTGCCAACGCCACCAGAGAAGTTTGCCTTGACTCGTACGCTCAGCTCGGAGACGAACACATCGATAGCCAGCTCAAACACCTCCACACTGACATCGGGCTCCTCGGCCGGCTCACAGGCCAGCTGCAGCTCCCTGGGCAGCACACCCACCGTGGATCTGACGCGACGCGTGCTCAAGTGTTCGCTTAATGGCAGCATCAACAGCAACAGCAGCAGCAACAACAACAACAACAATAGCTCCGAGCTGGCATTGGGCAATCGGAAGAGCATCCTGGCGTCGGCCAAGTGCCGCAGCGCCAAGAGTCGCGGCCAGGACATAAACAATGACAACGACAACGACAGCACAGACGGCGAGCCTTGTGTCTTGAACGGACGTCGTCTCAAGTCCAGTTACAAGCAACAGCAGCAGCAGCAGCAACAGCAGCAGCAACAGTTGCTGGGGAAGCAGCAACTGGTCGTGGATAAGCTAATCAATGTGGCTGCCTACGTGGAGCTGACATCGGATACGGATGACAGCAGTCGACGTTCAGATACGCCGGCCAAAATCAGTGCCATGTTCATTGACGAGGAGCGCAAGGCCAGCTTCAAGGCGGATCCCACGCAGCAGTCCAAGCTGCTGCCAGTGCTGGCCAAGCCAGTGATTAACCCGACAAACCAACCAAAACGAGACCTGGCACTGATCCCCACTTCGAAAACAAACAAGACCACTATCAACAAATCGACCAAGTCGCAGACGAGCACCGCTGAGCTGCGAGAGAAATTTGAGCGCAGTGCTGCTGCTGCTGCAGCTGCAGCTGCTGCGGCTGCACCACAACAACATCAACAACAACAGCAACCATCATCAGCAGCAGTAGCTGCACCAGCAACAGCCATGCACAAAGTTTTGGCCAGTGTTGCGATGGTGGCAACGAAACCACATCACGAACGCTTCAGTTCGCTGGATTCACTGGCGTCCAGTTCGTCGGGCGTCAGCTCGACCACACAGAATGTGAGCACCACACAGGAGACGGCCACCGAATTTGGCAGTTTCTCATCACTGGGCAGCAATCAGAGTTTGATCACCGCACAGGATGTCCAGCAGATTGTCGAGGAGGCCGATCCGCCACTGAAGACGCCCGAGGCATTCATCATTGTGCTGCAGCGGGATACGCCAGAGAGCAGCATTGGCATCACACTAGCCGGTGGCTCCGACTACGAGGCCAAGGAGATAACCGTAAGGCATTCTTTGCATGGCATTCTTGAGAACTCTTACAAATTACTCTCTCCTCCTTGTGCACAGATCCACAAGATACTGGTAAACACGCCGGCTGCCAAGGATGGACGCCTGAAGAAGGGCGATCGCATTCTGGCCGTGAATGGCATGAGCATGCGAGGATTGACCCATCGCGAGTCGATCAGCGTGCTAAAGGTGAGCTAAACATTCTTTACTATCCTTAATTACCAGTCAATCATCATCAACTATCTCCGTAGACACCCCGTCCAGAGGTTGTCTTAGTGGTTACTCGCTCCGAATCGCTGGTGATCAAACCGCTGAACAAGAAACGCTCCTCGCTGGGCTCGCTCAGTTCGCTGAATGAGAAGCCCACCGAGTTGGATTACGAGCGCAAGCGCAACTATCACAAGGCATCGCGGTCCCTCGACCTCGATCTGGACATTGTATCCAATGAGAGTGGCAGCGGTGCCACCACAGTGCCCAGCACACCCAGCACGCCCAGCACTGGCACCAACAGTCCCCAGCAGCCGGCCAGTCTGCTGGACGAGGCAAACAGCAACGATGCGGAGGCCACCATTGCCGGCATCCGCGCAAGGCGACAACTCTCGCGCGGCGATGCCGCCAAGTTGAGCACCAGTGAGCTGCTCGAGCGCGCAGCCGAGGCACGTCAAGCAATTGCCGCTGAGATTCGAGCGCATGGTAAGTGCAAATGCTCCTAACTGAAATCGATACAGATCCAATGTTCATTTCCATTTCCCACCTTTTTTTGAGCAGCTGAGGATGCTGCTGCCGGCGGCGGTGCACGTTGTGTTGAGATTATCAAGGATAGCTGTGGTTTGGGTTTCTCCATTGATGGTGGCTTTGACTCGCCGCTGGGCAATCGCCCGCTGATTGTCAAGAAGGTTTTCATGGGTAAGTTTCGCTGGCAATCGCATCTCATGAATCTTACTGTAATCCTTGTTTCTATTGGGTTTCCTCGCAGGTGGCGCTGCCAAGAAGACCAATCAGGTGCGCAATGGCGACGAGATCCTCAGCATCAATGGCGCATCCACGGCGCGCATGACGCGCGTCGATGCCTGGAACTATATGAAACAGCTGCCGGTGGGTCCGGTCAAGATTTCATTTGCCTAAGCAGGACGGAGATGAGATGATAAAAATTTATGATAAACAATGCGCCACAATTTGTTAGATTTAAGGCAATAACAAAAACAAAAAGGAAAAAGGAAAAAGAAAAAGAGTTGCGCCGTTTTGTATCTGCATTTAGAGAACGATCTTTGCGTGTTATCTTAAACATATATATTTAAATAATTTAAAGTGCAATTGCTAAAACTTTTTCTAATTTTTATATACATATACATATATACATATATATACGTTATATAACGATTGATTGTACATAACTATATTAACTAATTTACGTATTTAAATCTTAAAATCGATGCGAAGAAATTAAAAATTTTTGCAACAACGGTATTTTCTTATACATAATATTGGTATGAAATTTCTAAATGCAAACCACACAAAAAAACAACATGAAATTCAAGAAAGTAAAACAATAATATTTTATGTATTTTATGCCATAAATTATGCTGGAAAGATAAATAAATGTATTTTTATATATACATATATATATATATATATGTATTTATATATATATATATATATATATATATATATATATATTATTGTATTAAATATTATATTATTTAAACAACAAAATCAATGTTTACATTTACAAAAGTATTTGCTAAAAATATACAAAATATATTAAAAAAAAAAATAAAAATATACATACAAACATACTTATGCAATATTCAAACGAGAATTCTATTTTTGGCCAAACTATTACAGAACACAGTTTCAGCCACAGCTGGTTTCGAGCCAAGCACAACGGGGGAATAACGTTATTTTTCTTAAATCGGATTTAAATTTCCTTTGCCGCCTAAAAGTATGCAACATTTTTTCGTAGTTCCAATTTTTTTTATCTGGTAAAAAATACACTCATGGATTGATTTAATAGTTTTGGTGCAGCGGTTTTATATACTTCCCCTGCGACCGATATGCCAATAAAAACCAAACAAAAAATGTGATTAAAATATTTCAGATGATGAATGTCAAGAAACCCACCTGCTCGCTGAGCGGCAAAAGAACCCGCATGGACTAGGTGCAACAACATAGTTTATCTACAAAAACTGCTCACATCTGACCATCAAGAGGAAACTCAACAGATACAACCACGTGAAGCTTTTTATGTGAGCAGCAGGCGCCAAGATAAGATAAAAAGAAAACAACAGATGACATTTGCAGACCAGGTGAACTCTTAGTATATTTGTTGGGAACTTAGTGAGGCCTTTGCTTACCTATAATTATGTGTAAATACATAGTATCGAATGTAAATATTACATCTCCAAATGTGTAACGTCTTACAACTATAGCTATACCCAAAACAATGGGTATGTGAAATAACTGTACAGCGTAAATTCGAATGGATTACACAGCTCTGTTTGCAGCTGCGGCCGTCTTTGGGCACAGTATCATAATTAATTCTACCTATAGCTCTTTGGAGGTTGGTTTGGGAGCCAGCTTTGGCAGCTGCAGTGTCCCCGAGCGCGCAAAGAGGCCCAGATGCTGCAGAGATGTTGGCGATGCAGGCGCAGCTTCAGACTGCCCGTTGGAGCGTGCTTGACCGTTGGCAATCTCGGCACTCTCAAATATATCGCCAAGCAGGTCGTAGACGCGTCGCTTAAAGTACAGCTTCTGGTGGAAGTTCATGAGATTCATTTCGGGTCGAATGCCCTGCAGGAAGGCGTCATCAAAGTCCATCACTGCCGGCTTGTTATCCACGGGTGAATCTTCCGCCTCTGCGCTATTTGCAATTACCTGTGGCAGCAGTAAATAGAAGTAGAGTAAACCTTTGTAGGACAAGTTTGTGTGTGATTAGTTTTTACTTCTGCTTACTTCATTCGATTTGGCCATCAGGTCTGCGGGCAAGCGACGCCGCTTCTTGGGCGGAAAGGGACATGTTTGCGGTGTGGCAATCGGCTGCACCTGCAAATTGGTCGGCATCTGGTCGGCATCATCGCTATGTGAGTGCAACTCAGACTCGGGTTTATCCAGCGTCTGGCTGGCCAAGCTCTGCGCATGCTCGTCCGCCACCCACTCAGAGCTATCGTCGGTGCTGCCGTCGCTACTCATTGAGTGCTTTATATGCAGCAGCGCTCCCGCATGATGCTCATCGTCGTTGTCGTCATAATCGTCGTTATTGTCGCCCCGCCGATTGCCGTCTCGTGAACGTCTGCCCTTGACAGGCACCGGCACGCCGGGCGTAATGTGCCTCTTTAAGAACTCTAGCTCCTCGCTGAGATAATACGGCTTGATGCGATTCGAGCCACGTTGCACGTTGATGGACCGTGCAAAACTCGTACGTATATTCCTGAAGCGCTCCTTGCAATTGTCAACTGTGTGCATGCATGGATTAGTCATCGATTGTGTCGAGTTGGTCGAGCTGTGTTGTGAAATGTGCCACTTACCGGTATCGTACATTTTCTTTGATATATCCTCCCAGGCCTGTTCCACATACGACTTTCGCATGTATGTCGGACACGAGCGATCGTACATGCAGGGATGCAGTTCCACCAATCGACAGATCCTCGCATTGATCGCGTGCAACTCCGGCGTTATCGTCTTTGTGGTCAGCGCTGCTCCATACAAACTGTTGTTCAAGCTCCTTTTGCTGCTGCTGCTGCTACTGCTGTTGTTGTTTTTGTTGTTGTTGCTGTTGTTGTTGTTGTTTATGCTTCCTGTGCTGCGTCGAGTGTTCATTTTGGTTGCTGCTGCTGCTGCTACTGTTGCCGTTGCCTCTGCAAATCAAATAACAAAAACAAAAACAGTCGCAAATTATTCAAGCCGTCAACTGCGCAGCAAACACAACACACAATAAAACTCCAATGCAAAACTGCAACTTGGCTGCGTCCGTTTCCACAGCAACAAACTGACAGCGACGCTTGCGATGCTCACACACACACACACAGAAACAAACACACACTCACACACACAGACAAAGAAACCGTTGCTCGTACAGGTGACAAGAAAAACGAATTCCAGTTGCTGCACGTCCGTAAGCAAAATGTTTGCGACGTTTCTGTTGTCTGTTGTCGTTTGCCTGTGCGGGGCGCAACAGCTGTTTGGCGCGTTTTCTGTGCTATGTCAGCAGCAGCAACACTCACAATAATAAATGTGTGCAACCTTTTTGCTGGCTTGTGTTCACATTCAGCCTACCTGCAATTTGTTCCGTTTATTGCTATTTGCACTGGAATTGCTAAGATTTGCAGTCGCTTTCGTTTGCCTTTTGTTGCTGCTGCTGCTGTTGCTGCTGCTGTTGCTACAACTACTGCTGTTGCTGCTGCTGTTGCTGTCGCGGTGAAATTGCTGTTGTTGAGTTTCGTACACACGCACACACACACACACCGAAACAATTTATTTGGGTTAACGTTTACTCTCGCGCGCTCTCTCTCTCTCTCTCTGCCTCTCACTCTCTCAGCAGTTTAGCATTGATAAGAGACTTAATACTGCGACTCGAATTGTTTTGTTGATATTAACACTGAAATAAATGCCACAAAAGATCTTTGAACGTTAACAGAAAGCTAACTAACATACAAAAATGAATCATATACGCATTGTTTTTGTTGTCGCAAATAGGAGTGCTTGCCGGCTAAAACAAATGCACTCAATTGACACACATGGGCATAGTCTGCATGACTAACAATGCGAAGGGGATTCCGAAGTGTTTCGTCTGGTAACCCTTAACGTTTTCGAAAACAGCAACGCGCCACTGGTCACGCATACATTGACAACTGCGCTCCCAGAGCGCAAGAGTGACACGGCATTGCCAGCTTGAAATTAGCTGCCATAGCGAGTATCTAAATAGTAATAACAGCTGGCAATGATATTGGATCGTTGCTCACAGCGCAAGAAATGATATTGTAACGAAGCCCTGGTTTTTCGCATCTTAATATTTTGTTTATTATTATTAATACGTATAAACTCAACATGCTAAAGGCCAAAGTCGTAAAAGAGCGGAATATTATATAAATTTACATAAGCATACAACAAATAGAATGAATGCCACGCATATTAATTGAAATCGAAAAAAAATCGGCAGCGGCAGCGATAATGCAACCCTCTACTTTGCCAAGCCAATTTAGTCTGCATCATAATCACCAACACTAACACATCATTCGCCTCTCTTTGGCACTCTCGCGCTCTCTGATGGCATGTCTGTGTGACTGATTCTGTGAGTGTGTGTGTATATGTGTAGTGTTAGCAACTGTGTCAGTTGTGTTTTACTTTAGAGGCGCGTGTTGGTGTCGGTCAAGTTTCTCGCCAGTTTTCGTGTTGAAGTAAGAAATAAAATTGACCCAAAGTGCTAGGTGGTGTGCATGTGTGTAGCGGCCAAGCCATGTCTTCATACAATATAAATATCAAACTATGCCGCGCATTGCAGAAACAAACGATTTTGTACGATAAAAGTAATGAAGATTATAAGAAAAGACTGCCCACAGAGAATTGCTGGGAGTTGGTGGCATCCCAGGTCGGGATGGCGGGTAAGTAGTGTTGCAAATTGAGGCGTGCGCATTTGCGCTTATCGTTATCGCATATCGCCTGTATCGAGTATTGGGTGGCGCGCTGCAGCGAGTTGGCAGCACTGTCGTGCTGGTAATTTTTGAAAGCACATTCATTCAAATTGGTTTTAACGAATGTTTGAATTTATTTCTTTTTGCGAATTAGTCTCTTACCAAATGATTTTTCAAATTAACTACCACATTTTAAATTATATGAAAATGTATAGGCGTTGGTAAATCGTAGAATACACATGGGCATAGTCTGCATGACTAACAATGCGAAGGGGATTCCGAAGTGTTTCGTCTGGTAATCCTTAACGTTTTCGAAAACAGCAACGCGCCACTGGTCACGCATACATTGACAACTGCGCTCCCAGAGCGCAAGAGTGACACGGCATTGCCAGCTTGAAATTAGCTGCCATAGCGAGTATCTAAATAGTAATAACAGCTGGCAATGATATTGGATCGTTACTCACAGCACAAGAATATTGTAACGAAGCCCTGGTTTTTCGCATCTTAATATTTTGTTTATTATTATTAATACGTATAAACTCAACATGCTAAAGGCCAAAGTCGTAAAAGAGCGGAATATTATATAAATTTACATAAGCATACAACAAATAGAATGAATGCCACGCATATTAATTGAAATCGAAAAAAAATCGGCAGCGGCAGCGATAATGCAACCCTCTACTTTGCCAAGCCAATTTAGTCTGCATCATAATCACCAACACTAACACATCATTCGCCTCTCTTTGGCACTCTCGCGCTCTCTGATGGCATGTCTGTGTGACTGATTCTGTGAGTGTGTGTGTATATGTGTAGTGTTAGCAACTGTGTCAGTTGTGTTTTACTTTAGAGGCGCGTGTTGGTTTCGGTCAAGTTTCTCGCCAGTTTTCGTGTTGAAGTAAGAAATAAAATTGACCCAAAGTGCTAGGTGGTGTGCATGTGTGTAGCGGCCAAGCCATGTCTTCATACAATATAAATATCAAACTATGCCGCGCATTGCAGAAACAAACGATTTTGTACGATAAAAGTAATAAAGATTATAGGAAAAGACTGCCCACAGAGAATTGCTGGGAGTTGGTGGCATCCCAGGTCGGGACGGCGGGTAAGTAGTGTTGCAAATTGAGGCGTGCGCATTTGCGCTTATCGTTATCGCATATCGCCTGTATCGAGTATTGGGTGGCGCGCTGCAGCGAGTTGGCAGCACTGTCGTGCTGGTAATTTTTGAAAGCACATTCATTCAAATTGGTTTTAACGAATGTTTGAATTTATTTCTTTTTGCGAATTATTCTCTTACCAAATGATTTTTCAAATTAACTACCACATTTTAAATTATATGAAAATGTATAGGTGTTGGTAAATCGTAGAATACCATGTTTCATTTGGCCAGTGTGCTTAAGGGCTGTTATGTTTTGTATCGATACTATTTATGTGTGAACAGCGTTCTTCCTCTTTGAAGTATTATTTTCATTTGTTGTGTTAAGCAATTGTGAAAAAAACTAAAGCGTGTAAGTTAGGTTACAATAACAATGAAGTCCAATATTATCGTGTCAAACTATTAAGGTATTTATGTTGACTGGCAGATTGTAAGCGGCACTAGGAACAAGTATATTATTCACTAGTACAAAGCACTTAAAATACTTTTGGGAACATTTTCAAGGATTAGGCAAGAATTAGAGATGGGCGCATTAGCGACTTATGGCGTATGGGCGATTTATCGGTCAAATAATGTCTGATTATGCCCAACATTTGTAACATTCGCATTCTTAACATTTCGCGATTCCATTATTAGACTTCTTTGAATTTAATTTCGTTTGATTTCAATAAATACAGCAAAATAAACCAATAAATAAAAAATAAATTTAAAAATAGAATTGGATTTAATATCTATAATTGTAAGTATAATTAACTTAATTTTAATTAATAATTAGTTTCGAACAAGTCCCTTACTTAAAGTCTCCAATATATCATGTCAGAAACATTGACATAATTTTCATCATCGATAAGAAAATATAAAAAATGTACAGGCAACATACATTCCATAAACATTCGAGAAAATTCGTAAAATTATTGATAGTGGAATCATGCTATAATATAATAATCAGCGGGCTATAAGCCTATTTATATTTCTATATACAGCTCCATAAATATATAGAAAGAATGCATGTGCGTGCATTATTCAATGTTTTGGTTAGAATTAGAAAGAGGTTACGAAAAATCTGATACCGAAGGTAGAAATTCGAGAGCAATGCTCATTGAGAGAATGGCAATTCAAACTAGAGTCAACCGTTCAGAGAGAGTCTAATAAATTTACATAAATTACTGACATCCTCTTTTAAAAGTCGAGCTACGAACCAGCTGGAATTATACTCGTAGCATAATATTATGCGGTCAACTACGTCCAACTGAAACATTGACAACTGTTTTATTTATTCATATACTGTTTTGGCTTAAAAATAAAATACTAACAAATTTTAGTAGATAACCTCAAAATAGGAAAACTAGTATTTACTATTATTTTACTATTTACTATTACTATTTTCAGTGAGGCTTGTAAAGAACTAAAGGTAACGTTGTCGACCCGATATAGTGTATATATATCCTAGTCTGTCTGTCCGTCAGTCTCTCAGTTTTTAAACTATCTTAATAAAACTTTTAATTTATCTGTATTTATACTGCCGACTGTACATACACTCAGAAAAATAATTAGCCTAAATTGACGAAATCCGACATCATTTTGGCGCAAAGTGTAACGCATCTTATTATTCTGGAAGTATGTTTTTAAGAACAACGGTTTTTATTTCTTAATTCCAGGTTATATTTTTCTAAAATTTGTTTTTTTTTTATATTTGTACGAGAAACTCTAAAATAAGTTATTCGGTTGTTTATAAAGCATTAGTATTTTAAACATTTTGGATATTTTATAAATTTACATAATTTAATTTGAATTACAAATTTTAAGGCGACTCGAGCCCTCGACCCTTCGTTCGCAAATTGATTTGAGCCAACAACTAAATTTGATACATAGCAATTGAGACAGTAAATTTCATTTATATTTTCTAAATTTCAGAAATGATTTTTCCTAAGAGTTTTTAGAGTTTTCATATTCTAGAAAATTGTCTAATTTCTAGAAAATTCTTTTGTTATATTTAGAGAACGAGAAAATCGTTCTAGTTTTAATTTTCGGACAATTTTCTTAAACTTACGATGTTTTTTCGGAGTGTATGTCGAAGCTGACTGGATCGGATCAATATATCATATCGTTCCCTTAATATGGTTTTTAATTTAGGTGTATACATTAATGTCACATCTGCTGAAACAATATAGGGTGACTCCTGCAAGGGCGTGACTCCTTTGTTATTCTAATACCGAAGGTAGACTTTTGTCGACGCCCTTGAAGTTAGAGACTTGAAATGTATATTCCATTATTATCTTCGTCAGAGAGTTAAGAATCGCTCTGGGACTCGGAAATCGATAACACATCGATAGACCTCGATAAATTTCATATATTGCCCACACAGTCTCAACAAGTCACCAAATTTGTGATGTAAATTACTGATTATGTCCTTTAAAGATCACATTTTAAATCTCCTGGCCACGCCCACCCCCAATGCCCACTGCCACCCCGCTTCTAAAAATCATAAATGCGTATAAAATCACAGCTTTTGAGTTAGATTCACCAAACTTTGAAGGTAGATTACTGGTAACGCCCCTCAATTTTAGCTAGCGGTAACAATTCATAGGGCATATTTCGCAAATAAAATCAAATAACAAAAACAGTCGCAAATTATTCAAGCCGTCAACTGCGCAGCAAACACAACACACAATAAAACTCCAATGCAAAACTGCAACTTGGCTGCGTCCGTTTCCACAGCAACAAACTGACAGCGACGCTTGCGATGCTCACACACACACACACAGAAACAAACACACACTCACACACACAGACAAAGAAACCGTTGCTCGTACAGGTGACAAGAAAAACGAATTCCAGTTGCTGCACGTCCGTAAGCAAAATGTTTGCGACGTTTCTGTTGTCTGTTGTCGTTTGCCTGTGCGGGGCGCAACAGCTGTTTGGCGCGTTTTCTGTGCTATGTCAGCAGCAGCAACACTCACAATAATATCGAAATGTGTGCAACCTTTTTGCTGGCTTGTGTTCACATTCAGCCTACCTGCAATTTGTTCCGTTTATTGCTATTTGCACTGGAATTGCTAAGATTTGCAGTCGCTTTCGTTTGCCTTTTGTTGCTGCTGCTGCTGTTGCTGCTGCTGTTGCTACAACTACTGCTGTTGCTGTTGCTGTCGCGGTGAAATTGCTGTTGTTGAGTTTCGTACACACGCACACACACAACACCGAAACAATTTATTTGGGTTAACGTTTACTCTCGCGCTCTCTCTTTCTCTCTCTGTCTCTCTCTCTGCCTCTCACTCTCTCAGCAGTTTAGCATTGATAAGAGACTTAATACTGCGACTCGAATTGTTTTGTTGATATTAACACTGAAATAAATGCCACAAAAGATCTTTGAACGTTAACAGAAAGCTAACTAACATACAAAAATGAATCATATACGCATTGTTTTTGTTGTCGCAAATAGGAGTGCTTGCCGGCTAAAACAAATGCACTCAATTGACACACATGGGCATAGTCTGCATGACTAACAATGCGAAGGGGATTCCGAAGTGTTTCGTCTGGTAATCCTTAACGTTTTCGAAAACAGCAACGCGCCACTGGTCACGCATACATTGACAACTGCGCTCCCAGAGCGCAAGAGTGACACGGCATTGCCAGCTTGAAATTAGGTGCCATAGCGAGTATCTAAATAGTAATAACAGCTGGCAATGATATTGGATCGTTGCTCACAGCGCAAGAAATGATATTGTAACGAAGCCCTGGTTTTTCGCATCTTAATATTTTGTTTATTATTATTAATACGTATAAACTCAACATGCTAAAGGCCAAAGTCGTAAAAGAGCGGAATATTATATAAATTTACATAAGCATACAACAAATAGAATGAATGCCACGCATATTAATTGAAATCGAAAAAAAATCGGCAGCGGCAGCGATAATGCAACCCTCTACTTTGCCAAGCCAATTTAGTCTGCATCATAATCACCAACACTAACACATCATTCGCCTCTCTTTGGCACTCTCGCGCTCTCTGATGGCATGTCTGTGTGACTGATTCTGTGAGTGTGTGTGTATATGTGTAGTGTTAGCAACTGTGTCAGTTGTGTTTTACTTTAGAGGCGCGTGTTGGTTTCGGTCAAGTTTCTCGCCAGTTTTCGTGTTGAAGTAAGAAATAAAATTGACCCAAAGTGCTAGGTGGTGTGCATGTGTGTAGCGGCCAAGCCATGTCTTCATACAATATAAATATCAAACTATGCCGCGCATTGCAGAAACAAACGATTTTGTACGATAAAAGTAATAAAGATTATAGGAAAAGACTGCCCACAGAGAATTGCTGGGAGTTGGTGGCATCCCAGGTCGGGACGGCGGGTAAGTAGTGTTGCAAATTGAGGCGTGCGCATTTGCGCTTATCGTTATCGCATATCGCCTGTATCGAGTATTGGGTGGCGCGCTGCAGCGAGTTGGCAGCACTGTCGTGCTGGTAATTTTTGAAAGCACATTCATTCAAATTGGTTTTAACGAATGTTTGAATTTATTTCTTTTTGCGAATTATTCTCTTACCAAATGATTTTTCAAATTAACTACCACATTTTAAATTATATGAAAATGTATAGGTGTTGGTAAATCGTAGAATACCATGTTTCATTTGGCCAGTGTGCTTAAGGGCTGTTATGTTTTGTATCGATACTATTTATGTGTGAACAGCGTTCTTCCTCTTTGAAGTATTATTTCCATTTGTTGTGTTAAGCAATTGAGAAAAAAACTAAAGCGTGTAAGTTAGGTTACAATAACAATGAAGTCCAATATTATCGTGTCAAACTATTAAGGTATTTATGTTGACTGGCAGATTGTAAGCGGCACTAGGAACAAGTATATTATTCACTAGTACAAAGCACTTAAAATACTTTTGGGAACATTTTCAAGGATTAGGCAAGAATTAGAGATGGGCGCATTAGCGACTTATGGCGTATGGGCGATTTATCGGTCAAATAATGTCTGATTATGACCAACATTTGTAACATTCGCATTCTTAACATTTCGCGATTCCATTATTAGACTTCTTTGAATTTAATTTCGTTTGATTTCAATAAATACAGCAAAATAAACCAATAAATAAAAAATAAATTTAAAAATAGAAATGGATTTAATATCTATAATTGTAAGTATAATTAACTAAATTTTAATTAATAATTAGTTTCGAACAAGTCCCTTACTTAAAGTCTCCAATATATCATGTCAGAAACATTGACATAATTTTCATCATCGATAAGAAAATATAAAAAATGTACAGGCAACATACATTCCATAAACATTCGAGAAAATTCGTAAAATTATTGATAGTGGAATCATGCTATAATATAATAATCAGCGGGCTATAAGCCTATTTATATTTCTATTTACAGCTCCATAAATATATAGAAAGAATGCATGTGCGTGCATTATTCAATGTTTTGGTTAGAATTAGAAAGAGGTTACGAAAAATCTGATACCGAAGGTAGAAATTCGAGAGCAATGCTCATTGAGAGAATGGCAATTCAAACTAGAGTCAACCGTTCAGAGAGAGTCTAATAAATTTACATAAATTACTGACATCCTCTTTTAAAAGTCGAGCTACGAACCAGCTGAAATTATACTCGTAGCATAATATTATGCGGTCAACTACGTCCAACTGAAACATTGACAACTGTTTTATTTATTCATATACTGTTTTGGCTTAAAAATAAAATACTAACAAATTTTAGTAGATAACCTCAAAATAGGAAAACTAGTATTTACTATTATTTTACTATTTACTATTACTATTTTCAGTGAGGCTTGTAAAGAACTAAAGGTAACGTTGTCGACCCGATATAGTGTATATATATCCTAGTCTGTCTGTCCGTCAGTCTCTCAGTTTTTAAACTATCTTAATAAAACTTTTAATTTATCTGTATTTATACTGCCGACTGTACATACACTCAGAAAAATAATTAGCCTAAATTGACGAAATCCGACATCATTTTGGCGCAAAGTGTAACGCATCTTATTATTCTGGAAGTATGTTTTTAAGAACAACGGTTTTTATTTCTTAATTCCAGGTTATATTTTTCTAAAATTTGTTTTTTTTTATATTTGTACGAGAAACTCTAAAATAAGTTATTCGGTTGTTTATAAAGCATTAGTATTTTAAACATTTTGGATATTTTATAAATTTACATAATTTAATTTGAATTACAAATTTTAAGGCGACTCAAGCCCTCGACCCTTCGTTCGCAAATTGATTTGAGCCAACAACTAAATTTGATACATAGCAATTGAGACAGTAAATTTCATTTATATTTTCTAAATTTCAGAAATGATTTTTCCTAAGAGTTTTTAGAGTTTTCATATTCTAGAAAATTGTCTAATTTCTAGAAAATTCTTTTGTTATATTTAGAGAACGACACAATCGTTCTAGTTTTCAGGGCAAATTTCATTTTCGGAAAATTTTCTTAAATTTACGGTGTTTTTCGGAATGTATGTCGAAGCTGACTGGATCGGATCAATATATCATATCGTTCCCTTAATATGGTTTTTATTTTAGGGGATGAAGTTAGGTGTATACATTAATGCCACATCTGCTGAAACAATATAGGGTGACTCCGGTCTGCAAGGGCGTGACTCCTTTGTTATTCTAATACCGAAGGTAGACTTTTGTCGACGCCCTTGAAGTTAGAGACTTGAAATGTATATTCCATTATTATCTTCGTCAGAGAGTTAAGAATCGCTCTGGGACTCGGAAATCGATAACACATCGATAGACCTCGATAAATTTCATATATTGCCCACACAGTCTCAACAAGTCACCAAATTTGTGATGTAAATTACTGATTATGTCCTTTAAAGATCACATTTTAAATCTGCTGGCCACGCCCACCCCCAATGCCCACTGCCACCCCGCTTCTAAAAATCATAAATGCGTATAAAATCACAGCTTTTGAGTTAGATTCACCAAACTTTGAAGGTAGATTACTGGTAACGCCCCTCAATTTTAGCTAGCGGTAACAATTCATAGGGCATATTTCGCAAATAAAATCAAATAACAAAAACAGTCGCAAATTATTCAAGCCGTCAACTGCGCATCAAACACAACACACAATAAAACTCCAATGCAAAACTGCAACTTGGCTGCGTCTGTTTCCACAGCAACAAACTGACAGCGACGCTTGCGATGCTCACACACACACACACAGAAACAAACACACACTCACACACAGAGACAAAGAAACCGTTGCTCGTACAGGTGACAAGAAAAACGAATTCCAGTTGCTGCACGTCCGTAAGCAAAATGTTTGCGACGTTTCTGTTGTCTGTTGTCGTTTGCCTGTGCGGGGCGCAACAGCTGTTTGGCGCGTTTTCTGTGCTATGTCAGCAGCAGCAACACTCACAATAATATCGAAATGTGTGCAACCTTTTTGCTGGCTTGTGTTCACATTCAGCCTACCTGCAATTTGTTCCGTTTATTGCTATTTGCACTGGAATTGCTAAGATTTGCAGTCGCTTTCGTTTGCCTTTTGTTGCTGCTGCTGCTGTTGCTGCTGCTGTTGCTACAACTACTGCTGTTGCTGCTGCTGTTGCTGTCGCGGTGAAATTGCTGTTGTTGAGTTTCGTACACACGCACACACACACACACCGAAACAATTTATTTGGGTTAACGTTTACTCTCGCGCTCTCGCGCTCTCTCTCTCTCTCTCTCTGTCTCTCACTCTCTCAGCAGTTTAGCATTGATAAGAGACTTAATACTGCGACTCGAATTGTTTTGTTGATATTAACACTGAAATAAATGCCACAAAAGATCTTTGAACGTTAACAGAAAGCTAACTAACATACAAAAATGAATCATATACGCATTGTTTTTGTTGTCGCAAATAGGAGTGCTTGCCGGCTAAAACAAATGCACTCAATTGACACACATGGGCATAGTCTGCATGACTAACAATGCGAAGGGGATTCCGAAGTGTTTCGTCTGGTAACCCTTAACGTTTTCGAAAACAGCAACGCGCCACTGGTCACGCATACATTGACAACTGCGCTCCCAGAGCGCAAGAGTGACACGGCATTGCCAGCTTGAAATTAGGTGCCATAGCGAGTATCTAAATAGTAATAACAGCTGGCAATGATATTGGATCGTTGCTCACAGCGCAAGAAATGATATTGTAACGAAGCCCTGGTTTTTCGCATCTTAATATTTTGTTTATTATTATTAATACGTATAAACTCAACATGCTAAAGGCCAAAGTCGTAAAAGAGCGGAATATTATATAAATTTACATAAGCATACAACAAATAGAATGAATGCCACGCATATTAATTGAAATCGAAAAAAAATCGGCAGCGGCAGCGATAATGCAACCCTCTACTTTGCCAAGCCAATTTAGTCTGCATCATAATCACCAACACTAACACATCATTCGCCTCTCTTTGGCACTCTCGCGCTCTCTGATGGCATGTCTGTGTGACTGATTCTGTGAGTGTGTGTGTATATGTGTAGTGTTAGCAACTGTGTCAGTTGTGTTTTACTTTAGAGGCGCGTGTTGGTTTCGGTCAAGTTTCTCGCCAGTTTTCGTGTTGAAGTAAGAAATAAAATTGACCCAAAGTGCTAGGTGGTGTGCATGTGTGTAGCGGCCAAGCCATGTCTTCATACAATATAAATATCAAACTATGCCGCGCATTGCAGAAACAAACGATTTTGTACGATAAAAGTAATAAAGATTATAGGAAAAGACTGCCCACAGAGAATTGCTGGGAGTTGGTGGCATCCCAGGTCGGGACGGCGGGTAAGTAGTGTTGCAAATTGAGGCGTGCGCATTTGCGCTTATCGTTATCGCATATCGCCTGTATCGAGTATTGGGTGGCGCGCTGCAGCGAGTTGGCAGCACTGTCGTGCTGGTAATTTTTGAAAGCACATTCATTCAAATTGGTTTTAACGAATGTTTGAATTTATTTCTTTTTGCGAATTATTCTCTTACCAAATGATTTTTCAAATTAACTACCACATTTTAAATTATATGAAAATGTATAGGTGTTGGTAAATCGTAGAATACCATGTTTCATTTGGCCAGTGTGCTTAAGGGCTGTTATGTTTTGTATCGATACTATTTATGTGTGAACAGCGTTCTTCCTCTTTGAAGTATTATTTTCATTTGTTGTGTTAAGCAATTGTGAAAAAAACTAAAGCGTGTAAGTTAGGTTACAATAACAATGAAGTCCAATATTATCGTGTCAAACTATTAAGGTATTTATGTTGACTGGCAGATTGTAAGCGGCACTAGGAACAAGTATATTATTCACTAGTACAAAGCACTTAAAATACTTTTGGGAACATTTTCAAGGATTAGGCAAGAATTAGAGATGGGCGCATTAGCGACTTATGGCGTATGGGCGATTTATCGGTCAAATAATGTCTGATTATGACCAACATTTGTAACATTCGCATTCTTAACATTTCGCGATTCCATTATTAGACTTCTTTGAATTTAATTTCGTTTGATTTCAATAAATACAGCAAAATAAACCAATAAATAAAAAATAAATTTAAAAATAGAAATGGATTTAATATCTATAATTGTAAGTATAATTAACTTAATTTTAATTAATAATTAGTTTCGAACAAGTCCCTTACTTAAAGTCTCCAATATATCATGTCAGAAACATTGACATAATTTTCATCATCGATAAGAAAATATAAAAAATGTACAGGCAACATACATTCCATAAACATTCGAGAAAATTCGTAAAATTATTGATAGTGGAATCATGCTATAATATAATAATCAGCGGGCTATAAGCCTATTTATATTTCTATATACAGCTCCATAAATATATAGAAAGAATGCATGTGCGTGCATTATTCAATGTTTTGGTTAGAATTAGAAAGAGGTTACGAAAAATCTGATACCGAAGGTAGAAATTCGAGAGCAATGCTCATTGAGAGAATGGCAATTCAAACTAGAGTCAACCGTTCAGAGAGAGTCTAATAAATTTACATAAATTACTGACATCCTCTTTTAAAAGTCGAGCTACGAACCAGCTGAAATTATACTCGTAGCATAATATTATGCGGTCAACTACGTCCAACTGAAACATTGACAACTGTTTTATTTATTCATATACTGTTTTGGCTTAAAAATAAAATACTAACAAATTTTAGTAGATAACCTCAAAATAGGAAAACTAGTATTTACTATTATTTTACTATTTACTATTACTATTTTCAGTGAGGCTTGTAAAGAACTAAAGGTAACGTTGTCGACCCGATATAGTGTATATATATCCTAGTCTGTCTGTCCGTCAGTCTCTCAGTTTTTAAACTATCTTAATAAAACTTTTAATTTATCTGTATTTATACTGCCGACTGTACATACACTCAGAAAAATAATTAGCCTAAATTGACGAAATCCGACATCATTTTGGCGCAAAGTGTAACGCATCTTATTATTCTGGAAGTATGTTTTTAAGAACAACGGTTTTTATTTCTTAATTCCAGGTTATATTTTTCTAAAATTTGTTTTTTTTTATATTTGTACGAGAAACTCTAAAATAAGTTATTCGGCTGTTTATAAAGCATTAGTATTTTAAACATTTTGGATATTTTATAAATTTACATAATTTAATTTGAATTACAAATTTTAAGGCGACTCGAGCCCTCGACCCTTCGTTCGCAAATTGATTTGAGCCAACAACTAAATTTGATACATAGCAATTGAGACAGTAAATTTCATTTATATTTTCTAAATTTCAGAAATGATTTTTCCAAAGAGTTTAGAGTTTTCATATTCTAGAAAATTGTCTAATTTCTAGAAAATTCTTTTGTTATATTTAGAGAACGAGAAAATCGTTCTAGTTTTAATTTTCGGACAATTTTCTTAAACTTACGATGTTTTTTCGGAGTGTATGTCGAAGCTGACTGGATCGGATCAATATATCATATCGTTCCCTTAATATGGTTTTTAATTTAGGTGTATACATTAATGTCACATCTGCTGAAACAATATAGGGTGACTCCTGCAAGGGCGTGACTCCTTTGTTATTCTAATACCGAAGGTAGACTTTTGTCGACGCCCTTGAAGTTAGAGACTTGAAATGTATATTCTATCAATATCTTTGTCAGTGTTAAGAATCGCCCCGGGACTCGGAAATCGATAACACATCGATAGATCTCAATAATTCCATAATCAGACTTTAAATCTCCTGGCCACGCCCACCCCCAGTGCCCACTGCCACCCCGCCTCTAAAAATCATAAATGCGTATAAAATCACAGCTTTTAAGTTAGATTCACCAAACTTTGAAGGTAGATTACTAGTAACGCCTCTCAATTTTAGCTAGCGTCAACAATTTATAGGGTTAATTTCGCGATTGGTATACAACTTTCGGGTTATGCCAACTTCGAACCTTGAGGGGATGAAAATATGAATTTTTCACAGTTTTAGTGCTAGATTTGTAAGATTTCAATTTTAGAGTTCTGACATGGGCTTATTTATCACCCCGACAACTTAGCAAGGAGATTTGTTTTTACCTGTTTTGTGATGGCATTGTAGTTGTGCCAGTGTTGCATAATTAATTTCTAAAAATAATAAATATAAGAATATAATACTTGAATGTTTACCTGCCACATTGCTACAACTGTTACGCAAAATGTAGAGAAACTAATCTGTAAACCATGATATAAATAGGCAATTAGAAGCCACATGCGTTTTTATTTATGGCGCTTATTCAGTTAGGATTAGACTTATGCATATTATGACCGATGACCGATGACCGCTGAGGTGAGGCCTCAATTGACCATCTGTTTGCTGTCTGGTTTTTTTTTGCTGTCCAGGTATCGAAATAAACCACCCAACCACCCACTCAAGCTACCTGTGGTAAATATATGTTTGTCTCTTTCTCTCCCTCTCTCTTTCTCTGTCTTTCTAACGCGTACAGTGGACAAATGCAAGCGACGCTGGCGTCAGATTCGCAGCGATTACAACCGCTGGTTGAGCTCGGACGAGCACCGTCAACGCAACGGCCAACAGCGAGCAACAAGCTTTTACTTGGCCGAGGAGCTTGAGTTCCTAAATCCGCACCTGGCTTTCTTCGACCAGAGTGAGCGAGCGAGTGAGTGTGCTTCCGAGCACGAGCGAAACAGCAAGAGTAAGAGCAAAGAGTCGACGCTCGAGGCAAGCAGCTATAAAGACGACTCTGACGATAATAACGAGTCAGTGGAGGAGCAACTGCTGTCCAATCTAAAACGTGGAACTCTCGCCGAGACGGCAACTGATCCTCGTTCAAAAAATGAAGCAAAAGCAGAAGGAAAGGTAAAAGAGCAAGATCAAATCGAAGACAACGTCGGAGAGAAGGTTAAAGAAAAGGATCACAATAGAAACGATATGAAAGTGGATGCAAAAGAAAAGAAGAGCAATAAACGCAAGCGAAGCATCACCGAAACAGACGAGAAGGATCAGGAGGCCAATAGATCCCAGGTCGATGACAAGGAGTCGTGCGAGGGCACTGCCACGCCCACTGCCCCATTCGAATCGACTGCAGGTGCTGCGAAAAGCAGTTTCAAACAGCCAGAGTTCTTCGTCAAGCAGAGCAACAATCGCGCATCCAACAAACTCATCATTGGCAAGAAACTGGCACCATCGCACCCAGGTCCCACAGATCAACGACTCTTCCTTCATCAGATGGGCTACGACAGTCCCGATGAGACCGCCAGCGTTGGCGGCGGGCGTCGCCTGCGTCGCACTCGTACCAAGCAGCTGGCCAAGGTGGTCGTCGAGCAGCGCCAGACACGTCAGCAGCGTCGCCGATCCATGACCATTGCTGCCGCCAACAGTCTGCGCAGCTCCACATCTCCCGTTAAGATGCTGCCGCTACCCAGAGGCAGCTTGCCAGTCAACGCCAAGACAACGCCGGCAACGAAGACATCATCCACCAAATTGCCCCCTGCCAAGAACCTCAACCCAACTGTGAACAATCGCGATGACATATTTCCACGACAACGTGGGGCTGTTGTCCCACCCACACCCCCACCCCCACCACCACAGCAGCAACAGCAGCAGCAGCAACAGCAGCAGCAGCAACAGCAGCAGCAGCAACAGCAGCAGCAGCAACAGCAGCAGCAGCAACAGCAGCAGCAGCAACAGCAGCAGCAGCAACAGCAGCAGCAGCAACAGCAGCAGCAGCAACAGCAGCAGCAGCAGCAACAACAACAGCAGCAGCTGGTCATGGCCCGACGACCGGGTGGTGCTCCGTTGCCCCAGCAGAGATCGCACGCACCACAAGCCGCCCCACAGTTGCGTCCTAATTATACCGTTGCTCGCCAGCAACCTCCAACCCGACTGGCCGCTGCAGCCGCTGCTGTGGGTATGCCGTCGATCCTCTCCTTTGGACAGAATCAACCTGCTGCAGGACTACGTGCTGCATCCCTAGTTAGCTCCTTGGATATGTTTAAACAGCCCGCAACGGTCACATCGATAGCGACAGCAACGTCGCAGACTCAGTCGGAGTCCCAGTCCCAGCTCAAACCCAAATCCCAGCCCCAATCCCAATCCCAGTCGCAGGCCCCGCCCAAAGTCCAATCCCAGCTACAGTTGTCGCAGCGTCTGGCTTCGAATGTTAACACTTTGGTGATTAGCGCCCCCAGTTGCCCCGTTAGCAGCTCCAACTCTAGCTCCAACTCCAGCTCCACTTTGAGCTTCTCAACGCAGACGGCTTCGATAACAGCCTCGCCCATTGTGAGCATAACTCAGCCCATGCTCGCATTGATCAAAAGCTGCGAGCGGGGCAGCCAGACGGAGTCCCAGGACATCTTCTCGGATGATCACTTCTTGGATATGTTGCGGCCGCAGATGAAGGAGATGAATCCTCGCCAGAAAATGCACTTCAAGCAACAGATCTTTCATGCTCTAATGCAGACATTCGACGATGCCACCGATTTTCCCAACAGCGGCGAAGTGCAGCACTTTAACATTAATACGCCCTCGGGCTTCGATCATGTCACCGATCGGGAGTTGCATCTGATTAGGGAGCTGGTCAGCTTGGTGAGCGCTGTCAAGCATACACCAGATCAGCCCTCGAGCTCCGCTGCCCCCTTGCCCGTTGCCAACCAGCATGTGGCGCCACCCAAGCAGCACCATGTCGTGCAGCGCATCATCCGATCGCAACAAGGAGCGGGTGAGTCGCCAGTTAGCGACGAAAGGAAAACGTTTCGCATAATGCAGATGAACAACTATAGCAAGGTTCTTGCCACGCCGCGTCGCGACAGCATTGACAGCAACAGTATCAGCAAAAGTGGCGCCGCTCGCATCGGCACCTTCTTGGTACCCGGCAGCAGACCCAAGTCTCCTCAGCAGTCGAAGGAAGCCCATACATCCTTGCTCTCTGGTCAGAGTGCCAGTGCCAGTGCTGGTGGCAGTCCTAGAGTAATGCCCTTAACTGGCGCCGCATCAAAGGCGCCCATCCTGGTGCATCAAATGGGCAGACGCTACTCGGTCTGCGGTGGTGTTGGTGTTGGTGGGGGTGGGGGTGGGAGTGGTGCTGCTGGTCCCAATCCCACTGGGCCCCTCAACTCAAACGCGGCAACGGATGCCGCCGTGCTGAAGCGCCGCATAGCGGCCGGCTCGATGGCGGCCATGGTGCCGCCAGTGGAGCAGCGAGCCCGTTACTCCCACAGTCCCGTCGCTGCTGGCGCTGCTGGACAATCGATTGCAGCCATTGCGCCGGGCAACAACTTGTTGATGCGTTGCGTCGCCGGCAGCGGGGGACAGCCGCGCCAGAAGTCGCCCACTGGACCCAGTGGTGCTCCAGTGGTGCATAAGACGCCACAGATAGCCAGTATTCATGGCAGCGCTTTCAAGGACTTTGTCACGCCCAGTTTGCTGCGCGGCGGCAACAACAACTCTGGTTCGGGTTCCAGTTTGGCTTTGGCTCCTGGCTTCGGTGGTGGCATTGGTGCTCAGCAGAAGCGCAATTTGGTGATTGCCAATGTGAAGGGCAATGTGCCGCAGAAGCCAACGATGACCACGGTGCGACCGCAACTGGCCAAACAACTGCCAATGCTATCTGCCGGCGGCAACGTTGCCAATCTCCTAGGCGACCTACGCGTTCCGACGCAGCCAGTTCAACGCCCCGCGGCGCCCCCCGCCCCACCTCCACGTAAGGATTCTGAAATGGCCTGCATTATAGCGGCGGATGATTTTGACATAAGTTGTTTGAAGCGCGAGCCGGAGGACATCGTCGATGAGCAGAATGACGATTTATTGGGCATTTAGGCGCCGATCAAAACATTTTCAACGAGCAACAAAATTTTGCAAATTTCAAATGAATTTCACACTATTATTTTATTTCGTAATAACCACGATAAATTGGATATCGAATCAAAAATTAAATTTAATTTCAAAATATTTACTACATATTATCATATTAACCAAGTGCTTTACTCGACAGATTCGAATATTGCTTAACAAAAGTCATTGAAGACAAAAAAATGTATACATTTATTTTTTTTTTTTAATATTATACTCTCCAAATAATGAAATAAAGTTTGTATTTGTTAACTAATCGTTTTTGTTGTTTTGTTATTTGACGTGGTTTTGAGGGCTAATAGGGGTTGCTCAGCACAAAGAATATTTTCGCAGGTAGACGAACACCCTTGGATCACCAGGTAAGACATCTGAACAAAGGAAAAGGCAAGGCTCAAGGTGAGGGTCGACCCAATTGTAATTGAGTGCTTAACATGCGAACCACTTGAAGGGCCCTTGGGACAGGATTTTTAGGGTGCAACAACTACGCCAATAAAGCACTTTTAGTTTGTGGTGAAGTGTGCGACAGTATTTATTTACAATAGTTGTTTTGATATACTCGAGGCGCGAATCTTATCTGACGAGCCAAACTGGCAAGCTTGTAAATTAAATATTTGACGATAAGGTTAGCCTATATAAACCCTCGATCAGTTGGCTTGCATGTTTAGTGAACTTCAAAACAGTCCGCAATGAAATACCTGGCAATCTGTGCTCTTCTGCTGCCCCTCGTCTATGGCGCTGTGCTGCCACAGTTCCACTCGGATGATGCTGACCTGGTGCCAGACATGTCTGTGGCCAGCGATGCTTATGACTTCGCCGATAAATTGCCGATGCTCCGCTTTATGAGCCCACCGATTCAGGATAATGTTGACGTTGATCTGGTGCCCGATATGTCTGTGGCCGCCGATGCTGAGGATAACGAGAGTAAGTCACGCCACTTGGCGTCTAGTAGCTGAAACTGTTCCGCTTTAACTGTGCATTCAATCAGCTAACGCCAATGCTGATCTAATTCCCGATATGTCTGTTGCCGCCGATGCTCAGGATGAGGGTAAGCCCCAAAACAATTAAACATATATCCAAGGTTTTTCTAAATCCGCATCAAAATATAAATAAATAGTCGCCGATAATGCTGATCTAGTTCCCGACATGTCTGTTGCCGCCGATGCTCAGGATGAGGGTAAGCAATATAATTATTAAATATGAAGTCAATGTAAAGATTATTCCTAACTCGACATACAAAAAACAGTCGCCGACAATGCTGATCTAATTCCGGACATGGCTGTTGCCGCCTATGCTGATGAAGCAGGTAACTATTAAATATTTAATGTTTTTCAAGGGTATTTCTAACTGGAAATAAAATAAATAGTCGCTGATCTCGTTCCCGACATGTCTGTTCCTGCCGATGGTCAGGATGCAAGTAAGCACTATTGACTAGTAAATGTATAATTATCTTAAAAGAATATATATTTCTAATTGTTATACACATCCAAAATATATAGTCAATGACGATGCCGATCTGATTCCCGACATGTCCGTCGCCAGCGATGCCGAGTAGGGCACATGATGTAAATACGTCACTCCCCTTCCGAATCCCATCCAAACTCCCAACTCACTGATAATTTATAACAATGTAGTATGTGTATTGTATTTTTAAGTTTTTATCGGCAGCATTAATAAATTCTAAAGGCTTTCATTATCTCTTGATGAATTCATTGCTGATAGTGTCGAATGTTTGTTTTTGTCAGCATTTTGGTTTTGAAATGAAATGTGTGATTTATTGCCAATTTCCCATAATTATATGGCAACGGAATGATAAGCAGCACTTGTCAGATAGTAAAATATTTATAAGAATTATCTCTTTAGTCTTTTTTAGTCTATCTTTGAATGAATCTGTTTACTTTTACCACTCGAACAGCATTTTGTTGTTGCCTTTTCAAACTGATCTTTAATGGCTTACTTTTTGTTCGACCAATAGCAAATTACCGTCCATTTTGCACGGCAATTACATTACTTTGAGTTCAGGCCACGACCAAGACCAAGACCAAGACCAAGACCAATACCAATACCAAAGACGAAAACTGATTAGTTTTACGTCATGGACGGGACGCAAAGTTTGCGCTTAGCAAACAAAATTAGTTTTTTCCCTCTCTCGAATTCTGTCTTTTGCACAAAGCATTCGCTATTGTGTTGCTGGCTATTAATAAAAAGGAATTAACGGCAAAAACCGGACCCACACACAAAGTGCCTGTGATCCCAATGAGGCACATGACCATAAACAACAAGCCACCGCATGGGTAAATGGACAGTGGGCAGAGAGGTGACAGAGAGGGGGGGGGGGGCTCTTCTCATCGCTGTGTCTTGTTGTCGTTGTGATTTTCACACAAAAGCGCTAAAGCGGCTACTAAATTACGTGCTCATGTGTTCTAGTTCAGAGCCAACCGCCAAAGCGACGCGACATCGACCCCGCTGGCCACCGACTCCTTCTCCCCTGGCACATAGCCCCGCCCACGCTGCGCATGTGTATAGGTGACTTGTGGATAGGCCGCAGCACAAAAGACCAAATCGCATTTGGTGCGCTAATGAACCGCATTGGAGCCGACCCAACCAGACCAGAGTAGACCAGAGCAGAGTAGACCTCAAACCAAAAACAAGAATCAGAATCAGAATCTGTATCAGAACTAGACCAGACGAGGAGGAGTCGCCATCGGAACCGTTTGGTTCAACTACCTTTGCCGCATATTTAAACGTAAAAAATACCGTTTAAAAGTGTAACAATGCTGTTAACTATTGCCGGTTCCATGCCACAAACAAAGTGGGAGTGGTTGGAGGGGTAGGGTTGCCACAGCCACAGCGCCGGCGTTGGCGTTGGCGTTGCAACAAAAGCCGCTTGATTAAACTGAATGTGTGTGAAATAAATACACACACACACAAAGGGGTCAGCAGTGTTGAAAGAGCTCCCAGAACGTTTATCCCGCTAATGGATTGATCACTCCATTCAGCTTCAATTGGAACCCATCCATCATTATGTACATATCTACATATGTAAATTTATACGATAATTTTAAACAAAATGAATATGCATAGATAATGTGTAAAACAGTATCTTTATCAGTTATATATTGATAAATTATCTATTTGTATCTAACAAATAAAGGTAATAAATAAACTGATTATTAACAAAGAAAAAATAGCATCAGTTGGCAAATTTGATTTTCTTACGAAAATTTATAAAATGTCTGTTTTGACATACATATTTGCTTACATTTTTTAATTTGTCTTGAATGGAATTATCGTCATCAGTGCCGGAAACATTAACAGGTTAAAACTAGCATCTAGACAATAGACAAAAGACTTAATCCGCTCGATCTTCAGATAAATTAGTTAAAATTCAGCTAGCTAAGTATAACCAAGCAAATTGCTGCTAATTTATACATTGGAATTGTTTTTTGGCTACCAAGACTTAGTAAACAAACTCGATAAATATACTGGTTATTGTGCGCCTCATCTTTCCGCCCAGAGGAGCAGTCTGTCACGAGATTTGATTCTCGTATGACAAACCTTAGCTGTAAATTTAAACATATCAAGAGAAAGGTTAAAGAACATAAAATAAAAGTTTAAAGTTTGGCTAGCCTTTTTTTGGAAAATTTAGCAATTCACAACTTTCCATAGCCAAAATGTGGTTTAGATTACAATTTATGCCGAAATTTCAATTTGCCTCTTTACGACAATTTATTCGGTGTTGTTGAAAAATATGGCAATCTTTTCAAGTGTGAATTGCGGGCATATTTTGGTCTCTGTCTGTTTTGTAGCTGAAACTTCAACTTCTGGTAAGTGCTACACATACAGTCAAGTGAGTTAGCCAAAGAGTTGCAGAAGTTCGACTGGCTTCATTTAATTTTAAAAATACTTGTAGACTTGTACGGCATATCACAAAGTAGAAACTATTAATAAAGTTCCCACTTAAGTGCAGCCACAAGAAATACAGAAATTCTGAATAAAAAACCCACAAATAACTGCAAACTCCGACTCTGTGTGTGTGTGTGTGTCGGTGTGTGTGTCAGTGTGGTTGGATGTTTGGGTGTGTTTGCATTTACTTATTGACGTTACACTTATTTCTTTATATTCGTGTCCGGCAAATAAAGTTGCGCGGAAAGTTCAAAGGCGACAGGCGAACGCAATGCAGAAGCAGAAGCTGAAGCAGAAGCAGAAGCAGAAGCAGAAGCCAAAGCAAAGTTTCGTTAAGGAAACGAAATGAAACTTCTTCGCCAGTGCTAAAAGTGAACTGAAATGCTGCATAACAGTAAAAGTTAACTCGTATTCCCGCCACCCTTCTTCTCACCCATCGACCACACTTGAACAATACGGAAAGTGAATGAATGGCAGCAAGCTGCATTGACGCCAGCAGCGAAACAAATGAGAATGCTAAAGTGGAAGTGGAAGTTAAAAGTTTTGTAATATGCCTGCACAGCTCGAGGATCTTTTCGGGCACTGTAACGGTGAAAAGCAAACAACGGAGAATGCAAGATTAACAGCACACAACGATTTCGAAGAGTGTAAACAAAAGTGAGCCCGAGCTATTGTTGCAGTGTAAGTACTTTTTTTTGTAAATGAAAATTATAATTGGTCTTAGTCAAAGTCTGATTTCAAGATTAAAAAAATCTCTCTGTTTTCATTTCTTTTGTACTTAATTATTGCCTTTAATATTTCATATTCTTATTTTTCTACTGTATTATCGAATTTTTCCAACTAGTTAAAAGAATATTTATTATGAATAAAAAAAAATTATCCATTGTTTGGACTGTCAAGAAAGTGTTTTGACAACCGATGCTTATTATTTTGCAATTTCCATTAGAAATGAGAAATGAGTTAGAACATTATCCAAAAGTGGATTTCCACCCGTCTTCTTGGCCTTTAGCTAATGACTTTCTTGTTTTCATGTGCCTCTCGATAAGATACCAAAATACAACAGCAGAAAACTTAAAGCTGAATGCGCAGCGAGCAAAACTGAAACCAGAAAATAGCAGCCGAATAAGTTTAGCTAGATGCAGTGCAGCCCCCAATCAACAGATGGCGCTAGCAAATGTAGAGAGCCTCATGGAGAGAGCGAAAGAGCAAGTGCTTAGCGGCTGCAAAAACTTGAAATTGTTAGATAAGTTAAGAAAAACAACAACAACAACGACATCAAGTTGTGGCAGGTAATGCGCGAAATTTGAAACTCTTTGGCGGGGCAAACAAAAATAAAATGTCAAGTGAAGTTTTGACAATCTATTCGGGTTGACGGGGCATGGACAGGGACAGGGACAGGGATAGCAGGAAGTGTGCGGCTAAGTAGAGAGACATGCCAAAATGACGTACGACAGCCCAAAGTGCCCAGGCGATTAGTTTAAATGACAAAACACAACACCAACAAGAAAAACAATGGCAACGGGCGACTGCAAAGTCAATTTACAGAAATGTCGTTTTGACAGCCAACCCGAAAGGAAAATAACGCAAAAATTTCAAAAAATTGCATAGTAGGACAGACAAGAACTTATATATATATATATATATATATATATATATATATATATATATATATATATATATATGTTTGTACGTATGTCATAAGTTTATTTGTAGCTTATAGAATATGTCTTGTCTTTTATCTCAGTTAAACATTCTAAGCCAATTAAGGACGAAACAAAAAACTATTTTATTGCTTTATCGCTAAGATATAAGCGACGTGTGTCGCCACTTCTCGCAAGAGGGCGCCAGCCAGCTAATTATGTATGTGTTGCGAGGAAGAAAACACTCGAGGAAAGCAAACACGTTCATGCTTTTTATGTTCATTTGTTTATATACATGCCGCATCGTCGCTTCTTTCTCGCTTTTGGGGTACCCGAGTAGTCCAACTTGGCGGGAGGTCGTCTTCTGGCTGTCCAAGATACGTTTTATGGCAAACAGCTGATGGGGGAGCTGCTGGAGGATGAAAAACAATATGGTGGCAAGTTGTAAGCGTGATTACAGATGTTATTGCTTTCACTGCCATTCTTGTCGTATTTTTTGCACTTTAGATTAAACACAACGTGAAGCTGCTAAATTTTATGACGGCAATGCGAATAATCAGCGTGATATTGTGGGAAGTACGAAATGTTCTTCAAATAGGATTAAATAAATGAAATGTGTCATGATGACATAGATCCTCTGTGACTATGCAAACTATTTTGCTATTAATTATTTTATTTTTTGTTTGGATCCTAATGAAATAGATAATTCAAAAACTGTCAGAATTCCACCAATTCCACCACGTGAATAATGCTAATCGCATTTATCATTGTTCCACACGCTGCCGACTTTAGACAACATTAATTTATTTAATCCCATAGAACATAATGTTTATGTCTCGTGAAGTTAGCATAAAAAATGACAATAAGTAAATAAATCAATTCCACACCACAACTTAAATGTCATTCGGTAATAATAAATAAGCACAACACAAAGACCAAAAGAAGTACATAAATAAATATAAAAAATTGAAATCACTCGCAAATTGCGCAAAAATACGAATAATAACAACCAGCGACTGTCAAAAGAGAAACGACAATGGTTTTCCCATAAAAAATAAATTATTTTCCCATAGAGAAGTTAATTTTTGTGGTCTTCTTTTTTTATTATTTCTTTTTTTTTTTTTTTTTGATTTTAATGGCATTAAGCATTTTCGTGACCCAACGACGAGATGCGATCCGATGCGACGACAGTGGATACGATTCATCTTTGTGTGGGTGCATTTTACTTATTTGTTGTATTTTTATTTTCGTCTGGCAGAAAAAAATTTAATTAGCCAACGATTGGACGAAGCAAACAGCTTGTGGGGGGCAACGGGGGCAGGGCAGTGGGGAGCGTGGAGCGTGAAGTGAGGAGGCAAGCAAAGTTCAAGCGTCAGTTGCTGCTGCTGCTGCTGCTTTGACATTTGACGCTTTAGCGATTACAGCATTTGGCATCGCATCAAACGTGATGTGCTCTCTCTCTCTATCTCTCTGTATCTTTCTATATTTCTATCTCTCTCTCTCGCTCGCTGACTCTCTTGGCTCTGTGCTCTTCTGTTTTAGCTTGTTTTATGCTTCGATAGCAATAAATATTTTATTTGACGTGCTGTGAAAGGTGGGCCAAATTGACACCGAATGAAAATTTGACTCCAAGGCGAGATAGTGTTAAAGTGAAATGTGTTCGAGTCGCTTCTGGTTGAGTCATTTGCCTGGATTTACAAATGTTGCCATAAAAACTGGATTCTAAAATGTTGTTTTGTCGCCTTTCGGCATGCTTAACACTCCTCAGCAGCAGATGTTTTCTGTCTTATAAGTGTTTTGTTTGTTTCGCTTATTTGTATGCATATCCTGCACTAAATAACGAATACATTTAGCTCATATTTATCTTAGAAGCATCTATGTTTCGAATCACCTTAAAATCATAATTATAATCAAAGTATTTTTGTGAGTTTCCTAAAATATTTAAATATGTGAAATTAAAAATAAATATATTTTAATAATATATAAAAAAAAGTTATCTGTATACATATAAGAAACACAACGTCCTGGATATTATACATATTTTTTCTTAGATTTTTGAATATATACTCTACAAAGAAAACCCCGGAATTTTAGAAAGACAAACCTTGCCTTTAAGAAAAATACTTTCTGAACAATAAGGTGGTCATTTTCTATAACTGTGGACGATTCTTTTCTCTGTGTGTAGAAAACATAGCTATTAATTATTTTACACAAATTAGAAAATGTTTAAGGGACGGCAAATATGTCTCATGGGATTCTAAATATATTGGAGAATAAAAATCTATTAAATTATAAAAAGAGGTCACCAAACCCAAAATGATGACAAGTACAAGAACAAATATGAAATTATAATTTTAAGATGAATATAGAAGATATATCTAAGACGAACACTCTTGATCAGATAACTCCCATCGATACTAATTAATCATGCTGATATTTGTATTGGATCTGTGCATTTGTACAAATGACATCAAACAAGAGAATGAGTTGTTTCTTTTCGACTGAGTGGATATGTAAGTAATTGGAAATAAACACACAAACATATATAAATGCCGAAAATGCAACTGACCATTTAACAACAAAATTCATTTGTAAATATATGTATGTATGTATATGTATATGCATATGTTTGTGTGTGTGTGTGTGTCTGCTTGCAAATGAGCAATGTGACAAATGCCTTTGTCCAAGTTCAACTTAAATTTGCCATAGAAAATGTCTCTTTTTGAGTTTATCTGTTAGATTTGCTTGCATGCACTTCTCAATGTTGCTGCTGCTATCCTGCCAAAAACACATTCTACCAACGAATTACAACAGGACTTCAACATGAATACACACACAGATGCCTGTCAATTACCAAGCCAACAAATGCAGCAACTGCCCAACAGATGGTGGGGAAGGGGCATGGCTAGCCAAACCATGCAGAAAGTTTTGCGATAGAGACACACATTGGTGAGAAAGTGAGTGTGAGTTCGAATTGTACACTCAGAGAAAAAAGAGGACTTGAATTTAAGAAAATCTTCATTCGCCAAATGTAACTTATACCCAAATAATTCAGAAAAAATATTACTAAAACTAAAGAGTTCCTTTAAATGCAGCTAGTTTTATTGAACAAACTCAAAATAAAAATATCTAATTTATATTTTGTTTAATTTTCTTTTCTTTGTTTTTAAAATAATTTATACAATGCTCTAAATTAAATACTAAAATTAATAAGTTTATAAATTCATTTAAAGTTCCAAAAATTTAGAAATTATTTCTAATCTTTTCGTGAAAAATACTTTCGAATATATTTGTAGTTGGGCATTTTAACTAATTTATATGTAGTATTCAAGTCGGTTATTTTGAAGTTGTGAGACTACTTTTCCAATGAAATACGCCCAGCAATGCTTTTTTTATTTAAATCTTAAATTATTAGTTTCTCCAGCTTTCAGGGTAATTTTCTAAATATCGTTGATAATTTTTTTTACAGAGTGTATAGATTGCAACTGAGCGGTTACTCCTCTCGCTGGTCATTCACAGGCAGATATCTCCAAGCAAATACAGTCGATGAAACCTTTACATATTGTCCTGCGAGTGGAACGCTATTAACCTCACACACACACACACAGACACACATGCTTGTATTTGTTCGTGCCCCAATTGCTGATAAGTTGCCATGGTGCAGTCAATTAAGCCAAGTGAAGTGCCCCCTGACCCTCCATTTCTTGAGTCCACCTGTGGAGAGGCTTGTTCGTGTTCGTTGCATATAAGTCGTGCTCTTTATGGCACATCCGGTCGAGTACATCCGCATCCTGTCGTGGCAGCTGTTTAGCCAGCATATTTATGCCACTTGCTCGCACTTGACTCCCCCCGCCCCCCATCGCCACACTCCGACACTGCCACACACACTCATAAATTGTTTGTTTTTAATTTTGTTCAGAGGAGCTGTGCAAAATTCCTTTGGCAAAATGAGAATTCCTTTACGAAAACTACGCTTTTATTATGGTAAATAGTTTATAGTAGATATGTGTATATAAATAAGACTGTTGTTGTCCGTCTGTCTGCTTACAAAACATTTGTGCACTTCCATTAACGCTTTTCAACCCCATCCCCATCCCCATCCCCCTTCCACTTTCCCTCCCCCTCCGACGCATCCCACCTGCTGGTGACCTGCTGGAATTTATTGTCACCGTCATTGAGGGCAATGCACCCCAGCAGCAAATGGCTCGTGGCTCCTGTCGCCTGGCTTCTGGCTCCTGTCGTTGCATGCCCCGCCAGTGTCGTTTGGCAATGTGTGGCGCATAATTAAATCCATTTGTTGTAGAGATCGACTCCACCGTCGAGGTCGATGTGGGCGATTTATTGTATTTTACTGTTAGTTTATGGCTTGTATTGAAAATGATGAAATTTATGTGGAGAGTGCAGTTGGAAGATACGGTTGCAAGTTCGTTCATATGGCTCTAAATTGCAATTGAGATAGATACAGGGTAAATCGAGAATAAATCCATTTACAGGAAACTTGGCAAATTTTCGAAACTGCGAGAAACAAAAAGTTCCAAGACTTATTTTGCAACTTTATTTTGTACTTCTTTTGCAACTTAATTTTCACTCAAGGATTATTCAAATATCCATTTGGAGATCATTCTTGAATTAATGGGTTGCTTTCTTGCCACACTTGTTCCGGTCCAAAATTCCCAGTTTAGCCTTGTACTCAGTATGAATGTGTGCTATTAATTTCTTAGGGCTTATTTAAATAGATTATATCTTACGCACTTTCCGCTTATTTGCATTTAATTTAGATTCTCCGCAAACAACAAATTAAGTCTCTAATTTTTTAGCATTAGCTGGCTGGCTAGAACGCCTTTGCATTCCATTTATAACAGTTCTCTGGCCCACTTGAAGCTGCTCTCTGCGGGACTGTTATAAATTTAATAAATCCACATAATTAGTGTTGTAATTTGTCAGTTGTTCAAACTTTGCCATTGGCATCCCTTTTTCAGTCAAGTTGACTGCATGCCGCCCAGTCACCTACTTTTGGCCACATTCATTAACACGTTAGTCCAACTTTTGTTGCTGATGCCTCTTCTTCTTCTTCTTCTTCTTCTGGTTTTTTGTCTGCCTGCATGTTTTGTGAATACTTGAAATTTTTTATCTTAAATACAGGCAATGCAACACTGGCCCCTGTTTGTCCTGGAAATGAATCTGCAGCAATGTACGCAATCAACTTTTACTTTCTCGCCTGCTCCCACCTCCCACCTCCCACTTCCCACGTCCGATTGTTCTTAGCCAACAATTACACACTGCTACAGAACTGAGACAAGTTTGCAACCGCTCGTTAAATGAAGCTCTTTTAAGTCAGTTAGCTCAGATTGCTTGTTGACTGGTGCATTTAAATGTCAAAAAGAAGAAGACATAATAAATGGGAGCACACTTGTTTATTTGTAATTTACATAGGGCAATACGAAAGTTGCCAATCCTATGCAGACATTCTCCATTTATCTCCTACAGTCGCTCTCCATTTCTCACTGTTCTTCTTCTTGCCCGATGTGCTGCTTGACCACATAATGGAAAACTTTCGGTGTGCCCAGCCGAAAAACTTTTGTTGCCCATGTGTATGTGGCTCAGGCACATGTACATAAATCGTGCTAATCGTCTTTACTCTTCCGAAAGCTGGCTGCTGTGCAACTCGTTGCGTAACTCGAAACTCATTTGCATTTATCTGCTGTCTGTTTCGTCTTCACCTCCTCCTGCCGTCTACCGTTGCTTCCCTGTCACTGTTCCCGTGTTTGCTTCGTTTCGGATAATTGCTGTGCCTGTTGCTAATTGTTTTAGTTGCTGAGCTTCAAGCACACTTTCCAACACTTTTACTGCATACACTTTCAGCACTGTTGTTTTCGTTTTTGGTGTTTTTGTTTTGTGCTCCTGGCCATTTTCTGTTTAATGATGAATGTTGAGCAACTTTGCGGCTCTGCCCCCTTCCTCGCTCTTACAGTTACTAATTTCCGTTTTGCAACTCGTTATTCACACACTTTCAACCAGCCAGTTGCCAAAAAAAGTGATGACAGCAATAACAGCGTGCGACTCTTTGTTGCAAAAAATGCAAAAATGAAATGACACCGAAATAAAACAAAGGAAAGTGCGTACAAATTACCCAAACAACAAATGATAAAAAATAAACAACTACAATTGCAAAGCTGCCGTTGACAATGACAAAACAGCAACAGCAACAGCAACAGCAACAACAATAAATATAAAGCAATGCAAAAACAACGGTAAAATATGCGCACTGACACTTTACGAAGATTTATGCGTTTTAGTTGAATTCTGTTCTGTTCCGTTCCGATCCGTTCCCGCTTCGTTGCGTTCCGCTGTGAGCTCATCTGCAAGCGAGCGTTGAAACTTTTTGCATTGCTTTTTACGCTTTGTCAGTCAGACCACGAGCACGCCCCCTTTTTTCTTGTTTTTTATTTTTTATTTTTTATTTTTTATTTTTTTTGCCAATTGCAACACTGGATTTGTGGGCGAGCGAAAGTCACTCAAATCTGCATTATACAATAAAATAAAACGCCGAGTGCATAAAGTGTGACAATGGTAAAAGTTTGTTAATTTCTCCTGTCGTCTCTACAACTATACATATAAATCTTATTCGAAAAAATTCAGCAACACATAAAAATCAACATATAAATAAGTCATTATTGAGTTAGTAACAAAACAACTGGGGTTGAGCCAGACATCAAATCATATTTTTGAGTTAGGGTGTACCAAATGAGCCCCTAACCTTTTCATAAATTTGATAACAATTTCACAAACTATTTACAAATTTGCGGTTTCTCGTTGCAAATCCCCAATAATAATATTCATAATAATAAATTGCATATGCAACTCACCTTAAAATAATTAATATAATATTGTTTTGCATTTTGAAAATTATTTTCCCATGTGAATTAGTGTTTTATTTATTAACGTGACCTCTCCCCGCCACCTCTTCACCCCTCGCTGCTGCGCTCTGTTCATGTCTCATGGCTGCCATCCATTATGCATTACATTATGCTGCTCACCTGTCACCTGCCTCTGCGGGCCCCCTGTTGGTGGCGGTGGCACGTGTCGGAAAATTTATTTGTAATCGCTTGGCTGCATCCTCGCAGCTCTAACTTGCCACTGATAGGCCATGTTATTGGGGGGCGTGGTCGTTGGACCGCCTCATTGGCCGCCATATTTGACGCCAGTTGAGCATGAAAATGCCATTTAACAATGGAGAACGGTTCTGGCCCCAAAACAAAAAAAAATTAAAACAAATAAATATCAGCAAAAAAAGGCAGCCAAAGCGAAAAAAAAGAAGAAAACAAACAGCGGCAACAACAAAAACCGTGTTGGAAAATGTTTAAAACAATGCAGGAGACCGTTTCAGCGACACAGCAATGCAAAGAACAATGAACATCGCCAACCTCCGATAGCGCAACAACAATAACAATAAAAATGTCAAAAAAGCAACGATGCTTAAATCAAATTAATGTGAAGCTGACTCGAGCTTTTTTTGTATTTATATTTATTTTAAAGATGTTCTCGAATCAACTTTCACTGCAATTTGGAGCATTGTTGTTATGCTAAAAGTATTGTTAAATGGTAAATTTTTATGGTTCTATTTTGATTACATTAAATAAGTAAGAATTTATGTTCATTTTGCTTGTATCCCTTTCTCGTGAACCTTTTAGATTTCATGTACGCATTCTATCACATTAACTACTTGGTACAAGTGAAGGGTTTTGATACGTACCCTTTTTATTATTATTATTATTATTATTCTACAAGTTGAATTAACTTGTTGAAGTATCTTTATCCCAACTAAGTTGCCATATTAAGCAAGAGTATTTATTTATTTATTTTAATTATGACTATAAATTGTCTGTCAAATTTACTTCTAAAAATAAATTTAAAAAATTAAATAAAAATAAAGTTAAAAAATTATAGAAAAGTTAATTATCATAAAAGTAAAAGGCAATTCTATGCTGTGACTAAAACTTAAAAATATATTAAGAAACTCTATATTTAAATCAAAATGTTTTTCAAGGATATTTTGACATGATTTGCCGTATATATATATGCTTTTTTATATATTTAAGATTTAATTTTATAATGTTGGAAGATTATACAAATGTGGGATGTGGGAAGATTTATTTCCCACAGATATTTTTGATAGGTAGGCAAAAGTATTTTATAATATTTTGCGACTTGCTGACGAAAATGCTTACTGGAAGAATTATTCATTTCATTATTCATTTATTTTCCATTCCTTGGTTTCCTTGGCGCATAAATTTCATTTAACATTTTGCTTAATGCATTGACTGCCCATAACTTCTGTGAATAATGTGCTTGCCTTGCATTTACTTATATTTATGTATATTTGACTAGTGCAGATACCCAAAATAAATGTCAGACACTTTAAATTTAATTGGCTTCAATAATGCTTATCGGTCGAATGTTAATGGTTTATAGTTGATTAAATATAATATTTAGGTTAATTAATATAAATATGCTTTTAATTGACTGCAAGTGAAAATGTTTTAAAGTTACATACAAATATGCCAATAATCCGTGCAAATATGGTCTCTCATAATATTGGGATCCATAAGTTGCATTGCGTGCATTCCATTTCCTCTTTCGGAATCCCAATAATAATTTACAGTTTCACATTAAATGGACTAAAACGCATACCGGCAACCGCAACAAACGACAACTTGCTAAAATTACACTAAAATTGGTGTTATTTTAATAAACTAATTCCATTCCCACTCCATTTGGCAGCTGGGCCTTCAACTGAAGCATGGCTAAATCTGTAAACAGCCGTCGACCAATATTTTATAAATAATTAGTAAACATTTTTGCGCAACGTTGCCATAATCAAAAGGGGGTTGGACTTAGGAGCAGTGTGTGCGAGTGTGTGTGTGTGTGTGTGTGTGGCACACCCACAATATCCTGGCAACGTTAATATAGCAGCAGCGTTCATCTGTTTGCCAAATAATTTTAATACTTTATAATTGCATTTGTCCGATGTGGCTAGTGAAAAAAGTTGGTCGTTGTTGACCAACATTTTGGCAGCAAAAATTCAATTAGGTGCTTATTAGCTGTTAGCTGTGCCAATCAAATTGCTGAAGTTTGCATTTAATTTGTTCACAGTTGACCAGATCCACATAACGTAGTACATATATATATATATATATATCTGTATATATATATATATATATTATATATATCAGCAGAGCACTCTTCACTCATGTGAACTGTGGCGTTCGCAATTCGGCGTTTAATTTCATTAGTCAAGTTAGCAATTCTACATTAATATTCCTCATATTTAATCACTGAAAATGCATCGTTAAATATTGGCGAAATTGAATAATTTAAATTTCATATACACTTAAATTCCTCCAATATTGAGTAATTAGAATTATAATTGGAAGTGAGTAAATTAATTCGATGGTAATTTTGAATTATTAAGCTTTTAAGGAGATTAAAGTGTTAATTGAGTTGGTGTCAATTTGGTTACTCAACTTGATTAGTCTAAGTCTCACTTGCAATACTTTAGCCCAAAAGTGAATGAATGCAATCAGTTTTGAGTTGGATTTATTACTGATTCCATTTCTGTTTAGTGCAATCGTTTTTGAGTCGAGCTCTTAACTTTATCGCTTTTTCTTCATTTCTTTCTGCAAATTTCATTCAATTTAAGCGGCAAAACAATGCCAATTTAAACTTTTGTGCCAGTCTAAAGCCTTTCTGGAGCGCAAATCTTCATGCGCTTAATCAACGTTGTCCGCTTGCCAAAAAGGACAGTCAGCACGGAAGTCGTGGCCAAAGTCAGAGCCAGCCTCATCAGCACCAGCCTTCAGTCCAGCGCCCAATCCAATCCTGATCCCAGTGGTGCAGTTTAGTGTGCGCATTTCCGTTTGAGCGCCGTAATAAATTTGCTGGCGACTTTTTGCCAGCCAGTTGAGACAGCTTGGATGAAGGCGTTGCAGATCCAGGAAGCGTGAGCAGGATCCGGCGTAGGAGTGGGAGACTAATGCCTCATCTTGCCTTTTCCATGCCCCCCTGCTTCTCAACCCCACGCTCTGTCTTATGCGCATGCCGTGCGGCGCTTTGTTACGCTTGATTTACGCTAACAAGACATGAACGAATGGACACCGGGACAGAGGACAGACGACAATATGGGGCAAGACAGGACGGGAGAGAGGACAGCTAGTTAGTGGAGTGGAACGGGTGGTGGAGCAAAAGCACCCGGAGACATTTTAAATGTGGCGCAAAAGAACGATTACAGGTTGTCCCATTGCTGCAACCGCCACAAAAAACCACAGACAACAAATGGTCTGCAAAGGGATGAAGAGGAGTGAGGTATGGGGTAGGGGTAGGGGAGAGATGCTACTGCGGCTGCTGGCAACTGCAGCCAATAGACGTGAGTGTGGGGTGTGGTGTAACCATTGCCAATTCAAGCGAAAAGTTGGCGCACTTTTCCATTTCCGAGCAGAGACCAGGCCAAGACGTGCTGCTGCTTTCTGGACAGGCAGTAAGGAGTAGGGATTGTGGGTAGGGTGGGTAAGTAGGTAGTGGAGGAGCTAGGGATTGGTTTGGTTGCTACGGGAACGTGGCCTGTAAAATTTCAGCAAAACTGTCAGGAAATTACAGGAAAATGAAATAAATGAAGATGGATACGCAATTTGAATAGCTTTGAATTGGTTCAGCGACGTTGACAGAGTCACGAAGAAGATGGCCTTGCTTCCCAACCACTGGAGAGTTGACAATGGCGCTAAGGAGTTGCCTGGACAACCTTGACAGCGAAGTGATTTCCCTTTAACTGCAATTGAATCGAATCGAAGGCCATTTACGTACTGGGAATTTATTTAAATTTTTAACGCATGATTTGAAGCTTTTAAAAATATAATAGAAGAATTGGAAATTGGCTTAGATTTAAACTGTAGATGCTACTGCCATGGACATACCTAATGAACTTCATCTGCTGACTGTTTCAATAGGAGATTCCCAATAGCACACTGTCAACTAGGTGCCAACAACTTGTCCCCAGTTTATGCTGGCCATAATTTGCCTACTAAATCCAAGCTGATTGCAAATTTCGCAGTCCTTTCGGTAATCAGAAGCTTAAAATCTCGACCAAGTTACACGAAATGCAATTCAGAATCTGCACTGGTAACTGGGGGACTGCAAGCCAAATTCGCCATTGGTAATTAGCATGCGAGCATTAAGTAGGCTATGGAGGTCAATGGGTGGAGGGGCTAATTCCGAGATGTTGCCATTAATTGGCACCCCGCCGCTGCAGCTGCCGTTGCTGATAAGCAACCACTGCAAGGCGGCCATTGTGCAGAAGCCATTGAAATGTGTAGTTGGCTTAGAGGGTAGGAAAGGAAAATCGGCTTCGCAGTATGCAGTCAATTGATTGCTCAGGACAAGAGCTGGTAATTAGAAATTGGCCATAATCGATTTGGCCATACATATTTGATGTATTGGCCATGGCAAGCCTCCACTTTGATCCCCGACAATTATGGCTGTGATGCGCACATTGTGCCTTAAAACAGTTTAGAGCTAGAAAAAATAAGATGCACACTTACAAAGTAAAATAAAAATACTTTCCAAACTTTGCCAACTCATTGCCAATTAATTTCCACTTGTTGCCCAGATGAAAAGTTTTCCAAAACCGTTTTGCTTTAAGCAGACAACTGGTTGTATACGAAGTAAGCCATTTATGAGGCAAACTCATTAAATATTAAAGCTTTAAAACCATTACTGAATAAAAAGAATTTTTATCAGACAATGTTTCAAGCTTAAAATCAAGGCGGGAAACCGAATTATATTTTGATTTCGGTCTCAGAAGGATTACGTATTGCTTTGGAATATTTTATGGTCTTCAGCTTTGGTATATTACTATTTGATCTAATATAATAACCAATATTATTCCTGTTTCGGTTCCGGATTTTATTCGGTAAGGTTGTCGTTCCGGTTTCACGCTGTTTAAAATAACTTGTATGTTGGCAACACAAGCAATAAAATACATAATTGATTTAAACCTTACATTTCTGTATAAGTTTATTTATAACTATTGTCTTATCGGCATTGCACACTCAACATTTTGGTTCTGGTCTGTAAATATACAAAAGGGTATAAAGATTTCAACACAAGGTTTGTAGGGAAACTACGAAAAAATAATTCTCATTTTGAAGGCTATGTGGATATATAGGCTTAGTTGTGTGTGTATAATGATAATCTCCACTTTGACCATATGAAGCGGATATAAGTAGTATAACGAAAGTCAGTCCATTATTTTAAACAGTGATTTAAAGGATATCTAAACATCGATGCTTTAAAGACAGCATTTAATCTTTCTTTTGCAGTGCTCTAATTAATATGGTTTTTGTTGTTGCTCACAGAGGGCTTAGACGGGATTATGGCTTAAAGCATGAACAATGCAAGGTTCTTTGACGCCTGTAGATAACCACACACACCCACATCCATTCCCACACACACACACACACAGGGACATGCAACGTTGCGTATGTGCAACGTATTCTGCTGAGGCAGCCAAAGTTGCAGCACAGCAACAAAATGTGAGCTAATTGATTTTAGATTTGTCCCAGCAAAGTTTTTAAGCTCGTAGCTTAGCTCCTTCTCTATGCTGTTCTAGATGATAATGAGCAGTCAGTTGCCCCTTCAGCCCTTAAGTATCCTTCCAAAAAAATACTTATCGATAGTCGGAGGTGTGGGCGTTGCTTTCGCCCATTTCATCCCAGGGAATGAATGTCGGACATGCTGCACAAATATTTTACTTCAAGTGTAACAAACATTTCGATTGAATTATGAAATATGCCAGAGTAGCTCTGGCATTATTCTTGCGGCTCTGCAATACACGCACTTTACTCAATTATGCACACAATTTACATGTGTCTAAGATGCCTTACTGCGACACCGTCTAACATACGCTCAGAACAAAAATGGGCCTAAAATTAAAATCGATTTGAAAGCTATACGAAAAATTATTTCTTAAATTTAACAAGGCTTAATTTTAATTTTTAAATAATAGAGTATTTTTTAATAATAGAGTCTATCATAAAAAGTAAAAATGCAAACCGATATTTTTTGAGAAAATCCTTTCTAAAATTCAGAAATTAATAAAAAGTGATTTTTCTCTGTCGGTTACTATTTTGACTATTGTCTGCCGAAGAGGCAGAGAGGAAAGTCACTCAAATCGCGAATGAAGGGTTCCGAATTCGAATCCCCGAAAATGAATATGCATTTTAAGCCATCAAAATTGATTTTAATTGTGAAATCTTTGAAAACTAATGTGTAATAACAAAAATGTAAAGCTAATGTAAGACTTCGGAGTACACAAATAAAAACCTTTCTAGAAACTAGACCTGTCTGTTTTTTCCAAATTTTATTGAAAAATGTATCGCTTAATTAAGAGAAGAAAAAAACTGGCTTCATGTTCAATGCAATATTGCACTTTGTATGTGATGTCTGAAAATGTGTAGCATAGTGTAACACAAGCAGAACAATGGAGAGAGAGATGAAGCGTGATATGTGGAAGGGGAGAGAGACAAAGACAGAGAGAGAGAGACAAAGACAGAGAGAGAGAGAGTCAGGATGCAGGCCGACAATGTAGTCTATAAATTAAATGGCACAGCAGACCAAAAACACAATGGCAAATTGTTGTTCTTGTTTTTCTTGTTGTTCTTGTTGCTGTTGATGTTGATGTTGTTGCTATAATTTGTCTGTGCGTGCTGTTGCGTAAGCGAGGACAAGAGAGTGCCTTGTTTATTATACATATGTAGAGAGATGCTCGTAATATTGTTAACCAGTGCGTATGAGTGATATTTAATTATAATGACCTTACGCATATTTCAAGTGAACCACAGAGTTGGTTACAGTTACATTTATTGGCGGTGCACACACACACACAAACACACAAGCGAACCATCCAACCGTCTAACCGCTGTTATCACACACAACTAGTTGGCCAGCTTGTTAACTTATTTAATTATGACAGTCAAATGTAACCGAGTCGGAGGCCATTTGCCAAGTTGGTTATGCAACTTTTCGGTTTGTTTTCAATTAAACTGCAACGCCAATGCGTGGGCGTGCGGGGTGCTGGGCTGTTCGAAGTGAGCTGAATTGATATTGCAACATATGGCGGCAAATTGAATAAGTTTTGGGCCATGTGCTTTGCAAATTGATAAGCCTAGAGCTGAAATTGGCTTTGATTTTGGCAGTCGTCGTACGAAAAGTTATTCTCAAGAAAAGTTGCACAGGCAAGTTTGCTTGAAAAGAAATGAAAAAGAATATGAAGGCTGGCTTAAATTGCAAAACGAATTTGTTGTGAAGAAATTATGGCAAACATAATAATAATAATAATATTTTCCACTCTCGAATTATTTATTTGTATCATTACAAGCGCATCTTATTTAAGCTGTTGCCTACTTATAAACAGATAAAGTCTTCTCTTAAAGTTCGAACAATATTCTCTCAAACTTAATATCCATGCGTAGAACTGCGAATTATGCAAACATATATGTATGTGTGTGTCTCCAGTGTCTGCGTAACGCTTATTCCATGTATCATATCATAACGGGCCATCAAAATTGCAGCAGAGCCAAGTTGTCTGCTTCCCTCCTTTGTCGTCGTTAGCTGTGCATTCCAGACGCAATCGCCTGTCATTAAATTATGCATTTTCGCAATCACTTCCTAAAATATGCAAAGGAACCCAAAGCGGAGCTGGGGTGGGTGGCACGTTGCACTTCTCATTGTTATCGCGCAGTTCGCCGCAACTTTTCAAATAGCTTGCCTCGCTTGATTTGCGTTCTTCCTGCCGTTGTCCTCCGCGTCGCTCACATGCCGGAAGTTGATAAAGTGCCTGGCAGCCAAGGAATTCCGCGGCATGTTGGGGCAGCAGTTGCACATCCTCATACACCCGTACACCTCCTCACTCGTGTCTTTATTATGGCATCACACCCAAGCAGCCGACCGTGCGGAAATCCATTGAGACTGCGTTCTCCCCAAACGCACTTCTTCACCTCCGAGATCGGTCGGTCAATGTGGGAGAGCTAAATTTGAGGCATTTGTTTTTGGCTCACTATGGAAAACGCATCAGATTGTAATCGTAGTCGTAAATCATCACTATCTGCAGCTTATATACCTTAATCCTAGTTCCAAATGCAGCCTGCCTCAAGAGGCGTGCAAACTGCTGTCTATTGTAAGAAATAATTGGATTACTTATTCATCATTCGTACATCGCTTTGTGAATATTACAGTCTCAATTGTCAGAATATTCGAGCATTTTGTTGCAACTTCCACAGTCCTGAGTCGTTCATTCTTGTGCAGTTTCAACAGATATTTCTCGTAAATCACGCATACGCAACGATGCACAGCGCACAGCTTTGACAGTTCGTTAAATTTTCATCAATGGCCGAAATGGAGCGTGCTAAAATTCTCTTTTAGCTTTTTGGTATAGCATTTTCATTGATTTCGCTAAATTAATGCTGCATACGAGTAGATAGCATTAATTATAGCACATAAATCAGATATACGGTTGGGCAACGGGGAAATCCAAGCGGGAGGAAAATTCTATGGATTTAAGTGGCAAGTGAAAAACAAACAATTGCAACAACCAATACCAGACCAAATTTAATTTGCGAAGAGAGAAATACAGAAGCAAATATATAATGCTGCTGCATGCAACACAATGTCCGAAAACAAAAACAAATTTATTTCGATCAGGTGGTTTCAGCTTCAAGCTCCTTTGCCAGCTTAAACATATGAAAGCCAATCAATTGCTGCTCAGGCAAATACCAAAGAGACCCATCAAATGCCAAATCCAAACAAAAATCAATCAAAAACTAACCCAAGCCAACATGTGGACGTGGACCAGAAAACAGCTGCCAACAAGCAATCAAGGAAAGAACTTCTTCAAGCTTAACGCACTTGGAGGAGCCAGAGTAGCGCCACAAGGAGCAGCCGGCGCAAGAGGAGCCAGTATATTCTTCAATCAAAAGTAATACACATTCAAAAGAGAAAGAGCGACAAGTTTGCCCTACTGTTGCCACGGGGCTGCAGCTTCCCAGAAACAGCTGCTGTGAGGATATGTATTTGCTTGAAATTCAAAGTTATTTATATGTGACGTGAAATTGGAATTGCTGTGAAAGGGAAGTGCAGCGCTTGTCACGCCAGCGATTCATCATCGTCATTGCCATCTACAGCTCATCGTCAGCGTCATCATCAGCATTATCAACAATCGATTCAAATGGGAACTGTCAAAACATTAGTGATGAACCATCCAGTGATCAAATAGAAGTGTAGTCACTGTGAAACCTCTAAAGAAAAAATGAAAGAAAATCAGCTAGGAAATCTGAGCTTCGCTTTTACTTTCCTTTGACTTTTACTTGTTTAGTCACGTTATCACAATTCTTGCAAATGATACACAACATTTTCATTTGTGTCCGTGGAAACCGTGTCTTTAAATCTTGTTTCTATCTCTTCTGTCTCTCACTTATCTATTTGTCCGAGCAGCAAATGTTCGATTGCTTACATATTAATAATATATTGTAAATTTCTTAATTCTTTTTAAAATTTATAAACTTTATATAGTATATATACTGTTTATAGACAAATGAAAATCATCTGCTGCTCATCTCCAAGCACAGTCATGTTCAACCCGGACTACTTACGGCGACATTCATTTGAGTACCAGGCGACTAGTCTGAGGATATTTTGAATACAACGAAGTAAAAATGTGTGCTACTGCTGCTCTTCCCTCTCTGTCAGCACATATCTCTCTCTCTCTCTCTCTCTCCCTTTCCCTCCTCATAGCCGTCTCGCATATCAAAGGCGGGAAAAATTGCAAAGCATTTGCCGTACACAGAGCGATGCTGGGTTTGTTTGCTATGTGTTGAAATTGTCACTTGAAAATTGTCAAGAAATAAGGAAGTATCGCTGCAATGCGATGCTTTCTTTGCTCGGGTTAGAAGTGCTTTGGAGTCAGTCTAGCAAAAGGGTTCCCCATTGTGTGTGGCTTAGCTGTCACGATTCTCTTGTCTGTTCGTATGTCCCTAACAATGGGCTACTTATCAGCACCCGCAACGACATTTATATCACTTTGTCTCTCCCTATCTTTCTCACTCTCTCTCTCTCTCTCCCTCTCTCTCTCTCTCGGTTTCACACCTAATCGCAACTCTGTCATCGATATGGTGCTGTCAGCTGTCCATTGATTGATGAGTCCCTGCGCAGCAGCAGCTGCTGTTTAACCAATACTCCAAACCGAAGCAAAAAGCAATTACAATGCACACAAAAATATTATACAATTATAATAAGTAATTAGTGAAACGTTGTCTTTGAGCGGCCCCCTCCCTCCCCCCCCCCCTCAGCTATTAACATAATTGAAGCGCAAATGGAACGGACGAAAAGCCTTTCCACGTTTATTTCGGTTACGTGCTCCGCAGCTGGGCGCCTAAATGTAGGCAACACTAATTTGCATATTTTAATATCGAGAGCGCATATTAAATGCAACATTTTTGCCATTCGACGCCCAATTAATAGTGGCTTAATTTCCGATGGGTACATAAATATATATATTACAATCATAATAAAGTGCAGCAAAATTGTTGACGATACGATATGAAAATAAGCCAAATAAATTTGAATTTATTTTATAACCTTTAATTAAATACGTTTTAGAATTATAGTTTCATGACTCTCATATATTTTTAAGTTTAATAATTTGATTTATATTTTCGTCTAGTTTTTAAATGTTGACAAAATAATAATAATATTTTTTATATATTTTCTTATTAAATTAATTGGCGATATGCACGTCGACTAAGTGCAATCAATTTGAAGTGTTTATTTCTACATAAATCTAAAGAATTTGAAAGGTATGCAAATTAAATAATAGTATTGTTAAAATCAAACTCGGTTTAAGACCACAAAAAGGCGAAAGATTGAAAATATAATTAATATTGATGATGACTGGTTTGTGGGTTGATGTGTATTATATGTTTGCACATCAGATTAAATTTCTTGTTTCTACAGAGCAACTAATAGTTGAAGGCTCTCATGTAAATATGTATATATATTATATATGTTGATGTTTGTATCCCATGGTTATGGATGATAGCAGCTGTCAAAGTATTTCGGCTATCATAAATTTTAATGATGAACGCGCATAAAATGTAAATCAAATGATATTAAAGTAACGCCTGGCCATCCTGATGGGCTGCTGGCTGTTCATGTAGGGGCCGAGTCATTTGCTAGTGATGCGTAACATGCCGTTTTTATGGGAAATTACGGAAATTGATTGCCAAGTGGTTGCCAATGGGAGATGGGCGCTGGGAAATGGAGAATAATCGCGCGAAAAGTTTGTCAACATAAAATGCGTGAAGCGAACTTCAAGTTGGAGTTGAGTGATGGCTGACAGGAGTGTTTCCAGAAAGGGGTTCCATGGGGATGGATATGTAGAGGGAGAGCGAAAGCGGGTGTGAGAGGGAGGATGCCAAGAGACTGTCGCTGACATTGATGATGACGTTGGCCGTTGGGCGTTGACAATGTTTGTCAACAGGCAGGCAGGCAGGCAGTCAGGCAGTTTGATACTACGTCGCTAAATGAAGACAGGCAACTGTTGATGAGGGGGTGGTGGCGGTGCAGATGCTCAACTGCCCGTGGGCCTGGGGGTCGCCTAGAGTGGAGGGGCGGTTAAAGCAACTAAGAAACTGGGCGGAGGTAGTCGCAATCCCTCAAGTGTTGAGTGTTTGTTTTCAGTTCTTCCATAATGAGCTGCAGCTTGCTGCATTTAATTGGCTAACGGAGGGCTAAGGGCTGCGGGCTGAGGGCTGAAGAGGGTGGGCTAAGTGAGCGTTTTACAGCAGCTGCAGCTGAAGCTTCTTTTTGTTTGTGGTGGTCTGTGCTTAAAGTTGCCAAGTGGCCAAAAGTTTGGCACTTGAAAAGCGAATGGATGCGATAAGCGGCACTTTTCCGGGTTTGTGTCTGCCAGAGCAATTAAAGAGAAAACTTCCATTCACTGCGGCGGGACGAGAAGGCAGCAACATATAAGCGAAAAGAGCACAACGATAAAAATACGTCGGAGATAAGATTGAAAGTACAGAAAGATTGCAAGGACCAAGAATATATATGGAATTAGAGAAATCGGAGTGTTGCAATTGAAATTAAACACATTAGAGCAAAAAGACCTATTGAGAACTGGAGGGAAAAATGTGATTCAGAGCAAGGCGCAGAAGAGCCATTGAAGTGAAATAAGACACTCCATTTTGCAGACAACTAAATAACTCTATAAGTCAAATAAGTGAATTTCCGAATTCAATTAAATTCAAATCCAGAGCAACCACATTGCAGCTGAGTTTTCGTTTCAGCGTGATTGCTTTCCCTTTTTGCACGACCATTAGTAATTTTGGTTAGTTTCTACAAAGATATTCAATGTATTATTATGCAAATAGAATGAAGTCATTCCCCATGGAAAAACGTTTTGCATACCAGATGAAAAATGCACAGAGAATGCAAAGGAACGAATTAAAACCATAAAATATTTGCAATCACAACAATAAAATGCCTCAAAATGATTTTATGTGCGACTAAAGCAAGAATAACTAAATGAAAATGAAAAACAACAAAGAATAACTAAATTTGCATATAAAAACCATAACAAAATGTTGCCGTTGCACTTGCATTAAAGAAATTAAACTTCTCTCCGGCCACACCATGCATCCATCTTCGTTCTGGGTCGGAATGAAAAGCCGACTCGGAGGACGGCCATGGGAATTGTTTGGGGTTCCATGGAGCTGCTTCTGGTTCTGGTCCTTTTCAGTGATTGGGTAAACAACTTAGCAACTTAGCCCCAAGGTGCCAGGAGCTGAGAGTTGACTTAAGTCATATTTATGTTTTCATACCACGCCCATCAGCTTTTTTGTCAATTTCACATGCACGCCGCTTTCACTGCCACTGCCGAATTGCTGCTGCAGGGCAAATATCCTACGTGCACAAGTCCTGCCTAGCTTATGCAGATAAGGGAGTAGTAGTAGTAGAGGTGAGCTGATGTGTGTGTATGCACATGGCAAACAAACAAACACAAAGCCAGCCAATGAGGCTGACTCTGAATCTGAATCAGATTCTGAATTGGAAGCTGCGTCATAGTTTCTTTGGGGCGCCAAGCGACGAACATATGAAAAGTTTAGCAAGTTATCAAAATTCATAGCTTGTTTTTGCACATACGAATTGAATAAGGTATTGTAGTTCCATCATTACAAGGCATGAAGAGGAATAGTCAAATCCATAATATGCATTTTATTACATGTTTTTGCTGAGTTTCCATGTGAAAAACTGTTTGTATCTTAAAGACTCACGAAATGTTGCATCCAAATGTGCTAAATAAATTGGGTATATTTTGTATATCATTTTTTGTATTTTCTAACATGTATAAGGAATGTGTAAGATCTGAATTAAATATCTATATAAGAGTTGGTAAATTTTGCTGCTAATACTTCAAAATTGACAAAGCAAATAAAATAAAAATTAACTTCTTCAAGATATAGAAGCTAAAACTAATTTATTTATGTTAAATTAATAAGCAAATTTCTGAATATTAGAAACGAATGTTCAGCACAAAAAACACAAAATGTATAAACAAATCAATTAAATATATTTTTTTAAAAATTTATTTAAGACTAATTAGATTTAAGCATTAATATGCTATGCTAATTCAATTTATTTATTTTCTTTAATTGTTAACATAATTATATTAAACTCTTTTGTGACTATCGTTATAATTTATAAGTCCCAAAAATCTGTGTTTTGTCTATTCACCTCTGACTTTAAGAAAGTTAAGAGCTTAAGACCTGCTTTTAATTAAATCTTTGTTTTCAAATGCTTAATCATGCAACGCTAGTTTTTATGTCCACTTGGAAATGTTTGGCTAAAGCTTTGAAGTGTCGCAGAACTGATCTTCATCTTGTAGTTAAGTACCAAGTACTGTAGAGGTTGCCGTTACGCTTCTGCACTTTTCTGCCGCTATCTCCCTTCCTAATACATATCAAACTCTACGATATGAAGCCAAGCAGAATAGATATGAATATAATGCAATGCGGTAACTCGATAAGCCAAGTATGGTCCAGTGGGTCAGTGGTGGAGGTTTTCCATCCATGGCTGACAACCGCCAATATGTAGGGTATCCGTTAGTCGAAAACCCTCAAACGGCACATGCTTGTCTATATTTGTTGCCAGTTTTTGCTGCATGCGCATTGTGGGCAGGCCAAGCGCTGGCTGTTTGCAAAATGCAACAACTCGCAGCAAAATGCAAAATGTGATTTAATGCGCTTTGGTGTCGCATGCTAATGAGGCAAGTTTGTGCCATGGCTATACGTATGCATAGATAGATGTATGAAGTTTCAGCTTTGTGGCACGTGCCGAACAACACGAGTTGCCCTCTAAAGTTGCACGACACACAAAAAAAAAAAAAACAGAAATAAAAATGAAAAAAGAAAAAAACTGGGCCTATGTAGCAGTTGTGTGACTGGAATATCTAAGAATTATAATAAGCTCAATAGTTTTTCTTTAGCTCCGCTTGATTTATAGAGTGAGGCAGAGATGATGTCGTGCTAATTGTGTTCCTGGGCCTTTCGAATGCCTGCAACGTTTCCGTCTGCAAAACGTGACTCTCATTAAGTGGGTCTTAAAACTTCTCAAAGTTGACAGCAAACGGACTGGGCTTCATCATAGATTACATTTTGGCATTTGGTGAGGATGGCTGTTAACAAACGAAAGATGCCTGACACATAATTTCTAGAAAATGGTTATGTATCTCCGAACTCCAGGTGTTATTAAATAATATCATTTGGCCGATAGATAGGGTAGATAGTCAAGTTGAAAGTTCAAACGAGAACAAGTTTTTTGACTTCCAAGAAAATCGCACAAACAATTTGTAAACACTTTTTAATTAAAATTAACTTCTTTCTGACTAATACACGTGTTAATCTAAATATGCTATTTTTAAATTTAGACGCATAAAAATCGATTTTTCACAATGCAGACAATTTCTTAACATCTATTTCATGTCCTCCAGTCAATGACGGCTTGCATATTGTATTGGCAAAATTCTCATTTATTTTCTGCTGAAATCATTAATCTTGCGAAAAAAAAATTCGTACAAAATTTACGATGCGTGGAAATAACAACAACTGTGTCTAATTTAATTAATACTATGCATTTACCACATGCTCGTTATGGTTTTCAATTAGGTGCCCTTCACATTGACTGAGCACGCATACATAATAAGTCAACGACTCCCAAAGACTCTGGGAAAACATCAGCCACTTAAAGCCTGGAATACGGGGAAAAGCACTTTAAGACCAAAACCAAATCCTAGTTGTGGCTAACTTTGTGCAACTTTCATAGCTTCACTCAGGTAACGCAAACTGATAATCACTCAATTTGCTCCAAGGCACAAAAAAAATTCTGAACTTCGCTCAACTTCGCTTAACGATACGGGACCTAGAACGGGGGGAGGGAAGATGGAGTAGCGGAAAACCAAAGCAGCCAAGAAGCCAACGCCTGCAAGCCATTTAAAATATCAACAACAACTAGATGAAAAAGACGAGAGCAAGAGAGGAAAGGATGGAGAGAGAGAGAGAGAGACAGCGAGAGAGAAAAGGAGTAGAGTGCACCAAATTGGCATTACCGTAGCAAAGTGGGTAGACAGGATGGTGCAGCGGGGTGGGCGGGTTAGGGGTGTCAAGGCATGGCATCTGCCATGCAAAATAAATGTTGTAAGCGTAAACATTGCTTAGTGCTTGCAACAATGCGGGGCAACAACACGTTTGCATCGCTTACAGCCAAGCAAATGCATAATACAGCAGCCACAGAAGGTTCAAGCTGGCAACTTGGTCCTGAAACTCGAAAAACAAAGCACCATCAGCAGCAGCAGCAGCAGCAGCAGCAGCAGCAGCAGCAGCATTGAAAAAATGGAGAAGAAACAAAAAAAAAAACATAAATAGAAAGCACTAGAGAAAAATTAGTTACGCCAAAAGCAGTTGGCAGCAACATTGAATGCTCTGGATGGATGCCATTCTAAATGTCTGCGGGACACGATTATCATGTAAGTCGCGGCCGAGCTTAAGGTGGAGGTGGCACCCAAGCCAAGACCAAATAGGGTGGACCATGCAGACAACAGACTATGCATTTTCGTCGTAGAACTCGCATAAATCTCATACGCTAGCCCGGCCACTCTCTGAGGCACCACATTAGTGGCATCAACTTCAGCGAGAGCGCGCTGCAAAGTGTTGAGCTCGTTACAGCACACTGGTTGGGTATATGTAAGGGTATGAAGGAAGTGCATAGATACAATCAACAATCTTTAGAATGGATGTAAGTAGTTTGGAGTGTGATTACAATTAGACTAAAAATAAATACTTCATAAATTATGAATGAATTATTATTGCATATGAACATTCAATAAAAAATCACATGAAGAAAATGCCCTAAAATTAAAATAGCCCTGAAAACTAAAAAATATTTCCTGTTCTTATAAACAATTTTTAGATATAAGAAAACAAATTACTAAAAATTTGAAAATCTTTTTTCTATTTTTCAGATTTATATTTCTTAATAACAGAAAATATTTTCAAAAGTCGAAAACAAGGCTCATCCTTTTTGAAATCCAGAAAATAATAATGCAATTTGAATTTTCGAACTGTCTAAAATGATCGTAATGTGAAATCTTAAATTACTAATTTTAATATAAGTAATATAATTATCAAAAAGATAATGTTAAAACTCTGTATACAAAATGAAAAAAAATGAAAAGGAAATTAGACATATTCTTTAAAGACATTAGAAAATGGAAATTAGAAATCTTAACTTTAACTTTGTTAGAACAGTTTGGAAATTATCTAAAATTCAGGGCGAATTTTTAGTGAATTTAATACATTTATAATTCTTATAAGGAAAATATTTATTTAAAAGTATATTAAAGCTAAAGACATAAAAACCAATCATTTTTTTAGATACAATTCGGGTAATGTATAGAAAATTGCTAACATACATTTTGAAGCTACAATTTGTGAGGGATTTTTTTTAATAATGATATTTTTACATATACAAATCTAACTATATATTGTATTAGCCTGTCAAATCGATCTATAAATATTATCTTATATATATAAATATGATATAATATTATAAATAGGGCATCAGAACTTCGGCTTAAAGTTATACGTCAATTGATATTTTATCTAGTGAGTTAAGTCATTTTGCATAATTTTAAAATCAAGCCGCATGTCGACGGCCAAAATGTGGCCAAAATGCCGTGGTGACACTGGTTGCTGTCTGGCAGCAGGCGAGGAACTGCAAAAGATACGGATGAATATGAGGATGCAGTTGGAGTCACCGTCGCAAACGCAGTCGCAGTGGCTGCCGCATTGGCTGTGGCGGTTGCATGGCTCAGTGCGCTTAAGCTTCGTTGGATGGTTGACGTTTTGAAGCTTCCGTGGCCTGGAGGCGTCTGTGCAGCAGGGCAACGGCAGTGGCAACATCATTCGCATCCATGGTAGTACGCAACAATGCAGTCATGTTGCAACACTTGGTTGCGGATTTGGCGACATTGTCGCTTGATTTGAAGATTTCCAGCTGGCGACAAGTTATCAAGACGAACGTGACTGGCAAACAGTTGGCTTAACTACAACTTCTACTTCTACTCGCCACGACGCGACGCGACGCGACGCGACGCGACGCGACGCGGCGCTGCAAGCCAAAAAGTTGCCTCAATGCCAGAGCTGCCACTGACAGGCGATAGGGCGATAGGGCGTTTAGTCTGAAATTGTGGCACAGTGCACGAGTAAACTAGTTGCCACAACTTTGTGGCTTGGTTGTGTGTGCGTGTGTGTGTATGTATTAGTGTGTGATGGGAATATGAATGCTGAATACTGTGGGCAGCAAAACAATGCGAACCTAATCAACTCCTGCACAAACTTTAAATAAAACAAACTTTTGAAAATTTTGCAAAATGTCAGCAGAGATAAACGCTGCAAGCGAGATTCGATTTCAGCTATCTGCCACAATTCGTTTTTTTTAAACTTACTTTTTTAAAAATTAAAATTAATACTTTGATTGGAATTCTTCTGTAACCACAAAAATGATTGGAATGCTTATGAAAAACTGAAATCAAAAGCGAATAGAAATTTGAATATGCATAAGATAACTGCTCGCTATTAAAACAGTTTCATATTGAATATTTCTCATACAGGAAAAGGTACAGGGTCCTAGATAATTTTCCTTGCTTAAATTTCAGCACTTCATAGCAAAAACTTGCAATGAAATTGTTGTCATGTGATCCATTGTCTATTTATAGTGAAGTATGATGTGATGGGGTCATTATACTCAGTCCTATTTTTGCTGCTCCCTCACAAAGGTCAAATCTAATCAGTCCCCGGCACAATGTTCATTAATGAACTGTAGTTTTATTTTTTTTGTGCCATTGCTATTGGCATTGCCAAGAACGGAGTTAGCTATGAAAGCAACGTACTTTTGAAATAATAATGCAAAAGTCATCAAGCGCATTGATGAAAGACGAAGAGAAAGAGAAGATGAGGAAGGAATGATCATGACGGAGGGCAGGCATTGGTCAGAATGAGACTTCATCAGAAAGGGCACTTGGTAAAGGTCGTGAGTATAAATTTCAAAATTGTTTTGACGTTATTAAAGCGTCGCCAGCGTCTAAAGAACAATTCGCCAGAATGAGCCAGGCGAAAGGCATTGATGAAATACATCAACATGAGCATAAGCATAAGCATCAGCAGCACCACCGAATGGAGATGGCGTTGGCGACCTCATATGCCACAGGGCAAGTTTTGGTTTGAAACTTATGGCTACAACACAGCGAAGAGTGCAGAGCGCAGGGCGGGGATGGATGGAATCAGCCAGAGCCCACAAGCCAAGACTCAGAGTCAGACCGGGAAAGCATTGTGCTCAAACTGAATGGTTGGCAGTCCAACCTTCTTATTGAGAGTGGTGACTGGTAGCCTGGTGGGAGCGGAACGGGCCTGCCGATGCTGTGCGGGTGATAAGTAACATGAATCACGTTTTATTTTGCCTTTGGACTTTAACGATGCAGTCACCGACGTGGGCTGAGGATGCTGCTCTACTCCCCAACTCGACGACTCAACGACTCGCTGACTCGCTGACTCGGTGAGTCGCTGGCTGTTGTCTGGCTCAATAGCAGTGACTGACTTTGACTTCGGCTAGAACGGGGGTTGGGAACAGGACTGGGACTGGGACTGGGATTGGGATTGGGACTGTGACTTCAGCAAAGGTCAGACCATAGTACCAAGTCCCAGATCGCAGCTCTTACAGTTCCCAATGAGTCGTTGCTGCAATTTTTATTTACCTTTTGTGTACTATAAGAGTGGAGTTCTGCTCAGGTTGTGTATTATGCCCGCAGCGTTTTCAGTTCCTTTTCTTTTGTTGCTGTTGCTGTTGCTGTTGCTGTTGCCCTGCCTTGGAACGTGAGAATTTAATATTTCTTTTCATTAGCCACGGTCGTAGAAGTTCAGATTGCCAATAGGTGGGGTGTCTGGACTCCAGACTCCAGACTACAGACTCCAGACCACGGACTCCGGACTCTGCACTCTGAAGTGTGGACTGTTCATGTTGTACATACAAATGTGGTTGTAACTAGCTGTGAGACTGACGACACTTTGAAATTTCATGGTTCTATTTAAAAAAGGTCGCACCAGCTCTGAAACAAATGGCACATAAATTATGCCAAAGGGCCAATGTCAAATTTGATTAACTACTGAGATATTGTGAGCTATTTACAGGACAAAATATTTGTGCAAAGATTGTCAAGAGGATTATACAGAGCTGCAGGCATTTGTATAGTTCAATTATAAAATGACACACTTAGCCAAGGCCTTAAACACAAACACTGCAAAATGGCGACAGATGAGGAATTTATTTTAAGGTTATTCTATTATTTTTTTAGCCTTAATATCTATATCAATTTTTTCAATTGAGATGACTATTATATTTGAAGTGCACTTTATATTTTTAAAAACATTTTAGTTCAGTCAGCCATTTATTTAAGTGGTCGAATTTATTAGATTTGAAGAGATATGTATATGTATTTATGGGAAGAAATTTTAAAGAAATATAACATTATATATTGCTATATATATATCGATATTTGAAATCGCTTACAGGGTATATCGCAGTTGACTTCTCTCAACCCGAGCATTCCTGTTTGTTTTCGCAAACTTATCAGCTTGGTGGGTAAATCAATAAACAGGAATATACAAAAAACACAGATACATCCTCGAAGCAGATACTTCTTAATTCTGTTATTATAAAGTTAGTTGATTCAATAAATAAAATAAGATTTTCCTCAAGTCGTTTCTTTGTATTTTTAAGACTTGGACAGCGCGCATTTTGAACATTTTATAAATTGTAAATTTAATGTACTTAAAAATTTAATTTCCCCTTAGAGCTTCAGCCATGGGCTCAACTCTCATCCTATGATGAGATCTCATTCTGCATAGCTCGTTGCCCATCTCATTTCGACAGCCTTGGGTGCTAAAAAGAAATTATGACAATTAAGCGGAGCACGCGCCATTCGTAACCGCAACATAAATCAGATTAAACCCAGCGGCTCCCACTGCCCCTCCTCCGCCTCCTGCACCGGCTCCTGCTCCTGCTCTTGTTCCATGCGTAGTCGATGGAATGTGACCACACGCTGACAGCCTTTGTGGCAGTGGCTTTAATTACTGAGCGTGGCAAAAACAACTTTTGGCCACCTGCTGCATGCTTTACGAGTAAATCCCAACCAGCGATTACTGGCCAGAGCACATAGTACATCCGATGCCAAGGCAGTTTCCTTAAGCAGCTATTCCCGATACAGTTGAGTATGTTTGGGTTCAGTTTTGAGCTCAGCATGTCGCCTCATCAGTGCTCGCCTTTTATGGCCCTCGTGCATTAAAATTTGTTGGCTGTTTCATCATATGATGCACATTTGAATACATCTATGGCAAAACAGAAATTTATGTGGCAGTACTAAAAGCTCCAACTTTATCCATAAACTCGCAAAGTTGAAAGCCTGTTCAATCAGTTGGCTGAGTTATTGGGACACTTTCTACACCCGTCCTCACTAATACTGAAAGTGTGTATATTGTGTGTGTATAAATGAAAAGTTATTGAAAGTGAAATGGCAGATATGTTTAGCATTATTAGATGTCTATAAGGCATGTACATATGTGCTGTAATTTTGAGCTGTCAGCTATGCATTTCGTATGGCTTTCGGGGGTTCGGGTATCAGTTAGTTGGGTTGTGTTTCTTGTGCAATTGATTAGGTCTCCATTTGTTGAGCCTATCGAGTAGCTCATTACATTAAATTGCCAGCGATAACTATAAAATTTTACAACATTTTCAGTATCGAACTCAATTCATTCGCAGTTGAAAGTTTCTTTCGCTTATCCCCACACGCTGCTTAGCCCTATCCTGCTCCTGGTTGGGTGCTGTGTGCTTGCTGCATAAACAACTCAACTGTTTTCTCGGCTTGCCAAATTTACAGACTATATTTTCATTGCGTTATTTGCGATGCCATTAAAATCGATTTCGGAATGGCACCGAAAAACTTTTGCGCCAACTGTCATTAGTATTGTTAGTGTGCGAAGGCAAAACTTTATCAATTTGTAGGCGTGGCTTTGGCTAATAATTTATGCCTCCCCGCAGAGGCCGCAGTGCTCGCTAATGGCATTGTCGCCCCGTGCCCCCAAACATGACTCATCACTAGTGAAGTTCGTAACGCCCTCTGCAGTCCATAGCCAACATCTACCCGTTACCAACCGCATCCTTATTCCTTTGGCAATGGGATTTACTCGTATTTCAATTTGTGTCCAGTCATTTCGGAGCGATTGTTTGTCTTCATTTCCGATGCTTAACTCTGATTGACATTCATGCCCCATCATTTATTCATTTGGCACCGTTTTAATCCCGAAAAGTTGAAGATGTCAGTCGAGTCCTTGCTGAAAATTTAATTGACTGCTTCGACAGAAATTAGCAGCCCACAAAAGTGGCTGCAATTGTTGGCAGCTGACAAATATTGGCCTTATTGCCATTAGCCATCCTTCCCCCTTTCTCCATTTAATTTCCTATCCCCTTCCTACACTCCTCCTCCTCCACATGCTCACACCCTACCGAGCACTTGAAGATTGCTCTGATTTTTTGACTGGCTTCTCGACAGGATTCCTTGACGACTGCTCCGCAATTTGCGGCGATTTGCAAGCGTCGAAATTGCGTTGGGGGGCTGAGTTTGCTCAAGTTGTTCTCGATGGGGTTGTTAGTTGGTCGAGCAATTAACTTTCCCATTGTTTGTGCCAGTGGCTCCTCCCTTCCCTTAAAGACTTAAACTATTCACTAGTTCCTGGAGGGGGGCACAGTGGTCATAAAATTTCATTGAGCTGCAGTTGCGCGCATCTGCTCAGATTTTCGAGAGCTCTTCTATTAAAGCAGAACTATTAATGTGCTTTTCCTAAATCATGATGTTGTTGCACAATGTTTTCACTGTACTCTGTACTCTGACTTTGTCAAACAGCCAAAGTCAATGAGTTGTACAAAACATTACTATTTTTATTTTCCAGCTGTGTCCGTCTGGACATTTCCTAATTGAAAATTGCAATTAAATACGTCCACGTTTTGCAGTTTTTCGCTAGTGCTCTACTTTGCAGCTGTCTGCCAAAGTATTTGAAATTAATTGAATTAAAATGTTTTTCTTTTCTTTTCACACTGCGACATCATGATATTTATCACCGAGCAAATACAATTTTAAATGGTAAAATGTAAGTTCCATCCCGGCTTGCGAACTATGGTTGACTTTTCCCTTAAGCCAGATTCAAGCGCCAATTTCATTTCGCGCTTTTTCCGAATTTCAGCTATTCTCATTTGGGCCTTAACCACCAGCTGCTGGCCCGCTTGAAGCTGCGATTTCAGCTCCCCCTTTACTTTCATCCAGCTGTCAGCACTCTCAAACCATATGGCAGCCATAAACTTGGAGAGGTACGATCTTATCCGCATAGCGGTCTGCTCAAAGATAGGCGGGTTCACATAGAAGTGTGCTATGGCCACTGATAAGAGTGTTGTGATAATCCAAAATTTGATAGACATACTTCTACGGTATTGAATCCGAATATTTGTGTAAGAAATTTGTCGAAATAAAATACTGTTTCAGTCTCAAAGTCTTTAGTGAAATGAGTTTCCTGGCTGCCTCAGCTGGCTGGTTACACAATATTCCCCACATAAAATGCCAGAAAGTATGCTGCGAGTTAACTGAAACCGGATTTTTACAAACTATCGCTTTTGTCCATTTGGAGTCCTAGATGTGGAACAGGGGAATGTGGTTGGTGGGGTGGGGTGCAGGATTCTCTTTGGGTGCGTTCACTTTTGTAGCTGGCCCCTTTTACTGCTCGAGCGAAGTTCGCACTTTTATTTTTAGTAACTTCCATCCACTCATATGTTTTCTTTATGATTTTCACACCGCCACACGGAGAAAAAGTGCAATACAAATAATAAAAGTGAAATAAAAAATGTTTGATGTGGTCAAAACGAGCTACAAATACTCTAGAAAACTAGGATTTTTTTCTAGTTACTAAAAGGGCTAACCTTTTATTTATTTTTATTTAATTTAATATTAGAAAGTTTGATTTGTAAATTTAACCAACGCTGTACGTTTTTAGAATATTTAAAAATCCCATAACACGATTTACTGAATATTAACTGCACCATAATAATTTTTAAACTATCTATAAATCTATAAATTTGTATAGCCTTTTTGATGATATTATAATTTTGTTGTTTGGCTTGTGGAAGGCATTGAAGAGACAACTTTAACCCCATAAGGTATATATATTCTTCATCAGCATTAGTAGCCGAGTTGATATATACACATGACCGTGTCTCCGTCTTATTGCTACGGTCGTTGAGGAATTGATGCCCGACTGCATCGAAATCCCTATGTTATATAGCTGCCATAGGAATAATTGATCGAGATATCAGTATTAAATAATAAGATCAACAGCACTGGTGTAAAAATATATGTGCATGTCAACCTTTCTTCAGGCTGAAAGAAAATAAAATAAAAAAATGTATAAATGATAATTTGTAAATGCAGCAAAATTCTCGATCAACGATTTAATAGTGGATTGGGATGCGTATGTTAAAATAGAATTTCAATTTCACACTTCAAGACTGGCCTGTAATACTCTCACTAACTTAGGGCATTTGAAAAGTTACCAACGCCAGCATAGCAAAGTTCATTGCAAAGGCATTTTGCCACATTAACGCTTGCACACGCCCGCGCCATTTTGTGCCGTGTGCAGCATACTCACACACACACACACACACACACACAAACATACACAGGGGCACAGACCCGCCTACACACACACACATTAATAACTTTTTTATGGCGGTTACATAAAAACGCAACAAAACTCGCAGCCATATTGAATTCTTTTTTTTTTTGATTTTATTTTTTTGGGAAAAAGTTTTGCTTGCTTTTGGCTGAATTTGTAGTTGTTGCTGTGCTTGTTATTGTATTTTGTTCTTATTGTTTTTATTGTAGTTGTTAAATCGCACACGTGTTTTGTAAAACAGCGCCATATCCTTCATATCCTTACGTACGTGTGCCGCGATCTGCGTGTTTGTTTCGGCCAGAGCAAGAGGGATAGAGAGGAGAGACTGGAGAGAGAGAGAGAATGAAGTGGAGTGGAGTGTGGGCAGCAACAAAACAACGCAGATTTCTGGCCGTCGTTTTTAACAGTAATTTGTAGCCAAGGCGCTTAAACCATGCAACCCACAGCCCCTGCCACTCCTCTCTCACAGGGAGCAGACGCTTCGGTTCTCTAACGTGCAGTAGTCCTGGATTTTATATGCCCGCACATGTGTTTCTCTGCGGTTCCTTTATGGTCGGAGTATTTAGAAAACAAGTGTAATCAAAATTATATGGGCGTGTGCTTTCCCATACCCCTGACCCCCCTTTCAACTTTCCCGGCGATGTGGCGTAAGTGCGAATCGTAGTTGATAAGAGGCAAGGTGGGGTTGGGGAGGTGGTTGCTTGCATAGTCGGTTCTGTAGCCATAGCTGCGGGAGTTGGCAAGTTATGATTGAATTTGATGCTGCTTTTTGGTCAGCTTTTTGAGTGTGTGTGTTTGATGTGTGTGGTTGGGTGTGTGCAGACGATGGCATTGGGCAATATAAGGGAAGGGATAAGCTTGAGCTTTAGTTCGCTGTAATGAGAAAAGTTTTTGGTCGAAAACATTGAACATGAGTGCTTATTGTCTGCAATGTAATTAGTTGCAGATGAGAACTACAAATTCCCTCTTACAGCAAATAGTTGTTATAATAAAGTGTCTGACGCTCGATTAATTTTTTATAAACGCTTCTTACACGGCTGAGAGCAGACAGCCTTTTCAATAAGGCGCTCCTGACGAATTGTTGGCGTGTCTCTTTGCAAAACGACCTATTTTTAAATGTTCCTATTTTTAGAAATATTTTCCAAATTTACGAAAGAATATTTCTTAAATTAGAAAGTCCTATTTTATATGATATATATACTATATATCACATCTGAGTGTTGGCAGAACACTATCGAAAATTTTATCCGTATACCTTTGTAATTTGTTTGCTAAAACTCTTCAATTATATCAGATATATTATCTTATAGGCGATGAAGTTTGCTTGATCCTGAAAGGCTGTAATTAGTCGTTTACCTTAACACTTCGATAGTTGAGTTGAAATGAAGCTCAATTGTTGGATCTCTTCGATTTTAAATTGATGAATAAGACTCATCCATCTCACTGGTGAATTTAGGTCAAACCCACAAAGAAATACATTTTAGTCATTCAGTCTTTAACAATAAAATAAAGTTTTATTTGTTCATATTGGTTTTTGTTTTAGCATTTGCCATTTGTTATTTGTTATTTGTTATTTAATATGTATACACACTTACAATTGTTCGATTTATATTTTATAATCGTAGTTTTACACTGTTCTCTATTTTACAGCAATTGTCATAATAGAAATGAATTTCATTTGCATGTTACGCTTCAAGTGTTCACTTAAATGCTATGCGAATTATTATTTGGAATTACCAAAATTAGTATTAAAATTGTACGCAAAAACAAATTGTCAACAGTAGGTTTTTAGTGGTACCCTCGTTAACAAATACATATTTAAATGGCAGTTTTTAATTTGTTGTTCTTTTGTTTATTATTAAATTTGTCACTTAAATGATTAGTTTTGCAATTGAATATTTGAGGGTCCGTTCTTAAGTGTTATGACTACAACGTCATTAAAAATTTAATAAAAACGCGATTGGCTTTAAAAATTAATTAGTTTAACAAATACATACATAAATATACAATAATTATAAGTTTTGCTGTGAGTTTAGCACATGGAGGACATTTATTGCTACATAATACATTCATACATATATATATATCTATATATATATATATATATATATATATATTTAGTAAGTAGGTTCTTCTTGTTCATACATATATAATAATTAAATATACTTTTTTTTTTGTATGGTTTTTACTTTACATTTAGCTTTAAATTGAGTTTCAAGCATTTTATTTCTTATATCTACGATTTCTCTCTTTTTTGTTTGCTTTATTTTCCCATTTAGTACGAATATTTTCTTATAATATGTTTGATGTGAAATTTGACTTGAACTTCAATGAATTAAGAATTGTGGGTGTCGAAAATAAATAATGTGAATTTGATGTGGAAAATCAGCTTGTTGATTTGTGTGGAAAGCCTGACTGTTATTGTGGCTCAACGGAAGCTGTCAAATTTCACATCAGCTCTTATTCTTAAAAATATGTGTTTGCACACTTATCTGCATGCTTAATTAACTGTAGGGCACATTTAAAGCTTTCTCAAATAAAATTGTTCAAAAACCTACTTAAATGCGAACTAGTTCAAATTGAATGCGTCGTTTGAAAAGTGAAATGTGAAATGTGAAGAAGCTGAAAAAAGGAAAGCACTTGTAAAATTCGTATACCATTTGCAGCTGCGGAAAGGGAAGCGAGAGCAGTAAGAGTGGATGGGTCAATAACAACTAGGATTAGGATACTCGAACACTAGAACACTAGAGCCACTAAAAATACACTTATCAACTAAATGCTCAGCTTATGCGCATAGTTTTGGTTCAACAAAGAAAGCCACGCTTAGCTTTCATACATGTAACTAAATATTAAACAATAGCTTAGGGTAAAGTTTTGATTTTGTTTCGGGGTGGGGATTAGGGACAGAGGTGAACTTTATACAAAGCTTGCATGGGGTTAAGCTACAACTACGACTGCGTTTTGAAGTACTTATATATTTGAGTGTATGTCTCTGTGTGTGTGTGCATTTGGCGGGAGTTGGGGGTGAGGGGGACTCAAGGATTCTACGTGCTGAACGCTAAGTAACTTTCGTTAGCCGCCACCTCAGCCGCCGCCGCCGCCGTCTCATACTAGACATACGCCTGGGCCCGGGTGCGGGGCTCCTTGCCCTGGAGTCGCTCCACAAAGTTGCGCCAGCTGACCATTGTCTTGCTGGAGTAGAGCCACACGCTGGACGTCACTCCAACGAGCATGGAGCACAGATATTTCACCATATAGATCTGGAATATGGGACGCGCCTCGGGCGTACCCGGCGCCCGGGCAGCCGGGCATGGTATGGAGAATGGCTTGCAAATGTCGCGATGCCACTGAATCATCCACTCGTCAAAGTTGTAATACTCATAGAACAGGCAGCCCAGCAAGCCCAAAGCAGGCAGTATGAACAGGCCCGAGAAGAAGCCAATGCGCAACATGAGCCGCTCCAGTTTATCCGTTCGCTTCCCATCCGTCTTCATCACGGTGCGTATGCGAAAGAGCGAGATGAAGCCGGCCAACAGAAAGAGAGCGCCAATCGACAGATAAATGCACAGCGGCAGTATTAGAAAGCCGCCCAGAGAGTGTGTGTCCAGTTGTCCCACAAAACACACGCCCGAGAGAATGTCACCTGCAAAACATAAAAAAGAGGAGAATGCATTTAGCAGAGAATAAAATAATTATTAATTTCAAATTTGTAAAAGCCTTCAATTCAAAATTGTGCATTGTATTTAGTTCTTCTTAAAAAACAAATACGTATAAATAAGATAATTAAGTTGCAATTAAAACAAATGATTACAAATTATGCATTTTATTTATATATATTCCATTGACTTAGTTCAGATTTTTTTTTTTGTTAGGGAAGGTTCCTTTAAAGTTCATAGTGCAATTTAAAGAACTAAACTTGAACACGTCGGGAAAAGATAAACTGGTATAAAAAGTGCTTAATAATTATTTAAGCGAGTTGAAACCACAAATGCTGCACAATTGCCACGATTTGGGTTAGATTGGCTTAGACATACAGGTAACATAGATACAGGTAAGCCACAATGCGGCAGCAGCTTAAGTTTGCCAAAGGCAGTGGCGTGTTGCATAAATATTGTGGATTCATTCAAGTTGCATGTTATTTGCGTTGGCAGATGTCTGCGCTTCCGATTGCTTGCAATATGTAACATTTAATGTTATGCATCAGGCAGAAATGCAGCACAAATATTTGAGGCAAATACTCGGTTAATGCAACAGCCGTTGCCGTTGCCGTTGCCGTTGCCGTCAATTATGACACATATAAACGGAGTTTGAGGTTTTTGAAGACCCTAGGGGTGGCAGAGCTGTCTCTCTGCTTAGTGCATAGTGCTTAATTTTAACTTTACCTTTCGGGTAAATATTTACACAATGATTGCTTTAACAGCAACAACAACCCGTCCTCCTCTCTGCTATCAAATACTTGTACATACATTAGTTCAAAGTCAATGTGCCGACGCTTGTTTAAACAATTTACAGCCTACCCCCACCTCTTTTACTCTGTTTACCTCTTGCAGTCAATGTGTTGTATTTGTTGGTGCTGCTGTTGTTGCTGTTGTTGTTGTCGACATCCATTGACACCGCAATGAATCGAAGTGAACTGAGTGACTGACAGCACTCGAGTCGCAGTTGGGATCTGTCCGCTTGCTCTGCTCATTAGCGCTATTTATAAACATGTTGCGGGCCAACCCCTCCCCCCGCCCCTCCCATCTATCTATCAATGTTTGTGCTCATAAATTATCGATTAGCTGTTGTTAGTGTCGCTGGCCCCCTTTTTTTATGATATGCTAATTCAGTTTTCACTTTGCCTTTTTTTGCAGCTGTCGGAACTTGTTGCGTTTTCCAGTCGCTTGCCACAAATTTGTCGCGCCTGATTGACTCGCTGATACTTTCAATTATTTCAATTAATTTCCATGGCCTGTTTACCCACTTGAAGGTGGCTTTTATTTGACTTTATAATTAGCAATATTAAACCAGCTCTTCAATATTGTTTTCACTAATGAAGCAAGCTAATAATAATAAAAAAAGTGCATTTGAACAAATTGATCAACTTGAAATTTATGTAATATTATCAAGGCATTCTGGTGGCGCCGCTGTGTGGCAGCTGTGAATTGAATGGCTGCAAATGGAAGGCCTTGCCATAAAAGTCATGATAGTTGCAGTTCCTTGGCGAAATAAGCGCAATGAAATTTATAAGCGCCTGGAAAATGCTGATAACCGAATACAATAAATAACTGCGCAGAATGAAGTTACTCGGGGCGAGTAGGGGGGAGCAGCAGCAGCGGGGAGTCGGCTGTTATAATGCCGCTTAAATGGGTGGCAACGTGGCTTAGAAAGGAGGATAAGTGGCTATGGGTGGCGGTTGGGCTGCCAGTCGAGTATCAAAGCGCGCCAATTGAATTCAAAACTAAACCCGAATGCGATCCACGTTGCACGTCCCACGTATTAAGCGATTTCCGCCACTGGAAACTCGAAATAAATCACAGATTTCAAAGAGGAACACAGCTACAGACACAGAGAGATAAAGAATGAGCGAGGGAGAACGAGAATGAGAATGAGAGAGTAGAGAGTAGAGTAGAGTGGCCACAAACGGAATACGAATGCCACCTGCCGATGCAGGAACAGCCATCGCCCGGTTCGAGACTCGATATTGATCTTAATTTTGCGGCAGAGGAGCAAACGACAGCAATGATATCAGACAGTCAGATAGTCAGACAGAGAGACAGAGAGCCAGAGAGACGGAGAGCCAGAGAGACAGTGAGGCAGTCAGTTAGTCAGCTAGTCTGAGGCGAAATGAAATTGTATTGAAACCGGCTCAAGAGCTGGCGGATCGCAGATGGGCAGCAATCGGGAATCAAGAATTGGGGGCTCGGGGATCGCGCAATTGATAAATGAATTGGCTGTTGCCGGTGTAGAGGAAGCAACCAGTACCAGTCAGACGAGTCCTTTCGGGGCAAACCCGTTCTGAGTGCCAACCTTTTGTTGGCCATTTTGGAAAATTGCATTTTTCAGTCAGGCAGCCCGATAAAGGAGACTGGGCAGCGACGCTTGCTACTCTTGCTTCTGCTCTTGCTGTGACAATTCACTGCTGTCATTGAAGCAACAATAACAACAACAACGACAACAGCGACAGCAAAACAACAACAAATCATGTCAATTGTTTTGTATGGCATGAGGAATGCGTGTTGAGAACGGGTTGGGTCTGCGCCTGCTCCTGGGTTTGGCATTGGCTTTGGCTTTGGCTTTGGCTTTGGGTTTGGGTTTGGGTTCGGGATGTTGCGTTGACTTTCGGTCTGTCAGCTGGTCGGACAGTATTTGAGTCATTTGGGGCCCCGCATGTTGATGAAGTGTAGACAGAAAGATTCCATTTTAGTCATGCCATTGCATTTGATTATAAGCCAAACCAGAAGCAACAAAAAAATACACAAAGGTTTTGTCAGCACAAAAGGAAAAAAGCTTTTGCTGCCGGTGGCCAGTTGCCAGTTGCCAGTTGCCAGTTGCCAGTTACTCGGCTGATTCTTTCAGTGCGAGTTTGTTGGCGGTGGGAACGAGTTTCGTGTTGAAACATCCACTTCAAGGGTGTTAATCTGTTGACCAAATAACAACCGTGAGTGCTGCTCTCGGCACTTGGCCAGGTAAGAAATGCTTAGCACGGCGACAGAATTGAACAAAGCAACGCTTTCTGCTGACTCCGCCGTTTGACGCCTGACTTTGACGTTCGACTCGAGTTGAGGTGTCGGTTGGCATTCAACAAATGACAATGCTTGCTTTGTCTAACTAAAATTCACATAAGATAAAACCATTTTTAGATGGATGTTCTCACAGCAAACATTTCTAGCTGATTTGATCGTGATAAGTTTGCCATTTGCCTAAGTTGCGTTTAAAAATCTAATTTGAAATTTAGTTTAAAATTTAAATATATTTGTTTAATGTCGCTCAGATTCTATACCGATTGTACCTGACCAACAAATAAAGCATGCAGACTTTCTTGTGTAAGAACTTCAGTCTATTGACTACTTCTATTTCTACTATTTCCAATTTCCCAGGCACAGTTAGTAAATAAATAAGGATTTTCCAGATCTCCTTACATAAACAAATGCTGCCTAAAAATGTGAATTTAATAATTACCTTAAGTAAGCTTCAATTCTCAGTCAAATGTGTTTTAAACACATTTTTGTGTTAACCAACTCAAACTAAATATTCATATTTAAACGCTGGGAGACAGAGGGGTGTATTTGTGGGAGGGGATAGCTTTTATCTTTGCTGGTGTTGCATTTAGGACACGGCAAGCTTTTGTCATCAGGCAGCAGGCTGTCGTCTGCTTTAATAGCTATGCTTTTTTTAACAAGTACAATTTAGCTGCTCTTCAAAGCGTTTGCAGTTCTTAAACTCTTTTGAAATTTGGCCCGCTTCGCTGTCACAATGGTATCTGAGTGACAATTTATGACAGAGCTGTCAAAATATTTATCTAACACTTGAGCTGTGTACTTCAAATGATAAAAAATAATACTGCAAATAAACTTTATGGGGCGTGATGGAATGCGTGTTATGAAAATAAATATGTGAAGGGGTTAATAAACCACCGATCGTTGCTCACTCGCACTCGCACTTTCCACCAGTTTTTCCACTGCAGTGGAAAAGCACGAAAACTGTGCAGCGAGTAGCAAAAGGGAATTGAAGGCAGCATAAGCAGCTTGACAATTGTTTTATAATTATTCTATTATGCTGGCGCAGCGAGCAGAGCGATAAGTGAGAGGGAGAGGGAGAGGGAGAGGAAAGGAGGGGAGCGCAACAGAGTGAAACAGCAAGTTAAATAAAAGGAAAATTGCTTAATTTATGTGTCACTTATCTAAATGGAGCAGAGCTACCAAGCAAACAGAAACTTGAAACACAAATGGAGCCAGAGACAGGGACAGGGACAGAGGCAGAGGCAGAGGCAGAGGCAGAAACCAACCCAATGAGTGTCTCTTTATATTATTTTTATAAAGCCAAAGCGATAAGCAACTGACAGCAGCTAAAGACTGGGGCAGGGAGGGGTGGAAAGAAAGGGGTAGCGGGCAATGGGGTTTGAGTGTAGGGAACCGGGTTGACTTTTGTTGTTTTGTGGCGCAGTAATTAAAATCTTTGGAGGCATGGGGACGGGGACTGGGACAGGGCGCAACGGAGGTGCAGTGGCATGAGGCAGCTACAACTGGCGACAATAATCGCGGCGACAACAGCAAAGCGAGAGAAACAACATGCGATTAAATTTAAATGACAGTTGACAGTTTCATCAGACGTGTGCAGCAGACTCAACGCGAACATACATTGCTATGGCCACAGCTATAGCCAAACCTATATATTTATATATATATATATATATATATATATATATATATGCTGTAGATATAGACAGATATGTGTGTGCAGACCGAGAGCAGGATATTTGCCAGGTGAGCAGCAGGTGAAATGTCATGTCGGAGGATTGCCTTTCGCGCTGAGAGTGAAACGAGCAGCTGCTGAAAATTGTCAAGCAGATTAAAATGCTTCATGGACAGGGATATGGAATGCGGGATGCGGGATGCGGGATGTGGGATATGTGCTGCTGCTGCTGCTGGGGGAATTGTTAATAAACTTGACACTGGACGGGGAGACATTTGGCAATGGAAAGGGTCTTTGGATTCGAGTAACAGAAACCGACAGCTTTCCATTTAGTTGAATTCTAATTGTGTTCATAGTCCCTTTTGACAACCTGAACATTAGTTGAGAAGTCTTCTTTTGTTATCCGTTAAATAGCCTTTCTTTCAATGCATCACCTGTCTTTAAATACATTTTGAACATTTCTTTACTTTCTGCGCTAATTAAAGTGATACTCCATCATTTAAGCATTTGCAATATTTGATGCTTAATCTATTTTGTGGTAGCTCATTTTAACGAGGGGCTTTTCTAACTGATGCGTCTTTTATAGATGTAAATATGTTATATTAATAATTGTAAATTATGATAAAATGTTTAATGTTGTTTAATCATATATATCAATCAATCAATATTTATTGAAACTGATGATTTTTGAAGGAAACCCCTCATCCACAAAACGAAGACAATTCAAATAAATAAGTCTATTCAATAAACTACTTAATATTGTGAACAATTTCATAAATATATAAAAATTAAATAAATAAATAAATATAAAATAAATAATAATGATAATCAATATATATTGTTATTCTGCACATAAACTGTTCATTTACATTCAATAAGTATTCATTAATTAATACAATAAATTCTCTGTCTAATCGAGGCCGCTTACAAATAATCTAATTAGACTCAAATCGACATACATCGACACATAAGCAGACTGTGTATAAAAGTGTGGCTTACATTGTTGCAAGACTCTCGGTGGAGTGCTTGGAGTGCCTATAATCAAGTCACCTTCTTTGGCCTTAGACTTAGACGCGACACTATTTGACGACACGTTCTTTCAACAGTGCCATATGTTGCATGGTACGCTGGCACCACAAATGCTCGTAACCGCCACTCTCAGTTGACAAGGACAACCCCGCATAGTTGCATTTTGAACTTTGGCTGCCATTTTGCAAGTGTGCCTCAGTCTCTCACTCTTTCTCTCTTTCTCTCTCTCTGTCTCTCTGTGTGTGCTTGTGTCCTTGTTTCTACATGCAAATTGAAATTGTTTGCATTGTCTGCGCCTGCCCCCAGTTCCTAGCCTCGCCAACAGCTGCGACTCACATTGTTTTTCTTGTTGTTGTTGTTACTGTCGACACGTAATATAAATTCTCAACAAATTTTAGGCATGCCTATGCCCAACTCTCCTTCCGACCCGACCCCGCTCTCAATATTCATGTCTCATGGGTTTGTGTTTAATTTCCAAATATTTGCTGCAAATAATCGCAAATGCGTTGACAACAACACTTAGCTAAAATACACAACAACGTCAACAGCATTGCCACAATCGCATCACCCACCCCCCTCGCTTCCTCCTCCACTCTCGTCCTACCTTCTACCCATCTTCTCCACAAACACACACATACAGCAACTGCCACGCCCCACGACCGCTTTGCCGACTTTTACTAAATAAAATGTGCCACAAAATGACATTTAATTGTTTTAAAGTTTTATTTTTTTTTATGTGGCAAGAAGTGCGGGCTGTTTGTTGGGCGTGGGGCAAGGGAGAGCGCATGCTAATGACACTTGTCGCGTGTGCAGATTTCATGTTGTTGTTGTTGTTATTGCTGTTTGTGTTGCTGTTGATGTTGCCTCCATTTTTCATTTTATGCACATTTCCATATTTAATTGCGCATCTTGATAAAGCGTGCCTCAGTTTTGCCCCGCCCCTTCCCCTCATCACTCCCCACAATAGTTTTTTGTAGTTTTTGCCTTTGTTATTCATTAGATGTTGTTGTTATTGTTGCTGCTGCCGCTGCCGCTGCTGCTGCTGTTGACCTCAATTTTTATTGCCTGCCACGTTTTTAATGTCGCGTGTCGCAATTTCTCGTTTTTTCTTCTTTTTTTTTTATTTAGCAAGTTGTTGCTGCTGTTTTTTGTCACTTGTGCAACAGTTTGTTGAACTTTCGATTGGGCCAAGTGCTTTTTAGAATTGACAACGCAACGCGAACGCCAAAGTGGCCTTAATTAAGTGGCCAAGTTACGTGAAGATCTGAAAATGCCTTTGAGCTTATGCGATTGCAGATGTTGTTTTAATGAAAGACCGCACACAAATCAGCATAATCAGCTTAAGTTGTCTGGAGCTAAATTATATCTGTGCTGAAATGAATAGCAGCAAATATGCCAAAAGTAAAAGTATTTTTATTTCTCAAAATGCATTTTTTTGATATATTGAAAAGTGCTCTTGTTAAACTCAATTTGTGTGTGTTATTTGATTTTAATTGGTATGTTGATAATCTGATTTTGTGCAATGCGTTATCTGATTTTAATTGGTATGTAGTTAATCTGATTTTGTTCTATGTTTGCTTTCTTTACATTTAAATTATTTTTAAATTGATTTATTTATTATTTACGATTATCTGCTATCTTAAAGCCTCAATTAAGCTTTATTCCTTCCTTCTGCTTGTTCATGTGTTGCATTTTTAAATTCCTTAAATCAAATTCCCCGCAAACAAATTCAAAAATATTTTATATAATTTTTAATTTATATACGGAGATTTATTGAATATTTATCGATTCCCTGTTATCTTAAGCCCCCATTTAAACATTTTTCAAATGTTCCGTTTGTGAATTTCTTAAATAACTTTTGTTCGCAACATGCCAATTTCATTAAACTTTAATGGTTGATTCTCAAAAGTAAATTAACAAAATATTCGATATCAGCCTCGTCCATTGTTTGCGAGTGAGTGTTTCAGTGAGTGCTATTCATGCTATTCATGCTATTCATTCGTTCAATTGTTATCTTTTTAGCATCTGTCATTCTGCACTCCATTTCCCACTTTGGTGATGAAACCAAAACATTTGATTTCTGTTCGTATCATATCAAAAGGCACACACACTCACACACACCCACACACTCACACACTCACACACACTCACACTGCCACTCACACGCATTCGGTGAATGCATTCACAATGGCCATGGCAAAAAAGGCTGCTTAGACATGCATAAATTACGCGTGACAGGATTCGAAGCGAGTAGTCGCATCCAGGCAACTCATGCTCACATCCTGTCCTGCAGTGTCCTGGGGGCACATTTTAATGTCCCACGCACACACACACACACACACACACACACACACACACACATGCACGCATTCCCGTCATTTTTCTCGCAATTTTCATTTGTTTTTCCTTTTCGACAGTTGGTCGCATATTTAAAAGCCGACCCCAGCACCATTTTCAACTTTCTGTTTAAATTACGCGGCACCCAACTCAGCCAGGCAGAGAGACTCAGAGGGAGAGAGAGAGAGAGATAGACAGAGACAGAGATAGAGATAGAAGGAGAGAGGAAGAGGTGTTTAGGCTTTTCAGCTAACCGCAGGCATTCAGCGTAGCGTATGCTCGACAGCAAGTGCGCCGTCCTCTGTGTACATATGTCCTTTTAACCAGTTCCCATGCCCCTTGCGCCTTACCCATTGCCCCTTGCCCGTTGCCCGTTGCCCGTTGCCCTCTGACCTCAGTCCCATGCAGCCATAATGTGAGGTGTCAAAGTAATTAGTGCTGCACTGAGCACTCTTACATTCTCATAGTGTTCCTCGTGCTTATACAATTGTCAACCCCAAACCACGTTTAACCCACTTCGTCTACTCCTGCTCCCATCCGACGGTTAGTTTTTTGTTGCATGCCAAGGGTTAAGCGTTACTTGTTTTACTCAGATCTAATGAGACAAAGAGAGTATATTACAACTGAGTACGAAATGTTGGATGGAATGTTGTAGAAAAGAGTCGAAAGAAATGCCTTTGCTTAATTATAAAAGGTTTTACTAACATTGTTGTTATATTTATAATTATTTTTTTATGAAAGCTTTCATTTTATAAAAAATAAATAAATATAAGCCTTAAAACATTTAATAATGTTTATAAATAATACACCCAATTTATTTTTCTCTTGCAATTGATTAATTGCAGACTACTTAATAAAATAAATCACATTTAGCAAATTAATTAAAATTAATTGCAAATAATATAAGCCTAACAACATTTAATAATAATTATTAAAAACACACGCAATTGATTTTAATCGTTGTAATTAAGCATTTCACCTTCAAAAAGCGTGTGCTGCAATTGAGTTGCGCAATTGTATTAATGGGTATCTTCAATTCGATCAGCCGATTAAAATATGTATTGTTGCCATACTTAAGCATTGCCCTCGCTTTACTTTGGTGCAAGCGTTTCAAACTGGCACAAGACAAACCGAGAGTGCGACGGAAATGAGTTTCGTGCATTTCACTTTCCATTTTCCGCACACGTTTGGGTTGTCGCAACGCTTTTCCGAGCTGCCTACCTGGCTGCCTGTCTCGCAATAAAAAAGGATTAAAATTTATGAAATTGCGCAACTTGCGTTTTGGCATTTTCGTTTGAAAACAGCAAGTGGCAAAGGAACCTATTTTTTTCCAAGGAATAATACGTGTTCGTGGTTAAGGTTAAGAACTTTTTTCTTCCTATTTTTTTTGCATGTGTTGGAGTTATAAATAACGGAATTTTCAATGCCTGGCAGCACCCGAGGGAATTTCAGAGAGTTAACCGACGACATAAATCATAGGGTATGTAAGCCATTTGTATAATTAAAATGGGAATTCCCAGCTTCCAGTTGAGTCTTAATGCTAAAAAAAAAAACGAAACAATAAAGGATAATGTGGGAAACGACGCTGGTTTTAATTTCTCTTTTTCTTGCTTGTCCTGTTTTTCTTTTTTTAATTTGTACCTCCAGCTAAGCAAACAATAATAAAACAATAAATCCTTTCTAAGCGTCGATTTAACACGCATCTCTGCGGCTTCTTACGTGTGGCCCATTAAACCCGCCTTCACCCCCAACCCCCTCTCGCTCCCCACACCTTTGCGCGGTTTCGTTCAAAAAATGTCGCGTGCTGCGCTGTCTAATCTCAATTATCTAACGTGAAAGTTCACAGGTTGGGAGACAGAGAGAGAAAGAGAGAGAGAGAGAGAGAGAGAGAGAGAGGGACAGCTACCTTGTAAAATTACAAAAATGTTCATTTCAGGAAATTTAATTTAATGGAATTGCTCTGTGGCAGTGTTTGGGGCAGTGAAGGAACTGGTCAGGTAAACCAGGTGCAAGTGCCTAGGCAAATGTTGTGAACGTCAAATGAGGGAAATGGCCATAAGATTTGAATGAAATGTGTTCCTTCATTATGCCGAAGAGGAAACTAGAGTTCTCAGACAAGGGAACTGGGTAACATGCTTAAGAGCTTACGAGATGGACTGGGTTAGAAGGCGGTTAATGAAAGCGCAAAACTTAAATTTAAAGTGCTCGAATAAGCCAACAAATCGCATTAGTTGAAGACTTATCTGAAATGCAATTTTGCTGTGCTCTACAATACAAACATTAGCAAATAGACGAGACGGGGGGCAGGCAAAAGGGGAGGCAGCTCTGAGCTGAAAGCTGCTCAGGCCACCACAGTCAACATCGGCGGCGTGAAGACCCAGGAGAACATAGCCAACTCCCGAGCAACTGTGGAACTGCTGAGCAGAGCCAAACTGGGTAAAATCTCTGCTCTTTCCCCACCCTGCTCCCCTCTCCTGACCCCGGAAAACTTTCCATTTGAGTTTGGCTGGCCAGAGTTTTGCCTATATTTAGCTTGGCGGCTTGTCATCGTCCCAAGTTGCTGAGTTGCGTAGAACAAAAGGATCAAATTTGGTTTATCCATTCTTAGTTTCTTTAATATTTGTTTTTGTGGGGAACGCGGGCAAATAAAACAAGTACAAATTCTGTAGGCGAAAGAGCTCGACTGCGAGATACCCTCTGCAACCCAGAGCCGTGCTTAGAGCTATAACTTGGATTTTTCTTATTCGATATTCATGAAATTTGTGCACTTTATTAATAATATGTCAAGGTATATAAATGATATATATCAGTAAGAGTAAAATTGTTACTCTTTTTGTTACTCTACTATAAATCTATATGTATCGATATTTGCGAAACGGGAGCAGTTATCGATATATTAAAATGATCCCTTGAACAAATATTCCCAATTCGAAGTCAATTGTTCTTATAGTCTCTCAGAAAACCACTATATCCCTTTTAGGCATTTTGAATGGGCTCAGGGTATAAGAAGAATATAAAGTAAGTATTATTTAATATGTATTAAAGTAAAATATGCGCACACATGCCCCAAAATGTATGGAAAATAAATTAGAAAAGTTGCGGTTTATTTTTTGTACGCAATAAGACTAAGAGGCCACCAATGGCCGCAAGTGCTGGCAAACTTTTCCCAACCCCCACCCGCAAAATCTATAGAAAATTTATGAAAACTTCCGCTTTCTTCCTCTCTCTCTCTCTGTCGATCTCTCTCTTGTTCTCTGTTTCACTCTGTCGTCGATTGTATACATTCAATTAAAAGTTGCTAAGGCAACATTTGCTTAGCATTTAGCATCAATTTACGTGTGTTTTTTCTTCTTCTGGCTTGGCATCTTGAGTGCGGCAGTAAGAGAAATCAAAGTTTACTATGGAGGCGTCACGAACATAAACCGAAAATAAAACATAAATAAAAACAAATATTGCAAACATTTTTGTTTTCCCATTTTTCCACACGGTGTGATTGGCATTTTTCGCATCTTGCATTCGTAATGAGAAAAAAAGGTTAAGGTTTCAATTGCCAAGTGCTCCACAAATTTGTTAAGTCAGTGGGCCAAGTGCTATTTTTTTTCTTCAGATTTGCTTTTTTCAGTTATTTGTTCGACTGATTGATAGACAAACACGATTTGGGTTTGGGTTTCGTTTTAGGCTTGTTACTGGCACTTTTTTAATTGAAAGGGTCAGCACAGTGGACAGTTATTGACTTGACTCGACTCGGCCTGACCTAAGCTGACCTGACCTGACCTGGCCTGACTTGATTTGTATGTTTTGTGAATCCCCGGGCGATTTGATTTGGTTGGTGTATTGACTAAAGTTAATCAACCTCGCCAAAGCCACAACAAAATAAGTAAACGCTCTAATGAAGCGAACAAGGGATTTCCGAATAACAAATCTAATACTTAATGCGATTCAAGCAGATAACTTCGAAAGGGAATTTCATATTACAAATATAGGCATAAAGGGAACCAACCAACAAGCACCGGCCTAGCTCACTTAGCATGGTCACACTGACAACTGACATTCATTTGAAGGCAACACAAACCGTTAAGCTTTAGTTGTTCAGTAAAGAGTTGTGCAAAGACTTAAGAATAAATTAGTTTTTTATTCTTATGAACTTGAATTATTATTTTTAGTTTATGTAAATTATATAAGTTCGAGTGCCTGTTATAAATTGGCTTTGTTATTTATGCTAATTCCGTTTGCCATCAATTAAAAGTTTAAAAGTTTATTTCGCTGCATTTCTTCAGCAGTCGCTTTCTGCACATTATCAAGTTGTGTCTTCAAGTCTTCTTCTCCCCTTAATTGCTCTATTTGTCTTGAGCGCTGAGATGCGATGCGATGCGATGCGATGCGAGCAGAAGTTGTTGTTAAGAAAACATTGTAACAAACTGCAGACAAAGTTGGCAACAAAAGGCACCCGCTTAATTATACACACCATTAATAACTAAAACCAATTTGTATTCTATGTGCAACAAGAGGCAACGTAGCAGAAGCCGCAGCCAAGCCACAGCTAGTCGCTAGAAATACAGCAATGCACTCAATGTCTCCACTCTCCACTAGGGAACCTAACGAACACTACGATGACGATGATGATGACGACAGTGACTTCAGCTGCGAGCACGCCCAAAAACTCACACACGCCCACACACATGCACACACACACACACACGCAGTGCACATAAATCAACGCATACAGCAACAATAAAAACGGTACAAGCGGAAGCAGCGGCAGCGGCAGCGGCAGCAGCAGCAGAACAAAACGCAATTTGTGCAGACAGAGGCTTTCATGTGTGCAATTTTTTGAAAGAAGAAGAGAAGGGGAGAGCGGGAGGAAACTGGCTACAATAACTGCCAAACAACAATAACAAGCCATAACAAGAGCCGAAGAGGGAGGGAGGGGGAGAGAGGGAGGCAAGAGCAAAAGGCACAGTTGCAAATAAGCAGTATTGATGACTTTAATGCGCGTTGGGCCGCCAGGTGGCGTTTCGGGCAAGAACAGAACTCCTTGCAGACAAAATAGCAGCAAGACAACAACGATGTAAAAACAATGCCATTGAAAAAGGGCTGGCAGAATGTGCTGCAGCTAACGAGTTAGTGCAAAACAACAAGCTAAACAACATTTCCACCTCCAACACACGCTCTCTCTGTTTCTGTCTCTGTCTCTGTCTCTGTCCCACTCACAGTCAATCAGTCGTCTCCCACTTTAAGCTGCTTTTGTTCTGACGTGCACAAAGTCCAAAACTTGCAATCGTTACACTAACGGCAGGCAAAACTTAACGGGCTGCTAGCCCTGGCATCAGTTTCGGCTTTGGTTTTGGTTTTTGGGGTTTCGTTCGTTGCTTGTCCATTCTTTTTTGTGCATCATTAAATGGTTTGCCCTTTCACAGTCTGTCTCTCTTTCTATCTCTATCTCTCTCGCTCTCGCTCTCGGTAGGTGTGCCTCTAGTTATGTTTTCTGTAGCCTTAAGTGTGGCCAAGCTCGGAGGCAGTTGCAATCTCATTACGAGACTCAAGTCGAGACTCGGGTTTTGTCAGCTCCACTGGCGCCGCCTTTGCAGGATTTCCTTTTTACCCTTTTACACCACTCGTTGCATGTAATTAGCATTTGTAGTGCTTTTGTTGCTGTTGCTGTTGCTATTTGGCATTGTCTTGTTACCAGTGCAATGCACATTTTGTGCATTTTGTGCATTCACTTCTTCTGTGTTTTATTTTGCAGCTTTTCCTGCTTGCTTAATGAGTCGCCAATTGGTTTAAACTATATTCTTAAACTATACCTTTACGTAAAGAATCGAACGCTTTTACGTTCCATTGGTCTGTTTTGGTGAATTTTCCTCAATCCGTGCAACAAATGTTGCACTACATACATTTAAATACCTCCAGAATTCTTTGATTTTTAATAAATTAACCTTCAAAAACCGCATCTATTTGGCATTGAATAAATAAATTAAATAATCAACAACGTTTTCATTAACCGTATTTTCTCTCAACTAACCTCAAAGATAAACCCAAAAGCTCAACTATTGTTGAGCTTGCACTTTTGCAACTTGGCTACAAGTCTGCTTCTTGAACTCCATTTGTCTTTTATCTCTTGTCGAAACTATTTCCAGTTGAACCCAATTGCAACCTCTAACTTATCTATCCACCTATTCATTGCCTATCAAAACGCACTTAACACAATTGCGAGCCAAAAGTTCGTAGCGCATAACTGCCATAAAAGTAAGTCAGTAACTCAATTCTCCCTCTTTCCCTTCCCCTTTCCCTTCCGTTTTCCTCACTTCCTCAGCTCAACAGGTGCTCTTTGGTCCATGCTGTCGATAGTTTTGTCTGACAACTTTTTGGCTCATTTGCGTAAAAGTTAATGGCAGCTGGAGAAAAGAGAGTGAGGCGAGTGGACGACACAAATACAGCTAGTTACAGAAATTTGTTAGCTTTCTTTTGTGACCGGAGGGGGGTGAAAACTTTTCTGTCACAATTAGTGAAAATTTTCATAGAATACAATCTAATGACAAGTCTTTGACACTGAGTCTGACAACTGGCAGGTGAAGGCAACAATTGGCGCTTAACACTTTGTTGCACCCTTCCCTTCCCCTCCCCCTTTAAGCCTTTCAAATCCATAACGCAGCTTGTCTGGGTCGCATTGCAGTCAATGGGCTAAGCCAGCTTCGTAATTCGTTGTCGATGTCGTCTGTCTGCCGACATTTATATGTGCCACAGATTGTGATATACTCGCACAAGAGGTTAGTTCAAAGAAACTATGTAAGAAAAAAGAGTGAAAGAAGAGTTATAATCACCAAAATTTGGAAACTCCACTTAACGCTTTGGTTATTATTCATCATTCGGCAGTTATCAATTCGTTAGTCAGTTTTAATTTATACAAATTATTATATGCATGCTATGCATAGCTAATAGCTAGAAATTGTTGACCAGCTGCTTTCTTAAATTGCGTTTCATATTGGATTTTAATATTCCTGCCACAGCACGATACAAATTTAAGATTCACTGCAGTAAGATTTGAAGACAACCAAATTTGGGGCACAGAACTGTCCTGAACCGCAGTAAGAACAACGTGTTCGGCCTCTTTCCTCGTGGGAGGTTCTTGTTGACACGATTCGCATTAGTTTTTTTTTATAAAAAGTCGCTCCACAAAAAACCAATTTGCCAACGGCAACCATAATTAATTACACAATTTTATTCGAGGTCTTCGATTTTATCCAAATATGCGAATAGGAAAATGTTATTGAGTGAAAATCTATACCCATCCTACAATGGACTTTTTTTTTACTAATTTTACTCTAGACATAATTTTTTCAGGTATTATTTAGGGAATATTTTTCATTTGAAACATTTATAAACAAATTCAATTGAGGAAAATACAAAAAAAAAAAACAAACAATATCATTTAACTTCATACTACGAACTTATTGAGCAGCCCTCCGCAAAGCGATGTGTGTGTCTATGTGTGTGTGTATGTGAGTGTTTGTATGTGTATGTAGACGTCTCTGTCATAGACTGCGTTCAGCCAATTGGCAATGATTAATAATCAAAATGTCAGCGCTGTCAGTTATAAAGTCACTTGACAGTTTAATCAATTTGCGTGCGTGTGTGCGTGTGTGTGTGTGTGTGTGTGTGTATTGGTCCTCTTAAGTGTCGAACCTCAATAAAATTTGCATGCTGACTTCGATTGCGAATTGCGAACTGAGGGTGCAAATTAACTTGTGGATTGATCAGACAAATTAAACAGTACACAAAGTATCGCATCGCTGGCATTTGTTAAGAGGTTTCAATTCTTGGATACGAGTTGCTCGAGTGGAAACTCGACTTATTTCCATATGTGCGTAAATTAAAGCCCACTTGGCGGAAAAGAAAACATTGCCAATATGTGCAGAATGAGACGGAGTGTGCGACAGCTGTGTGTTGTTCTAGGCAGCTATGGAAATGAAAACAGGCACTGAGAAGTATCATATGCTGCCAGCCATGTACTAACAGCCCACCCTGCCTGTATTTTCTCATGAAGCACAAACAACAAGCTAAATAAACAAAAATTATGACAAGCGGCAGAAAAAATAATAAAAATCCTCAAGAAAAATGGCAGCGACCACAATTGGAACGCGGGCAGGGGACGGGGCGACATTGGGTGGAATCCAGTGCTGGCAATGTGTGGGCGCTTTGGGAGGCGAGAGTCCCATAGCCATGGAGTGGGAAGTGAATGTGAGCAACTACTAATAAACAGAACCCATATGTGCAAGGGGCCAAGTATTAGGCATAAAACTGCCAAGACATAAAGCCGACTACACCCGACTAGCCCCAACTGGCTTCAGACCTATACTTTGGACGTTTTAAACACATAAATACGACGTCTTTATGTGCCTCGGGAAGGTGTGCGGGGGAATTGTTGGAATATCAGCTACTGACAGCCATATGGTGCTGCCTGATTAATGGGCGACAATTGTGCAGGTAAGCATATAGTTGGGTAAAGCTGCAGCCATATAAATGGGATCTAAAAATACATTGCCCCTTTCTGTGAAATATTTATAGTACAGTAAAATAATAACTTTATTATGAGATTTTAATATAGCACAACTTTCAGCTTACACTCAGACACTCAGACACAAATCGAAATGAATTTTTGAGAATCGAGTTTATAATTCTAAAATGGAATTTTGTGTTTTCTTAATATCAAAGGTATTTCTTTTCTTAAATTCACGGTATATTTTTCTAAATTTGAAAAAAAAGTATGACTTATTTCCAGGGTATTGTTTCTCACATCTTTATATAGGCATTCTTACATTCGGTTCGTTGTCACTAATTGCATTTCGTCTATTTAGAAGCGCTTCTATTTTTATCTTATATTCTTATTCTTAAATTTTTTCTAGTCTTCACTGCGAGTTTTATTTGAGGTCGACTATAAACGACGTATGTATTATAACTGCTTTGCATGCTCCAAGTGCTGTTATGGTCGTCAAAGCCTTGACGCTCATTGAATTTGAAATGACCATCATCTCATTTCATCATCTTACTTCGCTTTCGGCGTTGTCATATCAAACGACCCCTTATCCCTTCTCCATGGCTTTGCCCCCAGTCCCAAGGCTATTAACAATTTCATTATGCGCAGTTTCCTTTGTAAAAGTTCTTTGGGGCGTTTCTTTGGCTACTTCAGTTGAGTGCTCACTTCACTCTAGCTAAACTAATCATTTTTAATAACCAATAATTTATTTTTAATCAAACTTTAAACTTGGCCGCCCAGCGCAACGCAGCGCATGAAAAATTAAGCGAGCGCACAAAAAAGCTGTTGGCCATCAAAATGGAGCAAAACGAATCTTTTTGGCCAGCACTTGCACTGACGTTGTCATGCATAAAAATTAGAGTAGCAGCTAAGAGGCGTGGCCGAGATTCATTTTAGATTTATTGCCCAAAGATAGAGGAGGAGAGAGACTGCTGACTGCTGACTGCTGTATTCACATTTACATACACACATAAAGAGGAGCACTTGTGTATGCATGAAGGTCGTTCAGAAATCAAACAACCCACCCGACGACACCTCACTTGAATCAATTGCCTTGCAATTCCGCACTTGCGATCACTTTTACAGATTTTGCTCCCCATCCCCTCTGGTCTTAATTAATTTCGCAGCTCTCCGTTGCAGAGCAGACCAGAACGGCAGCTACGTACAGATCTAAAAGGGTTACAGCTCATTATTTTTGCCAGGTTTCCATCGCCTTATGCAGCTGCTTCTTGCTCCCTTACATACCTATATATATATATATATATGTATTTATATATCTATATATATATATATAGCGAACACTTGCAGCCCGGCAACCTGCAATTGCTTTGATTGCCCACAACACGCCGCCAAGTGCTGGACAGCAACTGCAGCAGCAAAAACGGTGGGCGTACTTCCGACGACGAGGAGAACCCGCAGGGAAAGTCATCCAGCGAAGGCGACAGTGGCGTCACTAGTTAGCGAATTGCCCGGAAAGAACCTGTGGCTCTGATAAATGTTTCTGTCTCGTTTTATTTTCTCTTTATATAAATTTTTAAAAATATAACAAATAACGAAGTTAGTTAACTATCTCTGCAAGCGACTAATATTATGCATTTTTTGAATGGAAACCTTATCCATTTTGAATTTTCCAAAACCTTACAATAAATCTTTAAGTATTTTATTTTTTAATAAACTCCGATTTATTATATTCTTTATTTAATTGTTTTTTTTTTTAAATTTTTCTTAAATCTTTTTTGTAATGATCCAAAAGTAATTCATTAATAAAAAGCAAAGTTGCAGCAACTGAATTTTTGAAAGCCACTCAATTTAAGTTGCCACTGTTTTCTTTGATATATAAATGCTGTTCAGCTGCAGTGCTACCAATCGTTTAAGTTGTAAGCCCCCTTTTGAGACTACTTCACTGTCACTATCAACCACTTTTAGCCATGTTTGGTCAGGCTTTTTGAGCCTCTCTCTCTCTCTCTCTCTCTTTCAGTTCCAGTCCGAGTCATTGCACGTTTAGTTGCTTGTGCCGTCTTTGTCTCCGTCTTGGCCATCTTTGTCTTCGACTGGTGTTCGCCTTCGCCTTGGCATCTGAAAAATGTCGCTGGTTGACTTGCTTTAAGTAAAGTTTGGTTTGGCTTTGATTGTCCACTTGGACAGCCGCCCACTGGGGCTTACTGCAGTTGCAGCAGCGCCTCCTGCTGACCACAAGATGATGATGACAATTATTGCTACTGCTTCCAACCTGCCCTTACCTCCATCACATCCCCCCATTCCCCTCATTCCCCCAACGCTCTCTGCGCTTTTCTATTCATTGAAAGAGCTTTTGCTGCTGCTTCTGCTTCATGTCGCATTGTTATCGGGGCGGCTTTTACTTGCGTCTGGAGTCACTTTTCTCCTTCTGGATGGGACTGTCTGAAGTTTTTATGAGTTTTCATTTGCACGAGACGACGATGACAGGCAACCGCAGACCAACTGCCACTTACAACAGCCACCACCGAAACCACTGCAGCAACAAACTATTTTTTTTTTTTCCTTTGAGCAACGTGCAACAATGGCGCGACAATTATTCTCTGGACTCTGGATTGTGGAATGACTTTGTGGTTAGTCTTCTATCTTAAATCTTATATCTGCTGTTGTCTGTCTCCCGTCCCCCGTCTTCCGACAGTTATCCCCATCCCCTTTCCCCTTGTCTACACTGTCTATATTCCTTGTCTGCGTTCCATTTCGTTTTCGCTGGCAAATGCGGCTCCTCAACTTGGCGAAACGTGACAAGCAATTAATTAAAAAATTAAAGCAAAAAAAGAAGTGGGAACCGGAGGCAGCTAAAAGCATATTCGATTGACGGGTTGGGGGAAATAGAAAGAGTCGACAACTCGTTTAATGTTAGCCCCTAAAACAGATCCCAGCTCAATCCTAATGCCAATGTTCATGTTCATTGGTGCTTTATGACCAACTACTAGCCACAAAATTTGTGTGGCCATAAAACTAGCGTTGCCAATGATAATAATTGGCCAATGATGCACATGGGAAAAGGCCAAACGTTGCAAAACGTTATTTTGTCAGTTAACCAACTGCTGTTTTTGTTGTTTCTGTTGTTGTTGCTCTTGGTGTTGCCATTAGGCGGCTATTAGGCCATAACCATATATGTTTGCGAGACGCTCATCTATCGATCATAAAACCCAGTCAGAGTGCTTGTGAGGGACAACATATCCTCCGAGCACCAGTCAGACTGTACAAGCTGCCAGCTGCTGGCAAATGACAGATGACATTTCGAGTGCTCAACTGGATACATTGTCGTTGCTGTAACTAATTTTTGTTGACGGATAAAAAAAAAACAGCCAAAAAAGAGCACACTTAACATTCGCAGTGCCACTGCAGATTTATGTACTGCTACCACTGCTACCACTGCTACCACTGTGGGAGCCATGAGCAACTCGGACGGACTGCCAGGGAAAACCATGGAAACTCGTCGAGTTATGAGCGGCTCATTATCCGACCAGCGCTCGAGTGATGTAAGCTTATGCAAAAAGATGGACGATGCCAAAGGTGGATAGGCAAAAAAGAGAAGAAAATGAAACCCTTGACTCCAAAAACAAATTCCAATGAAATGGAACCAACCAGGAGCCAGGAGAGGGAAGTCGAGTAGAGGAGCTCGCACATATTTAGGCATCACAGCCAAAAAGTCGAGAGACCTGAGCCGTGGCTAAGGCACGAGTGTAGCATACAGCCATAATGGATGCATATACAAGACGACAGCAACAGCAGCAACAGCAGCAACAGCAGCAACAACAGCAACGAAACGTTGACAACATGGCTCAAATGTCAGGCAATGGTCAACTGCTGTTCACAGAGCCGTCGTCTTTCTTGTTGTTATTGTTGTTGCTCTCATCCATCTATTGTTGCCATGGCTATTGGGTTTTACCATGCATATGTGGGTGCCTGACTCGATGTTGTCGTTGCTTGTACATATGTGTCCTCGGCCTCCGCCTCCTCCTCAGCCCCAGCCCCAGCCTCAGCCTCAGCGTCGTCCCCTTTTCAGTTATAGCTGGGATTCCGGCTGAGTTTGTTTCCGCCAGCCAAACGTAACATTTTGGGCAAGTTTTGTCTTTGGGGCTATGGCTGTGGCTGTGGCTGTGGCTGGTGCTGCTGTTGACTGATATGACTGTGCGTCAACTGTGCTATTGCCGATGTGTTTTCTGCATTTTCTGCATACCAGGTACTACAGCCAGTTGCCATACAAGGACATTTAGACACGGAGATTTTTTTACTTCTGACAAAATTTGCATGATTGCCCAGAGAGGAATGATGAGAAAAAATGCATGTCCTGGGTCATAAGTCAACGCATGCACTTAGATTGGATTGTTGACTTATGAATAGATTACGCAGCTCAACATTGTTATTGTCGTTGAATTCGACAGAGTTGTGCTGAAGTAATATGTTTGGTATTTTTAATTGGCATATAACAGGCTGCAATAACAAGCTAAATAGCTCAACTACATTAAGTTAAATTGGCAAAACGAATTTGACTTCTATTATAACAATTTGTTAAACAATTTAAGCTGCTTAAGTATTTTAGTTGACTGAGGAGTTGTAGTTGGTAAATCTTTCCTCATGGTCATAATTACTTGAATTTCCTGTAAACACCTTGTTAAACTTCAACTTACTTGCTCGATATTTTGCAAAATATTTATACACAGTTAGAAGATGTGATAATGATTCCAGAATTAATTTAAATAACCGAAATTTACATTCTTCACAATTAAAGAATTTCTCTTAGAAAATATCTACCGATTATCTAGCGATTTATGGTTGTATTGTTTATAATCTGATTAAAATAAGAAGAGTGTAAATCTTTAATTTAAAACTTGGTTAACATGTTAAAGTTCATCCAACAACAATTTTATAAACGATATTGATATACTGTAAGATCCATGATCCATGTATTTTTGTTACTTTTGACATGCCCATCAAAAGGCCGAGCTTCAATCATAAATCGCTCCATCAGTGCACTTATAGCAGTCGCAGATATGAAACATTCCGGCTCGCTTCCATTAATCGTGAATAGCTTTGAAGTCTACAACACAGAACTGCACTTGAAAATGTCGCTCAAAAAATGAAAAAATTGAGACACGAGCTTGCCCCAAGTTGCAAGAAATTTGCGCGGCAACAGCAATGAAAAACTACACAAAAGTCAGCGCCAACGGAGAATGATGGACAAGTGCAGATACTGCGCCTAGAATAGACCCATTCAAGCCCGGCCGAGGATGTGGGTAACAGGTTGGGTCGGGGTATGCTAACCCCAAGAGACAAGCCAAGCCAAGCCATAGCCATAGCCATAGCCATAGCCAAAGCCAAAGCCCACAGGCAAATGGAAGGCTTGGCAAAACTGTTCACACCGAAAAAGAAAAAGAAAAGCGAGTTCGCTTCGCGATGCTGTTTTTGCTTTTAACGTTTTTATGGCTGGCTGCGTGAGTTGTACAACAATTTGTTATCTGTGCATTTGTATCTAAACGTTGCATTTAACGGTACATAGCAATACACACACACACACACAGCTGCAACATGCCGGGGCACGCACTGGTGTCCGTGTCGAAGTTGCCGCTGTGGCTGTTGTTGTAGTTGTGCAAGTGTTGCCAAAACATATTGCAGTCAACACTTTGCCAAAAACTTTTGGCATTTCATGAATTTACAACTCTGCATCAGCATCAGCAGCAGCATCTGCGTGGCAAGGAAAATGTCTCTCAATTGAAATTCAGCAACAAGCAACCCAAAACTTATGACAACGTTTTAGTTGGATGCATCTGCATATACTCGAACTCAAACTCGAACTCAAACTCAAATTTAAACTCAAACTCAAACTTGTACTCGAACTGTTCGTACTGGTTTGTCGGAGATTGCTGCTGCTTTTGTCCTTTGGCAGCTTGTATGACAAGCACAAACAAGTTGCCACCTGGGCTTCATATGATGTTTCGTACTCCTTATCTATGTGTATAGAAGTTGAAAAGGGTTAAACACCTTTACGGCTGCCCCTCGATGTGGCACGACTGGAGGGCATTCATTAAAAATGATTTATGTGCGTTGTCAATTTCAAAAATTATTTATAAGTTTTTATAGTTTATTTATGCTGCTTTATTAATTTTAATTTATGTATGCTTAACTTGCCACTCCGGCCACGCATGTTACTAAGTGTCTGTGTATTTGTGTATCTCTAGGTATCTATGTATCTTAGCCGATATTTTCACACAACAGCCACACACAAGCGCCCCAAGTTGATTTACAGCAACTCTCCTACTTCAGATCCAAGTAGACACGGCTTAATTGGCCCCGCCTCGAATTGCCATATGCCTCATGTGTCTGCCACAGTCTCGATTTGCCGTAATATGAAACGCACTTTCAAAATGCAGAAATTATGATTTATTGGGCTGAATTGTGTGGATTTGTGTTTAATACCAAAGTAGATTGGCCTTACTTTGCCACAAACTACACAACTTGTTTGTAGGCGAAATTAACTAGCAGCTTTATGACGTTTCCACGTATAATTTTAATGTTGTTTATGAGCCTCAAATGAGTTGTTAACCTGCTCACATCATTTGACTCGTAACTTGGCGTAAGTTCAACGCAGCACAGTTTAGGTAGTCTGTAACTCTACTCAATTTCAGACATTTATGGGACCACTAACCTCAATTTGTCACAACCTCACCTCACTTTAATGAACCGCATGTATATAAACTTAAAGTTTTGATAATTTTTTTTATTTTTGATGAAGCCCAGATAAGCAACTTGAAATTGAAGCATATTTCAAAACTCTTAATGGCCAGGTGACAAGCTAAATGTCTAATGGAAGTTAGCTTGCCGCAGTTACAGATACAGATACAACCACAAATCCAGAGCCAGAAAATATGCCAGTTTATTTATCTCTATGTAAATTTATGGCACTCAAAGTCCAGTCGAATAGTTGACTGGCAATAATTATGACTTCTTGGTGTGGCATTCAAGTATTTCTTTCAATTCTTTTATTTTGTTCTTTTTGTTTTTTGATTATACTTATTTGAGTTCATATTTCGCTTTTTATCTTTTTCTTATTTTTTATATATATATATATAAATTATTGTTGTTATCTTTTGCACAAGTCATTGCGATGTGTTGTGTATTGACGCGCCATGGACCAGCCACTTGACTGGCAGCCTCGAGTGGCATTTGGAGAAACCAGTCTGAAGTGCCACAGAATGATCTGAAGTGGCAAGCTGTGGTTAGAGAGAGCTTGAAAAATGGAAAATTTGTGCGTAGAGCAGACCCAGTATGCTGGTCCGATGGCATTTCAAGCGCCGTGCTTCACATGTTAACCAAAGATGAGACAAGAGTCCATTCGATTCTCAACTCGAGCCGCATTCAGGGCAAAATGTGTGGCAAAGGAAAATATTTACACTGCCATGCTTTTCGGTTGCTGCCACAAACTTCAACCGGTTTCATTAACAATATCTCGTTAGGTGAGCTTACCTAGAGGCATAAAGGCGGTCGGTCTGGACGTCGTTTTCTTCAATAACCATAATTAAATACATTTATATTGGACTGGGTTACTATAAACAATAAGGAACAGACTTACTCCGGTTACCGACAAATGAACACACTCCGAGCGCTACACGATAAAACCATCAAATATTAATAAAAATGTTGTCAAGTAAGAGACAACCATGCCAATGATTTTGGTGGAGAGTGTATAAGTTTGCAACGCATTAGACAAACTTGACTATGCAAATTCAGCTAACGAGACTGATCAAGTCAATAATATTTTTATGGGGTTTACTTCAATGGTTACAAACTTTACGAAAATACTCTATAATCCGGTAGAAAAATGAAGTAAATTATGATATTACAAGAAATTCTTGACAGAGCGATACTAGAACTAACAGAAACTTTAACTTATTACAGAGTCGGAAATATTTGATTATTCATGATCAAATATAAATACTGTGTGTGCAACTACCAAAGTAATATAAACATGCAGATGTAACAGGCAAACAGGCGGCAATAATAATAATAACTGGCAAACAGGCGGGCTAACAATAAAAATCAAATCGGTTAGATGGCATAATTACAGAGGCCAGTTAAGCAACCTAGCGCCGAGCAATTGGCAAAGAGTGCATTGGGTGGCGATTGTAAAGCGATTTCGATTTGCTGCACATGCCATTTTATGTCATTTCCATAAGCCATCAAGGTTGTTGCGTTAATCAGCGGACAGAAGCCATAGACATTAATTGGCTCTATTTACTATCATTTCAAGAGTTTCAGCTCCTCGTTTTGTATGTTGGTTTAAGTGGCGCAAAGTGCATACTGATGTCAAATTGGTGGTCGATGTATAAATATGCAGCAATAAAGCAGCATATTTGTGGCAAATTAGCTGATGAGTTATATATAAAATGCATTTATACAACTATATACATATATATATATATCTGTTTGTACTTAACTGACATCGGGTTAATGTGCCTACTTTGTGTGTTTACATACCTGCAACGATAAAGCATAATTAAATATTTAGTTCATGTGTGAGTAATAATAATAAATTTAAAACTATTTTTATAAAATTGACAGTATTTCCATTATTTTGTTTTTAGTTTTCAATTTGTGCATAATATTTATTCGATAGCACAGTGACACTTAAGTATGCCTTAAGTTTTCCATGGTTTTATGGTGGCTGGCAACTACATACATTATGTTCTCAAGTTAACCCTTTGACCTGCTAATAACCACACAAGTGCTAAGCTCTTCACCACTTGCCTCAGCTTTTCTATGCCATTTTCAACTGATTTTGTGTAGCACAGTGAAGCCCACACATAATTTCCCAGAGTGTCTTGCACATTGCTGCCACATCTTTGCGGAACCGCCCAGACTTGCGTCTAGGTAACTCATAGAGCTAACCACTTTGGGTGTTCGCTTACATGTTTTTGTTTTTCTACTCTGCATTCTAAGTGCCCTATTCTGTACACTGCTTAAGCCCGCCTCCCCCTCCCCATCCAGCCATCCCTCTTTCTCCAACGGTCCATGAAAAGTGTGAAAAACAAGAAAAGGCCGCGCTTCAAAAATAAGAAGAAACTTTTTTGTTTTAGCTACAGAAACTAAAAAAAAAACCCTCTTTTACACAATTTGCAAGCTTTGTTGTTTGTTGTATGTTGCTGTTGTTGTTGTTGTTGTTCGCTGTTGCTGTTGTCGTCGCTTCGACATGTTTGTCTGTGGCTTGGCTGAGTTCCCGACACTGTCTGCACCGCCAACTCCGAACTCTGCCTCTGCATTTGTATTACCTTTGTCCCAGGCAACTTGGGCCCAGGTAGACGCTAGACAAAATCTTTGGCGCTTTGGGCCACTTTGTTTATGCGTGTGAAAATATTTTTGCGCTTTTAGTTGCCGAAACTTTTCATCACATAAAATGCTGAAGTTTTATGTTTTACTTGGCTAGAAATAAGAGCAAGCCTAAAAGAGTGGTCGCACTTAAACTGTTGCCAATTTTCTCAGCTGCTGAGGCCCAAACAAAGTTGTATGTACATTTTTGTTTAAAGTTTGGCGTTTTTTGTATAAAGTTTAGAGTTACGAACAAATTATTTCTTGATTAAACCAAAAAGCTTAAGCTTTCTACCAGTTCAAAGTTCTGCAAATAATAAACGGTTTTATTTACCAACCAAATTGAAATTCGTTGACATTTTAAGCTCGCAACAATAATTATGAACATTTTTGTTAATAAAAAACAATGTTGTGTTTATTAAATGGCAAATGCAAACAAACCAAATAAATTAACAAATATTTTGCGCAATATTAAACAAATAAGCGCAGCAATTAAAATTGAAATTGGAATTGAAGTGCGATGAAGGTCAAAAGCGGTTTCAGTTGGGGGGGAATTGATTGGAGCAACCGTTAGATAAATGCGTATAGTTGCCAGTTGATTATTAACATATCGGCAAACTTCAATTAATTGGCAATCAATCATTTTTAATGAAAACAGCGACGAGACGATGCGAACGCCAAGCGAACTACGAAGAACTGGCGACATTATCGATAGCCTTCGATCTACACAACAAAAGCACACAGGAAAATGGCAGCGGCTAAAAGACATGAGAGAGAAGCATATACAAGTAAAGACGCAAAATAAAGAAATACTCGAATCGCTGATTGTGTACGGGTTGTGGAAAAACGTGCAACTGCGAATCTGGCCAAGCGATTGACAAGCGCTCTTTGGCCAGGCTTAAAACCCACTGTGCCTTGGTCTGGGACTGGCCCTGACTCTGGCTTTGCTTCGTCAGAGTGGCAGCAATACCTGGAACTTAGTATACCTATTGCAAAGTTGCCAGACAGCTAGACAACTCGTTGCCTACAGGCTAACTGACCACGGTGTTGCGGGTGCAGCTGTGCGGTGGACACTTTCAGGGCTGGGCGATTAACTTTCTAGTCGTTTCAATAAGCAACTACAACTAAACAGAACCACAGCTATAAAAAGTGCAGGTGTCAATGTCTACTTGTCAATTAGAAAATGAAGCGGCAAAATAGTTCGACTTATACGGAAATCAGATAGAAAAAATAAGAAAAAACCCTGGCATTCTAAAAAGTGCTAAGATCCGATGAAAAGAGAAAATCAGATACTCAACAATATTTTTTTTTTTTTTTTTTTTTGAATATCAAATCAGCTCATCAATTCAGTGGCTATCGAAAAAAGGCAGGTGTCAATGTCTACTTGTCAATTACGAAACGTAGGAAATCTGTTTAAAAAAATCATAACGCTTGGCCTTCTGAGAAATTGATAAGAACCGATTGAAAAGGGAAAAGATTCAAAGAAATATTTTATATTTGATTGGCTTACAAATGTTGCTTATGCATCCCTAAGTGTTTTATTAACTGTTAGGCGAAAGCTACATGTTATTAAGTTACTCATTTAGATCAAGCGAAGAGCGCCCACTGCTTGAACAGATTTCAAACAAATTTATTTGCGCCTGCAATTTACGAGCTTTCATTTAACTACAGCAGCAGCAACAACAACAGGAACATGCCTCTAACGGGGCGCATAATTAAAATGTTACAGCAAATGAGGAAGTTGTTGCCGTTGGTGTTGCTGCTGTTGCTGCTGTTGCTGGTGGTGCCACTGTGGAGTGTGGCAGAACATGGAACACGAACAACTTGCAACATAGCAGGCACCCATTCAAGTTGCACACACAAGATTCAACTTTCAAGTCAAGTCGCGCATGCGCCTGACGCAAATTAATTTTCCCATTTTTCTCTTTTTTTTTCTTTTTTTTTTTTTTTTTTTTTTTGCCAATATGCTGTAAACATTATGCTAAAACTGGGTGCAGACGAGGGCAGCAGGCGGCTAGCTGCGCAACTCAACTTAATTTGCTAGTTAACTTGCATTTTTGAATCGTGATGCACATTTTACACTGAAATATTGGGCATTGTAACATTAAAATTGGTGGCCAAGAATGAAAAATGTGACATTTACCTGATTATTCCAAAATTAAATAGTTAACAATTAATGCTATGTTTACTTTGGATATGTTTTATACTTGAAGCATGAATAAATTCCATAAATGGGCTGAGTTGTTTCGTAAGTGTATTTAAGCCGAGTAGCCCATGGTTACATGCAGATTTCAATGCATCCTTTGACTGAAGGAAATTTTCTACATAGTTAGTCTGGCTGACTTCCTCACTGCCGTCCCTAAGCTGCTTATTGTCGTAGTGTGGACAACTTTTGCATGTACTGCAGTAGCAGCAGTTGCTCATGTGTGAAATAAAATACGCAAGCGATGAGGAGGACAACACTTGAAACTGTGAATAGATACTGCAGAAGGTCTCTAAAAACACACACATTTTGGGCCACGCACGCACATTTTTCTAGAGACCTCGAACGGTACCTCGACTTCAGGTGAAGACCAGGGCCTAGATCCCAGTTGTATAACCAAGAGAGAGGGTGTGTGTGTGTGTGGGAAGTTTGTTGATTAAAGTTGTGCAGAACTTTTTAATTGGTTGGATGTATGTATGTACTAGCTGCTGCCTGCCTGTGCACACTCGTAGTCTGTAATGAAGACTTTCCTTGTTGACTCGAAGATGTGCACCTTCAGTTTGTGCAAACAAAAATTGTTAATAACAAACATAAAATTTCTTATGTTTATTCGCATAAGATGAGCCACTTTGTAAAAGAGTTAGATTATATAATTCATTAAAACAAGACATAAATTAGTAGCTTTAATATGATACGGAGGAGACAAAAAAGATATATGATACAAATACATTTATTCAAAGTATTATTTATCTACCCTTTCCGTATATTAGGTTTTCTGAATCTTAACAGGCTAATCTTAAGAAATTTAGTTTATTTATATAATGATTATTTGAATAGTTTGACGTGTATTCAAAGAAAATGTACACTTTTATTTCTTTGGAGGTAATGACAAAACTTTTAGTACAAGAAAATCCATAAGCAAAACACAAGTCTTGCAAATAATATAACAATCTTTGGTTTATATAAATTTATTTAGAATTTACATAAATTTCAGTAACTAGGTAATTTCCAAATTTTTCAAGTTTTGTGTGCCAATCATTAACTCATTTTACTCACTTCTCGCTGCCCTTCGTTTCGCATTGAAAAGTTTTTCAGTTGCTGGCTGTGTTCCTCGAACATAAAGTTTAATTTTTAATAATCCGACTCAGTGCACAAGGAACGTGGCTTGCCTGCCACACGGCGTAGCTGAAGTAGCCCTCCAGGCACACGATTTAGTCGTCGCTGTGTGATGATCTATGGCGCCTGTAGTCAAAATTTATGCTTTCAACCGCTCAGATTGGAATAATATGCAAGAGAGGGCAGTGAGAAGAGGAGAGGAACGAAGCCCCGGCCGATAAGCTATAAAAGCTGGCGAAAAACTTTATGCACAATTCTCGAGCCTTGTGTAAAGAATAGTAGTACAATAAAATAAATAAGAAATTGTATAAATTTATAGGGGAGGCTATTGCCCGGTTAGTCGCTGCCGGGTTAGTCACTCAGACAGACTGCTGTTGCCTGGTGGCCAACCGTTTGCAGTTCCTTATGGTATCTGGCTGCTTCCTGCACTTTAGTTGTCGTTCTATACTTGTGTGAGTGTGTATTTTTCTCTTTTTAGAATTTAATTGGACATTATATCGCATATTCGCATATTGTGAGGCTGTGAGCTTCTGCTAGGCAGGCAAAATCAATGCCTGACCATATATCAAATTGTGCTAAAGCCAAAGGCAAGCAAACTCAGGCTCAGGATGTTGGAACAACAAACGGTAATGGCCATGCTCTATTGTCTGGCTCCAGCTGCTCACCGAGTGGGGCATTATTTATGGGTGGACATTGGCCCCCGCCTATCCCCCTCGCGACTCCATTCACATTCGCACTAATGCACACTTGGGATGTCGCAATCACATTGGGATTGTGATCGGGTTTGGTTTGGACTCGGATTCGGATTCGGCTCCTCCTGCCTCCAAAACCGTTCTTCACATAACTTGTGGCGGCTGGCTAACGTGTGAAAGTGTCTGGGAACGGTGGCAGCTGCAGCATCATCGACAATCGCGCCACTTAGTCGCCGCCGGCTGCCTTTTGACAAACTGCTCGGCCGTGATGTTGCCGAATTACAGTAGAATCTAATGGAAAATGCCAGCAGCTTGCGTATGAGTCGCTATCTCAACCTCTCTCTGTATGTCGCTCTCTCTATTTATCAACGCCTAATCAAATTTGCTTATTTCACTCATCACAATCGCGACAGATATTTGAGCTTTGGCGGTGCTTTGCTGCTGCTGCTGCTGCTGCTAGCTGCCAAGTTAAATTCACTCAATTGTAAATAAGCGGATAAGTTGGGCCAACTTTTGACGAGGAAGCAGCCAACTGTCCAGCTTGATAGATGTCGCTCCATCTGGGCAGCCCATTGTTGTGCATTCGTATTAATAGTCATAACAGACTGACAATCTGGCCAGCTAACGGCACCGTTTCCACTGTCTGGCGCCAGTTTTTAAATCGGCTTAAATTATAAGCAGTATGCGCCATTTTTTCGTTCATTATTATTAATATGTTTACATTTGGACCTAGGCCCAGATAATGAAGGAGAGGCAAACACAGAGCTGGCCAACTATAAGCAATCCCCTCACAAAGAGATTGACATAATTTGCATATAACTCGACACCAAAATTGAGAAATTTTCATTAAAAATTTGTTTTGCCTTGCTACCGAATTTAATTCGCATATATTATGTCTATAAAATTTTTGATTGATAAAAAAATATAATATTTTTGAATGTATTTTAAAGACGAAACAATAATATTAAAAAGTCATTCAGATTAGCATACAAGAATACATAAGAGGAATTAAAATCAATGAAAAAAAGAGCAGTGAGGCTAAAAATAAAAATAAATAAATAAGCAAAATAAAAAAGAAAACTATTTACTAAATAAAAGCCATCCTCTCTAAATAAATTATTTTCATAACTTTAAATAAAAATTTGTTTGTCTTTTATTACCGTTGCTATGAAATACTCGACAATTATTTAAACTCTTTTTAACTTTCTTAAGTGCTTTCTTTTAGGTGTGGGTTCTAGCACAATTTTTTTCTCGAGCTGTTAAGCAACTAAGGCTAACATTTAATCTTATATTTAAGCTTGCTACTGAAAGATGACATTTTAATTGTGAACGTGCTTAACATTCCAAAAGAATCACAAAAATAAAATATAAATGTCAAGCGGCCTTTGGGTCTATTAGCAGTCTCCGAGCGTCCCATATGTTAATGCTGTTTGGGGACAGGACAGAAAACAGAAAACAGAGCCTGATATTATGCTGCGAATTAGATGTGAATTATGCTGGACCCTAATTAATGTTGACATGGGATATTCTTTATGCCATGCACTCAGTTGAGCTCGGCCTTTGTCTCAGCTGAAAATATGTAAAAAAAAAAAAAAACTGCTCTTAGATTAGTGCGTTAACAATGGGTCATCACTGGGCAGGAGGACGACAAGTGGATTAAGTGATGCCCTGAGAAATGTCTACCCTTGTCTCTGGCTGAAGATTAGTCTGGCATTTTATTTGGATATTGTTAAAGAACTTTCAAAAAATGGCATTCCAGCTGCGCCCATTTTTGCCAACTGTTATGCAATTCTCACTTAACTTACGCACTGTAAGTGAACGAGAATATAAAAAAAAAAATACTTTCGGGTCATAATTAATTTTTGCTGCCAAATTAAAAACTTTTTTTTCTCACCCAGAGACAAGTGAAACTTTATTACATAATTAAATAATTTATAAAGTGACTTTTGCTGCTGATGTCACGACTCTGAATCTTTACCCAAGAGCTGGCCAAAAAAGTTGCACAACGAAAGTAAAAAACTGCTTCTCAGCGCAACATTTTCACCTGCATAAATTACAATTTGCTCATGAATTCTTATAAATCATAAGTGCTGCAAAAAATGTGAAAATGCGTAGAATAATTAAACTGCAAGGAGGGCGGCAAAGGTAGACAGACAAAGCCAACAAAGCCGATGGAAAATTGAAAAGCAATGAAGTGCAAACAATGAAAGGGAAAAAATTGCGCAGACATGGAAATGTGAATCAAAAGAATTTGTTTATATGTTTGTATGAACTTCTTTATATGTTTGTATTGATGAATTTATTTTTACATATAAAAAGGTATTTATGTAAGTGTCTGTTGGCCATTAATGATGCGGAATTGTCTCGTTTAATCCATTTTTTGTATTTCGCAGAATTAATTGAAATATTGCCAGCAGGTAAACAATATTGAAAGCGAAAATGCTGCAGTGCATTGTTGTCCTGGAGGCAACTCTCAAACAAAGGGCACATAAATCTTGTACCTTCAAGCTGAATGCGAATCTGCAACTCTGCGCACTCTCTGGGCAGCACTCAAGTCTGCAGTACACTCTGTTTCCCTCGAGTTGGGGTCTTCTTGAGCTCGACTTGGCATTTAAATTGCCGCTGACTTGAGTCGACCTCTGAGAACACAATGCAAATACGTAACTTGCTAAACTATGCCGCCTGCTTGTATCGCTTGTTAACCAACTGAAAACCGACAAATCCAAAGAAACACACAAAAAAAAAACTAAAACGAAAAAGAAAAAGACATACACAAAAAGAATCAAGCGAAACCCGCAAGTATCGTCAGCATTTTGCATACGAGTTCAAGTCGAGTGGGGTTGGCGTTTAAATACCTATGTATCCAGTAGGTACAACGGGTATGTAGGACTTACTTTTGTAAATATAAATAATAAATAAGATGTTTATTATCATTAGTACCTAGTGCCTCAAATAATAAGTTGAAGCAAGTATTATTATTATTATTATTGAGGGGCTTCATGCATTGCGATGTATTGTATTGTATCCGTCATTGCTCTGCCTTCTTGGCCAACAACACTTAACTATTATAGACACCTCACATTTAAAAGACATCCTTTAATCAATTGTTCCATATTTAATATTGTTATTTATTTTATTAATTGGAAAAGTTAAATTTAGTTAGAGAATATCTTAAAGTCGATCATTGTTGTGTAAATCACACTTCTTGCTGCTATTTCAGCTGCATACTCCACTTAAAAAATCGTTAAGCATAAAAAACAATAAAAATAAATACCTATAAACACTTAAAATGGCACAAGTGCGCTTCCCCTCGACGGCCCACCTCTCTACTCCCACAGTCGGCTCTGTTACCTTTGGCTCTCAGTATATACTCGTAAATGCCGTCCAATCCAGTTGCAAGTTGGCAGTAGCTAGTTGTCCAGTTTGGCCATTGTAAATGTCAGGCAAATTTGGCTGGTTGCAGTTTTTGATGCTGTTGCTGCTGTTGCTGCTCTGGCTGCAGTTGCTTCAGTTGCTTTTCCGTTCCTCGGTTCTAGCCATGTGCAAGTTATGGCCATGTAGATGTCGCCAGAACGTTGTAGAAGGTGAACATTGAGTTAGTTGCCTGGCATTTCTGGCTGGCAGTTTGGCATTTAAATGGGTTCAAATCGAGCGATAAGTTTGCAGATGCATCGCTCAGTGTCGATTTTGTAACGGCAGCAGCCATTTGCCTGCTCTTTTCTCAAGCAAAAACATAGTCTAGTCGTATAGCAAAGCAAAGCATTTTTTTCTTTTCCTTTTGATGATAAATACTTCACGCACTTGCCAAGAAGAAACAAAAACCACAAACCCATTCATACATCGAAAAATAATTAATTACCGCACACTTAACGCTTGGCATGTCTCATTTTTTGCGCATATTTCACAAGAGCTGGGCACATTTTGCCCCCACAAAAACAATAATGTGAACCATAAGAAAATGAAAGCAACATTTTTGCTAATGAATTTCCACGTATTTATTTGCGAGGGCCTCCTTGGTACGTGCGGCATGAAATGCGCATTTAAATGTGTAGGAAAATTAGTTAATAAATCACACGTGGAAAATTGATGAGCTGCCGTCGGCGTTGGCTTTTGCGGCAGTCTGAGGAAAATGCCATGAAAATTAGATTTCGTTTTTTTGTACACTTATTGTTTGTTTGCTTGGCGTTTGTTATGCATTACACGTAAATTATAAAAATGATGTATCGCAGTCAGCAGGAAGGGGAAGAGCCACAAATAAATTGATGCAGCTCCCCAAGGAATTCACAATGGATACCTTAATTAGGTGAGCAAGTGAGTAAGAGGGGAAAGGGAAGGTGAGGAAAGGAAAAACTGAAGTGCACTGAATTCCAAATAGATATTCACATTAATTATTAATACTTCGTGAGGTCGTTGTCTGTTGCTCAGGTAACTAAGCAATTGAGTAACTGAGAAACTGAGAAACTCTGAATGCTCTGCAATCAGGGAAAATTGAATTTGAAAGTTGCACAACAATTGAAGAATTAGTGAGTTGTCAAGCCGGAAGCGAAAGATCTTACGTTAGCTCTTAGGCAAGAGAAACCAAACCACACAAAAGAAACTTCCACATGAACAGCTCTCAAGCAACTTGGAAAACAACAACATGCCCCAAAACTCCAATCAGAAATTTTAAGGTAAGCGAAAAGAAAGAGAGCAAAAGCAAGAAAAAAAGAACAAAAAACCGATGAACTCGTTGCCATTGTGCAAGCAAAGACCCCAATATCTCCTCATTGTCATGTAACTCAAATCGGACCAACAGCAAGCAACAACCATACCAACAACAGCAACAACAGCAACAACAACAGCAGCAGCAGCAGCAACAACTACACGAATGTACACCAAAAACAACACTTTGCATGTGTAGCCGTGGCACAACAAACAAAGAACAAGGCACACACACAAATGGTAAGAACAAGAACAACACAAATAGCTCGCAACACAAAAACACCAAACAAGTAGAACTTGTCTAGGCCTAAGCAACAGCAGAGGCGCTGTTCAAAAAAGTGGGTCCCAAGTACAGCAGTGGCCAAGCGCATAAGAAAGAAAAATAAATTGATTTAATGCGTCTATTTAAAAGAAAATTAATTTTTATTGTATTTAATTCTCTTTGCCTATATGCTTTGCTCATTTCGCATATATATTTCAAGAGACGTCTCAAATTCGATTAGAGACACCAATTCTAAAAATTCGCCCTGCACATATTGGCGATGTGTAGCCAACTTAACCAGGCACGAAATCAAGTTTGTTGATGCTGTATTTTTTTAATGGTTTTTGCACAGCTTAATGTAAATTAAATAAATGAGTTTTTCGCTGGCTCCAGTTAAGTGTGTTTTTTTTATAATATACTTCGATTTCCAAATATAAAAAGCTCTTTTTCTGGAGCCAGGCAAAAACGTTTAAATTATAAAATGGATAAACAATTATAAACCAAATAAGAAAAACTATTTTTGAACTGGTCATGTTTCATTACAATTTTAGTGTTTTTATATATTTCATGTTAAGATTTCCTGAAAATCCTGAATTTTTGATTGGATTGAATTTTTGGAACACATTTATGTATTTAAGTTATATTGCATTTGTCCAATATTATTAGAAAACTTGTGTTTTTATTGTTATTAGAAAACTTGAAGTTAATTTACATTTTGCAAATAATTTATAATTATCAATAATTATTTGGGGTGTACTGAAAAAAGTCAAAAATTCTTAATACAATTTTTAAGAATATAAATCTTAATTTAAAATTAAAGTTACAAATAAAATGATATTAAATATAAGAAAATAAATAAAAATAAAGCATATAATACAAAACATGTAATTAATTTATTGTACCTCCTGCATTCTATTCATATCTGGCTCTTAAAGTAATGCTAATATATATGTGGCTCATTAGCCGCCCCCTTTTTGTAGCCGTCCCTGGTTATTTGCCGCGCGAACCGCTCAAACAAATGTTTCCCTTTAAAATCCAACTACAAAAGTCGGCTATTTAAATGGCTTTTCTTTCGCTTTATTGCCGTTTCGGTTTCGTAGAGTTTTGATTTTGGCTTTTTCTGCTTTTCGATGTCTAAAGTCAAGATCACAAACGTGATTTCTTGCTGTTGTTGTTATTCTTTTTGTTGTTGTCGTTGTTGTTGGGGTTGCTTTGTTTGCAGTTTGTTGCTCATTTTGGCAAACGCTTCATGGCTACAAAAGATCGTGATCTTTAAACTAAGCAAACTCCGTTGTTGTTTATTTGTGGCCAAATGCAGTCGCCCATTGCTTGGCCATGCTGATTCGATCAGTCGTCACTTCGTAGCAGCCGCTGCTTGGCAGATCGTTGGCCAATGCTGGCTATGTGCGATAAGTATATATTTTCCGATCCGGCCAATGCTCGATTTATGTTGGCTCATTTGTTTTGACAAGCGCAGTGCCTAAAACAACATCGAGTTGAACTCAAATCACAAATTGTGTGGGTGCTGGTGCTACAGTCTCTCGTTGGCTATATCAATATATATCTCGCTCATGGCCCGAGTAACTTCAAACGTTCGCTGATCACCGCCAAAGCCCCCACCACCACCCATACATAGCTTGCAGTGGGCTAGGGGTCTGATTGATGGGCGCACATTAATCAAGCCATTGAGCGGTACGCTTTGTTTGATGTTGATCAAGCGATCTTGTACCGTAGCGCTCATATTTATCTCTATACCACTCTCTCTCTCTCTCTCTCTCTGTGTATCTCTCTCTCTGTCGCTCTCTGTACAATATTTAGCAGTCTGTTTGCTTTCAATTTAACCAATCGCTCGTTCGATCAATCGATCGCATGCGGTCTGAGGCTGGAATACTGAGATACGTTGAGGCCCATTCCATTGATCGTTTCATCGATCCATTTTCGAGCTGCTGCTTACGCTTTCCGCTTTGTTTTTGGTGTTGATGATCACTTGTGTAAATCTTTGTCGATCGCTTTTACGTTTTGAGCTAGTTAATGGCCAATTTGTTTTCAATTAATTGGCTTGTTGTCTGTTAATGTTTTTGGATTACGTGTGCAGCTCAAAGGCAGTCGATGTCCGAAATTTTCAATTTGATACAGTCTCTCTGTATGTGTTTTTGTGTGTGTGTGTGTGTGTGTCTTATGCTTGGCAATGTTTTGCTTTAAATCACTTGCACTTTTCAGAGCTAATAAATTTCACTCAACAAACCGGGCACTTCCCATTCAAATAGATCAAAGAAAACTCAACCGAGCAGAACCAGACGAACAACCCACAACACAGCACAGTTCATCACTCAGTCAATCAAAGAGTGACGCATTGATAAAGTGAAGCACAGTTAAATAGACCACAACATCAAAAGTTTAAGATAACACACATAATTAAATGAAATATATACAGAGATGAGCCGACCTCGTTAGTTCGAATTGCCTGAACACCAAAGTGTCTGGTTAGATAATCGTTTGAAAGTTGGCTGAAAGTTTCTAGTTGTGAACAGTTTAAAATATGGTCAAAGGCTTCCAAGAATCATATAGCTTAGTAATTATATTCTGTCTCATCTTTTCAGTTCAACAGAGTTCCCACTGTACACCACATGGCACATGTGATGAGAAGAATTTGAATATTACCGTCTAGTTTTCTGGTCACAGGGGCCATGCAAAATAGTTTTATGCCATTTTCAAATGAGATCTAAAATGGTTGCCTTGCTTTATGAAGCGTCGAAAAGTTGGCCTTTTGATATGCCGCCGAGATGGATTTTCTCAGAATTTATTTTGATGCCCCACCACTTGAAGCAATGAGGAAACACACCGAAACCGAAAGGCAGGCCCCCATTGGAATAGACACATTTGAAACGATCGCAGCTATACAAAATGAAGATGAATGGCAGATGTATGTATGTATGTATGTATGTATGTATGTATGTCTGTGTATGTATGTATCAATTCGGTTTTTGCTGTTGAAGCTCTGAAGTAGTGCTCTGTGCAACTTTTGTTCATTAGCTCATTTCCACTAATTCAGTGCTGGGGCAATAGCTGCTCAAAGAAGTCTTAATTATGGGAGAGAGGCTATGTCAGGGGTAAACTTTTTGGGTAGTGGTTGGCCAAATTCTTTGAAGTTTTTTGTGTTTTTGTGCGTGAAGTTGTTGGCAAAGTTGTGCTCCAAGTTTAATGGCAATGCGGGTAGATATTGCACAAAAATTTACGCTTAATTTCAAATTAAAGGTTGTCAGTTGATAATCATAAAATAACAAGGTAATTAAATAAATTAGAGCTATGCATGAATTTATAACATTAGGCATAACATTTGTTAATGATCTATCTGAAAACAGTTTGTTATTACTATTATTATGTTAGATCTGCTTCGCAGCTTATAATTTTTCAACAATTTTTGGTCGGGTTCATAATTTCCATGTCTTCTGAGACTAAGATACTTCTTCTTCTGGCAAAGGTGACACAATGCGCTCTGATGTGCTTTGAGGATTCCTCCTCATTGCCTCAAGATTGGTAGATTCCGCTAAAGTTTAAACTCAGATAGATGACCTCTTAGAGTATCCTGTCAAGATACCGCTAAGTATGCGAAGCCTATTCTTCCAAATGGTTATTACTTGCTTAAACCATTTCTGATTATAGCTGAATAAAATAAATGCGGGTTGTTTGAGACTTGTTGCCTCTGTCCAGCTTTATTGCCGCAGATGTGTTTCTTCGCTAAAAAGAAAACCAACTATAACATTTTGATATACTAAAATACAATAAAGATTAGACGAGTTGTATGTCATGCGAAAAAGTGCTGAAAAACTATATTTATTTTGTCAGTGTTAAGCATAAGGCAACCCCATGTGCTCGTAAGTGCCTCAATTTAAATTTATATTAAATTTGATGTCGCCCTCCACTTAAAAACTGCTCAAGTTTTGGCTGGCTCCTACAGATGCAACCCCTCCAAGCATTCACAACACAAACAGATTGGGTTCCAGCAGCCTCGACCGTCTGCTGAATGACTAATTTTATTTTTATGACTTTTATGCGCCGCATTTGCGTTTATTTTTGTTTTTTTATGCTTTTACTTTTGTCTTTTAGCCAGATTCAGATTCGGAGTTGGACTCTTGGTCGGAGTCGGAGTTGGAGTCAGAGATTCGACTTCACTTGCATGATTTATGGGCGTCTGATTTTGTTGTTGGTTTTTGCTTTTATTTTTTGCGCTGCTCTTGGCGTTAAAATATTGCCAAGCTACCATAAATTTTGTAGTATTTTGACAACTAATAAAAATGCAGGCCACTTCGTTTGAAAATGCATTCCATTTGCAGAGGGCTGTGAGGGCGAGAAGAAACATTCACATAATCTGAATGAGAGGCAGAAGAAAGTGGAGATCGGAGAAGACAGTTGGCTATTTCGATTTGTAGCTAATTTGCATATCAAATTCGAATCGTGGATTTAATGGCCGTCGAGTCAAAAATGGTTTGACAAGTGTCTCCACATTTGGACGATCCATCGATGTCGTTGCTGATAGCGATGCCGAATGGTTAAGTGCATGATTTATGGCAGCTCTTTGTCTATCTTTAGTATTTCTACATCGTTTGAAGTTTACAAATAGATTTTGGCCTGATGCATTGTTAAATACTAATTACCATCATAAACAACGAGTTCATTGTTCGCATCGAATTCGGCTACCAAAACAAGTTAAGCATCCATCGATTTGTAGCTCATTGTTATTGGCCATTTGCTTCAGCCATATGACCATATGAAGTTATCACTTAATCATTTTTATGATTGCACTATTTTAGATTTCAAATCGAAACTTTGTGTTTCGTGTTCGATTTTATAGTTTGCTATCTGCTGTGCTCGTTTGCTTATAGTATATCGTAAAAGTTAGTTTATCGGTATACGCTTTGTCTACTTTACTACAGCGTAGGCTATTGTAAACTCTTAATGAATATGAAGTGACTTTATTTATGGCACTCGTCTCCGTGGTTCAAAACACAGCCCATAGTTCTAGAGCTATACATTTTTAAAGTATACCTTTCCCATACGGAATACGGGTTTAGGGCAACTTCGGTTTATAGTCAGATGAAATACGTTAAGAAACACACAGTTCACAGTTATCGACCGTTAGGTACTTACATTTTTATATCTTCTCTTATAAGGTTGATTTTGTGATTTTGTTTTAAGAAAGACTCAATCTGCCGTTTTAGAAATGGTGCGCAAAGTATGTGCTCAGGCTAATGCTTATATCTATTTAAGTGCAGAGAGTACAAAAATGAATTGTCGCATTTCAAAAATATACTTATACCGTTAACATTTTGCATAACTTTCAAAAGCTGGCTAAGTATGCCATCCATTTTAATTATCTCTATTTGTCTAATTTATGTCCACTTGTTGCTTCCTTCGCATCCTTATGGCAATTTCAATTAAACTCTTAGAGCCATTAGTTCGTTCCGTATAAGCTGACAATGCGCACGAACCGCCCAATAGCGATATATATGCTGCCATAAGCTCTTACATAATCGGCCATATATTTGCTATACAAACTCTGCAAAGTTTTTCAATTTTCCAAAGCTTCTGCCGCTGTGTGCCACACACATAACGAAATGCATATAAATAAAGTGGCACTGGGGTTTGCGTATAATTATCATAAAGCGGAATCTTGTAGCACCAATACGAAGCTCATAGAGACTAAGCGAGAGATAGAGGGAGATGGAGATTGGGTGTCCGGCTAACTAGTCACCCCATGTTGACTGCGCCTGGCTGGCCTAATGCCCATTTCGGTGATTCGCGTCACCAGCCCAAACGATGTAACTTTCAATTTGCGTAATTTTCAAGTGACTACAGCCGAGCTGCGCTTCCAACTGATCCCTCGCCTGAGCCTAATGACTGTTGCCGTGTGATGCTATGAGAAATCGAATGGACCCCCCTCTTGGCGTTGGGCGCCAGAGTGGGGAGGGTGGATTTGCTGGCTTCGAGGCGTGGCCAACTGCTGCGTTAAGGTGCACGCTTGTCATAAAATGCCGCATATTATGCTGGCTATTAATTTTTACTGCTTAGACGCAACTGCCTGGACGTGCACTGTTACCGAGACGGAGACGGAGACGGAGGCCGGGACTGGGTCCAAGACCGCGACCTGGACAGAGGCCGGGACCGGGACCTAGGCCTGTACCCGGTCAGCCACATAGTTCCCGAAACTTGTTGTTGGCGGCTGCGCTTCCATGGCAATTTATGATGTACATGCGAAATGGGCAACGCCATTGCCTTCCAATCGCTTTGCCTGGGCACATTTGGAGTCATATCGCGCCGCTTCTATCGCAGCCCAACAAATTTATTTTGCCTTTGCATGCACTACACTCCATTAAGTCCAATTACTTTGTAACTGGGCTTGGCGAATATAATCTTAATTTAATATATGAAACTGTCTTAAGCCTAATTTTAATTGACTCAACCTTCAATGTGCTCACAAATTGGTTTTTGCAATGGGTAACGAATTAGGGATATGTCTTTTTACTCACAGATATTAATGCCATTACATACAGTATACAATACAGTTGATATTATATTGAGCCTTATATACAGTATGTAAGACAGTTGCTAATATATTGAACATATTGTAAAATACTGCACTGTCCTCTCACATATAAAAATGCTGCTCGTTCCCCAATTCCAACCCTCTCATATCATACTAGCTACAATCTTAACCTTATCGTAGATTTATTATAAAATGCAATTTACTTACTAAAATATGAAATAATAAATTGTATATAAATTAGCAAAGTACATTTGTAAACTTTCAAATTAAAGCAAGGAATCAACGCGCTGAAAACTTGCTCTTTAAGCAGACAATTCTGCTTATAAGATAACTTTATATAAAACAAATAAAATATATTACGAATTGTGGAATGTACTTCTATTTAAAGATATTTTTAAGAAATATATCTTTCCAAGTTTTATATGGTTTAGAAAAATTTTAATTAAAAGAGAAATACTATGCTCTATTATCGCAACCTTCATTTCATTTTAGAAGTAATTTGATTTGAGTATTTTTGGAAATTATGAATATATATTTCGAACAGGGCATTTTGTCTCAAAGAGTATTTAAGTGTCGTTGTCGCACCTACATATTTGTAGACTTTTCATTTCCTTTATTTGTCTAAGCAACGGCTCGCGTATTGGGGCACAAGAAGAGCAGATGTCGGAAAGTTACCCATCATTAGTACTAACAAGCAACATTATGCCGTGGTGGCTGCTATATTGGGGTCGGCCTTTTCCAGTCTGGGATCTTTGGTCGCAGCTCTTTGCCGATTACATTGGCCAGATAGTTGCGAGCACGCGTACTTGATACGACTTTGTCTTAGCCTCAGTCTCCAGATCTGTCTGCCGCCCGCTTTCATCCCTCTTCCACTGGCTCACTGGTCTTGTATGTTTATTTAAGGAATTTTTATTGGCACATGAGTGTGTGTGGAGGAGAGTTTGAGTCTTGAGTTTGAGTTGGCTGCGGTTCTATGTTAGGAGCGCACTTATCGCATTTTTGATTTTTCATGGGTTTATTAAATTGTTTTATGTAATCGCAGATGGTCAAATGTCATAATGGCGAATGTGAGTTGAATTCTTGAAATTGCTCTCGAGTTTGATTGTAATGTGGCGGCGGCATTATTAACATAATGATGCTATTGCCTACAGACAAGGCCATGTGTTCAATAATAGATAGATATACTGCTATTATATTATGCAATACTTAGTCTCTTGTTATTTAAGCAGTCGTGTGTTCTCGCTGATATATATTGAGAACCACATGTAGTTATTATCCCAAATTACATACCTGAAAAGGAAAGAAAATTGACGTAATTAGTTAAAATGTAAAACAATCGACAATTGTCTTGGTTGGTTATTCGTGAAAGAATGAAGAGAATATATTCAATTATTGCCAGGTATCTGCTAGCAATCTTTATAATGTAACTTACTTAATCATTAAAGACTATCATTAGACATTTAGTAAAACATTAAGCATGATGTATAGAGTGCGCATAATAATTATCTAAAACTTTTTTTCATGAAATTATAACAAATTGCGCAATCCAAAAAAGCGGTTTTCTATTTTTATACATATAAAAATATATATACAAAATAAATGATAAGATAAGAAAGGCAGTCCTAAAAGCCTTGCACTATCTGTCTATCTAATCTATACATATTATTTTTCGCCACCCACATTCACACTTAAAATCCACATTCGCTCCTAGTAAAAAAAATGAAATTATTACAAAAATCTTTGCCTTCTCATAAAAGGTATTTAAATTATGTGCCGCCAACTATTGTTATTTTGGTTATTGTTGGTTTTTTATTGATTTGCCGTATAATTAAATTCAAATAACAATTAAGGTAGGCGAAAAGCTCGTTTCCATTGGCTTCGACCCGAACTGAATTTGTGGGCGTATGAAATAATTTCATTTTTTAATTAAGAGCGACGACGAAATATGATGACAATTATGAATTGAGACGTTAATTGCCTATGGTCTAAGCCTGAAGCCTGTGTGTATGTGTGTTAGGTGTTTGACAGTCATAGCCATCAATTTAAGGTCTGCCACATGAAATTGTCAAAAATGCATGGAGACAAGGAGTTGCCTCGCTATTTGGTGGGTTGGTCGAAAATAATTTTCATATTTAATTGACAGGCAGACAGATTGAGAAATGCTACCGATTCCATTTGCGCGGTCTGTCGTCAAGAGTTTCGATTAAAGCCTTTATACGAGGAGCATATGGTGGGGCATACACAGAGTAGCTAGTATTTTATATTTATTTATTTTTTATATTTTGTTTTTATTTTTGCTGTCAATAAAGTCTATAAAACTTAACGCCTGCTGTTGCTGCGCCTGCTGTTGCCTTCGGGGCATTTTTTTGCGTCTGTCGACTTTTTTAATGGCAACATGTTTTACAACATTATTAGACAACCTCGCGAGACGGCCAACCAAGCTGACCAACTGGCCAACTGGCAAATTTTAATTACCAATATTTTCAGGTGTCGAATCAACGTCCCACACTCTAGGCAACATTTTGCATTTTATGACAGTCCACCCTACACCCCGACAGCCCCCTCCACACCAAGAGGGATTGCGGAAAAAATGTAATTACCCATTTGTAGTTGCAGCTAATTAGCGTTTTGCGACAAACAGTTCTAATGGCCTGTAATTGGTCAATATTTGTCTGGGCCATTGATAGGTAATTTCATTTATATTTATGCGCTTAGTTCTCTCCGTTTATGCCTAATTGAATTGCCACTGTGGCCATTTTGCACTCGTACGTGGTCAGCATAAGCCGCTTATTATTAACCATTATATAGATTAATTATATATTAAAATAAACTCTTTTTTGAGGGTGTGTAAATACGCAAATAGCAATCTTTTAATTCTTATGTCTAATTGATAAGATATCAATTGGCATAAGTTATGTTTCTTATCATTTTCAATGCGTCATTTGAAAAGTTTCTACGCAATTTCACAATACTTAATAACTATAAAACATTATGGGAATTTATATTCTATTGTATTTATATTGTGTTACTCAAGTTATTATTAAGAGAATATTTTTTAATTTTTTAATATTCCCAAGTCAATAAACACGTTTGAAATTAATATTAAATTTTCCTTCAAAAGAGTAATATTTTATTATTTAAACCGTTTTCGATTTCGATGTCAGCATTTATTTTATTTTTACATGTGGTATATTTTCGATGATTTCATTATTATGTGTATATATTTATATGTAAAATTTGTTTTGTTCCTTGCTATGTTTTGGAACATGTTTAAATAATATATTTTTCTTTCTTCTTTGAAAAGATTATTGTTTGTGTTTGATTAATTTAAAGCGCTTCGATGTATTCATTTAATTCATTCATTTAAATATGTATTTTCTATATTTTCGAATATTATATAAGTGTGTATAGATATACTTTTATTTTTTAATTTTTCCACTTCCCAATCTAATGAAACACGCATTTCGTTGTGATTTTATTTCATTTAATTGTTTGTAAATAAATATGATTCGTTCATGATTTTTGTATAACTATTTAAATTCACTTCACAGATGGATGAATAAGTTCAACCGTAGATATTTTTGAAGCTTTTGCAGCAATTTAGCAGTGATGATGTGGTGGTCCATGGTGGTAATCATAGTGGCCATGATGGCTATGATGGTCATGATGACCATGATGACCATGATGGTGGTGGTGGTCATAGTGTACAACGTGATGCGACGGGGGTCCATGATGGTGGTGGTGATGATGGTGATCGTGGTACGGCGGCGGTGGTGGTCCGTGGTGATGATGGTGGTGTTGCGGCGGCGGATGTCCGTGGTGTCCATGGTGGTGATGATGATGTCCCAAGTGCAGTCCCATGTGGATGCCAAAGAGACGATCCTCGTGATTTGGTGGTGGCATTTTAATTATTTTTAAGTTCTTTGTAACTCCTTTCTGCGATAGATCTTAATTCCTTGACTGGAACAAGTGTACTGTGCTTTGTTTTGAACAAATTGGCAATATATACTTTTAGTGGGCCATTTCGCTTATCAGACAACAATGTCAGGCAATATAGATAGACAGTTATCTTATCGTTGTAGTTCACATATTGTGAATCATTGTGAGTCATTTTCCATGTTCAGTTGTAAAGATTGCAGAGTAATTATTATCTTGTTGTGGGTTGGACTAATCTTTGTTTCAGGTGAGTAACTTCGTTCAGCTTTCGGTGCTTCCCTCAATAGAATATCTATTCACAATTGACATGAAAAAATGTGCACTAATCGTGGTAAATAAATAAACAAATCTGTTTACTCTTTATTCTGTCTTTTGAAAAACAAGAAAATCGAATAAAGGTCCAGGGAAAACTTATGGAAAATGCAAGCGTACAGAAGAAATGAAGAGAAAGAAAAATGGAAAACATGCCACAAAGTGTAGCAACTTTTTGTGTGGCGGCGTCTAAAAGTTTGGGCATCTCAAAAAAGACTAAAAAACAGAACACAAAAACTAAATGCATAAAGTCGACGACAATAATTTCCGCCAGCGTGCAGAGTCTGGACAAAACGACAGCCAGGAAGACATACTGGAAATACTGAAAGACTAGCGTATAAAGTGCGAAAAAGCAAAGCACGCGATAGACACAGCTTGTGGAAGGACTACTTGTGACTACTTTATATGGAGATTTTGCTTCTACTGGTTTGCCGGGTAGAAGAGAAATGGGGGAGGATTGAGGACGATGTCATATCAAGTGCTTAGTGCGTGCAAGCGACGCTTTCGTAGACTTAACAATAACTTTTCCAGCTGAGCACTTTAAATGGTGGTGGAGGTGCTCCGGAAGGCAGTGCTGATAAATTGCGTTAGAAGTTATAAAGCGATTAGAATTTTGTGCGTCGAGTTGGCAACTCCGTTCGCAGCGTTCGGAGGGTTGCAATGTGCGCAAAAAAGAAACGTAAACTTTTTGCTTGCTGTATCAATTTAATGCCTATTTAAAGTGTGAGCTCCCCAGGGGCGATAACAGCGGTGCAAGTGAAGGGGGTTCGCAGAATGCAGGTAATGCATAAATTAGATTTTATGGAACTGCGCTTAGGTGCTTGGCAAAGTTTTTTTTAGCCAATGTTAAGGTTTTTTATTAGACAAAAAATGGAAGAAATCCAATTTCAATTGGCTTTAAAGATAATACTAAAAGGTAAAATAAATAAAGATATTTGTATGTTTGAAAGAGCATTGAGAGGAATTATTAATTTTGATAGAGCAGAATTCTTATTTTATTTTATTAAACATATATTGATAGCAAAAATTATTACTAGAAGTTCTACGCAAATCTTTTAATTATTTTGATTTTATTTACGCAAACAACTAAAGAACTCTTGACAGCTGTCGAATTTGCACCTTCTTCGATTCATTTAAGAGCAACAAATTACATAAATCTAATAAATTATCCCAGTCAAACATTCCAAAAGCACCCCATTGTCAAAATCTGTTCGGACTGAGAAGGGCAAACCAAACCAAATCAAATCAAATCCATGTGCAATCAAACCTCAGTTCCCTACTTATATAAATATGGCTAATTAATAAATCTATCCGGCTTTCAACAAACCGGCATTATGAGCATAGGACTCTACTCCTCCGGCCCCCAGATTTCAATTAATTGAAAATGTCACAAGTCAGCGCAATTATCGTAAATTACAAACATGCGTCAGTTGGTTGTCGGGGGTTGTTGGGATTGTGTTATTTGATGGGCAAATTCAAATCAAAATATTATTATTATTATTATTTTGATTACGTGAGTTGGCAAATTGCGAAAAATTGCAACCCCATTGGGGGTACTTATTGGTAGGGTGAGTTCAATCGCTTAATGAAATGTCCACAAAATAAAAATGCAAAACAAAATATTTGCTAACGACATCAACGAATACAAATAAAATGTTCAGAGTTTTAGCAATTAATTAGTTAATTTAAAACGAAATTGAAGAGTCTTTAAGAGCTGTGCAAAAAAAAAAAAATACAAAAATCACAGAAAATATTCTGTGAAACCAGACTCAATTCTCGCAAAGTAATTCTGCAACGGAGCATACAAATTTCAAAGCTCGCAACTTCCCATCCTGACTATGCAAAAATGCAGCCAAAAAGCATATAAAATTATTATGCGGGCTGCACGAGAAGCGGGTAGGAGGCGGACCAGAAAACCCGCTTATGACAATGCTCAAAGGCATTTTTTGGCTGGCATCAGCTAAAAGCCAGACAGCAATAGCGGACGGCGACAACCCTGGCATGTGCATATAAAGTCTAAATAAACTCAAGTTGTTGACAAAAGGGTTAATGGCCATAATTGTGGCAAGAGCTCCGGACACTTCTGGTCGGGTCTATGCTAGGGGCAGCAGCCCCTCGTGTACCGTCTGGCACATTAAGCTAGAGTAGATTTTATTGAAAGTGTAAACACAACGACCGACCATAGTCATCAAAATTATAAAGCCGACACGGAGCAACAGCATCGCCAGTGCGGTTATTAAAATTCTCCTTTTTTTTTTTTTTTGGGAACTATGCGTATAATTTTTGTGTGCTTATTTGTGTGGCACTAAAAAAAAAAAGTTTTCATCAGGCGAAAGCACTTCAGTGTGCACTGTTATTCAGCAACACACGGGAGATAAAAGTAAGGACTATGAGTTACTGAACTGCATCAGAAGAGGCAACATCTGAATTTAAAGCTCTCCGTTATATACAAATTGAAATCATTCTCAAAGAGACTTGTTTCACCAACTATTTGCACTTGGACAACCCCAATTTATCTCGAACCATAAGGGTGAGTTTGTCTTACATGAATGTCGATTATGTCCATCCAAAAAGTGCAGTTTCCATTAGCTTGATAACAATAACTCAATCAGAGCGCAAAAAAAAAATAGACATCAACAAATAACTATGGATGACTCAACCAAAAACAAACCGCAGACACAAAGACCCTTTGAGCAGCATCAGAAATCATTGTGTTCTAAGTAGATTGTGATTCAAAAGCGGCTGAAAACAAACCCCAAAAAATAACTGAGACGGCTCCCTTCTTTAAATTCATCCAAGCAATATTTATTTTATAAAGCTTACAAATTTGCGCAAAATTTTTACACACACAGAGTTAGAAAGGGCGAAAGCAAATAGGAATCGACGTTCATATGAATGTTCAACAAAAAGGGGGGAATTATATAAAACACGAGGACAAAAGGCCTCGGTGTCTGAGAAGCTAACAAGCGGCCTACCTCTGTTTCAGTTCTTTTAAGTGATTTCAACCCGGAAATGCCAATAAATCGATTTGGGGGTGGCAGCGGTAGCCCCCTCCACAAACACCCTCAATGAAGAGACTAAGTCGAGGACTCCTCCTTGGACTGTCGCTGACGACACATGCGGCGGTCGCTTTATGGGCTAAATGAATGAATTGAAATGGGCGGCAAGTGTATCGACTTATGGCTGAGCTGAACAAGAATGTGGCACACTTGTCTACAGCTGTATAAGCTCAAACCATTGTCCCCACACACCACACGCGCCGCACCCTTTGCACAATGCAAATAAAAGTTCATTACAAGCCCCGGCCAAGGCGCTTAAAAGTCCCCCTAAATGTGTCGAGGCTTTGTTATTGCCAATCCTGCCTGTCCCATTTCGAAGTGTGTGTTTCTTTCTCTTGTTGCCCTTTATGGTCAATGCCCTCACTTTGGTTTGTGGGTGCCTGGGCCTGTCGTGTGCACGGCGCACATGGCACCGGAAGTACCACATCCGTAGAGTCGGCACAGTCAGTTCGCTGTTGCTGTGCAAGGCGAGTCAATAAAAAAATTCTAAAGCCAAAAAGGAAATAAATTAACAATAAGCAATGATTTTCCTTCTTTTTCTGCCAAGTTTCTGATACATTTATAAGTATGGCATGATATGCTATCGACTTTATCCACAATTGTCGGATGTTCTACGTAATTTGGCGCCGGTCAACAAAGGAATTTATCAATATGTAACTGCAATTTTCTAAGAGCACTAAATAAAGTAAACAAACGGAAAGCTATTTTCAGGGGAATGTTTAATAAAAGATGAAAGCATATTGTGTAATATTATGCTGGGTTTTTTCAATTTGAAGTTCTTCAAATAACCTTCCTTCATTTTGTGTCTCTGTTATAAAGCAATCCGTTCGCATGTTTGTCTACTCACTTTCATTTTTTTTGCCATCCGACTTCTTCACCTTAACCTTGTTTAAACTTCAACTTAACCTCAATTTTATATAGCAAAAATGTCAACGTTATAGCCATTGCCTGCCTAAGCTTGACTCAGATTCCTCGTCATCTGTTGGCTTACAATTCACAATCAATTGAGTTGCATTTCTTTATTTTTAGGAATTTCATGCCACTTAATTAACTCATCGTGCAGTCTGAGCGCAGCAAAAACCTTAATTAACCCATTACCTTTTCTGCTGCAGATGAAAACAAAAACGCAGAATGACATAGAAAAAGTAACTGAAACAGCAACAAGAACAACTATTCAACACGTCATGCAAAAATGCCTGGCGAAAAACTTTTTAACACTTTTTCATGCCAAAAACATGTAAAAGGTGTTCGCTGAAAGGTTGGTCGGGCAAAAAACTTTCGCTCGCTTTTGAAGTTGTGCCAATAAATTTGAGCTTAGTGGGGTTAAACAAAGCGATATCGAATCCTGGCTAAAACTAATAATAAAACCCACGCAACGACTGCAATCGACAACATAAAGAACGACTAAAACTAAATGAAAAAAAGTTATGATCCACGTAATTAAGAAAAGTTTTTTTTCTCGCCCAATTGAATTCGAGTGAATTTTTCTTTTGTTCTTGAGCCCAACTGAAATCTTAAACCCTAGCGATTTGAGCATTTTGCAGAACAGCCTCGCCACGCCCCCAATTTGCAAGGAAAAGGCAATTTACACGCCCAAACAAACTAAAAAAAAAAAAAAATGCAAAGATTCGGATTCGTGTTCGTCCTCATCTGCCTCTGGTGCTCTTATCAAATTAGACAAAAGGGAGAAGTTTTCGGGCAAAAGCCTTTTCAATGTCTGATAAATGCGGGGTGGTGTTGGCTGGGTCGATGCCTCCGAGGGGTTAAAGGTGCTGGCAGCGCCACAGGAAGCACTCGAATTGCCCTTGACAGGGGCCATATCGAAGGATAGGCCTCGATACGAGTATAAACCTGCCAGCGAAAGTTGCCAGCAAAGAGATTTTAATGACAGCAACAACCGCTGCGCTTTATGGGCTTTATGTGTGATGCTCAGAAAACCATTCAATGTGGGCGTGTTTATTGTCGCCAACGGCGTCAGGATATTAGAAATAAAGAGAACAGCAGGAGGCGCTCGGTACACCAAGTGTACCAAGCCAAGATAAGCGTCTGCCGTGGCAGACAATTCCAATACATGTGGCTATAATTTGCGAAGAAAAAAATGTTACTAAACATTTATGTGACTTTAATGTTTGATTCTATTAGATCACTGCCCAAGTAACCAGAATAACCCATCGACAGAAATTTAAATCTGAAGCGCAACCTCAATCAAAATTATAAAACCCGAAAACCGAAAAATTAATTGTTTGGGACTGTTCGTCCTTAAATTTGTATTTTATTTAATTTTTCTGTTCGACACTTACAACTTGTTCTGCAAACATGCGCCACATTCATTAGTCTCCGCTGTCCGTCCTCTCAGATCTCGCATCATTAACATTGCTTTTCACACTTTTTGCCATTGTTTTTTTTTTCTGGTCATTGGCCTGGCCGGGTCAAAGTTTACAGTTGGGCTCTTGCCTTAGGGGCGCGTAAGAAGCGTAACGCGAAAACCTTTCTGTCATTTGCTCAAGTCTGATGTTTTTCAAATTATATTAATTTGAATTAATGAATTTAATTGCGACTAATTAGTGACCCGACCGTGCGGACATCTTCAGACCCTAATGATCTCAACCGCTACTCGAAATCTCCATATATTCTATATATAATTATGAGTAACGCTTAAACTCAAATTGACCAATCAAGGGTAAAGATCTCACATTGGTTAGCTCAAAGCCAAACCGCCAAACATTTGCGTGCCTGACATTGAATAGAAAAAGCAACACAAAATTTAACAAGAAAACCAATGTTTTAATTAAGGGGAATACTCGGCGAATATCTGGCGAATACCCTAAAATATTAAAATAAAAATATTATATGCGCTAGCTTATTAAATTCATTTAAAGTATTATTTTAGTATTTATTAAATATTGTTGAAATGTTATATGTATCGAATTCATATGACTAATTAAATTGAGAATTAAAAAGCGAGAGTTGTACAATTCTGAAGATAAAGTCATGTCGGAAATTGGATACTTTTAATTTTAAAATTGGAGCACGTTCTCCGAGTGCAGATTCAGAGGTGCCGCAACGTATAAACAAACTCTAATCAAACAAATAATCTGAGCAGAATAAAACAAAGCAAAAAGGTACAAACAGAAGCCGCATAAGTGTTAAACAAAAAAGCAATAGAAAAGTATCAACTTGCTAGACTTTTAGATACCCTTGCAACTGAAGAGAATTTAGGAACTCATTTTGTATATTGAGCAAATTGAAAACCGTCATTTCCTAAATGTCTCATGTGCTTATTGGCTAGTTATAACCACAGTAGTGTTTGGACAAGCGCCAAAATGTAAATGTAATCAGAGATATGGGAACAAGAAAGTCAACGACTCCGCATTATGGGGCGACACGCAGTAGCAGTCATGACAACAACAATAACAAGTTGCCGTCATGTGTGCCCCATGTAGTCAAGTGTAGCTACAACAATGCAGTATCTGCAACTGCGTATCTTCTCTGCAGCAGATGTTGCTGTTGCCGTCCCTTGGAGACTCACGCACGCTTTACTCTGTTATTTATTTTTTTGTCTCGGGATCGTTTGGCAGCCATTTTTGCCACCGGTTTTACGCGTCAAAGTGCGCGTAACTCTTGCCGCATGCCACAACGCATATTGCTACTGTTGCTTGGTGATGTTGCTGTTGTTGTCCTGCTTTTCTTGGCTAAATGGCAACATTGTTACTTCTGCCTTTTATTTGAGTTTCGTTTTTGCTGTTTAGTTGTTGCATCAGCTTAAAGACTTCCCTTCAGAAAAATATATTCCTCATTTTAGAAGTACAATCCAATCAACGATACGACAAACTACTTGCTGGTTAGCACAAATTTAAGAATACATCGGAGCATAAACAACAAAATTTCATTATAAATAAGACAATAACAAATTCTTAGCAGAAATACCCAAACAGAAAAAATTTAAATTTCTGCTTGACGTATATATGTATATATATATATATATATATGTTTTCAAATCGAAATATATCAGATATATATATCAGATATAAAATACAGTGTTAACATTTAATAACACCTTAACAATTTTGTATTCCACTAAATGAATATAGCCCCAAAGTTGTCATTAGCCAGAGGCCTGAGCAGCCAGAGTTATAAACAGACTATTGGCTCCAAGTAATAATTTCGTGATCTCATTCAACTTTTCTAAAGGCAAGTTCGATTGTTATTTATTTTTATTTATGAGATCTTATTTGAGATTTAAGCTATGACAAGTATGCTAACAAAGAACAAAAAGCGAAATCAAAAATTCAATTTGCAGATATAAAAATACCCAGACAATTGATATTTTCGGCTATGAATTCCGAGCAACCTGCTTGGGGCAACGAACTGGTAACTAGTCATGAATGTGACCGGCATGCCATGTGTCTCGGGCACATCCTGTGAGGCTTGCTTGACATTTCACTTCAACTGTTTTCTTTTAACTACTTTCATTCATTTTGCCTTATTACACATTTTTCTTTTTTTATGAAATTTTCCTTAGATTATATTTCATCTTTGTATTTCTATTGGATTTGAGTTTCGCTCATTTTAATTTCGCATTTCCCATTGATAAAGTGATGCTGAAATAGACTCAGCTGACTAGAAATGCATTTATGCAGCTGGGCTTAGGACTCGTAGCTATGTGTACCCCCCCCCCCCCTGCTGCCCCCTTTCCACATCATAAATCATTTATACGCATTTCTTTTTATGCCACTCGATAGGTCGCTGAGCTGCTTGGCTACTTGTGCTCGATTCCAACTGTCAGCTAATGCAATGCCGGCCACTAAGTCCCACAAGCCCCACAAGTCTGGCAACTGGTCCGGCCATGGATAAATTATGTTAATATCATGGCTGGAAGTCTCTCTTATTCTTATATTTCTCTTTGGCATTTATAATAGTTTGACAAATGAAGGAAAAAGACAAATCAAATAGAAATTGCAGCACATAAATCGGAGTACAAACTACACTGTAACTAGATGTGTTCATATACAAAGCTCAGTCATATTATGAGTTAATAGTGGATATACCCATTAAAACCTTGCACAGATAGGGTATTCAGCAGACAACTCAAACTGGCACACGACTTCGTCTCGCGACTTACAACTTGCGCCATATAAATTGCAAAAGCGCAACAAATTGTTAATTTTCTTTTCGTTCAACTTTTTCTTCAGCACTCTGCGGACATTGCCTCAGTTAGCCGTCATTCGTCTCACGTCTTTTGTGCGTCTGTTTTCTTAATTTGCATAATTTTGTGCAAGTTTTTATTTTCCTACTTATTTTCTTTGCCGCATTAAAGAAAAACTTGAAATACAAATAGAATGCAAATATATGCTTGACTAATAAAGCCAAATGTTGGCCATACCAGCCAGCCCAGCCAGGCTTATGCCAATTTAATATTTGTTTTGCGCTTGAACATATTTCAGAATATCATGGCAGTTATATTATACAATTGCAAACATTTCACATTCTGAAATATGTATTCCAGCAAATCTTAAATTTATTGCTAGACAATCATTTAAAATTTGCCTCAACATGTTTGTTGATGGCATGTTTATGTTTGTCGTCTTAAATATCTCGCACCTCACAATTGCTGCACGACTCGAACAATCACTGCTGTTTTAAATGCCACACACACTAGAACACCCAATCCGTTTGCTGCCCAGGCGTTTAGCATAAATTAAATAGTTGCTTTTTGCATTGAAATCGCTGTCAATGGAGACAGAATATACATTTATGCAGGTGATTCATATGCCACTGCGGGGCACGAAAGGGAAATCCATCAAATGACCTGCCAACGCGTCGCACAGTCAATACAAATTGATGCTTTCACAGGACACACTGTAGACACTTCCTAGCCTCCACTCCCCTCCTCTTCCTTCTAGCCTGCTCTTGTTGGGTCTGCCGCTAACGTTTATTTACTTAGCAAAAAGTGCTTGCAAGAGCTGTGGCTGCAGAGGAAGAGGAGCAGTGCTGGGCAGACTATACGTATCTGTGAGCATTATTCAATGTTTGGCTCCGAACGTGCGCAAATTACAAATTCAATGCACGTAGCCAACGGCGGCTAGGCTTTAGGCAATGTTGGGAGTTGGAAGCTCAAAGATGGTAACTGCTAGCTGGTAACTGGTAACTGGTGGCACCCAGACGCAGGCTATGTTTACGGAACGTTACCGCCATCATCGTCGCCTCAGAGCCCAGTAAGAGCAACAACCACAACAACAACTACATCAACTACAACAACAACAACAACAAGAACAATAGCAGCAGCAGCAGCAACAGCTCTCAACCAGCTGACGACACATTAAAATAATGTATTTTTAAATTAAACATTAATTGTCGCTGAATGGTTTCTGAATGGGCTGCCAGTGCCTTTTACCGTTGCGTGCCACCAACTTGGAGCTTCCCCTCTCCCTCCCTCCTCAGCTCTATATCTCTATATCTCTCTCTTTCTCTCCCTCGCTCTGTGTTAAGGAGTGCCCAACACTGCATTAAGTCATCATTTTTACTTTTCCTTTTGGGTCGGCGGGAGGGGGGCTGAGACAAGCGGTGGCAAAGATTTTCATAAATCGCTTGGCTCGTTGTTAATGTTTTTCATCTTTTATTATAGCCCCGTGCGATGTGCGAAATATGTTTTTTATGGCTTTGCCATTTTGCATGCATTAGCGAATGTCTTCAATGCTTCGCAAGGGGCCAAGGGGAGCTGGCGGTGGCAGCAAGGTAGAGGAGGCTTTCACCAAAGGCCTGTTTAAGTGGAAATATTTGATTGTGTTTGCATAGCACTTCCGATATTGCAATGAGCTCATTTGCAGTCATGCTCAGAGCGTATTTGCATACCACACATAAAAGATTTGGTACTTTGACGGCTAAAGTTCAGTGGAGAATAGAAACCCATCTTTATCTTATATAAATAATATAATATGAGTTGATGTGAGATGCCAAAGTTATTAGAAATATAAAACAATAAGTAATATATTATAAGAGAGAGCTACTTAGGAAATATCTCACCTACTGTATATTTTGCATAAAACATTTAATTCCAATTGAGATACATACATTTACAGATAGATTATACATAGATAAATAAGAATCAATTTCCGAATACTTTCTGCACACCTTGCAACCCTCTTATTCTAATGCTTGCCTATTAGTTAAGATTCGTATACATTTTAAATGGGTATTGTTAATTTGATTACTTCCATTCCATGCAATAAACATAGACGAAACAGACGAAACAGATTGGGCACATTCGTCATTAAGTCAGCTTAACGAATAGTTTAGTCACTTGCTAATTCAAGTCGTATCGATCGCTATTATCCGTTGGTAAGCCTGTGCCAAACCTCCCACTTTACATTCCCCATTTATAAAGGGCTGTTAATGTTCTATAAGCCGAATCACAAGTGGCCATTTAGAAGCTGGACGAATGTTCTACACTTTCATTGGATTTGCCTAACAAGCCATAATCATGTGGTGCTGTATTTAATTACTGCCTGTATCGTATTCGCATTGCCAATTGCTGTGGGGCGGAGGCACGTGTGGCGAACAAAGGACATCAGTAGCAGCAACAGCAGCCTCCATATCCGCATTCGCATTCGCATCCGCATCCGCATTCGCATTCGCATCTCCTCAGCTTGTGAAATTCTAATGCGCCATAATGCCAAACACAATTGAGTCATTAAGCCGCAATCTAATTAAGCCCAAAAATGTGAACGGCTATCCAGGAAAAAAAAAGCCAAATAAAATAAAGAGACAAAAAATTAACTGCAGAGCTGAGCAGCTCTGCGGATTTGCTTCGGTAGCTGTTCGTGATTTGTTCTTGCTGCTTGTTCTTTGACCCACAAGTGGAGCTCAAGGAAAAACGAATAAAAACACGAAATTTATATGTATTTATATGTACAAAAGGTTTAGATCTACATTTTTATTTTTTCGTCTTTTTACGGCGATTTAACGTGACCAATTTAGCAACCATTTTGTTTTACATTTCTTGGCTAAGATTTATTTCGTGTCGGCTCTCGACCACGTAGGTCATTAAATTGCTTAGAAATCGCGGACATCAACTTCGCGGCCTGACGCGACCAAACACGGCACAGCACGGCCTAGGCCCGGTTTCAAATGAACCACAAAATTACTGTGAAACGGGCGGCACGCACCAGCAGCCCAAGGTGCACAATGGGCAAAATACAAGTAACTCTGGATAAAAAATTACGGATTGGTTGAGAGAATGACCAAGCAAAATCTCATCTCTAGTAAATTATTGTGAGCTTGGAATGCCTAACCAAAATATAATATAATGCATCTAAAATAAAACTGGGCTTTATATGTCACGATGATACTTATTTAAGGAAAAAGTATAGATCTTGAAGATTTATTGATTTGGTTTAGTGCCTAATTTGGTTGAGTAATGCCAAATAAGTCGTTTTAAGAATAACAATAAATTATATAAAAATAGTTTATAGTTCATAGCTCATAGCTTATTGATCGGAATCTTAAGAATTTCTTGAGCATATATTTTATTTCTATAAAAATACCCTTATAATTTTCCCATATTTCCATATTTGAATCAAAATATTGACATATGTAACCATTGTTTTAATGATGTTTTGGTTGAAAGGGTTTGTTTTGGGCATCACAACAGCGAAATAGATACGGTTAATGCCACAAAATGATGTCTAATGACGGTTTCGTCTTACATGACGAAAACTGACTGCGGCTGCGGCTGTGGCTGAAAGTGCGGCTGAGACGTAGGCCGCCACTGAGGCGTTTGGGACCGGTAGTTTGTGTATCTAGAATTAAGTGCTTGTAATTTATAATGTGCCCCAAGTGGGTTCCCAAGTTAAAGTTCAATGTCGCACTCTATCTCGCTCGCACTTCCTGTAGGTAGTTCTCTCATACGCTCATTGGTTTATGTTAATAAGGAACTGGATTGGGAACTTACCTTCAACTTTGGCCAGCGCCAAAACGGATATCGTTTGCAGTGCGGGCACCGCCCAGGCAACCAAATGGAATAAATGAGATTTATTTTCAATTGCCTCGTGGCCCCATTTAAGTCCGGCGGCCAGGAACCAGGCAAAAGCCAAACATGACCACCACGCAAATGCGGCCATGCAACAAAAATACAATGCCATGAATAATACGGTGCACGCGGTCGTCTGCCGATGACCCTGCGCGAGGGAGCAAAGAAGCAAGAGTTGGTAAATATATACAATGAAAAAATGCAAACTTGTTTTACCCTGCTGGAACTTACCTGCGTTATGGTGGACATCATCTGCAGGCGTCCGAGCTTCACTGGCGGCGGAAACGGCTCTCGGCACGACACCGAATCGCCCGCACCAAGTCCGGCCACATAGGCACAGCCGACGACCAGATAGCAAACGGCCAGAAAGACAATCGCACGCTCCGGATAACGAAAACGCGATGAGTCTATCAGAAATGTGAGCACCTAGAATACATCAAAATAAAATTAAAAACACATATTAATTACATTCAAGCATTTAATTAACTCTGTAGTCATCTTCAAGATGCCGATGTGTAGATTTCATTGGCCACTGTCTGCAAAATACATTAGAGTCGTTGGCCGGGGGAGAGGCGGGAGTTGCGAATGAGGGGCTCGGTCATTAGGCGCTACATACATATTAGCTGATTGTTGTGCAGTTTATTGTGATCTGAGCCCATTTGTAGCATGTTTCTGGCTAAATGAGTCGACCTTAATGAGAGCACCGGAGTACCCTCTGTCACACACCGAGAGATGGAGTCCTTGGAAGCTAAGACATCAGCTGCCTGGGTGTTACACACAGCATTATACATATATATTTAATAATGCTATTAGGCTCAATTTCCAATTCAGCTGCTCCTTCGAAGCTAAAGGCTTTAAAGGCAATTTCAATTAAAAGGACTGATTTGCCACACCAATGTGAAGGCTATCCAGCCAACCACTTTGACGAGCCGCAAAGGCAAGCCAATGTGGCACCAAAGCTACCCACATTGCCGCACAAACCCAATTCAGCACTTAAGCCCACATAAACTGAAACTGCAATTTCCAATCCTAGCAAACACGACTCCAGACTTTGCCAGCTAATTACGCACCATTTAAATGAATTCATTACCATTTGGACTAAACCTAACGCTGCGTCCTGAGACTTTTGCCTCCAGCCAGCCAGCCAGCCAGGCAACTCAGCCCGCAGCCTAAGCGAAGCCATTTCATTTGATCATTACAAAACTATCAGTGGAGCTCTGCGATTGGAGTGTGAAGCCACAGTTGTTTTGTGTTCCATTATGTGCTGCCATTATTATTACGAATGAAAAACATTTGAATTATTCATAGATGTAACACACGACCCAATTGTCGCGAGGCGCAAGTAATCATTTGTTATATGTCGAGCTTATAGGGTATAAGAATGACAAAGCGACTTTGTGAATTGCTGATCATTTAAAAAATATTTGTCAGTTAGCTTGGCAATATACAAATTAGCCTTATCTCATCATTAACGTTGTTATTTGAATTTTAAAATTATTTCGGACTTAAGCTACATTTCATTATATTGTTCTTTTAACTAGCATATAAAAATATTTCCTAAAATTTATATAAATTATTCTCACTTATAAATCTAACTGACTTTGAAACCAGCTATTTTAACAAAAGTTAAGTTACAATAAAAAGTATAAATCAAACATAAAGTTTTAATAAATAAATACATTTACTTATGCTTTCTTGCTGGCTCCTTTTTTTAATATTTTTATTTATTTACTCCAATACTCTCCAGTCAGCTGTGAACTTTGAAACTAATTTGGAACTCGAAATATACTTGAGGATATACATGATCTGGTGCCTGCAGAAAAGGTAATTAAATTATGAAAAGATGTCACCCTATAATAAACGAAAATATGCAAATCAAATTAGATGTAGATGCCTGAACTTAAGTTCATATTCAAAGGTTAGTTACAGGGTATCTACTTGTCTTGTCTTAGTGCTCATTCCCTTTGCGCTTAGCTCTTAAATTAGAGTTCTCCCATGACTACGTCTAATTCCCGCCTACGCCTTATCGTCTTGCTCATTTACATGCGAAATTTATGCCTGAGATTTTTGGGTGTGTGCAGAAGTTTTTGTAACGCATTTGTTGACATACAAAGACAAGGTTTACATACATATTTACACATATAGATATATGTCTATATGTGCGTACATATATACAAAATGGGAATAACAGAATTGAATTGAATTGTTTATTTATGCCAAGCACTTCAGGCATAGGATTTTAGACAGGTTCCACAAACAGGCAAGGGTTACTAGCATCTATTTGAGTTGCTAGTCCTGCTGCCATTTCATGCCTCATTCCGCTGCCACACCAAACACACACACACACACACACACACACACACAGACACACACATTTTGACAGCAATTTGTTGTGGCACGCATTCTGCTGCTCATTTCATTTGTAGTCAGGGGCGTTGGGCGTGTCAGCTTGTAGGTGTGACTGCTGAAATTGTAGCTACAAATGAAGTAAAATGAGCAAAGCAAACCGACAACAGTCGGAAACAGTCATCACAGCCACAACTCCTCCAACTCCAACCCTGATTCAGCCTCCGCTTCTGTTGCTGTCTTTGCCTCCAACAAAGCCAAAAATTATGCGTTGCTCGCAAGCTTCAACTTGCCTCGCGTTGTCATCTCATCGTCGTGATGGGGCGTGGGCAACTCTTTGATAAACATGGGGCGTAGTTAGTCAGTTTCCGGCAGGCATTTAGCTGGGGCTAAAAATCCTACACATGATAGCATGAAAAGCACTCAAAGTAGCGTAAGCTGAGAAGCAACGACAATGAATGCTGTAATTTTCCCTCATTCAATTATTTAATGTAGATTGCGTTTCACATAAGTAAGAATTAGTAAATTAATGCTTTTCTAACGTTTCTCTATCTAATTCAATAGATATTCCGCTGTATTTATATTACTGACAATCACTTAAATTTTCATATTTATACATGGAAAGATCAACTATTCAATGGCAAAGCTTCTTTTAGAAAATCATTTAGATTTCTTTTCAAATTACACAAATTTTCTTTAACTTTATTTACCAATTAAAATAAACTTTGTGCTTGGACATTTATTATTATTATAAATACCATCAGCAACCCACACAATTGTCAGCCACACCTCACAAATGGTCAAGTTTAATGTTTAATTTCAATTTCAACGCCGCTGTGCCTCATAAATTTCAAAACTAGTCATTATAAAAACACCCAAAACTAAAACGACCACACTCCAACCCTTTGCTGTTTTTTTAGACAGCTTAGCTTTGTTCCGCGGTTGCCCGTTTTAGAGTTTCGCATAAATTAAATTAAATTTTACAAACATTTTTTTTAAAGTTTTTTCTTTTTTTGGTTTTCATTTTTAATTCAAATTTAATGTCATTTGCATAAAGTCAGTGAGACAACAACACAATAACAACTTCAAAGGGGGGGAGGCGATCCAGTTTTGGCCAGGAGGTGGAACGAAGCGTCGTCAGACATGTCAGCGCCTATGATTAGCATACAACTTTGCACAGGTTTTTTTGTGAGAATTTGTTGAAAAAATAATTGCGGCATAAATTGTGGTAAATGTTAACGCTTCGCTTTGGTCTATCTATGTTTTGAATATCTTTGTAAATTTCTGTATTGAGGTTGTCGTCCATTTAAGTGATTAAAGAACAAAAATATTTGCTTTGCTGTCATTTAAATGCGCATATTTAACAAATATTTATTAGTCGTTCATATTTATGCAAATGGTGAACTGTAAGTCAAACAAAATGTTAAACCGTAAATCCAAAAGATTCACAGTTGCATGAGAGGCTTACTGTTAAACTATGTTCAACTATCGTTGAGGTCCTGGATGCAGTTACTTTTGTCACCGTGACATCGCATATTTATACACATCCTGTCCGTCTGGCTGGCTAGCTGGCTGGCTGGCTGGCTGACAATCTGTCTGGCTGTCCGCCTATGTGTCTGTCAGTGAGTCAACATTCGCCTCAGTGAGCTTCTGTTTCAGGTTTTGTAATTAAGGAAAGTCATCAAAGTCAACAACATGCTGACACTGAATGACTACCCCCTCCCTCTCTACTGTCACCCTATCTGCAGACGCTTATTTGTTGTCAACATTATCAGAGCTCCCTCGCACGTCTGTCTCAGCCAACTTTTGCGTGTATGCCACACTATCCCACCAGGCGGCTCCCCCCATTCCCATTGGCAACCCATTGAGAGCCCATTACAGCCCCAGTCATTTCCTTTTCGCTTTCATTGTAAAACAAATGTCATGTCTAACGTCTCTCATCTCATCTCATCTCATTGCGTTGCCAACTTGTTCCCCATTCTCATCTAATGCGTTTAATGAAAAAGGTGTTGATTGTTGACAGTTGTCTCTCATAGTCTCTCTAGCAGCCGCTGTCTCACGGCGATAACTTGAGCTCGAATTCCGCGAATGGCACAAGTCAACGGCAAAGTTCACAGAAATAGACGCAGGTGAAAATATTTGTTTGGTTTTAGTTTGACTTGCGTTTTGTGAAATTGAAATAAATGTGTTTGTTTGCATATTTTAGTTGATACTTTCAGCTGCTACGCCGACACCTGAGGATATGTCGCACCTAACTGAAATTGCATCTTGGTAAGTAACAAACTAAGGATATCGGCAGAAGGAGTTGGGGGCAACCATATCCTAAGCCATAAAGATGCGCAACTCCTTTCAAACGAACTGCCCCTGCTGATGCAACCTAGGGACGAAATGGTAGCCGAATAAATATTCGAGCGAAATTTCACAGTTTGTATGAGTAGTAAAAGGGAATGGACAGCTCTGGATGAAGTCCACCTCATGAAACCGCACACCATAAAATGGTACACCGATGGACCACTCACGAATCAGGGCACGGGTCTTGGAGTGGTGGGTCCTCGGGTATTCTACCATGAATCCCTGGGAATGCACACCAGCATATTTCAGGCTGAGGTGTGTGCGATAGGGAGATGTGCGGACTTCAACATAGAACGTAACTATCGGAATACGGATATATCCATCCTATCCGATAGTCAAGCAACATTGAACGCTTTATAATAATGGACTATGAAAACATCGAAGGTAGTCCATGAAGTTCGTTCAAAGCTAGACCTACTCGGGACTCACAACAGGCTCACCCTACGATGGGTCCCGGGCCACAGGGACCAGAACCGTACAGGACCAGAACCGTATTGTGGCATAGGGAGACACACTATACGACTGGTATTTAGAAACGAGGAGAGGCAGGGAGGGCAACAGAGCTGGTCGGAGGCAGTAGGACTCCGACAAGCCAGATGTCTCCTAGGTGGTTATAATCTTGTACGATTTAAACAAATTATAAACATGGGAAAGAACAGCCTTAGGATACTCACCGGTCTATTGACAGTACACTGGAGACTAAGGAGTCACCTAGCAAAATTGGGTATACATAGTAGCGACCTGTGCAGGTTTTGTGAAAGAGAGGAGGAATCCTCGATGCACATCCTGGCAGAGTGTGTCGTCTTAGCTAGAAGAAGAAGCAGCCTCCTAGGGGTGCATGTTTTGAATTGCAAAGACATAGAAGACCCCAACCCAACAAAGATCCTCGCATGCGTGCGGGAGTTGGGGCTGATGGAAGAGCTATAAGCTCAGAAGGGGGCACAATAGATCAAATAGGTCGCGGTGCAGCTTCCCCCCTAATAATAATATTAATAATAAGTAGCAAACTTGAAATACAATCAAGTTATTGAAAACAACATGCTGCTTAAACCCAAACGAATATGAGCGAGTGTCGAATCTTAAATAAATCGGACTTTCTTCCAACAAAACCAATCAACTAATTAGTTCAGAGCTCAATTTATACACAACAAGTCTTCAGCTAAGAATTATATCTAACACAAATTGCAATTTATTTTATTCAAAAATAAAAATAAATATTATATTAACTTTTTTAAGTTCAATATTTATTTTTGCAATTTTCTATTGCACTCGACTTTCATTTTTGTTCTAAATATCATTTCCCATTGAGGTTATAGAAAAGGGCTTTGAGCTTATCTAAACCAACAAAAATAAAACATAATGCAAAAACACTGACAATTATAAATTATTTTATGAATGATTTTGCTAAGCTATATTTAACAACAAATGAATTTAACAGAGAATCGGATATCGTCTTAATTTAATGAGTTATTTACTTAAGAAAAATATTAACAACACACACAAAAAACATTTCTATCATCATCAATGACGAGAATGGAAATGAAAATGTCAAGTGGGCCGAGCAGGCGGCTAACCCACTGCACTTGCCAGAGCACAAACAGCAAAAGGGAGAAAGTGAAAGCACCAGCAGCAGCCAACAGATGAACACTCCCCAAATGCAAAATGCAAAATGAGCGCTCAAAACATAATCATTATCATAAAAATAATAACTAGAGTCTGGCAAAATGGAGCTGCTGGGGAACTGAATGAAAATGAACAAAATGGCAAAATGGCAAAATGGCAACATGGCAACAAGGCAACGAAAACATAATTTGTGCACATATAGGCGATGCCACGCCCACAAACAGTCACTGCCTCTGACAATGGGCGACAAATGACATGCAATGCAAAATTTATCACAAACGCAAACGAATAAAAAGAGCCCAAATAAACAAGCAAAAGCAGAACTATGCAAAATTCGTCACACTGAAAGTGACAATGTATCCTACTCCACCCACACACCTCACCACACCCCCTCCGCCTAACCTTATGTGTGATGGATGTAGCTCAACTTTATGATATGCACCATCTCAGCAGAACAACAGTTCCAGCTGTAACTCAATCCCCAGTCTGCCTCCTGTGCCCCCACAAAAGCACAGATCAGACAAATTTGTGTAGCTGACTAAAATATTTGATAGATGTGCTCGTTGCTGCCCCTGACCCTGCCCCTCCTGTTCCCTACCGACCCGATGATTGCACAAGTGCGTTGCGAATTACGATAAAAGACTGCCTGGGATGGCATTATTTTATTTTTTGTATCCTGCCTACAGTTTATAGCTTTTCGTAGCTAAATTGATTTTTTATTTAAATTTTATTTTTGTGTGTGGGTTCAGTTTTGCAGGCTGCATGATGTATGCGTTAAGGTCTGTGCGTGTGTCAAGAAAGGATATTCGGTAACCAAAAAGGTAGCAAATATTTGGCACTTGTCGAAAGTTGAGGTTTCAATAATAAAAAAAAACCAAAAGAAATTGTTAAAATAAGGCGATAATTTGCATATTTAGAATAAATAATTGGTGTATCTGAAATGGGTCAGTAAGCTTAAATGTATGTAAATGTATCTCATTTATTCCAAACGTGTGTTGTTGAATTATAATTTTCGCCAACAATAAAAAATCTATCAATTTTATTGCCTGCTGTGAGCTTTATGTGCGCAAAGCCTTTTTAGAATTTAATAATTAATGGATATTTTGAAAAATTATAGACATTTTCGGAATTTACAATAATATGTATAAAATGTAGATATAAAAATTTATGCTTCAGCTCAGTTTTTAATATAAGCCCAAAATAGAGCCAAACGCATTTCAAGCCATTACATTCAAGGTTGTCTTTGTGTGTTTATGCAAAACAACGGCAAACCAATCAAAAGGCAAACTTAACGCCCACCTAGATAGGCAGCAACTGGAAGGAGTAGTCATTCTGCCAGATACCCTCTAGAGAAATAAACAATGCCAAGGGCAAAGAGAAGTGGGAGCAGGAGATGTTTCAGTGGGAGATGTCTAACAGAAGCTTTCAAAGCAAGCAGGGGGTGAAGCATATTCCGCATATGTTTTGCCAAGTTTATTGAAAAATATGCGCTGACAGGTAATATGTCAATGTGTGGGATTTGCCAAAGTGGCAACGTTGCCTCCACAGAATCATAACAGATTCGCTGCAGGAGAAGGAGCAGTAGCAGAGGCAACAGCAGCATATCCTGTGTAAGGATATGCAAACGCTGGCATAAAGTTGTTTGTTCTCGCCCTTGAGCCATGTTCTCAAGCTAAAGAAAATATGGCAGCATTCAGCTCAAAAACCTTGGCAAAAGCAAACAAGGCTAAGGGATACGGACAGGACTGAAGATGGGTGAGGAGACGACTGCAGTTCTCTCGCTCATGATTTATCGCCATCAAATTGAAAATTGAGTGCCTGACATTGTGACACAGATGAGCGTGCATTAATATTACCAAAAATTGATTTCCACTTACCGTAAAGAGACAACTGGCCACACAGACAGCTGCCCAGGATCCGACCCAATAACGGAGCACCGTTCGTTCCCGCTCCGGGAAGAACATGGCGTGACACGGGGCGCCACAATCATGCAGATCCTGTAAAGAAGACCCAATTGAATGGAAATAAGTACGTGAAGCTTCACAACGGAAATTAATTTTCTTTGGTGCGTAATTAATAAGGCTTACATTAAAGGATGGTGCAGCAACGAACGCAGCGCCTACCTTGATTAACACTCATCCAGAGGAATAGAAGGCAGAGTTGGAGAGTTGGGTATTTAAATGCCAGTGCACAGCTTTTTATGATTATTTAATCATTTCAAGCCGCAAAGGCAATTGCCATAAAAAAGTAATTAATTTTTTTTAATTATCGTTGTTGTACAATTTTATTTATTGGAAAGATTTGTATGCCACTTAAAATGGATCTGGGAAATGGCATAACAAATATGTGCAAAAATGTCGTAGAGAGAAACGAATATAATTAAATAATAATATTAAATTTAATTCTGTTTAGAGAATGAAAACACTGGCCAGTCATTCTCTCTCTCTCTCTCTCTCTCTCTCTCTCTCTCTCTCTCTCTCTCTCTCTCTCTCTCTCTCTAGTTTCTTTCTATTTTCGTTATTTTTTTCTTCTGTTTCACTCGTTTACTAAATAAGTTTCGAAGATACAGGGTATCTCCTAATTGATAAAATTTTATTGAATATATGCTTACTAAATAGGTAATAATTACCATACATTGTTGCAATTAATAATCTATGAAAATACATTCAAAATGTTTATTAAATTGTCGTACATGGAAACATAATTATATTTCAATATTTTGCCAATGGGTTGCATTTTGTTCGTGTTCAATATACAAATTCTAGACAATAATTTGTATATACTTTGTAATGCATTGAATTAGAATTAAAATTGAAATTGGAATTGGAAAGCAGCTACAACATGCTAAAGGGTCGACAGATTTATTCTTGAGCAGCATCAGCTGCCGAATCCGTTTATTTCAAATTTATAAGTTCTCGTATACCATTCGCAGATGAAGTTTATTTAATTTTATCGATCACTAATATCGATACAAATCGATTTCCGATAGCAATGAAAACTAACATTTTATAGATATATCTTTCTAATGGTGAGTGATAAATGCCTTAACATTATATGAGACGGCCTCTCTTAAATTGAGCATTCTTACATTTTAAAGTGATTTTTTCCAACAAAGTATTCGGTTCGCATCAAAGTCTCTGTGGCTATTCCACATCTTGATATGTGGACAGTTTAAGCTTGCTTCCGAATCCAATCAGAGCTCCATTTTGAGCGTCCTACTTCATTAAAATTCAAATTTGCATTTCGTCTTGGTGTATAATTTTTCTCGTTGCTACTTCGCCAGAAAATGCAGGCAATTTAAAGGCATTTCCAATGTTATTTTCACTGCTGACACAAGTCTGAAAAGTTTTCGGCTCTGTTTTTTATGTTATTGTATGTGCCGCAAATATGCGTAAATATTGCCAAGACTCCCTTTTTCATTCACAATGCCTCCTTCCCTAACTGGCTGACTGGCTGACTGACTGGCTGGCTGACTGACTGGCTGGCTGGCTGTCTGCTTATCATTAACATCATTATATAAAATTTGTTGCCGCTTCCATTGTTGCTGTTACTGTTGTTGTTATTTTCTTATATTTGGTACCTCAACTCGCGCCAGATAAAACGCGTTTAAGGCGACGATGTTGCCCTTCCTGCAATCCGAAAAGAACGCAATTTACGCCGCTAACCTAACGATGATTGCTCCGAGTGAAGAGGACAGCCGGAGCAGGCACAGTGCCAGGAGGATCAGCGGGAAGCGCCTTTTAAATTTTTAATGGCAACTTCAAATAATGCCCATGCCCAGCCTGTAAAATTTTGGGGTTGCTCTTTGACAGGGCTGCTGCTGTTGCTGTTGCTGCTGTTGCTGCTGTTACTGCTGCTGCTGCCTCTCCTCCCCATTAACTGCTTAGTTTTTGTTTTTTTTGGCATTCCCGTTAGACCATCAACAGACAGTCAGACAGAGTCTGCATCATCTCCTTCTGCCACCGGTTACTGTGGGGCTTTAGCTGCATGTGAAATGAGTTCGAGTCGAGTTGTGCAGATGCGTGAGGCAAATGTTTGCAGATGGGTCGAGAGATCTGCATCAGATGCAGATACATTTCGTATTCGCAGTTGCCAGTCAAGAATTTTTGCAGTGTTTGTTTGCCTTTCTCCATCTCTACTCTTTTACCCTTCAACTCGCCCTGTCTGCCTCTCACACACTATGTGCGTGTGTGGCTCTATCTAAAATTCAAATCTCTTGTGGCTTACACTGACTCGACAACATGCGTCGTTGCCGCACTTCACAATGCAATTTGCGGGGTTGTTTTACAGGGATTTTGTACGTCTGTGGGTCTCAAGGTTGTAGCCCCGCGGCTGGCATCCAAAATAATGCGAATCGTAATAACATTAAATTGCATTCATTGCCTAGACAGAGAGCTGTCAGTGTGATGAATTGAGGGTTGCCCCACAGTTATGGGGAAGTTGTGCAGCAATCTTTATACATATGTATATAAGTTGTGCTAACTTCTTACTTTTGATTTTAGGTAGTTCAGCTTTTTTTGTACATATTTTTATATCTTTAACTCTGTAAGACAAACAGACGCCTCTTCTATGGCCAATTAAAGTGCTAGTGCTTGTGGCATAGCTTCGTGTGGCAACAGTTAGAACAAAAGCATAAGAGACAAGACGTGCCCAAAGGAGTTGCACAAAGAACAACTACAACTAGCAAACTGACCACAACAAAAGCCATGGGACTTGCACACTGCATTGTTAGGCCTCCGTCTGTGCCCAAGCCCGCATACCTCAGCTCAACCCTCACCCCAGTCTCTATCTCTCTCGCTCTCTTTCTCTCTGAATGTATGTGTCTCTCTCTCTCTGTGGCGAGTCTTCTAGTCTGGCCATTGTTTTCGATTTTTATGAGGCATGTATAAATAATTGCGCCCAAAGGCCGCCGACATAAGTTTTCATGCCGGCCGCGTGGACGAACAACGGCAGCAACAACAGCTAAAATGCCAAGCGACTAAACAGGAACCCGCTGCCCGTTGCCACGCCCATGCCCTTGTGCCCTGTGGTCGCCCTGGCGTCGCCGGCCACTGCAACAAAACATTTTCCAGTTTTTTTTTTGTTTTTTGACTGCCGGCTACAAATAACATAAAGAATAAAAAACTGAAAGAAAAAAAAAATGGCAGCAAGCTGCAGGTATGAACAGCATTTAAGGAGTTTTTAATTTATTATAAATAAATTTTATGCCTCGAGATAGGGAAAATGGGAGTAGGGGGAGACAGGTAAGGAACTCGCTTCTAGTTGGAATATGGTGGGCGTGTTGATGATGGGGGCCTGCAAATTATTATGACTAAAGTCGAAACTCAGCGCTGAGCGTAAAACCAAGCAAAGGCGCACGCACAGTGTAACGAGATGTGGCAGATAAGAGATGTAAAAATGAGGCAGACAGTCCCTTAAATGCATGTTGAGCATATGCAGAGAAGAATTAATTAATAACGCTGCAATTAAAGCTGGCAATTTGATCTATATATACTTGCCTTAAGCGAGAAATTTCATAAAATAACTTTAAAATATATCTAAGAAAGTATATAAAAAAAGGGCAAACATATTTAAGTAACTAAGAAATTCATTTTCTACTATTACTAAAAAATAGCAACCACAAAATCTTGCTAAAATGTCATTTGTGTATATAAAAGGGGCAAAGAGATTAAGTTGACTAATAAATTGCATTTATTTTAATAAAAATCAAATTGATATTTAATTCTGATTACTATTTTTCTAATATGCATAGAGAGAAAATAAGGAAAAGTTGTACAATGAATGTGGAATGAAATTAAATATTAAAAACTATATTTAAATATGCATATAAAAATATTATATGTTCCATTTAATATTTATATTTAATACACAAGCAAACAAGACTTAATTAAATTTTTGTTACAAGATAAAATAATGATAGTATTAAATGAATCTAGGTTCTCACGTGTTAAATTCTTGATAACGGGTTGTTAACCAAAGGCCATGCAATCCAACTAGCTTCACAGGCTGCACTCTTTCCACAGAAAAGAGTCGCATTAGAAAGATACATTAAAGAAACGTGCGACAGTTAGTGGATAGTGTTAATGGGACAAGCTCTGACAGTTTTAGTAGTCGCACGAACGTTTTTCGAAGCAATTAAGATAAAATATCTTTATTTCAGACAATGTGGTCATAAAATTTCATTTCACGAAACAGAGAAAATTCACAACAAGTTTCGGCGCAAGTTTGCAGCACAGTGTAGGCCAGAAAAAACTTCATCCATACAGAGTTCATCTACAGATTCATCATCCACCAGAAGCAGAGTCAAAGCCAAAGACAACCCTTGACAGTGTTAATGATAGCTTCGACAATGTGTGTGTGTGGGTGTGTTTTAGGGGTGTTGTTGCTGACGTTGTTAAAGTCAAAATAAACAGACACACAGCCAACATTTGCACGGAGGCAGAAAGGCAAAAGATCTAAAGCATCGAACACTAGAAGACCAATGTGCAATTCGATTGTGCCAAGGGTTGTTTTTCGGGGCACAGGATGTGCGCAGGAGAGGACGGAGGACAGTCTGACGTCTCGCCAGTAGTCGATGTGTGTCTGTGTGTGTCCTGTTTCTGTTGGCATGTCTGCTGTCTGGCATGTGCTTGGGGGCGCTGCTGCGTCGCACATGAAACAACTGGCAAGAACAACAGGAAACAGGCCGTGCTGACAACAAAACATGCATTCGAGCATTGAATAAATTTACAACAACAAAAAAATATAAATTCAATAACCAAAACCGGAACCGAGCACAAAGACGAAAACGCAAGACGCGTCCAACAAGTCTTAAAAGTCAATTTTGTGCAGGAAGTGGCAAAAGCAGGACATGCAGGACATGCAGGTCTCGAGCACAGCCAAGAGTCAAGAGCAAGCAAGAAACGAAAATGAAATCTAAAAGCGTTGCAGAAATGCTCATAATTTATTAATATTATCCGATGGGTCGCCAACCTCTAACCAGAAAAAAGAAAAAAGAAAAAAAAAACAAACAGCAAACAGCAAACCACAGGCCCAAAATGTTCAAAAGACAAAGTCAGGGGCCGCACAAATTACACATGTCGACACTTTATTAAGGACACTCTGAACTGTGGCATGGGTTCCTTTGGCGTTCGATGGCATATCAAAAAACATTTGCTTTTTGCGGACCCGCAAAACGAGCTGATCCCGAATCCGCCACCGCCGGCTATAAAATGTCGACCCGTCCATATGTTTTCGGCATAAAAACCTAAGTAGGAAGCGGGCAGGCTGCTGCAGCGGGGAATAAGCCAAAACTCTTTGGCGCGCAATTTTGTGATTTTCTGTTTTTATTCTCTTGCTCTCGAAAGTTGGCAGCCCATCCACTTTGTGCTGTGCTGTGCTGTGCTGTGCTGTTGCTTAACCCTTCCATGGCCAAATTATGCCCACAGCGACGAGGAGCGAAAAGATTGGACGAGGAATCCGCAGAGAATGGCAGATATGAAAAGAAGGCAGAGCAGTTTGCTGGGCATATCTTCTCAGCCTGTTTTTGGTCATGTACATGCAAATGCTTGGGGTTATAAGCAGGAAGCAGTTGCACGGAATGTATTCGGGATCGGAATTGGGACGGGGAGCGGAAAGAGGCACATATCGTGTAATTTTAATGGAAATTTATAATGAGTGACGGTTAAAATTGTATGTAGCCAAAGGTGACACAGCACGCAAATTAATGTTGATGGGTAAATTCGAGGGTCGGGCAGGAGCCGAGCCTAGCGGCTGTGTGAATGTTGTCGAGTCGTTAAAAAAAGAGAAAAAAAAAACAAAAGCGAAAGGTGTTGCAAAGAAGCGTATGGAATTTATTCATAATTCAGCACAAGCTGAAATACCCCAACATATGTTTGGATTGAATGACCATACAATTAGCTATTGAAATGAACAAAAACGTGGGTTTTGAATATGAATTAGGCCCATTAGCACTGATGAGCTCTGAGTAAGCTAAAAAAAAGGGGTTAAAAATACGTGTGTTCATACATATGCATTAATGAATTAAAATTCAGTTTTATTATTTCAAAATCATTATTCAATAATTTTTAATCTTGTTTTTTAAATTAAGCAAATCCTCTAGCAGAGCAAACAAACCATATGTTATCATTGCAAGTTACTTTTGGTATTTATTTTCCTCTGCTTAACAATTGCGAGATTTAGTCAACTTAAATGACCCATTGCCATTCAAAATATCTATCACGCTCATTCTTAACACTTGTACCGCAAATCTCGGCTAATGCCTGCTAAATGCAAACAACTTAAGACCAACTTAAAATCGACTTAAAGAACCATACACAAACACACACATAAAAATATATACTTATACATATATACGATATATATATGTATATATCATATACCATGTTGAACAATGCTTGCCCTAAAGACTCTGGCAAATATTTATCGGATCGCTTAGCATGCGACGCACGTACGCAGCGGGAGGGAAGAGGAGGGCAGAAGCGCTACACAACGCTTACACAGAGAAAGAGAAGGCAACGTGACGATGACACTCGTGCCACTCAGGGCACTTTCCAGCTGCCATTTGCCAGTTGCCAGCGGTCATAGTCACGCAGCTGACGCACAGCAACAGCCGCAGCAGCAACAGCAACAGCCGCAGCAGCAACAGCCGCAGCAGCAACATGATAACTCACATAAAACAACCTAAACCAATCATCCAGAAACAGGCTTCAATTTGAACATTAACCCAAAACAAATTAAACAATTTGCTGCCTACAAAAACGAAAAAAAACGAAAGAACATTTGGCTGGAGGATATCGAAGATTCTATACGCTATATACCTATTAATATCTCTTTTATATATACAAGGACCCATTTAGATAAGCAATCAGTTCAGATAACTTTATGCCAAAAAAAACTCGAGCTTGGTTGGGATATTCATTTCTGATTACGATCAACCATACAATATAATAAAAATAAAAATACTGACATAAAAAAAAAATATAATATTCTGAGCAATTGTTCTAAGGAGAGTTTATTGATACTGAATACCATGTAAATATAATTTCAAGATTAAGGTAAACTTTGGCTTTGCAAACTTTTGAAAACTAAAATTTTTTTTTATTAAATTAAAGTATGGAATTTTGCAATACACAGGCATACAACTCAATGGCTATTCAGTACATGCAGTTAGTTTTTTGATTTAGTATTCCAGTTTCGAACGTTGTAGTTAATTCCATCCAGACAAGCAGACAAGTCAGACTTAACAGTTTCTTTCGAATGCATGTACTGGCCATATATGCATTAAATAAAGATTATTAAGTCAACATAAAAACATTGCTTTAATATCGGCAGCTGATATTAACGTTACAAAATGTATATAGCCAGGCAACTGTAACTGTAAAAACGCCAGGCAACATGCACAGGCGCAACATGTTGCTGACGCAATGTTGCCAAAGTCTTAGCTAGACTTGGTTTTCGCTAGCTGGTTGGCTGCCAATTGATTTCTGCTCAATTTTCAAAACTGTGGCAGCTTCCGAGTAGTGGTTTGCAGGTGCAGAGCCTTCTATCGACTGCGCAAACCTGAACCTAGGCTTCTGGCACGTTTCCATGTCTGCGGTGCTGACATTCACGACAGAGAGGGGCGGCAGCAAACGGGGGTCTTAAGCGAAGACGTGGGATGCTGCCAGCAAAGCAAGCCCAGCAATTTTCGATTTGACATTTTGACAGTTCTCTGTCTACTTTTCTAATTGCATTGCACAGGGCGGGGCAAGAGGAGCGTGTCACGGAAACGGGAACGAGGTCGTGTTTTTGGGGTCCGTTCTGGACACGCATCGCTTAGTCGACGCAGCGTCTTTTGCATAGTTTGACATATTAATTTTTAGTTGGCTGTCATGTGGCATTTTCAAAGAATGGCAACAACCTATGTGAAACCTGTTAACTACCACAAGTAGAATAACTTTTACACACCCACACTGGCCCACACCCCAACTCTCTCCGCTGACTCACCAAATGATAATCATGCTGCTTCTAAACTGTTACTGTTGCCACATGCAACGCAGACCCATCTGCCTATGCATTCGCTGTTGGTGGCACTTTCCTTAAGTTTCTGAATGTAATCTTATGTTGTTTCTATTTTAATGCTTTCATGCTCATGTTCATGCTCGAGACATTTATTTTTACGTCAACATTTCTTTCATTTTCATTCCTTCCTTTTCTCTTACATTTACCCCGCCTGATTCTGACTGCGGCTCAGAGACGCATAATTTAATAAATTTATGAAATTTAATAGACAGAAACGTGTTCGGTGGCCACAAATTTGTGGTGGGTCTTGAAATTTATATGCCAGCTAAAGAAAGAGCTGAAGCTGAAGCTGAAGCTGGAAATGGAAATGGCGTTGAAGCTTAAGCCGCGGCACAGCCGAGGGGGCGTGTCAATCTGTTGCAGTTGTGTTTGTCGGAGCATGAAAATGATTAAGCTCAAGTCGTGTAAGGAAAATATAGCTCTTAAAGACAAATTAAAGACTTAAGAAAAAACCAACTATGATATTTAAAATTGTTCATAACATACATTTAAAATTTATACACTTAAAATAATTTGTTTTTAAATGTTTGCACAGATTTTAGTTATTGGAAATGAATACGCTCAAGTCGTGGATAGATAATTTAAACATGAACTTGCTATTAAAATTTCAATTTAAAAAATTAAAAAATATAAATAAAATAAACATTTTAATATTTAAATACTACATTTTATCTATTTAAATATATATGTATATAAATATATATTTGTTTATTTGTTTAATTGTTTTAATGCTGAAAAAGAGTTGGAATTTGAATCCGATGTATCAGTTTAAAATTGAAACTAGTTTTAATTATTTAAAGAAATTAGCAAATGTATAAATTTGGTAGTTCTATTAAGTAGTTATTAGCAAACAATGTTCACAAAACGCTTTGCATATTCATAACCAATTTTAATAAATCGCTAATTATTGCCATGAATTAACAACTAATTAAATCATATTTGATTAACAGGTCATTCAGCTCGATAATCTATTTATAATCTGATTAAACATGCACATCTGATTAACATCCGATTCAGTAGCAGTTCATTATCGTTTGACAGAGTGCATCTAGAAGTTTGTAATCGTTTTGTTACAGTGTCTGAAAGCCTGTATCAAAAACACAAAGGATTAAGCAGAGCTTCTTAAAATCAACTTCAAAGTCCAGCATAATTTCCGTCATTAGGCATACGTCACGCTTCACTCATTAGACATTGTCATAAGGCTGGCTGCATAGCCAAAACGGTAATTTCGCTTCATGCTTGTAGTGTCGCTAGTCGCTTGTCGCTTCTTGCCAGCAAAATGAGCAAACGGTCCACTTTTAAGTGGGACCAACTCCCTCCCCGCTACCTGTCCAACTGTCGATGCGACAACTACATCGAAAAAGAAAATATTACAACAATTTGCATAGAGCTAAAGCCTGTTACGGGTTACGGTTACTGTTACCATTTTGTTTGTAGGCAGCAGCAGCAGCAGCAGCAGCAGCAGCAGCCGCAGTCGAAAGAGAGATGGCAAATGGAAAAGATGCAGATACGCCACGAGAGCCGACAGAGAGGACTAACGGCACACTGAGATGCATCGATGATGCTGATGCTGCCTTGGATGCGATGCGGGTTGCCAGCGATGTTGCAATGTTTTACCATGGCGTACAGTTAGGCTGCAGGCAGGCAGGCTGCCAGACGTCGTGTTGAGCTGCGCTGCGCTGCTTTGCTTTGAGCCGGTTCCAATAATAATTACAAGAACAACAAGTTATGGCAGGTGGCAGCGACGGTGAAGCTGAAGTTAAAGTTGAAGGCGCTGACTTTTCCCTGGTCAGAAGTGCCATGAAAAAGTGTATAAAGTTCTGTGTTGCACTCAAAAAAAAAAGAGAATACTTGTAACATATTTAGTTAAGAGTTTTCTCAAAATCCACATTATCAATGTATCTTAATTATTTAAATTTTGTAAAGATACTTCGTTGCCATTAATACACTTTTTGTCTGATATATAAACTGCAATTTGATTTGATATGGTTTGTAAAATTCTACGAATACTGTGGAGTCAGAAATTTCTTAGATTTCTTCTTATTTACACAAATTACAAATAGTTCTAAAATGAATTTCAAATAAAATAAAAATCTATCTTGTAATTTCAATAAATGCAACACATTAAATATAATGTAATTTTAAATAAAGAGAAAAGGTATTTAAAAATAATAAACTTGGCTTTAAGAAACAATTTAGTGATTCCCTTTTTATAAGTGTAGAAATTATAAAAAAGCAACTGCTTTTAACGCCAAAGGCGTGCAATTTCTAAATGCTAGGCTATATTTATTTCTTTACTAAGTGTTCGCTTTTCTAATATGAACGATCCTTCAACGCTGTGATATAATGCTGAAAATAACATATAATTTGAATAATAACACATCAAATTTCATACGCCATACAATTGATATGACAGATGAACCAAATACTAGTCAAGTTGAACGAAGAAAATTAAAGATGATTGACGTCAAATGGATGAATGCTTTCGACGGTGGATGAACGGAGTGCTTATGCATCTATCTATTCAAGGTGCAATGACATGTGAGGGAAAGAGGAAACACATTGCAAATAGTCGTAAGATACAAGCTGATTTTGAATTGTTAACAATTGTTAAATCAATAGCGCATATGTCAGGGACTATAACGAGAAACAATTAAGATCAGCTTAGAATGCTAATCAAACTTCGAGTTTCGTAAAAATACATTTAAAATTTAAGCAACTTATAGTTTCAAAGTTTATTTTTAACCTAAGAATTACTAGAAAGCACTCAATTTAAATTTTTTCACACAAAATACAAATTTACCCATTTCAAAAGGCGCATTTCAATACAAAGATTTTGAGTCAGCAAGTCACGTAAATACTGCAAATTGTATGTCCGATTCTTGGCCTGTTAAGTTTTCATTTATCTTTTCGACTGTCGGAGATCACTTGAGCTGCATTTGCAGCTGCACTTTGTATGCAACATATGTGAAACCCCTGCCACTTCACTGGTCGACACCGATACCACTGAGCACTAGTGTGATTAACTTCCCTGAATACATACATGTATATACAATGTTTGGGTTCTCATCAGGATGGCCCAACCAATTGATGGCAAAAAGGCTTTGGGTTGTGCTGAGAGGCCATTAACTAAAAGCCTCCACTCTAGTATCGGGCTGTGGCATAAATAAAACATTTACTGGAAACTATTTGCAACAATTTTTCACAGTCGGCTGCCATAATTTTTCACACAGACCAACAAATGCAGCCAAACAGATCTAAAGCTCAATTTTTATTTATTTCGCTTGCGTTGCTCTTATTTTAACACTTAAGCGCGGACGTTTATAGATGAAAGGAGAGTGAAGAAGGCACCGGGGAGGAAGGTTGGCAGGCAGCACTGCGAGAGTCCGGCTGCATTTTCATTTCCATTTTTCGCTACAGTGGCGAACGCTTTGTAATCAACAAAGTCGAGCTCCAGAGTGAGTCTGGTTGCATCCACAGATGCAGCGCAGATACGGATACACCACAATTTATCTCACAGTTTGCAGTCTAAACAAAAATGACTGCCCGCCCCTGCGGGCTGCTGCGCGGTTTGTCTGGCCCTAGCCAGTGCCATAGGGAAGTTTCGCTGCTCAGCAGCGGCTCATCGGCTCATCTCCTGCCAACCCATTTGCCATTTGTACCAAGTCCGCATCCGCATTCGTTCCCGCGTTTTTCTCCCCATTCCCCACATCACCTTTGCTCCAGCGGCGACAGCGATAAATGTTTTAGCATTTCAAACACAAACTACGAAACTGAAATATACAAATGATTTCGTATTTTTTCCAGCCAAGTTCCAAGTTCCAAGTACCTCCAACCACCCAACCATGATCCACAATGCTTCGTGTACTAACGACGCCAGCCAGTCGGCCCCGCTTCCCATTTATTTCCTGATCAAAGCTGCTCTTCAGCTTGGCCATGCAATTTAGTGCGAGTTTCAGCAAGGTTAGCGCCAATTTTGGTGCGGCCCGAACTAATTTTCGTATGTTGGTAGAGGACATCATTAGAGTCCCCGCTTTGCGTATGTACAGACTAAGTCATATAAATATATATATATATATATATATACATAAATATGTAAATATATATAAATGAAGACTGTAGTTAAAGAACAGTTTTACATCCGACTGTTTAAACGAATTTTCCTGTTATTGCCTTCCAACTTTATCAATCTAACAAACCTGTTTAAAAACACTCAACTAATAACAATTGATGTATGCCGACTATGTCATTATTTTATTGTGAAGCGAAATAAGTTTGTTTTCTTTAATATTCATCAGCTTTGTTAGCCTTAAAAAAATAATGCATTGAACTTGGTGGACAAGTTAAGGTTCTCATAATTACACCATAAAATAAAATAATTCACTCACTAAAAAATAACCTTAAGTAAACTATATCTTTAATTAAAATGAAAATAGTCTTTTATAAGTGACAAATGTATTACAAAAATCAAGTAAATACATTAAAATACTAATACAAAATGCTTATAAAAACAAAACGTTCTAAAAATGTTTCAGATACATTTCCAGCAACTCTTAAGATTTTATTTTAAATCGCCTTTTTTTTTAAAAATTCACAAATCACTGGCAATTTATCAGATGTATTTTACACACACTTTTGTAAGCTTTACAAATATTTTTCCCTCAATTTCATCTCCAATTTGATCCAATTTACAGCTTAATGAATATATCCACAACACGATTCATAGCTTAACGCAATGATTCACAGAGCCAGCCGCAATGCTTAATACTCAATATGTGAACCCTTTATTCGGAATGTATAAATATAGCTCTCACATATTAATTTGATGGCCATTGAAATCGCTTCTGAAAGTTGGAAGCTTAATTGCAGAGCGCTCGCCACGAATGTTTTGTATTTTTTTTATAAACAATTGAGAAAATAAGATGAAAAAACAGTCTGACAACTGGTCAGCTAAAAACTTTCTGATAATGCCACAAACATTAAAAATGCTTTTCGCATCTATTTTTATTTATTCATTGTACACATCTCAATAATTTTGTTGTTGTAGATAGGCGAGAAGCTCGCTCGACAAGCGTTCATTGAGCTCGCAACTGGATGCGGCCTTTGACTCATTTGGCTCGCTGATTTTAGTTTAGTTGAGTCTGGTTGGGATCGGCGTTTCTTTTGTGCCTGCTGATAAATGATTTCGTTTTTTTTTTTATAAAAACGCCAAAGCTGCGGGGCATAAAATTGCGTCAAAAGCCTGCCAGACTCATTAATTTTCACGAGACGGGTGAGAAAAACATTTTAATATGCATTCAAATTCCTTGTCCGCTGATATTCAATTTGCTGGAAAATGCCGCTGTTAAGGGCAAAAAAACTATCTTTCAATAAACCATCACATCCAAACTGAAAGGCACTGAGCCAGGAAGTGGCTTGTGAGAGGAGGTCGGGCTTTGTTCTGGTTCTGTTCTGTTCAGTTCTCTTCGGTTCAGGTCAGTTTGGGTCAGGTCATTGAAAGGGCAGCTGCCTGTCAGTGAATGGTGATTCAGCGCAATCGACAATATATTGATTGTACGTATGCGGCTTTGAAGCAATATTTATCAGCAGATTTCGATAAAAGCCTATTCAGGTGAGTGATTGAAGCTGTGCAAATTTCTATGGAAAAGCATTTTGAATTGGGATAATGACTTCAAATCAGCTGGTATAATAAATGACGAATAAATATATAAACTGAAAACATGACTTTAGTATGAGTTCAAATGTGAGCGGATTAAAGCATTTTCACTTGATTCAGCCTATTTACCGTCTTCTCAAACCCATTCAGCCCATCCACTTTAAGCCATTTGTCAACACGCGCTTCAAGGGCAATTGCGGTGGTCAGATAGCCAGGCTAAAATGCGTTGCCAAGCGCCCCCACAAGAACTGAAGGGGAAAAAGAGTCAAAACTTGCAAATGCTGATACCGCACTGAAGCTGTCGAAATTTATAGGCAACGACTAAACCCAACATCGCTTCACTTGAGCGTGAACAGTTCCTGCCAAACATTCAGCGACAACAAATACGAATAAACAACAAGAAGTGGCAGCTGCAGCATGGGGAATGCGAATGCGTAGCAAGTTGAAATGTGAAATAAAATTCAATGGCACGCATGGCTAAAATAACCAACCATTTTTTGTGGTACTCTGTAAAGAAAATTATTGGTGGCTGTTTGGGTTTCCAATCTGCTAAGGGTGGACAAAAAATACAATTTTTTTAAAGTTGTACTTTGGCTTCGCTTGAAATTTAAGCCTTATGCTTTATGTAGGTTTATTCGTACTCAAATGAAAGCCTTTACTTTTTCCGAATGTCTTCAAAAATTTGCAGGGCATATCTTAAGTCTTCCAAGCCTAACATCTATATTTGTGGATGATGCCATGAAAAGAAAATTAAACCGTCAACCCAAATTGAAAAAAAAAGAAAAAAATTCTAGTTTGCCTGTGTCGCAATACAAAAAAAAAAAATATTAAAAAAAAGAACAATAGAAAAATATAGAAAATTGCAAACTGACTGCTGCTGCACCTGCAACAATGACACGCCCACAACTGTATTTTCAACATGCAAAACAAACAAAAAAAATATTAAAAAAAGATTTAACAAAATGTTTGTTCGAAATTTGTTCGAGCGCAATTTGCTGTATAGGCCAGCAGGGTGCAACGTTGTTAAATTTGGCGAAGCGAACGCAAAGTTTTTTAAAGTTTGGTAACCCCTTGGATACCCTGGGATCCCCTGAGGTGCCCCTAGTCCTCTGGGCTGCAGTCTAGCCATATTTAAGGGTTTAGATGAACGCAACGGAGAAAGTTGGCAACTTTGACAGGTCCCCAGCTCTTGAAAATTTGGTCTGTAATTGCAAAATTTGTGCGACTGGCGCGTTGCAGATAATGGGAAACTTTCGTTGCCGACTTAATGCCTCTTCAAATTGTCGGCCCATTGATAGACGGCGGGCTGAGCGCGCACAACGGGGGAACATTAGAATCCCCTAGTGCTGAACAGGTTACCAAAAGTTTTATTAAGAAAACAACTGACAGTGCGACATTCGCCAGCGAATTATTTGCGTATTTATCGCAGCAGTTCTGACCCTTAACTGTGAACTTACCAACCAGGGGAGAACGCAAAGGTGCGTATGTGTTCCCAAAGGACTGAACTTTTCCAATTGGCTTTGCGGGTGAAAGCTGAAAAGTTTGAACTCAGGTTGAAGTCAGCTCCCCAAGCTTTGACGACTTACGAGAGAGACTTATTAAACTAGACTTACGGCTGATAGATGAATATTTTTTTAGTTAGAAGTACAACGTACCTGTAAGCAAAAGAAAGAAAAACTTTGGTTAGAGCTTTGATTGTCGAACAGAAAGCTTAAATATGAATTAGCAGTAAATATTAATATAGTTAAGCTGTCCTTAAGAGATTATTTTCTGTTTATTTTATTAGTATATAATAATAGAAAACAATAGTAAAAAATTATAAGTAATTTAATTCAATTTGGCACTAATGAAGTTTCCGTTTTAGATTTCAAACATTGACGATTCGAACTGAAAATTAGTTTTAATCTTTTCCTATGTCATACTTTAGATATGTTAAATTAGTTTGATTTAATTTAAGTTAATTTTATTTTCATATTTATTCTAAGATGTGCTTTTAGTTTAGTCCCAAATTGTTTTCAGTAAATAAAGATTTCAAATTTCATTTTCATACTATAATTTAACAAGTCATTAGGCAAAATAAGTTTACAACCTTTATGCTTACGATTTTGGCAACATAATCTAGCTTTCACCTTTACAGCTGCTCTTCTGATCTTATTGGCAGCATATGACAATCATCTGTTGCAATAAGCACACACAATTGGGGTAAGTAGCTCATCACGTGCTCTGCTCCTGTCGAAACCAGGATCTTCGACTGCCTTGCTGATATGCAGCAAGTGCATAGGAAAACTGTCATTTTCACAGCTCATTACAGAACCTGTGCACCCCACATGAATTTCATCTGGCATCGAACAACCTTTCGTATTTGCAGTCTGTGCAAGAAGCTTTCACGCAGATGTACAAGCCGGCATTGGCACTATGCCACATTTCCACATTTCCACATTTCCACATTGCCACATTGCCACATTGCAATCCTCCCAATGCCAGGCTCCAAATTGCGGCAAGCTTCACCTCGTACATATAATTTTGCGTTTAATGCATTTCGAAAGTAGCTGCATAAAATCGCTAAATTTCGGCACGGAACAGACTACTGCAATTTCCTGCTGGCCATGAAGCGGCAGCTGTTTGTTGCCCATTTACTGCCATTTTAACCTAATTTCATCAGCTATAGTGTTTGGGGGAGGGAAGCGGGTAGGCTGACAAGCCAGTCGCCACTTTTACCTGCAGTTGTTAACTCAATTTAGCAGCGTCCCCAAGACGTGGAAAGAGATAAAAATCAAATGTAAAATAAAGCAGGCCCCGACCAGAAAAATACCAGTCTATGTCCAAGCTCACTCTCTCTTTCTATCCCACTCTCTCACTCCATAGGAGATTAGAAGTAGAAGAGGAGAGAAGAAGCAAAAAAAGCCATCCTCATCTCCATCCTCATCACCATCCCCACATGCATGTCAAGTGTCTTCGTTGCCGTCGTACATAAAAATCCAATTTTCGTAATTAAAAAAATAAAAGCCGCGCAGCAGATGAAACTGGGGTCTGCGCCTTGGGGTCTGCTGGGGTTGGCTCTGGACACAGCATAAAACGAGTCTCATCTCATTAGAGCATGTATACACACACACACATGCACACCAAGCAATTCTCTTTTGGCCCCTCTCGTCACAGTAGCGAAAACACTTCAGCACTTCACAAATAAAAACATAAAACTGAATATTCAGATATTTTGAATCGGAGCAGATGCTGAGAATGGGCAACTAAAGCAAGAAAACGCTTTCTTAGGCAACCCGAAGATTGCATACCCTAGTAGACCGAAGTCAAATTCCCGACATCTAAATTTCATTATAAATTTCAAAAACAAACCGATTTTTAATACGAAATCTATATGATAATCCCGCAATCCAAATGTTGAGAGCATAAAATGACACATAACTATTAAGTTAGGTGGGGATAATTTGTTAAGCAAAAAACTATATTATAAAGTAGTCCGAACTCAAGGATTTTGTGTCTCAATTTTAGAAGTATGAGAAGTTGGGATAATTTTTTTCTTTTTATTTCAATTATAAAAATCTGATCAGTATAATAATACACCCACTAGAAAGTTTTGTTGCCACAGTTTGGAATTTATATATACCTTAAGGGATCCTAGAGGTATACTTCAAGGCGTTACAAAGTCTTAAAAGGTGAAGTAAAGTAACCAAAAAAAAAAAAGAGTCGCACAGCGAAAAGTTTGCTTATTCTTTTCTGTCTTGACCACGCCACCCGTTCCCCTCCCCTTTTGATAGAGTGTGCCATAGCACTTGAAAATCGCACATCATCGTATTGTAGACGAAGTGGACGTCATGGCCAAATAGCTCCAAACTGTGACCGGTTGTCGTTAAAACGCTGAGCACGTTTTTAATTACGTTCTCCCGTTAGTGAGAGTGAGTGAGATAGGCATTTAAAAGAGAGATAGGGAGCACCTAGTGGCATCCTTCGGAGTTACGCATGAAGAGGCAGCAGCGATTTCTAAATTGTGCATACTTTAGAGCTTGCTCTATATACTAATACAAATTGTAAGAGTTTTTAATTATGAATCCTTGGATTATAGCTTATGTTATGGTTAATTGATATGATATGCAGAGTGTCTAATCTTTAGGTTGGGTTGGGTGAGCCTGGTTTTCCCGTATTCGGTATATTTTCCAATCACTATATTTTCCAATCACTAGCAAAAGATCTAGAACTTAAATATACAATTCACGATTTGGCCCTCTTATTTACATAAATTCTAATTTCTAGCCAAATACCTTTTAGTTATTCTAAACTAGTTTTCCCAAGTGTATATTTAATGGCATTGGGGCTTCACCTGCGTAACAAGGGCTCAGAATTTAGGATTCATCAAAAATAACATAACCTTTGCAAAGGCTTTTCAACACTGCCAAAAGTGAATGAGAGAGGCAATAAAAGGGATTCTTTGGTACTCAGATTTTTGATTGCATTTTGATGACTTTTAATCAGCTTAAAATTAGTAGTCAAAGCCATGTATAAAGGGCCCGGCATGTTATATGGAATGTACTCTATATGGGTTTTTACATTTTATCTTACTGTCAGTCATCAGCAGCAGATTATTGTGCTTAATGATGGAAAACATAAAAATCCTTTTTATGATATGCAAAGCACTTTTATTATTTGTTGTTAATAATAAAACAGCGCCAACTGCAGGCAGACAAATTAGGACCCAGACCCAACTCCTGCCAGCACAGGATGCAATGGCCGTAAAAAGCCTGAGTCGTGCCATAAAAACACTTAAGCAGCGTCTTAATAAGCGGGCGAGAGAGACAGACAGACAGATTACCAGAGGCAGAGAACCGCAACTGGGAGAGTTATCATTTTCATTTTGATTCTCATGTAAATTGACACGTTGCATTATAAAGATGCAACCGGGCGTGGCTGAGTAGTTTGGTATTAGTTGATTATGGGTGGTTGTCATTGTCGTAGCGACAACAATAGCGCCCGCAGTATCAACACACTTGGGGAACTGGGGAGATAGGCAAATGGGGAAGGGGAGTGCCTGGATGATGAGCTTGGACAGCGGAAACCTTTTATATCATATCATACTCGCTTCATTCCACACACTGCGATCGAGCCAGTGGATGGCGAAATCTGATATGTGTGGCAAGGAAACCAAGCAACTACAACAACATCAACACCCATACCAATGGATGTGTCTAATAAAGAATAGTCTTTGTGTACGTAGCTTGAGATGAACATTAGGTCTTCAGATATTTTTTTTATTCATTTTAAAAAAATTAAAAATTTTGTTATGATGTGTAAACAATTCAAAAAGACAAAAACATGAACAAAAATTACTTAATTCACAAGCAGCTTCACAGCTTTGCTTAGCAAAATAGCAAAATAAATATGTGACTAACAAATGATTAGCAGAAGTTGCACATTTCGGGTGCTACGCTCTCACTTTGCTCCCATTCTTTGTGCTATTGCTACAACTGCAACTGGAAAGTTTCTTGCTGTTGCAAATGACATTGCAGATCAGAGCAATCGAGCATTCATCTGAGTTTTCTACTATGCTCTGTTGAGGTTCATCTCAGGAATACCATTTTCGTCTATATTAATATAAACTTGTTTCAAATTTTTGTTTGATTGGGGATTTTTCTGATTTTCCCAAATCCAACAAATGTTGTGGCAATATTGCAATGAAATACCCCCAGAAATACAATTCTATTATTTGTTAATCATAATTTAAAATGTATAATTGCCAAGTTTTATTTTCAAATTATTAAATTTAATTAAATGTCTTTTCTGTGTCTTCTATATTTGTGTCAACTAATATTGCCGACATTAGATAAATATATAAATATAAAAGCATAAATTTGTGTTTGCTCCGTTGCATAATATTTTGTATATATACCGTATAAAATAGACAAATACCATAAGTAGAAACTTGTATAGGAATGGCTAGCAGGTTTCGAATTTTCTAATTAAGAGAAGCCAGAATAGAAGCTTGCCACAAGCAGCAATTTCCTAAATTTTTTAAGCACTATGCTAGACAGTTCTCTAATTGCAGCTCTACAAATTGGTATTGTCTGTGCGTAGTGGGGAGTTGGGTTAGCAAGCCAATTGGCACATTAAGCTACTGCAGCTGATCTTTAAGCTGTTTTTTTGCTTCTATATATATATCCGTTAAATGCTGCCACAGCCCCCATCATTTATAACTGTCAACAGTTTTGTGGCTGAAACATGCCACAGAACACTAACCAATGTTTAAGCCATCAGTTGTGACGAGAGGCAACAGTTGCAACGACGGCTGCAGCCTTCCAGGCAATTGCCACTCTACTTCACATCCACCCACCCCCTTCTCTTCACAGCCTTCTGCTCCTTGAACCCGTCTACAGTTTCGGTCTGCCACTGCAGCTAGACAAACAAATTATGGCCACTGTCAATAGATGCGCATTTCTATGCCAACAAAATTGCCAAGGAGAAAGAAAAGAAAACAACCACAACAAAAAATATCTAAAAAATCTAAAGAAAATAATGAAAAACAAGCCAAGCCAGGAGGAAAAAGGCACCGCACCCACAGTTGTAGAGAGTCGTGCGGACGTTTGAGTGATGCCAAGCTGCAACAACAGTGGAAATGAATTTAGTTGCACTTTTCTTTTCTTGGATTTCTGCGCCGACTGTTTGCCAACTGTGCAAACTGTGAAAATTGCCGTCGGCCAAATGGAAGAAGAAGAAGCAGCAGCAACAGGCGGTTCCCTTGGCTAATCATTGGAATTGGCATTGGAATTCGCTCAAGATTGTTACCACATGTTGCAGCAACAAGTCAACAGCTCTCGCATTTGCATTTTTAAGGCCACGCCGCATGCACTGCACTTTTCAATTTGTGTGCTGCAATTAGTTTATTTATTATTTTTATTTTCTGTTAAATTGTCAAAAGTTTTAACTTTGTTGCAGTTTCGCAATTATTTGTCGCTCCTTTTCTGTCCGTTTTTTTGTATGCCTGAGGATATATTTGAAATATTCAGCCAAAACTGGCTGTGCATTTATATATATTTGTGTGGCACATAGTTTTGCTGCTAACCAGATTTTGTTGTTATTGTGTGTTTGAATCAGAAACTGTTTTCGTCCTGGGGCACTCTCATGTGTTTGATAATTATTTTGGTTTTTTTTTTTTGGGTTTTCGAAAATGTTTCGGTATTTTGCTTGTGAAAAAGTTTATAGCCAATAGAAGGAAAATAAATTTAAATGGCTTAAATGAGATATCGGGCTAATGGGTAATTTGTGTAAATTATAAACGATTTTATGTGAGGTCTAAAAACCAATGAAACTCAATATTAATTAAATTCGTTGATCAAATTCGAGAATAACAATGTTCACATAAATTAATAAAAAATGTGGGGTTAGTTTATTAAAGTACCCAAAAATACAAAACAAAATAAATTTCTGCATCCAATTTTGTTGTGATTTGAGCATAAATTGTGTGGAGAAAATGTTTTACTAAACGATTGCAAAATTGTGTAGCCAGAAACTAGTATCACAAATATTTTATATATATCTACGATTGCTAAACTGGCACTCAGCAATGACTAACACAATGGTTAAATAAACTCAACTTCCTGTACAATCGCCAGCTATTTGCATCAATTGCTGTCTTGGTAATTTTGTGTGCTCAAAAGTTTGTTGAGTTGCAGCTTATATTTGAAAATGGATTGCATTTAACCCATATTAGTCATGGCAAATTGATTTGGAGCAAAACTCTTGAATGTCCGTCGCCCATTTGTGGCACTCTGAGGACCATTTATCGTTGCTTTTATCGACTGTTGCGCTTGCATAGCTAATTTCCTTTCAAGATAAAGTCATAGGCACAAATGGCCATAAATTACGCACTGGGCACGTCTATGGCTTAAAAATCGCATTTATGTTTATCGCTCAAGATAGCAATCGGCCAGAGCCGCCAGTCAGCCAGCAGCTAGCAGCCAGCTAGTCAGTGGGGCTGGAAGGCTTTCACTCTATAAATAATGTAATCAAAGCATATTTGTAATCAGTGCAAGGCTATCGCAGCAGTTAAATCGCCAACTTTAATTGTAAATTTTTGTGCACAAACTGGCACTAAAAAAAACACAAAAAGAAATAAAACAAAAAAAATGTAGACTACTATTAATGGCTCAGCATTATAATAATGGCTTGTAATGGTGTAATGGACGATATCCAAAGGCAATGCTACGTCAACCAGTTGCCATTTAAGGTCGTTGCCTACTGCAACATGGCCAGCAATTTTCACTTGATGCATTGACAGCATTGACTAACATGCGATATATATACATATATAAATATAAGTGTGTATTTAAATAGGGTAGCAGCTCCTTACAGCTACAGTCGCACAGCAAGTAACCCAATCCGACCACAAAATATGTCGATACTCTGCAAAAACGGATGTAAGCAAATATTTGATCTCAATCCCCCCTTTTCCACTCTATCTCAATCACTCTGCTTCATTTAATGTCTCTGTGCAAAAAAAAAAAACTATCTTTTTGCTGCGGCACTTGATTGTTTTCTCACCTGCAGTGTAAAAGGCGGTGCATGAAAATTGTTATTTTGTAGAAACACCGCATCTGAAATTCCCTTTCGTGCTGTATTCTTGTACCATATTTAATTTGCATATTATCAATATATTTTTATTTAATACACAAACATCGTTAACTATTGCGTGCGTGTTGAGCATTAAGTGTAAATTCAATTTACGCAACATTAAATAAATAAATATCAAAAAATAAATAAATAAATTCCTTCCTTTGAAAAATATTGAATATTGTGAATCTAGTACTAATATACCCTTGCTTATATGAAAAGACAGAGCATTCAGTGGAGTGCCACAACTAATATGATCGTAAAACGGTGATGCACTCCGAGTTGGGGCACTTAAGAAATTTGCCATGCGGGCCAGTTTATCACACCACACTTTTGTTCTTTGAGCTGGACAGCCCCAGATTGGAGCCGACTGTTCGGAGTGGCAAGAATCGCTGCGTTTCATCTCTTTGGGCATGTCTGGCTGCGTGTCCATCTCGGAGGCCCCTGCTCTGATTGTGTTTGCCTGTTCGGCATGCGTGCGATAGATCATCTGCAGTTCGTATGCATACATCATCTATACTGGTAGCAAGCTGGTACCTGGCACTGTCTCAGCACTGGCCATTGCACAAGTTTTAATTAAATTAAACTTTACTTTCGAACACGTGTCGGACTGTGGCATTAATACACATACATACAAATGCCACTGTGTGTGTGTAGGGGAACCTTTCATATCACGCATGTATGTCTTTGGTGTGGCATTCGCAACCGCATCCGCATCCTCATCTATATCAGCATCAGCATCGATTGGCTTTTGGCTTTGGCTCCGCATTTTACGACAGTTTTTACTCCTTTTCCTGTTGCTGTTGCTGCCGCTGCTGTATCTTGTTTTTCAATTAAATTTTCGCCTTGTCTGCATTTTAATTGCACGAAAAATGGTTTTGTGGCTCACTGAAGTTTGCCTAATTGATTGGCCTTGATTGACCGAACACCTGGAAGCTGATGGACAATTTCACTCTGCAGTCAAGCACAGCTCGCAGCTCACCACAAATATAACTCAAAATACCTGATTAATACAGAATGCAACATTGCATGAAAATACATGTATTATTATACATTTACATTTATATTTTTGGTCGTAAAAAAGAAGTTCTTTCTTATACAAAGGTATATACCGTAAATATTAGTTGCTCTGCTTAATTTATTCAGACAATCACTCATGTTCCTTCATCTATTTATTCATCAAATTCTCGATTACTGAACGCAAATGTTTGACCTACAAAAACCTTTCCAACTTTTGACTTTACGTCACACACACACACACACACAGGGAGAGACTTACACACTCAAATGAGCGCAAACAAAAAGTTATCGTGCCTGTTGGCCCTCCTTTAGATGACATGTCATTGTTGTTGTTGTTGTTGTTGTTATTGGTGTTGTTGTGGTTGTTGTTGTTGGTCCACATGCCAACCCACATCAGCTAACACAATTTGGTCACGATTTAAGCAACGCACACGCCACAAATTCATCAACATGCAAAGACCCCCAAGCCCGGAAAATATTTGGCGTCGCATTTTCTCCAATTTGCCTGATAAGAAGCGTTTAGCTAAAAACATGCGCCAAATTACAGCAAATTTCTCACTGTAATGTGAACTGCTCGCACTCACATCTGCCCGAAATTCCGTTAGCTTTTATGCCACTGCCATGCATAAATCAACAGAGAATCGAGAGTCTCGACAATAAAAAAAAAACCAGAACAAGAACAAGAAAAAAATAATGCCAAAAGGTTGCATGGCATGTTAGTTCGTCAAACATTGAATCGAACTTTGCACTGTGGTAAATTTCATAGCCACGTCACGCAAATCTAGATAACAACAACTCGAACAGCAGGCAACAATTTGCACTTGTCGTTGAGCAACATTTTGGAACATTTTGGAACATTTTGGGCACTCGCACATTGGCGAAATAGCTGTGCGGACGGAAGACCCATAAGTGCCACAGCTATAGCCACAGCTGGCTGCCAAACAATACGCTCGATTTGCCTACCGTTCATATTAGTTGCCATCCGCAATTAGACTTTGCAGAAAACAAAAAGCCACAAATCAGAAGTCGCAAATCACGAATCATTTTATCACTGTGATTTGTCATTTGAGGCCCCAAGGCAGCCTATATGCTGCCCCCAGTGCCCCCCACTGCCCCTATCTGGCACGCTCATTGTAATTAACGCTGTAATCAAATTGGAGGGCCATGTCATATGGCCCTTTTGACAGATCAGCATTCAGCATTCAGTCACAGCATCAGCTTCACCATCAGCAGCAGCATTGGCTTCAACAACCGACTCTGCCCACAGTTTGGCCTTCTGCCTTGTAGTCAAACAGCTTTGAGTGCTTCAGCTTCAATTGGGCCAGACATGCACATCTCAGCATCAAAATGTCGACGATGCCGATCCATCATCAAGTTCGAGTTCTCATATCAGTTGGCGTTGTCTTGCAGTTGTCTTTTGCTTTTCAGTGCGACGGTTTTGTCAGGCGACAAACTTGTTTTCCTTTGCCTTTTGTAACTGATCTAATTGTGGAACCATCGATTCTGCAAGTTATAAATAGTCTCTTTGCGTTCAACATATTTCCCACAAAGCATCGCATAAATATTTATTTGTATATATAATATTAATTAACATTTAATGTTCTCAATCTGTTCATTTTTTATTTTTTGTTTTTATTTATTTATTTTTCGTATTTATATATTAATTTTTTAATGTGTGTTAAAAAATAGTTAAATGAATTAAATATATAATATTTTAGTTATTTGTTTTTGAAATAATGCTTTAAAAAATAAGTATTTAAAATTTAATTTTAAATTACGATTAAACTTTAAAACTTAATTATATATAAAATTAAAAAAATAATAATTAAATGAAAAATGAGTGTGTTTCAAGTGTCCCAAGAATATTATTATTTAAACAGTTTGTTAAGATAGTTACATATTTTCCCCACTCTTGTCGACATTAAACTCTGAATCTTTTCCTTAAGTTTTTTTCTTTGTTATCATATAATATAGTATTCGATTGATATTCGTTGCTATTTTCATAACAGTTTAAAGCAGGGTATTCCAAGTCCGTTTTGCTTGCATCTTGCATCTTTTAGTTTTGCTTTACATTCTGCCCACGCCGCTGGCTCCATGTTCAGACTGTGTCTCGGCCCGCCTGTATCTGATTGCTCTACATACATGTATAGAATGTGTATACAATCTATGTGTGTTCGCTCCATAGGCTGTCATGATTTACAGTTATGACAATTTTAAGTTGGTTCATTAGGGGCAGCCCCATACACAGCCATGCGTATGTTGACTAAAGTGCATTCACTTACAGCACTTACTACAAATAGAGTTAATGTTGCAACTGCTTGTAAGAACTTGCAACACTCCCCACACCCTCCCCATCTTTCACTCTTTTTCTCTTTGCGGATCTAGTTTGGTGTGTGCGTGTCTCAATGTCTTAACGTTGATGACGTATGATTGAAAATTATTACAAATGCCCTCTTATGGCAGATGGATGTTTCTTTGCTGCTTTCTTCTTCTCTTCTTGTTGACTCTTCCCAACTCGGCCATTTATAGTTCCACTCATCATTATGCTCATCATAGTTAGTGTCCACGCTTAATTAATAAAATTAGTCAGCACTTTTCCACAGAGCATCCAGTAAACCGTGTTGCATACTGTGTGCTGCCTAATGGATCCTTAAATGATTTTTTATGGCTTAGCTGAAGCACAGAACATTAGCAGCATGCGAGGCCCTAAAATGTTATATGCACGCCACTAACTCCAATGTCTTTAGGTGCTACGCGAATGGGCATTTTCTTTCTCCAAATTATATACCCTGTATTATGCTCCTCTTTGACACTTTAGGAGTTTTAATTTATCATCATTATTTGGGCCTTTTTGACTGTTTTGATCTGTTTTCATACTCTGATTATGCGTTTCGTATATAGGAATATATTGGAATCTGTTGAAATCGAAATTATCCCACAATTTTAAAACTTGTGTCGCCATAAAATTTTAGGCTTGCTCCAATTTACGCTAAGCTTTTCCGTTTTCGTATTTTCATTGCTTTTAATTTTGAAAGTGGAAGCTCAACAATGTCCCTTTTCGAAAAAGAAATCGAAAAGCTTTTAAATTTTCCATTTTCCATGGGAGAACGACTGTTTTTTTTCCAAGGAAACAAAAAAATATACGGTCATGTCCACTCCATTCCTTATAAATTGCAATAGAGTATTTGTTAATTGGTTACGTCCGACTTGAGTAAAGTGTGATCGGAGTATGTGTCTTATTAACCTTAAATACTATGCAGGTGGTTCATTTAAATTTCACATAGAGCTGAGCTCACATATTTTGTTATTTATTGCTGTGCTTATTTTTAGCCATTGTTAAACTTTAATCTCCAATTCTGCGCTAATGAAGCAAGATGCAGCTTCACTCGGGCTTTTTAGCAGCTGTTTGCCATTATCATTTGTTGGGTTAAAGAAGATACGAACGTCTCGTTTCCTGCTCCTGCTCATAAACCTTTAACAACTTTTTTATAAACCTGCTTTCACGGCCTATACACATATAGTTAAAGAGCATTTCCCCCCGTTGGGACTGCTGGCCGGCCAAGAGCCAAGAGCTTGGCATAAAATTTATGATTTGCCTTTTGGGCTGCCTTGTGTGACAGCGACTGCAACTTGGACTTGGACTGGGGCGACATCGATTCGCGTTATACATTCGACATGGGACACACCGAAACGAGTTTCAATGCTAGTCATTTGTGGACTTTGGAGTTGGAGCAGCTTCACAATCCAAACTCGATCTTCGATTCGAGTCGTGCGCCGCGCGTTTTAATTAAGCTGCGTGGACTCGAAATCGGTATCGAACTCGTCTTTCTGTCTCTGGACGAGGTGTTAACTCGGGCCAACTGGCGATTCCAATTTGTATTTGCCCAAAAATAGTTATAGCCAAGTTCCCAGAGGTGCTCCACAATTTCAAATTTCAATTGTGGCCGGCCAGCGATTATTTATGGAGCGGGTCACATGAAGTGCGCAAGTTTATTGGCCCAAGGACCACTTAATATGTCAGTCGGTGAAATTCAGATGCGGCCGCAATTTGTATTTGTCGTCGGGTTTCTGTTTGTATTTTTTCATTTTGGCAGTCTGGCTCGGCCATTTTGTTTGGACCCTTTTTGTTTTTGCAAATGATCTGCGCATACTTATTTATGGGCCAAGTTCTTCTTTGACTTTTTTACTTTTTGTTACCAATGTTTGCAATTGTCTGGCCAGCAGACAATGGGCATTATAAATTCATCAGACTGTCGCTCCGACATCCAAACACGCAAACTACGAACTGACGACGTCTATGTGAGCCGGGCTGCATAATGTATCTGTATGTGTATCTAAGTATCTGAGTATCCAAAGTATCTGCGAGATGCCTTTGGTCACAAAATGGCGCAGCGCTTAGCGAACAATGCAAACAATAAGCAAGTCGAAATGCCCCCAACAGAGGGCTACAAATGCCCATCTAACTGAAGAGATACTCTGTAATAATAACTGAGAATGCTCCTCACACACTTTACGGGTCTTCAACCTTGAGTTTATCGATTATGCAAAATTAATTGTTAAAGTATTTATTAAGTTAAATAAACTATTATAAAATAACAGGAGTCAATAAATATTTTAAAATAATACCAGATACTTATAGATACCCTTTATATATGATAATTTCCAATGAATGATTAAAATTGATGAAAGACAATTTTAATAGTTTGATTTAATAATCCGCATTTGACATCTACATTGCCAGAAAAGAACGATACCCATTTTAAAACATTTTTTTAGCATAGGGTGCAGAAAAAGGATGAATGCTTTGTGGTTGACATTTGTTTTGTTTGTTGTTTGATGTTGTTGTTTCTGTTATTTGTGTATTTTCTTGTTGCTTTTGCTTTTAATTGTGTCAAATTTTGTGGGCGGCATGGGGCGGGTTTTTTTTAGGATTGGGTTGCACATCTCCATTTATCTAAAGTGGAGCACTGCGGCAGAGTAGGTAGGTGCAAAATCAAAAGCCACTTCACAACATATTTGTAAAGAGCACACAAAAAAAAAAGTTGCCTGCCCCATTGTTTGCTGATCTAAATAGCGCGAGAGATGACGCAGGACGGGATGAAGTGGGCCGGATGCAATCGGAACGATGATTAAACATGCAACGGTATGCTTTTAATATATATATATATATCTAAATATATATGTATGTATGTATATATATGTATGTGTTCCGTTCTGTTACTAGTCTAGTTCTTGCTACACAAAAGGAAAAAACTTCCATGCATTGCTAGGAAAAAGCCTTTGGCTTAAGCAAAATGTACAAAACGAAAGTAGCTTTTAAGGTTAGTAGCGCGGTTTCATAGAAAAGGTTAAAGCATGTTAATATTTTGCCTTAAGCATTATTATTTAAATTTTCTGTCTAAAAAATGCTATACATTCTTCCAGACAAATATGTTTAAACATAATATTTTTTAAATATAGAGTTCTGCTGGGATTTTGATGATTGAAAACTATTTGAATTAGAAATGATTCCTACCGCATTGCTTAATTTCATTTAGTATAAACTAAAATAAACCAGAAAGAAATTGTGTGCAAAAAATAATTTTAATGAAATTAGATTTCTTTTACAATACTAACAGTGCAATATCGTATACAAATTTGATCTTTTAAATCACACAATTGAAAAACAATTCATAATGTCCTTCTTAATAATAATAATAATAAAGTATTATTGACATCTACCTAGTATTGTTTAAAATTCAATTTTATAAATAATTTTTAACTTTGTGATATTATATGCTGATTTTTATTAAATGAATCAGTATTGCGAATAATTTGTTGATAATAATTTAAGAAATATGAAACAATTCTGTCGTCATAATTTCATCAAAAATAAAAAATGAAACTTTTATAACAAGTATAATTATTGCCTAAGGGAATTTTCAGTGGATAAGTGGGGCAAATATAATTTTAAGACAATTGGGATTTATCGACCGATGAAAACCAATATAAATATTATATATATATGTATATTTAATGGAAAAAAAGAGTTTGAGTAAAAGCTACGTTCAATTTTTATATTGTTTTATTTGGACATTAACAAACTAACTATTTTTACACGCCACATTTTATTGTATCTGCCCCTTTTTGCAGTCACCGTCAGCCATCTCAGACATCATTTCAGTTGCAATTCGTATTTATTTACTTCCAAATCTGACACAAAATAGGTGTCAACTAAATTGTGTGTTGGCTTTAATGCTGGGTGTGGTCAGCTGCTGGCCAGTTTTCACATAAAATGTTACATTTTTCGATATTAAGTGCGCTACGGATCAGATTGGCGCGTGGACTGTCATTAAATGGTTGTAATTAAATATTTGAACAGTTGACTGTCAGACTAAAGTCGCAAGGCAAGCATTAGCATTAAGAGAGCCGACGTTCCATGAAAATACTACATTAATAAACAGTATATAAGACAAACATGAGCATATCAAAGTTTTTGTCGAGCTCTGTTTGCCATTTGGTAATAACGACCCACACACAAGTTTCCCGGCGACAACTTGTGAAATTGAAATGCGCGACAGTCACAAAGTTGTCAGTCAGTTAAGCAATCGATCAATAGTTGCCCATTTGTGTGGGATGAAGGGTAAGGGTAGACGACAGCTATACCCTGTAATAGCATACAGCAATGTGTAAAATATGGCAGTTAATTTTTTTTATTAATGTAAACTAAAAAAGTTAAATAATTACAAATTAAATTTAATTTAAAATTTAAAAACGATACTAAAAAATTTTAAGTAATTGATTTTGATTTAGTTTCACTTTTTCTTTTTCGCCACATTTTACATAAATAAATAAATATATGAAATTGGCTGAAAAAATAAAACTATTTTATGAAATTAAAAATTTAAGTTACAAATTAAATTATATATAATTAAAATATATTATACAACATGAGAAAATAAAATAAGGGAGATTATAAATCTGTTGGTATTATAATGTTAATTGACCCAAATTGGAATAAAAAACCCAGAAGAAAGCTCAATCATACTAATAATTGTAAAACGTTAGGGTCCTAATTATAAAGAAAGTATAACGTTAAGAATGAACAGAAAAAGAGAACGATAAAGAGCGATAAGGGAAAGAAAACATAGAAGAGATCATCAGGGATTCTTCGAAGATATTTTAATATTGAAAATTTGATTAAAGGAGGAGCGAGTTCCAGTGAGGGTATTGTAAAGTTTATATAGAGGTTATTTTTTAGTAGTATCATATTTCAAATTGAGAACAATCCAAGTGTATCTACTTAAAGTTTGGGACTATGTTAAAAATGTTGTTCAGTTTCACTTTCAAGTTGTTGCTTGGGGGCAAAAGGAAAGTGGATGACAACATTGTGAAAGGCGACGTGGTCTGATAAATGTTATTCCCGTTGTTGTTGTTGATGTTGCCACTTATTCTTTGCTGTTGTTTTCATTGCTATTGTTGCTGTTGCTGTTATCATCCTCTCCAGTCGCTCAAAGCGAGAAGCGTGTAGAAAAATAGCAAAGTAAGAACAAATTGTTTGCCAATGGAGTCTTCTTGTAATTTTTATGGATTTACAGGGATTTAGTGCAGGGACAATAAGCACACACATACACACCCAAGCGCGCACACACACACACACTTATGTGTAAGAAATAGTGTGCTTAAGCAGCCAGAAGATTATTTGTCTGGTTTTCTTATGACTGTAAATTAATTGAGAAGAAAACACTGCTGCTGTTGTTCTGCGAAAAACAAATAAATAATCATCAGCAGCTCAGCATTTATTGGTTATAAATTGATCACTTCGAGCGGAAAATATTAAGTGGATTATAGTTTTAATGCCGCTGGGCTCCAACTTAATTGTGGCCATTTGTTCAAAAGGACATTGCCTGCGCAATAAATTGCACATTTTGCGAGCGAGCGAACAAGGCCAACAGATACACGAAGAAAATAATGAGCCAGCAGCGGAGAGGATGGCGAAATACAAAGTGGATTTTCCCTTCATGCTGAACTCTGACCTCTTGCCACGGGGAGTTAAGAGCTTTGGTTGCATTGCCCACTAAATGATTAGAAGACAACTTCATGTGACGAACAGATTAGTTAAGCCTGCAAATGCTGATAATAATAAATGCGGGCCCAGTCAAGTGAATTGGGGGACCCACAGGTCTGTTCAAGGCCAGAAAAGCCCTTCTTAAGCAGCGTTGTGCTAAACAGACTTTATAAAGGGAAAATGCGGATAAATTGATTTTGGTACATTTCACACAGGCAACGAAACTAGGAACTTTGTTTTAATGTGGTGACTGGCAAGCGATAAAACTTATAAATAATAATAATTGTTTTGTAAGTTTGGCGTTAATGTTTTTCTGTGTGCTGGAAAAAGTTTACATAAAAATGTGAAAAATGCCTTTATTCTGGATCTTCCAACGGGACAACTACCCCAATTATATTATCAAAAAGGCTCTAAGGTGACTTGATCACATTTCCCTAGTCATCATAGAATCTTCTGCATAATGGCCCAATTGAGGTATATCCCATCCAAAGATAGGATTCAACGCCAAAAATTGCCAAAAGGATGCTGCTGTTTTTGACACCAAATGCCAAAAATAAACAATTAATGGAATAACCTTTTCGTAACACTTTTATGTAAAAGAAATATTTTTTCCCGTTTGAATGTGAAAAATTCGTCTAACAAAGACAGATTGTTATTGAATCACAAGAGGCACTTCTGTATCTCATTACTTGTCATATAAATTTTCAACTTACTTATTCTTAAAAGCAACTCAAATGAGAGTTTTTTTGCTAGACAGTCTGGCCACTTTTTTAACATGTCTGCCAGCTTATTAGCCAGAGCTTAACTTTAAAATTGTTGAGTTAACAGAATTTATGTAGCTCGATTTAAATGACGATTGTCGATTGACAATCAGTTTGAGCTGGCAGCCAATTTGCCATTTGCCATGGGGTTCAAATGCCATTAGACGTAAATTTCTTGGGATAAATGCTTTTTGTGCTATTGCTAAATCCTTTTAGATAAATTAACATTCACAAAGCTGACTTTAACAATTGGAAAAAATTTAAAATCATATTACTCCAAAGCCCAACAAACAGAGACCCACCAAACAGGCGAAAGGGGAAAAGCATTTCTATTAAATTAGTTTGGGTTGCTCCTGAAATAATCATGATATCCTTGTAGGACATTCAACATATGCAACGCCTTTTCCCTTTTGCCGGAACAGCACAGCACAACAAACTTTATTATGTAAAGGCAACGGGGCGTCCCCGTCCGCAATGCCACAAAAGGATAATTTTATAGGCGCCCCTTCAAAAAAGGATTGCAGGGATTAGGAGCAGTTGAAATGTACCAGAAAACGTTACACAATCAATTACAGATTCGCCTAGCAACGCTGTCTTTCCTTCGTCCCTACAACATCTCCAAATCCATCCATCAATTAACAAACCGCCCACAAAAATACATAATAGCATTCATTCAACGAACTCGGTCTAAACTCAATGAATTATCCTGCGGGTCGCCTACAAATCGAATAGGGTCAGCCCCTTCCCCTCTCCACACTTACCTCGTCAGTCTCGACTCATCAGGCTGCTAAAATGCGTCAAAAGCGTTTCAAATGAGGCTTTTAATGTATTAACGATTTTCCATATAACAACAACAAAAACAAAAGCAACAAAATAGGGAAGAAAGAGGAGAGCAGCTCCTCCCCTTTCCATTGCCAGTAGTCCTTTCGCGCTCTTTGATTAATTTATTTTTGACGGCCCAGATCCGGATTTGAGTTTGTTATTTTTATTGGTATTGGCATTGTCCACCCACACACTCATGCACACGCGCACACCCACAGGCACACACACACACACACACACACACACACACACACACACACACACACACTTACGCTATAAACATCAATCGGTCATTGGCATTACACTTAGCGAAACTTACGCCCTAGTAGAACTTCATTGATTCTGCGGAATAGAAAATCCATCTTATTTTCCAGCTAGTGAAGTTTTACATCGAGCTCAGCGCATTTTGAAATAGTTTTAAGCCTAAAGGCTTATTTTATGCAAATATAAAATAATATTTCTGATGTTTTTAATAATTAGAAAAATGATTTTATATTACGCTAGTTTTCTTGAAATCTACAAAAGTAATTTTTAATGTAATTTCTGAAAATGTTTAGAAATAATTAAAAAAAAACAAATGGATTTTTGCTTTTTAAAAAATAAAAATATAGAAATAATATATATTTAATATTTTTCAATCAACAGAAAGTTAGATGTGCTACTTTTTGCAAAATTGTTTTACTAAATAAATAAATTTCAGAAGAACATATATTGTTCTTTAAAAATTATTAATTCAATTTAATTTTTAAACAAATTTAAGTGAATTTCTGTTTTTTATAAGAATTTTGTTATTTCTTCAAAATAATAGCTATAAATATTATTGTGTGTAGGGCATATTTTTTTCTGAGTGTTGCTTCGCCTAAGCCGTCCATTTTTAAACGCACTCAGACGAACCCCTTCCCAACCACACCATCCGTTTGGTCTGCTCACAGCTTTGTCCTCGTCCAGGACAAGCAGACAAGCCTTCAACAAATTGACGAGATGGGCGAGATGTGCTTCAGAGAGTTACAGCAGGGGCAAGGGGGAAAAAAGGGGGAACGGGGTGTATATAACCCGGAGCGATATGGAATTGTTGGCTAGAGCAAAGCGGCGCTTTTGAAAATTCACTGAGAATTGTTGTGGCATTGGTTTATGAATTGCGTTCAATTGTTGATTCAATCGATTGAGGGTTGTGCGAATATTTTCTCAGGTTTTCATTACATGGGGAATAGTACATTTTAATAAAAAAACGGAAATTAATTGAAAGTTTGTAAGGAAGGGCTTAAATAAATTGAGGTTAATAGTTTTTAAGCTTATTCTCTACCGATTTGAAATTTACAAGCCGTCTGAAATAAATTAAGGCTTAGAATTTTGAAAACGCTTCTTTTGCATTATTCATAATTCTTCAGTCACTAAATTTATTAGGCATATTATTATATAATATATTATTTAAGCTAAATTTGCATGAAATTTGTTGCTGTGTGTCACAAATATTTAAACTGAACTGAAATGACATAGTTAAATCACGAAATGGATGTGTTCAGAATTATTACTTTCAAAGAAAACATTTATAATAAAAATATATGAATATAAATATTTATATAAGGTTTTAATATCCTAATATTATACATGATAAATAAATATACATGATAAATGAAAAATACAAATTTATATAAGGTTTTATTCTTCTAAATATTATACATTTGAAAGAAATCACACACAAAAATCAAGACAAAAATCTGTTGACACGCGAAAAATACATTTTTTCTAATGAGAATGTCTCAAAACAATTGAATATTTTCAGTTCAGATCAAAATATACTATATGTATATATTTTTAAATCCATCAAGTTTATCAACCATCTGCAATCCACAATCCAACTCATGGAATATACGATGGGAAAAGTGCAATTGTTGATGTGTATAAAGTCATTTATAAGAAAGATACTTTCCAGTGAGACTCTTTGAGTGTCATTAGCACTGAAACTGGCTAATCTGCCGCACACAAAGCTGGAGCAACTCATTCCCTTTTGCTTTCCCTTTTCATGTTCTACTCTTGTTGCTCATCTTCAGAGTGCGGTGTGCAACCAACAAGCTGCTAAATTTCGCACGCTGCTCTAGAAAGGTATTTAAGACAGGGAGTTTCAAGGTATATTCCTCACAGCAGTGATGTGGAATTTCACACACTGTTGGCAAAGAGCAAGAGAGAAAGAGAAAAAAAACCAAATACAAAGAGACAAAAGCGGAATGGGACAACAAGAGAGAGAAGAGTAAAGCCAAACAAAGATACACACATACATACATTGATAGATAGATACATAGATAAATATGCGTAAGAAACGGAAAACGTAAGTGTGAATTATCCTGCCTCAAAGTATTTAATGCGCTTTACACATGACAAGAAGCAAAGGGACGGAAAAATGGAGACCAGAGGAATAGAAACCGTACAGACACAAACAAGAAAATGCCAGCAATTGAAAGGCATATAATGTTAAAAATAGAAAACCAACAATAACAACCACAAGCAGAGGAGAGGAAAAATAAAAAACAACTACAACAATATTGAAGGCATTTGATCATTACTCATAAAAACAAACAGCGAATGGGAATAAATAAACAGTTGAGAGAATAACTTGTGGAAAATCGAGATGATGATGATGATGAGGAGCCAACTCTGCTGGCAACAAAATTAATTACTAGACGTGAAAATGCGCTGAAATACATATTATCTCAGGCAATAGACAAGGGGGGTGGTTGGGGAGAGTGGGGTGGTCAGGGGCATGCTCGTTTTCGGCTATTGGAATTGTAAGCATTAAGCAGGCATTACAAATTGCATCAAACTGAAAAACTGGTTCTAAACGAAGAAAGGCGAGAACGAACGCAAACAAAAGACAAAGTGCAGAGGAGAAAGAGAGAAAGACAGTGCAAAGTAATCATTCTTTTACCTGTTCTAAGACTACACACACAACTACAACAACAAGTCCACAACTGGCAGGCAGGTAGATCTGCAAGCGACCCGCACACAGGGTGACTCCGAGACTCGAGACTCCCTGCTGTTTACAATGGTGGTTGAAATTAATTCCACTGCGCAACAGGATATTCAGCTTGTAGTTGTGCTTCTTCGTCTTCGTCTCCGTCTTCTCTTTTTTTTGAGCTGCCCAAAGAGCATAGCAAATTGTGCGTAGATTTCAAATGAAGACATAAAAAAAACAACGGCAACAAGAAACAGATGACCTATTTGAAGAGTGTTGTGAAGTTCTTATGAAATACCAAATATCAAGTAACGGATTGTGCTACAACTACTAACCTTAGATAACAACAGAACAATCGTAATAATATAGAATAGAATATATTGCTTGACTTTTGAATGTTTTTTTAGTGAACTGTTCTTGAAATTTTCTTAATTTTTTTACTAATTCTGATAAGGTGATAAAAATGGTATTTTTTTCATTTCTACCCATTGCATATATATGAAAATATTAAAATAAAAAGTATGAAAAAAAAACTACGCAACACAAATGTTTCACAAAAAAAAAATCTGTTTAAAAATGTTTGTCATCTATATTTTCAAGGGTGGCTTAGTCCATTAAAAATTGGAAGAGACCAAAAATATTTTTCTAATGATCACAAGTATAATAAATCTACTCCTGACATATTTTTTCACTACCAAAATTCTTACAATAATTTCGGGAGTACAAAAACGGAAATTGTCTATACAATTTATTTTTAGCGTGAGCCACAGTTCAAATTCTTTATTTAATTTTATTTGTCAGAAACTCCAATTAGCCTTCAATTAGTTTTTCTATTGTAAGCAAAGACTATATAGTTAAGTCTATATATCTGTAATTTCATGACTTTAAGCTAGACTAACATCAAAATCCAACTATATGAATCACAAAGTCAATTTTGAAGAATTTTGCCAAAATATTTTCGATAATAACGCGAATTTCCAAATTAAAAGCAATGATTTTTATTCAAAAAGACAACAGTATATTTTAGTGCAATAAATAAAGAAAATTTCATAATTATAAGCATTGATTTTTATAGTTCAATTATTACTTTTAATTTTGAAATTTTCTTTAAAAATAAACTTTCACTTTTAAAAACCTGAACAATCTGAGTTTTCAATTTAAATAATAGCTCTTTTAATAATTTCTCAATTAAATAAATATATATGAATACTTGTGGTAGCTGGAAAAATGAAAACTGAACTAAACTGAAATCTCTCAAAACACCGACGGAATTCTATAGAGATTTCTTCTCTGGAGGTATCTATATCCTTAGCTTTAATTCTTATTATAGTCATTTTCATTTAAAAAAATATTTGTAATATTGTTTTTTATTTTAATAACAATTTGAATATGCATAGAATTTATAATTTAAAATATTATATATTTCAGTGTTGACCGATTTTAAACGACACCGAAAATAGAAAACCAAAATAAAATACATAACTTTTTTTTGTTAATAAATCTAAAAATGTTTAATTCTCAGTGTCGACTGATTTTAGCCGACTTTAAATTATTAAATAAATAAAACATGTATTTCTATTTTTATGTATCGACTTATTATGGACGACATCTTATAAATAAAAAATAAAATAATTCATAATGGTGGACATTAAATAACTAAAAAAAAAATAAATAATAACTTATTTATTTAAAAAATATTTAAATTGTAGAATTTTTCTGTGTTGACTGATTTTAGTTGACATTAAAAAATGAGGAGTTCTTTCTCTGCTCACCTTGCCGCCCACTTTGAGCTCGTAGCCCATGCCGAGGGGCGTCTTCAGCTGGACGGGACACACGAATCCTATATTCCGATGGGGACTATCCACGCTGATCTGATGCTTTCGCGATGTCACCTTGGGCACTGGGCGGATGGGCGCCGCCGGAGTCGAGGAGGAGGACCCGGAGGAAGAGGAGGTGGTGTTCTCAGCGACGCAAAGATCCTCGCCACCATGGATGGGGAATTTGGAGCACTCGAGATTCTCGGGCCAGTTGAAATTGTAGGTTTTCATCAGAGTCTCGCAGACCCGGGCCGATTCGCAGAGGGAGCGGCAGGGGGGAATCGGACGTTCGAGGATGGTGCAGACGGGGACGTACAAGGAGCAGAGGAACAACTGCAGATCGGCGCTGCAACCGATCTTGACAAGAGGCGCAAACTGATGCACCTCCAGGCCCGCTTCCTCCTGCTTGGTGTGGCCAATCAGATTGGGCATTATCGTCATATTGTACGGAATATTCTTGCAGATCGAGATCGTGATTGGCTCACAGCGATTGTGATGTGGAAAGCCATCCAAGGAGGAGGAACTCGGAGCCAATTCGCTGCGATAATAGGAGCTGGCGTCCAGCGGCGTCTGATCGTAACGCTGCTGTGCTCCATGCCCCAATGTGGCAAGTACAACAAGCAGCAGCAGTTGCAACATTTTTCGATTGTTATGCGATACAAACTCTTATTTATATATATATATTTATTTTTTTTTGTTTGAAGAAAACTCGGCTTTAATTTGAGTAAGTTGCTTTTAAGACTTTCTTGTTTACAGTTCTCGCATTTTGACACACACAACACACACACACACGCACACACTGGCACAAGAGACAAACACAAATAATGTTTGCAGCTCTCACAAAAGAAACGCGTCGGCTGTTTTCACATAGCACAAAAATATATATTTTTAACAGAGATTTTCATTCAATTTTAAATTTTTCAATTTCAATTTTACTCTGCATTTATCACTTCTTGAGCACTTTTGGGGCTTTTGTTTTGCCGGCTGAGCGACGGACAGCAAAAGTACCGTTTTGTAGCCGAACTACGTAAAACGCGCGAAATTTGCGAGTAATTTGCACTTTGTACTAATTCAAATATTCAACCGAGAGCACAACCGAGCGGCAGGGCAGACGCTGACAAACTAACCATTGCACACGAGACGGAGCAATGTGTGGGCAGTGGTGGGAGAGAGAACAGGTTCATTGCTGCTGGTGGTGTGGTGGGCGAGAGCGAGAGCGACGTTGAGCCGAACATGAACAGCCATCGCGTCGCATCGTCACTTGTTTGCATTGCTTGTGCTCAGTTGCTGAATATGTGCTCTCAGCCATCTCTCTCTCTCTCTCTCTATTCAGCAGTTTGTGTTGCATGGGGCGACCTTGAATTTGAATTTGACGCTCAATGCAGTTGAAGCGCGAGAGCGAGAGCCATAGAGAGCGCCAATTTAGACAGGGCTGTTATTCGCAATGTTTTGGATGCTGTTGTGGCTACGGCGTCAGCGGCGACGTCGACTGCGGTTGTGGCTGCGGTTGCGGCTGCGGCAGCAGCTGCTTGAGCTCCTGTTGATTGAGTTAAGTCTCCAAAAGTATCAACAAATGGTTAGGCATTAATTAAAAATGTAAATAATATGCAGATGTTGTGCGAATAACTAGCTTAATATATTTATTTAGCTTGAAGACATTTTTATTGAACTCATTTAAATAATTCTCAGTTAGTTTCCGTTCACAATTCCCATTCCCACAGTTAACAGTTATAAATGTTAATGCATTTACTTTCATTGCAAAAAATACGAGCAAAGAGAACAAGAGCAAAAAAAAGCCCACGCAAAGCGCAGTGAACTCAGATTGATGAGCTTTCTTAATTGTACAGTTAAACGCATAGAGTTGTTTGCTCGACAATTAGCCGAGCCTAATGCGACACACTTATCTGTGTATGTATGTGTGTGTGTCTCCATCTCCCTCTATTTATTCGCATTTCTTTTCATTCGAGTCATCCAGTTTTTTTGACTTTGCCTTTCTTTTGCCTACTCTTCAACTTGATGAAGTAATTAACTGCGTTTAATCTACGCTTAGCGTGAGCTATAAAAAAAAAAACAGAACTCAAACAAACTTGGCATATTCGAGGCGTTTCTCTAATGACCCTCAGGGTGTGGGGTGGGAAGAGGTGGAGCTGCCAATAAACTTGTTATATTGACAATAATGATGACATTAGAGGAAGCTTTGTCTTCATCACTTGCATATCCCCCTCTCCCCTCTCCCATCTTCCTTTGCACAAAATGCAGCCGCTCAAAGTTTAACATATTTTCCATGCACACACACACACATACACACTCACACAACACACACGCATACACATACACATTTACTTATGTTAGCTTTCAAAGCATACTTTTGTTCCTTTTTTCCCCTCTATGTTTAGTTAGTCTCTCTTTCACACTATCTGTGCTGTGCTCACTCTCTCTCTCTCTCTCTCTGCCTATCTATCATGTGGGCTTTAAACAAGTGTTACCGGTTTAGCCGGCGTTCTTTCTCAGCCGCTTTGCCTTCTCTTCTTTGCCCTCTACTTCGTCATCTTCGTCGGCTTGTTTAATAAAAAGCGCCAAAGTTGAGCAGCATAAAAACGATTTTTCTTTTTTGTTTTGTTCATTGTTGCTGTTCATCGACGTCGACGTAGACGGCGCAGCGGCGTCTTTGCAGTTGCCTTTTTGTTTGGCGCTCATTTTGTGTTTACAAGTGAACGAACTTTGACGCCGCAACTCAGCTCAGCTTCTGCTCACTCAACCCAACCCCCCTCCCAATCCACTACCCCTGCTCCAGCACACCGTGTACTGTTAGAAAGTGTTTGTTGTTGCCCGCGTGTCTTTTAAAATATGTTTCGTTTGTAATTCTATGCAATTAAAATGAACTGGCTTCAAAAAATAAACATGAGAAGCGCGTTGAAATTAAAGACGAAAGCAGACAGCGAAAGTAAAATTGAATAATTCTCCTCAAATTACTAGTTACAATGGACCATAATAAGCACCAGTGTAAGTGATGATAGTTAATAGTTCTTGAAATGCTTCCATGACAACAATGGGATTTTTTTATGCATACTCACATTTTGTTATAAGATACCTGAAACTTAATTACTTTTCGAAGTTAACTGATATTTAAGTTTATTATAGTTTATTAAATTCGAATACATTTAGTAAAGGAACATTTGAAATAAATACATGAAAGAAAAGTGATAAAAAACCAATTTTATTTTTTTAATATTCGAGAGAATTTTCTACATTCTACGAGGCTCTTAATGTGAAATAATTTTAAATATTAGAAAACATTTTCTATATTTAAAAGAATTAATGTATGGGATTTGTCAATATTTTCACAGTTTCTTTATAATAAATAAAACCAGCCCAAATTTGTATAAATTATGAAAGATATTTGTTTTACTCGCATTAAGCACAACATTTATTATACAAGTAAACAAAAAAATATACACTTTTGCAGAATAAAGTGAAAAAACTTATTGAAGATTATAAATTTGGCAGAAACAAGTGAAATAACTTAAACGAAAGTATTCATTTTGCAGAAACTTGAAAACAAACAGGAAAAATAAATTATTTAAGCAAACATTTGTACGTATTGATGAGGATCCATGTTAATATATATGTTATTTTTTTCTACGCAAAACAGCGTCATAAAATCTTTTTCCATATACCATAAACAAGATGAGTTATTTTTTCCATTTTTTATTGAGAATTAATAGCTGTTCTTTCACGTTCTGATTTTCCACATTTCCGCAGCTTTCCACAGCGTATCTGTGAACTCATAACCTTTTTTATCACCCTTTTTACTTAGCCTTAGCTGCATTTTTTGCATCAGTGCTGCTCCCCCAATACTCCATTTGCTTCAGATCCATAAATTATGCGCCCCAAGCTCCTTTTGGCAAAAAATATAATCAGAAATACAACCTCATTTGTAGATACCAAATACAAAAATCAATTCACATAACTTTGGACATGTTACGCTTGTTTTTCTTCTCTTCAAGCTACCCCACAAAAAAAAAAAAAAACATATAAACAAGCTGCTGAACATGGCGTCCAAATTAGGAAGGCTTTGGGGCGAATTGGGATGAGTTGAAATGTTTGTGCTTGGTTTTTGGAGAGACTTAATGCTAAAGGGACACGGCCCTAAGCCAAAAGGGGTTTTTCAGCCATAGAAAACTACAAGTATTTACATTTAACTCGGACCCATCCATACCCATACCCAACTCGTAAGTAAATCCATTTCTTAACAACCCCAGCCTGTATGGCTTTGCGTCTTAGGTCACATTAGATGACCAATTTCGTTACCCTTGCGCAAAAGTCACATGGCAAACGTTGCTTTCACCACCCCCTCCCACACCCCAATCACGAGCCTAACTCGAAAACTAAACCCATTTGAAATGTCAACTGGAGAAAGCCTCAACTTCAGCCGAACAACAACAAACTAATTAGTTGTAAAAGCTTTGCATTTCGTCTTATTTCCACACCGCGGGGCTTTTGTTGTTTACGCTCTCGTCGAGTCGACTCGAAGGCTGTCCAAGGATTGCGGGGGGTGGCTGCGTTGCAAGACTTCGCTGATAGCCCTCTGACGTGTCTGTTGATTAAAAGTTTACATTATGTCTGTGTGCCTGGGCCATTTTTACAGCTCATTTGTTGCTATTTCCGCAATCACTAACTCTCCCGCCCCGACACCACTCAACTAAAACAGCCCCCGGCCCCCGGCCCCCAACCAAAAATAAATATACCAATATTAAGTTGGCGAGGCTTTTGGCATCGGCGGAAGTTACTCATAAATAATGCATTATTTACTTAAAACAGCCAGCGGCAAAAAGCTCAATTAAATTTTTGAAAAATGACCGACAACTCTGACCTGACCAGGGAGGTACAACTGCCACAGCAGGATGCAGGGTTCGGGGTGGAGGGGGCGTGGCAAGGAGGTGGCCAGCTGTCAGTACATTGCATTGAATGGCGCCATCAATCAAAGCGAGTCCCAAAAATGTCCATCAAACTAGGCTCGTTACAAGCAGCCAGTCGCATTGAATGTAACTCAAAACAAAATGGAAAACTCAGATACCCTTTAGAAATCCCATTTCCAGCTATAAGGTATTCAAAAAGATTAAAGCATTATTTATTTAAATTTCAACCAAAAAGGGAACTGGCACAAATTGCCTGATTCCGTTTACAACATTTCTGACATTCTTCAAAATACACTTTCCCATTTCTATTCGTAAAGCATTTTGCAAATTGCGGCAATTCGCCTCGAGCAATTCGTGTTTTTTGATGATATATCGAATTGAAATTTCTATGAAATGTATATCATTTGTAGCTTGTTTTGTTTGTTTTCCTTTCTCGATACCGTTATTTCCAATCTGAAGTTATTCATTTGCATCTATAAAATATATTTGCCATTTAATTATTTTGATTTAGTTTTCTTTATTTATTATCATTTGTTGCGCGTGGCAAAATACAAATGAAATCTTATTTAATTCTTATATTTTTCCCTTATCTCCTATCTTATATTAAAACTAAGCATTTGGCCAAGTCAAAATAATAAAGTTGAACTTAAATTAAAGTGAATGTTAAAAATGTTGTGCTTATTGGAATCAGGCTGTAAGTTAATTGACATTCTTAATCATTTATGTATTTAAAACCAAAATAAAACCAAAGCTTTGTTGAACTATGCAAAGAATACTTTTATGGAAAGCATTAAGTTTTTACCATTATAAAAAAATAAACCTAATATTAAGTTTAGACTTAAATCTAGATTAGATAAAATGCCAACAGATACAATTGAGTTGTTAATAATGACAATTTGTGGAGCTTTGCCTCAGATATTACTGGGAAAAGCATTACGTACTTACCAATAACAAAAAAAAGAGATTAAATAGAGGCTTAAGTATATTTTAAATTGCTTAAACTAAGTGTTGGTGCTAAGAGAATTCTTAATGCGCCAAACTGATGCTCGAGGGTTACACAGTGCATAACGAATTTATGCTTGCACCTGCTGGACTCTAAATAATTGCATTTGAAATTTGCATGCAAAAAGCCGGCGGGTTGGGGGTGGGGAGGGGCTTGTCTAGGCCTTGGCTATATACTCGACAGCATTCGCATTTGCAATCGCGTTGAGTTGCGGAAATTCACAATTCGCTGCTTGGGCGGCGAATGCACTCATTCTCTCAGCGGGGCAGCGTTGTGGCACGGCATACGCTGCGTATGCGTGATAAATGTGCTCAACGTGGGCGTGGCAACCTACGCCCCACACCACCCCCTATCCCCCTATCCGCTACCCGCTCCCCGCTGTACGGAAATGTGTGTCGTTCCACCTACGCACCCCTCAACGGTTCCCAAGCCTGAAGCGTTATTTATGCTGTTTGGTTTACGACTTTTGGCTCGCACTATGAAACTGAAGTATCGGGTAGAGTTGCCAGGGTTGGAGCAGGCCTTGTGCTTGTTACTATTATAGTTGCCTTTGTTGTTGTTGTTGTTGTTGGTGTTATGCCCGACGGCCAAAGATTTGATCAACTTTTGTGGGAGCCAAATGATTTCTGTTTGCCTCGTTGCGGCCAATTTTCAACTTTGAACCTCGTCGTGATTTACATGCAATTCGACAGAGTTCCCAAGTGCTGCCGAAGTCTACGGCTGCCAGAGGGCGGGTGGCAGGCAGTTGGAGCTTGTCGACACGTTGGTTAATTGGGCGTTATAGAGACAGAGAGAGAAAGAGAGAGAGAGAGAGAGAGAGAGAGAGAGAGAGAGTGGAACTTGTTGGCTTTGCCTGGCGGTTCCTGGGTTTAATTGAATGCGTTTCGGGTGCCAATTTTTGGGACGACAAGAAGTGGGCTGAACACAATGCCAGCCAGCCAGATATGAGTTATGGATTGGATAGTTCTGAGCACATAAGTACTTAAATACCAATTTTATGCATAGAAAAGTTTAATCGACAACGAGTTCTTTCGGTTTTCTATTTTTGGTATCAAAGAGAAATAAATAGAACGGAAATAAAAGTATATTATTCTCTATTAAATATTAAATATGATATCATTATTATAAATACTGCTATATAAATTTCTAAACATCAGAAAATAATACATTTAAATATTGTTGACTAAGCAGACAAATATTTGTAGGTTTGTTAAATTAAGAAATAAAAATAAGCAACCAAAAAACGAAAGAAAATCATATTATTTTAGTGTTGTTTTCTGAATATTTTTATCTCAATACTTCGATTTTAGTCATAAGATTTGACTTATTAAAATGCTCTTCCACGATCTCAGTTCTCTCGCAATGCAGCCTCTGATGTTATGCATTAGTATCCCCAACTTTATTAACAGTGCCCGAGAGTACTGTTGTCTTTAGTGTAATATCCAAATCATCCTCTCTGCCACAGACCGAGAAAGTTCAACTTTACACCGAAATCTGCCCAATTAACAGAGACAATCCCTGCTAAAAACCGACCCTATCCAATTAGCAGTACCGTTAACCCGCTCTCATTAGTCGAGCACACAGCTTAACCCTTGAAAGCCCCTTCAATTATATTAAACTGATTTGCTTTTTTTGGATTTGCTCTAACTTTTTATACCCAGCAAAAGAACTGTATAAAACTGGCCAGCGGGTCATTTCCGCAAATACATTTCTTCAGAAGGCATTAATCTTAAATGCTAACAATTATTTATATTAAATAAACATTTTTTATTTTGCATTCCCATTTTATTGCGTATGTTACAGGGTACCATCTAGTCGGGCACGCACACACTTTCCCGACAACTTCGAATTGTTTTTTATAGTTGCTTTTTTGTTGCTGAAAATTCGCCAGGCAAAGCCCAACTAATTTATAGCCGAGATTTCGTTTTGATGAATGCATTTTACTAAATAGGTGTCTAGGAGAAACTTTTTGGAAAGTGACCCACGGGTGGTGTGGGTGCGGCAGACGGGTGGGTTGGGGTTGGAGGCAACCGCAACGGGGTAGATAAAAAATTTGTTAAGCGGATGCGGATGCGGAAGCGACGACCGCCCGATGTGCACACATAAACTTGCAGCAAATTAAATATGGCGGCAACATATCGTCTGGAAAAATGGCAGACCAAAACAAACTGCACAGCAACAAAAACAGTGGCTACAAAAAATACCTAACAAAAACTTTTGCCAAGGGTCAAAACGTGCTCAGACTGTAAAATTAATGCCACCTTTTCGACGATAGCGCCTGATGGCCAAAACGTGTACAAAGAGTCAAATAAAAGGCCGCAAGGGTCGACTGGGGCGCATAAAAAGGGCAGCTGAAACGCCGCCAAAGGGTTGCCAGCTGACCATTTTATAAGTTGCTCATACGCCACGTAAGCCAGCCAACATGAAAGTACGATTCGAGTACTGACGCGAACTGCGGCAACATAATCAGGCGGGCGGCTGACCAAACAAAACTTAAATGGCCAACAAACCCGCTTATAAAAATGTAAACAGCATTACGAGCAACAATGGCATCAGTTAAATGCTCTACACAATGCAGAAATATATATATTTGGGGCTAAAGACTTATGAATATTGGTAGACCCGCTATTATTGACCAGGTCTAAGACTTTATATGGATATTAATCGATCTCGCGTCAAAATTATAATTTATATTTTTTAATTTTAAGTTATTTATACAAGCAACAATTAACTAATTTTAGTGGACTTACATTTAATTCTTAAATCAAATGTGAAATTAAATACAAAAGTCAAGAATAATTTTAATAAATATAATCAAACCTAAAAATGTTTCATAAAACAGTACCAATTACCGAAACAAGTGGAATTAAGTATTAAGGGCAGTCCTATTATGAAACACAATTAAGTCATTATCGATCAATCGATGCCATTAATATATTTATAATGGAAATTTGAAAACCAGTTAACGTTGTCTAAAGTTTGAAGACAAAAATGCATTTATTTTTAATTTCACAGCTTACTTGAACAGCCAAGTTTATGCTTTGAGTTTGGCTGACTTCCATAAATAACATTATTTTTTTATTGTATTCATTTTGTAAAGTAATATTTACAATGGACTACAACTAGTATTGATAAGCAATTAACCTACTGAAAAAAAATAAATATATATTGTAAGTCACAACATTTTTTAAATAACTAGCTTAAACAATATATATTTTGTTAATTGATACTAATAGGAAATATATTCTAACAATTTCATATAGCTAAAAATGTTGAACAGGTAGGATTTGCGGTAAGTGGACAGAGTGCACTAAGTGAGCGGCAGACACAAGAAACAGATGTTAAACACTCTCGACTCTCGATAATCAAGTAAGTAATCTACATCTATTGGCGCCATGTTTTTATGCTTCTTCTTCCACTTCTCCATATCCAACTACTTATTTCAAGGCAGGGCACAAAACGGCGATGCTCGGCATTTTCAGATTGGAAAGCTGTTCATGTCTGGCCGCATCGTCTGGCAACTTTGAGCGCTGACAAACCACCGACTATGACGTCGCCACACAACCACACACACACACACACACATACAAACATCTATATATCCGCATCCGGTGAGCTGGAATGTATGCAAGGTAAATGCCTTGACAGAAGCTATGAGCTAAGGGTGGATCGCAGCGAATACCTTTTGACTTTGCTGTTGTGTCGTAAAACTTATTGATTTTGCTTAAAGTTGGCTCGCGTGAGGCTTCAACAGCCACACACAAGTGGCAAGCGTGGCAAGGTGGGTGTGGGGTGGCATAATTCCATGGTGCATGCCTCAAAGGACATGTTAAAGCGCGCACAGGACGTGGCTATCTAGAAATGTTGCTGCCATAAATTGGCAGCCAGCCGAACGATTTCTTTTGTTGTTGTTACGTAATTAAAAGCGCAACAGGAGAGCAGCGCAACCGGGGAGCAGGAGCAGGAGCCGGGCTGTGCAGGGTTATGCGGTCTACACGATTTGAAGCAGAAAATTAAATAAATTTGCATGTCAAATGCGCATTAAAAAGCAGCAAAGGCTGCGTTTTTTTCTCTCGCATCTGCTTGGTTTTTACTGCTGCTGATTGTGACAACAGGCAAAAGGATTTGGCAGAACGACCAAGTTGACAAGAAAAGCAAAAAATCCAAACGCAAAAGCACACAGGATAAAAAAACGAATATGTAAAATACTTAAAGCACAGAGGAACAGAGAGAGAAAGATAAAGAGAGAGAGAGAGAGAGAGAGAGAAAGAGAGAAGTGTGCGAGTTCCAATCCCTGAGGTTTTGGGCACAACACAAAAACAAAACAAAATCAAGAAAGAACGCCTATCTTAGACACACCGATGATTACATATCCTTGTGGACCTGAATATACAATCCTGACATGATTTTCAATTAGTTGAATTTAAATTTTTTATTTTGCTTAAAATAAATTTTATTTAACAGAGAAATCAACAAATATTTTTATTCAGGTTTTAGGCTGTTAAGCGAATATTTCACATGTTGTATCAAAAAGTGTCACAATGTTTATCCCACAACTCGAAACTCACTTTTCAAGCTTTTGTTTTTATATATGGTAACTATATGATTTAGTGGTCTGATGAGTGAGGAACTTAACAGTCATTTTTAAAATTAAATTTGGACAGTAAATATTAGTAAAATTATTTTTAAGACGAGAACAAATCACTCCAAATTTGATTTCTCTAGTTATTTTAGTCTCTGAGATCGTCTGACTTACAGAAATTGCCCAATGCTAATCAAGAATTTAAATAGTTTTTAGTGTCGGACACGATTCCTTCTGCTGTTAACATCAGTTTGCACATATCTAATATACCCATGTGCAATTTTAATGGGTGCAGAGTAGAAAAATGCAACAAAAGTTGTGGACAAATTAAATTAAAATCTGCCTGAAGAAGCAAAGGACTATAGCCGAAGGGGGGCCGGTGGCGGGGTAAGGGAGTGCCAGCAATTTTGTTGCTAATGATTTTGGCTTGTTTTGCGAATTTGGAGTTGCCAGTGGCCAACAAAAACAACCACAACAAATGCAACAGCAACAGGAAAGCGCAGTTGTTGTCGTTGCTGTTGTCGCAAAGCAAATTCTAAAGAAATGTTCAGCCTGCTGGGAATCGGCAATGGATCTGGGATTGGGGGATTGGGGGATTGGGGATTTGCAAGCAAATCCGAAGCAAACAATGCAATTTTATTCCGAACTAAATTAGTTGCTTTCACCAGAGCTAAAGTGAGCTGAGCTGAGCTGCACCAAGGGTGTAGCAGACAAAACTCTTCAAATGTTTAGGGGGAACTCTGTAAAATGGTCAACAATTGGTCAAAACGGAGCAAATGAATCAATGAGAGTACAGAGGGAATTTTCACTTATGAATGGCTTAGCTTAAAGGATAATAAACGTTGCTGATGGGAGCTGATTGCATAGAAGCTGCAACAACATTCTAAACTTGTTCACATCAACTACATCAAAAACTGTTGTTTGGTTTTCAAAGAAAATCATAAACTCGACATGAAAGTCATAAGATATTCTTCTTTTGCTCTCTTAGTCTGGAAATCTCTTGGGTTTATTTCAATTTCCAATATAAGTAATATCTTTTAGTCTAAGAAAACATGGCTTTCAGCTTTAATGTTATCCGTCTTTTTGTTATAAATACCATAAATTTAGATGTAAGGGATGCAAGGGTATCTTATCTTCGGCTTGACTAATATGGCAGTTCTCTCTTGATTTCACATATTTTGATAGGTTTGAATTGTCTCATTTTTGTTTAAAATTGAATATTCAAAACTCGTTTGCAATCCAGTTTGCTTTGTTTAAAGCCATTGAATTCGATTTCTTTAAATTTAATGCTTTTCTACAAATATTTTCCACTAATTTGTTTATTATTTCAACTGAAATTAATCAATCGAATTCTAATCCATTGTTGAATTCGTTCACAAGACAGAAATTATTGTTTTTTTAAGTACCAACTTATATTCATATTTGAAGATCATTTATTTTGATTGGTCCAGATTATTACAGGGATTAGGTTTTAATAGCATATAAGCAATCATTTACCTTTGAGTGTCTGTAATAAAATTGATCACAAAATAGCATATATTTTGCTAATTTTCATTCAATACACATTTTAAGTTTTAATGCCTTGTAATATTTACTGTTAACTCCAAATATTAATAAGCCATTGATAGCAAGGCAAATAGCACTTAACTTAAAAAGCATCAAAACGTATAAAGTGAATAACTGTATAAACAATTTTTCATTTTATCCACAAAATTTGTATAAAGATGTAACGGAAAATGGGGGAAATGTTACTGCACAGGCTGTCAATCAAACGAATTCGATTGAAATTCGACTGCAGCATAAAGGCAAACCTGCAATAAAAAATATATGCGTTTGTCTGTAAATAAGCCAAATATTTTCACCAGAAGCACTTGCCAACATTATAAGTCAATAAAAAATAAAAAAAATAATCCCGTTTATTGGAGTAAAAAGCGAAATCTCTACTAAATCAAACAGAAATCATATGTGTTTATGCCAAGAAAAGAAGAAAAAATCACTTTATGATACACAGCAAATTTGTTTTAAGGCGGCAGCAGCAGTGAAAAATGAATCAAAGTTTGTTGTCATTGGATTTGAACAAATATTTATGAGCCAGAAAATTGGGTTTTACACGCGGTGGAGCGGGGCAAGAGGCAGAAGAAGGAAATGGGAACTGCGGGCCAACAACTACTTGACACTTGGCCAGTTACTGTTGCTCTTGCTGCTGCTGCTGCTGCTGTTGCTGTTGCTGTTGCTGTTGCTCGCATCCAGCGTTTTATTGCAGGACAATAAAAAGCCTATCAAGTGCCTGGCAAAACGCACATATTGAGCCATTGAGCCATAGTCATCCAAGGAGCCACTCGATATGCTCCACGTGCATTGATAGACTCGCCCATTGCACGTCCGGACAGCCTGAGCGGGCTGAGCAGGTAGCGGGGCTCCAATTTAATGTGCCATCAATTTTTGCCGCCTCTTCGGCTGATTTTTATCAGACAGCAGAAGCAAAAAAGCTGTAAAAAAAAGGCTAAGAACAGGCAAAGCTCCAAGGAGTCAGTCGCCCTTCTACGCACTCAGCCATCTCCTCCGCCTACGTCTCCGACTCCGTCTCCTACTGCTCATTCTGCTCCTGCTTTGGCGCTGGCTGTGTCAGTGTCACCTAAAATACCATCAGGAAAATTGGAAAAAATCTATACACATAAACAGAGGCAAACACAACCAGACACACACACACACACACACAGCCTCTGATAGCGATTGCAGTGACATGGCCTCCAGTGTTGGCAAATGTTCGACTACAAATAGGCTAAGGGTATGTCGCCTTAAGGCCGTCGATTGCGACGTGAGTCCTGTCAAGGACAAGCAGCGAGGCAGTCAGGACGAATGACAGTTTGAATGGCGGCTCATGCAATCATGAATGTGTGTGTGCGATGAGAGATACTTTTGTGTGTGCCACGATATACATATACATGTATATAGGTAAACGCCGAAACATTGCTGTAAATGACACTAAATGCCAACGATTTCGATACAGAAACGCTGATAGAGGTAATATAGATTAGATATCAAACTGATATGGGTGGAATGAATGTTGACACACAGAGATTTGGATAACAAAACAATAATAAGATCGAAGAGATAGATAAGAATCTACAATAGACTTTAACATGCCATCAATTTATAGTCCACTATTTTTATCATTAAGAATCAATTTTGAATTTCGTGTACTAAAAGATAGATAAGAGATTCCAATAGCTTCTCATGTAATCAAATAAGATTCCCCATTCCTAAAATTAACAACTGAATTTCAAACTTATTAAGCGAATATGAAATAGAAATATTATATTTGTATATTATAATTGTTATAGATTATCATTTATATATTATATAATATTGTACAAATGTATTTATTTTATTTTTATTATTAATTTGACTTTGTTGAATTTATTTTTATTTTGTGTACTTTTCTAAGGCGGCTGCTATTAGACAAGATTAAATAAATAAATAGGGATGAACATAAAAAGGCGAGCAGTCCAACTATATATAAATACAGCACATTAACCTTGTTTGTTTATAATCTCCCTCGAGGCATTCTCATATATAGGCCAACCATCCCTTAACCCATTATATCATTTAATTCATGTCAATAGCCCATGTATAAATAAAGCTGTCACTTCAAGTAGAAAATGTTGACGCTTTTCAGGCCCATCAGCAAAACTCACATAAAAACACAAATCCTTAATGCACGCAGAGCACAAAAAAAAAAAAAACTCCTCTCCCCGCACCTACTGCTACATGTCAACCAATTTGCGATAAAAATAAAATATATTGGTCTATAGACGAACAAACAGCTGCAAAAAGGAAATGTTTACCTCTCTGTCTCCTCACCCAGGCCCCATGTCGTATGCGTGATGCGAGAAAACTTTTCCAGTTGCAGTTGTCACGTTCCGCTTTTTCTACCTAAACATTTTGGATTTTTTACTTTTTGCAGTCTACTATTTGCTTTCTGTGGATAAAGCGAGTCGGGTTGATCGAGTTTCCAATGCATTTAATACAATTTTTTAATTTTACAAACTGAAGAAAACAAAATTGCTATGAGATGCATGTAATCGCGATAGTTTCACGCTGACAACGATATTATCCCAAGTATCCGATTAACACATCGCACCCAAGCAAAGTTCTCCGTGGTATTTGTAGAATTCTTCATCATCACTTCGAGAAATGCTCTTTGAAAAGGGCAACAAATTCTTTGCGCTTGCCTTGTCTCGTCAGTTTTAGCTTGCTGAACATTTTTGGTAAACAAAACTTTTGGCATGTAGAAATTATTCTCCCCAGCGAATTGATGGCCAAAAGTTTGCCAGAGGAGTGGTTGGGGGCGACGAGGAGTTTGTTTTGGTAAGGCGATGCATTAAAATTTATACTAAACTCGACGCACACATAGTTGTCCTGGCAGTTACCATTCCAGTTGCAGTTGCAGTCGCAGTTGCAGTTGGGTCTGCTAAGGGATTACATTTCATTTATCGATTTATTTGAAAGAGTTGCCAAGTTGTTGCCGTAAAGTTTGAGAACAGCATTCAGATACCTTTGAAGCAGGTAAGTTTTTAGTTGAATCCTTTTTGCATTTGCATGCAGATTTCAATTCGTATCTATTTTCGCATTAGTATGCCAATTGATTCGCAAATCGAATAATTCAATAAGATTACAGTTGTCTGCTTGCCGTTGTTGTTGTTGTTATTCTTGTTGTTGTGCAATAATACTGTATAAAATTGCGCACATTTTGTTGAGGAAATGATGCGCAATGTATCTAAATGCGCAAAGGATGTCCCTGCAGATGCAACTGCAGACAGACGAACACAAAAAATAAATATATATAAAAATACATATATATATATAAATATGATGCTACTCCTACATGTATTGTGCTGTAGCTGAGAGCATTAATAATATCGCAGGCCTTTTATTGTTCTCGTAGTTGATCTTCGTCTACCTGGTCGCAGTTTAAATATCTGCTGTTGTCATAAATTATGTGGCTTTTCCCACTTACCAATATGCTCGACTGGCTTTTGGAGACACATAAGAAAGTGTCTTGTTATAAATAATGTATGTATATAGTCGGAGTTATTGCATCCGCTAGAGGCTGATTCTTAGTTATTAGTTGAGCTTGCTTTTTATATAATCACTCAAAAGTATTAAATATGATAAATGACATACTCCCTGACCGTTAAGGCTTCGACCAAGTGGACATCGCAACCGGATCTGTTTTTTGTCTCCCCGAGCAGACCAGGGTCATAAATTTTGTTTCTCTGCTACAATATTCAAGTCACAGCTAAATTTATGTCTGCTTTAAGGTTAGTTGAATGCACTGCGATAAAATAATGTAAGATGAATCTTTAATTTTATTATTCACTTGTAAATTTAGTTTTTATTTGAAATTTAATTTATAATTAATCTTTTCTTAAAATTTGTGTTCCGCTTTTAATCAACATTAGCTAAATAAAAAAAAAACAATCTGGTTCTAATTTAAGATCTACACTCAATTAGCTTTGCTAATGGTATATAGCGGGGTCCCTGATATCAGTGAGAGTGGACGTGGGCAGCATATTTATAAGACGGAAGATACCGTTAAAGTGTGGTGAACTTAGCCTCAAAATTGTGAGAATGTCATAGGACTAATCGAATTGCACCGACGAGGAATTTGTAAAATATTATTTATTTGCTTCCTATTTTCGGCCTCAGAAATATTAATAATAATTTCTGACATATTCTATCCGAAAAACTTTTAAGGAGCAGCTGCTCTAGAATCCAATTGCCTATACCAATGACCATCCTATTCAGCCCCAAAAAAACCAATTCACAACCCTTTTTTTTCATTATTTTAACGAAAGCAATTTATGGTTTAAGACACCGAAAGGGAACCAAATCGAGCAGCAGAGGAGCTCATCGAGTGGCAGCCGCCATATGTTCCAAATTGACCACAGCATCATAAATTTGGGGCTTTAGCATGTGAGCGGGAGACGCAGCAAAGTAGAAAAAAGTCGCTATTGACCAACACCAAGCACAGTGAATGTTGTTGCATAGAAAAAGAAAATAAGAGAAAAGCGAAGAAAATGAACAATGACTGTGTTGGCACTTGAGCTGCAGGTTTCACGTGGCATGGATTCCATGCATAAGGCATGCATTAAAGTAATGAAAATTTATTGACTACTCTGGGTGCTCATAAAAGTTACAAGAGCATTTCGAGTCCAAGGAGCTACCCATATGTTGACAATTACACGCAGAAAAATATGTATTTTTTAATCTGTAACGCGGCCAATAAAAAAATAATCATTTTTGTACGCGTAACGCTTTTCACACCATACTGAACCCGAACCTTAAGGAACAAAAAAATATGTATATAAGTTTCGGGGCAGCAATTTTTCATGCCCGCCACCATGGAAAATCGTTTTCCAATCACGTAAACACAGCTGGAATTTTATTGCTGCGTGTTTTATTAAAAAAAAACAACAAAATGCCAAAAAAAAATGTGAATAAATGCAAAATGCAAGAACAGAAGCTGAGCAAAATCGTTGAACGCATTTTCGCAGAGCGTTGGCATTGTAATAATAAAAGTTTTCCACCAAATGCCGCCCAAAGTCCAAAAAAAAAAAACTGAATAACCGACAAGAAAATGAAAATGAAAATGAAAATACACCCAAAAGGCAGCCACAACAGCAACCGAAATCTGTATGGCATCCAGTATGCCACAGAGTGCAGCACATTGCTATATATGCATGTGACTGGCTATATGTAAGCCCCTATATTGTATATACTACTCGTATACACCATATAAATCAACACAAGCGCAAATACACTTATTCTGCGCACCATGCTCGCTATGAAGTACTTCGATACTCTTTTAATTAGAGCTTGTTGCCTTTCTATCAACTAGCCACTTAAGTTCGAGTGTGCGATTTTCAGTGTTTGCTGCGACTTATGGCTGAGCAAGAAACCATAGTTTTGAGGATAGAATCTCTTTTATTTAACAACAATTCTCTTCACAGGAAATGTTCACTTGCATAGAAACTTAAAATGATATCTTCAGAACACAATGCTATTATTTAAAATAAGTAATGTATAAGTGCAAATGGAAACTTGGATTTTTAAAGCTTGTAACGTGTCTAATTTCAGAAAATGGTATAGTTCAATTCGCTTGATGAGTTTTATGTTGGATTAATTAAGCTACGCGATCAGAGTCAAACCACCAGAACATTATTTAACCCGTTTTACAATTGGATCAGAGTTTCAAATTACTATGCAAAAGCGAATGTTGGCAACAGATTGGCTCTTGGAGTATACATTTATTATTTGTTCTAGTCTTACCACAACTTAAATCAAATATCAAGTTGACCAATTGCCAATTGTGGGCAAATCTTCTTTAATTATGGCTCGTGAATGCAAACTATTCATCAACTACATAAATAGTGGTCCAAACAACTGGCTAGTGAATAGCTTGAGCAAAATACTAACATTGTCAATTTATCAATTTATAAATCAATTTGCAAGTAATTTAAGTGCATACTCCCCAGAAAATGGTTTAACTTATAACATTCCACTTTAAAATGTATTAATCAAATTGACGGAATGAATGGCAATATAATCCATCAGAGCAATAATTTTTGAGGTACTTTCCTGTCAGGTCGCGAATGACATAGAAGATGAAATGATAGAAAAATGGGGGAAAAACGTAGTTCCACAAATCCAAATGAACATTTTTATATGTAAAAGTTGTCCTGTTTTTGGAAAATAACCAGACTGATGGGAAAAACAAGAAGCATAAATATAAATGTGCAATCTACATCTAACTTGATAGATAAATTAGTTGCGATAATTCCTTATTTATTTCAAATAATAGCATTATGTTAAAATAAGTCAAAACAATCCTTTTAGGTTTCCAAACATGTTTTGAAACCCTTTGGGAATCGGATGTGCAAATCTAAAGCATTCTGTTCACTTTATGATGGTGTATTCAAATTGCATTTGAAACTTAACAAATACTACAAACAGAAACGATAAATTGTACAAGGGTATTTAAGTTCCGGTGTGCGGAAGTGAAAAGTCGCTTCTTGTTGCATGGTCCTTTCAATAAGAGTGGGAGCAACTGCTGTTGCATTCTGCTCGCATCCTTCGCATTGTAACGAACTTTTTTCTGTGTGTGTGTTTTTTTAAGTTCTTTTTATTTTTCGCTTTTGTTTTTCGCGTTGCATTTATTTATCATATTCTTGCTGCTTTTGTTTCGGTTGCTTGCGTTGAGCAACGGGGCGTATGATGAATGCAGTGCGCATTAGAGAAAATGCTTGGCTGCTGGCGTTGGTGCTGGTGCTGGTGCTGGTGCTGGGAGTGGGTGAGGTGTAGCAGATGGATACGGCGTAGTTACCAGCGAATTTATTTGTTTTGTACTTATGGTGTCATAAAATTGTTTTAAGGCCAACTTAAATAAAAATCCAGCAAAGAAAAGGAAAGGGAACGAGTAAAAGAGGAAAATACAGAGAGAATCTTACAGCATGAAAAATATCTGAGTGGACAGCAAAAGCGAAACAAGTGGCGCAAAAAGGGCGCGAAATCAAATGGAGATAAGAAGTGCACAATTGTGGAAAAGCACTAAAATGCATTGCATGTCATTTTGTGCATTTGCGCTAAATTGAAAGTGTTTTGCTTTATTTATTTAATGTAAGCATCTTCCAACTGAGCTGCACATACTAAAGCTGATTGTGATTTCAATGGCGCCAACTGAAATTGAATTAAATTGAAATTTTGCATTGACAGCTTTTGTTTTAGAGTGGCGATATTTCAATGAGAAAACTCGCAAACAATACAAAATGCGATTGAATTTTATCCATATTTTCTTATTTTGTATAATATTTATCAACTTGACACCTGTTGTATTCTTCACAATTTTCAATCAAAAATACCTTTAGGAAATACATTAAAAATGCACCCCTCATTTATGATACGTAAATACATAAAATATAAAAATTGCAATGATTGGCATTTTAATAAATAAAAAAAATAGTTAAATCTGACCCGAAAATAAATATTAAATATATTTTTTGGTCTACAAACCATTCAATAAACCACATCATCAATAAATAAAATAAAATAAAATAAAGTTAAAATATATTCGAGATATTTTTTCATGTTCTTATTAGCTCCACAATAATATAAAATTGTTCTTTCAAATATGGTTTTATATTTTTACAGATTTTTTTAACTTCAAGCTGGAAGTGCAGCGTGCAATTCCCTTGGCACAAATTTATAATGCGCTTTCCATAAATATTCAGCTTGAAAAGCGCTTCTGTCAAGTGTTCTGATGCTTTTCATGGTGCTTAGTCGAATTTCCATTTTTTATTTCTTGCTTTTACAATTGTCCCCTGCTGTTGGCAGTGCCCTGATGAGGCGTGGCAAGACGTTATTTCATATCTGCATAATGGAAATTTTGCAAATGCTTCGCTCTGCAAATGCAAATGACGCTCAGGTGCAGTAAACATCCGATAAAGTGGGCAACAATCACCCCAAGGCGTCTTGCTACTCCTCTCAAATTATCTAATTAAAGCGAAACGCCGGTTGGGGATTACACGAACTTTAAGTTATAAGTGCAAAAAGAGAAAAACACAAGGTGAATAAAACTAAAACCAAGTGGAAACTGAATAAATATATAAAAATAAAATCAAGTTGAATGCGAGGACCAACTTTCAGTTGTACGCAACTGCCACTAAGCAGCTTTAAGTGTCTGTCAATGTCATATCCTTGTGAAGCTTACAGCACTTTTTCCTCTGTTTCATGTTGCGATAACCATAAAACATTTGCACAAAAGCAAACCAGAATAGTGAGTATGAAATTGCCATAATAAACAAACGTTTTAATGCTCTTTTTTGATATTTAATCAGCTGTATAGCCTACTCAGCAGAAGGAGAAGAAGCAATTAATATTGAACTAGTGAAAAACACCTACAAAATATTTTTTAACTACCTGTAAAATCACTGCTATTCTATTTAAAGATAATTTGCACTCGCATTCAACAATTTATTACAAGAGAAAGATTAGTTGTTGCTGTAACTCTGTACAAATATCAACATTCCACTAAAATTCAACAGCAAAAGTATAAAGTGTTTTCTGGTAAATGATAAACTTTTTTATCAGAGCGTGCAGCAACTGAATTTGCTGCTGCAGTTGGTAGTAGTTGGCGTCTCATCCTCTGCTCCCGTTGTCCCTGCTGTGTGGCATGTCTGCCATGGTTGCTTCATAATTAAGTAATCCCCGTTGCCGGCAACGCATTGCACCTTAAGCCCAAGATTGAAATACCGAGAGTGGGGCCAACTGGTTTTTGCTGCTGGCTGCTGGCTGCTGCAATAACGGACCATCGAGATAGCCCCCGCCCGAATGGGTGGCTACCAAAATTTAAGGCGCACAATTTTCGACCAAGTGTCAAGTGGCGCAGAGCTGGCCAAAAGGCAATGACGGTAGTCGGCACTGCAGTGCGGGCATCCCAATGCCCCAAGACCAAGAGTGAAGAGAGCGGCTCAAACTCGTCTTCGTTATGGCCATGTGCGAAGGCAATGAGCATATCTTATTACCACTGCAGAGATTACCAGGCAACCAAACGGGAGGGGCGGTAAGCTGGTTGGGCAACCAGATTTAACAGACTTTTGCTTTGACTTTGACACATGTTATGAAATTTGAATAGATCACCGCGGCTTTTGCGTTAGTCATGAAACAGAGCGAGGGGCAGGCGAAAAGATAGCATGCGCTGAACATGTTGCAGCAAACCTGTAAAATGTTGTTAGCAATGTTTGTTTTTGGCATACTAAGTTGAGGCTCGTGAGGCTCGTTGCGCAGCTGCTCAAGAACACTAAGACGATGAGTTAACATGAATTGAGTGCCACTTTAATGAAGTTGTTCGTCTGCGAATTCGCCTCCAGCGGTAAATAAATTAAAAGCAAACTCGGATTTTATTGATAGGAAATATTAGACATAATTTGATTTATAACGAAATATTAAAAGAAACACCATACGAATTATGGAAATATAAAGATATAACAAAATAAATACCATGCAGATTATGGGTCAATAACAATTGGATATGGAATAATCGAACGTTAAGAATATCAATGAAGGTATTCAAGGAATAACTATTAAACATATTTTCTGCATATTATTTATTTTAATTATTTATTTCTTTTATTTATCAATTCAATATAGCGACAATAGTTGACAATTTGACATTCTGCTCTGAAAGTACAAAGATAAAACGATGTTAAAAACAAATTATCTCTTGGGACATGTATTATTTTTCGTTAAGGCCTTACCACATCTTAAATCATATATCAAGTTTGCCACCAAAGTGGAAAAATCCGCACTTTTCTCATAATTGGGTCCCGTCAATGTAAACTGCTCATCAACTACATAAATAGTTGCCCAGACAGCTTGTTAGTGAATTGACTTGAGCAAAGTACTGCCATTGGCAATTTAAAATCAATTTCCCAGTAATTTAAATGCAATCTCTCCAAGAAGAACCTAACGAATCAGCTGGAATACATAAAGATATTCTATGTTGCTGCCTCTACCCGTTTTTTAGGGTTCCCATTTAAAACATAAAGATCAAATTGACAGAGTGGAATTAAAAAGCAATTACCTTAATATCAATAGACACACATTTAAAGGACTTAACAATAACAGACTTGATTTTGGACTGGTTTCGCTTAGAAGCCGTTACTTGGAACTTTTTTTTTTTATCGGGTTCAAACTTATCTTAGAAGATTTAAATGAGTCAAAGTTGTATGTGCAAAAGTTTTGTTGATGTTCGAAAATTTTCCAGACGGGCCATATTAAAGGTAAAAGGGTTTGACTATGGCTATGTCTGATTGGAAAGTTTAAGCCTTAAGTCCATACCCAGCTACATAGTTCCGTTGATTAATTAATTGATGATCTTGTCCATCAGACAGGAAAGGCTTCGTCTGCGTATCAACGCCAGCAATTCAAGTTGCAGATGCTGCTCAGATAACCAGCTTGTCTCTGGCTGGTCTGGGCATAGCTGGTTGGATGGGCATCCAACAAAAACCCAGGTGGCTTCGCACAATCGTTGTGGAGTCGGGCAGAGAACAACGGATATCGCTCCGAGACTTCATCATTATGCATGCCACCAAGAAGTGGATTCGTTGCTTGTTTATGTTGCTGTTGCTGTTGTTGCTGTTGTTTGTGTTGTTGTCTGTTTGCTGATTTCGTAATCACTGAGTCGGGACTGTGTGGGACTGTGTGGACGTGTGTGGACAGTTGCTCTTTGGTGTATACGTTGCAGCTGCTTCTACCGTTTTAATTGTCACAAATTAAGGTATAATTAAAATACATCGCAGCAACCACCTCACACATATTGCATATTACGCAATCTGTTACAGCAAAGCAGCGCAGCAAAAAAAAAGAAAAGAAAGAAGCAAATTGATTAAAACCATTAACATGTTCTTCATAACTCAGCACAGAGAACAGTATGGAGTGGAGAGAGAAGAGGGAGTGTCGTGAAGTGGCTCTAAAGTGTCTTCGATTTAGTTGAAAAATTATGTAAACTGTGGAATCGCTTGTGGGCTGGTCCACACTGATGACTGACAACAGGCTTTTCCACAAGTTAGGGGGCTACTCCTCCTGCTCCTTTTTAAGGTGCTCTCCACATCGCACAAGTGCTCAAGTTTTATGAGCTTTCTCTGATGGATGGCTGCAATCAGCTGAAGGCGTACAGAGAAAAGTCAACGGAAATTATCTCCCACTTAACGATTAATAGGTAATTCTATGTAACAGAAAGAACACCAACAGACAAGAAATGTTTTAATAATCATATCACAATATTGAATTTCACATTAGAATTCAAAATAAAAGTCTATGTTCTCAGGGACTAAGATTTTGAATCGTAAATTCTACATTCGGTATCAGAATATAAAAAGAAAAACCTATTTGCAGAATTTGTTGTTTCCTTTTCCCAAATTGGTTTGGTGCAAATTACTGGTCAAATTACTGGAATCCTGTACGAATCGATAAATAATATTATTGCCACGCCCACACGTGCGCCATTAAATCGATAGATCCGCATATCGCCCACAATTTGAAAGATAGAGTTGCCAAACTTGGAAAGTAACTTTCTGGTAACCTTCTTCAACGATCGGAATATAAATTTTGAGACCACGCCCACACACTTCGCCCCCAGGCACTTCGGCCTTAGCAATTTTAAAGCCAGTACTACAAAACTAGGAAGGAAGATTACCAGAAAACTCCTGCAAAATTTTTTCGGCCACCCCCAATCCTGCCTACAAAATTCAGAAAAATCTATATTTAACGCAGTTTTCGGAAGGAAAACTTGGAGGGCAGATTACTAGCAATATCCTTCAATAATCGGTATTTACTTTGTTCAGCGGCAAGTGTCATCAGATGCTTTTACTTATGGTATCCGAGTATTTCAAAAATCGTCTACACTCGTCTGCAAAGTTTTCACTTGTTTATTTTAGATTTTTTCCGTGAATGTAAGTATCCGCTCTGGTTATTGTATTTTATTGGCCTTTTTCCACAACCACTTTATGATATTTTTAGCAATATCTAAAAGCAAAAACTGGTTGCTTTTGATACGCGTAATAAATAATGTCAAAACTTGTTGATACAATTTTCAATCAATAGTTGTCCAACTATTTCTCTCTGCAAACTATTTACAATTATATTCGCAGCAGAGTTGAAATGTTTTACAGACTCTCCTGGCTTCTCGATACGGACATTATTGATAGACTGAATTAGTTGACAATCCTTTACACAGAAACCACAAATACTTTAACAATTTGCACCGCTCGGCCAATTCATCAATTTTACTGTTTACCACAAAAGCTGCTCCCAAAAAAAAAATAATAAAATGTAGATAAAAGAAACTATTCCAAATTCCAATTTCCATTTGGAACCACAACTAATTTCAACTTTATTATTTGATTTGGAGCAATGACCAATGGGCAAAAGTCAGCAGCGATAAATCACTCATACGCCAAGTATGCCACAAGTTAGAAATAAAATTCGAAATCAGAAGAAGCACATTATGTATGTGAGTGTTGGTAAACGCCCACAGCTGTGGCAGTATATTTTATGGTTCGTCGCTCCTCCTTGGCTCGAGACTGTTTATGCTACCTTTTTTATTTGTTTTTGGTTGCCAATTTCGCGCTTATTTACGCAGTTGACGTGAGCAACACGTGCGCTGACAAATCTGGACAGTCAGCCTTAACCCTTAACCCCTTGTTGGCCAAGCAACCTGAGCAGCGAGTCAATTCGACACTTGAGGGGGAGCCCAAGCCGAAATGTGTCTCGCAATTTATTGACATATTTGGCCACTTTGATTTGCCTCCCATTGAATTTGGAAGTGGTCCATTTCACGCTCAAGTGGACTGGCAGCTGTTCCTTGAGCTCAATCACCCCGGAGACACTGGACGTCATATGTGCTGTTTAGTTTTCCACAATATTCTCAGTTCTAATCTTGTTTCCCTGTTTTCCCTTTAGGCTAACACAGATGCCACCTCCCTCCACCTTCCGCTCCCTGTTATCCAAACTGAATGCGTCTGTTGTTTGACAACCGTTTTAACGCTCGGCAGACCATGTTTCATGTCGCTTGTATTACACTCACTTATGGCCAATTATAGTTAATGTCTCAATTAGAGGCAGTTATGAAAATTATTGACTGGCTATGCTGCTGCACTCAGCTCGCAGAAAAGGTGCTGATTTTGTTATCTTAAAGCTATTTCTCAAGTTTTTTCAACTATTTTCACTCGCTGCGGCTAATGGTCCCACTTTATTAGCCGAGTGCTGCTGCTCAGTAGCTATTTGATTGGGTTGAATGACTGCACAAGATTAAATCGGCTATCTATGCGACTTAAAACCCGCTCTGACGGATGACAAGAATGTGAAAGCTTGTACTTGTAATTGAGGGAAGATGTTATGAAAAATCATATTGAATTTGATTTCCGTTCACTTAACCTTAATCTGATTATCCGTTTTAGTGTCTGTGAAAAAAGCGTTTCTTCCTTTAATTAATTTGTTTATTTAATCTTTGAGCCTAATCGAAAAATAGCAATACATCTGTTGTAGCGCAAAAATGATCTGAATTTATTTTTTTGTTTGTTTTGTTTTAATCAGAACTTTATTAATCATGATGACCTCCATCAGATTTTTTAACATTTACATGAACCAAAGATAGATCCTCTATATTTTTTTTATCTCTTGAGTTTGAATTTAAATTAAAGCTAAGCAATATTTTTGATGACACTTTAACTTTTCTGGAACCGAAAATGAATTAGATGATTAAACCTCTTTTACCAAAATTTCAATTAGTATTGCAAATATTAAATAGTCAACTTCATTAATTGCATTAAAATAATATGCTTGCTTTTTTTAAAGTGAATTTAATAAAATGCAGTATTTAAAAACCAAAGCATTTAACCCATTTTGTCGCTCGCCAATTAAAGTCAGTTTTCAATTTGGAAACTGTATCAGCTCATTAGGTGGGGGAAATAGACTTCAGTGACGCACATAAATTAGTCGACGGTAACAATTTCATTTTGCTATTGAAATTGACGGCCAGACCCCAATGAAGTTCCACGGCACAGTTCCACGGAGACAGGCGAAGCCAGTGGGGCAACCAATCTGGCAGTGGCACCAACTGGGCCATAAATCAAAAGCAGTGCACGGTGTTTAATACACTTGACGCCAGATTTCCGCGACAATTTGCGCATGAATTAAACATAAAAGCAAGTCGGCAGCGTAACGCATCCCACCCACCTTCAATCACCCTTCCAACAGCCCCGCTTCCTGTGTCCCCTATTTGCTCCGTCTCGAAATTCAAAGCAGAATGGGGCAACACTGGTGTGATTGTCACTGCTGTTGTTGCTGCCCTTGTTGCTGTTGCTGTTGCTGTTGTTGCCTGGTGAGTGGGCAAATAAAATCAAAGTAGGTAACACGCGCAAATAAAACACTTGACACATTAAAACGGCAACAAGAACTCACATGAGAAACAGACGACTGACAGCGGGAGCGAAAGAGAAAGAGAGAGTGTGTGTGTTTGTGTGTGTGTGTGAATAGGGGGCACACCAATGGCAACGTGGTGAGCAATGTGGCAACAAATTTCCATTTTGTCGTTTGGGGGCACGCCTCATGCAAATAAGTGACACTCAACGAGCAGAGCAGTCAGGCGGCGGCAGAATTTGAGCTTGCATACACATACAGTACAGCACAGTACATACATATATATATATATATATATGAATGCATGTGTGTGTGTGTGTGTGAGAGTGTCGCTTTACACGGGCATACATACAAATTTAACGAGTCGCATTTATGATACCACAGACAAGTATAATAATTTCAATTAACGACACCCGCGGGTGTGTTTGCAGATAGAAAGAGAGAAAGAGAGAAAGAGAGCAGCGCAGGGGGCAAGGTGGAAAGGTGGAAAGTGGCTGCTGCAGGAGCAGAAGTGATGCCTGTGTGCATCCGGTTGTGTGAGTAACGAAAAAAACAAAACATCTCATTTTCCAGGTAAAATGTGGCAAAAAATATCATGAAATATGATATATTTAATCGCGGTGTAAAATCTACCATAGGAAAATTACCAATTTCCAATCTCGGATGATGCACCTCTTAAAAATGTTTCGGAGAGCTTAATCTGTCAGATATGTGGCGAACATTTATTAGCAATTATTTGATTTGGCTTTATTAATTTTTATTCATACTATCAACAAACGTTTTTTACTGCGCAAGCAACAAGTCAAAAATTATTATTATTTGACTGCTGGAAGCAGTCAGATTTAAGCGTTAGCATGCAACAAATATATTACACAAACTTTAAATTTTACCACCAAATCACAGCATACTTTTTGGAGCTGATTGAAGTAAATTGAAACCGCAAATATTAATTGAAATGACGATCAAAAATTCTCGTCAAATAAATGTGTATCTCTGTGTGAGAGATAATTTAAAACTTAAAAAATATTTTACGAAAAAAGATTACTCATAAACAAATGTAAGCCTATTTCAGAGTCTGAGTTAAGTTTGGAAAATAAATTTGTAGCTTTTGTAATTAGATTCGAATTCTTAGGGTTAAGAATGAAATTTTAATGTGTGTTCATCTTGAAAGATGGCAAATCACTGTTTCACTCATCACTGATATTACTGTCCCCCACTAGGCAGGTGTCGAAATAACAAGGAGTTGCTGTTGCTTCTCTTCTCTGGCTGGCGTGTTGAAAAAACCCAGTCACGCAATATCCCCAGAATAATGAGAATGTGGCTGAAAATGAGGATGAGGATGAGGATGTGCCTGTGTAGACTCTGTGAAAGAGTCACTTTACGGCTGCGCTTGGGTGTCTTAGTAGGTCGCAGGTGTGTGTGTGTGTGTGTGTGTGTGTGTGTGTGTGCGTGTGTGGTGTGTACGCGCATTATTATGCCTCTAATTAACTAAACGCATATATTTCCTTAGCCACATCTTGGCCGAGTTCCACAGCGTCGCCATCTCATCAGCATAAAAGTTTTTAATGAGCCATTTTGCCGCCTTTGTCGTTGACTTCTCCCTACATATATATATATATAGAATATATATATATATATATATGAAAGTACATACAATATATCCGCATCCTACACACACTTGTTATCCGCGCTCGTTGGCTTCTCGACGGCACATTTCGCATGTGTAGCGAATTTGTTTTGACAAGCTCAGTTGACACGTTTTAATTAAATTTAATTAGTGCGTTCGCTACAACAACATCATCAAAAGCAATTTGGCCAACATGTGTTTGGATTATGTGAGTAAAGAATGACAGCTGAATGGCAAAGCCCAAGTTCTTTACGACGTCTGTCATTTTTCCGCTCAAAAATTAGGTGAATTCTAATTGGGACATGTTGTTTTTCCCCTTGCCGCAATTATAAAGTGTTTAAAATATAAACAATGGGCATGTGACCTGTTGCAAGTGGGTAACATTTAAACAGATAAAGTCTATTAAAAAAGGGACCCGTCATAATTGTTTGTGAATATTAAAAGTTACATAATTCAATCGGATTGAGCATTAAACAAAAGAGGTTTCAATAAAGTATTGGAAGTACAACACAAGAAATGTTATATTTATAAAAAAAAGTTAATAATAAATATTGCAATAAATAATTTTAATAATACATTTAAGAGATGCGGAGAGAATCGTTATTATATTTAAGTTTGCTGACCAAGTATATTTCGAAAGAGTCCCATAATCTTTAAATGAGTTTCCGAATTAACCGAATCCTTAGGCAAATTAATGTTAATGATCATAATGAACCAATACCTAAAGCTGCGCTAATCACATTTAATGAAAGCTGAACAATCCAGAAAGATAATTAGTTAAGCTTCTTTTGATTAGTCAATTTGAGCATTGTCAACGATAGATAAACAACATTATAAACATTTCAACATCCATAATAGAATGCGTTAGGCGACGAGAACAATCAATTAATAAATTATCTATGCATATTGATGGAGCACAAGCTATCAGGACAGCTCAATGATTGCCCACATGCGAAAGCATAAACATTGGCGACCACTTGATAAAGAATAGATATAAGGCAGGTGCCACCGAACACAGCAATTAGATGCTTCCTGCCCAGCATCGGGCCCAGCAGACAAGCAGCGACCACAACTGGACTGGGTCTAGGTGCTCGTACGTGGACAGTGGCAGTGGCAGTGGCAGCGGACGGTGGCAACCGCAACTTGTCAGCTCGAATGACGTTTTAATAAGTCACATAATTCATGTGCTGGCCATGTCGATACAGAGGACAGCCACTTGGAGGTAGCCTATACCAGCCAGAGCTGGTACCAAGACATTGAAAAGATTGCAGTGTCATCGCCGTCGATACGATGCTGCAGGGAAACGGTTTTGGGGTCACTTTGAGACAAGCTCCCCCCTGGCAGTCTCCTGTCCACAACACCGCTCCCTTATGCCCGATCCGCTGCGTGTCTTGTCAGCTGCTCATTTGTCAATGTAATTGATTTTATGCCTGAGCTTTTGACTATGGTTGTCGCTGTCGTTGTCGCTTGGTCGGTCGCTTGGTCGGTCGCTTGGCGGTGCGGATAGTTGACCAACATACTTGCTACCGGCTACCGGCAATCTGCCTGCAACTTGGCCGAGCCTTTTGCCTGATAAATTATTCGATTACAGTTAGACGTAAATCAAGTGGAAGAACATGATGTGCATAGCCATCAGGCGCAGGTATGAGTACCCGCAAAATATTGCCTTCAGTTCATATACAAAGTAGATACACATTGTGTGTGTTGTGGGGAATGCGAGTTATGGCTAAAGGAGGTCAAAAGAGTGCCAAACGAGCCAAAGAAGCAGGTGAACAGCGAGGTTAAGCGATAATTGCGTGTGAGATGCGATTGAGGTAAGGATTATACTAAAGCTGTTTGGGAAGAAAGATAATATAGATTATATTCAAGCTGTGTAAGAGTCTGAAGGAAAGATAATACAAGAAATGGTAAATTGTTAAAGACATGCCAAAAATGGAGATTGATCTGGATCGATAAATACTATTTAACAGACTACGGATCATTTAAATTAAGATTAAAATAAACCTGAGATGCTTAACTATTGAAAACCAATTTGAATTGATGTATTTAATGAATAGGCATGAAAAAGAAAACATTTTACCGATCTTAACTGTTTACGGCTTCTGTTATTTGTGCCAAATCGAACTTAAGCTCAATTATAGATAAGACATCCCAAACACCATCAATTTACTGCGCTCGCACCACAACTTAATTTTCAATGGTTTCGATAAGAAGAGAGGAGCAGAGTGCCAGTTCTATTAGTGGGAAACCGGTAGCTTGTGGCCAATGTGGCAACAACTATGCCACAGAGACGGGTCAGCTACTGTGATACTGAGCAGACTGTTTTATGGCCAGGCCAGGCGCGTTCTGTCTTCAAAAATACTTTTTTGCTTTGTTCGCCTGATGCTGTCTTTGGTGCTCATAAATTTTTATAGCTTGTAATTTGGGACAGAGCTGCACATGCGCGCCAGGCGGTCGACTTGTCTCCTCTTCCGCTTCTTCTTCTTATTCTTCTTATGTGACGTCAACCTGGAATTGGCCATCCTGCATCCAGGTAGCTGGAGGAAGTCTCTCTTTAGTTTGTCTTTCGGGCAATGTTGGCAATGGCAACCAATGCCAGGTTTATACTTTTGGGGTAATTAATAGCGGTTGGTTTGGACATTCTGATTGGCTTTGATGGCTGTAAAATACTCATTGGCCAGTTGCCTATTTGTCTGTCTGCCTCTGGCTCGTGTGCAATCAGACACAACGAAACCGTTGTATTTTATTGGATAGGCAGTGTCTTCTGCTTTGATTGCCAATAATAATGTTGTTCGCTAATTAAATTGTAAAATAAGATATTAAATGATACTTAAAAAATACCATAACCTTGTCCAACGGTTTATTTCAAAGCATTCGGTGTCCAAATATGACTTAAAAATTGAAAGGCAATTCAGAAACAGTAGAAAAAGAAAATTTATAGATTGCTGAAGAAGCTGACTTTCAATGATTTTATTGCATATCCTACATTATTTCCGCTGTGCATGGGTATACTCAGTCATAGGCTGAGGACAGCTGAAAGAGCTTTCATCGCAAGCCGCTTCTTTTATTGCTGCACAAATGGAGAAATTTCTAATGACCAACGAGCTGATAAAAAATATTTCGCTTTAATGTATGTTTTGCAATGACATAAAAAATTTAACACACAATATTCCCATTTTTCTAGCCACAAACGAAGTGTTTTTGTGTGTCCTAAATATATAATAATTTTTTTATTATTTTTTTATTTTATCTGTGAAAAAACACGATCACGAAAAGAGCAGTCAGAAATATTTCTATAACTTTTTTTGATTGGAAAAGTTTTTGACAGTTTGTTCATAAAAAGAAACAATAAACAAAAAAAAAAATTCAAACATTTCTTATACCATTCAACTGCATTGGATTAAAATCTGTGATCTTTAATTTACTTTGAGAAAAGTACACTTTCGCATTCCAAGGAATTCTTGGATTAAAAAGGGTATACTTGAGCTGATATTTGTATTATTTGAGCCTAAACTCGAGAACTTAAGAAATTACAATCCCAGCTGTATTCATTCCTGCTGTGTTTAGCTTCCACAGAAGGTCTTAAATAAGTTAATGTTTCCATCGCAGCCTAATTAGAACATTACAAGTCATAACGAAGCCTAATTATTCATATTTTATTCGCTAAAATCCACACTCTCTGCTTGGCTGGCAAAAGCAAACTCAATTACTTATATACTACACATCTATTCTGGAAAAAAAAACCCCTCAAGTGCCCGAAAGCTATTCCAACAAGATTTGCAGCCACTCAAAATGCAAACATTACTGAAGCTGCTGGCAAAGATGTGGGCTACGTTGGCTCCGTTGACTGATGCCAGTTGCCTGTTGCCTGCTGCCTGTTGCCTGCTGCCTGCCGCCTGCTGCTTTGCTTTTTGATGATTACAAATTAATCACACTTTAAACATGGCAATTACGCTTCGTGCGCCGCGACAGGCTCTCATAGTCGGGGTCTGAAACCATAGAACTGTGGAGCTGTGATATGCAATTCATGTAATCTCACAGATACTATATACTCGCACTACATGCCAAGGAAAGCGCTACCTTAGCAGCATAAGGCTCGGGGGCTTTGCTGGCATTTATATGGAAAAATTGCTTCCTTTCGTTGTTAAACTTTCGTTTTAATAAATAATCAAGCAGACTGACTATCGTTTTGCACTTGGACTTGGACCTTATTTCAACGTCTTTGCTTTATCTTCGTCTTCGTCTTTGTCTTTGTCTTTGGCATCTCCTTCTTCTGGACGCGGTTCGTCAGGTCCCTCATGTAATTTCCAGGCTATTTCTCATACCCATAATTGCATAATTTCAAAGTTGTTGGCAACTTAATTGCGCACAACGCGACCAATGCTGGCAGCTGCCTTGCATCTCACTAGCGCTACCACAGCTACCCAATTGCCCCGTTGCCCAATCCGGCTACGTAGCGCTGTCTTCGGTGTAAATAAAACCTTTTTAAACGGTTGTCATGCGGCAGTCGCATCCAAGACAACTCACACTGAAAACAATAACTGTGTGAAACACACAATTTGCAGCGTGCCTCAAGAAGCTATTTCCCTCATGCGCTGTGTGTAAATATATTTCGAGCTCATCTTTTAGTTGATTTGCTTAGATTAACAATGTTATCAACATTTATAATTGATCTTTTTTTTTTAATAAATTGTTGTCATTTTATAAAGCTTCAAATCAGCTCAAAGTAAGTAACTGAAACTGATTTTAAATCTGCCTTGGCATCATTGAGAAAATATTTAACTGATAGTGGTTAGGCTCGGGAACTAACACAGACATTTTATTAGATCATATTAATCGATTACCAGTATTAATTTATGTATATGTTAAGCAACAGCAGCCTATATTATATTTTATTATATTATATAGTATTATATATTATATTATATACTTGATAAGAACACGCAAACCTCAACTCTAAACTTAAATATAACTTAAACATTTTATTTATTTATTTACATCATGCATGATACATTTAATTTGGCATTGAGTCTGTTTGTATTTCATTTTTTTTTTAGTGCACGACTACCGGGCACTGTTAGTGACTCTAACTGGTATTGGCGCACTTGGAAGTTGGCTAACTGCCTGCATGATGAGTCGCCTCTGAGATTCTGACTTGAAAGCGCGCACATCATCAAACATATGTTGCTGCTGCTGCTTGCCCCCCTCCGCCCGTCATCCGCTCGAAAGTCCCGCGTTACTCCAACGCCTGACAGATGACTACAAAATCTCCATCGGTGCTCGGCGACTTCGCCCCGCGGCCATTTACCATCAAAGTTAATATGCTTTATATTAAATTTGTTGTCTGGCCTCGCTTTTGTTGTTGCTATTGTAGTTATCGTTTCTGTTGTTGTTGTTGTCGTTGTTGTCGTAGTCGTTGTCGTTGCCTGGCAGCAGTGGCCATACAATCTGCATCTGCCACAATTTCCACGGTCTGCCCGTGCCGCTATTCTCCACCCCGCTCGGAGGTCGACACATTTGTCGCACCGTGGAATTGTTTGGGATGCGTTTGCTGCGTTTCTCATCAAATTACTCAATTAATTTCAGTTAAATTAAAAACACTGCGCAGACAAGAAAGACCTAAACTGTTGTTGCCGTAAATGTCGGCCAATTGTGAAGCGCAATTCAAGTTTATATAGCAGCGGCAGGAAACATTTGCCAGGAGCGAAACAGACAGAATACAGACAGAGGTAGGTGGTTATCCTACCTCGCAAATAGTCGTTAATTTGGCATTTGCATTTAAATGTTGGACAATGGCAATTTATTCTTAATTGAGATTAAGCAAAGCCAACAACGCCAAGTCGGCGTGTCTTGTGTGAAAACAAAGCAACTGAAAATCGGAATAGAAAAAAGGTATTTAAAACAGTGCAAATATATTAAAGTAATTCATTTTAACGTCGACTTTAATCCAATTTACTTAGAAAAACAGGTAAATATTTATTCGCAGATTCGAACACGCCTGAATAATATTGATTTCACGATATGTTTAGATTCAATGATTTGTATTTATATGTCAATATTTACATACATAAAACATTAGTGAATGGAAATAATTTTTATATAATTTTTATCCTTACAATTTCCAACATATTAAATGGCTTCAGTGGAGAGTTCCCAGTCTGAAGTCGTTTAATAATGCCATGCAAATTTCTGGTTAAGGAGCAATGAAATATATATGCACAATTAGCAGATAGAACAATTTTCAAATAGCTTTAGGCTAATTGCAATACGAAGAAAAGAATTTTCGACGTAATTTTTATCGTTCAAAGTGAAATAGTTTTGCAGCGAGGTATTTGCAAGTAGATTAATGACAACGCTGCTTGCAAATGAGCCAAGCAAATCAAAACAGTCGTCTTCCTGGGGGTTGGGGAGTGAGGGGGATTGGGTCTAAGCCAAGAAGCAGAACCCGTTCAGTCCAAGCCAAATGCATTTGGCACGCAATTATGCCCAAAGTGTTAATTGCATTTCCGCCACTGCCAAAGCCGGCTATCAAACTACAAACATGGCACGGCCCACAACTCACGCAGTTGGCCTTAGGCGCAAGCAGTTGCCGGTCAGTTTTGGGCCAAGAAGCTGCCGTAGAAGTAAAAGCAGCCAACCAAGGCTAACACATTCAGAGATAAGCGACGTGCAGAGTTAACGGCACTTTTTTGCTGCAAGTGCTGCTGCCTCCCCGGGAGACTTGGTTAATAATGGCGCATGCGTGGCAGACACACAGCAGCAGCAGCAGCAGTTGCAACATCAGCAGCAGGAGCGTGTTCTGCGGGCAGCGAAATAAAACGAAACTAAGTCAAATATTTGTAGAACACAGAGTAGACAGCCAGCTCCCCAGGCAAACTGCAAATGCGAAATTTATGGGTCCCGAAAGTCGCGTGGACGTCGCCTGAAACAGTCAAATGCTGGCATTTAAAATACCCTAACATATATATATTTATATATATATAATATATATAAGCTGAAATTTAAAACACCCTCAATAATGAGACTGTAAAATGTATTTGTTATTAATTTAGTCGCAGTCCAAAATTATGCTGATTTAACTATAAATTCTTTTAATATTCTACAAAAAATATTGTATTCAAATTTAAATTCAAAATTGACCGTAAGAATATAATTAACAAAATAAAATAATTGTGATACTTAAAAATTGAATGGAGTAAAAATGTTAATTTAAATGAAAAATCCTTGTGAGACTTAAATGCATATGTAAAATTAAATTAATTAATTACCCAAAAATCGTTGTCGATGTAAATTTAAATTATATTGAAATAGTATTGCTTTTATTACAAAAACAATATTAAAATCATTAACACAATTAATATATGTATTTGAAATTTTTGTCTTTAATATATGTTTTTTGATGGATCCAGTTCTGCTCGTGTTTAATGATATTTATATCGTTCTTGTAACTAAAAGCCATTACTCATTTATAAAACTTTTATTTTTTAGTAGTCTTAAAATATGCAATGCATATTCAAAATAATAGTCACAACCTGCATGGCAAATCTGCTATGCACTTTCGCTATCAAAAAAGAAATGATTTCTTTGTGGCATGCCGCATATTCATGAAGTGCTTTGCAATGGGACCAAGTGGTCTCGGATCATTCCCAGCTGTGGTCTGTGGCCAAGTCGCAATCCTGGCTGCGTTGTCCACTGCAATGAGAATGGATGCTGACAGACGGCCAACCAGGAGGCGTCTGTCATTTATCGAAGTCTTTGCATGTCTTTGCATGCGACTACACTTGATAAGAGAGTAGCAGAGAAAATAAACGATGGTGGCACATTCGAATCGAGCAGCTGGGGCAATCGATTGCTCATTCCTTCGCCAAGTCCCATTGGCATTGGCATTGGCATTGGCATTGGGATTGGGTTTGGCATTGGCAACCAACTTGGCTTGGCTTTGCGCTCTGCGCTATGCGTTCTGGGCTTTGGCCAAATCCGTTAATAAGCCATTTTGACAAATTGGATGATTGCCGTCTTCATGCCTGGAATTGCGAGCAATGTGTGGAAAGTCTGATGCCAGCGAGCAACGATAATGTTGCCGATTGTCAATTGATCTGAAGAGTAATGAGCACCATTTAATTCATAGATTGCCGCCAAAGACATAAAACCATATTTACTTAGCATTAGATTTAATGTCTCTGCACAGTAAATCCATGTTAAAACATTGCCAAACTTAAGTTGAATACGGAAGCGACTGAAAAGTCTCCTTGGATATTGTTAACAAAAACTCAAAGCAGCTGACCAAAAAGGAGCAATTTATCTTTAAGGTATTTTTGGGATATTTCTGTAGTTCTTTACGGAATAATTTTAATTTAGTATTGAAATGATGTAAGAAATACTATTTTTCTGATTTCATTGGGGGATTAAGTATACTCACATGCACCAAATTTAAATAAACACAATATTTTGATTAAGAAATTTATTTCGTACTTATGAATTACAAAAAGAATTAAGATGAGAATCTTAAGGAAAGACTTAAAGTGAGATAAACTGTGTGTTAAAATCGAATAGCCACCTCTGTGATTACTGCTATTTGTTTATATTACGTTACATTTATTATTGTTATTTCTTAATCTTAATGTTAATCGCAAAACTAGTTCTAGATTCGCTCTGCTGATGTGGTTATTGCTGCTTACATCATATCACGATCGTAGCACTTGACGGTATTCTTGCACTCATCATCTTGCACTTGACGGAAGACTAGGAGTAGATGGTGCATACAATTAATGACAGCTAATCGATTAAATAGGGCGAGTCGATCTACTTACCATTCTTGGTATTGAAGCAGTTCCATTCACTCAGCTCGCATTGCCCAGCGAACTCGACAATGCAATTTCCGTTGGTGGCACAAACGGGCAGCGCCTGCTGCGGACACTGAAAGTTGCACTTGCCCAGCTGCTGCAGCTCGCGTTGCCCCTCGACCAGCACGGGCACCGGCTCATTAGATGACAGCAGGCGGGCAGTTTTATGATCTGGTTTACCGGTAGCCGCGGTGGAACTGGTGAGGCTGCTTCTTGGCTTCGGCTTCTGCTGATTCTGCTTCTCGCGCTCCTTGATCGCTTGATTGATGACTAGGGGTATTTGCGTCTGCGCCTGGTGCATCACATGGGCGACTTGCTGGTGAATCTTATTGACCTTGTCGCCAATGTCTACCGGCGCTTTGCCGGGCACTGAGACCACAATCTGCGGCACCACTTTATTGTGTTCCGCAGCAGGAGCTGCTTGTTGCCATGTCGCTGTGGCCTGATGATTTATCACCTGCGTCACCTTCGGCTGCCCAACATGTGGTGGCAGCAAATCCAAGTGCGGCACGGCTGCTTTTCCTCCATTTTCATTTTCATTTTCATTCGCATTCCCTTTTCCATTGGCAGCTGCAACCTGTGGCACGTGGCCAGTTAGGGTTGTGGTCTGACCGGGTTTCTTCTGCTCCAACACTTGATTGATGTGATTGTTTATCTGGTTCACCACGTGCACGGGCAGCTCGACAGGTTCCGACACCTTTTGCTCCGGCTTTTCAAGCTCCACTGCCTGCGACAGCGTCAGAAAGGCTGCAATTGGCGATTAAATATATTTATATTTATATTGTAGATATTTTAATTACTATTCTTGTAATTTATTTAGCAATTGTATATTATAATATCGAGAGACATTCGCAAAACTCACCAAATATCAGCAAAGCTATCATTTTGTTTTTTTTCAGTTCACTTTTACTTGGAGACGCTCGACAGCGTTCTGTGATGCTTTCGATCTGAGTTGGCAGGTTTTATACAATTTCAAATCCGATCAAATGTCAGCTGTTTGAATCGAACCAATCGATTTGTCATAAGCATTTTTCGCTTTCTTAAATGCATTTTTTATGATAATTTAATTATAATGTAAACTCTTGTAAACTCTGTACTCAGAATTTCGGCGGGCTCTCTGATGGAACTGGTTTCGGTCTGCTTAAGCGACTGTTTCAGGTAGTCCGATTTGAAGTAATATTTATTTGCATTAATCGCTTCCTTATTAATTAATATTTTATTTTCACACATGTATATTTTCGATTGGGGAGTGAGTACTGGTTAGGTTTTGAATATTCAAATAAAGCTGGCAGGAAATAATAAAAATAATGAATATGTTTGTCGAAATATAATCTTAAAAATAACCGTGGAATAATTTTCAACCATCAACAAGTTTAAATGGCCAATAAGCATACATTTAGGTGCTTAATTTCACATTCCGAAGATCCCATTTATAGTCTCTGCCTAATTGTATGCTGTATAAAGTGGAATTCGTTAGCTATTGAAATGCAGTATTTTTGTTCAAATAAATACAAATACTCGAATGAATTAATTTTTATTTTCTTCTACATATTTTTGGTTTGAATTTTAAACGTCTGCTTTTATGTAACATATACAAAAGAAACAAAAATATGCAAATTTCCTGCGGGACTCCGCCTGCTTTCTCATCACAAAACAAAAGCTTTTATTTTCGTCTGGTAGACAATAAATGACAAACCCAAAGATGACGATGATATCCAGTTTTGCATATTTTTGGCAGGTGTTGATTTAAAGGATTATGATATATCCACCAGTCAAAAGTTTTTCAGTGCCACTGTGACAAAAATTCAGTTACGAAAACATTTGTGGCAACTCACAGAATCAACAGTTAAACAATTGCTGCACACGCAGCAAGGATGCTGCAAAAACAATAACAACAACGAGAACCCAGTCCAAATTATCTGAAGAAATGACACTGCTCTGCCTAAATAGGTTTTGCGAACACTTTGTATTAGTGCTGCCAATTATCGTATTCTAAACTATTAATATACAATATTTCATAGGTGGGCTTTGTCTATGATGTATGGAATTTTCCCCAGTGTTCAGATTAAACTCAGCTTATAATAATGCAACAGAATCCAAAGCTACGCACAATCATAATAATTTAAAAATATATATTTAATCTTTATTCCAGTTCGTAAAAGTCCACTTCGATTCAATAAATACAACTGCAGTAAATAAATAAAAATATTTAATTTTATATATTTATTACAAAGGATATAGCCGTGGTACACCTACCGATATATTTTATATTGCTATCTAACAAGTAAAATATGTGAGTAAAGGAATCGCATCACAAATGTACAGAAATAGGAAACAGGAGCGATTTAAATAGATATGAACATGTTTATTAAAGCAATATCAAATCCAGTCTTAAAAGTATCATATTTATGTACAAACGCCTAAATTATTGTTCAAATTTCATGCTAGCTTAAATTATAGAGCAATGTCGATTCGATTGTTGATTGGCATAGTCAATTTAATTATATATATACATGTTCAACAATGAATTTATATTAGATGCTTTGTGAGTGTGTCTGTTTTGTGTGTTTAAAGCAGACTTGGCCATTTTAATTCGGTATATTGCAGATAGTTGAGTGTGGCTAAAATGGTGTAAAATTGTTTTCTTTGTAAGTTGATATGCTTGAACTAATTCGATGTGAGTTCCAAGGAATCTTGAAGTTTTGCTATGTGTAGACTTCAAAGCAAAAAACATTGTAATATCTAAATTTATTATTGCACATGTTTTTGTACATTTTTAACAACAAACTTTATTCTGCGCATTGTTTACAATTTTTTATTGCTCAAATTTATTCACAAAAAATATATTCAACTTTTGCATTGTTGCACAAAGTTTGATTCAAATACATAAATCATGTGCAACTAAACCAATTTTTGGTGCATGTTCCACATTGTTCTCTCGCTGCCAAAAGACGACTACCTAAAGATGCTCAACTCTGCTTTTCGTGTTTTGTTATCCGATTATTTTTAGTGAGTTTTACTGGGTTTTACATGTATTTGTTTGTATAATCTTTGACTTTTTCATAGTATATGTATTTATTATAGTAATACAATTTTACAAGTACAAATATGTTTAGTTCAAATGTTTCTTAATTAATTCACATATTGAGGTCGTCGGCTCGGCAGCGATGAGCGCATACTCCCATTTGACAGATATCCTCGTCCACTGCACTGAAGGCCACATCGCGATGCTTGCAGTTGAAGGCATTCATGACGCACTGATTGGGAAACTCATGGATACAGTTGCCATTGTAGGCGCAGATGGGATTCAGCTCCAACTTGGTGCACAACTGATCGCACTGCTCAACGGGTGTAGTCGGAATTGGCATCGGTGTAGTAACGCTGGCCAGTAGCAACTGATGACAGTTCTTGGACGCCATGCGATTGGTTGAGCTAGTTGTGCTCTCTGGTGGTACGACAACAGGATGAACTTCCGAGCTGGCACTTGAGTGGTCAGGGCTGGGCATGCCAGGATTGGGCATACCAGGTATGGGCATACCAGGATTGGGCATGCCAGGAAGAAGGACTCCAGGATTGGGCATGCCACGAGTTTCGATTCCAGGATTTGGCATGCCTGGAAGTGGGATTCCAGGATTGGGCATGCCAGGAAGTGGGACTCCAGGATTGGGCATGCCAGGAGTAGGGACTCCAGGATTGGGCATGCCACGAGTTTCGATTCCAGGATTTGGCATGCCTGGAAGTGGGATTCCAGGATTGGGCATGCCAGGAAGTGGGACTCCAGGATTGGGCATGCCAGGAGTAGGGATTCCTGGATTAGGCATTCCATGATTAGCCGTTGGTACGATAGCTCTCATATTTCGTACCTTAGCCAGTGGCACCTTAACAGTGGGTGGCACCACCACCTGCTCGGTCGTCAGCTTTCCCGGCTTTACCTCCACCACACTAGCCACCTCATGCTGATCCATATCCTTGGACACAACGGGCTTTCCATTGACCAGCAATGGCACTTGAACAGTTACCCGGCCAATTTCTGTATTTGGCATCACCTGCGCTGCGTTGCAATCATAACACAGCAGCACTGCAAGGAGTTTTCAAAGGTTAGTCGGGATTGGAGGCAGAGGTTACGAATATGAAGTGCTCACCTGTGGCCAAAATGAAAAGGAGCTTGCCCATCTTGTGACTTCAACTTCTTGGACTTCTGTGTCCTGAACTGGGTCTTGGCATTGACTTTTATACGATTTGAAACTGCAGCCGCAGTAGCCAACCAGTTATCAGATCGACGGTGGAACAGATGTTGTGACTTCGTCATATTCCAGAACCGGTTGCGACAATGCTTTCCTCAATAAATCCAACGTTATGGTTATTGTTTTTGGGTGGGTTTTGTGAACTTTAGTAAGTAAGCAATTTCTGATCTTTATAAAATTCTTTTTATTATTTTTAGTAATATTTCTTACACTTCGTTTGTGTAAATTAACATTAAAATTCTATGTTTTTAGGCATAGATGTACATTTTGTTAAAATATAATGGACTTTTTTAGTATTATCTACAAGCTTAAAACTTTGAATTTCTTGCCTTTTACGGCACTCTTCTATCATATAAAATTATTACTTGCGACTTTTGAAAATCATTTAAGGCATCAAACTTTTTGATTAGCAAATTTTAAAATGTAGTTTTGATTTAGATAGTTATCGTTATATATATATATATATATAAATATGTGTAAAATAGTTGACCACTTTGAGTTGTGTTTTAAGTTCTGGTTTTCATTGAGTTTAGGGCTCGGTTGCATGGCTCGCAATCCAAGAGCCTCTCCACAGTAGCGATCCCTAAATCTTTGCACATTGCGTCCATCATCTATGTTTACATTCTATACTAGGTATTTGTAGTACGTTGTTCAGTTAATTAAGATTAGTTTTACATATTTGCATACATATTTTGTGTATTATTTTCATTTTTGTGTTCGGTCTACCATTTCTTGACAAGCAATTTCTCTCATTTTTCATAGATTGAGGCTAAATAAAAAACATCAACTATATATCCTGGGGATTGTCCATACCATAAACGCAAATTTTTGATAGGTTTCTCTTCGATCTGTATGTAGTAAGTGGGCAGCAGCAAAGGCATTGGTAAGAGCATAAAAGAAAGTAAGTCGAGAGAGAGAATAGAGCAAATAGAGGAAAGATATATAGATTTAGATATAAGATGAAGAAAAAAGAAGTGGAAAGAAAGTAGAAATTTGAGAAAATATAACAAAGTTTATGTTAGGGATAAGTTCTTCTTCTTAATAAAACTCCTACAAATATCCTAATCGCTGCCCCTTACTTAATTATATTTAAGAATTTAAATGATATATTATCAAACATTTGAACGATACTTTCAACCGTTCTGCACACCTACTCATACACACATCATCATCACTTATATAGTAACTATCAATTGCTTTATATATTAATAAATATTGTTGGTTTTAAAAGGTGTATAATCTTAAGAGCTATATTTCTTTATGTTTAATATCTTTAGGGCTCAACAACTCTACAATAACTATAAACAATTTGCTGGGGTTTTTTTTGACAATATTATTCTTTCCTATTTTACAAAAATGAAACTTTTATACAAAACGATTAGTTAAAACTGAAAAGGTTGACGAAAAATATATAATTAACAATTTCAACTAACTTCACATAAATTGGTAGTTCTGTTCTCTTGTGTTGTTCGGTTTAAAAGCTACAATAAATTGTTATAAAATAAATTATTACTTAATTTGTATACATAAATATATGGGAAAGCTTAACATGTATTTTAAAGTAGTTAATTAGTTAGTTTTCCGTTTAGAGTTTATGTTAGGTGGTCCAGAGACTGTAAGGTGTCTGGGTTATTGTTTCATCCGGTTGTTCTTTTACTTGCGCTCAATGGGCTTGACTTCGAGCAACTGGGGATAGTTCTCCACGATGTTCAGTAAGATTGTATCAATGTAGTGCTTGAGACGCACATTCTCATCCTCCTTTTCCTGGAAGGCCTGTTGCAGCTGCAAATTTGTGGAGACCGATTAGTGGCATATTCTTTAAGAGCAAGGAACATTTAACACAAAGTAAGGCATGAATGTCATCTTCATTTTTATACGTATACATTAATGTTATGAAGTTTGATGATCTTGAAATATTTTGTTAATAACCGATATGGCCCACATCCAATTTTGAGAATTTTAAATAATTTTGTGAGCAAGTGCCGGAAAGAATTTGTTAAATTAACGTTAACGTAAACCACAACCATATGACAGTGGCAATCAAACTGCAGCACATGCACAGTGGCTCCAAAACCGTGTTTTGTGATATTTTTGCCTTTTATTTTGAGTTCGTGTTGGTGGATAAGCATTACCTGACTTAAGGATGCTAATGTGGCTGAATCCACAGAATCCTGTAATACAATAAATACAATATAAATATATGAGGTACAATAACGACGAATTGCGAGACAGCAGGACTCAAACTCTCAAACTGTGCGACAAGTACAAAGCGTGACTGTGCGTGGGCGGTGTGTTTGACAAATGTGTTTGACAAATGTGTTGACAAATGTGGGCGTGGCAGCGTCAAAAATAAAAGCATAGAGCATAGCATACAAGCATAGCGCACGGGGACGACAGTGAGTACGTGAAAGAGGGATAATGCAACACACACCTGAGCCTGTGACATCTCCTCCAGCTCCTGGGCCAGATTATTCAGAGTGCCATTCAGCAGGTTACGTCCCTGCTCGACGCCATTGGTCAGCATGGTGGCCTGATTCGTCAGCATGGTTGCCTGCAGCTCCTCGTTCTGCTCCTCGAGTGCTGAAATACAACAACGAAAATAAACCGAGATTAGTTTATATTCTCTTTGAGACTTGTCTGACTGATCATTGGCACTTACAGCGATTCTTTTGGCGCATCTCCTCGAGCTCTTGGTGCAGCTCCTCCAGTCTTATGCTCTCCGGGGATGTGGTGGGCATGGCACGTGCCCCGTTCTCCTCGCGGGCACGCTGCAATTCGCGACTCAGCTCGAGCATTAGCTCCTCGGTGGATTTCTTTTCCTTTTCGTGTTGGCGCAGCGTTTGCAGCTGCTCATCGTATTCCTGCTGCAGGGCCGCAATCTGATCGCGTGCCAGCTCCAGCTGCTCCTCGGTGCGATGCAAATCGTTGGCCTGCTTATCGCACAAGACACGCAATCGCTGCGCCTCGTCGCGCAATGCATTCGCCTCGATTTCTGTGGCTTTGATCTTCATCTGGCAGTTCTCATTCTGCAGCGAGGCTTCGCGTTCCACACGGGCCAAAATTTCGCGATGACGTTTCTGCTCCTCGGCCAAACGCTCCTCGGCACGCAACTCCGACTGCAACCACAAACAGTAAAAGAGATTTTTACTAGTGACTGGTCAAGCTATCGCAGTTAACAACTATTACTCACCTCTCTGTACTGCTCCTCGAGCATGTGATAGCGCGCCTGGAGCACCGCATATTCAGTCTTGGTGCGCGTCGTGCGATCCTCGGCTATGTTTTGCGTATCTGACAGATCGTCCACCTTGCGCTGCAGCAGCTCCAACTGAAAGTGAACGAAAGTAAAAGTCAGTTTTTGTATTTCGTATTTTAGAGGGTTCATTGGATTCATCAATTTGTATTCTGGGCTTCGCTACTAACACAATCGCTTTTCATGTGCCGCAAATCGTGGAGCAGCTCATTCACCAACCGCACATCAGCCATGTGATTTTTTAAATACATTTGCATATATCTGGCATATACATTATCTGGGTCTCTATATATGCCTATATGTCTATATGTCTATATGCCGCTGCCTGTTGCACTCTGTTCATCAAAAATTCAACAAAAATTTCGGTTCGGCATCGTCGTCTTTGCTCATTTGCTTGCCCCAAACGACTGCAAACGTAGCCGGAGGCTGTCTTATTTGTTTTTGTTCAGCGACAGAGAGCCAAAGAAGACGGCAAACGACGCCAGTCTGTGGGCAGGCCACACTTAATTACACTGGGCAACAATTTTGTGGAATATTGTTTATTACACAGCCAATAAGCGAATAAACAAAGGAACGATTTGCATTCGATACTTTTCTTAATTATTGAGCAAAACAAATTATTACTGACCATAATAAAATGTATTTTTAAGCAGATTTAACTCAATAAATCGAACTTCTCCTTAGGAAAGTGAAACAAATTAATAAAGTCTTAGTAAACATTAATATCAAACACAAATCGATTGCTGTTGCACAGTGTTATTAGACATGCCCAGCCCAAATAAATTTCATAAATATTGAGTATACGCCCAATGTGCATGGCTAAAGCACAGACAACTGTGGAACAGGCCCCCACAAATGTTGGCATCGCATTCATTAACTATTTTTGGTAGACATGTGAAACCAAATTGTTGACTGCAGTCATCTCGGTTTGCTCAAGCTGCTGTTCAGTGTAATTATCGACACATATGTATAAGTATATGTTTATATATACATATATATATACAATGCATATATGAAATCACTCGACTATTGTGTGCTCAGCTGCCGATAAGAAATTTGTTCAGGCGGATGTGATCTGGTAGAATACAGAGCAGTGGTAACTGATAGTCGAGAAATGATTACTGTTGCACTTCCTTTACATTGTAAGCCAGCAGAAAATTAGTGTTGCACATTGATAAAATGATAGCCCAACTTTGACTTAAAGTGTTGAGAAATTAATTAAGTTGATTTAGAGTTGATGATAAACAATAAATCCTGCAATCCTGTGTAATTGAATTTTAATGGAAAATAAAAGCCTTTATTTTTAAATTTGAAAAGCGTTTAGAATATTAGATTCCTAAGCAACTTAATTAGTCGCCATCTCAATCGCTCTGTGCCCCTATTCGTAAACATCTTTTGATTAGCTCACTTTTGTTTTTTTTTTTATTGTTGGCCTACAAACAGTCAAGTCAAAAGCTCAATTGAATTAAATGCGCAGCATTTGCCTAACAAATTGTGGGTGGCTTGGACTGTAGAGTGACTCTCAAACTGTGGTCAAAGGCTTCAATTAAGCTTAATTAACTGCAATTTGCAAGCGAGGGGGAGGGTGGAGGGTGGAGGGTGAATAATAGCACAATGTAAAAACAGCAACAAAATCAAATCAGCAGCAGCCGAACACAAAACAATTTGACGTCAAAATTATAGATACACGACAGCGAGAGAGACAGGGTGAGACAGGGAGATAGAGAGAGAGAGAGAGAGAGAGAGAGTGGCTGTATTGCGACTATATAATAAAATATATACATTTATGTATATTATCGAGCACAATGTGAGGAACGTGGACAAACAACGCGACGCGCGGCACGGCAGCGACTGAAAAGACCCAGGAATGGGGCCCCGAAAATGACATGTAAACTATTGTATATATAAACGTGGCTGAGAGATCGAGAGAGACCCGCCAAGTCAAAGTCTATAGTGCCATATGGAGAGGGGGGCTCTCTATCAAAGTCTATGTGCTCATATTTTGTATGTGCACAATGAACCATGCCAAAAAACACAAAATTATAGTACATGGCATACACAAAACAAGAATCTACTTCTAACGAAAAAAAAAAATGTATACTAAAAAAAAAACAAAAAAAAAAACCGTTGGCTAAAATAAACAAAAACTACAAACTATAAAACGACGCAACACGTAAAGAAAATAATTAAAATTCAAGCAGCCACATTGAGTAACAATTGCCGTTGCTAAACGGGAAAGGAGAGTGCGAAAGAGAAAGAGTCAGACAGAGAGAGAGAGAGAGAGAGAGAGTGACAGCTAGAGAAAGGAAATAATAGGTTTGGGGAAGTGCAGAGAGCAATTTCTTAATGCTTCACTTTTTCTTGTCACTTCGCCTGAAGACCATCATCAAAATGTCAGCTGAATTAGTTCCAGGGTCATTGCGGTCTGCCGTCGCTTCCATTAAAGTGCGTGTAAACATCGGGAAACACTCTATGAAATTTTGTTACCTATTGACACCAGTTGCTAAAGGGAGAAAATGGGAACTGGAAAGTTTTTGACTTTGTGACATGTGACATAATGCGGAAAGACAAATGCAGCTAACAAGTGTTAGGAAAAAGCATTAGGCAACAGATAGATTAATTTGATGACAATTCAAAGCGTTGGGCTAAGAAATCGATTACCAACACTGCTCGTTCGGCAGGCCTTTGTTTTGCTTAACATTGAACACTGTCTCTTCAATGGAATCAATAATAATAAAAGAGCATTTTTTAAAAGAATTTATGTTTTAAAGAGTCAACTGGTTTCTTTTTAAATAACAATTTAAAATCAATCGAATTAATAAAGATTTTATTGATTTGAACTCAGAACAATTAGCATTATCAACTCTGATGTTTTCTGTTCCATCAATAAATATCTAAAATCAAAATTAACGAAATTTGAATTCTTAAAAAGTGAACTTTTTTTCATTTTTATTTTAAATGCCAAATTTTAAGTAAATCCAATTGAGATTTTATTGATTTCAATTTAGAAGACACTGAATCAGTTGAGTTATATATTGACACATTAGCAGCCCATAAATTACAAATGCTGTTGAAAAACTCACGATCACAACCCATTATAATCAACATTAGCTTTGACCTCAAAAGATTCCATAAGCAACATCAAACAAAACAACACCAAACAAAACAACACAAAATAAAATAAAACAATACTTGCAACACTTTCCGCTGGCAATACAATGATCCCATTTGTTACATTTATCAAACTGGAGTCCGTTCCCATTACCATACATATATATATATATATATCAGGCACAAGACGTGTATTGTAAACAAATGCAAAACCGGACAAGTGAATGCTTGGCAGCAGCCGTTTATGTTGTCTTATCGGTCTACCAGTGACCTCCACAGCGATTGGGTGTTTTGAAGAGTTTTGAAAGAACAGCAAAAGTGTTGATCTCGTTTAATCACGCGCTCGCCCGCCTTCCCACTTGTACGCCCAATTAGCAGACCCCAATAGGCCCAACTGCAGTACTCATGCATAAAACTGGAAAATTGCATCATGCAATTAGCTGCATGTCGAATTTTAGTGCTAGTTGTGCCCCATGGTGCACAGCGTACGCTGAGAGAGAGAGAGAGCGAGAGTGGGAATGGAGTCTGTTGCATCTATCCCATTATATCCCATTATATCCAATTCCAATTGCCAACTGTTGCAATCGCATTAGCGCTCTCGCTCTGAGGCAAATTAATCTTTTAGAAACTTAAGACCCCAGAAGGCGCTTCTGTTCCCATTTCCGATTTCTCTGTTACTTTCGTTGACACATTTTTACACACTATTCATTCGTATGGTTAGTTTTGAACTCATTCATCTGAGTCTCTATTTTTTTTTATTTTATTTTTATTTTTTTAATATATTTCTTGTTTTTTCGGCAGCTGATCTCATTTGACGCATTTCTCGAATGCTTCGCCAGATAATTGATGTGTTTTTGGTTTATTTTCGACAGATGTTTGCCATTTACACAAAAATATTCTAAGATCGATGTTGGTTTATATTTTCCTATTTTCTTCCTTGCTAAAGTAAATATGTCAAGGAAACACATAAACATTATTATAAATTGAGCACAAAGCAGAAAAAATATATTTGCGCATAGAATGTTACCGAATTCCAGATATATATTTTTACACGTTTCTCAACACTGTTTTGCATATTTTCTGCACTTTTATAACAAGACTTAAGTTATTTCTTATGCAAATATATTTTATGCCCTTATCAACACTATCCACTGATATATCTCACATTTTTGGCACATTTAGCAAAAGATTTCAGATGTTCACAATGCAAACATAAAATTTATATCTAACCAACACTAGAACTATGATGGTTGTTGCTTATTAAGCGTCCCTTCAACACTCACATCATTTGTTTCCAGCATTTTAATTCAATTTTAAGATATGTTTTCAGAAAATATGCAACAACTGTTGTTCGGTTGTTCCCAGAAACAGGTCAGAGTTCGACTAAACCAGCTGTCACAGAAGCAGTGCTTTTATACAGTGAATTGACATTATTGACATGCTATACTAGAGACACGAGTGCATAGTATACAAAGGGGGGTCGACTAACTAACTTAACAGTGTCAACCCTGAACTTTTCAAAAAAAATACACAACAAAATTGGCCAATTGATGAAGGGAGAGAGAACGGCTATTATTGCAATTGCTTCGCCCATATCATGTAATATTAAAGAAGCTGTTCAGGTTAGATTGTGAATGGTGGATTGTGATTTGTGGATTGTGGATTGTGGCTTGCTTACTTGCTCGTTGAAATTATCGCATATCTCGGCACTCAGGGCTCCGTTCATTTTGCCGTTTGTTCCGTTGGCTGTTCCGCTGTTTTCCTCAAAATCGCACAGCAATTTGTTTTTGAAGTTCTTAAGATTTTCCAATTTGAAGCCGTTGGTGTTGGTATTGTTCGTTTTATTGTTGAATTTACTTGTCAACGTTTCCAAATTGTATACTTTATTATTATTATTGTTGTTGTTCGATTCCAGGCTGTTGTTGTTGTTGTTCGCTTCGAGTTTATTCTCGATAAAGACCAGCGAACTGGGCTCCGAATCCGATGGCACAATATCCTCAAAATCAGCCGGATTTAGGCTCAGAAATGTCTCCTGATCGATCAGAATCGGCTGCTTGCCAAATCCTGGATATTGTCCAGCCACGCCCACACCCAGACTGTAGGCGTTGCTCAGGGGATTTTGTGTGGAACTGGTATTGAAATTCAAATTCAAATCCTCCAAACTATCCGCTGAGGAAATACTTTGACTAGCGTTCCGATCACTACCAAATTTCACGCAGTTGTTGTTGTTATTGTTGTTGTTGAGCGCGTTGTTCTTGTGATTAATTGCCGTCGTGCTGGTGCTGGTTGCTGCATTCACTGTTGGGCCGACAAACTCGAATTGACCCGCCCACATATCATAGGCTAAGTCAATGCTATCGGGCTGGCTGGCAGGTTGACTACTCATGATTTGTGTTTTATTTTTTCCCCCCGTCGATTTCTGTTACACTTTTCTTTTCGATGTGTTTTGTGTTTTGTATTTTGTGGTTTTTTTGGCTTTGTTTTGTATTCAGTTTGGGGGCGTGGCACTGGGTGTTGAGTATTCACACTTGCTGTGCTGGTTTTATCTGTGTTGATGTTGTGGTTTGTTGCAAGCGGAAGACACTTTGTGTTGTTCTTTTGCTTTTGTTTATTTTCAACATTTAAGGCACATTTTTAAATTAGTTTCATATTTAGTCTTTGTCGTTTATATTTTATATAATTTGTTGGGCACTTTTCTATGCATTGTTGCACACTACATAACAAATATAAATTTTTAATGCAATTCAACTCTAGAAATTATTTCTTAAATTTTATTAATTTTTAATTGTTTGGAAACCTTTGACATATTTATAAATAGTTACTAAGTTCGCATTTGGCAATATCTTCAATTATAAGTGTAAGAAAAATATTTAATTCCAATTTGATGATTTTCACAATTTTCCCAGAGAAATAATTTTTTTTTTTTAATTTCCTACAGAAGGCCGCCAAACAATTCTGTGTACGTCGACTCTCACAGCAATTAGACTCCTCTGGGCATCTTTCTGGCACTAAATTCAAGAAATCCACGCATAATAAAACATTATAAAGCAATGCGTACGCATATTTCCCTAATGAGTTCTTTCAACCCAAGGAGCAATCAAAACAAAGTGCGAACAACAATTGCCAGAGTTATTTTTTCTTAATTTGTTCTGCAGATGGAGTTTAAACGATATCAGGCCTAATGGAATGAAGTTTGCAAGATGAAAATCAGGCTCGGGGCTATTACACAAATTGAAAGGTACAACTGTTCCGGATTCCAAGCAGTAAGCAGCTTCGGGGGCCCACACCAGCAGTGCACAATATGAAGATGATGCAGAAGGCAAATTATCAAACAACAGAAAATGGCGAATGGATTCGAGAATATTTCTGCAGTGTTTTTCTCGTCTTTTCTGCCGTTTTTTCTTTCTTTTTTTTAACATTTCATGCAGGAAATGCGCGAGCGTTCAGACAAAACAAAATTCATAAGATCCAAGTTCTTTTTTCTTTACTGACATTATCCCCCCCCCCCGCACGTCCGCTTGCGCCACCACTTTTCTTTTGGTCACGCCTCTTTCTACACGACTGAGTTTGCTCTGTTTGGAGAGGCTTTTGTGTTTAATTTCCGACTTGAATTGATGAACTTCGTGCAGATAAAGAAGACTCTTTGCAACGTCTTCTTCTTCATATTCTTCGTTTTCTTCTTCTTCTGCTTGCTTGTTTAGTGGAGCATGCAATGGTGCAATTCTTTGCCTCGCATTGCATAATCTTAGCATGCCTTCGGGGGGTCGGTCTTCCCGAGAGTTCATTTCAGGGTTCTGAGCTGTTTTCCCAACATCCCAACAAGAACAACAATGATGTTGATGATGATTCAATCGAAGAACTAGGGAAAATGTGTCATGCACACATGAGTCTTAAATTTTCTGATGCCGCCACTTAAATTGTTTATAATAAATTCACATGATTCACAGATGCCGAAATGAAGAGCGCGCCGCAGCCTTTTTGGCTTAAGAATCGCACACAATTGTGCATGTCAAATGGTTTTAAGTGGCGGCCATAATAAATTTTAATTTATTTTCAGCGCAAAATTTGAACAAATTTCGGAATGTGGATGCATAAATTGTGCTAAGTACAAAAGTATATTCTCGGAACTCTGGTTCTTTGAATACGCCTGGTGTGGAAAACACAATGCAAAGCACATTTTACACAAATAGTTAATGCATTCCAATTACATCAAAAACTACAGCAAGACTAATTTTAAAACAAATCTTAAATAAAGTAAAGTATTTAAATATTGAATTGCAACTCGATTCCGTAATTTGCAGCTGGTTGAACGCTAAGATCCATTTAAAATGTGTTTTACACAGAACGGAGTGCTTTGACCCCACCTGGCAACCGCAAGTCGACTGCAACTAAACCACAAAATTCATTGATTTATGTAGTTTTTGTCAATGGACCATTACAGGAGCAGCAGTAAACAAACACAAACACAAACAAAAACACCAGCAACAACAACTTTCACCAGTCTTGACCAGCCGCAACAGCAATCGCAACAATTTAAAGTCTGTCGCACATTTCTTAGCCAAAGTTATTTCACTGGTTTTACATTTTTCTCCAGAAAAGCGCATTAAATTGTATTAAAAAAAAAGACGTGCTTTGGCCTTTGTTTTTCATCGGATGCTGCATTCAGCTGCGACTTTTATGGCCGGCCATTTATAAACATGGGATAATCGATAAATCGGTGGCGTATGCGTGATATTCCAACGCCCCGGCGAAATGAACTGCAGACATTTTTATGATCCTCTCATGTATATTGATTTGTGGCTGCCACTTGCCGCGTTGCAGATGCTGATGCAGTTGCTGTTGTTGTTGTTGTTGTTGTTGTTGGTATTGATGTAGTTGCAGTTGTAGCCAAAGTTGCGGGCGCTCACGTTTTAAGACAATGGAAATTAAGTTAATGACGCACCTACACAACGTGCAGCGACTCGACGTGAAAATGAAAATGGTATTACACAAAATTATCATAATAATGATGCGACTTTGTTTGACTGTGTTTTATTGTTTTCGCGTTTGCTGCCCACACAAATGATAAAAGGTATTTTGGACCACTTGATCCAAATTTGTGGGCAACTTTTGCCTGGGAGTTGCATATTAAATTAACATCATTTATAGGACTTATAGAAATTCCAGTGTCTATTAAGACATGGCATTTAAAGTAACCAAGACCCTTACTTCAAGGTTTATTACATTGTTTCTTTTTTCGCTCTGGTACATAAATATTAACAAATAGAAAGCCTGACCAATAATGATAATAGATACAAATAGTATGTATTACTTTCCTCTATAATATAGTTTATTTTTTGGTAAACTGTTCGAAATTGATCGGAGCATAAATGAAAATAAAAATCATAATAAAATTGAAAAATAAAGTTCACAAAATTACAACAATATTCTCTTTACTTGAGTCAACTTATGTACTTTTAAAAATGTTTGTAAATAAATACATCATTTACTAAATGAAGATAACATTGTGGAAACTCAAATTTAAACTCATCACTGAAATAATTTGAATCAGCACATGTTCTGGAAGCATGTCTCTCATTCCCTGAGATTACAAATGTCAGTTGGGTCCGGTGTAAAAAGCAATTGAATCGCTGAGTAAAGCTTTCACATAATGGATAGTTAGCAATTGTTACAATTGGAAGGCACTGTCATAATCCAGTGCTGTTCTACTTTCGAACAGCAACTCTTCGAGGAAAGCAATTTAACAGAATTAAGGCCTAACAAGTTTAGGACTAACACTATTCCAGTGAAGAAGAAGAAAGCAAAAAAAAAACAAAAAGAACCATATGCAATTTAGTGGAGCATTTGCGCCAGTTTCTAACCTCATTGTCTGAGTGCAGAACACATTTTTGCCATGTCCATTACAAAAGCCTTTCCGACGCCCACACGACAAGCCCTTTCAGAACTTGGCCAACACACACACACACACACACACACAGAGAGACAGCGACAACAACTTGGCTAACCTCGTTTCTAAATGTGAGGGCTGTCAGGGAGTCGGACACAACAGCTGTTTGCTGTCACACTGATCTCTCACCTTGTCTTTTGCATAATTTCTCAATGCAATTGCAGGGTGAGCAACAACGACAACAACAAAAACAACTCTTAACTGTTTAGTAATCATAGAAGTGGCAGCAACTGCTAAAGTTTACTGGCTGTTTGTGCCTCTTTCATTTACATTATATAAGCTGCATGTTTGAAGAGTCAGCAGAGCGTTAAATGATTTTTGTGCCAAAGACAATTAGAATATCCCAGCCAACTTCTAAGCGGCTGGCTATTTTTTCTTTTTCTTTTTATTTATTTTTACATTTTTCTTTGAGTGTAATGAAAGCAGTTAGCTTTATTATTTTGCATGTCCAGCAGAGCTGTTTTGTTATTCCATCCGTACCTTGGCATATCCCCAACTAGTTTCTAATTACGCCAAATGCAATGCTCCGCTGCTCGCCAACCATGGAAATAACATTGTTAAGTCTACTTAGCTACTCGAAATCAAAAGAGAAAAATAAATAATAAACAGCAAACAGCAAACAGCAAACAAAACAGGCAACGCTCACAAACATTTCAGCAGCTTATCAGTGGTCGACTTTATAGGTAAAACGCCCTTGTGCCATCTAAGGTCAATTTTAGACGGTGTCAAGGGGCCAACGCGGCCGGGGAATGATTGATAATGGTTTAGAATTCGGTTTGTTTTGTTTTACTGGGGTGGACTATGTATTCCATGTACACTGAGCTGTTCATAGAAAAATGTGGAATAAAATGCTACGCTTCTAGACCGGTGCAGACCAAGTAGAAGATGGATTACTGTTAAGCAAAATATGTAGATTTGAAATAAATAATTCAAAATTGTGCAAGCATGCAGGTTTTTTAAGCCAGAACACACCTTACATTTGCACTCGAAACAAAAGCAGCTCTTACTAAAGAAATATTTTCCAAATAAGTGTAAAAAAATTAAATTAAACTTGAAACTAAGCAAAACAAATGTATTCAAATTTGCTTTTATCACACTAATAAAATATATGGGAAATGCCATAATAAAATCACGCCTTTATTAAATCGCCAACTAAACTTTCTTTAGTTGGAATTTTTAAGAGATTTTTTTTTAATAATTTGCTACCCATCTTTAAGTCAATAACAGCAAACAGTAGTGGCAAAAACGAAACGAAAAATTTATCATTAGCTTTTCAACATGATTTTCACAGCACATTTACATACAATTGCCCCATACGAACTTGCTGTGTAGGAGGTTGGAGAACTGGCCTCTCTGGCAGAGTGCAGAGGCTGGTGGACGAAGGACGGAGGTTTCAGGTGTAGGTGGGGACTGCGGCTACATAAATAAACAGCAAGCTGCTCATTAAATGCAAATTTTGTGTACAACAACAGCAGCAAAAACATTGTATTGTATTGAGCATATTTTTTGTGTATGTTGAACAAAAGAGCCTCAAATATTTTATAAATCAATTTATTTTCTTTCTCTCTTTGCTTATCAGATTTTTGCGTTTTCATTTCAATGGGATGGTATTTTAATTTGCATGTCAAGTGGACGCAGGAAAAGCAGACGTCAAATTGAATAAAGTTTGCAATTTTCATGTCAATCACCAAAGATTAAAAGATTTCCAAATGAATTCAGTTGAGGGCATACTTTGAAATAAATTGAACATAATTAATTATGTGGAAACTCTGAACACTGGCAACAGAGATAAATTAAATTCAATGATGGACAACAATTGCTCAACTGATCACGAATTTAATAAATATTTGTACAACAGATTTACGATTTATTATTTGATTACGAATACACGCCAACCTACCCAAATAAACAAATCCCGAAATAACACAAAAATTCGACTAAAGCACGCGAAGCGCGAAAGGCGAACTGAATACAAAGATTCACGGGCATTTTATAAAGTAAATTATAGCAAATTTAAACTGAGAGAGCCACAGATAAGGCTAGTGAGAGTGCCAGAGAGTGCCCGAGAGAGCAAGAGAGCAGGAGAGAGAGAGAGAGTAATGAGAGTCTCTTCTCACTCAACCCCCCCGGCAATTCGAGCGGATCTTAAAAATAGGCAAACAAATAATGCACAAAACAACAAAGAAATTAACGTCGCCTCGATTCTGCACGCGCTTTGGTTCTGTTCTCCTGAGAGGGGTGCGGAAGGGAGGGAGAACTGGCTTTTCAATCAACAATTTGCCATATGTGCGCCATCAAATCGGGGTTGTCGGGGTGCTCGTGAAAATACTCTCCACATCTGGCACAGCATTGTTACGAGGTCAGTTCAATGAGTTGGAGTAAATGCAACTAATGCAGATCAGCTAATTAGGAACTGTTCAAAATGTATATAATATAAACATAAGTTTTGCAGAAACAAATTAAAGAAAAGAAGATAAATAACACCAAGTAATATCCAACAATATTTATATTCAATATGACTGTTTTCTGGCAATTGCGACTACTTATGGAGCCTCCCTCGCTGTACTGACTATTGCGGCAGCGACAACGCATAATTATGAGGAATTTCAGGCACAAACCGCCCGCGCCTCAAGCGACTAATAAAAGCGCAAGTGAATAAGCGCGGACACGAACCAAGTGAGTCGGTCGCTAGCAGCAAGCCAGAGGAAGGAAGGGGAGCGGGACGCGCATGCCGGTCCAACGATGGTCACGCGTCATCAGAAGAATATACGAAGGCCTGCAGGCGTCCCTGCCTCCCCCACTCCCCCCTCAGTGTAAAATGGGTGTGTCATTGAGTTGATGTCATGACGAGAAGCTAGAGATTTCCCCTTAACATCAAAGACCTTATTGCTTATTGGGTACATGTTTTTGCTTCTGATTCCGGTTCTCTGAGTTTGTCTGCCGGTCATGTTCCGTTATAATACTGACTACTAATTGCCTGCCTAATGAAAATTTCTACCAAAATTAACGGTAAGCAAACGGCTCGAGCAGACACACGAGACCAAACACAAATAAAAAAAAAACAGAAACCGAAATAAAAAGAAAATCTATTTTAAATGAACTTGAAATTGTGCGTGATTTATGTGAAGGTTCTTCATTTATTTTATACGTTTTTTATAGCATGTTCTTCTTTAAAAAAAAGGGGCTAGTTAATGCCGCAAACTTCCGTTTAGCAGCTGATATCTAAAACTAAAGAAAGCACAAAACGTAATTTAAACAATTTTAACACACAAAAAAAAAAAAAAACGAGTACACTCTAGTTGTCCAAAGTATTTTGTAGGTCATTCTATAGCCGTGATTTAACTATTATTATTATGGGTGGTACAAATTGTATGTATTTTATTTTATTATATATGTATCAATAATATTATAGTTTGTAATTGACAAAACGATATTGATTTAAAGCACAGATGTTTTTTTCTCTTTACTTCGTTCAATGGATTTTTGAGCCTTTTTATTCAACCACAAACTTCAATTCGAGATCAACCAAGCAATATTTGAGCGTTGCTTTCCATTAGCCGGCTGAGTAATCATCGTTGATCGATTTATGGACCGAGACACGTAAGGTTTTTACATCAAACGTCGCAATTAGCGTCTCAATTTTGCATTAAATAATCGTTTAATGAGCCGAACACACAACGACACACACACACACACACAAAAATACATACACACTTTAATACACATGTACCGAGTCAAGGCACCTGACAAATGTTTATAACTGATAAACGCTCGCCATAAACGTTTGGCAACCGTCAATCGATAAAAGATTGTCAGCTTTTTTGTTGAAGCGAATTTCATTTACATCTGGCACTTTTTCATTTTGCAGCAAAATCGTTGTCAAATTATTTGGCACCCACCACAAATGAGAAGTAAATGCGGCAACAGCAACTGCAGCTGCAATTGGCGTCTTTTGCATTTTCCACCAAAAACAAAACAACACAATACAAAATGTTAAACACGCGAGCGCTAACAGAGACAGAGAGAGAGAGTAAGAGACGAAGAGAGGGAGAGCAAGAGAGCGGAACTCCCCAGCCAACGCGAGGCGGCCGTTTTTCCGTTGTTATCGCTTCGTCCGTTTCGTTGTGCACGCGGCAAGAGTTAAATGCAATCTGAGCGCACAGAGTACGTTGAGCAGGCGAAGCGTATCATAGAAGACATTGGCGTCGACGCCAGCAGCAGCAACGCTGGCGCGTTCACTAACTAAGCTAACTTGTTGGGGTGCCGCCGCTAACGTCGCCGTCGCCGTCGCCGTCGCCATTACCGTCGCAGTCGCTTCGCTGCTGTACTGTGTACAGCCGAAAATGCGACTAATGCGACTTAGCAATAGAAATTTGTAGTGGGAAAGTGTTGCAAAGTACAGCAAAAGACATAAGAATACGACAAAGGTAAGGAACAGACAGAAGAGGTGGGCGGCGTCGTAAATGCAAAACGTAGCTGTTATTAGATCTGTTATATGCCTGTTAAGCTAAACGAAATAGCGCAAATTAAATACTTGAAACAAAGTAAACCAAAAAAAAACTTATTGATCGTATGAAAGCAAAGTGATTAATGTATTTTACAAATAAATAAATAAATACAAATAAAACTATACAGTTTTTTGTAAGAAACGACAGATATTAATTTAATGACTTCCACAAATATTTATGCATTAAATAGTACAGCAGATTAATGTAAATAAAAACTATGAATTCGCATTGTTTTTGCCTACGCTAGCTAGGAAACCGGTTGCCAAGACTCCCTTGCGTGCTGCAATTTCTCGGTTGCCTATCACTACATGGTAAGTACATATTGGTACCCTATCAGGGGGTCTGGTCTGGTCTGGTCTGGTCTGTCTTTGAGCGTAGTCACAGCAACAAACCCAACAAACTAAATTTTGTACACACAGCAACGAAAATAAATGAAATGCAAATAAATGACAGCATGCGAATGCAATTGCAAATGCGGATTGCGGATTGCGGCTGCTTCTTATTGGTTGGTAAGGTCGGCCTCTGGGATCAGGCAGCGTTATTTGTTTGCTATTTATTAAACAATGTACACAAATGTTCGCCTAATCAGTGTAAACAACTCTAAGCTAGCTTTGGAACAACTGCCGACACTGGCTGGCAATAAAACTTCTAACACAGCGAATCAAATATCATAATACTGCTAAATATTTAATTTGCTGAATGGACATGCTAAGCATACACATATATATATATATATACAGCTTAATCATGTACGTGTGCATGTGTGTGTGAGTCACTAGGAAGACAAAGATTTAGATAAGCAAGTGATAAAGGTTGCCAAAGTGTTGCGGAATTAGTTCTTTGTATTTGCTTTTAATATTTTTATAATTATTTTTAATATATATATATAATTATTTGTAATCAATTTTAAAACTGATTTAAAACAGAAATGTTACAAAATTCAGTGAAGCAATTTTCAGCAGCCACATTACATAAGTTGGTACAGTGTTGCGGAACTAGTTCTTTCTTTCAGAGAAGTGTTTGCGAACTAGATCGTTGAGTGTAATTTAGTAATAAAAAAAAGTAATACTACATATTCATAGAAAATAATCAATCAATCAAAAATGATTTATAACAGGAATATTATAAAATTCGATGATGAACAGACGCATTATCTTAGTTCTTTGCGAACTAGTTTGTTTATTGTAATTAATCCATAATAACCAAAACACTTTTAGCAATTATAAACATAAACAAATAAAATCTCTAGAGTATTTAACTTTTCACTTTATCATTTGATGCAGCCACATTCTTTTAAGGCTTAAAAGAGAAATATTTTGGTCAGCAGACAGGGTATATGAAATTAATCATATCTTGTGATCACTTCCTTTAATTGTAAATGTTAAGAGTTCAACGCGATTTCAGTCGCACGTAGGCAATAATTGCCGACTCTCCCTGGCTGTCTGATAGTAAATGTCTCATTATTTATAATAAATCGGTGCACAGCAACAGCAACCACAACAACAATGCGAAAAGTTGGCGAGTTTTGGTGTGGCAAGTGCGCAAACTAGTTGACTATTATTGTAACGCCCGTTTGCCTTGTACAACCTTGCAAAAACAAAAACAAAAAAAATCACCAAAAGAGGCTTAAAAGCAACTACAAACACAACTCACAGTCCAAGCATGACGTAATAAGCAAGCAAAACGGACGGACGGACGGGCGGGCGGACGGACAAACTGACATAAGGCGTAGGATTTGTAGCGCTGTTGTTGTTTTTATTGTTGTTACTGCTGCTGATATTGTTGGCCAACGAGTCGAGTGCCACGCCCTCGCTGCAGAGGCGCCTCGTGTGGAAAATCAAAAGCAACAACAGCAACAACAACCTGGCAACGTTAACATTTTATGGCCAATTCTTTTTGCGATGTTTCGGCTCTGATAGCCGAACACAGTTCTTTTTGCCCGTGGGTTCGCAGGTGTTGAGCTCATTGTCTGACACTTACGCCCAGCCGCAAAGTTAGATAATAGACTCGGGTGATATATGCACTTGTAAGTAAGTGTATGCTGGGTGTAATGTTGCTTGCCACAAATTAAATCAGAAGAGAGGACATTAGATTAGATACAAAGTCATCAAAATATCATTTGAGATTTTGTGGTGAAATGGAAAACTCCAAACTTATCAAAGTAAACTTGAGTGAAAAATCCTATTAAGAATAAGGGCAAAAATCTATGGATTATGTCCATAAATATTATATTATTATATTAAATATAGTATTCCTAATAATTAACCTTGATTATTATTTGTATTTATTTTTCACAATTTGATAAATAAAATGTTGAATAAGTATTTTGCAAGTTGAACCAAAATCAATTTTGTTTATAATTTTAATTCAATAATTAACATCACAAGTACCACAACTATTTCGACAATTAATTATATAATTAATAAGTTAGCAATAACAAACTTATAAAACACAAATCCTTCTATAATTTTTTGCAAACTGCGGCTTTAATCGAATGAAATATATTTTCATAGTGCTTCTAACTCAAATATTGGATTTGCTAAGACAGTCAGACAGTCAGACAGACTGCCACAAAGACACATTTGTGTTGGATTTGCAGTTATGGATTTTTCTGTTTTGTGTTCCCTACAACAATTTTCCGCATTTAACTTAAGCGATTCTTAAATATCTGTAAGCCGCTCTATGATAATACCTTTTGTTCTGATCGCATTTACATTAATTACAATAATTGCAGCATTTTATGCTTGAATTCGTTGCGTTTTACATCGCGTGGGTTTCTCAGTTTCTCAGTGTTTCCGCTTTTTTGGGTCAACGTTTAATTTGGGTTAAAAATCGATTTTAGTTTATGATTTTACTGTTTTGGTTTTTACGTTTTTTTTTTTTTTTTTTTTTGTCTATTTGTGTTTCTCACTTTTGCCTTATGCTCTTTATGTTGTGCCGACTTTGAGTGTGTGCGGCGAGTGTGTCTGAGATATGTGGGTTGTGTGGGCAGGTGCCAGAAATTTGTTTAATCGATATGATGGAAGACCAAGCAATTTGTTGTTGTCCCATTATAACAGCAAAACCTTTTAGTAAATGTATCGCTCGACGATTTGTTTTAGGTTAAAGAGGATTACTCAAGACATGGTGGCAGGTGAAAAATGCTTTTTTCACATAGAATATACTTTTCTTGAAAAAAAGGCTATTTTTCTACACAGATTATAAGGTATAATCAATCTTAAAGAATCTATAAGTAAATTCGTTTTGCCAATTAATTTTCTCTGCCCCATTTTTTGGACTGTCAAAATTAATAAGAATCAAACAAGGCAGAGCATTTTCGATTCTAATTGGCCATTTACTCGTCGAATTCAATTGTATATTCTTTCCATTTTTATAATGATTCTTTCGATTTTCTGTTTTGGTACTCACACTATAAGACTTTCAAAGGGCCATAAAACACCGTAAAACAGAAGCTCTAAAATGAAAACTTTTCACACATATCACCTTGGCCCAGTGCCCAACAGCAGCGAACCGAACCCAATCACAAAGTGGTCAAAGGTTTCCATGGGAATGGACAACAGTTTTTGGCCTGTTTTTTATTTTGTTGGCTTTGACGCGTCTTCTGGCTAATTGTTAATGCTCTGTTTGGCCTGTCGCAGCAAGTGAAAAGTGAAAAGCGAAGCACGAAACGAAAAAGTGAAGCAAACAAAAGAACGCCAGAAAGGTGTGTGGAAGCAACCATTTAATTAGCTAAGGTCAGTTGGGTTTGGGTTTGGGTTTGCTTTTGGGGTTGGGAATGTGTTTGGGCCTCTTGTTGTTTATCAAATGCGGAAGAAGCTAAACAAGTGGCTTTTATAACATGTCCAATTGCATAAGGCGCCCCTCGCTTTTCCGCTGGCTCCCAAATCAACTGTGTCTCGAGTATCTGCAAGATCTGCTCCCACAACTCTTTCAAAGACCCGTCGCCAGATGGCAATCTATGTCACACTCTTCTGTGTCTGCCTAAGTGTGCATGTGTGTGTGTGTGTGGGGACGCACTTATGCAATTATAACTGTTGTAGGCATTCGAGTATGTAAAATACAAGATGAAGCAGCGGCAAACAATGGCAATTGCAATTTGTTCAATTGTCAAGAGATCTTTTTGGCATTTAAGTGGAGTATGCCTCGTTGTCTTGTTGCAACCGATGACGACACTTCTCATCTTCAAGTTGCCGCAGCCAAATCGAATAAAGTGCCTTCAGCTATTAAGTATTCCAGATTAACTAATAATCTAATTTAAATTCACAATTTGTCGATAAGATAAAAGTGTTACGCATTTCAAAAGATTTCACATGCCAGTCGGACAAGTGGCAATTAAAACTTTATTACAGCAAATCCATCAGCGAAATGATATAATCGAAAATTTTAGACACATATTTATGATAAGCCATATTAGATTTTCGAAAAGAAAGAGCAGATGTGAAATGCCCTTGTGAAATGGAGTTTATTATTAATTAAGTACTATTTGAGATTGCTTAAGATATATTTCTTCTTTTTATCTTTCTTTTTTAGTTCACGTTAAATAAATAAATAAATAAAATAAAATAAAAGTGGTAAAATATATTCCGCGAGCTCGAAGATATCTCTGAATTATTTGTGCTTAACAAACTGTTAGTTGCACGCCATTCCAACCAGGCTTTTACACTAGAAATTGAATGGATTTGTTGCTGTATTGTTTGTGGTTTGTGTCTTCGCTAGGAAGGGTTAGTGGCAAATGCAAAGATAATTTGAGAATTTCTAGTTTCTAGAGTTTAGTGTGTCGACCCAGTTCTTGTCATAGACACATTGTTCCCATTTTCGTTGCAATTAAATTTCAACTGGTTTCCTCTCATTTGCTGCGCTGTCAATTGTTGTTGTTGTTGTTGTTGTTGTGCATTTCTTTACTTTTCTATCAATTAATACCTTTTCGCTCATTTTGTATGCAACGCCAAGTTTCACACAACAATCAACGACGCCCTTCAATGGCGCCCATTTCGCATTGCAAATGATCTGTTGTTTCCCCCCACTCCACACCACTCCACACCACATCGCACCGCACCGCATCCCACCTCGTCCCACCCACTTAGCTCCTGCTGAATGCCTGCTGCGGCATTTCCGTTTCCCGTTTGGCCTGTTGCATAAAAGAACAATCAAAGGTCTTCAAATGATTTGTACGTGATATTTTTCTGCAAAATTTTTGCCATTTTCTCCCTTGGCTTTTGTTTTTTCCTGCGTTCGAGACACTTCAGGCCTCGTTCGGAATTTTTCTTCTTTTCATTCCATGTGGTGCACACCTTTCATTTTCCATTCACAGTCTCTGGTCTCTGGTTATATCGTTACTTTGTTGTTGTTGTTGCTGTTGTTGCTGTTATTGCTTTTGTCTTTACTCCGTTTATTTGCGTTTGGTAAATTTACAAATAATTACGAGCAACAGAAGCAGCCAACAGCAACGTCAGCCCAGCGACAGGTAAAAACAATTTGCAATTTACACCTGTCGTTTAACCAAACCAACAATTTGCATGGCAAAAGAATTCATATTTTTCACTCTTTGCCCCATTCAACAAATTAAGCGACTCTGCCGGATATATCTGAAGTGCATTTCTGATGAATTATATTTATTTTTGGTAGCTCAGCGAATTGTTTATTTCTTTTGTATTAATTAATTGCATACACATGTTGAGCACTGCAAACCAGAGTCACCAAATTTAACTGTTAGTTAATTCTACGGAATCAATAAGCATTTTAAATGCATAAATTATTGTCTCTCTAATAGCATACATACCGGGAAATAGATATGAATAAATTGACTTAAATATATGTAACCAATTCGTATGACTGATTTCAGATAAAAATTATAAAAATGTTATGGCTTACATTAATTTTTAGTGAGCAAAGCTTTAATAATTAATAATTTGTAGTGCTAAAGTTGCTGCCAATTGTAAATTGCTGAGTGTTACTTGACTGACTTGACTTATTTCAATAATGAAATTACAGTATTGCTAACATAAATAGCCAAACACTTTAAAACCCATTAGCAGACAGCCCTAAATATATATTTAGCAGCTGTGCCGTACTAACAATAACCGATACATGTTAACCAATTGTGATTAACATTTGCATGTTATATTACCAAGACAGATCGCAATGAAATTTTATCATAAATAAATAATAATAATACAAATAAGAGTGTTCCAGTCGACAGAGCTCGACTACGAGATACTCTGGAATCATTATGTGCAAATATTTGCATACAGAAAATTGTTGTTGTTTTAAATGTTTAAATACGAAAACACTTTTCGTGCAGATGAGCAATTTAAGCTGTAGCTCTTGGAGATTGGCTTATTTTAACACACAGATGCAGATCAATAATATTTATAATATACACGATTTAATTTATTATATGTATATCGGGTTGTAGATGGCCTTCACATACTTTTGCACAACTTTACTATAGCCTTTTTAGCCATTTAACAAGGGTTCAGAGTGTAAAACAAAAAATCTGACAATTTTTTATATAGTTAAAAATGTTCAAATAAGCAAAGACATAAAATTAGAAAATATATTTTATAGCATCAAATAAAATTAATATTCAATATAAACTGATAGATTATAATTCGAATATTTTTCAATCAAAAATTGGCTATTGATCCTTAAGCAAAGCTCCCAACACGAACAACGAATCAGTAAATAATCAGTGAATAAAGAAAATTGATCGTTCAATGAATAGGCAACTAATTTGTAAGATGCTCAGTGCCGGAAGAGGAAACTCAGATGCAGCCAGTAATGCAACGCAGTAAAAAGGTTGGTAAAGTGCTGCCGACCTCATTGGCACTATGCCCAACCGACTGGCCAACGGTTTACCAAATTGGCAAGTACATCGAGCACATAGTATTAATACCAAATTTCACAAAATGGCCAAATGCGCTTTCGAGCCAATTTCAATGACCTTGAGGCAGTGTTGCACTCACTCCGAATCTCTTTTCCAGTCGAGGGCAATTTAGCTGCATCATTTTATATAACAACGAGCAGCAAAAGGCAGACAAAAGCCAAAAAAAAAACAAACAAAAAACATATAAAAGTAAAAATTTCACCTGTCTGGCAGCTAAAACAATCAAAGACGAGGGAAAACACGTTTGCGAATTTGTAGCGGGCGAATTCAAGTGAAAAGTGGCAGTCGCAAAGTCACTTTTCCAGCTACACGTTAACTGGGAAAAAGACATGAACCGATGCGACACGACGTCGACTGAATTGGAATATGGCACCAATGAATAGCCAAAACTACTGCCAATATGTCAACGGTTTTGTCATCGCTGGTCAAGTGCAAAATCAGCGTGTCAGCGAGGGTTTCGTTGTGCAAAACCGATCAGCGATCGAATTCAAAGAGACATTAAAAGCCACCGATGCCCCCCAAAGATATTGCCACATTATGACAGGAAACAGAGAGAGACAGAGAGAGAGATGGTTGGGGATTTGTGATGTTGCACATTTTGAGAGTTGTGTGGAACGGATTTAACTCTCTTTGTAACGGTCTGTGCAACAAAATTGCAAAAGAATTCAAAGGTTGATTTACGAAACGAAAGTTTCATAAATACTTAAGTTACTTGCACGTATTTATATATCAACATATTTTCACATCAATAATACCCTTTCCATAAAACTCAAATAGTTTGTTTTTTTTTTTTTATTATTGTAGCACACAATAACTTTTTGACTTACCCTATAATCGTAATCATGACGATTATCCAAGCTTATATCGCTGTACATATCTTCAGTTGTATCACAGTTGGAGCTACGACCTGATGAGTTGAAACTCGATGATCTGTAGAGTTGGCTGCAATTAAATTGAAATGCGTAAGTCACAATTTGAATTCAAATTCAATGTATTTTTGCAGCTTGTAATATATGAAAATCAAAAATTTTGAACTAACTTTTCCTACTTTTGCTATTGTGAATATGTGAAATCAAATTTGGTTTGTGTCTGTACTAAGGCAATGGAGCTTCGCTATGCCGGAGCTTTCGAGTGCAACGCTTAGTGCGGCCACAAACCGTAACACAACGGATCTTAAACTGTAAAAAGCAGTGCGTACCTAACTGTGTTTAGCCAAGACACTGACAAATGAATTTCGCTCTCTGGCCGCCAAACTGTGACTGTAATATTGTTGCTGTCAAACTGTGTGCGTTAATAGCGAATTCAATGCTTATTTTGCATACATTAGTTACATTTATTGTGTACTTCCATTCTTTAATTAATTGTGAGGCATAGATTATTATAATAGGTAATATCAAAACTTACCTGGCTAAGGCATTGGAACTTATTTGCCTGCGGCCGGAACTGAAAACAAAATTGAGAAAATTTTAGAAATTTAGTATTAAAACGTAAAATGTGTTGATTTAAATAAATGCCAAACCAATGAAACTTTAATCTAATTATATTTTAATTATCAAGTGCACTTAAGGCTCTCTATGTTGAAGCCCCACGAGCGAAATTCGTCCAAATTGATTGCACTTTGAAGAATATGCAATAAAACTATCTGGCATTGAATAAATAGCCAAAGAAACGAATGCGGCCACACATAAAAAAATCAAACACGTGATAAAGAAAAGGAAAACTAAACAACAACAACAACAACTAAATAGGAAAACAATGGCCACCCACGCAAAAGACTGACGCCAACAAAATACAACGTCGAAGAGAAACAGGTAAAAAGACAAAAACAACAACAACAACAACAAAACAACAATGGAAAGAAAATGCAGCCAAGAAACTGTAACAGCAGCAACAAGAAAAGCAAACAAACGTCAAAGTCGAAATAATTGCGACGAAAATAACTAAAATTAAGTTGTAACAGTGGACAAAAAAAAAAACAAAAAAAAATAAACATAGAAAATGGAAAATGTGTAAAGTGCATTTAGAGAAAATGTGTCAAATGTGGAAATATTTTGCATTTGCAGGTGCATGTGGAAAACTTGTCAAGTGTAAAATGGGTGCAGCTAATTGCTTAAAAGCGAAAACATTTTTCAATTTCTTTTGAAATATAAGTCCTAATATAAAATATAAGAATTTTGAGACAATTTACATATTTTATGGAAACTGTTACAAAAATAATTATTGTTTTGTATTATTTTTAGAAAATGTACATATTTGATAAAAAACAGTTCTAAAAATCTAATATATAATATAAATAAAATGTTTTTGTTTTCAAGGGCCGCAGGAAAAGTTTATGCTAACCAACGACTCTAAAACTGTTTCAATTGCAAAAACTGCAGATTTGTTTTGCGGTTTGCTGAAACTGACAGCAAATGGAAACTTTTTGCTTTTACGCTCGTGAATTTGTTGATAAGCAAACCTCAAGCGGTTTATAGCCAGCTTTCCAGTCTAATTGAATTACGAGTAGTAAGAAATTGAAGGCAAGCTGTGTGCCGAAACTAAAACAAAAACATTTAAAAATAAAATACACAGCAAATACAGAAAACAAGACACACATATTAAGTTGATCTGTTTTTATGGGGCTTGGTCTCAGCCTCGACTGCGCGAAGTGGTGTACTGCAGCAGCCCCCTTAGAAAACTGAACTCATTAACCCACTTTGCAGTTGCGCTAGAAATAAAAGCTGTCTCATCTGGTTTATGAGCTATTTTAACCGAGGCCATAAAACGCAAGAGCAGCAACAACTTCAAACCCAAACCAAATTTGCAATGTAAATTGGCAAGTGTTTTCTAAGCCACCCAAATACAAGATTGATTCGGTTACATAAAGATCCCACAAGTTGCGTGCCAATAAAATAATGACAAGTAATAAAAAAGAGAGATAAAATTATGTGTTAGCAGTAATTTGTATGCGCAAAATTGGCATGGCGAAAATTATCCAAAGTGTTTTTGGGTAGACCAACAATTTTAAAATACTACAAAGTTGCGCAATTTTAACAGCAAATTTCAGTATAAACAGTGGAAAAAAACTGGCGTGGAAAAGGATTTCGAGTATGCGGAAATTAGATACCCTTTCAAATTGAGAGCTTTGAAAGTATGCACATGAAGTCAACAAACGGAATGAATAATTTTAAAAATATTTTAAATAATTTAAGCTTTAAGGGCAAACCATTTAAGGAAGTAACCCCAGTAAAGAAGAAATATACAATTTAGTTGAATATTGTTATAACTTAATATTAATCTCTACAATTACTTAGAATGTTTAATATCGAAACCTCTGCTTAAAAATAAAAATATATATAAAATTAGGTTATATTTATTTTACAATTTCTGTGAACTTTATTGGCATTATTATTATATTTCAACCGTGGCTCATTTGCCACAGCAGGGTATATTCAAACAACAGTCAACTCTCAAGCTAAATCAAAAACACATTAAAGCTGTGCGGTTGGCTTTGAGTTTTGGTTCAGTGGATTTTTTTATTGATGCAAATTGAAATTGGCATTAAATCGCAACAGAAATTGTACTCAAATGTGGCAGCTGCAGGTGTAAATCAACGTTTTTGTGGCATTAGAATGTTGCATGTTGTCATGAGGCTGCTGCAACACATGCAACTTGAAGCAGCTGCAACAAATGTGTTACCAAAATGTCTACCATAATTTAGGTACTCAAAACTTGCAGCAGCCATGCAGATAAAAATCATCTAGCTTCAAAGCAAGTTTTAAAAAATATTTCTTTATATATATATATATATATATATATATATATATACATATAAACTGAACTGGCAGTTAATTATAAAAACGATCAAGGTAATGACATGTAATCAACAAAAACAAAAAAAAAATACCAAAACTCAACAGCAACAAAGCTCTAAAAACGGTTTAAATAAAATATGATTAAGGTCGCATTTGCTGTTTTATTACTGCTATTATTATTATTATTAATATATTTTTAGCAATTTGTTTGAGTGCGATTCGGAATCATTTCAAGTGTGCGATAATATTTGGGCAGCTGTGCAGCGAAGTAGGTAACCTTGATTCCTCAATAAAAAATAAATAAAAAAACTTGGAACACCCCCAAGTTTGATTGCCATTAAGTAAGTGAAACACCAGGTTGGGTAAGATAAGGTAAATGGAAGCGGTTTTTTATGTTTCGAATTAAGCAAATTTACCCTCAAAAGTCTCTTTGTCTCTTTGTCTGCGCTTTCAACTTATGAAAACAACATATGCCCTCATAAAAGTATACGCAAATCGAGTTATATTAACTTTAAAAATTGGCAAAAAATGCCAAACATATTCAGTATAATATCCGGATACTCAAGAGAAAATATGGCTTTGGATGGTGATCTAGGAAATACAATGAATACTGATAGGTTGTTTAACAGACTAAATACCTAGAAACTATTATTAGTAATACGAATATGGTAAAAGTTTCTATTAAAATTAAAGTCAAAATTGTATTATTAAAAATTAAATTATAAAAATTATGAACTATTTTAAATATTATTAAATTATATTAAATATTATTAATCCTTTTAGGTGACCTTGCATGTAAATCAACCTATAAAATTTCAACAAAACATCCACATCAAATACAGAGGAACAAACTAATTGGTAAAATATATTGTTGCTGCAAAACAAGCCATATTCCCTTCTGCCTAGATTATTACACATCTATAACCTCACAAAATTGCTGTCCTCAAAACCTTTTTGGAACTCGTCAAAAATGATTACATAAGGGAATTCACGCAGAGAGGCACAATGACGAACTGTCAACTTGTTAGACACATGCCACACACCTGTTGATGCTTGCCTCCCCACACCTCAGACCTGCTCATGCCACACAAATATAGATATATATATATATGTATATATATAAAATGATTCTGATTGCGAATAGCGCCGCTTTTTCCGCTTTTCCTCGTTGTGTTCCGCATGGCTTGCAGCTGAGAATTTTGTTTGTATTAAATATGAAGGGCAATGGGAGGGCAGAGAGCATAGGCCAGAGGGTAGGATGTACATACAACAGTTAATTTGTAAATGCTACAAATATATTTTGAGATAAGGCTTATATAAATTTAGAATTTTTGTTTTGTTGGTGTGATGGATTAACGAAAAGTTATATTTAAATATGCATAGAGTATTTTATTATATAGTTAGTTCGTTGCTCCGTTGAAACAAAATAGAATAGAACTGTAATAAATAATTAAAAATAAGCTTCTGTAAAGCTAAAACTAAAACTATTGTTTGAAATCTTTTGTAACCTAATAATAAAAAGCAACAAAAAAAATTAAAAGCCATTTGAAAGATGAGTCGAGAGACATAATAAAAAACGAAAATAAGTAAATAAATTTCGCTAAGCGGTTTGGCTTAGTGCATTCAACTAAAACAACTATTGTTTGAAATCTTTGTGTAACCTTTTCAAATAACACAAACTGAGAGAGTAAAGAAAATAAATCAAGATTCAAGAATCTAACAAAATGCAAAATAATACAAATTTCGCTAACCGATTTCTTCTTAGGATATGCTTCAGGTCATTAATTATATAAACATTCCTTCTGGCTTAGGGAGAAGCACGCCTTCAAAATGTGAAAGCTTTCAATGTAAAGTGACTTTTCCAGTTAACATTTGAAATGCAAAGAAAAGACAACAATGAGCGCAGTAAAATGCGCTTTCCAACTTACTTATTACTTATTATTTAAAAAAAAAAAATAAAAACGGGTATTAAAGATGCCATAATGCCATTAAAATAGCCAAGTTTCCCAGGCAATTTAATGAACTACTTCTCAAGACTTGAAAGGTGTAGTTAGACTGCCCATCCTTTGGCAATCGCGGTTACTGCAACCACGAATTGCAGCCAAAAAGTAACAGAAACTGTGGCACTTGAGGCATTGAGGCGTTTCTTCATTACGAACGACTTTGCACCTATTTTGGATTATAAAAACTTCCGATTTTGCATTTGCTGAATGGCAAATGTTATTAGAGTGAATGTGGGTCAATCTACCACGGGTTGTGGCAGCCACTCAAAGCCCACATTCGACAGTTAGTCAGGTGTCTGGCTTTGCATAATTCGCTAGTTGATTGATTGACTTGGGGATGGGCAGCAGCAGCGTCAAGGTGATAAATATGAAGTATGGCTATATACATATATATATATATATAAGCTCATTCATACTCGTCATAAGATATTAAATGAAATATCTGCTATAAAATAAGCAGGCAGCTCTGTAAAAGTTCCATTGTCTGCTTTGCATTTTAAGCAGACAACCGCAGCGCAGTTCAAGAAACTCGCGACTTTAGCTGATTATTTAATTTTGTTGGTCCCTACCCGACTCCTCCGCTACCTCCCTTCCCCTCCCTTTGCTCAATAAACTCTATAAACTTTATAGCTGAAGAAGAAATATTCATTGTTTAGCCGAATCGTTAAAACTTTCGTCTGTTGGTCGCACATTTTGACTGCTTGAACTTTTACTTGATTTGCACGGGGCAACAGGTAATAACAAGTGCGGCAAACAGGTTAAAATATAAGCAAAAGTACACAGAGCAGCGAGTAGGGAACTAGAGGCAGCGATGACAGCGAAGGCAACGAAAGGTTTTTGCGAAATGCGACCCCTTGTCAGCTGGCTGAAACAAGGTTTTAATTAGCAGTTGCCTGTTAAAATGACGCACATGACGCATTTGGCTTGGTCACAGCAGTGATTTAGGAATACCTTGTGGCACACTACAATGGATGCAATTCAAGAGGTTTTCTACGAGAATCATAATGGATGCGAACCAGAAAGCAAAAATGGATACAGATTGTAAATAATGAGATTAATTTATGGATAGAAAATTAAATGACTAGCAGATTAATAGTGTTGTGTTTGGTGACCTCTTTCCATATTCTTAAATCATGTATTTAGCTGGCTCCAGTTAAAAAATAAAAAAAAAATATTTATTAATAAGCTAGTTGATGATCAAATTTAAAAGAAAATAGAAAGACAGAATATATACATAATATATGGATATGTGGATAGCTGTTTGATAGTTCCCAGAACCCTAATTAACTTGATGATGCGCAAATAACCAATTGATTGGTAGAAAAATATAAACTAAAGAACATTAAGAAACTGCAGGAAAATAAATAAATACTTTAGGACTGCCAATAATTTATTTTTAAATTGGTATTTAGTAATAATAATAAAATGAAAATATATTTTAAACAAATAAATTGAATAATAAAAGAGAGCATAAACATATTATATTCTAAGCCAATTACTTCCTTTTAATTTGATATAATTTATTTATACTATCAATTGAATAAATGCATAATTTACCATGGCAATTATTATATAAAATCAACTCAAATACGACTTAAGTTGTACTAAAAAGTAGTAAACTGCACAAAATATGAAACATTTATGTTTATTATTTTAAATAATTAAATGAAAAAGTAGTAAAAATATGAAACATTTATTTTTATGATTATTCTCTGTGCTTGCCTTACGTTGCCTATAAATATCCATTGTTTAGTTTTATGCACGACCGACAAGATTGGGTCATGCTTCATTTACTGCGATAGGTAATAAATCAATTGCATTTGAAAACATTTTATGGCAATAAGAGTCAACAAAATGAGCGGGTCAAGACATGTTGCGATTGTGCGATTTCTAAAGAAATATGATATATATGTACATGTGTATAAACATATTTTGTGGGTAGGCTCCAGGTATATATTGAAAATAAAGCTGAGTCACATTGTTTGCCGATTGGTTGCAGAGGCGAAAGTGCTTATTGTTGTGAGGGTGTTGTCTGTGGGCGTGTGCCATTGTGGGTTTCTTTCTTAAGAATTAATACATTTAACACTTAATAATGCTATATACATGAAGATTAGGTGCAACAGCAATTACAAACGACAGGACAACAAGCAGGCAACCAAAAATCGTTGGGTATACGCACATTTTTCTCAAATGACTGCGGTCATAGGGAAAATATTCATAGTATTCATCATCCATATGAAGATTGCTTCTTGGTTTTATTTATTTTTTGTAGGTTTGTTGTGTTTATATATGCGATTAGTAGGTTTACAGTTAACTCATTAGCTTATCGTTGGGCCGTAGGCCGCATTGCCCTTCATTGAAAGTGGCTTCAACTTTGAGTTGCTTAAGCTTTGATAAGATAAAAACCGGTTAAACGCTAATTGCCTTCAAGTGCATATAGGTTGTTCGCAAAGCAACGTTATTGAATCACTCTTGTTTATATTTGCCGTAGAACAATAACCCTGCACAACACACGTTTTCTTTCAAGTCATATGACTTTAACTTTTAAACTTGATTTGAGTTGCGAGTGAGAGCCATTTACACATGATGTTTTGATGGTTTTCGTTAACATTTTGCAGCACTTTGATTTCAAGTGAAGTGCACATTTTTCAGCTCAGACCATAATTTAGTTTTGGACACACTTTCGCAACTTGGCGATCACCGACTAGCCACACTTCACTTTTCATTACAAATTGTTTCAACAATAACAATAACAATAAACAAAAAACAACAACAATAACAACAACAACAAGTGCAATTGCAATTGCTTGGTTAATATTTCACAGACACGCGCTTTTCATTTTGAGCTTTTCCTAGCTCTGATAACGTCGTTAAATAGCGTCTCGGAAAGCGAAAACGAATTCGAAATCAAAATCAAAATGAAAATCCAAATGCGCTTAGCCCACTCTCAATGTCCTCCACCCCCTCCCCTACCCTCCCCGCCCTCGTGCAACCAGCTGCTGACCAACTAATGCAACTTGCAATGAGAAATTGTGCACCAACTGTTAACCGACTTTTATGGCTGCTTAAGTGTAATTAAGGCTATAAAACGATTTGATTTTGATTGATGCATCGCGCGTCATTTCAAAAGGGTGGCCAAGCCATACATATAAATATTTCTTTTATTTGTCTTAGTTTCTTTTTAGCCCTGCCATGGTTTTTTTTTTGTTTTTGTTTTTGTATCTAAGAACACAGCCATAATGAGAAGAGCAAGGTAAAAAAGCGTTCGTTTGCTTGTATTCTGATTTCGTCTCTGATTCTGTTAGAAAAGGGCGTGGGCAATGCATCGGGTGTGTGTGTATGTGTGTGCGAGTGTGTAGACAGACAAGACATGTCAGACATGTGTATGTGTATGCGTGGGGCATGTGCAACATAGACTCTTGGCTGGCCTGTTCATCAGTTCGTCAGTTGATGACGCTTGGTGCAATCATTAATGCGTGACGCCGTAAATTACCAAAGTGTAAACTACAACAACAGAAACAGGCGAAAAAACAAAAAAACAACTACTTAAAAACAATAAGCCACAGCAGAGTTAAAACTACAAAGCAACAACAACAACAACAATAACAACAACAACAAAATAATAACAGCTAGATGCGCTGCGTTTTCTACACCCAAGGAAAGCGAAATTTATGACCAACAAAATCTTAAAATATAATTTTGCACCCCAGTTTTTTGCACTCATCAACAGTAAAACTTTACAAACAAATGTTTCGCATACGCCGCGTTGTCTACTCTCTGTCTGACCGTCCAGCCCGTCTGTTGCAAGACTTTCACATACTTTTTTCTATGCGGCTGCGGAATTTTGTGTAGATTTTTATAATGCCGCACCGGAACCGAGTGTGACGACGGATGCGATTCGGATGTTAAACAACAACGCACACTGAAATCCGCAAAAAGAGGTGAAATTTTAAGTGTACCGACGATATTTGAAAATTGCGAACCGCACGCGCTTGCAGCAGGTTTCGAACTGAAAATCAACGCAAAATGCCGCAGAGGCGATCTAAACGCGGCTAACAAACAGGTTCGACGCAACCGAAAGCAACAACAATACCCAAACAGACACAGTGAGAGCGAGAGCGGGAGAGAGAGAGAGGGATGCAAACAAAACGTTGACCAAGTGTCGAAAAGAGAAAAAGCGATTAAAAGAGAACAGCGCCAGCAACCATTTGGTTTGCAGCGAAAATGAGCGTTGCCAGATGGTTTAAAAGGCGGCGAATTGGGCTGGCAACTAGCTTCCTTGCAGTTATTCATCAGTTGAGCTGAGATAATGCTTAAGCTTATTTATTTAATTTTCATTGTAATTTAATCTTTTTAACTTTTTTTTCTTTAAATTTGTGGAATGCTTTTAGTCCACATTTAATAATTTTTAATGCATATTATCATAATTCATTCTTAAGTTTTTTTTATTTTCCAACTGAGTCTAGTTTTAGTTTAGTTGCTCTCAAAAATTATTAAGGCTAGAAACATTCTAAGTTTCTCCTAATTCTTTTTATAATTTTAAAATCCATTTATAATCAACTGACTTTGTGAAAATAATTTTAAATTGATAGTCTTAAAGTAACTAAATTAAATATAATAGTTGTTTTTCATAAAAGCATAAATAAATTTTAAAAAATTTCTTTACTATGTTTTTGTTGCTAGATATTTGAATATTTTTATGTTGGCTATAAATTAGCAACAATAAAAAAATTTAAAACAATGTTCAAATAAAACATTTTGATATGCATTGATAGAAAAAAATGAAATTAATTGAAATTGGCACCAACACCAAAGTATTCAAATAAATGCATTCAAACTGAAAATGAACCCCGCACATAACTGCAACTTTAGTTCCTCTTTGGACAGCACTCTGAACAACTCTGAACAACTAACAACTAACATTCCAGCAGTCTGCAGTCAAACAAAACTGTTGCCCTACACTTGCAACATGTGTGCAGACAACATGTTCGCAGGCAGCAGCTAGAAACCTGGCCAAGACAAACATTGCAACAAAACGAGGCAGTCTGAGTTTCATACGTTGAATAATTTCCAGTAACTTTGACTGCCAAAATAATCGCTGACACATTGCCAACGCTAAAAAATGAGTTGCCAAAAACTGTAAAACGTGGGCCAATTACTTCAACTGAAGCTGCCAATTAGCAACGAATGCAGTTGACTTTTAGCCGTAATTAATCAACTAACTACAGTCCAATTGGCGGAACTTAGAAATCACAATCTCTACAATTACCTATGCTCTTTGATATGTGCGAAAAGTCAAATGAAAAATGCAAAAAAAATATGTATATAAAATACTGTAAATGATAATAAAACATACTCCAGTCGAGAGAGCTCGACTTGGAAAGTATATAAAATATGTATCTATACTGTATAACAACTTAAGCACTGATAAATAGTGCATCAGTGGAGAGAGCTCGACTTGAATATACTCTTAACCCAAGTCATTAGCTTAATTATGATGCTTCGAGAATATTTTTTATATTGTATTTTACAGAATTTAGTCCAGTCAAATTGACAGATAAAGAAAGGGATTTTTAAACAATAACAGTTTTAATAACAAGCATTCACAATTCTCAATACGCGTCGACATCGCCATATTGATTTTATATTTCCTTACACATTTTCTAAACTATTTTGCGTAGTTTTTTCATTTTATGCCAAAGGACAATTTTCCTTTAATTTTATTTTTTAAAAATGAGCCTAATGTGGATGCTGCACGGTGATTACTCTGAAGAAATCAGCACCGAGGAAGCCATAAAGATGTCACCCAGTTGCCGCAATTGGCAGACGCTTTGCTGGTTTAGGCTCAAGGCGTTTGCTATATATAACAATTTTGAAGCAACATTCTGGATAACCGTTGCTGTTTCGACGCCAATAATAATCATTTTTTTATTGATGCTAAAGTTGAAAGTTATGACAAAGGTAAGTGATATTGATAAGAAAATGTTTTTTTGGTTGTGAGCAGCTGGGATTTTACAGTCCACAACAATGGAATCAAAGAGCGAAGAAGCCACTGATTTAACAGCATCCGTATCCAACAAAGGTAGCCCATTAGGATCGGAGCAGCTCTTATCTGGCTCATCAAATTCGGAAGTTAGTCTTATCAATCATCGCGCCCACAAAAAAAGTTCGAAGACAAGTCTGCCGCCGGTGAGGGAAGCGTCGAAAAAACTACAGGCCTACATTGAGGCTAAACACCAAAAATCTGATTCGTACAAAGTCAACCAGATGCCAATTTGGCGTTGGTGATCTTTGATAGAGCTGATTGGATTTGATTTGCTTTGGTTATTGTTAAATTGTTAGATTGTTAAATAAATAAATAATTCCAAATTGTTGTATGGCATCCGGTCCTATGTACTTTCCCCCGTATACAGACAATAGTTCCTTAGTACAAGTGCAACTTCACTTCAGTTTTTAGTGCACTTGAAATATTCATTTTTTCCCAGACAGAGAAGGGAAAAGAAACAAAGACATTTGCATGACAAATGCACGCTGGGTAAGAGTTGGACTGACTGCTGGGAATAATTGGATGCAACGGCCGGAAAGTTAAAACGTAGCCAGCAATTTATGAGGCATTCGCATCAAGGTTAACCTTAACTGATGGCAGACACTGTGCATCTAATTAGCAAAGATTTTGCACGGCTAATTGCAGCTCAAATCGTGCCACTGACCATGCCACAACTGTGGCTGTGGATGACAATTTTTGGTTTAACTTTTGGGTCAATTGAAGCTTGACAAAATGTATTGCGGCGTAAATTCTGTTCTGAGGAGATGAAAACGAAGAGTTAACAGAATTGCCGCAAGCAAAAACCCGTTTCTCTCTGTACCCTCGGCACACATTGCTTCTCTGCTCCTCAACAACAACGCAGTTGTTTCTCTCCGTTGCCCGCTGTGCGCATTCCAATGGCATGACAACCCCAGCAATAATGCAAAAAAAGTCAGCACAAACTTGTAAGCCAACTCAAGCCGAACTGGAAGAGACCGAAGAGTTGAAGACCAAGTCGCGGCTCGTTGTTGCCAACTACTTACTACCTTCAACCTTTTCACTTGGAACAGGGCACAAGCACCGCATCCAAAAGCAGATGAACAACTTTAGCCACGTACATATACACAATACATACGTGAGTATGAGGGCTGACAACGAGCAGTGACACAAACAGCCAGCAAGTTTGTAAGTTAACTGGCCATGCAGCCAGGCAGCATGAGAAACAGGAAGCCAAGCCAAGTACCAACAAAGAGAAAATTCAGTCCACAAAACTGAACGAAAATTCTACAAATTATACAACTCTAATCCCTAATCTTTGACACTTAATCTGCTAAGTTAATTTGCTGCCCCGAACCAGACTAGGAAAAATAAGCAATTTTCTACGCATGACAGCCAAAAACAAAGCACACATTTTCGTAGGCCCAAGCAGAAAATAAATTTGCGAATTTTATGGAATTACCTCATATGTGTGTATATGTAACGAGTGTGCTTGAAAAATTGAATAGAACTGCGCAGCAAGATAAAGATAAGCTGAGAGAGATTTGGGCTAAATGATATATAGGTGCAACTCAGTTATTATTGTGATAAGATTAAAAAGATGCGATTTATATAAATATCCATATAGGAGAAATGTTGCATAGTATAATTAGGAGATTCGGTGCCGATATTAACATTAACTTAGATTCATTTTATATTAATTATATACATATGTAATGCAAATTAGACACCATAACCAAATGGACAACAATTTGAATGAAATTGTTAGAATATGAATAGAATATGAAACTCTAGATGAATAACCTAAGCAACCAAAATGAAAAGTTATCTCGCATGGCAATAAAATCAATATTTGCTTACTGTCTCATGGAGCCCCAACGACGCTGGGATAAATTATCGGCATTGCTGTAAAGAATATGATATGATATATTTTATGAGTTTCAATTAAAACAATGAATGTTTCTCAGATTGTTTTTCCATGTTATAGTTGTGACATAAATAGAATAATATTGGGTGCTCTATAAACATGGTTGGAGTTTTGCTACTAACAGAGGAAAAGCGCTTTAGAATTTCAACAATTTGCACCATAAATTCAGGAAAACAAATCTATTTATCGTTGAAGGACTAGCGAAATGTCGTCATTTCAATGCTCACTTAAGGCTAATATTTGCATGCTTTAACTACTAGACTCTTTAACATGTTCCATAATTCGACCTTATAAATTCTTTTATATCTTACGATAACTTAGAGACAGGGAGATTGATTAATAGATTATACGTAATTTGGTTTATATTGGGATTTTTTTTAACTAGAATGCTGTCAAATAGACATTTTCCGATTTCTGTAAGACAATTTTAAATACATTTTTCACTTACAAAAATGTTGTTCGAAAATATTTTAAAGCATTTATATTAACTAAACAATTCTATACTTATGCCGTCTGACTAAAATGATTCTTCAATTGGTTATTTCAGAAATTGTGATTTTCTGCTACAATTTTAATGAAATTTTTAATTCAATTGGTTGGCAACATCAAAGTTTAGACGGGAATTATAGCCAAATTAAATGATCAGCTTCTTTGTCCATTTTCACTTAAGAGTAATCAGTTAACAAACCCTTTTAGAAAAAAAGCAACTATTTTCTTAATTTGAGAATAAAAATGCACAAGAAATATGCAAATCAGTTTTGTGCCTAGCGTAATTTATGTTTATGCAGCCCTGACAAATGACAAACAAATTATTGTAAAATTTAAGAGAGCATGAATTCTCTTTCTTTTCTCTCTCTCTCTCTCTCTGTGCCTCTGTCTCTTTTAACATTTTGTGTTGAACATTAAGCGGAAGCAATAAACGCTCTCCGAGCGCAACTGCGATTTCAACTTAAGGCACGCATGAATCACGGCCCAAAACAACGAGACAGACACTGGGCTTAGACAAACTGGTTTTCCAACCCGTATGTGTGCATGTGTGTGTGTGTGTATGTACATTTTGTACACAATACAATGCATACATACATAATATCATGCATACAAGCAGAGATGTACAAAAGAAAAAGGTTAAATATTCAAATAGTTGTACAAGCAAGACTAAAAAACCACAGTCAGACAGGCAAAGCACAGACTGCTGCTGCTCGATCATCTTTGCTGGTTGATGGCGTTGAACAGATGCGTTACTGATACTCGTACTTGGACGGACAAACTGGTCATTTTATGGGCATTACGTCAAAGTTACGGCGATTATGTGTGCAAATTGATGAAGACAGCATTGATTTCTACTGCATTCGCAGTCGCGCTTTCCATATCTAATTGCTGTTCGTCTGGCCTTATATGGCAGGTGACTGAGACTCGACTTGAATCGACTTGAATCGACTACAAGCCCACTTGTTGCAGTTACCTTGTAGGCGTGCGTCTCAGACTGCGTCTGGCCCAGTTGTCGCGGGGCATAATGCTGATCTCCTCATCGCTGCAACAACAATAGACAAACAATAGGTTAATAAAAATCAGATGCAGTCCAGGGAGTATATAAATAACACAGGCACATACTCCTTGGGCGAGGATGAGACAACATGTGGCGCCAGATCGAGTTCAATGCCAGCGCTGTCACTCAAATTGTTATTGCCGTCATTCGAGTGTCCACTGTGGTCGTGCGAGGAGTTGATGCCATTGCCGTTGCTCACACTGTGATTGTTATTGCCGTTGTTCATGTTACTGTTGTTGCCGTTGTTGTTGTTGTTGTTGTTATTGATGTTGCCATGTCTGTTGCCCGGTGAGCTGCCCGTCTCCCGATTCTGCTGTGCCCCATACTCGTTCTCTCCGTAGCCCTCGAAGGATTCGCCATCAGACAGCGAGGAGCATTGTGATTTGGCCACGCCCGCTTTAGGATTAAAAAGAAATAAAAAAAAACGGGGTTTAGTGGAAGTCTGCAATATGTTTTGGGACAAGCTCACCTGTGCTGGAGGGCGGACTGCTGGGCGTTGGGCTGCTGTCGCCGGAAATTGTCTCGGCATAGAGAAAATTATTAGTGTTGGCTTTGATGGCAGCATTGCTGTTGGCCAACTGAATGCGTGGCATGGGCGCCATTCTGCCGAAGCGCTAAATCTAAAAGAAAGAAGAAAAAACAAAGTGCAAAAATTCGTAAGTTACTCGAATTGTTAAACATAAACTTGCAAACAGGTCAATAGGGCAGCTAATTGAGCTTCGACACGCCATCGACGAAGACACAAAAGTGCAGCGCAATGAATGCATTTTCAACTCTAAACTGGAAAGAAAAGCGTGTCTGAAGTGAAAGGCTTCCTTTGCTTTCATTTACTGCATTCAATTGCTTTTTGAAAGGCTTTCGATTGTGGTTCAAAATTTTGCTTTTGCCAGCGATGACTTAATGCTCATCTTTTGACTTCATATTAAAATTGAAACAGGCAAACTTTTATAGTATTAATAGCTAACTGAATAAATATAAATATATAATATATATAAACCGACGAGTCCCATATCAGAAATTGATATCCCATTATTAAATAGGAATTGACACTTGTTCTGCTTAGGTCGATCTTTGAAGCTATCATTGTGTCCCCTCCAGTTAGGGCGGATGTAGCTTGTTGTCAAACTGTTAAGCTTCAATTAGCTCAAAGTAAGCTACTGAAACTGATTTTAAATCTGCCTTGTCATCAATACAGCATTGACCTGCTTCGAAGAGCAAATATTGAAACGAAAAGCAAACTTAGAAATTTTCAATAAGCTGTACTCATTTTAATCAATTAGTTTTAATAATTCTTAACTTTAAGTAGCCTTGAATTTTAATAATTTAAAAAGGCCAAGCCAAGTAATAACATAATTTACATTTAACACAAATTTAATTTAATTTAAAAGTTATATTTTTGTAAGCCAGTGTCAGCTTTTAAATTATATACAAATATTACGAAAACCCAAACCACAATATCAACTGTCAATTTCGAAATTATAGTTTGTGCAATCGACAATTTCCAATCTAAGCTAAAAGAAAAAGCCCAACATGCAACAGGTGAAACACTCGTTGCATTGGCGACACTGGTAGACCATAAAAAGACATTAGTCCGGAAGTGGTCAGCCAAAAGCGTAACAAGTAATCCAAATGGGTCGAGTTTTGTTGTGGTCTCCGCTCGCTTCCCTTTGTAATAACACCATTATTACATTTGACGAAGGCATTCCATTCCCCCTGCCAAGTCCCGCACTTGGTTTGTCAATCGTCAGGCAACATTTCTGGAGAACCGTTTGCAGTCAGAAATAAGCCTGCCTAATTACTTTATAATTGTTGTTGGTTGCTTATTCTCCCCGTCACTCAGTGAGGGAGGCAGAACTTTACCTAGTTTTTTATTTTTTGGGTTACACGTTTTCGTTGTGTTGAAAGCAAACGAAAAATATACTTTGGAGTAAAATCTATAAACAAATATTGAGGACAATTTGACAATGTTACTGCTGCTTGATTGAAATGTCAGGGCTGTTGGTTTTAGGAATTAGGTCAGCCTCATTTCTGGGGCATAAAAAGGTAATTCCTATTTGATAAGCTATTTATTTGGATATAGAAGTGGTAATAATTGTTTACTGACTTCAACGACTTTAACTTAGCATTCAAATATTTGTCGAGTAAGCAATAATAATTTGGTATATCAAAGAAATTATTCACGCCCAAAGTAAAGACCTATAGCTACTTTTTACTAACATTTGATCCACAAAATGTTGCTTTCCTTATTCAATCTTTGGCAACGATTTCTTCTTTACAAAAATAACTTTCTTATTTGACAGTATCCAAGTGGAACCCCCTCAACATCTCAACATCATCAACATCAACATCAACAACAACAACCTCAACCCCAACCTGAACTTCATCGCATGACTCTTTTCACTTTAAATATATACGCTGTAAAATAATGGAAGCAATTGCATTACAATTATATTTGTCATAATGAGGCAACATAAAGACCTGTGATTAAATATTGATTATCTAGCAAATTACTCAAAACGTTTTCAACTGGAAAAATGCGCAATAATTCACAATGATTATTACATGGCAGAAGCTTGAAACGAAAGCAAACCAAAGCCAAGAAACCATAATAATAATAATAATAAATACATACAGGAACCAACAACCAACAACCAACACCCAACTAAGCAAAGAGTCAAAGCCAACAAATGTTTATTTTTATATGCTTTTGACCAACGACAAAAAAAACAAACAGCAAAATGCCAAAGTTAAAGAAAGAGTTACATTTAGGGTGCAATGACCTGTGGAGTATCGACACGAAACCGACTTAGCGACGTGACGACAACTGCAGTGAAAAATCGATTCACGAAACTTACCAAAGTTGGCAAGAAACAAGTAAAATTTAAAAAAGTCACTTATGCAATTGCCTTTTCTATGCATAATCAAAGAAATGAGGGCGTGTGGGCCCATCAGCCACGAAAATGACAGCTATGACACCTCAGCACTCACCTGCCCCTTATACAATGCTGGCAACAGAAATATCTCCATTCTCAATTCAGAGCTAAGCACATGTCTGCTGTCCTAGTTGATTTCTGTGTTGGAAAAGACGACCGTCGAATGCAAGATTTCCCAAATCAAACAATTACAATGGCTCGTTGAAGTATAATAGTATTTTGTAATGGGTGGGATACTTTGGATGAAAATATACATCACGTTGAAATATTGCTCAAGGATACTTTACTGGTCATCATGGAATCTACGGCACAATCGCTGCATCGAAACACCAGCGAGAATTCTTGTACTGAACTTAAAAAGGAAATGTCTGAAAAACTCCTGAACTACAGATTAAGAGTCAGCATATCTGCATTCCGAAAAAAAGATTAGAAGCCATAGTCTAATAACGCCGAAAAGCTGCTGTTATTGTTAACAAGGGCTCAAAGCTCAATATTTGCCTTACTAGAGTTGTTATTTATGAAAACCCATTTCAGATTGACTTTTCAATCATATTCAATTTTCATTCGTTACCGTCTCAACTGCAATAGTACCATTTTCGCAAACATTTTCTAATAGATCCAAAAATTCTATAACAAGCATTTTATTATGGAATGGTTTAGGGTTCTACTTATTAAGTTTATTTTCAAAATCCTCTCACAAAAACAGTTTGTTATTTTGCACCTACAAATACTCTAGACAAATTCAAGTTGAGTGTTTCCCCGAATAACCTAATTACCTGATGCTTGACTCCATACATATATTTATATTTTAACATCTGTGCAAATTTTTTTCCATTACAAAAACACGTTTTATAAATAATTTTTCAACAGTGATAAAATAAATCATGTGAATATTAACTGATTATTAATTTTACGTTTTGTAATACAAATATTATAATTCCTGGGATTCAAATTGATTGTGAATTTTAATTCGAGCGATAACAAAACAATTATGGAAAATCTGAACTAAAGGCAAAGTTAGTAAGTCATTTTTACATAATTATGTAAAATCAATGAATGTAATTAATGACCACCAAATTTAATAACAAACATTAGAAATAGAGTAGATGAGCAGAGAAACCCTTCATTATATTTTAGCAAATAAAAACCAATTTTTTTTCCCAAAGGGGATTAATATAATAAATGATTCAATATGCTGAATTTTGGCCCATTTCAATTGTTGTATGCCAGCTAATAATAATGTGAAACAAATTTATTGCCGTCTGGTTTTGGCCGCAAAACCAAATTCGCTGTTATTGCAACTTGTGTAATGACTACAACAACTACAAATGCTAAAACCTGTCGACCGTTTCTCATACTGTTATTTAGCTACAAAGATGCTGTTAGGCAGAGGGAAAATCGCCAGGGGGGAGGACCCATAAGCCTCTCTCTATAGTTGGATTTATCTGTGATGCCTCGCAGCGATTCTCAGAATCAAAACTGTGTGACGTTACTTGTTATTGCTTTTACAGTTTGGTTTTTGTTGTTGTTGTTGTTGTTGATTGCGCTTCTGCGATTCAGTGATTTGTAATGCACTTTTTCATGCATGTTGTCGAGTCGGAGACTCTATAATTGTTAGCGATTTTCCCATGAACATTTTTCCATTGTCTACTCAAACTTAAACAACATCAACAGAGCACCTGATATGAACAATACACGTAAAGAACTGTGTGAAATTATTTTGAAAAATAAAAAAACACAAACAATGAGAACAGAAAGAGGCAACAGCTGTGAGAATAGCGTGATTATTATCGTGTGCAAAAGCCAAAAGTATAATTAAATAACTGTTGGTAATCGTCAACTTTATCTATAAGAAAGGCCTAAAGTGATTTTCAGTTGAAAAAAACATTTCTTAAACATTTTAAACATTCATAGTGATCCAATAACTGAACTTTTACAATTTATTAACAGACTGTAGATTGAATTAAAATTCGCAAATTTTAATTTATTTATCTCACATTGGAATATCTATTAAATAAATTGACTGCGATTTGCAGTTGATGTCTTATTTCTAGCCATATATTTCCTATTATTATTATTATAATATCAATACAAATTTGTGGAATATTTAATCTCGTCCAACCTTAAGAATAAATTGGTTGTTTTAAAAGTTTTCTTTGGAGCATTGTTCATAAATCGAGTGTTGGTATTTTGTTTCATTCTCTCTAATCCCATCCGATAATGAATAATGTATGCAGTCCACAAGTAAATCATTTCCCATATGCTACAGATCACAGAACATATGCTATATATGAACTCAATATACGTTTAATTATAGCACAAACGGTTCGCTTTTGGGTTGCCTTTGCTATTTTATTAGATGTTATCCAAGACTCTAGGAGCCAGCCAAGTGGGCGGCTACTGACCACAGGCCAGACTCGTTGTGGCAGCAGCGAAGTAAAAGCAGCTGCCCCCCCATTGACTTTGACATGCGTCACAAACTTGAACTTGCCCCGCAAACAATAAATGCCCAGATATATGTTTAAAATACTCGTCCATTCGTTCGGCCGAGTGCGTGGATGATGTCAAATTGACGATGGGTAAACGTTTCAATTTACTAATCAACTCAGCCGCTGAGCGATATCTTATTGCTCCCATTCCGTGATGACAGTGCGAACAGCTGTAAATTGTGTGTGATTTTGAGTTGAACGGGGGCGGTCAGGGGAGCCCGGAAGGGATTTGGGGATTACAGATGTATTGTAATGTAGCGAGAACGAATGTGATTGCATAATAAAAGTACACAAGTTGTGGATTACCTAAAAAACCTAAAAATGTTTAATGGCTCTTCAAAACTTGTCGACAACTCGAAATGGAAGAGGAAGTGTTATTTTGTATAACGAACAAAAACAGTGAGAAAGGCAAAAGGTTTGCGAATAAGACATCCTTTTAAATTAACTAACTATTCGATTCATATAAAATATATTGGAAATAATAAGTTAACTAACTTTAAGTTTCTTTTAAGTAGAGTTTATATTTGAAATATAATTATTCTATGCTCAACAATTTCAAGTGTGTGTGTCAATGCTAATTTAGTGTGCTTGGAGCGAATTTCCCAACTATTTAATCACCCCTCTCATGCTGCCTAATAAGTCCAGTGTGGCAAACAATGTATTCAAGTATCTGTCAGCTGGTTGGTCTGGCATTTTAATGAGTCTATGAGACCATACTTTGATCAAGCACATGGCATAGGTGCCCCATTCCATTCTCATAATGCGAGTAATGCGCCAGCATTATGAAACCACACGAACTCCGACTGTGTCCGACAACAAACACAACACAACAACAACAACAACAACAACAACCACAACAAAACTAGTTTGGGCATGTAACTCAAGTGGCCCAGAAGAAGAAGACGAAGCAGCAGCAACATGTGGCAGCTACTCATCTCTATTGGTCGCCTGCCACAGCACAAGCGACTTGCGTTATTTCGGCTTGGTTTGGTTTGCTTTAGGTTGGCATACACTCAACGAAAAGGAGGCCTATGAATTAAGATATTTAAATTCATATATCCTTTGAAACCAGGATTTTAAAAAGAAACTCTACGTTAACATAGCAAAATATTTATTTATTTTGAAGTTTTAGATTGAGTTTAGCAAAATATTTATTAAATTTAAAATAAATTGAATCGAAACAATTATTTAGTGTTGCATTGACATTTTTAAGAAAATCTAGAAAAATGTCCCTCGTAGTTTAGGAGCCTTTGGAAAATATAAATTATGAATACTTTCTATATTTTTGTGCATATTTTTCTCAGTGTGTATTCACTTGAGCAGCGAGCATAGTCAAAAATATTGTGAATAATTCAAGTGAAACAATTCGGCTCGCAGGGACTCATAAATTCTGCACCAGTGAGAATTCTATTGAAATGCGCAATTAAAGTGGCTGCTGGCGTCGAGCATGAAGGGATTTGAGAGAGAACCTTTCCACAAGTGTCGAATTTGCTACCTGCCAGCAAAAACGCAATTCGAGATAAACTCGAAAAGTATTGCAAACAGATGCCAGATTTGAGCAAGCGATAATGAGATTTGCTCAGCACTCAGCAGCTGGTCTATAAAATTAGATAAGAGAGATGAATAATAATGTCTTGAATAATAATGCACATAAATCATCTCTCAATAAGTATGTATGAAAACGAATAACTAAAATGCCCCGCTTACATCTAAGTCAGAGCTCAGTTCTCATACAATTTTAGCAACATTTGCGCAATTGCTAAAACAAATTACCCACTCAAAAGTTAAAGTTTCTCTCTTTATGTGTGACAAAACGTGTTTTGCGCTTAAATGCATGAGCCATATATTTAACTGCAGTGCAATTTTTCTGGTTACGTGCATATTCTGAAAATATTTGTATACATTTGTACAAAAAGTTTGAGACTCGAAATTGCCTGATTAATGTCAAAGTGTTCATTTATAGCTTATAAATAATTGGAGAAGTTCTAGGAAATTGTTCACAGTGCAAGCTTCATTAACAATAGAGCAAAGGTTAAACTTGAAGCTGGAATTGGAAAGGGGGGACTGATGAACATAAATTTCATTTGTTTTACGCAATAAACCGTGTTCCTCCGTTAGCTGAAGCTGGCTTATGTGTTGCCCCAGACTGAGGCATAACGCATCGTTGGGAAACTTTGCGGGCAGTTTCCAGAGCTGTTTTGACCATTAAAAATGCCTTCCACTTTGCGAAGCTGTGAACAAGACGTATAAACTTGTCTGTGGTCATCCACTACACATAAAAAAATGATACTCGACTCGAAGAAGAGCAGAGATAATAAGAGACAGAGCAAGATACTACGAGGTAACTATAATAAGCTACTCGCTATTGTCTGAATATGAAAAACAACAGACCCGAAAACTACCCAGACCAAAACATGTAAAAGATGTTGAGCAGGCTAAGACTATCTCATATTGAGGACTCTGAGATCAGGAACAATCATTGTATTCATGCACAAAATTTAAAAAGTCTAAACTTATTTATCAGAGGAGCACAATGTATTCGAGTGACCTAACAATAATAACAATAAAATTAAATAAAAATAATATTAAACAATGTTTGAGTTGTTTAGATTGACCTTCAATGCTGCCATATAAACGCCTCACAAAGCTGATCTCAGAAGAATACGCCCCCAAGCAAAACACACACATTCACACACACATACAGAAAATAAGTGAATTAAACGCCCCACAAAACAAAAAAACCAAATCAGACAAACAAAAGATTAAAAACAATATTGATTAATTACACACACACACACACACACAGAACAAAAAACAAAACGACAGAATGAAATGTGGAAATTGCGACACTCGAAGTGAAGAATCAGATGAAAATTGAAAATTGGGTCACTGGGCATAGGAAAACGTGTGGAAAATGCACAAAACGAATGACAATGCAAAGAGCAACAACTGTGAAATAAATGTCGTAAAAAAAAACACATTTCTAAAAGCTTTGGCAACTTGAAAAATCAGTTGCAAGTGAAGTTGAAAATAGTTTTGAACAGCCAACAAATGGAATGAAAATACAAAATGGATTTGATGACTGTTTGACTAATGGAGCGATAGAAGTAAACCAAAAATAAACGAAAGCATTTCTGGATTTTAATTAAAAAGCTGCATCTGGTTGGGCCGGCTGTTAAAATTCGCCGCCTTCTACAATCGAAATACAAAAGTCCCATTTGCGTTGCTTTGACATATTTTATTTTTATGCGCCTCAAACTGTCTGCACCTCTCTTGTGCAAGAGTCGCTCTATTTCGGATCGTGGATGCCACACTGGCAGTTCCCGCTAATTTGTAGTCTCCTCTCCACAGACGTGCGGCAGGTTTAAAATTCTTGGGGCGTACACCGAAGCGGAAACCAAAGAGAAGCCAAAAACAAGAAGAAAAAAACTTGGACAACTGCTTTCCTGAATGAATAATGAGGCAGGCGGCGTTGTTGGGGCAGGCAGAATTCCAATTTACAGCGACTGCAATTTAGGTGCTTATGAAGTTAACAGATTGAAAAACCAAAATGCGAGAAGGATTTAAGCAAATCAAACTCAAGACGTAGCATCAATCCAGTTGAGCATAAGTTAATTTTTGCTTTGAGGCAGCGCTGTTGAGCTAACGAGACCAGATTACGAAAATCCAGAAAATTGTTGCCAACAAAATATTGACAACAAAAAAACTGGAAAGAGGCGAAAAATTAAATATAGTTGCAGTGTTGTATATAGAAATTATTTGTAAATATATCTGGCACATAGCGATGGTTTTTAAGTCAGAATTCAATTTGAATTCGCTATAGTTCAATATTATTATATTATTTCAATCAACAAACTAAGAATGGATGAGTTTTTTGCGCGGATATCCATAGAAACGAGAATATTTAGCTCTAATAAGTTGTTAATTAACTGCATTTTTTACCAGATAGATCCCTTTTATTGCCACTATATTATATATAGAGTGATTCAATGCAGCCAACTGCCAAGTTCTACAAAGACAGCTATAAGATACTAGCTCGAACAAGAATAGAGAGACAGAAAATATATTCACATCTAATTTTATTCGAGAATAAAGAAATGGAATCAATCTCTCGGGAAACTTATATGGATATTGGTTGAGTTATGCGCAAGTTGTGAAGTGAAAAGACTTTAAATTTGTTTAGGATCGCATTCATTCACACATAAATGCAGGGAGCTAAAAGTGGATGCGGCTATCAGCCACGTACTTGCATCCACGAGATGCATCCAAAACTACAAGCCGCAACACATGAGCGAACAAAAAGAAAGAAGAATAAATAATAAGACAAGAACAATGACAGCATAGTCGACACCTGTTCAAAGTCGTTGCAGTTTTTTCAGCACATAATACCCTTGCAAAGAGTATTATAATTATGTTTTCAGGTTTGTAACGCATTGAAGGAGACGTCTCCGACCCCATAAGGCACATATATACATCTATATCATCATATATATTATCAAATAGTGTATGTTGAATTCGTAGCAAGTTTGCAGATTGAACACGCCTTCAAAATTGTTACATTAGTAATTATGTTACGGCAATTGCTATTATTAACAGTAATTTGCTAAGATTTAACAAAGACAAACATTTTGGACAGTTTATTAAGTTATTTTAGTTTCTAATTTAATAATAATCTAACATCGCAATCGAGATAGCAAATTTTATAAATCCTTCTGAATTTATGACACTATTTCTTGTAAACAAGGGTTTTCACTTGTTTCGAGATTTATTTATTTCTAATAAAATACATTTCTAAAAGACGACAGAAAAAACCCCTTTTTCATTTAAGAATTTTTTCTTTTATATTTAGAAATTATTAAAAAAAAACCCAGACAATTTTTATAGAGTTGCAAGGGTATATAATATTCGGTATGTCTAAGATATTCTATTTTTCATGTGATGTGTTTGCACGGCAGTCACCGTAATTATTTACTTAGGTGTCTTTTCGAAAAGAACTGAAAACTGACTTTGTCGAGCGGCGTGTCTGAAATAGCCGAGTTGACATTAGACATGCTCATTTCTGTTGGTTTCTCCTGCGCAGCCCTGACTAATTACTTAACATGTGCAGCACCATTCATTAGCAACTCCAATTCCCAATTTCCCAGACCATTTACTTTGCTGGTGCATTGAACTGGGTGGTGCGCAGGTGGTGCATGCATTTGACCCACTTTGGCGTTGACTGCATTTTTCCATTTCCATTTCCAAGTGGATTGCCAGCCAACTACAAGTCAATTGAAGATGTCATCGTCTGTCTGTCTATGCTGTTTACGGCCAACTTCTAATGCTGTCTTCTGTCTTCAGTCTTCAGTCTTCTGGCTTCTCTTGTCTTTCGTTATCTTTTGTTTATTGCCTTTTTGAGCTTTAAAGGCTTGCACAGTTTTTGTTGTTGCTATTGACACGCTTTTTTCTCGGCGAGGCATTTTACTTTATTTTATTTTTTTGTTTTGTTATTTTTATTTTTTGGCACCGACAATAACAACAACAACGGGCACGAGTTCTCGCTTTGCCTGGTTTATAAACAAGCTGAAAAAAAAATAAACACAATAAAAAAAGTCTTTTCGACTCGTTTGCCTTGAATCGCTGTGATTTGAAGTTCAAATGCGGCAGAATGTGTAATTATAATTTTAGCTGTGATTTTCTCTCTTTTTTTTATTTTCGTTTTTAATTAATGCATTTGTTAAACTTTTGCATAAGCAAGATACAATAAAAATTTATAAATAGATGTAGATAACTTTGTAGGGTATTCAATTAGGTAATTAAGAAAAAGGGGTTTTTTTTAATTATCTATAAAATTGACTGTTCGATGTTGCAATGCAATGTTTCATGGTTATTTATTACAACAAAAAATATAAAGTAATATAAGTATTATAAAACAAAAATAAAAATATAAAAATATAACGCTGAACAAGGTGTTCAAATTGCGGCGTTACGTTAGGCTAAGAAATATATAAATTCAATAATTGCAAATCGATAAAGCCAAACTTGAATGGTAGATGACTAGAAGCGTGTTTCAAACGTGTTTTTTCGACCACGCTCACGAGTATGTCTTTTGACCAAAATCAACATCAGCCTAATTATTATTCAACCTTTTTTTTAAAAAAAATAAAAAAGTTAACAACAACGATCTACTGCATAACATGTGTATATATCAGCTATATATCGTATATAAACATCACGATGTGACTCAGAGATATATATATTTCTGACATATATATATACATACGTCTCTTGTTTTTTTTTATTTTTAAATATACGACACCCTCGAGAGTTAAGCGGTCTTTGTTGCCTTTGCAAATGGTTGGCTTGAAACGGGCTGGAAACTGACAGCAGGTCAAGCTTAAAGAAACGCTAAACTGCAAATGCAGAACAACTAACCAAAAGCCATAAGTCATAAGACAAACAACAAGTTAACACAAAACAAAAGAAGAAAAGGCAAACAACAACAACAAGTAGAAAAAGGTGGCCAAGCCGCATAACTGTGCCAAGGCCTGGCAACGAAAAAAAAAAACATTGAACATTTTTGGGCAGTACAATATGCAAAGTGCACTGCAAAGCAGAACCGTTAGACACTCAAAACTAGCAAGTAAATGCAAAATGAGAAGAGGGGGCGGGGGGAGTTGAGGGTGTGGCAACTGTAATTTTAGAGCGCCAAGCAATGTTAATAGGGGCCAAATGGACTTGAGGGAAACGTAAAAAAAAACTATCAAGTTACAATGCATAATGAACGCAGAAGCTACACAAGCAGAAGAGGAAACAAACTACGCAACGTGTGACGTAATGCAAAGTAAACTAAGCAGAAAAAAAAGCAGAACTTATAGATAAGTGCAGCTGCTGCTGCATCTTTCGAGTGGGTTTCGCATTACCAAAAAAACATTGCCTCAGTCACAGCCTCAAGTGTCTCAATGTCCTGTTTGCCTCATCTACTTCCTGCTGCTGGGCAGGTGGTCACAGCCGTACTTAAAACAGCAGCTATACAAAGCAGGAAGTACTTGTGCCAAGAAGGAAACTATTCCTCTCAGTGCTGATCTCATTCTAAGCACCTTTTTCCCCCTGGCACCGGCTCCCCCTAACAGTATTTGTTGCCTGTTGGCTTAGTTGCAATTACATCAAATTAATTAAAAGCAACATCAACTCAGGCAAAACTGATCGACTAATAGATACTCTGTATTTAGACCCACATTTTGGTAACTTCCAAGATAAAACTTCGAGAAACTAAAAGTTTTGCTCAGCATTTTAAATGCTCATATTTAATGACTCAACTTTAAGGTAATTTAATTGTAAACTTTTAGCAAAAATAAAATACACGCACTTTTGCTTAATTTGCAACATTTTCACAAATTTGGCTTAATTCATGAATACCAAACGAAAAGTTTACCTTGAATTTAGCGTCAATTTGCTAAATGATGACAAAGTCATTTATTGTTAACAGCTGTTTTGTGCACAGCAGCAGCGCACATTTAAAATGTGCCGAAACTAAAAACGAAATTAGTTTTGAGAGTTTTCATTTCGTTGATTGATGATTGATGATTGAACAGATCGTTGCCAGTTGTAAAGAACTCATTAAAACTCAATAATAATTGAGAGTGAATTTCTAAGCTAACAAAAATGACTTTATTTCATGGTTTCTAATTTATTAGCGTAGAGAGAACTTCTTATTACCGTTACAGAGGGCAAAGAAAAGCGACAGATGTAGATTATCAGCTTCAATCAATTATGTATTGCTAATATGATCGTTTGAATCGATTTCTTTTCTTCCATCGTTTAAAACAGACACGAAGCAAAGTTGGGCGAACAAATACTTAGCGATAGCTCAACTTTATTATACCATTTAAGTGGAATTTTAACGATACAGGGTATCGAGGAAAACGAAACTTCTTCCTCAGCGTGAAAAGCACACCAAACGGGAAACGAAAAAAAAAAAAACCAAACCAAACCAAAGAAAACAATAAACCAAATAAAAAAACGTGGAGCGATGGCGCCAACTGGCACAACATGGCTTAAATAACAGCAACAACAAAAAAATACAACACCGGTAATAAAATGGCAAACACAAAAAATAACTACAAATGCGAATTTCGCATTTGTGCAAATGTTACAACTATCTCAGACACAACTGAAACTAAAACAAGTCATTTAGCTAAGTGCGACGACGACGAAATCAAATGCTTAGACAACCAATGCAGCCCCAACCGCTTACAGTTTGAGAATCAATAACGGTGAGCGCTTTGCGTGTCAAATAAACGGAGGAAAAAAACCAAAACGATAAGTAATAAATTATAAATGCCTTGTAATTTTATAATATTGTTATTATTAATAGTGGAACATTAAATACTAATTAATTTAAGCTGCTTTTTTAAACTTGCTTGATCCCTTTTTTTCTGCAATATTGTAATCATTAATGTTAATAGTAAAACATTTCATACGTATTATAAAATATTATAAACTGTGTTGTTTTTTAAATTTTTTATAGATTTTTTTATTCTGCAATATTATATTTTTTAAATTTAGTAGTAAAACATTAAATACGTATTCTAAAAAAAAAAAGTTGTCATTTTTTTTAAGTTTTCCTTTTTTTCTCTTTTGCATTGCCAAATGACAACGCGACGCATGTTAAACGTTTAACAGCGAAACGCATGCCAAACTCTTAAATGATGGCAAATGAGATCTAAACCAATAAGCAAGCCTAAATAGAACAGACGTGGACAGCTGCTGTTATAAAACAGTTTAAGCGCAAACAAAAGACAAAATGCGCACCTGTTAAAACGCGTTGGGCGCAATATTTAACTATGTAGCAAAATAACCGTTAAGCGTAGCACAATCAAATGTATTTTAGTACAGAGTATGCACTTTACGCACGCACACATACACACACACACACACACACACGCACACATATACGCACACATGCAGACGCAACAGTTAGTTTTCTTGTTGCTGTGTTGCGCACCTCTTCTTGATCTGCCGCTGCTTTGGCTGCTGCTGCGTCCGACGAACTTTGAAGAACAGGTAGTTGAGCAATTATATTTATTTTTTTATTTTTATTTATTATTTTTATTAAATTAATTTGTGGTATTTTTAGATAATTTCCGCGTTTTCAAATTTTGATATGATTAAATATTGTGAAGCCAAGGCCGAAACGTACAAGCTGCGTGAGTTGGCCAAAAAGTTGAGCCGATTTTAAAGTTTTTATTATTTTTTTGTCTGTTGCACTTTCACTCGTTGAGCGCGGGCGTTGCTGTTGATATATTATTACACTTTGCGGTTTTTTTCATACACTTGGCTTTTGTATTCGTACGCGTGCGTAACGCTGGCAACGCATTTGCATACTATTAGCTCGTGATTTATTTTTTTGTTGTTTCACAAACACAACACACACATAGGCAAACGGCAACACAGACGAACAAAACGAGACGCAACTACGAAATTCCCGCGCGCACGTCCGAACCGCACAGAATATACTACGAAAATACTAAGCGGCCTGTGCAGTGTGACCGGAGCTGACAAGCAGCAAAATCCTCGTCTAATCGAGACAGCCGATAAGCCCATGTGAAATAATAAATACTAAATGTTGCTATTGATTTGAGTAATCGATATGTAGTAGACAAAATTCAATTGGCGCTCAATTCAAGCAAGTCAGATTCGTACGTTTCATTATAATGGGTTTAACAAACGATTTGAGAATATATATATATATTAGACTATACTAAAAACAATTGCAGACGTTAATCACATTGAGCTAATTTAATTTCTCTATTTTGCTATCGGGCTCATCGCCAGCGTTGTTCTCTTCATCTTCCTCACGCTCCTCGCTCTCATTTTCCGCCTCATCCACAAAAGCTTTGGAGGATTTGGGATTGCTGGTCTCGCTGGAGTCGGCGGAGGAGCTGGAGGTGGAAGTGGTGCTGGTGCTAGTGCTATTGTTGCTGTGATTATGCATGGTGCTATCGGCGACGTTGACGACACTGGGATTGGTGCTGTTGAAGGAGCTGGCAGCAGCTTTATAATAGGCACTGTTCGCCAGGCTGCTGAACCTCTCCTGGTCCTTGACGGCCGCATTCACCTGGCTGGTGACGGCAGCCAAAGCACTGTGATTTGCATTACCCGCATACGAGTCACCAGGCAAGTGGCTGCTATTATCCGTTGCCAAATATTCCGCCGCCGAGAAACCAAGGACAGCAGTTCGTCGTTCTCGCTGATCGGATCGTTTGCCGGCGTATACCACGCCCGGATCCAGGAATGCCATTTTCGGTACATTGAATTGGTCCATTTTGAAGATGTGCCGCGACGGCATTAAATTCTTGGACTTCTCCACGCGCATCGTCTGCACGGGCACAGTTCGGTGTAGTGTCCGGTTGGGAAAGAAATTTCCTCCTCCTCCGGTGACTGACTGACCCGCATTGCCGCCAACGAGCGAGGCGACCGTGCCGTGGCCCGGTTCACAGCGCTGCTCAAAGTGCGGCAGACTGTGCGAATTGGCATCTGGATGGAGTACACTCTTGGCCAGACGTTGGCTAGCCGTCAGCTTGGCATGATCGGGCAGCAGAGGTGCGACAGAGACGCTGGCCGGCAGCGGGCCACTGATGCCCAGTCCCAGACGCTGTTTCACCTCGCTCATCGTGTGCTGGGCCACCTTCCGTGCCTTCTCTGCGCCCATCTCCAGCACGTAGCACAGCTCCCTCTCGTTGGCCAGATACATGTTGATCTTTTCGCGTATGGGACGCAAATGCTCAATGACAGCGTCGGCGACTCGCTCCTTATACTTGGCCGTGTCCAGCAGCTTGGCCTCCTCCACCACAGTGGCGATGCTCTCGTCCGTGACATGAGAATGAATGTTGACCAGATTACTGACACCAGGACGCATGCTCGGGCTGTATGTGATGTCCGAGGTGAAGTCGGTGACGGCCTTCTTGATCTTCTCCCGGATTAGCTCGGGCGAATCGCTCAGATTGATGGTGCCACGCGGATCCTGGTCCGATTTGGACATCTTCTTGGATGGCTCACGCAACGACAACACCCGGGATGCATCGTTCTCCTCAATCATGGGACTGCACTCCGGGAACATTTCGCCATAGCGTGTGTTAAAGGCTCGAATCAAATGCTGGGCCAATTGTATATGCTGCAGCTGATCCGCTCCAACCGGCACATGGGTGGCTCTGCGGAGGAGTGAGGAGGGAATTACAATAAAATAACTATAATTGCACGCTGCACAGTGGGACAAAATATTGGTTTCTTAAACGTTTTTCACACAAAACACAAACATTAATAATCATAAAAATAGTATATATAAAAAAAACAATAATAATATAAAAAAAGTTCAAATATTTTAAATTGTTTTTCGTTTGGTGACCTATTTTTATAATTGAATTATTTAACTTTAACTGGCTAAAATACATTTGTACACCTGATCTGGAAAATTAAACTTAATTAGAAATTTTCAGCAGTTTCTCCATTTTGTCCGTCTTTGCAAATCTCAGCTTGAATACGAGTTGAGATCAACTCTTTTATATACAAACACTTTCAATTAAAAAATTTATGAATACCAATTTTGTAGCTCTATCAAAATGAATAATTTTGATGGGTTTTTAAGACGTTATTAAAATTAATAAATAAATAATTAAATAAATTGTAGAAAATGATTTTGTAACAGCATTTTTAACAAACAAAATTGTTGTTCAAAATCATTTTCTAGCCATAATCCTAATCGTATTTATACTTTATACTCATAATCTACCATTCATCCTAAGCACTTACTTGTACAGCATTATGTCGGCAGCCTGCAGCACTGGATACACATACAAGCCGAGCGGCACATCCTTCACCCTGCGTGACTTCTCCTTGAATTGGGGCAACTGCGCCAGACGCGGCATCGTCGTCAGCGAGCTGAGTATCCAGTTGAGCTCCGCGTGCTCCATCACGCTGGACTGTACGAAGAGTGTGCTCTGCGCAGGATCAACACCACAGGCGAGCAGCGTGGCTGCCATCATAAAGATGTTCTCGCGCAGCATGGGCGGATTGTGGGGCATGGTTATCGAGTGCATGTCCACGATGCAGAGCGTCACATTTTCGCGTGCCTTTTGCAGATGCGTCCATTTGCGCACCGCGCCCAAATAGTTGCCCAAGTGCAAGGAACCAGTTGGCTGAATGCCGCTGAAGATTTTTCGTGACCAGCGTTGATTGTGCTGCACATAGACAGAGAGAGAAAGAGAGTATTTATATATATAGAGGGGGAAAGCCAATTGGATTTTGTTACATCATAAGAGGCAACACTCACCATAGAGTTCTTGTCCTGCTGGTCGCTGGTGTTGGACTTCTTCGGTGGTGGTTTGCCAGCAGCCGATTGCAGTTGTGCCGTTGGCGATGCCGACGCCCGTCCCCTGGTCAAAGTGTCGTACAATTGACGGTTGGCCAGCAATAATTGTTGTGTGACTTTAGGCAGGCGTTCGCCCCGATTGTATGTGAATTTGCCAACGCGAAACATTGCAAGTGCTATTAATTTTGTACTTCGTCTGATTCGGGGATTTATTCAAAATTCGGAAAAATAACGATTAACATTAAACAAAAAAAAGCGAAACAAGTTTGATGTTTGATTTTGACAACAAATGTTCAAAAGTGAAACATATGCTTTTAGGTGTGACCATACGCATATGACACATATCGCATATATCGATGATACCCGACTATCGCACATCGCACGATACTCATCGATAGCTAGAAATAAAAGGCGCCAAACTTTCTAAACGCGATTTCTTTTTATTTCTAAAACTTATTTAAACAGTCAATCAAATACATTGCAGTATTTTGCAATTTATATATTGATCGGAGATGTTTCGTTACAGTTGCACATTGAGAATTTCAAAGTGTTGACGCTAATATATCGAATTGTCCAGCAGAAGGCGTTCTCTCTAAAAATTTATTGGTTTTCCAAATGCGGCCGCCACGTTGGCCTCGCGCAAAGCTTCGGCACAGGTCTGCAAGGGGTCACAAGATCACAAGAGATTAGCATGTGTGCGAAGCACAGTAATTATCAGAAACTTACCGGATGCGCATGACAGACACGGGCGATATCCTCCGCCGAAGCGCCGTATTCCATGGCCAGAACAGCCTCGTTGATGAGTTCGCCGGCAGCCGGGCCAATGATATGGGTGCCCAGGACACGATCCGTGGCCTGGTCGGCGAGCACTTTGACGAAGCCATCCGTGTCGTTGTTCGTCTTGGCACGCGAATTGGCCAAAAATGGGAACTTGCCCACCTTGTATGCGACGCCTTCCTGCTTAAGGACCTCCTCGGTTTTGCCCACCCACGCGACTTCGGGGTGCGTGTAGACCACGCTGGGCACACAATTGTAATCGATGTGCACGTGGCCGCCGTTGATGCCCTCGATGGTGATCAGACCCTCATCCTCGGCCTTGTGCGCCAACATTGGTCCATGGATGCAATCGCCAATGGCATAAATACTCGGCACAACCGTTTGGAACGTGGCATTGACCGGAATCCGGCCACGATCATCCTTCACGATGCCCACCGACTCCAGGCCGAGACCCTCGGTGTACGGGCGTCGTCCCACACTGACCAAGAGTGCATCACATTGCAGCTCCTCCTTTTCACCAGATTTGGCATTTTCCACGGAGACGGTGACGCTGTCGCCGCTGCGTGTCGCCGCCATCACTTTGGTGCCCAGCTTGAATTTGAGTCCCTGCTTGGCGAGGATCTTCTGGAAGCTCTTGGAGACCTCGTTGTCGATGCCAACGCCACCAATGGTGTCCATGAACTCCACAGCAGTCACTTCGGCGCCCAAACGTGACCAAACCGAACCCAGCTCCAAGCCAATGACACCAGCACCAATGACAACCATCTGTTTGGGCACTTGGGCCAGCTTCAGGGCACCTGTGCTGCTCACAATGACCTCCTCGTCGATCTACAACGAAGATTAAGCCTGATTACTGAGTCCATTAGGGATTCTATTCACTTACCGTAATGCCTGGGAAGGGGGTAACCTCCGAGCCGGTGGCAATCACTATGTTCTTGGCCTTGATCGTTTCGGTGGAGCCATCGTCCTTCTTCACCTGCACCTCGTTGGGCCCAACGATGCTGCCGAAGCCCGTCAGCTGTGTGACTTTGTTCTTCTTGAAGAGCATCGCAATGCCGCCAGTCAGCGCCTTAACCGCTGTCGTCTTCTGTCCCATCAGCTTCTCCAGATCGAGCGAGACACTGCCACAGTTGATGCCACGTGCAGCCAAATCCCCGGAGTGCGCCATGTGATAATAATGTGAGTTGTTGAGCAGCGCCTTTGATGGAATGCAGCCGACATTGAGACAGGTGCCGCCCAGCGTTGCCTCCTTCTCCACACTGATAGCCTTCATGCCCATTTGGGCCGCTTTAATGGCAGCCACATAGCCACCAGGTCCCGAGCCAATCACCACAACATCCGCTTCGTGTGTGCTCGAATAGCAGCGGGTATTTAATGCACCCAAGATTGCAGCATTGCTTCGCAGCTGCGACTACAAGAGAGAAATAAGGATTTCTATTGTAGTTGACTTTGGTCACACTAGGTTATTTTTATTTCTGATTTGTTTATGTCAATCGTTGTTGGCAATTAATAGTTTTGCTTGTTCATTTAGCCTAACTCAGTCGCATCAGCTGTTAAGTGGTCTAATCAATGGCCTTGACATTTACACACACACACACACAAACAACTTTGGACAACACGATTGCATTTAATGGCAAAGTTATGACCTATTTAGGTTAGAATTGCATAACCCCCCCAAAATGAGATGCGAATTTTATTTTGTTTGCCTTTATACCTTGGCTACAGCTGTCACTGTTCTGCGTAATGTCGACTGCATCGCTGGTTAATTGGTAATATACGTTCACTTTAAGGCCAATAAAAAAACACCAGACTGACGTGAATTTCAACGTTCCAATACAAATTATACGATGCGCCTACGGCTAGAACACGGCAAACTGCAGATGATGACGGGCCAATTTATCGATGCGCATCGATTACATGCCGATTATATGATTAATCGCGCCAGTTATTTTCAGTATTTTTATGGTATTTAGCCCTATTACTTGCACGGCATTTTTTAGTTTGTGGCTAGCTGTGCTCACTTGTACGCGAACACAACAAGATGGCGAGAGTCTCGTCTGCAAATTGAACACCATTAAAAACGCAATAAACGTGCAAATTAATTGCTAAAATCTACATCTAAGTGTTCTGGGCGGCCGCACTAACAAACTGAGCGCGTATTGCTCGCGTTTTGTGTATGCGGCAGCAGCATCTGCAAGCGAGTTGCGAAAGTTGCTGCAACGTCTGGCCTTGTTGTTGTTGTTGTAGCTGTTGCTGCTTTCTTGTTGTTGTTGCTGCTGCTGTGTGTGTGTGTGATTGACGGACTGACTGGTTGACTGACTGACTCCTACAGCGCCTGTGCCGCGTCCCCCCTGCCCCCCTGCACCTGCCTGAAAATGATGAACAATTACGGGAATATAATGATGGATTCGCCAAGATCCTCGCCCCACGGCGGTCGCTCGCCGGTTGTGGCACGCCAGGATTCGTCGGGTACGCTGAAGACGACAATATCGCTGGGTAAGACGCCGACAATAATACACACGGGTCCATTCTACTCGATGAAGGAGCCACCGGCAAAGGCGGAGCTGACGGGCGACAAGGATCTCATGACCGAATATGGACTGCATCACACACTGACCAAATTCAAGGAGAAAAAATTCAAGGAATCTTTGGCATCATTTCTACCCAATATACCCGGCATCAATGACCTCATCACGCATCCCGTCGAGAACAGCACATTGCGCAGCGTCATCGAGAAGCCCCCGATTGGTGGCAAGGAGCTGCTCCCGCTGACTGCCGTGCAGTTGGCCGGCTTCCGTTTGCATCCGGGACCGGTGAGTATGATCGTCCATGTGTGCTATGCTCATGTTCATGCTCAACATTTCGATTTGTTTTGCAGCTGCCCGAACAGTATCGCACCACATATGCAACACCTGCGCGTAAACACAAAAACAAGCACAAAAAGCACAAACACAAAGACGGCATCACGACGGGTGGCCCCGAATCAACGCTGCTGGGTAAGTCACCTGACTATAATCCATATAAGTTCATATTTTATCATGGGCCTCTTCAGATTCCGCTGGCCTGGAGACATACGAGAAGAAGCACAAGAAACAGAAGCGTCATGAGGATGACAAGGAGCGTAAGAAGCGCAAAAAGGAGAAGAAACGCAAAAAGAAGAATCAAAGCCCTGAGCCAGGCGCTGCGCTGGGCATTGGTCTGCCCAGCGGAGGAGGAGGAGGTGGGGCTGTTGCCGCCGGCATGGGTGGTCCCGTTATGGGCGCAACCGCTGGCCTGTCCAATCCCATGGCCACTGGCGGCGTTGGCGTCGGCGTTGGCCTGAATCCCGGCGGCATGGGCCTCAACAGTTTTCCGACATCACTGCAGATGCAGCAACAGCTGCCCATGCAGCATCAGCAGCAACAGATGCCAAGTGGAGCTCTCCTGGGCTCGGTGCTGGGCACCAGTGGCGGTGGTGGCGGTGCTGGAGGGAGCGCTGGCGGTGGCGGTCCAGGCAGCTTGCTAATGTCACACTTTTAGCCGAAATCCATTAGTTAATATACTTGGCTCATTACCTCTCTCACCGCACACACACACTCAGATATATAACCCACACACACACACAGACACACAGATGTGTTTAAAAAAAAATCTACACACTAACTGCAATTTCTCGATAAAGTTTCGTATCTAGTTCTTAATTTATAATTATGATTACTGTAAAATAGTTTATATTGTAATTAGCAAACTTTTCGTTCGTTTTACATTTGCTAGCTTAATGAGATTTATTTTAAATGCAAATTATGGTACAAATGCAAAAACAAAATTTTCGCGCTAGATTCCAATTTAATAGTTCCCCTTCATCCCAAGAACCGCAACAATATCATCCTTTATCATACTTTACTCGCTGGCAGTTTAAACTTTTAATCATCCAATTATTTGATGTAGTTACAGTATTTTACCTCGTTTGCAATGATTTGTTCTTCCAGCATGTTTGTAAAAATTAAAAAAAAAAATAAGGAAATGAAAGAAAGCTGAGATTCAACAAAACAAAAACCTGTACTATAAGTAATTGTATATGTAAGCGCCAAATACAACAATAAACGGCATTAAAGTGTAATGTTTATAAGCTTTTAATGCATTTTCAAATATAAACGTTCGAATTGCGCGCAACTGACAGTTGACAGAGTTGATCCAACAGTTGTCAAATATTGACCAGCTGATTTCGCATACTACCAGCTGATTGGACGCGGTGCTGCCAGACTGTCGGTAGGGCATCCCTCAATGGATGTGCATATATAAATTAGGAGTGAATGAAATGTTGTAATTAATTGGTAGCCTGCAGTAATAAATTGACATTGGAGCGGCTCATTTTGAACGACCCTGCAACGAACATAGCAATACATAAAATACAGAATGTATAAACAGACGTGCACCAACTTGCTAGACCTTTCACGAGTAGAGGTCAACGATTGGCTAAATAGTTTCGATTCCGTTATATCTGATTGCGATGGTGAGTTTGTGAACTTACCTTAAAAAAAGATACTACGTCAATATAAATATATATATATTTATATATATATATATATATATATTTATATATATATATATATAAATATAAATATATATAACAGCGGATTTATATATATATATATATATATATATATCCATAACTTAGATCAAACTTACAATAAGAAAAAATAAATAAAAAATTTATATTATTTTAAATGCATTTTTTTTTCTTATTGTAAGTTTGATGTAAGTGAATAGTGACAGTCATAATTAATGTGCAGCATGTGTGTAAGTGTGTATGTGTGTGGCCGCGCAAATTTCAATGTCAGAATGCAATACCAACGGGGGCGGCAAGCTCGACATTTCACGTCCGCTGTAATTGATGAAAACTGTAAAATCAATTTTACTTTTAAAACTTTTTATCAAACGCTTAAAGTTTATATAGCTAAAAATCGATAATATCTACAATTAATTCCATTCGATAATGAATATTTAAGTATGTATTATAAGCTAATATGTTTATTTAAATATATATGCGTAAATTGGATTTCAAGGTTTTGTGCTTTTTATAGGACACTTAAGTTTTATAAAGTTAATCGATAATATCCACAATTAATTCCAATTGTAAATGAATGTGTCAGAATGCGTTATGAATTTATATATAGGTGCATTTTATGTTTAAAGTTTTATGGATTTCTTAATAATCGATCAATTAATTTCATTTGTTAATGAAAATGTCTTGATTTAATTGCATTATGCAGGTGTTCTATGGGTATATGGAAAGCCGATTGCCGGTTCCGTGAATACAATGAACCAATTGAAGAAATTGGGCAAAAGCATTTACTTTTGTACAAACAATTCGACAAAAACTCGCGGCGAACTCTTGGCCAAAGGTGTGGATCTGGGTTTCCACATCACCGAGGACAGTATTATATCGACTGCCCATGCAACGGCCGCCTATCTGCAGAGGCGTCACTTTAGCAAACGGGTATATGTGATTGGCTCCGAGGGCATTACACAGGAATTGGACGCGGTTGGCATAGAACACACCAGCACAGGACCAGATGTTATGCAGGGCAATCTGGGCGAATTTATGTCGAAGCATTTAAAGCTGGAGCCGAACATTGGCGCCGTTGTCGTCGGCTTCGATGAGCATTTTAGTTTTCCCAAAATGACGAAAGCCGCATCGTATTTAAGCGATCCCAAATGCCTGTTCATCGCCACCAACACCGATGAGCGGTTTCCGATGCCTTCGCTGGTTGTGCCTGGCAGCGGCAGCTTTGTGGCCGCCATCAAAACGTGTGCGGAACGTGAACCCATTGTGATTGGCAAACCAAACCCGGCCATTTGTGAGTTCCTCATCAAGCAGAAGAGAATAATTCCCGAGCGCACTCTGATGATTGGGGATCGTGCCAATACGGATGTGCTGCTGGGATACAATTGCGGATTTCAGACACTGCTCGTCGGCACGGGCATCCATCAGTTGTCCGATGTGCAGCAGTGGCGAGATAGCACTAATCCCGAGGACAAGAAATTAATACCCGATGTTTATTTGCCGAAATTGGGTGATCTGCTGCCATTTATTATGGACGCAATGGTGGGGGAAAATAACTGATTTTAGTTTACAATTCAAATGTTATTCGGATTATGTATTCCTCTCAGGGACGCTATTAAAATGAACAATAGATGGGAATTTATTTTAAAGAAAAAGCATTGCAATAAGTTTAAATAGTACAATTTACAATAAAACAATAATTTTGTAAACTGGCTGTGTCTATCGATATGTCCGACCCTTCTTTTCGATTGTAGCGCATAGCAGCTGCTAAGTGCTTGGCGTGAGGGAGATAGGAACACGGATAATAATCACGATGAGTTGTGCTTACTCAACAAGCGATCAGTTGAAACGCAAACAACTGCGAAAGCAGACAGCAGTTCCTCAATCAGTCCGCGATTACAACAAACATGCTTAAAGCAAGCGCCATTAATATATTAGACCTGCAGGCAGAGCAGGTAAACAGCTGGCTGCAAAGCTTTGACACTATTATCAGCGACTGTGACGGTAAGTGGAAACATACATCAATATACATATATATGTGTGTGTGTGAAAGGGAATCCAGCTGCGACAGTGCTGCCACCGGGTTGCTTTTATCGATATCAATATATATTAATCGCTGATTGCCATCTATCGAGATAAAAGCGCGATCTATTTGCAATTGCTTAAAAATTAATTGTACTTATAAATTACGACCACAGCTACGCTGTGGCACGATGACACGGCCATTGAGGGCGCCGCTGATGTGCTGAATGCATTGCAAACGCGTGCCGGCAAACGGGTCTATCTAATTACAAACAATGGCCTGAAGACGCGTCACGAATTATTACAGCGAGCCGAACGCCTAAACATCCAGTTACCCGATGAGACGCACATCATATCGCCAACGCGGACAATTGTGGATTATCTGAGGCAGCACAAGACATTCGACAGCACACGACACAGCGTTTATGTGGTCGGCAATGCGGCTATTGCCAGGGAACTAAACGAAGCAGGCATCAAGAGTTTTGGCGCGGGTAAAGCGGAGAAGCTTGAACAGGACGACAGGTGGGAAGAGTTTGTGCAGAGCGAGTTTGGCCAGTCCGCAGCTGATGTTGCCAATGTGGGCGCCGTTGTTGTTGGCTGGGACGAGTATTTCAGCTATTGCAAAATTGCGAGAGCCTGTCACATTCTGTGTAGCAATCCGGACTGCGCCTTTCTCGTTACGAACAAGGATACGGTCCACAAATATCCAGACGTTTGTATACCCGGCACAGGCGCCTTTGTTGCAAGCATTGAGGCTTGTGCGGAGCGCATGGCTACGGAAATGGGCAAGCCAAATCCATTAGTGCTGCAACCGTTGCTTGATGCTGATGCCTTGCAACCGAATCGGACGCTTATGATTGGGGATTGGTAAGCAGATGTTCAATCTTTGTATGTCACTCAGCTGTGTTAGCCATGTCATTCCTTTACATTGTAGCTGCAAAATTGACGTCACCTTTGCCAGAAACTGTAATCTGCAATCGCTGCTGGTGGGAACGGGTAGCTATCAACTGGAAACATTGCGTGAAAACCCCCATCTGCCCATGCCAGACTTTTATTTACCGACATTGGGCAGTCTTTTGCCATATATTTAGTATTTTTGCATATCAATAAAGCGATCGGACTAAACTCACAAAATGTTACCATATCATCAGCACCAAATATATATCTTATCTACGTATCGTATAAAGTTTTTTTTATCTTTGCGACTGAGCTGTATAAAAAATGCAGATATGTATGCATATAGATATATACACATATAATTATTTATTACATTTAATGCTGGCATGCTCATTAATCAGTATGTTAATTATGCTTAAAGTTATGTTAGTGTGTTGTGCATTAACAATCTCAATAGTTTATTCAATTGAGTTTATTTTACTAGTAACCAACTGTTTGCCGTATCTTATGGCTGCCAGTTTAATCAATTTGCCAACACATTTTCAAATGGCGCCACGGCAAATTTCTAACAATTTCATTACAGATCTTTGGCAAACTCAACAAATAGTTGTTATAAGAACTTATTCAAATTAGCATTTATAGTATTGGTATTGGTTATAACTTAGCATTTAAAGGCTCAGAGAAGAGGCAACTTGAAGGCTAACTGTACAAATAATATTTAAGTAAATGTTATACATACACACTATCTAGACCGTTATGGCTTATATATCGATATATGTATGTACATACATATGTACAATTTGTAGTCCTGTGATATGTAAGTTCTGCAGTTAGTGCTTAGCAATTTAGCGCGTAAAAGAAATCCCATAAAGCGTTCTTAGCTGTTTGAGCAAATCAGGTTAAGAGCAAATAACAACTGAAGATGAAAGATTCAATTGAATTACATAGTTTATCCAAAACAGACCGCACATCTGTTTATCCTTGCCGCTGCTCTCCCTTGTGGAACGCGTTTTGATTTCTTTTTAGGACTGTGTCTAAATTGCTAAAAGGTAACATCAGGTGCTCGTCGGCGCATTGGCCAGAATGCGCGAGCTCCTCGACAGATAGCCGTACCAGTAGAACACATTGATCAGAAAGAAGAGCAGTGGGAACACAATCCTTGAGGCTCGATCAATCTTCGACACGGAATTGTATTGCGGTGTTCGTTTCCCTTTGCGACGCGCCTCCAGCTCCTCTCGCCTGTAGAAGGACATCCGTCTGCGTCCCCCAACGGGCGATGGGGTTTGAGCAGATTTTGCTGCTGCTGCTACCGCCGCAGCTGCTGCTGCCGAGGTGCAGGGTGTGTCATCTGCACGGAGTTGGGTCTGTTCGTCGTCCTCCTCATCCTCATCGGAACAGGTTGCTTTGCGGGGCTGACGCCGTCGCCGACTCCAGCTGCACCATTCCAGGCAGCGCCAGAAACTGAAGCGTGTAAGTCCATGGCGACGATTGCGTGTGGTGCGTCTGGAGTGGAGCATACCCAGACGACTGCCACTGGACGGTGGCATATTGATGGCGCACATGGATAGGGGAATGACCTCGTAGATCTTGGACTCACTGCTGCCCCGAAAATCCGATTGCCCGCTGGCATCTACATCCGTCTCAGATTCGCCGGAATCCGATTCAAGCTCCTCGATAATAAAATAACACTCCCCGGAGCCATATTTGGTAAAGTAATGGACGACGGCGAATTGCAGAATGGTTGCAAAGATGAAGCCAAACGAGAGGAACACAAAGAAGTCTAGAGCGGTGGGATACGACACCTTGGGCAGATCTGTGCGCGCCTCCAACCCCAAGAAGGTCATGGTTAGCACTGTGGTAATGCCCAGAGAAACGCGATCTGCTGTCGCCTCACGGTTCAGCCAGAAGGATACCCAGCTGAGCACCACCAGCAGGCAACAGGGTCCATAGACCTGAATCAGAAAGTTGCCCATGTGACGCTGCAGATGGAAATTAACCATCAGCATCGAGTACTCCGCTACAATGGGGAGGAGTACCGATTAGATGAGCCACTAAGATGAGCACTAAGTTTAAACGCTTACATGGATGATGCGTTTCCAAGCTGATGCTGCCCGCCAGATTCGTGACAAGACCACCGCCACCGGCAATGCCGCGTCCCGAACCAAACGCACCCTTGTCCAGCTTTAAGCCAGTGCCACGAACATGTTGATTCTTGGCCCCCGGGCCCGCGAACGTTGTCATCGCCTTGTTGTTGTTGCTGTTCGGTGGCAGTTTGGGTGACAGTGTGTCCTTGTTGCTGTATTGCTGCGGCATTGGAGCGGCAGCCTTGTAAACAATGTCCGTTATATTACCAGCCGGACAATCGACCAAATCGAATTGTGACAGTTTCATGTCCTCCGCAATGGCAACTGCAGGACGCTCTTTGTTCCATCGATAAATAACATCCGACGTGGTATAGCCAACTGTGCACAAATTGAAGGTGGAAACAATGATTACAATATGTCAGATTTCTTATTCTAAATATTGACAATTAAAACGGATAATCGAAACAGTGATGACATTATCTTTAGGTAAATAGATGGAATAGAGACTTTTTGTGCTGCGATATAAATAGTCTTTCTGTTAGTATATATTCATATTTAAATATTATTACACATAATTTATTATCTAATATTGTTATTTATACGAGTATTAATATTAAAATATTATTTTTAATAATTATTTATCTCTCATAAAAAAAAAAAATCCAAATTTGAAGTATTTGTATTTTTCAATAATTGCTTTAGTATTATCTATTTTATATTTTCGTAAGATCTTTATTCAGAACCTCAATTTTGCCTATAGAAACCTCTCTTTTTAATGGAGTTCTGTGTGCTTTTAGTTGCTTATTCAAAGAATCACAAGTTTCCAAATGTTGTGACTTCTGAATGCTCACTCAATCAGCCTCAGTGACTGGGTCATTCACAGTTTATCATATTTTCATCGCTGTTCGCTTACCCAATTTTTGCTGAATACTTCACTAGTTCTCCTCAGCAAATGTTTGCTATGAACACACGTACAGATATTTTATTTTATTTTATTTTGTTGTGTTGTGTTGTGTTGTGTTGATGTCGCCCCGCTGCACAAATTGCCAAACATTGCGACATGTATGGATGTGGATTGGTTTACCTTATTCCTTTTTTTTTTGGTTGGGTTCTCTATGCGCCATTCGCTGACTTTGGCAATATTTTCAGTGAGTCGACGTTGCGACGCGTCGCATCAAATGGGAAATTGTCAACATTAAGTGGCAGGCAATAACAGCGACAAACGAAGCGGGGGCAGTTGAGGGGTAATTGAATTCTTGACTGCATGCAACATTATTCACTACGAATCGGAAGCAATAATACACGAGAGCACCTCTGCCAGGTGTCGTCTGTTAATTTTGGTCTGCGATAAGGCACAAAAGCAGTTAGCTAGGTTCGTAAATTGTTGCCAAACGTAGCATGTACATATCTTTAAATATATTCACAAATTTTATTCAAATGTTGGACAAAAACCTTGTTAGCTTTTCATTTGTGATGGAAATGCATTTACGTTTGTAGGGTTCACCTAGCAGAAATAATTGAAATGTCAACTGCATATCTGCTGCGTTGTAATAATGAAAAGATTCGCAAAATAGTATATAAAGATACGTTTTAAACAAATTTGATAAAATCTACTGAATCAAACATATTTAAAATAAAAAACCGTCCGAATTCCACCTGTTCTCATCTTAATTTTTTAACTAACCTGCAGTAGTCCATAGAGGCGGACTAGGAAACACTTTCAGCCCTTCTCTTTAATATATTAAATTGAATAATATATTATATTAAAATATTATATTATTATTCTAGTTTTATTGCCACATTTCGCATTTTACACTCAAATCTGAATTCAGATACGTGTGTAAAAAAAACCCTTGCGCATATTTTTATTTTTTATTATTCAAAATACTCATAAATATATTTTTCTGGTCGCGTCGCTTGCCAAATAATGTTGCTGCTCGTTTCGCACATACAGGAAATACTGGCACTTGCTGCTAAATAGTTGGTTCAATATGAAAATATGCTTTAGTTGACAAAATTTCTATTGGATACATTTCTTTTAGATTTTCTGGACTCGAAAAGAAATATCGATTATAAAATGAATTTGATCTGCTTATGGTAAATGGAATATGATTTTAAATATGTGACTCTTAGAGTCTCTGAGATACTCGTAACACGCTAGGCTTGATCGACTCGGCTGTTGCTTACTTCAGCCTGTTACATTCTTTTCCACAACTTCATAATATATATATGAATATAATAATAATAATAATTATAATTTGAAACCAATGTACGTTGCGTCCATATAAATTAGAGATGTAGATGCAGGTGATGCCCTCCCCCACACCCTGACCTTACATGCATGCTACTTAGCATAGAAATAGACAAACGGACAGACAGGCAGATAGAAGGACACGATCAAGAGTATATATAAATAAAGTCAACGATTGCAATACTCTGTGGAAGGCTGTATATATAAATGGTATCTTCAAAAAATGATTCATTGGTCATTGACTTAGTTAAGCCTAAAGAATTAAATCTAATTGTAGTCAGACTTTTTCTAAATTGTTATTTGATTATTCCACTTTTGCCAGTTGTGCATTTTATTGCCAGCAGATTTTCCTTCACACAAAGTGCTTTTACTTAACCATTCTTGCTCTCTCACAGCAAGCATGCAATGCCATGACATTCAGTGCAGTATAAATCCAAGCTTGAATCCTGTCACACACAGTCACACGCTTTGTTGTTCTTGCAACAAGTGGTAGCCACGGACAAGCCATTAACATACATGTAGCTGACAAAAGGCGAATCGCATCAAAGCGCTCTAAGCACCAATTATGCATAATTATGCGAGCACACAGACTCTCAATTGGTCTTGTTAGCATATTCAATGTTCAGCTCGTTTTATTTGTTGTTATTACTCACATGATCCAAATTTCAGGGGACATTTCTGTATATCCATGGGAAAATCCGCGAGATTCATGGGACAGCCTGCCTTTATTGTCAGCCGGCTGGAGTACAGGACGCGGCCATTCTGATAGATGCGCACAAACTTATTCGGGGTGGTTATCGTATGCAAATAGCTCTGTTTGCCATTGTAAAAATACGTATCTGGCTTCCAAATGCGCGCCAACATTGACACTGACAATGCCAGCGTATCCTGTGCACCTTCGAACGCGAGACGTTTATCCACCCAGGATTGCCGAAAGTAACAGTCCATCGAGTAGGTCTGTAAACGACATAATAAGCGAGCTGATGGCTGAATGCAGTTTCCTTTTGAATGTGTGTCTCATGGAAAATGTGTGGAAAATGGTGTCTGCCTCTTGACTTTTGTCTGTGCAAATCTCTTATGCATATGTGTGTGTGTGTGTGTGTGTGTGTGAAGTGTGCATGATGTATGGCTGATGGTGTTAGTTTCGTATAGCTTACCATATCCACTTCTGATATTGGACCCATACTGCGCACCATTATGTCCACCTCAATGGTGGCCGGTGGGCCTGTAAAGAAATTTGTTCAGGTTATCAAAGGTGCAGCATGAAAAACATTATATTTTTAAATGGCATATAAAATCTGGATATTTCCTAAATATAAGCTCTTACTTATTAATAATATACTATGTGATGCAGAAGCAGACAGGTTGCTAGTAATTAAAATAGAAATTATTTTTTATAATTTTATAATTAAAATTGTAATTGTTTTGTATTTTGTTTATATTTAAAATAATCTTAAATAAAGAATTTAGAAACTTAGTCCGACTCATGTATTATCCCAACTTCCTTACTATATAATATTGATCATATTAAACATATAATTTTATTTCGCTTTTTAAAATTTCTGATAAAATGTGGTAAGAATATATGTATATAATATATTATTATTATTGCACGCTTTATAATAATTATAATTTTTATGAAAGGTACTTGAAAAATTCCTTAAAAAATATGTATACGCCTTCAAATTGTAATAAATGGAAAACCCTTGTAGAGTTTATATTCCTATATATATATATATATATATATATATTCGACATAATTCCACCATATGAATTATTCATAGAAGTCCTTCACATGAAACAGAATTTAAATGTTGTCTCTCTGAACAATGACACTTAAGCCGCTTGGCAGACAGTCCCATTCCATAGTGACTACCCCCTTAGTGCGTTGTCCCTCGCCCCTGCCCATTGCCACTGCCATTACACTTGCAAATTCGTATCATCTATCAGCCTCTGATGCTCATGTATTTTGCGCTAATGTGCAGTTTTTTTTGTTTGCTTTTTTTGCCTATGCGAACAGTTTTTAATGACTTTCGCGCTGAGCTTGGCAAACAAGCGTTATGCATCCTGCATGCCACTGCCACATATCCTTATATCCTGCACGCTCATCGCATTGCAGTGCGAAGCACTTAGCGGCCGAGCCCATTCTTAATGAAGTGTTTAAAACAATGTAATTTGGGCTTAAGTTGGGTAAACGCAAACTTTTAGGATTGTTGGGGAAATGCGCGCTAAGCTTCATTGAGTGCCAGCCGGGAGGCTTTTATATTTCGAAAATATTTAAATTTTTATGGGGCAGACCATTTGGAAAATTGAAAAAGCTTATCAATTCGCAGTGCAGGGCTGCGGATGGGAGGCGTGCTTGGCAAATGCGTACACTGCAAATAAACAGAGAAATGCGGAAAAACGCAATCGAATTGTATGTAAATATTTGTCGATTTTGACACTAACTATTTGCCAAGGCAGCTGTCACATCATCAACATCATAATCGTCATCATTATTGTTGCCGTGGAGCGGTGATTTTCGCCTTCAGCGATTTCCGCTTCATTAAACACTTCCGCCAAAGGGGCAAATCTGCACATGTACTTGAATGCTGATTACAGGAATCAATCAACAGCAAAGGGTAAACAGCCAACAACATATAAACAAAACTGGAACCACACAACCGGATATCAACAAGAAATACTCACACACTGCCAGAGAGCTATTGAAAACATATTTTTATTATTTCATTACTTTTCCATTTTGAAATTTGATCATTTAAGGAAAGGAATATTGCCAACATGTTTTATTTATCATTAAGATAAGATCCATAGAAAAATTAATATTAAGTAAAAACCGTATAAAAAATAGTATTATTAATTTTAAGCCTAAGATCTATTCTAGAATTAATATTATATAAAACTATAAAGATAATATTATTAATATTTAACTAAATATCTATCTTAATTGTAGATATTTGTTTAATAATGGACTAAATCTAATCATATCGGTAAACTACATCCCATATTAAGCATAGAAACATTTGAAACTTACCAATAAATCTCTTTTTATTAATATAAATAAATATGTGGATGAAATTTTAAGTATTTTTTCTTAGCAATAATTTAAAAGAACATATCAAACGAGCGATTTATGATAATTCTGTAAGTGAGCGATAAATAATATTCTATGCCTTTCCAAAAAATATAACCTTGACTTTGAATTTCTTTCAAGTGGTTTTAGAAAATTATTCCACATCTACTTAACTTTAGCTTGCCAATTATTCGTCAACCTTAAATATATTTTTCTTCAGAGATAGATCTAGATAAAGTAATTTGTATAATTCTAATATATATATATATTCTTATAGCTATTTCTGAGTAATTTGCATAACTGCGGAATATCTTTGAACACATAGAAATGTTTGGCTCAAATTTGTATTTTTGGGAAACTTACCACCGAAATCGGGTCGAATACTATTGTCATAGCCACGCAGCAAATTGTCGAGCAATTCGGAGATATTAGCATGGTTATTGCTCTGCGTTAGCCAGGAGCGAGTCAGTGAGCCGGCAGCAATCTCATCCAGGCGATGCGTATCGCCGCGTCCCTTGATGCTGCCGGCCATGACACCAAGTTGGCCAATGGACACTTGCCAGGCATTTGTGTAAATGCAGCACATTAGAGCGCAGCTGCTAATCAGAAGTTTAAATATGCGCACATTTAAGTGTTGTCCTTGCGCCAGCAAAGACGGATGACGACTCCTGCTGTTCCTACTGTTCCTGCTGCTCCTGTCGATGAGATCAGGCGACGCACTGCCGGATGTTTCTCTTGTCGCAGTTGTTGTTGCTTTGCTACTTGTGCACATATTGCGGAGTTTTGTAATTGTTGTTGTTTGTCGTTTTGTTGCTGTTGTTGAGTCCATTGTTTAGACGTCTGACGAACAACAGTTCTGGCCTAATCTACACATCCGTTTCCCAAACATTTGCCGCTCGAGCCAGTAAACAGGCTGACCATCTACTGCTGCTGACAGTTCTCGTTTTCTGGTTTGTTTGGCAGTGCTCTTTATTTTCATTTATGCACCGGAAGTTGCACTTGCCACTGGCTGCATTCCGAGCGTTTTTCCCAATTTCTTAAGCTCGTCCACTTTCTTGACTCGCATTAATTCCGTTTATCTTGTCCTCAATCTTTTGTCCTTGTGTTTTTCAGTACACTTTGCCGGCTTTTCGGATGAGTTTTATGATTTTAATTGTTTGAACTGGTGACTGGCGACTGCTGTTGGCAGTTTGATTATTAACAGACTTGATTGGACAATTAGCCAAGAGCCAAGAGCCAAGAAATTAGTTAGCTGTTGGCAGTTTAACTAGGTTTTTGTTAAAGTGGTAACTTCGATTTGCATTCTACCTAGTTGATTTATAAAAATCTGTACACTTTATCTTTCATTTAACTTTTGCTTTATTTTCAAGTGATTCGCACGCACACGCGGCGTATGCGTAATTTGCATTTTTAAACTGCACATTTGGGAACCGCGCAAGATTAATGCACACAACGCTCACGTTAAGCGTACACACAAGCATATTTTTTATAAATAATATTTACGTATTAATCTTGTCAAACCTTAAACTTATTGATGGCGAGTTATTAAATGAAATCAACACGAGCGCAGTGCAGTCGAACAACCCAACCAGCCCGGACCACAAGTCGTTAATGAAAAATCAAGTGCCATCAGGCAGAGAGGCAGGCAGGCAGGTAACCAGCCATGGTGGCAAGCATTGCATAAGAAAGTCTGTCCTTAAATAAGTCCTCATACTTGGTCAGTTCGAAGCTGTCAAGGCGATAGCAAGCCATCTAATTATGCAAAATACAATGCGACCCATAAGTTGATTATACGTCTCACCCACTAACCTAATTGTGTGAGTGTGCCTTTGTGTGTGTGTGTGTGTGTGGGTGGTTATGTGTCTGAGGTGGCGTCGAGTGACACTAACTATTATCAATACTAAGTGGGGTTCCGTTGGGTGCACCTTGCCTGCAAGTCGGGACATCCGATAGCATCTCAGCCAATGCATCTCATCTCATCATTGTTCCTCAATGCTAATTGGCACTTGATTAGTCGCTGTGTTTGCTAATTGGGTATGTGGCTGAGTTTAAGTCAGCGTATGAGGTCTTTAAATCAGCAGGGATGTATGTATTATGTTCAGTTGTCACATGTCTCATTTTCTTAAGCCACTTGAATTAAATAAATTTAAAATTCATTGAAGACATAACTAAATTTACAAAACTAAAAATATAAGAAACAAAATATAATTTTCTAAGTCATTGGTATTATGTGGAATTTTTTTAAAAAATAAATTAAATATATTTAAAAATTTAAGACTCTGGCTGAGAGAGTATTTTGCTTAATGTAAAAAATAGTATTAAAAAACATTAACTTCATTTAATTGTGTGGTCTTATGAAAATAAATTAAATATATTTGAAAACAAAAAACTCTTTATGAGAGAGTATTTTATCTATTTATAGTTTCTCAATCTTTAATTTGCACCTTTCTTGTTATTTTTATTTGGCCTTCAATAAATTTCTAATTAACTATCATGTTTAATCTCTTATTTATTACTTAAGAAAGCCGTAGTAATTATGGAATAACTTTGAAAAGCCACAATCAAGATCCTTTTTTGTTTTTTTTTTTCTTGAACACTTGAAACACGAGTTTCTTTAATTATAATGCATTAGCTACTTGTCGGCTAAGAACCCAACTCAAGCCTGTTCTTTACTATTGGCTTTGAGATGATCATAAATCGTATGCCGTAATCTGAGCCACACACTTCCTTATTTTAATAACAATTTCTTTTGCGCTCGCCGTTTCGTCAAACAAACAGTAAACAGCCATCCATCCATCCAAGAAGCCCAGCATCCGAGGCATCAGCTTTTTACTTCTAATTTCTTGCTTTGGCTGTCGCGTCGCATCGCAACGCCTTTTGCCTTTGTTAACTGGCGAAAGGGTTAAATGTGGGCCCGGCCACAAACGCAGAGCACAACTTGAGCACGTTCAACGCATTTTCTCATCAACGTCGTCTAAATTGCACTCAATTTTTGAAGGCTGCTCTCCTCATCGCTGGCTGCTTCCGTTCTTTACTTGTTCCATTCTTTTTCTGCCACAGCCACTGTGCTCAGGCTCTATAGAATATTACGCCTTTTTTCGGTGCTGCCGGCTGCATTGTTGCTATCAGCAAGTATGATTCACATGTGCCCTTGCAGGGTATATATATACATATATATGTATCTTGAGTTGCTAACGCTAGCAAAAATCTCTGACTATTCAGTTCTGCTACTCTATATAATTTAAATATGGTTTTTTGGGAAACGGAGTTTTAAACTGCACAGCCAAACGGACTTAAAATATATCGGAATATGAAAAAAATAGAAAATTCTTGATCGAGGCCAGAAAAATTGATATCTAAATTATTAAAAGAGACCACCAAACAATAACCTATGCTATATAATGACTTGAAATAGTTGCGATTGTTTTTCAATATAGAATTCGGTTACTAAATATATATATTTACGTCCATAAACATTTCATTTAATTTTTTTTTTACAAAGTAAATAGGTTCGGCATTTACATTACTTTAGTGCTCAATAATTATTTGAAGTTGATATTTTATGTCTGTGAATAATATATGTAGATAAAAATAATAAATACGATAATTAAACAAATAATTGATAAGTTTATAATACAATTTTAAAGTGTTTTCTTCGAGTTAATATTCGGACCTAATCGAAGTGCACATAGGGTATTTAATCTGTGGTCTGCCATGTGCATCTTTTTCTAGCCAGTTTCTCAAACCATCTGTTCCATATAAACATGTTTGCATTATGTCCCTTTGGGGGTTTTTGTCAGCTTGTGTGGGTGCAGCAGGTGGTTTCTATGGACCCGGACCTAGACCCGAACCCAATCCTGGGTCTCTGGCATTATTTCGACGCTTTTTGTGCCTGCGTTTACAAATGACTTGTGCATTTCAATTGCAAGCAGCTTATATAAGTAAATGTAAGTATATATACATATATATCGTATATATAGAGTCGTTTTTAAGCTACGTATGAAATTGTACAGTCAGAGCGCAATTAAAAAAGTTTTTTAGTTAACCTAAGTAGCTTTAAAAATCCGAATTTAATTAAAACAGGTCGAGATTTCAGCCACAGTTTTTTCCACTATTCTGTGGCCTGTCTTTTTCAGCCGTAAAGTAATGGAATTGTAATTATTTTAGACTAGAACTGGAGCACATGCTGCTCGGTGGATACCAATCTCACGTTCTACTGTTTAAGAATTGAGTTGTAGCATTGGATTGAGTGGAAAATCCTGGAAAATGCATTTGTCTCAGCTAAGTGCATTCCTCTGTACTGGAGACACTAAGTTATAAAGGAAAGTAAGAATTATACTCTATCGAACTATCAATTTAACTACATGGTACATGGTTGAATGCTTCGAAATGATTACCGTAAAAATCCTGAACACTTTCTTTCTAGATTGACAGTTTTTAATTATGATCAATACTTTATAGCAATAATACTTTTTCTGTTGTTTAAATGTGCAGCTTAAAAATTTATAATAAACAGAAGAAAATACAAATGCGTTGTTTTAGCATTTTTCTAAAAACTGAATTTATATGTGCAATGTTTCGAGCAAATTAGTTAATTGGAAGTTTGATTGAAGTTGACTTAATTGTGTCCATTAAGTGTGTTTATAAAAAATCATACAAGCTACACACTTCTTGTATTTGTAACACATGACAAATAAATAGCTACACAAAATGGATCTGCTTCATACATATTTGGGCAGCATTCAGTTTACTACAAGTAAGGACAAAAACGCATTCCAAACGTAAACAAAAACATTTTAGTCTACGTGCAAATTTAATGAATCCAAATGCAGATAAAAGAAGATGCAAAAAGGAGAATGCAGGGGCCCACAACATAATGACACTCAAAATGCATAGGAAATGGAGAGGTGACCCTTAAGTAAGCTTGATGTGGCTGGGACTCCGACTTGACTTGCGGGTCAACTGCCAAATCCCAAAACCAATTCAATAAAAGCAATAGACCACAGGGTGTAGTCAGAAGATGGTCCGGCAGTAGACAGCAGGCAGCAGGCAGCCCACGAACCCAACAAAAAAATCTGTAAATTCAATTAATTTAGATGCAGTTTTTGCTGGGCCGCTATATGGTACCATAGAATACATACATACAAATGCAGCTTGTATGTAAGTAGGTGTTCTTTTTGGACACAAATACACGCATCACTATACAATGTAAATCTCAAGAGTGCGATGCCCAGCTGTTTTTTTATTTTTTATCTATTTTAAGCTCGTATCTGCTTTGCATTCGTCTATATTGTAACGCGAAGCGTTGTCTGTCTGTACCAAAAAAAGTAAATAAATAAAATGAAAGCTGAGAGTTTGTGAAAGATGCGAAAACCCGAAGCGCTGATGTTGTCAGAATGCAATGCGAGAGGATATTTAAACTCAATGTAGATACATTTGAAAGCCCATATTTGAAACATTTTTATATTCACTACTTGAACTTTGTGGCAGACGCCTTAAAGTTATTCCTTATGCACTAATTTGCATTGAAATAAATTGTAACTTTATCACACTCATAAATAACATAAGCTACTTCCCTTAAATAACCCTAAATTGCAGTTGGCCAAAATCCCTTTGGTAAAGTTAATAGTTTTGTTAATGATTTGCTCGGTTGACCAAAATCGCTGGTGGTTTTATTGCAGCATATTTCGAACGAATTTACTGATTTGTTTTTTTTCTTTCAGATTTATAATTCTCTAATGTGCCATTGATAATTCGATTTTGTTTGTCCTTTGCTTAATGCTTGTCACATTTGTGGTATTTGCATTTATTATTTAGTTCATGTGCGGGTCGACCGCAGATCAATTGATTTTTTATACGTTGGGCTTTTTAGTGTCGCAAATGATTTTAATTGGACTTTTCCCATTTGATGAGCGAGTCAATAGTCTTAAATTTTAAATTAGCAGCTTTGCGGTTGCTGATTTCGACAGTTTAATTGGCTCGCAAAAAAAATTGTATATTGCTGATGAGTTAAATTAGATAAGTGCATTAAAATTTAATATTTTTGACTGTCTTTCATAAGCACAGAGTTTATATATATATATAAATATTTTAAATGTTTACAAATTAAAAAATCTTTTCAATTCTCTTGAACCATTTTATTAATTAGAGTTAAGCCACCAATATATTATGCATAAGCCATGCTTCATATTTGATAATTGTTCTCATTATTTTCAGCTAAATTTATGTTTTTCTTGTGCAGTTAATTTGTTATTATTATATATACACAGCATGCACAGTTCGCAATAATTAAGAATACCACTCAAGGTTATATTACGTGTAATATATTAATTTTATTTAGTTAGCCTTAATTCAATTAACCTTCAGCACTTGAATTCGATTTGTTAAGATGGGATTCAAACTATTTTTAGCATTTTCCAATTATTTTTTCTCAATCAATCGCTGCTGTCGATTTTACAAGTCCACTTCTAATAACCAAACACAACAAACAGATATTTTTTCCATCGCCGCCGGCCGAAAAAATCAGCCAACAATAATAACAATAGTAACAAACAAGCAAGCAAACAGATATCGGAATCGAAATGGAAAATGGAAATAAAAAACGAGTGCTAAATGCGCTGCCCGCTTAGAAAATTTGGTTTCGAGAAATACGTCGAGACGCGCCAAGCGCGCAACGCCAACTGAAACGACATTAAGTCCTAACCGTTGGCCAAGATTCAATTGTGCAGCTGGGAACATGCCGACAACATAAAACACACGCACCCACACACACACACCAACACACACACCCACACACACACACCCACACACACACACCTACACACACATACAGTGAGCGAGGTGGTTGGGCGGACAAGCAGAAGGCGCAAAATCAGTGACGCCCTGCCAGCAGCATAGCGGGCTAAGTCATGGCAGAAATCCATTAACACCGCCCGATGAGGGGAACGACGGCAGTTTCATTCATAAATGTGACTTGGGCTTGTTTACGTTTGAGCTTCTGCGCAGGCGCGTTGCGTACTTTGTTCAGGCCATGTGCTTTTTGTTATGACGCGCCCAGATTTCAACCTGTTGCTGTTCCATAAAATTTGGCTAAATTGTGTGCAGTCAAAACGTCAATCACGTTACAAATTTTGATGACAGCTGCAATTTTAGACTAATAACCTAATTGCATAATTTGGCTAACAAAAATTTGAGTTCGCCCAGCTATAAAAGGGATTGTGAACTGCATGATTTCTGCAGTCGAGTTCAAAATGGCTAATCTAGCATTATACAATTTAATTGTGTACAACTTGTTGCAGATAAATTTAAGAAATGTGGTCGTTTTTCATTGTTGGCAGCAGCCAGGTAAAGTTAAGTAGGGCAAGAAATCAAATGAATAATAATGCGCATCAGTCTTGCCATTTTGCTGATGTTTCCATTAGATTACTTCCGCTTCCTGGTGGTGAAAAACATACAAACTGTGTTGGTGTTTTTGCTAAAAGAATTCAATTGTTCTTCATATTTAATAATTGCACTTAACTATTGTGAAGTATGGAAAGTCTATGAGTTATCTGTACATTTCTGTTCATCTTTATTTGATGACAACTTATTTTCTTACAAATAAATCGTTCGTGATTTGTGCGTTACACTTTTATTTTAGTTTAGGTGCATCCATTGCAGATATGCAAATTTTATGTTGACAATTTGATTGACAATATCTATTATCAGAAAACTAGACTCTCAATGTATTTATGAAGCTCGGAATATATCACTGTAAATACAGCTGTCGTATAAAATATGAGTTTTTATATGAACAAAACCAAAACACAATTTTTAAACAATATTTGGAACACAAAACGTATTATAAGTTAATAATTTAATTTAGATGTGAGCAAATGGACGCAGTTCTGCAAATTAAAATTTTAGATAATCTAATTACTTCTCTGTTGTTGTTAACAAAGTCTTTTTCCCATTATTTAGCAACACTGTTGTGCATCCCCTTTTTTAAATTACAAAGAAAGGGGACCCATATTTGATACAATGACTAATTATAATTGTTCTATCCAGATCTTCTGCCATTGACAGAGCTTTTCTCTCGTAACTACATATTTTGTCAGTACATAAACATTAAATTGGCTAATGAGTCCTTAGCTGATTTTCAAAAGGATTATTTGGACATTGAACTAACCAAACTTGGCGTCTTTTTAGACGTGAATTGCGATCAGAGCAACTTTATAACTAATCAGGTAAATTTTTAAGTAGGCTGCATTCCTTGTGCCAATTATAATAATACTCCGCTATTTACAGTCCAGTCGATCACTTCTGTACACACATCACTTTCACTGGCTACTCTTCGATGAAACTGGCAACATGGATCGATTAGTTGAACTTTTTCAAGGAGCTAATCTTAGCATCAACGCAGATGTCACCTTTGTGAAACAACAGCCAGAAAAAAGGTCGGAGACAGACAGTCTGTTTACGCTCTATGATATTTATAACAAGGGTAGCCATCTGGGTGGCATACTTAACATAACCATTGATCAAAGTATCTACTGTAATCAGACCATTTGTGAGGTCCAACAATATCTGAGTGATCTCCACAAGAGAACTAAGCTAAAACATCGCAACAACTTAAGTGGAATCAGCTTCAAACAGGTTACAGTGGTAGGTGTTTTTTTTACCCTAAAGGATATTATTTTAATCTTAACTAAAGGTAAGTCTCATATGCGCCGTGTCCCAGAGTTTTTTCCAAGTATTCTTTGTGACCAATATTGCTATTAGCCAATCGTACCAAAAGACAGTCTTCTTTATGAAGCTCTGCTTTGAATATATTCTCGAAATTTAGTTAGATTTTAACTAAACTTGAACTATCGTTGATTCATAATTTGTCAAATAGCCTGTACATTTCCAAAAAAAAACTCTATTTATACAACTGATTGAGTGATAATCAAAAAGGTTCAATACACAATTGTTTTCCGCATTTTCAGTCGTTTCCTTAGTTTTTACTTGTTTTACAGACGGGAAGTTTCGGTGAAAATTATAAAATAAAAGTATTTTAATATGAAATTGTGTTTATTAATTTCAAATCAATTAATAATTCAAAGGAGCAACAATAAAACATTTAGTTTCGTGCCTATCAATGGAATGTAAGCGTAGAATTTTATCAACTTTTCGCCAATGATTTGTTCAATTCTTTTTTATTTTATTAAATTTCATATACTCGTATTGCCTTTGTAGATTACATTTATGCCCCTGAATGCAAGCGAGGATAAGATGCTGGCCTTTTTGAATAGTGAAGAATCCGTTCACTTGGATTGGATGTCTCGTATGGGTTTCCGCAATAATTTACTCTTGCAGGAGATGCTGAGGTTCAAGTAAGTTGGAATGTCATTTAAGGATACCTAATGTAATTGTTTCCGCATTCCAGTGTGTCTCACATTTGGCGGGATATGTGGAGCATCTATGATCTCAAAGGCGGTGCGATGGGCGAAATGGTCAACCAAAAAGCCGATTTGTCGACAACACCATTTGTTTTATCACCTGCTCGAGTAAGGCACCTCTTTTCGACGACGGAGATTAGCGAGTTTCGCTCCATTTGCATCTTTCGCACGCCACACAATGCTGGGATGAATTCTGCTGTGTTTCTGGAACCCTTCGAGGCAAATGTTTGGCTGGTCTTTGGGGCTTTACTTATAATCTGTGGCCTGTTGCTTTGTCTAACGTTTCGATTGGAGCGTCGCTGGATGCGAAGCTGTCTCCAGTATATACCCTCGCTTCTGACCACGTGCCTCATGAGTTTTGGCGCTGCCTGCATTCAGGGCTCTCATCTAGTACCGAACTCTATTGGCGGACGTCTGGTTTTCATAGCACTCATGTTGACCTCATTTATCATGTATAACTATTACACATCGATTGTGGTATCCACTCTATTGGGTTCACCTGTGCGTTCCGATATTAAATCCATACAACAGCTGGCCGACAGCCCTTTGGATGTGAGCTTTGAAGCAATACCCTTTGTAACAGCTTATTTGAATGTGAGTTCAATGAAAATCGAATCATACACCAAGCCTAAATTGTATTTCCTTTTGCAGAACTCTCCACGTTCCGACATACGGCAGCTAGTTAAGCGCAAAGTGGATGGGCGTAATCCCATCAACGTCTTTAGGACCGCCGAGGAAGGTGTGATTAAAGTACGCGATCAGCCCGGTTTCGTTTTCGTCTCAGAGGCTTCATATTTCTATAACTTTGTGGAGAAATATTATCGGCCCCATGAGATATGCGAACTGAATGAGATCATGTTCCGTTCGGAAAACTCACTCAACACAATTGTCCACATTAACTTCACGTACAGGGAGCTATTGAAGCAGACCCAGGTGCGCCTGTTGGAGACCGGTATTACGCAGAAGCATAAGCTCTTCTATAGCAAGAGCAAACTGTACTGTTACGACAGCAATTATGTCATCAGTGTGGGCATGGAATATGCCGCGCCCCTTTTTATAGCTCTGCTTTTCGCCTATTTCGTGTCCTTGTTAATTTTAATGCTCGAAATAAGCTGGGCTCGATTGAGCAGGCAGCATTTAAACATTATGAAGTAACCCGAATGCAAAGTAAAAAGCATAAATATTAAGTTTGGTAAGTAAATTCTTAAACACCGCCGCACAAGACAAACCCTTGCGAGCCAGTAATTGGTCAATTAGTTCAAGTCACAATTCGAAAAGCCTTTTGACAGGTTTTCACTTACCTGTCAGTATGTCCATTGATATGTCAATTGTGGTTGTACGAGAAAGTGATTGATATTTATAATGTATGCACGGATATATGTCTATTTACACAGTTGTGTCCACGAAAATAGGAGTGTCACAGCCCAAAGCATTCAAACCTCAAATATAACCACAAAAAAATGATATATTCTCAAAATGGCTAACCATTATTATTTTAATAAACTTCGCGCTAAAATTTAATTTCGGATTTTTTACGGCAGTACTATTTTCACGAACACAGCTGTATGTATTTTATTATGCATCTAGTTGAACTCATATAAAAGCACGGAATTCTCAGCAATTGTGTCACTAGATTAACTAGTGTTTAATTGTTTGTCTCTAGCAAAATGTTTCTTTACCAATTTATAATATATTATTTTGTGCATATTGCAAAGTTAAATAACATACTTTTGTTGCATTGTTGGACAGCAGATTGTGAGTTGATGTGGGTCTGAACTTTTTTCGGAATCTTAATTAATGAATTTATTCATTTTCTTTCTTTACAGCACTGCTTCGCTTTGCACATATCGCTGCCAACGAATCACGGTTCACGCAATATTTAAACTTAAATGGGACATATCGTCTTTTAGAGCACTTGCAAGGTCAACTGATCAATCACAATCTCGCCAAGCTCGGCATTTACATGGACATCAATTGTGATCAGAGCGATGAAGTTTTGAATATTGTAAGCCGAATTAAATTTATTGAGATATGTCTGATTTCAACTGAACTTTACTTTCACTTGCAGGCTAATGAAGAGCACCTTTTCAATGATCGCTTTCACTGGCTTATCTATGATCAGGATGAGAACTCCACACTGCTGCAACATCGGTTTGCTGAAGCCCAACTTTATATAAATACAGAGCTGACCTATGCCAGGCCCAATTCAAAATTGAACAGTTTCATACTCTATGATTTATACAACAAGGCAAAACATTTGGGTGGCAGACTCAATATAACAATTGATCAGCAAATTAACTGCGATGAGAAAGAATGTCGTGTGTATCGTTATCTGAGTGATCTTCATAAGCGAAGTCGACTACAACATCGTAAATTTCTCACTGGCTTTTCTATTAGAATAAATGCAGTGGTAAGTTTAATAGAGGCTTGTAATATGGCAAAGATTACACTCCCTGGCAAACCTGAGTCCACTTTTCAAATATTTATTTAACAACAACTCTGTTGGCAACCGATTGTTCAAATTTAATTTATATGATAGTCAACTTTTTTTTTTATTTTTTGCATTATGAAAATTTCTTTTTGTTTCGTTTAGTTCGAAAATCTCGGAAAACAAAAAGATTTGTATTTAAAAAGTCATCTGGTGACTTTTTTCCAACTTCAGCTATATAGTTAATAAGCTCGAGAATTTTCTGTGGACATGCCCAAAAATATCTGCTGACCATATTATAATTCACTTCAATTGTTATTAACAAAATTTAAACGGATATTATTTACACTGATTTGAGTAAGACTCTTGACTCTGTTAATCCTTTGCTAATTCACAAACTTAATATCTGGGGTTTCCGAATAACCTAATTAGTTGGATCTCAAAATATTTAACTCTTAGAATACAGAAAGTTTATTTGAGATGCGCTGTAACTAGGACTGTTCAAGTAAGTAAGCTACTATTATTAATAAAAATTAAGTGCTTAAAATGTTGGCAGACGCCCCAGAGATAAGTAACCAGAAGTCAAAAAAACGAAGAAAACGAGTCTCTTTAGAATGGTTCGAAACCAAGCGAATCATGAATAAGGCAGTGCCGGTTCTGTCTTTTAATCTCAGCCCGATTGAGAATTAGTAGTGAGACGTTAAAAATTGTGTTTCGATTGAGATAAATTTCTCTAAAAATAGGCCAAAACTTTATGGACTCCATGCACTAACTCTGTGTTTCGGTTATTTCTAATGACTGTTCAACAACCATATACTAATCGGAGCAATACATTCAACACATCATATCAAGTTTTTAGAAAAGGGAAAGCTAACAAAGCCTAACAAAGCTATTATATTTACTGGCTCATTTTAAATAATTTTTAAGTCCTTAATTTGGTTGGTTAATTGTTTTATATAAAATGTTTACTTTTCTTCAGTATGCGTGTGTTAAAAAAGATTTCTGAATTTTTCATAAGGGTTTTTATAAGTTGTACTAAACATATTTGTGCATTGCTGTTATTCTGATCAAATATCTATTTTTTATGGATACTTTCTCATGTTCACTCATTTTATTTACAGATCACCGCCTTACCGATTAGCACACCAGAAACGCAGATCACGGAGTTTTTAAGCCGTGACGACGATATACAAAACGATACATTTGCCACGCTTGGCTACCAAACGTATTTGATACTTAGGGATATGCTGGATTGCAAGTAGGAGCACACAAATAAAATTATGTTTACTTTGAAGAAAGTTAATCTTAGCCCTTATGACTTTCGACAGCTTCCAGTTCATCTTTCGCGATCGCTGGTCGGATTCGGAATCAACAGGAGGCGTTGTTGGGGATCTGCGCAATAACAGCGTCGATATAGCTGGGACCGGTTTCATCTACTCAATCGGACGTGCAAAATACTTCAAATACCTGACTTGGTATTGCTCCTTTCGCTCCATTTGCATGTTTCTCAATCCCACTGCTGCCGCCAGCGAGTTACACATAGGGGAGTTCCTGAAGCCATTCAGTTGGACGGTTTGGTTAATTTTCTGCAGCCTGCTGCTGTTTGCTGGCTTTCTGCTATGGCTGACATTTCGACTGGAGAGCAGATTTAGGCAAGTCAGCATGACGCCGTCGTTGCTGACCAGCTGCCTTCTGTCCTTTGGTGCCGCATGCATTCAAGGCGCCTGGATATTGCCGAACTCCACCGGCGGTCGTATGGTATTCTACGCCATTATGTTGAGCTGTTTTCTGATATATAATTATTATACATCAGTTGTGGTATCCAGCCTGCTGGATGCAGTGCCCAAATCGAACATTCGAACCATCCAACAACTCGCAGATAGCAATCTCGAGGTGTCCGCTGATTCAATAATACATACAAAAGTCTATTTAGAGGTAAGTCTATTTCCATCTCTGAATGTTTTAAACATTAAACATGTTCTATATATCTATTTAATTAATTTATAATTTTTTTTATTTATGTCTTTGTTACTAACTTTGCATTATTATTCATACATATTTAGTTATTTTCCGATAAGCTTTAGCAATGCCCACTAAGTCATCACAAACTTTAATTCTAATCATCTAACTTGTGCGTATATGACAGACATCTGATTATTCCGATGTGCGAAGTTTGTATATCAACAAAATTGTGAACAGCAAGCGAGACCCACAACGCATTTGGTTGCCTCCGGAGGAGGGTGTCCTGATGGTGCGGAATAAGCCCGGCTTTGTTTTTATTGCGGAGGCAGCTAGCGCTTATGGGTTTGTGAGGAAACATTATCTGCCTCATGAGATCTGTGAATTAAATGAGATTCTGCTGCGTCAGGAGACTGCCGCTTACACAATGGTCGTAAAAAATTCCAGCTATATGGAGGTACTAAAACTTAAGTAAGTCAAGCATATCATCAATATGAAGGCAAATGTCGAAATAACTTACAGTTTTCTGCGAATGCTGGAGACTGGAGTACATACGAAATACTATCTCTATTGGATAAATAGCAAGTTGCATTGTTATCAGAGCAACAGAACCGTTGTTGTGGGCATGGACTCCGCAGGACCACTGTTTCTTCTGCTAATCTTTGCCTACACAATGTGTCTATTTGTTTTGGGCTTGGAAATATTGTGGCACCGACGACAGCTAAGCGCTGCACGTCATTAAGGCAAGTGCTTCTAATCGCCAATCATATTTTTTAAATTGTGCAATTTAAACAAACAAATTGACAGTTGACAATCGGCAGATGACAGTTAAATTGTCCCTGCAGCGTCTATAAAAGAGCTGTCCAAGACTGAAGTCTATTGACTTAACAAAATGCACTTAATACAATTGGCCAACTTCTTGTTGCACAATTTATTGCAATCTCGCATCACTTTCATAGTTTTCTTTCATTGCTGGGCTAGAAATGAAAGTGCGTTCGATTCCGACAAATTTAAACATTTACTAATACTTGTAATAATTTAATAAATTACTGAATACTCTGCAGCTTTTCAATTTGCCCAACAAATCTACAATCATCATCACCATCAACTCATCTATCATCAATTTGTGCATTTGAATCAGTGGACCTGGGGCCAATTTGAGGAGCGTTATTTGGATCATATGCAGCCCACGCTGGCCATTTATGTGGACTTGAAATGTATGCGTGCCAGACATTTATTGGCAGAAGTGAGTAATTTTTTTTTTAGACTCTTGCAGATAGAGATCCATGAATTACACATATTCTTCATCAGCATCTGCAGCCGAGTTCTCAGATAAATCATCCCCCATTTTTGGTGAATTGATCACATTTGATTTTCGATTGAGAAATTGTCAAATATTAATTCAAAATACATGCATAGACTGAGCTCACCTGGCATCATATAAAAATGTACTTAACACCTCGTTTATTTGACTGCTTTCAGGCGAGTCGCACGGAGCTCTTTAATCAGCATTATCATTGGCTTCTGCACGACAGCTCGGAGGTCTTCAACTTTTATGATTTCTTCGAGCCGATGAACATATCCGTAGATGCTGACGTTAGCTATGTTGAGCAGCAAATGGCAGACAATAGAGACGATGGAGCTGTCTTCTACAGAAACTACGATGTTTACAACAATGGCAAACTGCAGGGCGGCCAGCTGAATATAACCGGCAACTATGAAGTCAGCTGCAATCAAAGTAACTGTAATTTGAGTCGCCATCTCAGCTCACTTCACTTGCGCTCCAAATATCGCCATCGAGAGCAGCTAACGGATGTGGTGCTGCGTGTGGCGGGTGTGTTGATAACGCGACCAGCTGACTGGCCGCAGGAGCAGCTGATCCGATATTTGACACAGGACAACAACACCCTCGTCGATGGAATAGCACGCTTTGGTTTTCGAATGTGCCTAATACTCAAGGATCTGTTGCAGTGCGGGTAAGCGCTAAAGATAATAGTAATTTCTTTATTTGGCCAAGCCAAGCCAAGCCAAGCATAAAATGCAAGCTCAACACATCGATTCGTATTTGGGGCTATACTCGTTTGAATCAAAGTTTTTGTTCTGCCAGCATGAATTTTACATTCCACAATAGTTGGAGCGTCACCGAGATTAATGGCGGTGCTATTGGTGCACTGGCGACTCGGTCAGCCGACATTATGTCCGCGCCTGGATTGGCAACGTCGATCCGACTGAAGACACACATATCGGCAATCATTGAGTCGGGTTACTTTCGTTCCGTTTGCCTCTTTCGCACACCCCACGACGCCGGCATACGCAGCGATGTTTTCATTCGGCCATTTAGTGCTCTGGTGTGGTATGTCTTTGGCGGCATTCTGCTGATGATGGGCATGTTCCTTTGGCTGACCTTCTACATGGAGTGCAGGCGCATGCAGCGAAGTTGGCGTCTCAGCTTTGTGCCCTCGCTGCTGACAACCTGCCTATACAGCTTTGGTGCGGCCTGCATTCAAAGCTCGGAGCTAGTTCCACGCTCCATGGGCGGACGTCTGGCGTATTTAACACTACTTTTGACTACCTTCATTATGTACAACTATTACACATCTGTGGTGGTCTCCTCGCTGCTGAGTTCACCAGTCAAATCGGATATCAAAACCATGCAGCAGCTTGCTGAGAGTTCGCTGACAGTTGGATTGGAACCCCTTACCTATACCAAGAGCTATCTAAACGTGAGTGTGAACTGCTGTCCACATTTTTCATAACTTACTTAAAATAAATATTGATAAAATGGATTTTCACCAATTTCAAAAAAGATATGACAAGGTTAAGTTAATTTTGCAAATGGAGAACAAAGTCTGCGCATTATTATTATTATTAATATAATAATATTTTAATTACTATTACCTTTATTTTTAATATAATAATTATTTATTTATTTATTATTAAATGTAGACTTGTACATGCCACACAAGGTTTAAATTTGGAGATTTAAAAGCTTAAAATTCTTATTGAAATTAAAGGTATAAAATTTAAAATATTTAAGTTTCCAAATTGATTTTATTCAAGTAAGAGAAAAGTTGTACATTTTTTGGTATTCTTAATCTGATTTTAATCTTAGCATAGGTAAAAGTCAGTCTAACAGTCAACCAAAACTGTTTTATTAATAAAGGTAAAATGCATTTTTTCACAGTACTCGGTACGTGCAGATATTGCTCTGTTTAAAAAACGCAAAATCGACACACAGGTTAACAGTAAGTATCTCTGGTTGACCGCTGAGAAGGGCATTCTGCGGGTTCGTGATAAGCCCGGATATGTTTTCATCTTTGAAATATCGGCTGGTTATGCGTATGTGGAGCGCCACTATACACAGCAGGAGATCTGTGATCTCAATGAAATACTGTTTCGACCCGAGATATTGGCTTACACGCTGTTGCAACGCAATTCCACCTACAAGGAACTCATCCGCTTGAGGTACACAATTGAAATACATTTTAGTTAAGCAATACACAACAAACACTCATCATTTATTATGTTTCACAGAACACTACGGGTGCTGGAAACCGGTGTTTATCGCAAGCATCGCAATCAGTGGGTCCACATGAAGTTGCATTGCTTTTCGGATAGCTTTGTCATTGCCGTTGGCATGGAGTACGTGGCTCCGCTCTTCTTCATACTGATCTGTGGCTACATTCTGGTGCTGTTCTTGCTGCTGCTGGAGATCGCCTGGCACCGATATTCAAAGCGTTAATAATTTGCCTTAAATTTCTGCATCTTGCACGTCTTAGAGCCCGCCGCACCAAGCGCTTTAAACTGTTATGCAACATTATAAAAAAATAAAAACCAAATAAAAAAATATTTAAAAAAAAAACAGCACTTTACGTTAACTTTTTGCCACATTCAACGACTGTGAAATTATGCAGCATGCAACGCTACGACCCGTCCCACTCCGTGCCATTTTGTCCTCCCTTCGCTTCCTGTTGTCAGCTGCAGCCGTGCAATTGCCGGTCGCCTCGTTGACTGGACCACGTTTTCATGTTTTCATGCGATTTTCGTATTTGCATTAAAAAGTTTCCTGTTTGCCGTATTTGGGGCTATGATTTTTTATTTCAACGGCGCCTCATTCTATTTGCATTTTATGCCCCGAAGCTGAACCTGAACCATTCCGTGTGCATTTTCCAGTGCCGCGATAAGCGTAAGCCTAACTTTTTAACAATTACTGAAGTTGGCAATTGTTTGGCGCAACTAACCTTTTAAATATATATATATATATATATATATATATTTATATATATTATATTAAGAGCCTTCCCCTCATTGCTGTTATGTAGTGAGTTGATTATCGCCGCTTAAGTAATCAATCATTTCTTATTTAGTTCTCACTTATCCGCATGATTAATGTAGACACTGTGAACCGTTCGACTGATGATGAAGGCCTGCGGCCTCAGTTTGCACAATCAGAAAATTGTGGCACATTCTTGACAGTAATTATGGAAAACTGTTCTGAAAATATTTAATCAATAAGCAAAAATCAATTCTATTTAACATGCTGCGTATTTAGTTCAAGAAATACAAAGTTAAATTTATTATAAAAACCATTAAGCTAAATACAAATATTTAATCTTTATTAATAACTTCCACATTTCTTTTTATATTTTATGTTAATATATTTTAAAATATATTTTATGTTAATATATTTTGTAAGAATTTTTATTAGAATATAGATAATTTTGCTTAGTTGCGCTTGTTTTGTTAATCAATCGTTAGAGAATTCTAGTTGCTTAAACTTTGCCTTGACAGTGTTCCAACTGCCAAAATGGAACCTCAGGCGTTTGCCTGACAAATCTCATATATGACAAATTGCCGTATCGCTGACAAATTGGCATCTCAATTCTGCTGTCAACGGGCAATTTAACTTATTCCCACTCGTGTAATACAAGATTTCTGCTATTCACTGCACACATCACATAAAGCGACGAGTTGACAACCAATTTTAAATTATTCACTACACTTACTTGTCCTTATCGAGCTGCACAGAAACCAGACCAAACCGCAACCAGCCATGTACTCTCGCCCACCTCTTGTAATTCCCGCCGCTTGTCGTATTGGAAATTGTAGTTTGTCAACAACATTTTTCTGTATTTTTCATCCTCACCCTTATATTTTTCTTTACCACTCACTGCATTTACATTTGCACTTTTACTTTTAATACCCTATACTGTAGAGTATAGATTTGCTCAGTTCCTTTTAATTATTTATTTAAATCATTAATGTGAACTAAAGAACACATCACAATTTTTAAAAGAGATTTAGAAAAATAAATAAAAGTTTAATTCAAATTAAAAATAAAATTATGGTTACAAATTAAATTATTAAATATAAGTGAATATTTAAATTAAAAGATAAAAAAAATAATATAATGAATAAAATAAATCAGTAAAATTGTCCAACATTTATTACAACGTTTGGCGAAAAGCAGAAAAAACCCAATCAGGTCAACAATTGTTTGGAACAATTATTGGAATATTAGATAATTGGAAAAACCTCACAGACTTTAACAATAGATATATATTTTACGGAGTGAAATATAAAACATTAAAATAAATAATTCATAGATTATCTACAAAACGTTTTATATAATTCGGAAAAGGGTATTTCACACCATTTACCTTTTTGGTTGCATACTTTGCGGCTGCGGTGAAAAATTGTTTTCAGCGGTTTGTGTACATACTAAACAAGAGCGCAAATGGTTTTATTTTAAAGCGCGTCTGACAATTTCTTTCTTAATTGCACTCGCATATATATGTTCATACATATTTTTTATTTGGTCACGAGAGACTGAAATTCGTTTAGTTATAGATTTATAGCCAGTATACGAGAGCCTTTGTTACCAATCGTGTTGTCTTGACTGATATCTTGAGATTTATATTGCTGGTGATTTATAAATGTGTGTGTTAATTTGTACATCTTATCAAATTGTTATTGCTTGCAACTGTGCTTTAATCTATGCCCGGGAATTACTCTGTACTAAGTTAAAGATAAAGATAATATTGTCAACAGGTCTCAAGTATTTCAGCATGAATTTGACACGTTCAGTTGTTTTTCATTGTTCGAACGCGTTAATTCACAAGGCGGCCGGTTTCCAAGTGCTTGAAGGGTTATAAAGGAAATGTGCGTAAGCGATAAGGTTTTAAAGCGAACTTAAGCAGGCACTTAAGTCACTTGATTACCAATAAAAGTGCCTGCGAATCTTTCCGTTTAACATTAAATAAACGTGTATTTAATGCGATTGAAGCAAAACGAACTTTAATGAGGCAGCCAGTCAAGTTTATTTATATATTTATAAATATATCCTTCCGAACATGATTTACATTTCCAGTTTGCATCATTGAAAGTAAAATTGAAATTAAAAGTTATCTGCACCAATTCATTGCTTATTTCATTTTGCATTCTATAGATATATCTCAATTCATACCGTTGCATTCGAGCCGATTTAAATTATGTTTAGCCTACTTTGTTCGGTGTTGTGCCGGCATCGCGCATACGAAACGTTGATGATAATATCTAAGCTATTTCGGCTAAGCTCGAAACAATAAACAATACAAATAACAATAACAACACCACCGACTGGCATTCAAAATGAATTTGGCAAACGCCAATGAAATATTTTAACGCTTCATTAGCAGAGGCCAAGTAAGGCCAGCCGGAACAAGAGTGCAGGCAGAAATAAAAAAAATAAATAAATAAATAAACGTGACGTCTCTGAGCGACCTAACGCCCAAAGCCCCTCACTATTGCACCCAAAGCAAAGGTTTTCGCCATTGCAGCTACAGTGTTGCCCATTCATATATATATTTGTTTGAAACATTGTCTATATACTCGTGTAGTTACCTGCTTGATCGACAATTTGGCACTTGTTGCCTTTGGTTGTTGTTTTGCTAGCTTTTTACTTTGACTTTTTTATGCTGCCGCTCGCAACTCGCGTGCTTTAAGCGCTTGGGGTCTTTGACGTTCATCGTTGCCGCTGCTGCTACTGCTGCTGCCGCTGCTGCTACTGCTGCTGCTGCTGCTGCCGTCTATATTGTCAGCGTCAGCGACGTTGTGGGTCTCATTTTGTGGGCGGTTCATTCAGATTCAGTCGGTCGTGGAACGTTAAAACGCGCAAAACATTGTCGAGCCGGCGACGTTATCTGAAATTCTCGGAAACTGTTCTCTAAGTCTTCCAAATACAATCAAATATTAAAACAATCAAAAACCTTTGACCATAAAAGATAAAGATTTACAAAAGGTGCTTACGTATATACAATTTTTATTTTTTTATTGTACAATACAGTTATTATAAAAAAAATACAAAATATTTATAATATAAATAATTCTTCGATTAATACAACCGAATATTAACACAATAAAAAACAACATTTTTAAATATATATATATAATTGTTAATGTATATTATGTTTTACATATTTATAATACAATACAATTATTATAAATAGAAAATAATAATAATTATCAATTATTATTAATTAATTCGTACATGAAGATATCTAAAAAGTCTTTTAAGTGTTAAATTTTAGAGTAGTTCTTGAAATGATTCACATACATTTGCTTGCTGAGCCTTAAACTTTTTGAGTTTACTGTTTTACTTTACTTATTGATGTTGGACATATAAACAACTCAAAGTCTGCTTAAGCATTTTTAATTAACCTATTTTAAAAATAAACAACTTCGTTTGTGTTTGCTCTCATGCTACTGCCGATCGGTAATTTTATATAGTGTCTCTCAACATATTAGAATGATTTATTACCCAGAAAAAGCATATACAATTATACAATCTTCTAACAACAGCTTTGCTCAACTAAAGTAAATAGTTAAGTAAAATATAATAAATATGTATCTTGAATCGATACGAAAATATCATACAAAATTATTCAAATTATCTATTAATCAGAATATGTAATCATAAATATTAGTTCTGAATTCAAAGCACTTGGTTAAACTAAAGTCAATAGCTAAGGTATAACGACTATATATCTTGAACCGGTACTCCTATATAACAACCTACAAAACTAAAACTTCCTATATGCAATTTGAACTTGCATTGAAGCCAGCAAAACTAAATGTCATGTGATTTAGACAAATTGTGCTGTGCAATAAATAAAAACAGAAATGAACCGAGCCAAATGGCGCAAACTTGCGGGTCAGTTTACATTATCGGTTATAATTGCAAATGCAGTTTGACGGACCGGTGTCAGGTTTATTGCCGGCTATGCCAAACGAAAGTGACAACTAAGCTGAGATAGTCTTACAAAGTAGGCCAACAACATGGCTGTGTAAAGCACCTGAATGAGTCAGCGTAAAGATTCTTATCGACAATTTGAAATATTTATAGACATGCATCTTATCGAGAACTTGACCTGTTGTTACGTGTGAAACAAATAGATTTGATATTGGTTTAATTATTGCCACTTTGTAAGTTCTCACGTGGGTTGCACAGGCGTCTATTTAGCCGTTCAGTGGCTAATCTAAAGAATTGACAAGGTCACATAGTTGCAGCGGCATCTGAGCAAATCGTTGAGATAATTTGATTGGATACTAATGATCTAGCGGAACCTCTCTCCCTCTCCCTCTCCCTCTTTCTCTCTCAATCTCAATATTTCTGGCAGTCAATTGAAATGCACTTTTTGTTTACTACTGATTCTTTCACTTAGCTATTGTTTTGTTTCTCTATCAAATCACAAGTAAACAAATCGGACATTTTGCACTTTGCTCATTCGAAAACCTTTGCCAATAAATGGACAGATTCCGATATCATCGACATCCACATCCGGATCTAGTTTTGTTCCCCTTGCATTGCATTGAATGGTTGATAAACAAATTCTATTATAATGACACAAAAACATTAGCAGCCTGAATTCCATAGAGTAATTAAATATGTATATATATACAATTGTACATTTACATTTTGTATAGCCCAATTAATTATTTTGTAAAATACAGGCATTTTTCAAAACATGGTTGTGACAATAGCAATCTCTAATCGTGTGCTAAAATAAAATAATATAATCGTGTGTACAAATAATATATTTTAATTGAATGACGCATGTAGAATAAAGCTTGGCTTCTGTACATGTCGGCAAATTAAAGTAAAAATAAATTTGCACAGCAATAAAGAACAGTTTAACGCATCAATAAACTTTGTAAATGTTAAATGACTTCTTACTCTTTATAATTATCTTATACATAAATATAAGAGATAGTTTTTAAAGAATTATCTAGAAAATTAGCTCACTTTTACAACGCAATATACTTTTTAGGAAGTACTCTGTGCAAAGAATAACTTAATTGTTAAACATTTCAAATTAGCTTGCTGCCTTTGTTATCTTTACTTCATTCAGTTCAGTTCAGTTATATTTTTTTTACTTACCCAGGTACACTTAAGTTCTGGGTTATGCAACAAAAAATACTTTCCTTAAGTACACTTAACTGATACTAAAAAGTTGCAGCATTGTTTTAGGTTGTTGGCATTTAAATCACGTATTCGCCATGTAGGTCGGCATAATTGTTCTAGGAACTTGCTTAGCGAAAAAAAAACAATGTCAACTTCAAGACCGCAGGCAAACATGTTTGGCTTAATAAATTAAATAATACAAAATAATTGAGTTACTAAAATAAGCAAAGCTTTTGAACTTTATGTACTTAAGAGCTCATGAAAGCTTTTTAAAAACGTTTCATTTGCATATTATCTTCAACACCTGCACAAACTGAGGCACAGGTGTAAAGTCATGTTAAGCTCTTTACAAATACATGTCTACAGACATCGTTTTCAGACTGGATAGAGCTGAATAGATTACAACCACGCAATGCTTTTTAAAAAAAGGTTTTTTCTTCATTTCAGTGGTTCTGACCAAAATGTCGCCCAGCAAGCAGCAAGAGGCGGAGGAAAGCGAACACGATCCTCAGGTGGTGGTCACTACGGCAGGTGCCACACACAGCATACGAAATGATCGCAGTTTGTGGCGAGATTTGACAGCCTATTGGATACTGGGTCTGTGTAACAATTATGGCTACGTGGTAATGCTAAGTGCTGCCCACGATATCATTGATCAGTTTAATGAAAAGGTAAGAATAATCTGACAAATGTTCTTATGAAGAAACTAACTGATACTCCATGTTAGCCGGAGGTAGATCCCAATGATGTTGCTGACAATGAACGCCAATGCCATTTGGTATCCACGGGTGCCATTTTATTGGCGGATGTTTTGCCCTCGCTGTTTGTCAAGATACTGATGCCCTTCGCCCCCTTTTGGGTTAAGTGAGTTTGTATTCATTTATTTTTTTGTGCTAATTATACAATCGCTTAAATTCCGATAACAATAAATTAATTCTGAATAATGATATGCAAGAAAAATAGTAGTTTTGGGAAGCATTCTAAAGAAAAATACTAAAAAAACATAATTTGAGAGTTTAGTCAAGATACTTTGTGAACGAAATAAATTTGTTTCACATAACATCTCATCTTTTAAGTGATATCTGCCTTATATTATAGTGCTTTAACATTCCCGCTGAAAAATAAATAAATTATCGAGATAATTTAAAAAGGGAGATTATTTTTAATTTTAATAGACAGATGATCAAAAATAATAAATGACAAATAATAATAAAACCAGTTCTTAAACGTTTTATTAAAAAATTAAAATACCCTTTGCAAGGACATAAAAAGTATATTAAATCATTTTTTCAATGGTTAAGCTAAAGTCGAAATAAAACAATGTTTTTAAATTTAATTATTGAGCATGCATGCTGTACTATTATACTATATACACGATACTATATTTGTTATAAGTATTACTATAATAAATATATTCATTTTTCATTTTAATTTATTGATTTTTAAGAATGAGCATTTAACACATTTATTAAACAATCTTATATATTTTCGTACAGTGTACGTATTGGCACTGCGATTTTGTTCTCGGCGGCTGGATTTCTGCTGGTTGGCTTAGCAAGCGCCGAGTGGATGGCATTGCTGGGCGTGGTCATTACATCAGCTAGCAGTGGCATTGGAGAGGCCACATTTCTGGCCTACTCTTCGCGCTTTAACAAGTAAGCTTTTCATTTGAATTTTTCTTCTTAGATCTTAACACAATTTTAACTGCATCTTTTTCTTTCAGAAATGTTATATCGACATGGTCATCGGGCACTGGCGGTGCTGGAGTCATTGGTTCACTAAGCTATGCCACGCTGCGATCCCTGGACTTAAGTCCACGCGATACGATGCTAATCATGCTGATCTTCCCCGCTATCGAAGCCGTTGCCTTCTGGCTGTTATTGCGTCGCCCACAGGTTTTGCCTGTGACCACAGTGGAATCCACCGAGGAACTCATTAGCGATGATAAACCACTGGTTGGCTTCAAGGAGAAGATGTCCTACATCAAGCATCTGCTCAAATATATGCTGCCGTTGTGCTTGGTTTACTTCTTTGAGTACTTCATCAATCAGGGCCTGGTCAGTCATTGCTTTTAATGATATTTTTACATGCGTATAATTGGAGTATTGTTCCTTTACAGTTTGAGCTGGTATACTTTGAAAACATCTTCCTGGATATGGCTGCTCAGTATCGCTGGCTCAATGTGGATTATCAGATAGGCGTCTTCATATCGCGCTCATCCGTCAACCTATTCCAACTGGACAAGATATGGTTGATGTCCGTGTTTCAGTTCATTAACGTTATCTACTTCCTCACGGAAGTCATTTGGTTCTACACGCCCACCATTTGGATTGTGTTCGTCATTGTGCTGTGGGAGGGACTGCTGGGTGGCGGTGCCTATGTGAACACCTTCTACCGCATGTCCAAGGAAATACCACCGGGTCGCCAGCAGTTCGCCATGTCCATGGTCGTCCAATCGGATTCCTACGGCATCGCCCTTGCCGGATTCCTGGCCATGCCCGTGCACAATGCGATATGTGGATTGCCAGCTGCGGTGCGTAGCGTTGTTTGGTGAAATTACAGGACATAGGAACATAAAAAGCACTCATAATGAGCTATTGATTATGCCTTTAAACTAGCTAATGATTGTGCGTGTGCGTGTGTGTGTGTGTGTGTTAATATTTAGTATTATCTAAATGTGTGTTAGTAAGTGTGTGTGTGTGTGTGTGTGTGTGTGTGTGTGTGTGTGCCTAACTGAGGCGCAAGCTTGTTAGTTAATTTCTGTGTTTATTATTTAGTCACTTAGCAAATAGTTTAAAAGAATACTTGACCACAAATGAAGTGTACTCTAGAGATAAATATTTTACACTTTAAAACAAAAAATAATAATAATTATTTTTTAATAAAAGCCTTATCAGCTGGGAAAATACTTTAAACACAATGGCATAATCGCCAGGTGTGATTAAGGTTATCAACCAGCCGACAGACCATAAACTCAAATGCTGCTTTTATTTAGTTCGAGATAACGAGCCAACATGCCCGCAACATTTTAATAATAACCCCAAGTTGTTGTAACAAAGCGATAATCAGTTTCAATGGCAGCAATTATACTTTACATTGTTAATCGCCAACTAGATAAGTAAATTAGTTGGTAATAGAATACCAAGCAATATTAGAAATCTTTATAGACAATTTTAACCCAGTTAAGGGGACTTTGGATATAATGTACCATAATGACCGGGTCTGTAGATAAGATACACCATGGGCTCAGGGCTCTCAGGGAAATCGTGAGCCTTAACTGTGCCACCTTCTTCCCTGCACAGGTATTCAACACGCACACCTGTTCTCAGGGCTGCACACAGTGCTATGACAAGTATGTGATTGGGTTCATTAAACATGGGTTCGACTTCTTGATGACACAACTGTTCGACGGTGAGATCACCTTCGATGAAGTGCTGGTAGAATTCGGCATCCTTCTGTAGTTGTGCCGATTTTATAAAATAAACAATCACATAATTGGAATAACCCTGTTCGTTGAGGATATTATATCAATAAACTAGTTGGAAAAGTAAACGAAAATATTCTATTGGCGACATGCTTCGACTTACAGTTCCATGAAAATCGTCCAAGGTAAAACTGGGAAAGCCAAGTTGTAAGAGTTTGCTTTTGGAGGCCTGTGCAAGTTGTCGAAAATCATCGTAAGCAGCTTTATTCGTCATCCCCCAAATATGAGTAAGCAAATGCTCAAATGCTCAAAAAAAATAAAAAACAACCATCAGGTCGTGTCCGTCGTATAAATTGATATTTACCAGCTGAATCTTGAATCTTGGCTGTAAAAACGGCGTCGCCTTGATATTCTGCCGTCAAACAGGTTAATGGCATTTGCTCACTAACCAATTGAGTCGAATCACTGATCTACAACCAATAAATATTTAATTAATATACCCAAACATGAGATTCCCTGTACCATGATGTATAACGTAAAACAAATAAAAAATTATGGTTACAGGTTAGCCATACAATTATTGGCCCCCCTTCGCACCTCTTTTTCTATTTTACGGTGCTGCTGTATTATTAATTCATCACGATGGCCATTATTATTTTCAGCAGACTCAATGAGTTTAAAAAAGCTAGTAAAATAAAATCACGAAAATATTTGTTCAAAATTTTAAGCACGACTTAAAGTCTGTCTAGAAAGTAAGATAGCAAACAACAATAACAACAATGCTTGAAGTAAAAAAGAAAATGTCTAAAATTACTAAACGGGAAATTAGCGAACTACTCTGATAAATACTCGTTACAATAAATACAGTGGCAAAGAGAAGGGGCAAGTGGATATAATGGGTATTATTTCAGATAATACCGTTTTTAAAGTTTTAAGGTGTGTTATAATTTGTTATATAAACAAGAATACTGAAACCTTTTATTTACCACAAATCGCAGTTGTCAAAACAAAAACAAGTAAATTCTATCATTCACAATTTTTTTTTGCCAAAGACTCAAAGCTTTTTCAAAGCATCAAGTTTTTTTATAAGAAAACACATTGTAATAAATAATATAAAATCATAATAAATCATATAATAATAATAATTAAATTGAATTAATCATAATAAAAATAATTGCAATAATAATAATAATTAATGAAATTAATAACAATAACAATAATATTAAAATGATTAACATAATTCTAATAAGAAGATCAATCAATTCAATATTCGACATTGAGCCCTAAAAGTGCGCCACATAAACCGCAATTGCATTTACGATTTGATTTTATTTTTAAACAGAGCCGTCAATGAACTACTGTCAATTTTGGCGCTTATTCAAACAGCGGTTGTTGCTTTTGCCATATAGTCGAGCTTATACGTAACTTTAGTGTTGTCGCTAATCGCTGAGCAGCGCTCGAGTGTCTGGCAAGATTTTTTCCCATGCGCTGCTCAGTCGGTGTGTAACTGCCACATGGAGCGGTATTCGAGCGGCATTCGAAAATTTCAATATTTACGAAAATGCGCTTCGTCATCTTATCAGCACTTTTACTTTTGCTCAATCTCAGCTGGGTTAAGGCGAGCGAGAAAAATGAGACTAGAACTGCCAGCAAATTGCCCAATATAATTATTGTAATGGCTGATGATATGGTGGGTAAACTAAATCACAATCAGTTTTTGAAGCAACAACAGTTCGTAATAAATAAACAAAAATAATCATAAGTCGCATAATCTATAAGGGTTTCGATGACATTAGCATTCGCGGAGCACGCGAATTTCTAACGCCCAACATTGATGCACTGGCCTACCATGGACGCCTCCTGGATCGCCTCTATGCACCGGCCATGTGCACGCCATCCCGTGGAGCACTCTTAAGCGGCAAATATCCTATACATACAGGTGAGCATATCTAAATTAATGATTAGTATTATTATAACAGATGTATCGCACAGGCACACAACATTATGTGATCGGAAATGAGGAGCCCTGGGGTCTGGCGTTGAACACTACTCTGATGCCGGAAATTTTCCGTGAGGCAGGTTACTCAACCAATCTAGTTGGAAAATGGCATTTGGGATTCGTCCGGCCAGAGTATACACCCACATATCGAGGATTTGACTATCATTATGGCTATTGGGGTGCCTACATCGACTACTATCAGCGTCGCTCCCAAATGCCATCAGGCAATTATTCCGTGGGCTATGATTTTCGACGCAACATGCAGGTGGAGTGCACAGATCGAGGCGTCTACGTCACGGATTTGTTGACCAACGAAGCGGAGCGCATAATACGAGAGCAGCCGGCCAAGGAGCAGCCCCTATTCCTAATACTCAGCCATTTGGCCCCCCATACGGGCAATACTAATAAACCACTGCAGGCCCCAGAGGAAGAGCTGCGCAAGTTTACCCACATCAAAGATCCAAACCGGAGATTGTATGCAGGTGAGTTCTGATCGAGTTTTAGTAGCCATCTAAATAAGCAATACTTGAAGTTAGCTGTAAAAATAAAAGCAAAAGCAAGCATCTCTGACCCCATTTACTACATATACACATGCATCAGCTCAATCAGCGTCGTCAGATGAGAATTGATTCAGAGTTGATTTACAGACGACCTAAATCTGGAGTTTAGGTTCTTGAATATCATAGGCAGAAGCAAATTTTCTGTTTTTGACTCTATCTGTTTCCCAAAAGATGTATGAATATTGAATTCAAAAGAGGGGTTCGAACATAAATCGGTAATTGGTAATTTTGGTGCATATTTGTTTGATCAATTTTGAATAAAAGCAGTTTAAAAAGTAATGAGTAAAAGTACAATGAACTCGAACTTTACCAGAAATGCACTTCATTATATATAAATAAAAAAAAAAGAAAACGCTCCATATTTACAAGAAAAACATCCTTGTAATTTATAAATATTTTTTGTGTTCATAAATCTTTAATATAGGGTACCTACTAGTCAGTCGTAAATATAGTTGCTAATCTTATCTACTAGGCGGCCATTCACCCCAATTATAAGCTTGTTCTACCTGTTAACCGAAATTATTTTTATAGCCATGATTTCCAAACTAGATGAAAGCGTGGGCCGAGTAATAACCGCATTGGCACGCACAGATCAACTGGAGAACAGCATTGTGATATTCTACTCGGACAATGGAGGTCCGTCTGTGGGCATGTTTTCCAACACGGGTTCAAATTGGCCACTCAAAGGTCAAAAGAATTCGCCGTGGGAAGGTGGCCTGCGTGTTGCCGGCGCCATTTGGAGTCCATTGCTGAAGGCGCGTGGCAATCTGTTTACGCAGCCCATCTATGTTGGTGATTTCCTCCCCACGTTGGCGCATGCTGCGGGCATTGAGCTGGACTCCTCCCTGCATCTCGATGGCATTGACTTGTGGCCGCAGTTGTCGGGGCCAAAAGATGCTCCCCATGTTCCGCGAGAGATTCTGCACCATCTGGACGATGTGTGGCGAGTACAATCGTTGTTCCAAGGTCATTATAAGTATGTGAATGGCACAACCTTGGCAGGCCAATTTGATCAAGTGCTCACCTATCGTGAGCTGGACGACCTGGATCCGCGTGCCTCCCGCTATGTGGTGGAAGTGCGTAACTCACCTACCTCTAAGGCGCTTGCACGCTACGATCTCCATCGGATTACACAAGCTCGCATCAATACAATTAGCCGTTCTGCAGCTGTCATCTGCTCTGACATGCAACGTGGTTGCAATGCCCTATTGGAGGAGTGTCTGTACGATCTCAGCACCGATCCATGCGAGCAAAATAATCTAGCTTATTCGAAGCAGCACTCAGAAATTCTGGCATCCATGAGGCAGCGTGTTCAGCAGCTGCGTGCTGGAGCTATGGCTCCGAATAATCGCCCAAGCGAAAGGGATGCAGATCCCAGCTTGTACGAGTGCACATGGGATAACTTTGGTGTGAAGGCGCGTGGCTCAGGTAAGTAATACCTGTTTAAATAATTTAATATTATCAATAAATTCCTATTTTTAAATAATTGTTTGCAGTGCCTCTGGAGTGCGATTTCCATGGAACTCCTTGTGGCGCCGATAGCCAAATGACGCCTTCGACCAGAAACGCTGCAAGCTGCGGCCAAAGTTGCATTTACACCACCACCAAAGTGGCCAAATCAGCTGTTTTTTCTTTCGCAGCTTCTACCTTAAAGCGCTTTTCATTTTCTTGAGCTTAACTTGAGGCTTGGCCGTTTATTTCGATAAGAAATCACTGGCTATGATGAAGATATTTTAATACAATTCTATTTTATTGCAATCACTGTTATTGTAATTGAAACTTTTCAACGTACATTTGTATATAAATGCAGTAGAATAATAAATATGAAATACAATGAATTCAAAATGCGATTAGTTAGCCGTTAATTTCGATAACGACTGCTACCTTGGAGAGTTTTATTATCGAATATGTGGAAGAATTGACTGTCTGCGTGGCAGATCATTAAATTTAAATTAATTATTGAATACCTGTTTTGTTAAAAATATTGTTATTATATCTCGCATTCGACCATATGTGCTTAAACATAGCTGTGACAGTTGCTAAACTTTAGTATTGTGTGCTAATTGCTGGAGAGCATTCGAGGCTGGTCAGATTTGTATACCCTTCCCGGGGTATCATTTTGTCGTGAAGCTATTACATATTAAAAAACGTATCCGATCCTATAAAGTAAATATTACGACTTTGTTGCCGCCAGGATGGGATCGCTATATAATTCAGTTGTAAATAATACAGTTGGAATAATCGGTCGAATAATGAGTACCTGTATGAAAATATTTTTATTAGTAATCTATTGGGATCATATTATCTAGTGTGTCTTATTATACTCCCCACATTTAGATAAAAAAAAAATTGGACCACAATATTATATAGCTAGTTGGTATTTATAGTGCAATTACAAATTCGGCATGTTGGCTCAGGTGTTTTATTCGTCGTGCCTAAGATAACTCTTATTTTCTGTGCAAATGTGCTTCTCAGTCGTTTTTTAGCTGTCGTCTGGAGCGGTTTCAATATTTACAAAAATGCGTGTCGTCATCTTATCAGTCCTTTTACTTTTGCCCAATCTCAGCTGGGTTAAGGCGAGCGAGAAATATGAGACTAGAACTGCCAGAAAATTGCCCAATATAATTATTGTTATGGCTGATGATATGGTGAGTCAAATAAACCGCAATCAGGTTTTGCGTCAAAGCTATTTCGTTATAAATAAATAAAAATAATAATAAAACGTCCTACCTAAAAGGGGTTCGACGACATTAGCATTCGCGGAGCACGTGAATTTCTAACGCCCAACATTGATGCACTGGCCTACCATGGGCGCCTCCTGGATCGCCTCTATGCACCGGCCATGTGCACCCCATCTCGCGGAGCTCTTCTAAGCGGCAAATATCCTATTCATACAGGTAATCTTATCTCAAGATATTGTTACTATTAGTATAACAGATATATCGCACAGGCACACAGCATAGTGTGATTCTTAACGAGGAGCCCTGGGGTCTTGCTTTGAATGCTACACTCATGCCGGAGATCTTTCGGGATGCGGGCTATTCAACCAATCTGGTTGGCAAATGGCATTTGGGATTCGTCCGGCCGGAGTATACACCCACATATCGGGGATTTGACTATCATTATGGCTATTGGGGTGGTTACATCGACTACTATCAGCGTCGCTCCCAAATGCCATCAGGCAATTATTCTATGGGCTATGATTTTCGACGCAACATGCAGGTGGAGTGCACAGATCGAGGCGTCTACGTCACGGATTTGTTGACCAACGAAGCGGAGCGCATAATACGAGAACAGGCCTCTAAGGAGCAGCCCCTATTCCTAATACTCAGCCATTTGGCCCCCCACACGGGCAATGAAATTGATCCGCTGCAGGCACCAGAGGAGGAGCTCCAGAAATTTGTTCACATCAAAGATCCAAACCGGAGATTATATGCAGGTGAATTTAATAAGAAATACTTTTGATTAGGTGTACTCATTTAAAATCGCTATTTTATCTACATATGAGGCAAAAGCAATAATCTCTGAATATCTGCCCACTTCAAAACTATGTAAATCTGGAATTGTTGTTCGTTCAAACTCTCTTTTTCCCAACACATAAATACATTTTAATTTCTATCCTTCCTATTTTGAGCATATCACATAGAGTTAAGGAGGTACTGAAATTTTTTTTTGAAAATTATTATGAAAATTATTTTTTTTTGTATGTTCTCAAATAGTTAAAAGTAGTTTAAGATAACATTTTTAAAGTGTGGATCGAGAAAGAAGCAAAACTTAACTATCAAGGAATGATAATTGGGGTAGTGTATCATATTTTATAGATAACATTATAATTATAAATAATGATAATGATAATAATGATACTACTAGATATAGTCGCACGTAAAAATAGTAGATACCCTAATCTATTTATCGGACATTCACAATTCGCAATAAAGCATTCTTAATTGTTTATTTCAACAATATTATTTTTATAGCCATGGTTTCCAAACTGGATGAAAGCGTGGGCCGAGTAATAACCGCATTGGCACGCACAGGCCAACTGGAGAACAGCATTGTGATATTCTACTCGGACAATGGAGCCCCGTCTATGGGAGTTTTTGAAAACACGGGTTCGAATTGGCCACTAAAAGGTCAAAAGAATTCGCCGTGGGAAGGTGGCCTGCGTGTTGCCGGCGCCATTTGGAGTCCATTGCTGAAGGCGCGTGGCAATCTGTTTACGCAGCCCATCTATGTTGGTGATTTCCTCCCCACATTGGCGCATGCTGCGGGCATTGAGCTGGACTCCTCCCTGCATCTCGATGGCATAGACTTGTGGCCGCAGTTGTCGGGGCCAAAAGATGCTCCCCATGTTCCGCGAGAGATTCTTCACCAGTTGGATGATGTCGGTAGAGTGCAATCACTGCTCCAGGGTCAGTATAAGTATGTGAATGGCACCACCTCGCAGGGTCAGTACGATCAATTGCTCACCTATCGCAAGCTGGACGACCTGGATCCGCGTGCCTCCATTTACGGGATGGAGGTGCGTAATTCAGCTGTCTCCAAGGAGCTCGTATCCTTCGATATACAGCAGATTACACAAGATCGCATCAATACTCTTAGCAGTTCTGCAGCTGTCATCTGCTCAGACATGCAACGTGGTTGCAATGCCCTATTGGAGGAGTGTTTGTACGATCTTAGCACCGATCCATGCGAGCAAAATAATCTAGCTTATTCGAAGCAGCACTCAGAAATTCTGGCATCCATGAGGCAGCGTGTTCAGCAGCTGCGTTCCGGAGCTATGGCTCCGAATAATCGCCCAAGCGAAAGGGATGCTGATCCTAGCTTGCATGAGTGCACATGGGATAACTTTGGTGTGAAGGCGCCTGGTGCGGGTAAGTAGCACCTATTTAAATAAATATGTTATTATTTTATTAAATAAACGTTGGCAGATCCTCTGGAGTGTGATTTAAATGGAATTCCTTGCGGTGCCGATAGTCAAACAACGCTTCCTCCGACGAAAAACGCTGCAAGTTGTGGCCAAAGTTGCACTTGCGCCGCCGCCGTGACGAGAAACGTCGCCAGATCAGCTGTTTTCTCCTTGGCAGCTTCTACCTTGAAGCGCTTTTTATTTAGTTGAGCTTCACTTGTGGCTTGGCCGTTTATTTCGATAACAAATTGATGACAGCATTGAAGATCAATCAATTCAATTGTATATTTCGCAAATGTTGTTATTGTAATTTTAATTTTTTAACGTTCATAAATACAGTAGAAGAATAAATGGGAACTTCACTGAGATTCGATAACGACTGCCGGCTTGGAGAGTTTAACTATCGAATATAATGGCAACGTTGCAGATATTTGAATTTAAATATAAAAATTTGTAATATTTGGTGATTATTGTTATTAGAATTATGTAATTATGTATTTTCAGCATATTTAAATGATTTAAATTTAATATGAAGTGCAATGAAGTTGAAATGCGCAAACTTGGCGCGCAATATTAACAGCTGTTCCATTATAATAATAATAAGGGTGGAAAAGAAAGCAAATCCGCAGCCCCTTTCATGGGGGATGCCAGAAAGACAGACGTGAAAGATACCAACATGGAAGAGCGAGCTGTGTTGGCAAATATAGCCACAATTATAACAAAGGATCTGCTCATCGATGAGCCTTCCAGTCGCAGCAGCAATGCCAGCTTCTTTTCCACCAATTACCCGCTGCTCGAAGCCAGTGACGATGAGGCGGAAATCTTTGCGTTAATGCAGCAAAAACGAGTACCGGCCAAGGGAAAACTGAAGCGGTCACATATCGTGGAGCCTGCAATGGAGGCAAGAGCACCTAGCAAAGTGGCGAAATTGGAGTGGAAATACTCCGAGCTGAATTTGTTGCATCGCTATGTGGATGCACAGTTCGAATCTTATTTGCATATGCGTAAACTGACCTATCTGGTGAGTATGCTTCTCCAAAAAAGGAGCTACCCTTAATTTCGAAGGTCTTGCAGAAAATCCAGCAGTCGCTGGAGGAGATGCTACTGCGGCATGCTGTGCCCGGCTCGCCAGCGCCGCAGACAACTTTCTCGCTGGCCTTGTGGAAACTGGCAACGGACGAGCATTTCGAGGAGATTGCGCGCAAGTTTCAGTTTCCCTGGTCGCTGTGTCAGCAGGTGGTGCGCAGCTTCTGGCACATTATCTCCGACAACTACGAGAGCTTCATCAAGTGGCCCAACTCCTTGGAGGCACAACAGAGCACATTGCAAGGCTTTCAGAGTGTGCCGCAGCTGAGCTGCTTCCACGAATTGTTCGGCATCATATCTCTGAAGCGCCTAGACATCTTCCTGGAGTGTGAGCATGCCGAGGTGGCCGTAGTACTACAGCTAATTTGCAATGCGGAGCGCAAGATCATCGACTGCTATGTGGAGCTGGAGCAGGAGTACAGCTTCGAGGAGTCGCCCATTGGACAAACATTGGCGCTAAATCCGCGCACGATGCCAGCAGGCAGCTATCTGATTGGCAGCAACAGTTTTCCACTGAAATCTTACCTGGTGCGACCCATTGAGGCCGAGTGCTTTCGCAAGGACATCGTCTTCAATGGCCTGCTGGAGCCGGCATTCCAACTGGCCGACAATGTTAATGACACTTTGGCGCGTCGCTTTCACACTTTGTATGCGCTGGAGGCGCGGGACTTGAATGAGGTGCGGCTTGTTGTGGAAAGCATTTGTGCATTGCACAATCTATGCGTGGATTTCCTCGACAATTACCTGGGAACGGATGTGAGCGACCAGAAGAAATTCAACTGGGGCGGAGAGCTGCCCGTGCGTCGAGGTAGCGAGAAGGATATCAAAGGACTTCGTCGACGGATGGAACTCCTCGATGCATTGGTCAAAACTGATGATGGGGAATAGAATTAAGTATATGCATACTTTAAATAAAAAGGAGTAATAAGTAAAAGCATGAATTCGTCCGTTAACATTGTTAGTCAGCACGAAGAATAAACTTGACTCATTCGAAAATACCGTACTATCGATAACAATTGTTCCGTCCGATAGTTGTTTACCGGTCATATGCCGAACATGTGGCAACACTGCAGCAATAACAAAACA